>JALIRH010000001.1:105148949-106536449 GCA_023055505.1 Callipepla californica brunnescens | reverse complement strand
TCCACAGCATTATGGAATGGTCTATGAATGGGCACGACCTTCAAGATCACAGAGTTCAACCACCAGCCTGACCAGCCCCAGTACTTAATCATGTTTTGTGTTACTTCAGAGAACTATTTTGGGAGTACTTTTGCATTCTTTTGGTTGCAGATGCTAACAACAGATCAGATCATCCTTACCTTATTGGTCTGCTAACTCTGTACACTCTTTTTGCTGGTATCTGTTAAGTTAGTAGCAATGACTGGGAAGTAATTTGCTAAATTAGAATTAGGCCACTATAATTTACACCTACTAAGTGTACATGGATACTATAGAGTTGATTAAATAAATTCCAAGGAAAATACCACATTAGGAATTAAATATTGGCACACAAGATAATTCAAAGTTTTCATAACCTTGCAATCTCACCAAATATGTATGTGCTGAAAAGTCTTATATATGCTAATCTGCTAAGAAACAATTCAGGAATTTCATCAGCATTCTGAAACTTAACACTGTTATTCTCTGTAAGAACTATTTGATGTACTTAATGGACACCACTGATTTGTGCCGAGATAATGATCACCACCACTTAAGAAAAAAACACTTAGTTCCCTATTTGTTCCCAAATTAGAATCACAGAATCATAGAATCATTAAGGTTGGAAAGACCACCAAGATCATCTGGTCCAAACATCAACCCATGCCTATGACTGCTCTGAATCATGTCACTCAGTGCACCAAATAAGTAATCTCCGATCATGCTATCTTTATGTGTCTGATATATACACTTCTCTTCTTCCCTCCAACTATTCCCTATGAGAGTATCAAAACCATGTTTTTTGTTTTTTTTTTCTTTCCAGAATAAAAGTGCTTTTATTTCTTTCCATTTTCATGCTATTAGATTAGCTATTTCACTTCTCTGGTTCCTTTTACATCTTTTACTAATTACCAAGGTCCCTGGCCACCTGCTCCAGCCCTTGCTGCTCTCTGTGTCTGCCTTCTGTTTAGAATTGTTTGTGATGTATTATTTATTTCTGATTATTATTAATTCTTCTCATTGTATGCAGAAAAAGGTGTTGGTTTCTTTTTTTTTTTTTTTTTGATAAATTAATATTAAACCTGGCCAGAAACTACTGAGATCATCTGATCCAACTTTCTGAATAATAATAGCCAAAGGAATGCCTTGAATTAACTCTCTTTCAGCTGGAGGAGACCTCCAGAAAAACATACGAACTTGATTTAAATGATTCCAGTGCTGGTAAATCTACCGCAACCCGTGGTGAATTGTTTCAGTGTTTAATTAACATCTCTATTAAAAATGTGTGCTTTATTTGTAGTTTACGTTTATCTGCTTCATCTTGCAGCAACTGGATGTTATTAAAGTCTAGTTTGTTTCAGAGTTCAAAAAGCCTGTTCACAGCTCATTTCTGGTTTTGATATAGGAACTTACATGTTTGTTGACTCCCTCGCCTTGAGGCATGTTTTTGAGGACTCTGGTCATTCCTACAGCCCTTCTCTGGGCACAGTTCACTTTTTTTGACATGCAGATATGAGATGTTCAAGTCATCTCCTTCCCAGGCCCCTTGCCTGTATTCATTCCTGAATCCTACTTTTAGCTCAGGAACATTTCAGCGTGCCCAAACATTACTTCACAGTAGGTTTCCTAAGTAATTCAGACTACCTTGCATTCATAATCTGTCCTTATCATACTTCTTCCTACTCACACATCTCCATGTCAGAACATAACTTCACATGAGAGCACTGAGAATTATTTTTACATAATCTTTCACACAGACTTGACACTAAATATGCCTAAAATGAGTAAAATCTATTGTTTCTTCGTATAAAAACACATTTTTTATTTAATAAATAAAATTTTATTTAATAATGTATTAAATAAAATAAGAAAATCCCAAAAGAAGATACCCCAAAAGAATTTGAAATGAGCTTTACATATTTCTTTTACAGGTGTTTAATCTCCTAATCTATTAAGAAATTGTGGGTGTGAAAAAAATGACATTTATCTGAGAGATCTTGGAGCTTCTGAAAACTTTGACATTTGATACATATTAAAAGCAGTTTTAAAAAGCACATCAAAGGTTTTTGAACTGTAAAATATCACTGGTTCAGAACATCATGTACTCTGAAGTGTATTTAGATTATATTCTTTTACATCTGTACAACAAAGCAATATTAAATTCACAGAGAACGCCATCTCCAGCAGTAGCTAACTGCTATTGCCACATATTTTGAACATAATTGACAGGAAAAAATGAATGCAAACTGGGCAGATCCTAAAAAAAGCCTCCTGACATCAACTGAAGGACTACCTCTGACTTTACTGCCTTTAAATCAGTGTCTCAAGACTAGGACTGAATTGCTTTATTTAGAGATTCATAGAGAAATTAAGAATGAGTGAACTGATTTGCCAACACAACAAGTTGCTCTGTGCATACCAACTGCCTGATGATCTGAATTTGTTAGTTCAAAAAGAAATATAAAGCATGTAACAGCTGAGCTTGGAAAGAAGAGGTGACACTTAGGAGCTCCCATTAAAAATATATATACAGCAATTAAAAATTCTGATGAGAATGGGACAGCATCAAATCAAAATGGCAAAAAAAGGTAAATATAACCAATAGTGATACATGATTTCATAGAGTCTTCACAGAGCAAATACAGAAGAAGCACTGATATTTCTAGTGGGAAGCCATAAAAAGGGCTTAGTAAATTGTTAAATATGTACTGTGTACTTATGTTCAGGTTCCCTGTAAGCAGAATAGCAGCATTTTGAAAATTTACTCCAGAGCAAGTATTTCTCCTGAAGATCATCTTTCAGACATCTGATTCCCTTCTTGTTTCTTACTTCCCTGAAATCAGGTGAGATGAATCCTGACAAGAGGAACTGGCTTCTCCAAAGTTCAAAAGGTGCAATCTGAAGGCAAACAACTGCCAATTGGATAGCAGATAGCATTCCTGTCAGCTATGTACAAGCTGATGTCCTTTGGAAAAAAAAAAACATCTTTTAAATATTCACCTATTTTGATGTGAATTTAATTTCAGCATTCTGTAAAAGGGTTTTCATAATAGTATTGGACACAGTTTAGAGTGTATTACTCAATGCGTAGAATAAATCAATCATTAAGAGATTATAGCACTGATTTTTATAGAATAAAACAAAATACTCCTACACATAAAAGAGCAGTACACATAACATTTTTGATGAATTACAGCAAAGGTGTGGAATTGGATTCCTCCATGTGGGAAAAAATGTCATCCATTGACATTAAACTCTTGCTGAATGTTTATGGAGACTCAGCAGTGGATGTGAGCACAGTGAGGCAGTGTGTGCTGAGTTTGAGCAATGGTGACAGTAGCAGTGGTCACCTCTGCAGGTATAGACTGCTACGAGGGCGGCTCATTCATCACTGGCCAAAGTGCTCAGGTCATGGTGGTGACTATACTGAAAAACAGTGTTCTGTAGCTGAGAATTTGCTCTATTAAATAGTGTTATTGTGCTCTTCGTATCTGCTGTACTTTCCGTGGAAATAAATAGGTGGCATTACTTTCAAAGCAACCTAAGTACTGGAAGAAAAGGTCAAGGAAAAAAGAATGAACCAGCAGACAGCATTAAAAATTCCAAATCAGCTGCAGAACAAAAATTGGTACTGTTACGGTAAAAGAAGAAGCAAATATAATGAACGTAAAAGCGTTTATAAAAGAGAGTATGGTGTGAGGGAGAGGATGGATACTCTTCTTATAGAAGACAGTTTATCCAACAAACAGATCAGAACCAGTTCTATCAATAAATCGCTGTTGCCCATCCCAATACTCCGAAGGTTTTAGGTAACTTCTCACATATGTGCACGTTTAAAATCAAACATTTACTTCACAGAAGGGAAAGATAAATTACAAATATTTCTGGAGACTACATGGTGTCAAGATAATATAAATTCTGAGGCTTTCTGTTCAGTGTTTCACCTCATTCCTAACTGATCCTGCATGATTATATCACCAGTATCAAAAGTTATTCACATGCATGTGTTTGTAGGGTGAAAGGTTCTTCTGCTAAACTACAGCAGTGTGGGTTTGAACACATGTATGGTTTTATCCAGCAAGATAGCCTTCTTCCCAAGGCACTAAGGAGTGCAACTTCATGAACTCCACTGGAAGCTGGCAGAAAGGATCCCAAGATTTTACAGCTCATGTGCTTAAATTAACAGAAATCTGCAACTTCCTAGAGCCTTAAAACTCAGGATAAAGTACACATTCAGTAATGTTATCTGATAGTGAACTGGTTTTATTGCACCTTTCGGTCTACATTTCAGCTTCACTGTGCTGTGGAATTGCCTTGATAAGTTTCAACAAGCCTGGTACAGGGCAAATCACATCTCCCTACGTTATTATTTCTGGCTCACTCTGTGACCTCAGAAAGACAACTATATTTCCATACAACCATACAAATAAAACCACATATTTTCTCAAAAATCAGGGCCAGAAACATTTAAAAGTAGGGCTGGGAGCTCCTCTGGAAATTTACCAAATTTTTCTGGTATAATTATTTCAATAAATTCCAGTAGCTTCACAAGTGTGGACGCACCCTCCAAATGGAAAAAACAATCCTGCAGTGAGGGGTGAATTCCACAACAAATTCGCTCCATAAATTATCACTTCAACATAGCTATAGCAATTCCTCTACATCTACACATCTGGTCTTGTTCTTAGAATCTGCCAAAGGATTTTGAATGGGTATTTTCTGTAAGAGCTATTTTGTCCTTCCTCCTTATTCTTATGATAATAATTCTGACCTGTTCCTTTGTAAAGCTATTTGAGAATCCTCAGCTAAAAAGATCTACCAATTCAAAGCATTATTATCATAATTACTCTCATATTTAATTGGGAAGTTCTATTTGCTGTGTGCAAATTGGTTCTTTGCTATTTTTACATCAATGGGAGCATGAGCTTTTGTTCTACGATAATTATTTTGGTTTTCAGCACTCCTACTACTGTGGAAATAGTTTAGCTGTCTCGTGTTAAATGGTTGCACCTCATACCCAGTGTGCTCACCTACCATAACTTTAGTTTCCGCTCTCATTCTTGACGTTTTTCTACACATTTTCATCACATTAACCACTCAAAAAATAGCTTTTTCTTTCTGAAATGGGCATAAAAATATATACAACAGAATCATTTAGTACATATGCAGTGAGACAAATGATAGTAATTTTCCATCACTTGGTATTTATATCCTCAAGTATGCACACATGTGTATTTGCCAGTGTATGTGCTGGCAATTTGACTTCTCACTGTCCCAAAGTCACAAATGCTTATTTCAAGGAATTTGTGTAGGACAGAATGTCTCAAGAATATTTTCTTTTGAAGTGAGTTGATATTTCAGTCAGCCCCTGAAACAAATGAAAATTGTTTACACAGGTGATTGCTTACAGCCCTGAAACAATTGAAACATGATGTTATTAAAATATGCCCAAAAGAGGAAAAATGTTGCCAGTGCATTTCAAAACAGCTTTTAATATTTTTATGTAAAAGTATTTAAGGACTTGCCATGGGGTGGCTGTGCTTTTCCTGTGAGAATTCAAAACCTTCCAAGGATTCCAGGCCACATGGCAGAGTGATACTACTCATACTGAGATCAGTAAAGCAGGGAAAATGTCTGAACAAATCCGTGTTCAAAGGACAGATGTCACTTTTGGCCCTGGCTTTCGTGTAACCCGAAGAGCTGAGTAGCCATAAAGTGCAAATTGTATGATGAATTTGATATATCTTATCCAGGTTCAGCACTCAGAGATGTAAAATTAAAAAGCAATCAAAGAAAAAATGGTTCTTCATCACTGCTCCTTGGTAGGGTGGGAAAGGGCAAGAGAGACAAAACTACTATGAATATTAAAACTAGCCAAAACTAGGATCTTATCTAATGAATATGATTTCCTATGATGCTGGAAACACTGATCTACTTAAATGCCTTCGGGGAATTCCTCACATTCAGCCTTCTTCACTCCACACCCAAAGCATCCTCTGCCTCCTCTGGAAAGGAAACTCCTTTCTTGGGTACCTCACGAGAAGATGCTATGGAATCACAGAATCACAGAACTGTAGGGGTTGGAAGGGACCTCCAGAGATCATGGAGTCCAACCCCCCTGCCAAAGCAGCCCCCTAGCCCAGGTTGCACAGGTAGGTGCAGAAGGCAGGTCTGGAGGCTGACATAGCTGGTCTAAGTCTTCCTCCACTGGTCAAACCAGGCTCAGAACTATGGCTTTCTCCACAGATCAAGTAGTGTGGATTCGGACTGTTTCTGATGCCCAATTATCATTCCCTGCAGTACATTATCAACATAAGCATAAATAGTGTGATGTGAAGTGATTCCCAATGAACCAGAAAGGACATGGTACCTGCCCAGCTTAAGAGGGCATCTCTGAGCAAATGTAAGAGCAAATGAAGTATTATTCACCTTCACAGAATTATTTAGGAGGTTATCACATACATTTCCTAACTGAGAATGTTTCATATAAGTTTTACCATGGGAAGGAGAAACCCAAGGCATTTTGATAACCCAGAAAAAACTGCCTAAGACTTCTGATGTTACGGCACCTGTGTGTGCATGCAACATCTTCTTAAAAGGTAGGTGTATTCATGGAACAGCTACATCAGATTATGCACACTTCCACCTCCTACTCAATTAAATATGCATGCAAAAGAGGAAGCCTACATGTAAAATAGGAAACTACAATTGTCTGCATCAAGATAGACCTCAGATGCAGGAAATGCTTTTGGCACGAGACTCAGAATAGTGAATTAAAACATAAAGATAAAACACAGAATCATGACGTATCTCCAGTTTAGATAAAGGCGCAAAGCATCAGATACTGAAAGAAACTGTATCTCTGCCATGACAAGTGGAAAAAAAATCCTGCCAGAGGAATGACAGCTAGCAGACAGTAGCACCTAGAGAACATACATCACACAAATCAATTGTAATATTCAGAAATTCTAACTAGTAACAGCTCAAGTTACACTATGAGGGGGCAGAACAAGATAGACTTTGAAGTCCATCAGGAAGTACAAGATTTAAAACATAGGAACATCACTGATCGTTCATACTAATTGTAGAACCCTCTAATTCTGCACACAATATCTTATATCTCGCCCTCCTACTTATAGGAGCGGGTACTCACTGGGAAACAAGTGAAAACGTGCTTCAACACACTGCAGATGACACTTTGAAGTTAGAATTTACATTTTCAAATCTACAATTTAAAGTAGGAAAATAAGCATTTTTTTCAGAAAAAAAATGTATTGTTTACATACTTCAGAATGAATATATAGAATAAAAAAGAAAAAAAAATCTGTCTTCTATCTTTTTAAATGTAAAGATGTTTTAATTCATTAAATTTACATCAATTACAATACATCTTTTCAAGTAAAAGATTGTGTTGTCTCTTCAGTGTTCACTGAGTAATAGAGGTAAACATCTTCATTTTGTTTTATGACTTCTTTCATTTGCTCTCATTGATGGAAAAGGAGCATTTAATCCAAGAATTTCTACAAGGCATGGCAAGGCAAGGCAAGGCAAGGCAAGGCAAGGCAAGGCAAGGCAAGGCAAGGCAAGGATGCCAGGAGGTCAAAAATAATTCAGAATTTACACCATACTGTACTTTTTGTTTGAATTAGTGCTTTTTAAATAAAAGAAGCTCTGTCATAATCCCTGCAATTAAAGAAAATATCTGATGATAGTACATCAAAGAAAATGTTGTATGTCTGAATTACACAAATGTGTCAACCCGTAGCTTTCAGAAATTGTTGTGAGAACTCTTGCACACTGTATTTTTTACCACAACCAACAGTTTCAAGGCTTCATGCTCTCTTCTGATGAACGTGACACAAGCCAACGTCAGCAGGAGACAGTGAGCTGTTCCACCTCAGCAGAACCTTGGCAGAATTCTCTCCTGTGAGAGTCAAGCAACACAGACTGATTTGAAGAGATGCCAAGTGTCAAGCTATAAAGAATTTGGGGTGAGGGGTTAGAAACTCAGAATTACAGGTAGAATATCCTGGGTTGGAAGAGACTCAAAAGGATCATTGAGTCCAACTTCTGGCTCCATGCAGGACCACCCAAAATTCTCTATTGCTGAGAATGTTGTCCAAATGCTTCTTGAATTACAGCAGGCTTGGCACAGTGATTACTGGGTCTGTTGCACCAGTTATCACCCATTTACACAAAATAGGTAGAAGTAAGGGAGAGCAAATCTTCAATCAAAATTCAGCAGCCCTGTGCCTCTGAATACTCTGGGAGAGGTCACAGTATAACACGCTGAGACATGGAAAAACCAAATTCTCCAGCAAAATCAAACTTTACAGTATTGGTATTTATTTATGAAAGTAGATGGAGCTTTAAAATATAAGAATCGGCACAAAAAGGACAAAAAGACAGTAAGCTTACTTTATGGAGTACTTTTAGAAATTATATATCTTTTAGTCATCATATGGGGAGACATATTTTATCTTTCTCCATATTGTGCAGAAAATGATATCTAGATATTGAAATCTATGTATTTTAGGTTATTATTAACATATAATGTTTACATATTGCTATATCTATTATCTAACTCCGAGGGTTAATCACTTTTTTGGGGTAGAGAATTTATTAAGATGATTTGGGTATTGTGATGGTACAAAAAATGGGCAAGGTCTTGATTCCCTGACATGACATCATTTGAGCAATTGAAAGTCCTGCACTAACTATCCCTCATCCCCAAAGCTTTTCAACACAACTTTTCTTCCATTGTTGTGCTGAGGTGTTCCTTATTCTGTCCTAGCTTTCAGTTACTTATTCAGAGTTGCTTTGGTCTTTCTGTTCTATCTATCATCAAGACATATACTTAGGCAATCATCCCAAGTGTTTTTTGTACAATTTTAATGCCATTCTTTCAGACACCTGACCCAAACAGTTTATTTTTTGCTTATGCCTACCTTGAAAGAAGGATTTCATTGCACTCACACGATCAGAGGTGTGAAGTAGTCGTATCTCTGCTGTGCTGTGGTTGTTGCTCATGACTTTAGTAAATGCAAAATTCAACTCAGCAAAATTCCATTGCAGCAAGGTGCAATTGTATCCTACATAGACAGAGCTTTGATAGTTTTCATTCCTTGAGTTTGGAAAGCATCATCAATAAAAGGGAGTGGCAGCACTGACTTCAGCAAATCCAGAAAACCAGGTACTTATAAAATTTCAGATAATTTCATGTAAAGGCGGTGCTGCCAATGACTAGCGTGTACTAAGCTTTATGTTAGCTAAACAGAAGTTATCATAAGATGACCACACCTGGTTCAGTCACACATCCCAATGGCACTGTGTTCATAACATGACTTGTTTTATAACTAATGCCTCTTTTATTTTGGAAATCGACAGTCCATGGGACTGATAATTGTTATTTATCATGCATTTCTTCTGCAGTAACAGTGACAGAACTATGGCACAGACCCATGGGAAACCCTGGAGCGTTGTAGCTGATGCTGCTTGGGCCAACCTGCATCAAAGGGGAGGCTCTGACCTCTTCGGATTAGTTGCTGTCTGAGTTCCTTTGGTCTTTTCAACCTCTCAACAGTCAGTGCACAATTCTACTTCTCTTACTCTTTCTATTCAAAGAACATAGAATGTAGGCAATTATGACTAATGCTCCATTTCTCCTACCCAAAAGCATTTGTATAGAACCAGCAACATCCCTGTCATAAAATGTTATAAATAACAAGATAGAGAATATTAGAAACACTAGTTTAAATATTACTTCAGCTTACTGCCTTCTATAACAGCTAATGTCTGCAGATAAAACAATATAGTATCAGGCTTTTACAAATTTTCAGTCTCTCATAAAGTGATATTTTCACAAAATAAATAATTAAGTCCTTCAAACTCAGTGAAAGAATTTTCCAGTTTCCAAAATATATGACACAAGTTCAGAAAGTGAAATATTTAATCCAGCCAGAAGAGACAGATTTTCTTTCATTCTTTACAGCTGTGCAGAAGACTTTCTTGTCTCCCATTCCTGTGTTGTCTCCCACCTTTGTCAGCATACTTCACATGTAAAACAATTCCACTGTGATGGATTAGCTCCTGTGTGAGACTGTTATTAATGCACACATGCATGAAGCAGAAAGGAGATGAAATAGCATTGAACTTTAAAATGCCAGTTAAGTTTTATCCTTCTTTGGCTAAGTAGAGAAGGAAAGTTATCCCTATGCACAGTGTTTTATAGGCTGGAATTTAAAACCTCCCAGGGGATGCACAAGCTCACTACATTGCTAAGCACTGGGGGTTTGAAGCAGCAGGAATGTCTGAGGTCAGTTTTTTAGCAAATATAGTCAGGGGATAGATTGACTTTTCAATGCAGTAGTAATTATGTGTGATTGTGTAGTTATGTGATTGCCCTTATTCTCTTCATTCCTTCCCCTTCTGTAAAGACATAATTAACCAATATATAGGAAAATTTTGTTTTGGGTACAAAAACTATCTTTTTGGGAGATTATCAACTTTAACAAAACTCTGGTTTAAAAATCCTGATGCATACATTTGTCTGTAGTAGATATTCACTCATGAGGGAGCAATGAGATCATTCACTGGTTACCTCTGCCACTTAAAGCACCAACAAAGCGCTTCTTGTCTATGTGACTGTGGTGGTTTAACACAATCAGGAACTGCTCCAGCACTTTGTAAGAAGTTGCTCCACCAAACAGACCTTCAAAGGGGACTATAACAAAGACTCAGCCACTGTCCTGCCAAGTCCAGCATACACCTAACCCACTTCTACACACAGCTTAGTTTAAAACACGGATCTGTCCCAAACCTGATGTTGTCCCCTTCCTGCCGTCTGCACTCGGAGGCCACAAGCAGTTAAGATGGAGGTGATATCCTCCTGGTGGGCCTCAAACTGCCTGAGCTCATTTCTGTGCTTTTCTGTGCTCCTTTTCTCCTCCTGCAGCAGTGGATCTACAGCCGCTGCCATCTTCCTGAGTTCTGTTTGCATACAGAATTTGCTGCGGGGTTATCTTCATTCTCCATGCCAGAAAAGAGTTAAAAAGAAATTTCTGCTGTCTTTGCCACCCTCCTTTCTACACCTCCTTGGTCATGGAATATTTAAACTTCTTGCCACAAGGTAGCAAACAACATCATTATCTTTAATTACAAACTAACCTGATGTGCTTTTATAATCAAAGGGAAGTAAATTAAAATTGGAGTTTAATTCTGAGCTTCTGCAGGAGGCAGTGGTTAAGTTTAATCACTTACTGGAAGTACAAAATACTAATGACAGAAGATGAAGTTGAAGAGACAGAATGAACAGCAAACATGGAGCGTATCCACAATACATTTTCGTTCAAAATTAGTTTCTGCATGGCTTCAGCAAGAGCCTTGCTGAAAGGAATATCTGGGGTAATCATATCAAGGACAGCTTTGAACAGAATTACATTTCTGTGATATAGGGTTGAAAATTGCTGTTTGCAGATCCTTAATTAAAAGGTAGCCTTTTAAACCAGAGAGATTACCGGTTCCCAAAATGCTAGGCTCCTCTCCTTCTACACAGTTTTATTGCAAGATGCATTTCTATTTCCAAAGCCTGTATGTTAAGCAAGAGTCATGTCAAAGCTGTGGATATCAAAACAAGAGAGTTACAGTGCTACATGACTTTCAGAGAATCAAATTCTCAGTAAATTTTATAATTAGTTATACTGATGTAGTCCACTTTAAAGTTCTGCTCCCAGCACTCCAACCCACTGCTCCATAACAGTCAGGAATAAAGAGACAAACAGACTATTATGTGCTGTATATCATGTTTTTATAGGATGAAAGGCAGTGTCTTCTTGGGCCAGTGGGGACCATTGTTGCACCAGATATCCCACATAGAAGAATGAGTGAGACTGAAGGAACAGCAGATTTATGGAGTTGAACCCTATGGCATGTTAGCACAGCCCACAACTACTGAAATTTATGTCATTTTCTATACTTGTCTAACATATCAGCTTTTAACACAGCATGAAAATGTTGGAGTAAGTCACAGTACTGGAGTCTCAAGTCACAGTAATGGAGTAAATCACAGTACTGATAACATACAACAACACTATGTACTGCACTAAGGATCCTCAGGGATGCTTGAAACACCTGTTTTTGTTCTGTGAAGAAATATAGGGTATTTATCACCTCACTTACTATCTGTAATTCCGTCTCTGAATAAGACCAAGATTGCAAGGTCTTGTAGATATTTTTTTTTGAGTTGCTCTGTTGAAAATGTTTTACAAAAACAGCACTGATTTGTAATCCTTTCTACATTTTCACAATCATAGAATCACAGAATCACAGGGGTTGGAAGGGACCTCAGGAGATCATTGAGTGTAACCCCTCTGTCCATAACCCCTCTGGGCAACCTGTTCCAGTGCTCCATCACCTTTACTGCAAAGAAGTTGTTCCACACATTAGTACAATACTTCCCACATTCACATTTTAGACCTTTCCTCCTTGTCTTCTTGCTATGTACCACCAAGAAGAGCCTGGGCTCATCCATTTTCCTCTCACCTCCCTTTAGGTATTTATAAACATCTACCAGTTCCCCTCTGAGTCTTCTTATCCCCCAGGCTGAACATACAAAAGTTACTCAGCTTTTCTTCATACAGGAGTTGCTACAGGCCCTTAATCATCTTTGCTGCACTCCACTGGACTCTCTCGAGATGTTCCCTGTCTGTCTGAAACTGAGAAGCTCAGAACTGGACACAGTGGAGGACACTGCTGGCTCATGGACAACCTCTTGTCCACCAGGACCCTCAGGTCCTTCTCCACAGAGCTGCTCTGATGTCATTTCAGTTCTTTTTCACATAATCACAGAACTGTAGGGGTTGGAAGGGACCTCCAGAGATCATGGAGTCCGAACAGCCCACCAAAGCAGCTCCCTAGCCCAGGTTGCACAGGTAGGCGTCCAGGCGGGTCTGGAATGTCTCCAGAGAAGGAGACTCCACCGCCTCTCTGTGCAGCCTGTGCCAGTGCTCCGTCACTGCACCGTGAAGAAGCATCCACGTGCAAAAAGTCTGAGCCAAATCTGTCTGATCGTCATCATTCAGCTGGTGTACCAGAAGAAGCTACAAGGCCATGTTCTGACTTAAAAGAGCTCCAGTACTTTGCAACGAGAATACAGGATAAAATATGGATTACTGCTGTCTTCGATCATCTTTCAAGACTAGTTAAATTGTGTCTACCTACCAGTCTGGGTCACTGACTTGCTATGTGCTGGAGGTCTTCCACAGCAAAATAATGTCTGCAACTGGCATTAGTTATTAAAATAATGTGTGCTATTACTGGGAAAATACAGTCTTAATGAAACTGAACTCACTACATAATGTCATTCAGGCTGTGTCTGCACACTTCCATCAGCATAAAGAAATGCTAAAGAGAAAGAAGCTTAACTGAGATCACATAAAATACATCAAATTACGTATGCTCAATCCATCCATCCATTACTCCACTTCTCCATGGCAAGCAACACCCACTCTCTAAGGCAGTAGTGGGGTCCTCCAGGCTCCTGAAGCTGTTCCTAAGACCAGGAACCAGCCTGCACCCAATTGTGGTTACAGATCTTTCCCATAAGCACGAACATCACTCATCAGGTTCAGAAGACAAAACGTTTTTGTTTTGCATCAGCCAAAGCTCTGTCACCATCAAGTAACCAGTCTTTCTGTAATCAGATCTCCTGCCAGGTTCAGTATATGGCTTTGTGAGGCAGGACACTAGAAAACAGGTTGAACTCCTTGAATGAACAATGAACAGTTGTCCAGGACATTTATCCAGAGGTAGGGAGATCTCCCGTGTCCCTCAAACCTGTGAGTCACAGAGATATCAGATGTCCTGTTGCTGAATCCTTACTGGAGTTCATTCTTTCTTTTCTATGGCTGATGAAGAGTCATAAAGTGGAAAGAAAAGAAAAAAAACCTGTTTTGTTTTGTTTTTTCTCTTAGAAGGACTTATACATCATAGAATCACAGAATCATAGAATCATAGACAGGTTTGTGTTGGAAGGGAACTATAATATTCCAATCCCCTTGCTACAGGCAAGGACACTAAGCAGAGACAGGAAGGGAAACAAAGGGCATACGTGTTCTTGATTGTTCCAGCTGCTATAGGTTGTCCATCAGCAGTGCTTATGCAGGTGGACAGATCACAGAAACAACTGCCTCCCAGACTTCCAGTGACATATTTTTTTCTTCACAACACTTCACAACCAGAATATCTGCAGGTAGTACCCAGGCAGCCCTGTTCTGGTGGGCAGAACTGAAGTCCAGATACAAGCAACCTGACAGCTCTGCATCAGCAAAGCTGCTTCCAATTAGTGCTTAACACAGGAGATAACATAGCTACTAACATCAGCAGCTGGTGTCAATATAATGCCCCACTCATGCTCAATCTGCATGTCTCCTATCAGCTGCTCTCCTACACTTTCTGAAGAGGAAGCAGAGCTCTAGTTGCTGTTTCTGACCCTTCTGCTCCTCAGCAGTAGCAGTAACTCATGGAATGAAGTAGAGCTGGTCATAGACTATTGAACGTAATATGTTGGCAAGTTATGCTTCCCTATATGTGAAAGGGAAGGTCAAACAGGCTTTTCTGTAAGGCCCTGTGAAGCAATTTGAAGAGTGGCACAATTTAGTTTGGCACCTAGGACTACAAGGTACTGCTGTAGGAAGCCCTGTGCCTCAGCAGTGCTACAGAAGACCCTGTAGCTGCTGCTTACCAGAATGTAACATTGGCATAGATGTGCTGAGCAGGTCTTGCAGCTGTTTGAATATTTTTATTATCAGAGGTTATTGGGTTCAAACATATAAAAGCTGATGAAATAATAGGCTTCATTCACTTTAAGTAAATAAATGTGGCAAAGATCAGTACGAAATAAGAACAAGTCACTCTCAGAGATCCTTTTAAACACCATAATTTTTGCCTGAAGTAGTGATGAGTGATAGCTTTTGAATTTTTCAGCAAAAGCAGTACTGAGTACGCATCACGAAGCCATAAGTGCTTCAGTATCATTACATCTTTTGCAAATGAACACTGCAAAATGCATGCTGCAAAACAGACTGGTTCTCAGAACCCCAAGATCTCCTCTACATTTACCTTTTCTGGATTTCCTTTGTCACAGAAACACCCTTCATCTCTCTCTATCTTAGACATGCAGATTCCTTGCTCAGTACAAACCACTGTGGAAAGAAGCAGGCATTTCAAAGGACAGAGAAAATGATGTGAGAACCCTGAGAGCTTCTACCCTCTGTCCCTGCTCCACAAGTAACATTGCCACTGGATTGCTGTACTAACATTAGTGCCAAAAGAGACAGCAATTTCATAACAGTATTTTCTAGGGTGCAAAACCAAAAGTTATTCAAATCTAAAAATAAAATCCCATGTGTTGGTATGGAGCAAGTATTCTCTATTTATTTTGTTACAAGAACTCATGGATATTAAATTAATTAAAAGGCAACAAGATCCAGAGAAAACAAAAGGAAGAATTGCTTCATACAGCATGATGCTAAGTTGCAGAAAAATAGGGGTATTATGTTTCCAATGGTTTGACCTTTCTCTAAAATTCAGTTCACTTCTTGATAAAAGTATGTGCTTAACACTAAAGTACATAGAATAGATCAGAAATTGGAATACAACATATAAATAAAGGATCTAAATTCAGTATCTCAACATTTTGAAAGAGATCAAAAATAAATGAAGAAATAGAATATTCTGTCGTGTAAGTTCATATTTTAAAGAATACATGGGATTATAAGAACTGTTTTCTTAGTGGAATTATCAGTAAGGAATTAATGTGCGTTAGGTGATAGTCAGCAATTCTGACTACAAGTCATAGAATCATTGAATGGCTTGGGTTGGCAGGGACCTCAGAGCTTGTCCAGTCCCTACCTCCTTGTCGTGGGCAGAGTTGCCACCCATGAGATCATGCTGTTCATGGCCTCATCCAACCTGGTCTCAAATGCCTCCAGGGATGGAACATCCAGAGCTCTCTGGGCATCCTGTGCCAGTGTCTCACCACCCTCTGAGTGAAGAATTTCTTTCAAATATCTAATCTAAATCTCCCCTCTTTTCGGTTAAAACCATTCCTCATTGTCCAATTACTATCCATACAAAAAAGTTGATTTCCTCTCTTTGAATACTGGAATGTCACAATGAAGTTTCCCCTGAGCCTTATCTTCTCCAGGCTGAAGAAGCAAAAGATTCTTTATACTCTTCATAAGGTAGACAGTTATTGCAGTATTTTCCTAAAAATATTTTCTGTTGTCCTTTCATACCTTTGCTCCTTTTCCAATCAAACATTAAAGCTGTCTTCTCATCACTAGCACAATTTCTTTGAAGATACTATTAGAACCCATGACTACCTTTCCTAAGTCATTTTATCATTTGTATGATGTCACGTTTTCAGGTTGTATTTAAGTTTTTTTCTTCTAGCTATTTGCTTTTTGAAAAAACAAAACCAAACACAAAACAACAACAACAACAACAAAACCCATACAATTTTAAGGTGAGAAATAGTGCAAAAATATATCTAGGGAAAATATATGAAAGCTTTACAAATCGTGAGCTAGAAAATGCGTGTCAAACTAGATACAGAACTCTATACTAAAAGCAGATGAAAGTCAAAGAAAGAACATCTGCTTTTAAAAAGCTGGCAGTAAGTATTGGCTGAGACTGATTCTTTTTATATCTTATGCTCTTTTGTTTATCTTTCTCTTTATTCTTTTGGCATTTTTATGGCTCTGGCTAATATGGAAAGTTTCTTACAGACAGTAGGTTGCAGCTGCTATCACATCATAAAGAGAAGATATAGTTTATCATCAATAACTAGAAATAAAAAATGAAAAATAAATAAATGTCAATTCTTTCACGTGTGAAAAAAAATGTTTTACAGCTGGGGCTGTAAAGAATGCTTAGG
Source organism: Callipepla californica brunnescens (assembly GCA_023055505.1). Lineage (NCBI taxonomy): Eukaryota > Metazoa > Chordata > Aves > Galliformes > Odontophoridae > Callipepla > Callipepla californica. Next base: position 106,519,495 of record JALIRH010000001.1, on the reverse strand, counting down.
GGTTAGACATAGTTACTATTTCTTCTAGGACATTGTTTCTGCTCAGATGACTCCTTAACGATAGTGCTATTTATCAAAGCTGCCTATGGAAGAGTGGTGACAATTTGTACATCACTTTAACTTCTTTAAATAAACCTACCCAGAAATTATAATGCTGCTTTACAAGCCAGCTACTGTATCATCATGTGAGGAAAGATTCTTCTCCTCATGACTGAATCTCCAATGATAACATACAGGCTGGGTCCCAAGTCAGAAATACACATGCACTTAAATCCAGTTGGACTGCCTTACGTCTAAATACACAGACATACAAGTGCTTTGTCATAGAGGCAGAATTAAAGATTCCCTCATTTTACACTTCTCAGGATAATTATCAACTTTTGAGTGGGCTCTTGGGAACTTAACTGCAAAGCTGTAAATATGCACGCTTTGCAGTCATTCAGTAAGGAATTCAAATACTGAAGATTGAAATTGCAACTTGTGCTTGCATTATGTATACTTGGGATTGTAGAATTTGATATAGGCAGCATGGGACTTGACACAGAACTGAGCTCCCAGGTGCAGAAGTAATAATAAATCAGGGAAACTGTATCATTAGCAGATCTGTATTGATATAACACCCCTGCAACTACATGTGACTAGCCGAGGTATTAGCTACAGATATCTTCACTACCATGTTTCTACAAGTTTATGCCTTGAGAAAATAGGCCACTGAATCAAAGCTATGGTATAAAATAATATTTTAGAAAATATTTTAAGATGAAGCACTGATAAAGCAGTAAGTGAACTTGTTCTTAATTTGTTCTTGATTGCATGGGGGAAAAAAAAAAGATTGGAAAACAAGGCTAAGCTTAGTGGAGATTGACAGAAAAAAAGAAAGGAAGAGTGATGGAGAAGTGATACAAGATCTGTGAGATAGACTGAGGGTGTTTCATTTAAATGGGGAAAATTCTGGACTACGAAGTGAAAACAAAGGGCCAGAATAAACGAACGTTTTAAGGCAGAGATGTGCTTATGTGACTGCAATCTCCCTGTGATCAGACACAAATATTTATAAACATATCTTTGTCTAAAATAAGAACATTCTTTTCAGCTGAAACTAGCTCCATGATCTTTTAGAAAATGTTTTGCTGGAGTTGCCTTAAGGGAATACTTCTAAACATGTGTTTTGATAACAACTGGGCAGCTAGCCAGCTATGATCTCTCCTTCTGATCAGTTAATTGCAGATTTCTGATTTGTTTCTCCATTCCCTTCCATCCCACCTAGCCTGCTTTCTTTGCCTCTTCCATAGAACAATTAGATTTGGTTTGGTCCTGTTGGTCTTTTAAACAAGTTTTTTTGCTCCATCAAGCAAAACATGGCATAACCATGCTGGGAAAGTAAAGGTTGGATAATAAACAGCTCTCTGGAGAAGAGCATGATACGATGTATGTGTTCTTCGTCTTTTTTTGTTGTTGTTGTTCATTTGTTTGCTTGTTTTTGGGTTTGTTTTTTTGTGATTGTTTGTTTGGTTTTGAGCAGAAGTTCTGAAACAGAAGTTACAAAATCACAGTTCTATCAAATCTGCCATTTTAACTCCATGAACAACACTGCTGACCAAGTTCCAGTGTCCTGGGGAGATGTCAGTTCTTCAGTGCAACCCAACTAACAGCTCTGAATAGAATGGTAAGTTGTTGAAGTTTGCATGCTGGTACAGTCAACACAGCAGGTAGAAAATCACAGTGGACCATTTTCAGTGCAAGTGAGAAATCCAACGTAACAGAGTAAAGAAACTTTCTATTTTCACTTAATTAAATCCTGAGGAATGATTATAAAGACACAACACTTTCATGCTGTTAATTCAATTCTTGGGTGTATGTGACAGCTAAAGGCCGTATAACTTCAGTGCACAGTGAAGCAAGAAGTGCACTAGTGCCCCAGGGATGCTTACAATTCACTTTAAACACAGACACTTTTGAAGCTTATTTTGGTTTGGAATTCATACAGAATTGTTTTGCATTATCTGAAGTACAGTATTACAAATAATTATCTTTACATAACTTTTAAAGACATAGGAAAAAATACCAGGGGGGACTGGATGAGCATACAGCATAAGCTGCCATAGCTTCTTTGATTTAGTTTTAACTTACACAACTGAGGATCTGATCCAGTGAGAAAGTGCAACTTGCCTCAAGTAATACTCATGTGATAGAACCAGGAATAAAACCACAACTTCTGACTCCCAATCACAGGTGAATTAGCTAATACTTCCTACAGGGTGCATCTCCATTATCCTTGAGGACAACCTCAAAGCCAAATTCCCAACCATCTGCATTATCTAGCTGGAAACGCCCTTGAGGCTTCCCTTACAGTGATTCACATGGTAAGCCAAGAACAAAAAACTCCATTTTGCTTAGATCTCAGGCTACTCATAAGGAAACCAGTCAAAGTTGGGTTGTATAAGGAGTCATGAAAAAAAAAAAAAAAAAAAAAACACAGGGAAACAACAAAGAAAATTTAGGACTGAGACATGAGTCCAAATACCTTGTAAGTCATGTGGTCCATGACCTATCAGTGCAGCACATACAAATGGGATATAGGGCTATTTCCCTGAAAGTCAGAAACTGGCAAGAGCCATATCCAAAACTAATATTGACTCAAACATTGTTCTGCAATGACTCTGCAAAATGTTGCAGGTAATAGTAAGTTTGATGGCACGCTTCATGACAAGTGAGCCAGTCTTTCAGAAAATGCCAGAAACGTCTTCAGTTTTGTGCCTAAAGGTGCTGTAGTTGAAGTTCTTATGAACCTTACTACTACAAAGGTGTTTGTAAGCACACTCAGTAAACATGGGAGTATCAGCAAAACCCATACCAGCAATGTGCGACAGGGTTGGAACAGGCACTACTGATAAGGCATTTATTGGGATGGCACAGCTGTTCATGCAGGAGCATGGCCTGAGCATTCTAAAGCATCTCTCCTGACCACTGAACTGACCAGTCTCATGAAATGGTAACCCTATAATTCTTTAGGAGAATCAGCACTTCTGACTACATCTGTGGCCCAAAATGACAACTGCTGCCTCAGAACCAGCACTGACCTAGCACAAAAGGCTCTAAAAATAGACTTCTATCGCTTCAAACATAGCTGATCATCTAGATGTAACTGCAGCTTAAACATCTGCACGTGATGAGAGCTTGCAGCTGCTCTGATGCTGTGGACTTGACATTTGTGATAACATATTCAGTGTCTATGCCACACTTAGAAAGATTGTGGTTAGCACAAACAATGGCTGCATGGTACTGAGTTGGTCATAATGATGGCACCGCATTCCCTACAGAGATTTCTGACATCTTTGAACCTGCTGGAATTCTTATGGACTGAGGTAGAGAAAAGGAGACAGAAGAGGGACAGTGAAGTGAAGGAGGTATATAAAAGACAACATTGTAAAGAGTTTGATGCATACGATGAAGTAGGCATATAATATATATGAGAAGAGAATTTACAAACAAAAAACAAGGGGTTGTACAGTCTTTGGCAGTTCTTTGACAGTTCTGATTGTTTTTCCCATTAATGATTTTTCTAAAAAATTAGTTATATTTAAGAAACATCTTTGAAAAGTTTGCTTATATCTGTTGACTGTCCTTCACGCTTTGATCCAACACTCTGGACACAAATAGAAGCCCTAGATAGGTTTGTTTTTCCTAACTCACCTGCCTAACTTATATGCTTTGTCTAATTCTTGCCTGATCATTAGGAGAAAGATGAACTTCCTTAATAGCTTGAGGTCCTAACAGAATAGAAATAAAAAGGACTAAAAAAAATAAATAACCCTGAATATTTCTCATCTTCATCAAGGAAGAGTCCTTCAAAGTTTAGAAAAGTTTAACAATTCAGGAAGACAGCGTCTCCCTCTGCAGGACTCCAGGGACACCTCTCTGATTTCACAACGAAAACATAAGAACCTTTTCTGCAAACACTTTTTAGATCCCTAAGATGCTAACCAGAAGTTGAAACTTAGTCAGTTTCAGTAGGTTTAGTTCAGATTCTATCACAGCAATTTCAGTGATTATGATCATACATGTACGGAGTAGTCTGAAGGATTTTCATCAGAGCACCCATGCTTGAATGCTTTGCTGGATTAGTAACCTCAGGAGGAAGCAGAGATGGTGATCAGGAGGTTCAAGCGAGTGTCACATTACACGGATTCTGCTTCTGACTCTAGTACACGTCTGTTGTGTGCCTTACACAGATCACAGTATACGTGTTATCCTCATTTTACTCATAGAGAAAGGATAATTATCAACCCTTGGAAAAATATTCATTTGTCATTATTGTTTTTAGTGCACACTGGTCAAATTTTGAAGAAGTCATAGAATGGGAAATGGCAGATCGCTCAAGCTGCCAGGCTCCACTGTGAAAAATAGTGCCATAAAGATGAAATGCAATGCTTAAGCTTTAAAGGCTAAATTGGTAATAATTAACTTCACTTCTCTTTTTGATATGTACAAAAGAAAGATCAAAGACCTCTGCCAGACCTTCAGGACTTGCTGTTACTGAAAATCCAGAGAACTAAGAGGTGTTTTCTGTAAAGAGTGCTGCTCTTTAAGAAAAGCTCCTTTTGAAATGAACAGAAAAGGGTTATTTCTGTTCTTTACAGCTCACCTGCAAATTTTATTTCAACATAAGCAATTCCAATTTTATCATGAAAGCAATGAATGGTCTGTTATCAAGAAATCTTCCAGTGAGTAGGGGGAAGTTGTATGTCAGAAGAGTGCAAATTAATGTTAGAACAGAATTAAGCAGCTTGAATAATTTTCTTTTATTTAGAATAGTTGGAAGTGGAAATTAGGGAATGACAGAAATTTATAGTTTGTTTACGTATTTTTCCAACAGTGTATTCCTGAAAGTCGATTCATTACCTCCGTGTACTGTCTGCACCTGCAACACCTCTCCTCCATCCCAATTCCCAAAATATCCCCCAAAGCTCTACTTGGCAAGCTGATCCCAAACAACATGTAAACCATGTCCAACCAGCAGCAAGGTCACATTACAGAGCACCTCTTAGAGGGATCTTTTTGGAAGTGCTTTCCATGAGAGGGGCTCATTCCCGGGCGGGTGCTGCCACAGTACACCAGGCAGCCAGCAGAAGGCTCCCTCAGCTACCGAGAGCAGCGGCAGCACTGGGAGAGCTGAGGGCAGCAGGACGCAGGCTGAGCTGTGCGGGGAGCAGCAGGAGCTGCCAAGGGGTCAGGAACCAGAGCAGGAGGCTCCAACCCCAAGCAGGATGTGGGGAGAGGAATCACATCCAGACATTTGCTTTACCACTCTCACACTCGACTGTCCCGTCTCCATTATCTGTATGTGGTTTGCTTTTGTTTTTAATGCTAGATGCAACCTTCTTTCCTCTTTTGTACTTCTTTACTTTTGCCGTTTGAATGAATTCTCAGTAGCTCAGTGTGCAAATATTTGCAGGGCGCTAGCAATGGCTACCGGTTGATGTGCTGGTATCACTTTCATCTGCACATGTGGTACACCCAAAGTACAGGGCAAACGTTTATGGGAACTGCAGTGATATCTTCAATATGGCTAGTTACCCTATAAGCCATCCTGCTTGGTATTTGCACGTATTATTAGCAGCTGAAGCACAGAGAGCTGAGTTATTCTCTACACCAAAAACTAACTTTGCCTCAATCAGAATAACTGAAGCTCTGTTGTCCATTTCTTAAGCAACTGCCCTGTGTTGAGAATTCTGCTGCTTTCCCATGGCTGCACGGGATTCTCCAGCAGTTTCTGGGGCTATGAATTGCAGAACACAGAGGATGGCTGCCAATAGCTTTATAATCCCTCAAGGTCTCCTTCTGCTGACAGCAAACAGTGCCCACTTTGAATCTATCCCAGCTGAAAAACGCTCTCACACCGAAAGGCTTCTGAGGGTTAATTTCAGTAGCTTTATGGATCATTTCTGTAAAGGAATCATAAGCCACCAATGAACCAGGCCCAAATAAATGATTTGCAAAGGCCACACAGTAAGCAGCAATGCACACACAAACCAGGGAGCAAGAGCTCGCTCTATTGTGCCCGCTTTTGCCAATGCAAAATCAAAACCAAAATAAAACTCTAATTCCAGTGCACAAAACACACCGCTTCCTCCCCTGCAAACCTCTGTAAAGAGATAAGCAGAAGGATTTTTCTGTCATCTGTGATATCTGCCTAGCAAACTGACCTACATGTCTGACTTCTAGAACTTTAGGGAAAATTGTAGCTTCCTGCTGCAGACAAAATTATAAAGCACCTTTTTAAGAAATCCTTACAGCTACACTATTCTGTCTTCTTGGGAGGAAACTTTAATGTAATGCAAACTTTGAAGTGAGCCTTGGGTTTGTTACAATGGACTAACCCGATTAGAAATCATGCAAACTCTTGTTGCTCTTTAGCTGAATTCCCCCACAGGCTGTATTATAGCTCTCTAACCAGTCCCACAGCATTGAATGATGTCATGGGATCTGCAGCTCAGTGAGATGAAAGGGATAAAGCGGAACCCGCTGGCACTGGGGAAAGCTTCCAACACACAATCCACAACACAGCTTGGGAACTCAAAAAAGCTACAGATCCAGCCACTCAACTCCAAGCATGTCAGAATCATGTGCATTCTCCCAGCACAAGAAAGGAAAAGGGGGGAAAGAAACTAGTGATCAATTTTTAACAAAAGAACTAGAGTACTGAAAGGCAGAATTTAAGAGCACAACTACCTGCTGGAAAGAAAAAAAAAAAAAAAAAAGAAAAAAGGAAAAGACAGAAAGAAAGAAAGACAAAAAGAGTTCTTTTTCCTCTCCAAAGCACTGCCTTTGATGTATGGCAACTGATCACTGATCAGATTACAGGCATTTGGTCTCAGTGCTCGTCTGCCTTTGATCTGCATGGTTAATTTTATTTTCCCGGATTTGGAGTTTCGTCTGGGCTTGTGCTGACATACTTCTTTTCTTTTTTTTTTTTTTTTTTAAGGAGGTAAAAGCATTTAATACAGAAGCTCTGGCAGTGTGAAATTAAGCTGCAGAAAGCCTGAGCGCTGGAAGACTTCACCATATAACAGGTACTGGATTTTGTACTTTTTTTGCAGTTTTGTTTTGCAAGACTTTAAGAGATTATAAAGTTCACATGAGCATTGCACAGCATTATGTGTACATCGTTTGAAAGACCATATATAACTTATGCACCATTTCTATTTGTATTTTTTGCAGAAATATAGTTTTCTTAAAGAACCTAGAATATATAGGCATTTGAAAACTGAAGCTAAATCAAAGCTGTTTCAGTACTGACGGGTATATAATACTTTTGTGTGCACTACTCATTTCAGCTGTCTGTAGTTTTGTAAATTGATATTCGAATATGAGCATTACAGGACTTTGAGGAATGTTTATTTTCTAAGAAAAGGTCAGCCATATTTCCTACACATCGTGTATTTATTTCTCTCTATGTATTTGTCAAAGCCTGCCTTCTTCAAGCAACACTTTTAATCCTACTAGCTGCATACTTGAGATGAAAAGGTGTCCTCTTCCACAAGTTATTAGAACTGTACTTATAAATATCACATCCTTATATAGAAAAGGGATTTTTTTTTTATTTCAGTGTTAAAGAGATGTTAGATCAACTATCAAATATAAAAAGAAATCTTGATAATAAAATTCACATTTTAACATGATGGGAGAAGTTTTCTTTAAGGCATTTTAGTAAGGATATTAAATAAACCTTCATCTTATCTAAAGCAAACACCTGGTTTTGGAAAACTCCAGGAAAGTTTTCCTACTATTTCAGTGAGGCAATTCTACTTCACAGTATTCTACATTGTTCCTCAAATTTGTATTATGAATATGTTCTGTGTTTAAGAAAACAGAAGACAGGTACTCTAGAAATTCACTGTAAAGAACCATCAGAAGAATTAGAATTATTCACTGGACATTTGCACTTTAAAGGGCCTGCATTTTTATGAGTATGGGCCAAATCTGAGAGTGGTTCTGTGCCTGTAGCTGGAGCCAGACTTTTAAAATAAGACTCAAGTTTCTTCTGTAGGTATTTAAAGATAATTTAGATTTTCAGAAGAACTTAGAACCCATAATTGGGGCCAGACTCACAAAGAAGTTCAACATTCCAGACACTGAGCTCTTTGAACATCAAGTCTTAATGGTGGATAGTGAGTTCTCATGAAATACAGACTTGAAATATCTGCTCCTAAATCTAAACTTAGATGCCTGTAAGACTTAAGAACATTTATTTATTATCAAAATGTGGGTAGAAGTCAGCATAATTAGTAGCTGTTAAGCATTGTTAAGACACCATTCTTCAGGGGGGTTTCAGTCCAGGACCCTCATGCTGTTCATATTTCATGTATATTTTCATACACACTACAGTAATGCGCAACACCAAATTTTCACAGTCTGTTCACATATGACTAAAATTAAGTTATCAGCACTTCCAGATGAATGTAACCATCTTTCATTAGTTAGCCTGCAAACTTTGTTTCACTTGAATTAAAAGTTTATTTGTATGTATAAATTCTAAATTTACTTAATATCAAGAGATAACATGCCAAATACAGATTAAGGCCAGGCCTGACTTGATATCATTTACTTTTCTATACCACCAATTAATTCATATTCTAACTTAACAAGTCAATTACATTCTCAGGAAAGTAATTAGCACTGCATGAATAATGTGTGTATAGCTGTCAAGGAAGAATATTGTTGAAGGCACAGCCAAAGCAAAATTTAGATTTTTTTTTCTTGAAGGGTGTACCAAACCATGTTTCTGTAACCCTGAAAAGACAGTTTCAAATATTAATTTTATTAACCAGCCCTAAACTTCGCTGATGAGCTACTTCACCTTTCCAATCTTCTCTTGCTTGCTGCTTTTGTTCTAACATGTACACTCATTTCCTGAGAAAGTGCTTCTAAACCTTACCCTGCTGTAAAAGTAGAGAAAGAAGCAAAAAAGAAAAACAAAACAAAAAGTCAAAATAGCCACAAGTCAAATACATTTAAATTATCTCTGTAAGGATCTGACCCTACAATCACACAGATGAGTTAAGCTGCTCACAGAAGTAACGCTGCTAATGAGATAGGATTCAGTGATGGACTTAAACATTAACACGTTTGCAACACTCAGGCCCTAGAACTGCATTTAAGAAACAAAGATTTTTTCATGGTGTAAAAAGTCCCCACAGATGGGCATTAACCTATTTAAACTGAAAAATATCTTCCTTTGTCTGTATGTGAGACTGAAATGAAAGCAGACTTGGAATTACTACTTTTTTTTGTGGGGGGGGGAAATGGGGGGGCATGGGGGCGTGGGTATGGAGCAGGGGATTTTCAGCTTTTTTGTTGTTTTAAAAAGCAGTTCTCAGACAGTTCAATTTTTCATTGATCTGACTTTTAAAGATTAAATAATAATAATTCTTGGCCCTTATGACTGTGTTTACAAAGTGCTGTATAAACATTAATTAATCCTCTGGCTTAAGTCTTCAGAAAGAAAAAGTTCAAGCAAATCAGAGTAGGAAACTCGCAAGGATATAATTTATTTATTAAAATAGCTTGAGCAATTTCTGAATATAAATAGAGCCATTTCCAAACAGTGTGTCTTAGATAACATCATAAACATATTTTAAGATTTGTAACAGTTAAGACTATCAAAAGACATTGTACAGATATACTGACATCAGTTTCCAGCAGCTGTCATAACAAGAGTAGATCTATCTCACAGTTGACTGGGGGAGCTGTGTTAGCATTTGAGATATGGAGATAACAACTTCCTATTGCTGTACAATTTCTTCTTCCACATCAGATATGTCACGTAACAGTCTTATCAAAGAGGTCAGCTGAAACTACTTTCCAAATGCTCCTTCTCTGCTTTCTCTACTGTAGTGAGAATCTCTCCACCAACTTCCATTTCCTTAGAACAAATACCCCAATTTAAAAGAAGGCCTGCAATTTTTATCATCTTTCAATGATGAATGAAATAAACACATCCATTTTCATATACATGTTCCAACAGGGATTTAAACACACTTCAGTGTTCCAGACACCATCGCCCTTACTGCTCTTAATTCATAGCAATAGTAAACTTGTGTGTAATGAGAAAGTCTAAATGTTTCTTTCGATGACAGTCCTCATTGTTTAGTCAACACTGCAAGAAATCTGTGGTGTTTTAATACACTTGTGTAACAATATTCCTTTAAAACGAGGATCTGAAACACACAGGGTGCCTCCAGCAAGAGCTCGTGCAGTGTATTTTACTGATGTCCACACAAAATATAATGTTCAAAGCAGTTGTGTGTTAATACCAAGAAGATGCAGAAAGCCCAGTGCTGCACAGCAGCTGCCATGCACAACAGATGTACCGCCACTGCTGCAACGTGCCATTCCTCGCAGACATTCCAGTCTTTCACAGAGCTCCTTCTGGCAGCAGGCCTGAAACAGAACTCGTCTTTGCAGGCCCTTTAAAAGATAATTAAATAAAAAGCCCTGTGAATTCGGAGTTAGCTCTTTTTTCCTTTAATTGAAAACAACTCATTTTGTTGCAACCATTTATCTTCTCACGAGCAACTTGGTGTATTACAACAAGCACTACTTGTATTATTGGAGTCCACATGGCTGGCAAAGTCCAGAACTTTATTTCTGTGTGAAGCTCCCAAAAAACTGACTGACAGCAGCCCAGCCCCTAATTCACCGTACAGGCAGTAAGTCACATCCTTCTTAGTGAATATGATCAACTCCTTATCTACAAAGGGCTGGGTTTCTGAGCTCGTGCTTGGCGTTCCACCACAGCTCGGTTGCCTACAAAATAATTCGTACTCTGAGATAACAGGAAAGAAAACCCCACCTAAGCGCTGCGGAGAGAACCTCACAGGGAATCACCCGAGGACCTCAACAGCCTCAGGTGGTGCAACAAGGATAAAGGGAAGCTCAGCAGCGCATAGGACTGGTCCTGAGGTAAAGAGCTTTTGCGCAACTATTTTGTTTTTCCCCGCCTGGTAACAGCCCCAGCACATCACCGAGCAGGGAGCACGGCTCCTCCCGCCCTCTGAGGCGGCGGCAGCTCGGCTCCCGAGACCCCGCTACCACAGCCGCCGCCACCGCCTCGCCCGCGCGGCCCCGCCTCAGCGGGAGCGCGCGCCTTGCTCGCCGCGGGGCACGTGTGGCCGCTGATTGGCTGCCTGCGGTCACCTGAGCCGGGCCCCCCGTCCTGCCGGGGAGCGGCGCGGTGTTGCCTCGGCGACGCGGCGAGAGGACGTGAGGGAGGGCGCGGGCTACGGGCAGCGGCCCGCCGGTAGTCCCGCGGCTGCGGCCGAGAGCAGGCAGGCAGGTGGGTCTGGCCGAGCCGTGTCCTGGAGGAGCGGGGGGGGGAAGGCTGATGAGGCGAGGCGCCGCAGTTCCCGGCAGTCTCCCCTGGGAGTCGAGCTGGCTGAGCGCTGCGGGCGGCCGGACGAGGGGGGGGGGTCTCAGTGCTGCTCGCTGGTCAGCTGCGCAAATACGCGGCTGGGAGCTGCGAACGGCTTCGGAGTGAAAGTAGGAGCCACGCACCTTCCTCTCGGCTGGTAAGGGGATGGAAAGCAGCAATTAGGGCTCTGTTGAAAAGCCTTTTGATTGTTTGACTTCCTTTCGTGATGCCTGTCTCCGTTAATCTGACCTTGGGCTGAGCGCCTGATATCCTTGGCCAATCTTGGTACGTGGTGTTTATTTACTGTCTTTATGCTCGTGGCCACTCTGAGTACTTCAGTCACGTTAACAAAGGGGGTGCAGTAGTGTTTGATGTGAGCAGATGGATCGGTCTGGAGGTGAGCTTGTTAACTGCTGCGTAACCCCCTTTTGCGAGGCAGGTTGGATGGAGCGACCAGGTGCTGTTCACTGAATAAGCAAAGGTGGCTTTAGAAATACAAGTACTGCACAATTGCGAGGGTTGGAACTTAATGATCCTTGGGGTCCCTTCCACCCCGAGCTGTTCTGTGCTTCTGTGACCTCAAAGGATTGAGTAAGTAACCTGATTTTGCTAAAGAAATTACTGTTTGTAACTAATTACAATAATTATTAATTAGATTTGAGAGTTGGACTGGTTTACTTTATTAGGTCAGCAATGAGAGGCATAAATCTTCAGTTAAGGGGGCAATTGATTACTTTTTCCCTAATTTCTGTAACTTGCACTTGCAGTACTTTTAAAGAGAAAGAAACTTGTCTGTGCTTTTTAAAGTATCTGCTACACAAAAGTGCTACGGTGTTGCTGGATAAATGTGACACACTGATATTGCTCTGGCTACCGTATTAACCAGCTCACTGCTTTACCATTCTTAAAGGTGGCTTAGAAAAAGAACTGTTGGTCTGCTTTGGTGCAAATGAAGCACGAATGGAATAATGGCATTCCTCTTTCACTCTGTTGCTTTTTCACACATTCAAGTATGTACAAATGAAGCTCTAAATTGATGTTTCATATTGAACACTGATGTCTCCTAGAGACCGTGATGTATTAAACAGAAAATCTGTTTACTAAAGCTTTGATCTTGAAGCACAGAATTGGTCATTACTTGTATGAGTAGTCTCATCAACTTCAGTGGGATTAGCAGCTCTTGTCTAAATCTCAGGCTTGCACCCTCTGTAAAGTATTGCTTAAGTCAAGGAAAACTGTCATCCCATTACATCTTTGTCACCATATTTTGCACTAATTTCTAATTAATAATAGTCTGTTCTTCCATGTTGAGGAACCTGGGTGGTGAACTGCCTCACATCATTTTGTCAGCATAGGTTGGAAGTATCTTGCGTGTAGAAAAAACAGGGGTTAATTATGCAGATCATTTTCAACTTTTGCTGATTGTGCCCTTCTTGATACACTGAAATATATGTATTTTGTAAATACTATATGTGATGGCTAAGATACCGTAGTGATGAAATATATAATTTTGGGAAGAAATAAAATCATTATCATTACTCCTGGAAACTCAGGTGCTTCAGTTACCATGAATCAAAGAATACGGAGCACAGCTATTTCCTGGTTATGTGCAAATCTCATTTCTGTCTGCTCCCAGACCCTATAGTTTCCTGTAGCCCGTGGTGTTCCAGCTTTCTATTTGCCATCTCTGTCTTAATTATCCCCATCTTGAAATATACTAAGTAATTCCATAACTTCTTAATTTTGTACAGTTTCATGCCTGACCATTTCTAAAAAGCATGTTATTCATTATTCAACAGAATATTTAATGTGTTGAACAGTAATTTTTTTTTCTTCTCCATGTGGGTAATCTCATAGTAGCTGGAGCAATTGTAGTCGGATGAGACCTTGTTCACTTTACAAAGGAGGAGAGTACAGGAGTTGTGGGTAGTGTGTAAAGAGAAGGTGTTCTAGAGGCATAAGACAGAATAACAATGTGTGTCTTTGTAGTGGAAGTTCTTGTCCCTAGCTTGTTCCCTTTGTCTCTATCATTACAGCAGCATAAGTACTTTCTCTTGTTTCTTGGCCCTGGGGCACTGACTCTGCTAAAGCCATCTGCCACTCCTTGTCATTTTATTGCATGAAGTTGACAGCTGCAGGTGGGAAGCAGAGTGGTTAGAGGGGAGCAGAAATCCTATTCATAGGATGCCAGAGACCTCTGTTGGCAAGATAACATGATTATATTTTCAGTCCGCTTTCTTATCCAGAGCTAAATGGAGTATTCTTTGTCAGCGTTATGAAAAGCATGAAAAGTGGTGGTCAAATATGAATGTCAAATCAGTTATGGGACCTAGAAGATCTGAGAAATTTAAGCAAATTCAAAGTTGGAACCCTTCGCCTGTTATAATGTTTCCCTTACAAAGTAGATGGTATTGACTTCAAAGTTCCCATGCCTGTATGTGTAAGAAACCTGCTGCTAGGCTGTAATTTAATCTTGCCGCCTTGAGTCTTGAGGTGATGAGTCTTTTATGGTGAGATTTCTTTCTTTCTTTTTATTTATTTATTTTATTCTTACATTTGTAGAGGAGGAGGAAATATTTTTTGATGAGATATTTTGAGTGGGTCACCACTCCATCTCATTTGACTGAGCGGTAATGCAAACACATGTTTTGGATGAAAGGGCACTGTAGGATCCCAGAAGTCTAGAAGTTCTTACTTCCATTATTCACTTATTACAGTTATTACCTTTTGGTTTAATGTTGCCCTTGCTATACAAATGCATTGTAGCCCCTGCACAGACTTGCAACTATATAACCACACTTCTTAATGGAGTTCTATGCATTCACTTCAATATGTTATCATAATTTTTTTTTTGATTGTGCATATTTTAAAGTCAAAACATTCTTCTCATTACTTCTTAACTTGAATACAAAGGAATAGCTCACGTCCAACATAATCCGTGTAGTGGCACTTGGTATCAAGAGAGAACGAATTTACTCATTGGCAAACTGCTACGAAGTGCTGCAGCATCTGCTTTTTAGTTGGGGCTTCTAGCAGAACTGAAGGCAGAAACAGGAAACAAGCAGCTGGCAGAGTTATGTCTCCTTTGGGACTTGCCTTCAATACAATGATTTGTTAATGTGCCTGAACCATTTGTATTATTGTTATTGAAGTGTTATCGCGAATAACTTCTTCTGTACTCTCTGCTGAGAGTTTTCTTTTAACCTATTTTCCATATGTTATAGCCAGTGTATTGTCCCAGTGTTGTTTCTTTTGTTTTTTTTCTTTGTTTTTTATTTCTTATCAGTACTTCTATGATATGATACCACTGGCATTCATACATGTCTACTAAAATGATTCAGACATGTTTCAGAGGTACTAAACCTGCTCAAATGCAGCGAAGCTTAAGGCCCAGAGTTCTGTAACCTTATTTGAAAGATTCAATTAGGAATTTTCTGGAAGATATAGCACAGACTTAAAGCTGTGAGCTTGCAGTGTGTATGTGATCAGTTCACAAATTTAAAGTGCACTAAAACACAAAGATGAGTTGGAGAAGACCGTGACAGTTTGAAGCCAGTTCTAGAACGCTTGATTTTTGGAAGTTTACTCTGGGTTTTGGAGCTTCTGATGACTGAAGGTGTTGGATTTGGTGGGAGTGTTATTAGAGCAGTAAATTTTTCTTTTCAGTAGAAAATATTTCAGAGTTGCAATAAAATTCCTCCACCTAAATCAATAAAATGTGTTTTAGTACAGTGTGCCTCTCCATATGCTTTCTATGTCTGAAATCTTTGAGGTGAACTCTATAAGGTTATCTTACAACAGGTATGGCAGCTACAGAAGCTGAGATACAGAAATAGAACTGTTAGTATAACCAGCCTGTTATTCTGTACCACCTTCTATTAAGAAATGACAACTGGTTTATAATCCAATTCTGGCAACAGAATATTACAAACATAAAAATGTGTCATTTTCTTGTTTCAATATTGATTTTTAATACATTGCCTATATGCTAAGAAACTTCAATATTTTAATTTTTCAGTTTATTGCACGGTGGAAAAAATGTACAGGATGAATGCAGCTTCATTACATAAGGCCAATATATTTTAATTGCGGCGTTATGTTAAGTACTGAATCTCTTGGCCAGTAAACCAGGCTGTTCTCTGTTTCTTTTTTATCCATACTTCAAGTGACTTGAAATACAGTGCAGACTGTTTAGGTTTTGCTGTGGCTTCATATTTTAGATCATTAGGCTTACTACAGCTCAGCAATACTATTTGTGTTGATAATACTGTATGCAACTTGTCATAAACACATACAGCTGTTGTAATACATTTCTTTTTGTCACCTACTTCTACAAATCTTCAAATATAAAGTAAATCGTACTTTAATGCTATAAAGAATCCTTTTTTGAATTCTTTGGTAGTAGTATTCAGATAATCGTTCTAAAATTCAATTACGTTTATGTTTTATATTCTTTACTGTTATTGTTGAAGAAATAACTACTGTCATCTCATCCAGCTTACATTTACAATTTCATTCTAATTGTACAACCACATGAAGCTCTGCTTCCTATAGCAGTTAAGAAACTGTGAAGTATTCAATTATTTTTTTTCTTACTCAATACCATTATGTGGTGTCAAGAAATCGACAAGAATTTCCTTACTTCCAGCATTGTTCTTTGAAGTAGTGCATAAGTCTTTCCTGATACCTTTTTCCAGGTCACTAAGGTGCAAAGTCTCACAATTTGTCTTTGGTCTAATCTAGTTTGACTTTAGCAGATCCTCAGTTACTAATCAGCCAGTAGATATGATGTGTGTTTGCATCCGTCTTGTTCTTTCCAGACATAGATAAGAAACTTTTTTTTGGAACTTCTGCTTCATTAACAGCATTTTTTACTGTCTCTTTCCACTCTTTGATCTGTAATATTACTAGGAATTTATTCCTCCATATTTTTTTCCTACATACCTTACTTTCCTTGTTGCATTAATACCATCAGCTCCTTATTGCAGTTTAGTGCACCTAATAACTAACCTAAGTTTTTTGGCACTTATCCATTTTTCCGTTTCTTCTACAGTGTGTATTATATTAAGTTGTTATACTGGGATCATCCACGACTCCTTCGAAGATTTTCTTTTCACATGTAACTAGTGATAGGATGAAAGGGAATGGCTTCAATTTGTGACTGGGGAAATCCAGACTGGATGTTAGGAAATAGTACTCCAAAACAGTAGTCAGGCACTGGAATGGGCTGCCCAGGAAGGTGGTGGAGTCACTGACCCTGGAGGTATTCAAGGAACATTCAGACATTGTGTTGAGAGTCATGGTTTAGTGAGAATGATTGGTGACATGGACAGTTGGACTGGGTGATCTTGTAGGTCTTTTCCAACTTTGTTGATTCTATGATTTCCTAGTTTATATTTGACTGCTTGTTTTTATCCCTTAGACTTGAAGAAGTAATCTACATAAGATGCTGTATCTACTTTTAGTTCTGTTCCTTGGTGTTATGTCATCCTGTTACCCATGCTGGCGTGCATATAATCTGATAAACCTTACTGACATATAGACCGTTACCATCGCTAGCTGAGGAAGAGCTATAAAAATGGAATCTTGGCTTTCCTGTAGAGTGTTCCCTGATAACAACTATCTGCCTGTTCTGTACTTCCTGGGCAGACTTCAGATTCATTTTTATTGTATAATAATAAATTTAATTTTGATATATCAACAATGCCATTGATGTATGCTTCCTTCTTCTTAATCAGAATTAATTAACTAGGATTTTCACGCTGGGGAATGTGGAATTGAGTGTTGTAACACTTCTTATAACACTTTATTTGTGCACATTATGATTCGTATGTGTTATGCTTGTCATGGTTCCATACCATAAAATGCTTTGCTGCTGTTGTTAACCTTTTCTTTAATTCTTTTCTTTTGTTTGGGTTCCATCCTTTCATTTGCCAACATCTTTTATACAAATTTATTTAGGAATAATCTTGTGTTTTAAAAGCATAATTAAACATCACTCCTTAAGTTTTGAAGTAGGCTGATAGTACTTGAGCATTATTTTTCACATAAACTAATAATGTATTACTGTCATATAATGTAGGCAAACTAAGACCACATTCAAATATAATTGTATGTGGGCTGAATTTATTTTTTGTTGTTGCTGTATAGCACGGATTTCTGCATTAAATGCTACAGTAGTATTTCTAGTTTACTCAAAAAGACAGAAAAAAAGCAAACCTGGAAATGAACATAAATAAAAATATGTGAAGTGGGATGAAACTTTCTATTGGCCACATATGACTTTGTGAATGATTGTAGGCCTAGACTTATGGTTTATTAGCCTAATAATCCAAAAAACCTAACCCTAAGTCAGCATTTACTTCATTTGGCACTTTCAAATTGTTTCTCTTTATTTATTTATTGTATCATTTGCTTATTAACACTTCTTAAAGTAATTAAGCAAGGCTTTATGGGCTTTCCTTTCTTCTTTCTCTGATTTTATGGTAAAAAAACTATCTCCTCCCTGAAGAGCCCATTTTGCTCCCCATTACACCATGTAATCAGCTATGAGAAGAAACATTTGCATGATCATCTACAACCTGACTGATAAGTTCCATGTTCGAAGAGAATGATTTTCTGTTGACCCTGTGCATAATTGGTGTCTAACAAGCAAGCAAGATATGTTAGGGATCAACATCAGATATTAGAAGTTACTGGAAGATACTGCAGAAGTTGAAGTTCTCTAATCTAGACTGATAGCCTCAATTCTCAAAATTAAGAGACTGCTATAGAAACTTCATGTATATTGCCTTCTTAAAAAGGACTTTTATTACAGAAATGTGATTCTGTTAAATACATTTAACATGGGATATATATATATACATATATATATATATATAAAATAAATATTTGTGTTAGTTTTTCCCAGCTTCCTTGAATCTATTTAACACTGAATAGATAGCTAAGTTAGCAGATGTGTGCTGAAGATGTATGCCTTGATTTAAATTTAAACAACAGTGAAATTGATTTTTTTTTTTTTTTTTTTTTTTTTTTGTGGGGAGTAAAGGTTTAATTGCAAGAAATGGATCCTAAAGGATTACAAGGAGAAGATAAATTGAAGATGCTTATAATCTTACTAGCATATTTGGTAAGTATAATTCATTTTTATTCCAAGATGAATGTTAAAACAAATGATTATATCAGACACGAGTGGTGTTTTTTGTATGTAAACACTAAGTCTGAAAGTCTCAAACCCATTTACAGTCAACTATATAATATTTTTTTAAATTTTATTGTGAGCTTGCTCGTCTACTTTGTGTCATTTCTTGGCACTCCTCATGCACAATTAAAAAAAAAAGTCATGTAAGCCTCTTCATGAAAAGATGACTCTGGACTAAAATATAAAGTATGTGTGAATATAGTTCTCTGAAGCTAATGTTATTTCAGCATCAGTCTCTTAGTATAGTTTGCTGTGTAGATAGATATGCAGTTCAGAAGATTGAAGTGTCCTGTTTATCTGTATAATATAACATAGCACACAATAACATTGCCTTGTAAGTATGTTTAACTGACCTGCAGAGACAAGCTCTAGCACTAAGGATAATTAATGCTTCATCGCTATCAGAAAGGCTTTGGTCTTTCTGAAAGGACTAATACACAAAGAATCCGGAAGCAATTGTGGAGGGCACTTTCTGAAGCTTGTAGACATTCAATTTAAGAATTATCTTGAGAGCATGCTTGAGTTTGGTAATGTTACTGGTTAGGATTCCGTTAATAATGCTGAGACTTTGCATGGCTGATAATAGTCTTTATGGTATTCCTCATAACCTTAGTTTCTGGTTTGGTCAGATCGTGTACTTAGGTGCCTTTGGAAACAGAAGTTGTATTCTCTCTCTCATTTGGCCCATTAAAATAGAAATAATGAACTTTAGGATAAATAGTACTAATAAAGATTGGGGGTAGCTTTTAAGTATCCAGAAGGTTTGCCTGACTTTTGAAAATCTCTAAATATCTATGTTTAAATGAAAAGATTTTAATTTTATCTATTCATTTGTTATTAAAAATGAATAGGAAAAAAAACCCTAACACATCTATATCACATCATGAGGATGTTGTTAATAAGTGGTTGTGTGTTTTTCATTCTGTTGAGGAAACAATTAAATGGTCTGACTTTCCACAGGAGCCAAGTATCAGGTAGGTCTTCTAAATCAAGTGAAATTGCTGGAGTTCACTGAGTACTGAAGACCTTTAAAATTTAGCATATTCATCAACACTTGGAGTTGCATCATTTCTTTTCTCTGCCACGTTTAAAGTTTTTGACAATGTAGAAAATCCTTTTTTATGGCAAAAATATGATTTCTCTGACTTAGAGATTATATAAATTAAATATAAATAAGAAAAAAAAGTTAATCTTTTTTTTGCTTTTATTTTTTTTTTTCCCTTAGCTAAGTAGGGTGATTTGTGAGACTGGAGATTGCAGAGAACAAGAATTTAGAGACCACACTGGGAACTGTATTCTTTGCAAACAGTGTGGACCTGGAATGGAACTCTCAAAGGTAAGCATGTCATGCTTTCTTGACTTTACTTTGTTCCAATAAATGCATTTACACATGTCTAGAGTAACAGATGCATCTTTTACAAGAGTTTTTTCTGATGTTTTGACATCTGAAACTTCTTTGTTTTTTCAAGTACTGTATTTTCTGATTCTCATGATGTGAAATCTTCAGTTAAGTAAATGATGATGCCATTAACATAGTTGGCAGTAGCATTAGAGGACCTGGATCCAGGCTCTCAAATCACTTTTAAAATAATAATTCTAGCCCTTTTTTTGCCTCCCCCCCAATCCCTTTGCAACACTACCCAAAACTAAAACTGGCTGAATTCAGTGTGTAGATGAGTATGAAAAATAAACTTCAAACTTCTGATTGGTGCAGACTTCTGAAATGTGGAGATCTGACTTTGCAATATTTACCTGTAGAATTGTTTTTAGATTTTGTCGTGATAATTCCACCTAGACAGTATTTATATATCTTCTATACAGTGACTTGTCTTAACAGATTAGTTTGTAATAAAAATAAATGCATAAGTACTAAATAGGATTCAAGTGAGATCTGAGATGGTTCTTTATGCAAGCTGGTTGGTAGGTGAACAGTTTTTTCAGTGGCTGTGTATTTGCAGCAGATTGGTGTGTTAGGCAGCTGGTTTCAAGCAAGGCTAAGTTACTTTATTTTACGACTTACTAATGCTATAAATCTAGTCTATATAATCTATGCAAAAGAACTGAGAAGGCTGAGGCTGGAAAACTATATGGTAATCTGTAGAAAGCATGTAAGAATTTCTTGTTAGTACTGTAAAAAATGGAAGAGTGTTATGGTGAGTTTAGTTTCATTAATTTTGTTTTTTGTTAAACACAACCTTTAGCTTTTTTAGGAGTCCAAAAATGGATCAGTGGAGATTAATGATGATGGACTTTATAGGCTGGGATTCAATACGTGTAGGAATTCTGCTTGAGTTTTTTTACAAGCTAATGTTTAAGTCTGAGCTCAAATGATAAGGGAGATTTTTCAGCACAGAGAAAGTAGATGCTGTGTATGAGGAAGGATGGAAAATGATGTATCTGAAACAAGAACTGAGAGAGGTGAGAACCAAATTAGTCATGAGTCTTGAGGAGACTGAATCTTGGGGGGAGCAGATGCCTCATTCTAGAGGTGTAGAGATGATCAGACAGAAAAGAGAGGATTTGAACTTAAACTGTGAAGTATAAGCAGATTTCTCAACCTTATGTGTGACACTTGCACCAGTGTTCAGCAACTGTATCTACATCTTGCCAGTTACTGTGAAAATGTGAGTGTAAGAAGGGTGATAAAAGTAGAATTTAAGGTATTATTTTGGAACTGTGCAATTCAGTTTTCAGGGTTACTTTTGTAAGCAAGTATGTTTTATAGATAGGAGGGTTTTTTTAACATGAAACTTTACTAAATCTGTGTTTCAACAATGGAAAAGCTTTCAGCGAGGAAGCTTTCAGCTCGTTTTCTTTATGTTGATTCCTATATTCAGCTCTGAAAGCGAGCACAAGTAGCATACTGCAGTTTGAGAGTGAAGAGATTCACTTGTTCTTATGCTTATTAATCAGCAAAAGGTGGTTGTCTTCCAAGGCAGTGACATTTTCTTCATCTCTTCACACCTTGTTGCTAGCATTCAATGAAATAATTAGTTCTTCAGTGAGGATTACATTCTATGTTATGCAGTGTTGGCTAAGGTTCAGTTGCATAAATAATATAGTTTATGTAGCAATTTGAAGATGACTAATGCTATAAGTGTGGTTTTGTTTGGATGTTTGCTAGATTGTTCATTTGATTGGACTTAAATTTGAGGTATGAAAGACTGAGGAAGAAGGGAGGTTAATTTAGAAATGTATCTGTGAATATGACACTAGCAGCAGTCCTGGTGAAGCAGTTGCTGTAGTCCTAGTGTACACTGCTGTGACATACTTACTAATTGCCAAATTAAAGAAGAGCATAGAAACTAATACCTTTGCTAATTGCTTATGTTTAAGCATTTATTTATTAAATTGGAAGTAACTATAACCTTCTTACTATAGTTTTGCAGTAGTATGCTATTTGTGTTATATTTTTAACATTTTGCTTAGTCTGATAGTACCAAGAATCAGAACTAATTTCTTTAAAAATATGAATGCTTAATTGGATTCCATGTTTAAGCAATTACTTCTCTCAAAACATTAATAGGTTCCCACATACTGTTCTAGTTGCCACAACATCAGAGCTGAAATTACTGAATAGATTTTGCTTAAACCTAAATGTGAGTGAAAACATCATTTCCCTTAGAAATAAATGTACAGTTTCCTGTGAATCTTGGTAGAGGATGTAATGCTATGATTGCCACTGAACTGTAGTTGAAAAGCAGCCTTGATGAACTACGGCTTGAAAGAACTAAGTATTTGAAGACAAAGGTCAGAAAACAATAGGAAAAAGGATTTAATGCTATACTTGAAGTAATTTGCAGCACACGACTGAGGCAGTGTTTATTTTTTTTAATAATTATGCTGTACTTGAATAAGTTTCTAGGTGATTATAATGAAAGTCTGCTGTTCTCCTTTCCAGTATTCGTTGCTCCTGTTTAAAAGTCTCACAGATAAAACTAGATACACTGTTGTATGAACATGGATAAATCTAAATATATAATAAAACACAATGGTATCAGTTTGGTTTTTGTTTTGTTTTAAGGAATTGCCTGACGGGTCCAGATGAATTCTGTGCCTTAGCAAATACTTTGCTGCTGAATTGTCAGCCACCAGCTTATTGCTTAAGTACACATGTGCATGTACTTCCTTACTTGGCTTCTGTGAAACTGAGTACAGGATGTTACAGAAGTCAATACCAACATGCTGACACTTAATTATGATATCTATTAAAAAAAAAAAAAAAAGCCAACCGAAGAACAATGGAATTCTTCTGTGAATTTGCAAAACTCAGTGAAGTCAGCAGGCCTTAGTTGTCCCCATGCTTAAGGGAGAGAGCAGTGACAACTGAAGATCAGACTTGTGAATCTTATGTGATGCCAGGTGACTTATTCAAGTCAGGACCTGTATGAGTCCAGTCTATTTCCATCTTGCCACAGATACAGTTGAGTGTATTGCAGATTTACATCAACAGTAAGGATAGATGTGCAGGGCAAAATTCTCCTTGCATAGATTGGATGTGTATGTACATTTGTGTACGCATATATATGTGTAGATATAAATACTGGATTATTATTACAACTGATAGGGTTTTTTGTTGTTGCTGTAGTATATAAGCATTTCATAATACCCTTCTAAATTGAGAAATTCTGTTACTTTTTTAAATTTTGCTCATAGGCCTCTAGTGCAGAAATCAACCTGCCTGGGATAACATGAGAGGTATTTGGTTAAATGGTGTTTAATTCTAGTTGCAAACTTGTGCTTGATCTGTTGGATTAAGATTCCTGACTGTAATAAATAAGCAACTTCAAGCACACTTTGTATATGAAAAAAGTTTAAAAAACAAAACAGCATGCACGTACTCACACATACAAAAAAACACTAAACCCAACTTATTTCATGTAACTGTTTCTGGATCTAAACTTTTAAAGTCATGGAGCTGCATCAGGGAAGGGTCAGGCTGGGGCTTAGGAAAAGCTTCTTCACCAGAGGGTGGTCGGGCACCCCAGGGTAGTGGTCACAGCCCCAAGCTTCTGGAGTTCAGAGAACATTTGGACAACACTCTCAGTTGCAGAATTCAAATGTTGGATCGTCCTATGTGGAGCAAGGAGCTGAAGCTGATGATCCTTGTTGGTCACTTCCAACGCGGGGTATTCCGTGATTCTGAGTCATGCTGCAGCTAAACTATTCTTTTCTGCTTTCATGGGACTCTCTTCTTCAGGAATGTTTTAAAAGTAATTATTTATTTAAAATAAGAAAAAATAGTACCCCCTCAACACTCCATACTATCCATTAGAACTGCTGTAACAGCAGCTCTTCAAATGCTGCACTAGCTCAGGCTGTTCAGAGAAGCTGTAGATGCCCCCTCCCTGGAGGTGTTTGAGGACAGGTTGGATGGGGCCATGGGCAGCCTAGTGTAGTGGGAGGTGTCCTTGCCTGTGGTAGAGGGGTTGGAACTACGTGGGTTTTAAGGTCCCTTCCAGCCCAAACTGCTCTATGATACTGTGATTATCTTAAAGCTGGAATCCATTGATCACTTCAGTTCATTGTATTTCTATAAAGTACTTGTACCATGCTACAATCATAAGCAAACCACATTTGTTGTTCTACCAATTATTTCAAGTTGACATGGAAAGAATGAAATCATCAGCTCACCTGTTTGTTTTCTTGTGTTTGTTCACTAAAAAAATAAATCTGTGTCCTTCACTTAAACTTTTGTCCCTAGAGGTAATGCTATGACGGCTTAGAAGTACTGAAATATTTTGCTTTGGTGTGTTTTCAAGAGTGCTTTCTTCTGGGGAGGGAGACAATTATTGTGTTGATTCAGAAAAGGAACTGTTTGCTTCCTGCTTAACTTCAGTTCTCATTCATTCAATGAAAAATAAAGCATCATGGTGTTAAGCAACTGGTTTAGTATCTTGTTCTTTAAGTGATCTCAGATTGACAGAGCCTTTTTTTTGGTCCTATCTTACCAGTATAAATCAAATCCTGTAGGTGATTCAAATTTATGTAAATCTCATTTAGCATATTAAAAACAAATGGAAGCAGTTTGGTTTGCACTAAGACATAACCATTTCTTGAAAACATGACCATTCAGAAGTGAGAAGCTTAAGTCTTTCCAGTCTTTTCACCATAATTTGCTTATACACGTTTCCTGCAACTTTCTGTAGCTTCCCTGTATTTGATTTTTCCTCCTATATGAAAAGTAATTCATATCTCAGCCTCATAAAGCTTCGCATCTCAGAACTTTAACTGCAACTCTAGATTTTGTCAACAGGTCACACTTGAGGTTGTAGTTAAAAGTGTTGAACTGACAGTTTTGGCAGTGGTTTTTCTTACAGTGCATTGCCCGAGCATACAGTTGTGCCAGAATAGTAGATCTTTAGGATGTACTAGAAAACAGATCACTGAACTGATTACAGTCAGTCTCATGATTCACAGTTTAACCTCACATTTAATTTTGTCAGTGGTTAAGGGCAATGTACTACAAGGATAAAAAAGTACAGATGAAAGGGAGAGAATGCTTTAAGCCAGTACTGTCACCAAATACATGGTGATAAATACTGTCACTAGGAGACTGTAGCGTTTGTAGGCAGAGGCACCTTGAGAGCTGCTGATACAGTGCTATTCTTTGCATCATAGATTACCTCCTTGTGCTGAGTGTTTGGGAGAAAAGGGGCCTGTGTCATAGCTCATAAAAGTAGTTATGAATTAATCAGAAAGGTACTGTTTACATCTACTTGTGCATGTAACAGTCCTTACAAAGAAAGTGACATGGTGTTATGTCTGACATACTGTCCTGGTGAAGCTACTGAGGGCAACTGCTGCTTTGTTCAGCAGTGACTGTAACTTTTCAAAGCTAGAGATGCTTGTGAAGAAGCCTGCTGTATATCAGTGCAGTAGAGGCTAACGTGTCCTTGGGTCAGTCTCATGGAAGCTGGAGCAGATGCATGTAGGCATGTCAAATCTTAATCACTGAGCACAAAACTTTTCAGACAGAAACTTTACCACAGCAGTTAAACCTCACATTTGCAGCACACTTGCGTCCTGTCCTCTGTGACTTCTGTGGGTAGGTGCATCTGATTACTCAATTGTAGATGAAGTAGATCTTCACCTGTAAGATACTTCTGGAAGCCAAAAGTGTGTGCTATTTAACAAGGACCGACACTCAAAAGAAAAGAAAAAAAATTCATTTCCCCACAGCAATGTAATGCTGCAACCTGTTATGTGACCTAACATTTTCATGTCTTAGTAACTGAAAGGCTTTTTCATTTAGTCATGATGGATTAAGTGGATCATCTTAGTGCCATACTGTCTAAGGATTTACTTAGGAAAGTAAAGTACTTAGTTGAGGAAAATCAATATAATTAAGGGGAAAAAATAGTAAAAAGTACTGTCAGATAACAATTTTAATGATGCTTGGAAGAATTTTTAAATGAAATTTGAAGTTACTTTAGTTGAAAGACTCTAATTTGCTTTTCACTTACTTGCTACTCTGCATTCGACTTCTAGGAAAGAACCACACTGCTTAATTCAGTTACCCTTTATAGCCTGCTGTACTCTGGCTCTTCTATCTGAGTAGTGCATGGGTAGCATATATTGAAGGAAAAGGCTTAAAATTGCTAATGCAGTATTTTTGTATGCCTGTTTTGTATGCATTTAATATGTTTTGACTTGAAAATAGGTTATGGTTTTAGTACCTTGTCTTTGCTAGAGATGCTTAGGAGGCATCTGAACAAAGTTTTTCTGAGGATCCACATATTCAGGGTGATGAGATTCTTAGGTACTGTGGCAGTGAAGTTTTCATAACTGCCCATAAAACAGAAGTGCATTTGAATTTTGAGGATATTTTCAATGAGTTTTAATGTAGTTTGCTGAATTAATTTTTCTCTTTTCCTTAAGTACCATTTAAAATAAATTTTTAGTTCCTGGTGCCTAGCACCACTGATGGCAGCACAGTAAGGGGAAAATGAGAAGGACAGATTGGACTCAGCATTCTTCACAGACTGCTTCACAAAAATAGATACTAATATAGTGTATGTTTACCTGCTTTTTTCTCTGACACAAAAACAAAAAATATAAGTTTGAAATCCAACTAATGGAGATTACAAGCTTTTCCTCTTTTCTGCAGTCCTGAGGTGAACCACCACAGGAGATAAACACTTCTTTCAGAACACGGGTGGGAGAGTAGGAGGGATGAGAGTAGCTGAGAACTATGCAGTTCTCATCAGCCATATAACTTGCCAACTTCGTAAATACAGCACTAAGAAAACTGATGCACATCAGTTTTGCACGTGTACTGATAAAAGATGAAAAGTCAGTTGTTTGTCTCTTTGCGGGACTGATAAATATTATAAAGTCTAAAAATTCAAACAGTTTGAATCCATCATCTAAATAATATCCTTCAGTTTAGGGAATGCAATTAATTATGAGTACAGATCTCTTTGAAGTTATGCCTGGATTACAAGCTTAAATATTTATTTGCACCTGCCAGGCAGTTAACTACCTCAAATATTATGTGAACATAAAAAGCACCTACATAAAGTTGTAGTTGTTATGGATCACATCTGCAGATTTCCTGGCAAAGACTTAGAAGTCATGTTTGAAAAGACTGGAGATGTTAAATCCCTTGGGCAGGAGACTTCTTTATGTTGCATCCCCCATTTTTAATGCTTAATAGTAAACCACTCCACTAAGGTTTGTCCGTATATCTAACTACAGCAAAGCAGATCTGTTAGATCTAGAAACAGCTTACTGAAGTTTGAATATTTGGGGTGAATGAGTTAAAAGTGTTTAATTTTATTTCCTGGTGTTTGCTTGTTTTCAATTGGAAACTTCAAAGGCAGTGTAAAAAGAAAACTTATAATCAAGCTGATCTAAGTTTTGTATTTGAAAATTTCTAGGACTTGGGAGGAGCTGTTTTCAAGTGATTTATCGAAAGATCCAAACATAAAACGTTTGTCTGAGCTATATTGTATATTACAGAACACTGCTGTGTGGATGATCTAAACAGAAAGAACATGGAGTGGAAGGAATGTGATAAGGAATAATGAGAGTCAATGAAAATGTTTATTTGGAGTTGGGGAAAGCAGTATGTTTCAAGAGAAGTTAGTCCATTTCTACTCCTCAGTGGTAATTGTGCCTTTGTATGAAATCTTGCAATTGCATAAATTAAATTGAATTCAATGAGACATTTTTAGACAATGTAATGGTGATTCTTGCAGTTCTATTTTGCTTTGACATCGATTCCTATCAGAAACTAATAGGCTAGGAATTAAATGGTGGCTGAAATCATTATTTAAAAAATGAAGTATTTGTATCTGCATTTGCATGCTGCCCATAATAATGCACTGGGTTGGAGGAGGAGCATGCTGTACATTATATAAACTTATGCACTTCCTTTGGCATTCACTGTTTGTTCCTTAATATGAAAAATAGTAGCAAAATAAAATTGCATTTCAGCAAATAAAAAGTTAAACTTATTTCTAAATTATCCCCTCTATGTACTCTTAAGTTC
This sequence comes from Callipepla californica brunnescens, assembly GCA_023055505.1. Classification (NCBI taxonomy): domain Eukaryota; kingdom Metazoa; phylum Chordata; class Aves; order Galliformes; family Odontophoridae; genus Callipepla; species Callipepla californica. The sequence continues at coordinate 106,491,385 of JALIRH010000001.1, read as the reverse complement.
ATGGATCTAGAGATGGAGGAAATATATTTAATGTCCATCTGTAGTTAGTCGCTTTCTTAGAAGTGTTCATTTTGCATGTACTTGACTGTTTATTCTCCAGATGACAGTACTTCTAATATAACAAAAATCAGAAATCTTAGTGTGTCCAGTAAAATGCATCTGGAAAGGTTATTTCTTTCTGATACTTTATCGTATCATTGCAGATCTAAGGCACTAAAAACACACATTGTCTAAGTCCATCACAGATCAAGTTTCGTAGATGTTCTCAAAATAAAGCTGGGGAGAATTCGGTGTGCATTTGTGAGGCTCAGAGCCATTTACAGCAGCAGGCTTGCTTAGATGAGTGTCTGAGAAAAGTCGTTTGCATGCATGAAACATGGAAGTTTTGTGGAAGAAAATGGTGGAAACCTTATCTGAAGTTGCCCCAGTTGAAGGACTCCTGCAATTTTCCTCTTGGGAATTTGCCCTATGCTTCCACTAAGACTGCACTCTGGAGAAAGAGGTCCTCGTGTTGTCTTTCCCATCTACTTCCCTCCCCATAAGTCCTTTCCAACAATTTGTTGCATCCTTCTTGGCTTTGTGTTGTGCCACTAGTGCATTTAGTCAAATTACTGCAAAAAATCAGTAGGATTTTCAGATGGGAAAAGTAAACAACCACTCCTAGTGGCTTGCTAAATCTCTTTAAAAAAAAAATTGGTGACAGAAAAATAGATCAGTCGTTCTAGACAACTAGTTCGTAGAATCTGATCCCCAAAATATTATGCACTGTTTCTCTTCGCTGCGGGTCAGTTGTTTTGTGTGTCCTTTTTTCAAATGAATGTGAGATAATTTCTTGAAATTGGTGAATAACCAGCCATAGCCATATTTCCTGTGTAGTCAAATGTTATGCATCTCTCTGATCTCCAGAGCTATTTTTTTTTTTACAGGTAAGAACTGTTAAAACAGGAGTGGGTTGAGTTTCTGAAATTCCTAATGGCTAAACAACATCTTGTGCTTAGCCAGTGGTCATTAACCAGCTCTGTTTTATTTGGTAACAGAATTTCTAAGCCTTTGAAGATCAGTACACTCTATTCAGCAATTAACTTTGTTCACCTTAACTATGAACCTTAATATCAAAGTGCTTCTTTGCTGTATTTGTAACTGAGTAAGTGCCTTTATACTTCACTTGTCCCAGTTTCTGCACTTTCACATGACTGACCTAATTAAAAAACAGACAGCTCAATAATTCTACCATAAGCTAGTAATAATGAAACTGTGGGAGTCCTTGAAGCCCTTTATCATTCAAATATGCAGTGGTTTCTTGAATAAAGTGGTTGACTAAGTATTACTTAGAGAAGTAAGGGAGATTATTAGCAGTGGAAGACGCATTTGAACTTGCTGAATGGATTGCTTTTGTCTCTAGAAAGACTACTCTTGGTAATAATTATACTAGGTCTTCATTTTATCCCAGCATTCTCTTCTTGTTCATGCTTTCAGTGACTGAATAGCTTACTGTTGCTTGTTAATCCCTACAGGAATGCGGCTTTGGATATGGGGAGGATGCACAGTGCATGACGTGCAGGCCAAACAGATTCAAGGAAGACTGGGGCTTTCAGAAGTGCAAGCCTTGTCTGGATTGCGCACTAGTTAACCGGTTTCAGAAGGCCAACTGTTCTTCCACCAGCAATGCACTATGTGGAGACTGTTTACCAGGGTAAGGCCATTTCTAAACATGAGACTTGAACAAATTCAGAACTTATTTTCATTAATGTTGATTGATGATATTTTCCAGATGAAAGTTTGGATAGATCCTCTGTGTATGTATGAAGGACCCATGTTCTAATCATGGTTTTGCCAATAACTTTTTGTATCATCCAAGGAGCTAATTGCAGAATTTGTCTTAATTCTCATCTGTCAAAATAGTCTGATAAACACCTACTTGATTTATTAGAGAACTGCCTTGTGCAATGCCTGAGTAAAATACTTCCAAATGTTGTCACTTGTGAGTTCCTTCACTGTTTCAAAATATTTAGTTTGTTATATCATAGACATTTACCTTCTTGAAGACTGATCACATTATTTGTTTTTTCTCCTCTCCTTGGGTCAATGCATTGTAGTTCTAATACATGTATGTTTTCAGGACTAGAGAAGTGATGTTGGTTCATGCTCCTGAATTTCATTTACTATTTTGGTAAATTCTTAGAGCATGATCTTGGATGAAAATTCATTAATGTATTTAAAGGAGATATTTTGGAACAAATTATAAGTGTGGAGACTCAATCAAACAGCTATGTTGTAAGTCAGGAGTTGTGCTTTGTTTGCTTGATCTGGTTACCCTAGATCCTCATTCTAATCTTCTCCACTTATAGAATCTAGATGCAAGGTCTCTAAAATACTATTCTTTACACTGTGACCAAGTTACACTATTACCAGTATCTACCATGAATCTGTTAGAAGACATTTCATGGCTTTTTGAGCTATCGGCCGGTAGTTTAATTGGTATAGGTGTAAGTTATGAAAACTGATTTTGTAATTGTAGCAGCTTCAGGATATGTATTTCAGATACATAGTTGTAGATACATGGAACAGTTTAATTTTTATGTTTACTTATTTTCAAAGCAGCTAACAATTACCTGAGTGCTGTTGAAGCTCCTCATATTATTCCTCTCAAGCCAGAAGAGAGGTCTTTTCATTTAAAAAGCAATTAGTAAAGCTTTGATAACTAATATTAGTTAAGTCACAGTTTAAGGTTAGATGCTACTGACAATGACATCTGAAAAGGCCTAAAGCTAAATTATTGTTTATGTTCCTATACAGCATGTTAATACATGTGTATTGCAGGACTTACCTGGCTATCAGACTGGAGATGATTTTCTTGTGTATTTTTTCAAGATGGAAAAGGAAGGAAAAAGGAAGCCTGAATAAAACATGATTTAGGTATAAGCCTAAATTGTGGGGCCTAAGCTTGCTTGTCAGTATTCTGCTCTAGATCCACGTGCTGGGTACATGTTGAGATGAAAGCTGTTAACACAACTTGCTTTTACTGGAGGCATGGGTAGAGGAATTTTCTAGTCTGGACCTAACAAAGAACAGAGTTACAGAACATGGCACCACTTACATACCCTATCCATCACTTTTGGTGCTACCTAAGAGGATGAATGCACAAATAATATACTGATGACCAAACTAAAGGTTTAGCTATTCTCCCTCATAAAACAGAATGGTATCTGTTTTGCACTGATTTCCGAAGTGTTTTTTTTTTTTTTTTCTGTTTTTCTATTTTTTCCCTATTTCTATTTTTCAGCTTCAAAATGATTCAATAGCTGCATCAGCTACAAACAGATGTTAATAGATTTCATTCATAGTGAATGATCTCATTGGCACCTCTAGTCTTTGAGACTGTGGATCTGTTATTCATGTTGTTAGTGTGGAAATTTCTTGAGAAATTGGAAAGTTGTTTGGTTTAGCTGCCAGTTTTCATATTTTAAAGGAATTTTAATGTTACTAGTTTAACATAAGTAAAGTCAGTACTTCTTTTTTAATGCACTGCTACAGAAAACATTTTGCTAGATTACTACTGTGTTTGGTTGAAAAAATAAAGCCATACCTACTTAATTAGGAAGGTATTTTAGATAAGTTCTTTGTACAAGAGTATGACATCATTCAAACTTCTGTGAGAAAGATTTTATTGCTATGAATTCTTCTTGTATTTTCTAGTTTTTATAGGAAGACCAAGCTTGGAGGCTTTCAAGACATGGAGTGTGTTCCTTGTGGTGATCCTCCTCCTCCCTATGAACCACACTGTAAGTGTTCCTCACCTCCTGTTGGAGTAAAATGAACTTAAAGCTCTTGAATGTTTACGTTGAAAGTCTGACAAAAAAAAAAAAAAAAAAAAAAAGTTAATGAAGAATTCTTTGCACAACTCGTTTTTCTTTTTGTTAGTAAACTGTTCTGTGAATACTTTTGAGCAGGTTTAGCACTGTTATTACAAAGTTACATGTCCGATCACTCGAGGATAAACAATACTCTGTCCCATTACCTAGTTGATTCCAGTTCTAATTAGTGAATACAGCAAGGATTATTTGTTGATATCTTTAAAATGACGTCTAAGGTAACAACAAGGGAGACTGGTATAGATAAACTTAGTAGTGTTGTATGCATTAAGCAGGAAACAGGTAAGCAGTTTCTCTCCTCGTTTTTGCCCAATGAGAGGATATGAATCTTTTTAAAATGAGTGAGTCCCCTTATTCTGTAACAGCAGCTTTTTAATACGTTTTCTAAGACTGTTGATGGTCTATATCCCATTGAGTTCTTAACTCCATAATAGGAGTAGATTTTAATTGCATTTATTGTTGTCTTCTTTGTAATATGAAAAATAGAACTACTTCAGCATAATGTTGGGTTTACTTGTATCTTTCTGTAACTGTTATGTTTTGGAAGCTTTCTCCTCTTTCCAAATAGAGGCAATTCTTTATAGAAAGAATGAGTTGTCAAGTTTCTGAAATGCATCGGATGTTTGAATACTATTACAGTCTTTATAATCTAAAGTCCTACCATGAAGTGAAAATGCAGTATTTCACTGTAATTCACAGAAGACTTTAGTTAAAAATTTGTCTATTGGTTCCTCAGGTCTCTGACATGAGATATCTCACTTTAAGAAAGTGTATCTTCTGTTCCTCAGAGCAGCCTAGAAAGTTATGCCTAGAGTGGTCAGAATGAACTGAAACCTGTTCATGAGAATGAGAGTGAAATATCTCACTTTTAAGCCTAAATAGAAAGTGCACCTCTACAAGAAAGTATGAACAACAGTGTGTGAAAGTCAGGTTTGGAAACCTTATGCTGAAAATACTTGCAGTTTATTTTACTAATTCATAAATTTTGACAGCTTAAAAATTAAAGTTTGCATTAATTGAAGTTAAATGGAGACAAATTACTAGGTGTCTAGGTGTATGGGGCAGGCTCTCAATTACAGCAGGCCAAGTTCTTATTCTGTACCTTTCTTATCTTCTTTCTTTCCACTGTGAAACAGAAAGACAAATATTAGTGCAGCAAACTCTTACAGCGCAGATGAAAAGGAGAAGTTGAAATGTCTTGTTTCAATGAATTAATTGTCCCCTGAGGTGTGTGGCAAATTTTTTATTTGCTTTAGAATGTTACCAAAAGGACACAAAGACTCACAGCCCCCTGCCTGGACTAAAGGTTCGTGTTAAAGCTGAGACATGGATGAAGTCCTTTCAGCACTACTAGCTGTTGATTATTACCCAGTTAGCTATAAATCTAAATGCCTGCTTTTATCTTCTTTCTTTCTGTAGACATTTTTAAACAGATCTGGTTTAAATATTTACTCAGGAAAAAATGAGTTTGTGAATCGCTAAAGGCAAAGTTGAAAGGATTCTATAATGAACAAGTAAAGAGAGTATTAGAGGCCAGGAGAATTGCTATCACCTTTGTCTAAACTTAAAAGGGAAGACGATAACTTGTGTGTCTTGGGATGCCAGAAATTTAAATACATAATGATGTAGTTGTATTTTGCTTAGTTCAGGTAAATAAACTGTAAATACCAATCCTATATATTGGGGAAGCATCTAAACATTAGAAATGAAAGCATGTTTTTTAAATGACTATTTATATACACTTTCTAAACTGACATTGTTTCTTTCAGCTGTAGATATTAGATTGACTGAAAAGGAATAATTGGAACTATGAACTAGAGTGAAAATTCGGTCAATCACAGATGTGATTTCAGAAATGTAAGATAGCATAACTTGTCCCAAACTGGTCCGTTCAGCAAAGGGTGATGTAGATGTTGTTTGATGATGAATTATAGTTTTTTCTCAGCAATGAGTCAGACTTCGAGAGTTCTCCCTTCTGACTGTCTAGACCAGTGTAATGCTACCCCACTGACTACTCTGAAACTGTTCATGAAACTATACAGTAAGGTAGATTGCGGATCCCTCCATGATATTAAAAACCACTGCTTTATTAAGGTTAACACCAAAGCATTTGTGCTTGCACAAATGAAGGAAGGATGTTCAAAAGGCTGGGGTAAAGAGCAAATTTCTCAAACATCTCATTGCTTTCTTTGAGTAAGTACTATGTTTTCTGCTAGGCTGCATTAGAAAATAAGCAAAAAATGTAACAAACCATACTGTGTTGTCTTTTGGCCACGTGGTGGTGGCAGATAAAATAAGTGTATTGCTTCAGTTTTGATCAGCTTGGCTATGTCAGCTAGTCCTACAAGTATTTCCTGTTGTATTGTTCAATTCAAAATATAGAACCGCATCTGAATATCACCTGACTTCTCTAGCCTCTGAATAAGCCTGCCACTGGGTACAAAAACCTGTGAACATTTTTAAACATTTTGAAAAAACTGGTTCCTACTACTTTCATGATGCTGTTCCTTTGTCCAATATACAGTCAGTGGTCTACTCCTGTAAGTACATTATAGAATTTGGTTGTACAAGCAAACTGGAATAACTCAGGAGACAAAGTTAAAATTCAGACACTAAGAGCACTTAAGCCAGGATCACATTAGCACTCCTTACTCTCATGTTAAAATGAACACATGCATAAATAAATAAAGAAAAGTATAGTATGTTCAACGCAAGTCAGATTTATGTCATGATTTCTTCTGCTTTCTTCTTTATGGCATAAAACAAGGAGCATTGGGAAGATTAGAGAGTAGGGGAAGGATACTGTTCCGTGAGGAGCTTGGGAGACTAGTCGCTATGTATTCCAGGAAGTAAATGTGTTATTTGCATCAATGAGGCAGTAATGTTTTCTTGAATAAATCACAGCAGGAAAATATCTACAATTTGGTGGTAACATCATGTGCACTTGAAACAATCCGACAAGCATATGTAAATGTGCTACTGTTTATGTCGTGAGCCACGTTTTATGTTCATTTCAATGATGGTTATTCAAATAAAACAGCAATTTCATAGTATCGTATTATGGCTTATGTTGGAAGGCATCTTAAAGATCATCTATAAGGACAGCTATGAAAGTACTGCCTCCTGTTTTATTATGTTGGTTCACAATTTCAGAGGCAGATGTTGGTGGTATGGCAGTAGAGGCAAAACCTTCCCACCAATGTTTCTTTAGATTTTGTTGCTGTGTGACAGATAGAAGCAGAGAGGTAGTCTGACAGAATGGCATCTGACATGGAAGTGCATGTGGAGCAAAGGTGTGGGATCAAGTGCTTCCACATGGAAAAATTGCATCCATGAGTATTCATTGATGCTTGCAGAGTATTGGAAGCAAGCAGTGAATGTGAGCACAGTGAGGTGGTGTGTGGTGCATTTCAGCTATAGCTACAGCGATGTGAAAGAAAAGCCACGCTCCAGAGGGCCACGTCAATTTTTATGAGCATGACGTGCAGGCTCTTCTGCATTGCTGACAAAAATGCTTAGCTAATAGTGGTGACCCTGTTGAAAACAGTGTTTTGTAGCTCAGAATTTGCTCTGTCAAATAGTGCTACTTTGCTATTTGTATCTGTTGTACTTTCCATGAAAATAAATAGACGCTACCTTCGTAGCAACTTACATGGTTACAACCCTCCTTCAGTGCGCAGGGTTTTAACCACTAGATCAAACTCCCCAGAGTGCCATCCAACCTGGCCTTGAGTGCCTCCAGGGCTGAGGTGTATCTGGGAAAGAACTTCCTAATGTCTCACCTAAATTTCCCCTCTTAGTTTAAAGCCGTACCTCTTTGTCCTATCACTGTCCACCCATGTGAAAAGTCAGTCTCCCCCATGCTTATAGCCTCCCTTTAAGTACTGGAAGGCTTCAATAAGGTCTTCCCTTTATTTATGAGAAATGTTCTAGCACTCTAACTATCTTTGTGTCTCTCCTCTCAAACCATTCCAGTAGAGCTGCATGTTTCTTATGCTGGAAGCCTCAGACCTGGGTGCAGATGGAGCCCTGCAAAGATGAAGCAGAGGGGGGAGTTACCTCCTGCACTCCCTCACCAAGGCAAATAACATATTGAGTACCTCAACCTTCCCCACGTCCATTGAAGCCAGTTCTCTCTTCTTATTTCAGAGGGGATATATTCTCATTTGGGTGCCTCTTTCTGTACAATCCCCTCTTGATATTTTCACATCCCTCAGCAAATTTATTTCCATCTGCACCTCATCCTTTTTTCCTGATCCTGTTTCTGCATTTTTGGGTGGAATCCCTGTTTTCTTCCCAGGCCACTCATCTCTGCTTCCACTGCCTGTACTTTTCCTTCTTATCAGTGGTATTCAGTTTGATCAGTAGGTCCTTGTTCAGCCATGCCATTTTTGTGCCTCCTCTGCTCAGTTTCTTATGCTGGAGAACGGAGAGCACTACCAGAAAGGCATTCTTAAATTGCTGCCAGTTCTGTTCTGTTCCTTTGTCCCTAAGGACAGTTTCTCAGGGTATTTCATCCAGTAATTCTTTAAATAGCCAGAAGTTCACTCTCCTGAAGTTCAGGATGCTTACTCTTCTATTTCCAGGCCTATATTCCTCAAAGTCATGAACTCGACCACGTCATAGCCACTACAGCTCAGACTGCTTCCAGTCTTCTTTAACGATCTTCTCTACATTGGTGAGCACCAGATCTGGAAATGCTTTACCTCTGATTGTCTGTCTAATATCTGGATCCGGAAGATATCCTCCCCAGCAGATATCTGGGTGGTTGAAATCCCCTTTCAGGATCAGAGCCTGTGAGTGTGACACCTCTTGTAGTGGAAGCTAGAATCGATCAGTCAGCCTGTAGTAGACCCCCAACCACCAGATGTCCTTTATTGATCTGGTGTCTGGTTTTAATGCACAAGCTCTCAACCTGAGGCTGTTTCTCAGAGGAAGCTCTTTGCAGTCAGTCCACTTTGTAATACAGAAGGCAACTCCCCATCTCCTCTTGCCCTGCCTATCCCTTTTCAAAAGCTACTAGACCTTGATTGTTGTATTCCAATTGTGTGATTCATCCCACCTTGTTTCTCTGATAACAATTAGTTCACAGTTTTCTAATAGCACCTCAGTTTCTGTCTCCTGCTTATTTCCCGTGCTGTGTGTGCAGGCACAGAAGCACTTCTGAGGCTATTGGCCTTGTTGTCTTCTTTAAGGAGCCCTCCCAGATTCCTCTGGGACAGATCTGAGGTTTTCCTGTGCTTCTTCCTAAAGCGTTATCCGGCTCTTCTCAGTCACTCAGTAATACATCCCCTTCCCTCTTCAAATCTTGTTTTAAGCTCTGGCAATAAGCCCAGCCATCTTGCTGCCCAGAATATTCCTGCCCTTCCTGGTCAATTGAGTCTCATCCAATGTCAACCTATCTGGTCTCCCAAAGGTGCATCTGAGAGCATAATACCCAAAACCCTGAGCATGACAGCATCTACACAACCATTCATTCAGATGGTCAATTCTCTGTGCCTAGTTCTCAATCTCCAACTGGGAGGATCAAGATTACTACCTGTACACCAGATCTCTTCAACATCTTCCCAAAATTTTACATGTGAAAACAATCAATTTTTACTAAGATAAGCAATAAAAGTGAAGATCATGGTTTCTTGAGACAAAATGCATGTAGCAGATGATAATGAAAGCACCACTTATATTAAGTTTCCATGTCCACTTCAATTTTTTGACGGACCTGTACATCACTTCCACTAAGGTTTCAAAGCTCCCTACACAGTTTTCTTCTACAGATTATTTTCTTAGTTTGGTTCTGTATGTTTGCAGTTTATTGTTTCTGAGAATTAATAAGTGTCCTAATCCTCTGCTGAATCACACTCTTTTAGTCTAAAAGGAATTTGTTTCAATTATGAAAGGTGCTATTTGAGGGCTAAAATTTGATAGTACTTCCTTCTTCCTGGTGGTAAATGTAGCTGAGAAAGGAAAAGTAAGATGTGCTAAAATCTACTAATTTGGATTTGTGAACTTCCGTATGAATGTAATGGATATTCGGGATGTACAAGGGCCGTACTTCAGAGCAGAGTTGCTTAGACAGCACAGAAGGTAAAAAGCTAGCAATTATGGTCTGGAGGATGGTGATAGAATATTTGATAAAAAGTAATAGAAGTGGCTGAAAGCTTGTTGGCAATGTGTGTGTTCTCCAAAATACTTCAGCCAAAATTAAAAGTCATTTTCTCAACTGTTCTGGAATTCTTTCTTTTGTTTGTTTCTTTGTTATATTAAAATGCTGTATTTATTATTATCTTGAGAGCAATTTTTGAGTGATGTTCACAGAATCACAGAACTGTAGGGGTTGCAAGGGATTTGTAGAGATCATCAGTCCAACCCCCCTGCCAAAGCAGCTCCCTAGACCACTCAATTCCACACTAGCTTTTCTTCATTCATTATATAATTCTAGTTTTCTCTTAACATTCTCTTCTTCCATTTCCAGAAATCTGTGATTTGAAAGCTGTAAGACTCCAGGTAGTGTTTTGCCAACCACTACTTTTACTTCACACAATCAACTTTATTTAACTAATATAAAGCTGCCTTTGGAGGCAGGCATTATAATGTTCAAATTAAGACAACTACAAGCTAAAGATGTATAGCAAGTGGAACCAATTTTAATTATTTGGTTCTATTCCTACATGTTTGTCCGTCTTATTTCAGTATTTTTTCTGATTTGATGGTACACCGTAGCATCTCACAGTCCTCTCATCCGTGTTGGACACTGTGATAGAAAGCAGCTGGAGCACTATGTAAACCTTTCACAAAAGTTATAAGAACTGACAGCTAATTTAATCACAGCTAATAGCATCACTAGCTTATAAATATCAGTGCTGTTTTATTACAGAGCCGTTAGCTTTCCATTATCTTATAACTGAATTGTACACTTGAAAAAAAGAAAGTTATAAGTCTCTCTGATATTTTCCATATGTGACCTGATGATAGAGCAACTTATCTACAACAAGTCTGAAAGAAATTTTACTAGGTGTTTCAGAGAGATGAGAATTGCCATTCATGTCTTATAAATTTTTATTGCAATGTTGTTTCTTTCACTCATCATAGATCAAAGTGAGTTTGCCTAGAAAGCCTAAATACTTTCATTTTCTTGGCACTGATAATTGCAGTGGTTCTGACCCACTGGGGAAAGATTAACACATAACTTAGTCAAATATCTCTTTTTCTTATTTTGAAGTCAGTTTGTCTGCTGTGTTTTCTTCCTGAAATAAACAGTTGCAAACAAAGAGGGGGGAAGATTCTTCCTTTCTCTAGTAAAAGAGACATTACCACTAAAAGCAGTTAAAATAACTCTGGAACATTACTTAATAGAGAGGAAAATGTAGATTTGTTGCATGGGTTTATTACTTTCCAAAACTCCCCTTGCCTGGATCAAATGGTTTTTTGTTTTGTTTTTTTGCCTCTGCAATCTCAACCTGTTTTTTCTAACTCATATTGTTTATACCCTTCATTTCTGTGCCTGTGTCTATAGAGGTATTCCGTTATGTAGATGGTTACTATTAAGTAGGTATTACAGATAGTAGAAAGATAGCTTGACAGAAATAGAAGCTTCCCTCATTTCTATCTACCACTTCCCTTGAAAAAAGCAAACAAGCTGAGAGAAGGAGTGCAAAAAACTATAAAGGAAAAAGAAGAAAAGGGAAAAAAAGAATTTTTCCATAGTACAAAATTTAGCTTAAAAATGTTGAAAAGGCTTGCATCTTTTAATTGATCAGGAAAAGTCACAAGGTTTCCACTTCCAGATTGGTGGGTGGGTTTATGTCCCACCCATTTGTGCTGACTGACCCTCATGGATGTGCCCCTGAGGCCATAAAGAAAGGAAGTGCCTTCTAGCAGCCCATTTTTTCCTGTCATTCTACATCTGTATTAAGTTCTGTATTTACCTGGATTTGGCTGAATTTGGTTTGTTGGCTGAACACCTGTCAGTGTTTGGTGGTTGCCATTGAATGGATGGATCTGATGGATTTTTTTTTTTAAATGCTTGCTTCAAACTAGTGCGTGGATCTTTGAAATAATAAAGCATTCTTAAGGGGAAACTTTTTTTCCTTCTTCCAGAGTATTTACGAGAAGTGCTATTTATTCACAATTGTACTTTGTCATTTTGTTTTGTGATTATTTATTGTTGGTAGGAAACTTAAAAATGAAGACTGTGAGGAGTCTCAAAGCCTTATCTTCCCTTCAACCTGTCATGCATTTCAACTAATGTGCCGCCTTCATTCCAAATGTATATTTCTAACCGAATTAGATCCTTTCTCCCAGTTAAACAAATAACGTTCATAATCATAATATAGATGAACCTGAACCCTTTCTGCAAGTACTGGGTACAGGAGTGCCCTCTGTGCACTTTGTGTCATGTTTCTGAGAATGGAAAATTACTTTAATCACTTCTAATAGTTAACTATTGGAAGCATACCAAAACGTACTGATAGTGTTGCCAGTGGTGTATAGGAGTGACAGCTGTTTGGTTTTCTTTTTGCATCCTGTCTGCTAAAAAATAATTTCAGAGTTGTAAAGTCAAGTACTATTGCACACATCATACTTTAAAGATCCAATATCTCAAGAAACTACTTCATTTATCTACTCAGGAATGTATTAATGTACTTATGAGCACAAAGTTCCAATGTAAATCTCTTTGAGATACACACCTCATTTCTAACTGTATGATGAATAATATATATAATGTGAGATTAAAATCACAAGTTGACATTTTAAAATAGTTGCATTCTATTACTTTGTTATTTCACATCACAAGCTCATGTAAGTGTTAATAAAGTTGACATATGTGGTGCTCATCTGGCATTATAGTTAGAATTGAATTGAATTGATTTTCCTATCTTTGTTCTAACTCACAGATGGCAACGCTATCTGTTAATCCCAGTGGAAGTTTCATTTTGAAATACAAAACTTCTTTTGAACTTGTGTGTCCCTCCCCACAGATGTCTGGGGCCTTGATGTGCTTCTTTCATGATTCCTTTTAAATCAGGGACTGAAGGATTGCGTGAAGAGTGAAGTTAGAGATTTGTTGCCTGATAAAGCAACAAATCCTTAAAATATGCATCTTAAGAGCATAATAACAAACAAAAATTAAGTGACCAAAAATACTTAGTTCTGCAATTTTGTATAGTAACAATTTGTTTTAGAAAGCTCGTTTCTTTATGATGTTAAAAAAAATTCCTTAGTGTATAATATGAAGAGCTTTGTAGTTGTAGTATTCACTTCTAGTTTGTTCCAATAAAATAACAAGCAGTTTGTAACCATATTTAGTATTGCGTCTTAACACTGTTAAGTACAGTTACAAAACAAATTTCTCATATTAACTGCAGAGTATGAGAATTTCAGTATGTTTTTTTCAAGCCAGTTTACCATACTTTTGTTTCTAGTAGTAACTTGTGCAACCTTTCATCTTATGAGTCAATCCTATAATTAGTATCCTTCTTTGCCAGAGGCATACTGAATGTTTGTTTTAGGTACAGAATGTCTGCAAGAAATTTAACTTAATCATTACTTTTTAATGTAAGAGCTGGTTAGCTCAATTACACTAGATTAAAGTGAACTTGAAATTCCTGAGTTACAGAGAAGAGGCTAATCGTTGACCTGCACTGAATAAGCACTACTTCTTTTTTTGTGTGTGAGTGTATGTGTACAATGTGGCTAGTCTTTTAGTCCAGCCTTGCAATGCCTAAAAGTAATTGTCTGTTCATTGTACAGAGTGGATTTGCAAGGTTTTGATTTGACTTGGCCTTTTTTGTTGATAAAAATTTTTGCAGTATTACATGCATTGTGGAAAAAGGGAAAAATATTTTTTCAGTTCACTTTTACTTTTTTTTTTTTTTTGCATTTGAGTGTAGTCTAAAAATATAGTTACACCTTTCTGGTAACTTTTTGTTGGATTTTTTGTCATTTTCTAATTACAAAACTATTAGATTACTTGAAATATATTAATATTATGATTTTAAGCTGTATTCAAACTGAAAGTATTAGTTTCATTTTCTCTCATAAAATGACCGATGACCATACTGTTGGCTATGTTGTTTGGTTCAAAAGTATATGGTCTGTGTTCCCCTTACATTAAAAAAAAAATAACGAAAATAATAAAAGCAAATGAACAAAACCAGTGAAGAACAGAAAATTCATGCAGACTACAAGTTTAAATATTTGCCAACTGTCTATTAAGAAAATCACTGAAAAGTGTAAAAGTATTGTATTGGAAATAGAGTAAGATGTGTAGTCTTAGAATAAGAGTGATGTACTAAGGGCTTTATCAATGATGATTCATAATAAAGTAATACTTGATGAGCTGGAAAGATCTAGTGCTCCACCAGTCACTGGCATCATTCCAGTATTTCTCTACTTTCCTTTGATTTTTCTGGTGACAGGCCTTGTACAAGTCTTACTCTTACTGGTTTACTTCTGCTGAAGCAGTGCCCTGCCAACCACTTATTTTACAAAGATCAGAGAATGTGTTATTTTGGGCAGTGATTTGTGCCTCTGTCTGAGGTACAGACTGTGACTTTTTCTGGAAAAGGTGATCTCTTTTTTTTAAATAAAAGGTTGCATCCACCAGTTTTAATGATCTTTCGTTCAAGTCCAGTGGTTTGTGTGTGTGTATATATATATATATATATACATATATATATATATATTAAAAATATATTAAAGTATAAGAATACATGTATGAACTTAAATTATAGTGCATGCTATTGAATGTACATATATTTTTATTTACCATACATCTTTGTGGAAATTTAGGATGGAATTCATGCATCTTCATTTAGGCATATAAAAGCTCATGCTTAACACTGAACTTCTCAGCCCAATCTCACACTGGTAATCAGTGGAGCGAATTAAGTACCTCAAGAGTTCAGGAAAGCCAGATAAGTTAAGCTTCTATACCTAATGTTAAGTAGTCTTTCAAGCCTATGATCTCACTAAGTTTTTTCAGAAGAAAAAAAAAACAACAAAAAAAAAAAACCACTTATCAGGAGATTTCTATTTCTGGCTGTGTTTTCTATAGAAAGGCTGAAGTGAGTAGCACTGACTTTGTCTTTAGACTTATCATGTTAGAGTTTATTTCAGTGAGTTGCCAGTGTCAGGTTAGATGAAATAAGTGTTATGTGATTATATCCGTCTTCCTAAAACCTGAGGTTCCTCTTACCTCTTTTTTATTTTTTATTTTTAAGGAGAAAAATAAGGTCTTTTAAATTAAAAGCTTTTTTACATTCCTTCGTAATAAACTTAGATATCACCTCCAAACTGTGAGAACTCTTAAGTGGTGACCCACTGAGATGTAGATGTTTGCTTTGATCAGATGAATCCAATGGAGGTTGACCTTTCAAAGAGGATAATGTTTCAGTATGTCTTCTATATTCTTTGACTAATTCCTTCTGAATTCTATTAAGAGGGGAGATGTGGTAACTCAGATTATGTAAAATAGCAAAGTTAGGAGCTTGTACGCTTTAAAGTAATCTCATACTTCTGTAATTAGAAAATGACAATAAATTGCAACAAAAAATTACTGGAAAAGCAGTACTGCCTTTGTTCTGTGCAGCTTTGCTTTATCCTCAAAGCTTTAAGTGGTAAATTAAAACTGCTTTATATAAGCTATTATTATTTCAGACTTCAAAGCTGCATCTTTTTCATCTGTACTGTAGTATTCATGGCTATGCATAGCTTTGCACAATAGGTAACTTTCTTTGCAGTAAACAATGAAATTTATTTTGATATATGTAGTATTAAAAGAAGATGGTGATGAATGTCCTGCTTTTAAGGGTGCTTAGGGTTTACATCATAAAATTTTGAAAAAATGTCTTTAATGCCATATATTTCAGATCACATGCATTTAATTTTTTTTTAAATCTTAAAGTTGCAGAATTGAAAGCAAAGTTAGAAAATACCAATAGTATTGGTTCTGCAACTCTTAAATTCCACTCTAATTCAGAATCATAATTCATCCCAGTTGTGTACAAGTGTTATGAAACTGTCCTAATTATATAAACACAGTTTTCCACAGTAAAAACATATTTTCCCTACCAACACATGAAAATAGCTAGCAGTTGTGTTTTTTAAAGAATAGGAATGAAAAATCAGATGTAGTTTCCTTGCCTTGAAAACTTATTCTAAACTACTGATATTTGAACATAATTATAAACAGGAAAAACATAAGTGGGTCACAAACCTGATTATGGTTTGCTTAAATTTCTTACATTCCACAAATACATTTCTCATGGCTGTTGGCTACCCTAAGAAGGGTACTTACTACTTCTCCTGAAGTTTTACAACTGACCAAATTCATCTGGAGAGATGAAATAAACTTTTACCCAGAACAATTTATATCTTAGTGTCTAAAACATTCTCCCTGGAGGTTGCAGAGGATGGAGCTGAACTTTAATCTCATGCTTCTCGGAAAAGGGCTCTTAAGCTTTTACTGAAGGGAGAAACCCCATCATTACCTTCTCTTCCAGAAGTTACGTCTGTAGGAAGTTACAGACCTTGTTCGTGACTTCTCCCCCAGCCTCTTAGTTTTATTTTAAAATAAGATCACACATCCTTATTTTCAGCAGTTTTAAGAGAATATTCTAGAGAAGCTGGCAGCCAGTGTCTTGGGTGGTACACTCTTTGCTGGGTAAAGAACTGGCTGGAGGCCCAGGAGCAGAGAGTGGTGGTGAATGGAGCTAAATTCAGCCAGCAACCAGTCATGAGTGTTGCTCCCCAGGGGTCAATACTGGTCTGTCCTTTTTTATATCTATATTGATGACCTGGACAAGGGGATTGAGTGCACTCTCCATCAGATTACACCAAGCTGGGAGGAAATGTCAATCTGCCTGGGGGGTAGGAAGGCCCTTCAGAGGGATCTGGACAGGCTGGATCACTGGGCTGAGACCAGTGGGATTAAGTTCAATGAGACCAAGTGCTGGGTCACAACCACCCCATGCAACATTACAGGCTTGGGGCTGAGTGACTGGAAGATTGTGTGGAAGAAACAGACCTCGTGTTGCTTGTCAATGATCAGCTAAATATGAACCAGCAGTGTGCCCAGGTGGTGAAGGAAGCCAATGGCATCCTGGATCATATCAGAAATTGTATTGTCAGCAGGAACAGGGATAGTTTCTCTCTACTCAAAAGTGATGAGACCACTGTGTTCAGTTTGGGGCCTTTCACTACAGGGAAGGCATCAGAGCCCTGGAGCATGTCCAGAGAAGACCAAAAAAACTGCTGAGGGGTCCAGAGCACAGGTCTTAAGAGGAGCAGTTAAGCAGATTGGGATTGTTCAGTCTGGAGAAGAGGAGGCTCAGGGGAAGCCTTGTCACCCTCTACAGCAACTTGAAATGAGGCTGTGGAAAGGTGGGGGTCAGCCTCTTCTCCTCCATAACTGGTGATAGGATAAGAAATATAGTGATAGGATGAGAAAGAATGTCCTGAAAGAATGGTCAGGCATAGAACAGGTTGCCCAGGGAGGTGATACCTGGAGGTGTTCAAGAAACATTTAGGTGTTGTATTGAGGGACATGGTTTAGTTGATAAATATTGGTGGTAAGTGGCTCTCATCTTTTTGTATGAGTGACAAGAGAATGGTATGTTTCAAGAACAAGTCCATTCCCTTATGACACTCTGGGATATCTACATTCATAGCATGATCATCATCTGCTTGTATTTTCTTAGGATTAAGTGTTTTAGCAGCAGAATTCTGTAAGAAAACACCTAACCTGTAATCTAAGAATATAATAAGGATATTAGAAAATTTGGTTATTCCACAGAAAGAAAGCTTCCATCCTGTGCTTCACATACTTGATCATGTAATCAATGTTACACACAACATTGGAAGTGGAATTTGTGACTAGAGTGGTTTCTTATATAGTAAATATAATTTATCAAGATTTGATGCATGTATAAACTAAGAGCTTATCCACTATTTCTTCATTTGTCTCAAATGTCAAAATGTATGATAACATGGATTTGAAACAGATTTTTTGAAGTCCACTATTTGCTCATTCTAGGTACATGAGAGATTTTTAGTTATCCAAAAGCAGAAAAACTCTCCTGTTTTCCAGCACTGTGACAGGAAAAGGAAATTTTTCAGAGCAGGTGTTATTAATCACTTTAGATTTCTATGAGGAAAGATAAGCATGAGCACTAACATAATGTAGTTTGATTTGAACAGGAGATTATCCTAAAATACTATGTTCTTGCTTCCAAAACATCTCTGGAAAAAAAATTGGATTAATTGAACACGTTAGAAGTAAAGTGGGAAAGTAAGTTTTCTATTGTGCTTGACAAACTTATGCGTTCTGCCACAGACATTATTGTGTCACTGATTTAGTACATAAGAACACTTACGAGAAGTGAAAAAGAAATGGAATTCTATGCAAAGTAGATATTAGACATCTTCAGCTGCTGAGGATGCAAAGCTGCTGGAAGCAAAACCAGAAAATTAGTTGCTGATACCAGAATATCAAATTAACAGCAATATATTCTTTGCACCAACAGGTGATGTTTAGTACTTATGGTTATGAAAGAGAGACGTACAGTCTTTTCGCATAGTAACCACAGTGTTTTGTATAGAGGGACAGGTGTATATCAGTTCATCCGCAACATAGATTTTATCTCCACTTTCTCTGATGTTTTTCTTACTCTTCAATTTTTTTCCAGGTTACTTGAGAATTTATTCTTGCATAGTCTATTTTTCGATGACTAACAGTTCTCAAAGTTGAAATTTTTATGTACGAAACAGTGTTCCTTTTGTGCTTGTGTATAATTTCAATTAAGATGACCACAGTAGGACCAAGAATTAATATCCTTTAATTACCAAAATAAAAACCTGTTGAAGAGTTTCACTGTGCCTTACAGACATGGCCATGTATATCCAGTACTGTATTTTAAATTCACATATGCAGTGTAATTTTCTACCATTTTAAACATAAAAGGTTGTCAACAATTGGAGTTCTGCAAAATATGCAGTGCAACAGAAATGAGCTTGGAAATGAATAAATCAAGTTTCAAAATTTTAATTTATAAACACATTTTTCAGGATTTCCAAACAAAGGATAAATGGTTGAATAGTCATTTTCTCCCCTAAGGCTGCTTGGTACACTTATTAAAAAAACAAGAACAGCAAAATGAAAAAAGAAAAAATTGTAGGGCCCTAACTTGGAAACTAGGGGCTTTAATGTCAGCAGTTGGCGCACATTTGAAAGATGTGGCTTGACACAAACTTTTGGGCATAGGCCATGCATGCAGATGGCTGTCCTTTTACAGCTGTCGGGAGATTCTCTCTCTGGTGTTTACCACAGTCTGCAGCAGTACTGTTTAATAAAGTTCCTTGCCTCTTACATGAAAGACCAGGAGAAGAGAGGCGATATTCTCTCTTGTGAAGATTCAAGAATATACTCAAAACAACATACTTTCCATTGATGTTAATGCACAGTGGTATATATTACAAATGGATTTTATGTATATATACAAATAATACATGTAATACCTGTACTACCTACATTCATGTGTTTATGCATAATACATTATTTCGCTTGTTGGGCAGCCGAGTGGTAGTCTAGGTAGAGTCATTACTTTTTTTATTTCTAAATGACTATAAACATCTTCCAAAGCTTTTTCAGAATGAAAGAATGTCACATTGCATTACTTAGTGTTTTCCGTGGCTCACCAGCAGTCACAAATAGCCACTGCAGTTTTGCTACCAGGCGATATAGCTTGTTAAATTGTTGTAACTTGAGGATATGTCTGAGCCCTTAATTCTTGTCAAACAGAGATTGATAACACCAACTTGAATCAATCAGAAAGTGTAAAGGTGGTGAAGAAACTCTTTACGCAATAGGAAAATGCTCCTTTCTTGGCCAGAAATATCAATATTCCAGAAATTAAATCACATTTTATTTTACTTTTATATCTTATTTTCCGTGCTAGTTGCAAAGGATGGCACTTTGTTACCATGTGAATGCTATCTAAGTGGAGTTTTGATTAGCTGTGTCTTAATGAGTAAGCTGCCTTTAGGTTAACATTGACTTGACACATTCATAGTAATTTCTAAAGAAAACCCGGACATAAAATTCCATATTTTATCATCCTCAATTTCAGCAAGTATGTATTGTATCCATGGAAAGAATGTAAAGTGCTGCAAGTTTTGGTTTCAAATGGTTAATCTACCACAGATTTTTTTTTTTTCTGGCATACTGATTCCTGTAGTGGCTGCAACTGGTCACAGTTCTAAGGAAAAAAGATCTAAGAAAATAAGCATGGAATAAATAATAAAGGAAGTATCTTTATATTTTGCACAGACCCTGGTTATTTGGTATGACTGGCTGAAAATTCAATTATTCCATTTGTTGGCAGACTTTATAGTGATACAGCTGGGATTTGTATGTTCAGTATTAGCAGAGCTGTTCCTATTTAACCATCTTGGCTTAACAAAAACTTCATTTTCTTTTAAGAATCACATCTTTGCACACAGTGATACTACAAGGTACTATTCCTTAATTAAGGGTAGAAAACATAATATGGCTCACTCCTCAAAATAATGCAGGAAGTAGCTTGGTAGTTTGGTTAACTCTTCCTTAGCACTAGCACATTTCCAGAATATGTTGTAACTAAACTTAGAAAATTAAATCTATTCCTCAAATAAAATACATTTTTGGTTGCTGTTTCTTATGCGTAATATGTACATGTTTTCAAGAATTGTAAATTTATGCACCTCCTCCCTCCTTTCTTAGTGTATCCTGTCCAATTCAGTGGTTAATTACATGCTTAAAGTTAGTCATTTAACAGCTGTTTGTACAAGTTTGAAGTACACCTCCTTGCTTTACTAAAATGGGACCATGAGGTCTGTGAGTCTGAAAAGTGAGAGTTTATGAAAATGCATACAAATCTGAGTAACACTGAAAGCAAAGTTCAACAATACCCAACGGGCCACTTTTACAATAGCAATCCACTTCTAAAATGTTGGTCTCTGCAGGGAAGATCACTATCATTATAATTAGAGCTGAAGTACAATGAACTGCTCACAGCAGCTATTCTAAAAAGTTCTTTGAAGGTGAAGATGAGTGGTAGACATTCTCAGGAATCGAAAATTGCTTTCTCAAGTAAAAAAAAAGAAATAGTCAGCAAAACAAATCCTAAGTAGCTATAATAAAATAAATTTCGTTTTTTGTCCTCCCAATTTAAAACAGAGTCATATTTCCAGTTTGGATGCTGCTGATGAAACTTAAAGAAATGTGTATCATTTGCTGTTTCCCAGAACAAAATCTAATACATTCTTATGCTTGCAAATAGATTTGTTTTGTGTACAAAGGAAGAAAATCTAAGATATAGCAGCTCTACATCCAGTGGTCTTGTTCTGTTTGTCACAGCTCTCTCAGCCTCTCCTCATGGGAGAGTTGCCCCAGCCCTGTCATCATCTTGATGGCTCTTCACTGGACACTCCAGAAGCCCTGCTCAGTCCAATTTGGAAAATCTAAAGGATGCAAAAAAGATCCGGTGCAAATTTACTCTCCACACATTCGATGTTAGGGTCAAACATGGTAGTACAAATCATTTATGTAATGCATGGATTTCATTTTTGCTTTTTGATTTTGGATTTTTTATTTCCTAAGAGTTGATTTGAGTGGTCTGCGGACTTAGAATTGGATGTAAGGAAGTTCATTTTCAAAAGATCTAGTTTTTTTGGCAAAAAGTCTGACTGTTATAAACCAAAGTGATTGAGTATTTTAATTGCTTGGGTGTCAGTGTTTGATGTGTGTAGAGCAGATTGCATAATTACTTGAGAAAACTATTCCTGAGTAATACAATTCCATTGATTGCAGTAAGTCAGTAAATAAGCAAGTTCTTTCCCACTGCTATTATAGGCAGTTAGGATAACAAGCATATGTAGTTACGTACCATTTAATTAGTGATTCTAATATACTTTGGCAAACATCTATTTTCCCATTTATACATTTGACTGAATGGACTGTTTCTTAGGAAATTATGGTCTTTAGATTTTAACCAAAGAATTTCAGGGGAAAATAGACAGTATGGCTTATTTTTATAAATGTGGTGTGTGTATGTTTTTGTTTTTATTGTTTTTTTTGTTTAATTCGCTGTTAGATAAATACTCAAATTTTCTGTTCCTCATAAAATGCTGCTGAAGTGATGTGGCTTTCAGAGTAGATTGAAACAGACAAACTATCAGGATTTAGAAGTTGTTAAAAAAGAATTTACTTTTAAAAGACCATTTGTAATTTAATACAGTTTCTATACTTGCAGTTAAATTTTCAGTGATTTCAGTTGCTTTTTTCCCACTTTTCATTTGAAAGTATTGTTGTCAAAGCTAGAAACATTGCATAAGCCTTCAGCAATACAAAGTCAATCTGTTGCATTTTCAATAAATATATTTGTATTTAAAAATTTGCACTGAATTAAAGGGAAGAAGAATAGTGCTGGTGAAATCCTTGGTTTGATTCTAGAAATTCTTGGTGATATACACAACCAAGCAAGATGATGCCTTTGGCAACGCTTGTACTCTTGTGGGCATCGCAAATTATCAGAATCTTTTGAATGGAAGTTCATGTAATTGTGACTCCCTCTAGTGGACAGCTTTCTGGACTATACACGAGGAAATAGTCAAAATTATTCTTGACATTAAAAATTGAGAAGTCTTCATTTTCTTGGGGAAGATCTGATTCCATTCCCAGGGGCAGTCAGAGTGCTTTGTGTGTATCTCATTAGCACTCATTCTGTAATACTTATGTCTATATTAATAATGTAGCTGTTGGTTATCTATCTATGTAAAGCTTATATATTTGCAGATGGACCATTCCTTTTTTTTCTATGCTGAGAGCCTCTTCTGTTTCCCAGAATTTCATTCACATGACTGTACGTTTCTGACATTACACAGTTTTCATTAATTATTATTTAATTACATTTCAGGTACCACTAAAGTAAACCTTGTGAAGATCCCATCAACTGCTTCCAGTCCTCGTGACACTGCTCTTGCAGCAGTTATATGCAGTGCACTTGCAACAGTGCTCTTGGCTCTTCTTATTCTTTGTGTTATCTATTGTAAGAGGCAGTTTATGGAGAAGAAACCAAGCTGTAAGTTTCCAGTTATCACTGTTTCTTTGTAATGTTTGTATATCAGTATTTGGTTGGCAAATCTCTCCATATGTAAACAAATAAAACCTAGAACTGTTATGTCTACAGCATTTAAGCAAGTTTATCATTTTGATGAAAAAGGCAGCAGAAGCTTATACATGTGTGCAAACTCAGTGTGGATGTACTTACTTCTACTGACAAAATGCTGTGCAGATGTCCAGAAATAGTTCTGTGGTCATGATGCACCATGCTCTGTTAAATGCGGCAGAGATGTATGTGGACCACTGGAGATCTAAGCTGGGATGTCATAACAGAACTGCAATATAGATGTAGACGTAACATCATGGAGGATCCATGCATCACATGCCGTTGTGAAATACAGACTAGCTTGCTGACTTAATGAATGTGGCCAGTGGGGATGGCAGATATTTCATTAGCGATTTTGGGTTTTGAGCACATTTAAGATGAAACAAATGAAAAAAAAAAAGTGTCCACTGTAGCTCACCTGTGTAATTCACAACTTGCTTATCGCAAATACTAGCATGTAGTTTAAAATGAAAAAAAAAAAAGAAAAGTTGAAAGCACTCTGGTGCCCACTTGTCTTCTTTAAAAACCTGTTATTGCAATGCTTTAATATCATCTGGATGCCGAACAATATTATGAACTAGGAAGAATTTATGTTGTCACTGTGTGCAGCCCAAACAAAAAGATTTAGAGAGACATTGTAAGAATTGCTCCCAACGTAGATTATATAAGTTTTAACCTTGACAATAGAAGTTCTGAGAAATTCGGGCATAGTGAATTCAAACTTCAGTTAGTGAAATTCAGTGATTCATTTTTCTTGGCTTATGATAATACAGATTAAATGAAGTCTGCTATTAATATAAGGTTATTTAAGATAACATAAACAAAGCAGCTGAATGTAGAAAATTTCAGATTGATATCACTAAGAAACATTACCATGGAGAAAATGGAACAGTGAATATGATATGCTTTCAAATCATCATCAAAATAAGAGCAAATGTCTTCCTAGGAGAGGCTGTAGTTGAACCAGCTGTTCTAGGGCTCATTGCAAAACCTGTGGTTTGCATTATGTCAAACCCCATCATCATGGTGGATCTTTTGGTTGGAAAATGTATGGAAATGCTGTGTAGTGTGGCATTTAAGTGTTCTGTGAAGATAGGGACTCTGAAAAGGAAAAAAAAGCATCATTTACTAATACATATTATTTTATTCTTTTCATCAAAAGGGTCTCTGAGATCACAAGACATTCACTACAATGGGTCTGAACTGTCATGTTTCGATAGACCACGGCTGAATGAATATGACCGCAGAACGTGCTGCCAGTGCCAGAGGAGCACATCACAGACTTGTGGTACGTTAAGTCTATTCACAAGTCACTTCAAGGAACAGGAGTACTACAGGCAACAAGAACTCATGGTTAACAGTTATCTAACACTTGAGTTGTGACGTTTGACTATCACTACGAAGCAAAGATTGTCAAACTAGCCCTTGTCCTATGTTAATTTCTCAGTACAAATAGAATTTCTAAGCAGCTATTTGGTTATGGTTTTTTTTTGTTTGCTTTCATTCCAAGGAACATTCGACTAAATAAAAGCATTAAATGTCTTATCCATATAATTTCTTTCTGATAAAAATAGCACTGCATTTGGCTTGGAGACTTAAACTGGCGTGAAGGATTTTGCAGACAGTAAGAAGATGATGCTAGTTCTAATGGACATTGAAAACCTGAACAATTCAAATCACTAAGATTTTGTGAAGCACTACCAGAACAGATGCATGAATGATATTAACTTCTGTGTAATTTAAGTTAAACACAGCATTAAATAGCCTAACATGTTAATTGTCAGACTGTAGTACTTCCTCTCCTATGTACCTAATTAAAAAGCAAATTAATTTAAAGAGTGGAGATTCAGATTTTCATGGCAGGCATCTGTATTATTTCAGGAGGAAGGATTTGGCTTTTATAAATAACTCTATTTTAAAGAATAAATTAACCTATTTATTTCAAGAAGAAATCTCTTTCCTTAATCCATACATTATAATGTAACTAGTAAAATAATTTGAAATAAATTTGAAAGAGTACAGAGACTAGGTTTATATACAACTTTAATGCATTTAACACTGTTAAATCAACTTTCATTCTTAGGGCCAGTTCATCTGATTCCTTCACTGTGCTGTGATGAAACCTGTAGCATGGAGCACAGCAGTCACAGTTGTGCTTTGCACTCACAGACTACACTTAATGAAAGGTAACTTTAATTTTATGTATGTCTATTAGACATCAGCTATTTTATAAGCAATCAGTAGATAGTTATACAGGATACAATACCTGTTTGGGGTGGAATATGGGATTTTGATGAGGTGTAGCCAGAACTTCCTGTTTTGTGCAAGAATAGATTTATGATTAAAAAAAAATTCCATTAAATAACAAAAAAAAAATGTTGTGATGTTTAAGTATGACTTAATAAATTCCAACAGTTCCTCTGAAGAAGTGACCCGTTTCCCTCCAAAGCAGACATTCTTCCTCTTACTGTCTGGTACCATAGGGGCTTTGGTGACCTCTTTTCCTGCTTTGTGTTAGCAAGGTGCTGTATAAACCTGTGAATCTAAGGGGATTCATATACTGTTTACAAGTATCATGAAAACCTGCCTTCTCTTTAGAATCTCTAAATGACTGTGAACCTAGAAATGTTAAGTGTTTCTGACTTTCTACCCGATCCTAACCTTTGTTTTCTGCTAAAACAGCTGAGTATAAACACAGCAGTTGTTATTGACATAGTAATGCCTTGAGTTAAAAATATAAAGCTTTTGGTGTCACACAGAGTTTCCTAGTTACAGATTTTAACACTGGATTTATTTGTTTCTTTAAACTGGAAATGTTCACCATATAGGGTTCCCAGCTCTTTTCTTCCCGTGGCCAAGTTTAACTGAAAATGTAGCAGCTTCTCCATAGATATAGTTTATGCAGTGCATGTTAGTGACCCAAACGGGAGATGTAAGATACCTAAATTTTCTGTAACAACTTGTTTCAATACCAGCAAGTTTGAATCACCCTTTTCTATTACCAAGGCTGACAAATTGTGTACCTTTTCAGAATCCTTCTGGTTAAGGCTTTAAAAATAACTGACATATCCATGCTATGTGGATACATCAAAGGAACGTGATTCCTTCCAGTAGAAATGAAGTTTGCTCCAATTTCCTTTGCCAAAATACTGTATTTCCTTCAATTGTGGTTCAGTGTCCTGACTTTTCACCCCATCTACAAAAACTCTCTGTGTATTTATCTAAGCTATTAAAGCATCATGCTTTGGAAATGAGTAAAGCTATTTAAATTGCACTGTAGGCAACACTGATGTGTGAAAAGTCTTGGTCACGTGAATTATTACTTTGTATCTGACTACAGCCTGTACATTTTTGTAAATCTTGTAGATAGTTTTTGAGATAAAGTGTGCTAGGGCTTTCAGTGGGGATGTGCAGGCACTGAGATGTATCAGTGCCATCATTTTATTTGAGGCAGATTACTGAGTTTCTACTTCCACTTTCTTCCCTTTTTTCTAAATAATTCTTCTCATTAAAAATCCTTGCCAGTCTTCCTAAAAATCTTCCTTACTGCAATTTAAGTTTTTTGTATCCTACCTTAACCCCACACCACACACACACACACACACACACACACACAGAAGAGCAAATAAATTTATCCACATTTCTGTTCATTAGACTAAACATTCCTACTATATTTCATATCTACCAGAACCCCGAAATCACTTTGTGAAGGGCTTCAAGCCTCCTCTTTACCTCTAGTATCAATCTCCAGAGCCCTCTTCATTTCTAGATGAAGGACAGCCTGGCTTCCACTTCAAAAGAATTTTTTGGACAGGGTGCCTCTTGAGGACTGACTGATACAACCCTGCTTAAATCTCTTTGAAATACCTATAATCACTAATGACGATAATTACAATACTGATAATATTTGCTGGAATGCTTTTGAAACCGCTTGTCTTTTATCCTTTTGCAGGGCTTCTGATTCTGTTGGAGAAATGATTCCTGCCTTCCTTGGTTCTCTTTCACACTCTGCCTGTGGAGACATTTCAGATGCTTGGCCTCTTATGCAAAACTCAGCTTGTTGTGACAGCATTTCTTTATGTGAATCATATTCAGAACTGGCTGGAGTTGCTGCAAACTCCTGCAGTCTGGAGACTGAGAATGCAACTACCGTTGAGTCAGATAATAACCAGGAACTAAGTGATGTACTTACTTCAGCTAAGTCTCCTGATGGAAACATTGCAAAGTCCTTTGAAATCTCCAAGCATAGAACATATATAGAAGTTTCATCACTTCAGAACTCAGCTGCTGCTGAAACCCAGCCAAATACAAAGTGTAATGGAACAGCAGATGACTCTACAGACTGATAAAGAGGTAAGAAATACAACTACAAAGAAGGAGTGAGAATGAGTTCCCCAAACACGCAGAGTGAGGTAAAAATAGAATTGTGAAAGGGTGTATAGTTATGTTTCTCCAAAGGTTACACCTAGCTGTTCCTGAAATAAGTCACAGCTCGACAAAAGATCCAAGAGTTTCATGTTCTACAATGATTGACTGAATTTGAAAGCTGTAATTACTCAGGCTGTAATGCTGAGCTGATGTGAACCAGAACAGAGCAGTAGGTCTGTACACCAATCATTTTTTATTAAGTTTTAATTACATTTTGGGGGAAAGATATCAGTTAATAGTCTTATGACAAAACTATGACGTGAGACTAATCCTTGTTTATGAGGAAACGTCTTTGCTTATCTTAAAGCATAAAGGACATGCAAGCATTCCTCTAAAAATATACACAAAGCCTTCTCTGTGAAGTTCTTAAGGAAGTAGCAGAAACAGGAGAGAATCTCAAACACTTTAAATGCTATTTGCATTTCCGTGGCATCAGTTTGTCCCTAAAATAGGAATACAGCTTAATCTGTAAAATCTCAGTGTTCAAATTCTCAGAGCAAACACAAGTCTCTGGTCAAAGTGAGAAGTGGAGAGAAATAACTGCCTCTAAACCTAATAATGTAATCATCATAGGAAGCCACTCTACTTTGTGATCTTTATGACATTTTGAATATCAGCTGTGATCTGTTTTGTTTTGTTTTGTTGTTTGCAAATGCCTTTTTCGACTGTTAGAAGTAACTGAGAGCAACTAGTAGCTAATCTGCAAAGTGTTCCCATGTATGGCATGTGTATTGGTGGTGTTATTCAGCTATTCTACCTGCTGTGTAGGCTGCAGCAGGAAAGCTGCAATAGAGGCAGGAACAGAATCATTTACCACTGGTATTAATAACATTAACAATCCACCAAAATTAATTAAAAAATATTCGTGATCTGTAATTATGAAAATGTTAGGTCATCTGCAGAAATAAAGTACCTTCCTTTGATCTTCTTACATTCAGTTTGCATGTCACTTTCGTAGTGTTCTTCGATAAAGTAATTAGTATTTAACCAAAATATGCGTATCCTGGAAACTCTACGTGCACAAGTTAATTCTTTGTCAATCAAACCTTAATTTCTGTAAGTGACATTTTCAAGAAGAGAAAAGGGAGATAGACTGCGCTGAGTCAAGGATTTATTTGCTATTGACTGCAGTAGAATTTGTACGTTACTCTGAAAATCTGCTGCAGTCACCAAAAATATTGACCTTATCTACATGGCTCATAGATAATATATTCTTACAACCTACAGTTTAGAAATAGTTCTGTGCGTAATGTCAGAAGATGAGTAGTCAATATCTGTCACTAACATCCCATGTGTCGTTAAGCAAGTGTCACAGTTTCATTTGGGAACACGCCATCATTAGGTGACAGTCATTTTCTAGGGATGTATAGGAAGGAACAAAGGCATGGCAAGGACTGCAAAGCTTGATGCTGCTATTCCACAGTTTGCAGAGGCTATCGATGGAACTTGAATACTCTACTGAGCTTTTAAGGGACTATTTTTACAGGTTGGAAAAGTCAAAAGCTCTTTTGTTTCTTGTTGGCCACTTCTCCCACATAACTATGACAGGATGAGAGGGAATGGCCACAAGCTGCGACGGGGAAGATTTAGATTAGATTTGAGGAAAAATTTTTTCTCTGAGAGAGTGGTCAGGCACTGGAATGGCCTGCCTAGGGAGGTGGTTGAGGCACCGTCCCTAGCGCTGTTCAAGAAGCGTTTAGATGAGGTGCTAAGGGATTTGATTGAGTAGCTTGGTGGGTAGGGATGGTGGTGTGAGGATGGCTGGACTAGATGATCTTGTAGGTCCTTTCCAACCTAATGTATCTATGAATCTATGAAATATTTTGAGGGAAGGATGGTCTTTTTAGTGCAGGTGGATGGAGTACAACCTTGCGAAGGGCCATACTTTGTTATTATTAGGTGGACTGGATGATCTTGTAGGTCTTTTCCAATCTTGGTGGTTCTATAATTCTACTGCAAAACAAATGGTCACATGATAAAATCAGAAGGTGATAACATATTTTCATTTTTGTGCACTGAAGAGTTTTTTAATGGTTATTCTAATACAGGTTCAGTCTTCAGGTTTACATGAATTTTCACACATAGCAGTGCGCTGTTTTTTTGTCATTTAGTCACATATAAAACTACACATGGATTTTTCTAAGTTTATGTAACCACTGTTCTTTTAATTTCATTTAGGAAAGCAAAGTATTTCTCTCGGCACTAAAACATCATGCTTCCCTAATGCTCATCCGCTGATCATCATCAAATACAGCCTGGTCTTCAGTGTCACACAGTTTCAAAATCAGATGGAAAACAATGGCACCATTTCACACATTCTAAGCAGTTGCATCTGAGCCATTACAGCTGTAAAGAGAAACTTTAAGGAGCATCCTAGGAGAAACCTGAGAGCAGATTCATAAACATTTGCATCTCTTATTAAAAAAGAACCTTTTAGTTCCTGGGATTCTCAAGAAGTCCAATGGAGTGAGCATACACATGTATGTAAATGCATCAAGAAGTACAAATACGTTAACGTGTTTACATGGTTGTCTTAAATATGGCTGCAGATGTGAGAAGGCCTGGGACAAGACTTTGCCAGTTACTCTGCTTGCGGATTTATGCATGCATTTGAATTTATTGTTCTTTTTTCTGATTCTAGTTTTTAACTTGGTTTCCTGCTGTTGAAGGACTTAAAAATAAAACATTTCTATTTATGTGAGGGTCATCTATTGATGAACTGAAACTTTTATTATATACTCCATTGTAGTCAATAAGCTAGTGTGGGGAGTTAAAACATTTGCATGTTACAGATGATATAGTTGAAGTCCCTTTCATCCAATTATTTTGTTTGTGGGAGGGAGCATTGTTTTGTTCAGCATAGAGGGAGATGAGCTGTACATTAGGTTTAGTCAAAGTCAGTGATATAGAAAGGGATGTTATGCTGCTGGTAGTCCCACTGTTGGAAGACAGCACTTGTTGTTATGATGTGTATTTTTTATGTTGAAATAAATGTAGTCAGCTCACATCAAGACGGCAGAGGTCATAGCAGGTGTGTCACAGAACTGTACTATGAGATCTATTAGTAGGATTTTTTAGTAATTAATTATTTTCATTACTAAAGCGATGGTCTCAAGCTTCATTGTGATGTAATTCGCTCATTTAACAGACCTTTGTTTAATTCATGTCACTCTGACCTTCTCACTGTGGCATTTTGTGTAAATTCAATTTTTCCATGTTACACACAAAAATAGCTTTGTAACTTTTTTTAATACCTCTGGATTGAATCCTTGTAGCTGCGTGTGTGCCTCATTTATAGATACCATGTTTCCCTAACATAGTGCTGACTTCTGTGAGCTCTGCCGGTGCACTGCGTTCAGCAGGTTCCAGCCTGCTGGTGGTGACCTCCAGCAGTCATTCTGGAGGAATTCCCAATGTGCCTTGACAAAAGCAAAGCAATCAGCAAAACAAATGCAGTTTTCCATGAAATGTTACTCATCCTTCTGCATGGGGTTTGTATGTCAGACATGTTCCATGACACAAAGAGGGTGGTGACGCACTGGAACAGGCTGCCCAGAGAGGCTGTGGGTGCCCCATCCCTGGAGGCACTCAAGGCCAGGCTGGATGTGGCTCTGGGCAGCCTGCTCTAGTGGTTGGTGACCCTACCCATGGCACGGGGTTGAAATTAGATGATCTCTGAGGTCCTTTTGAACCCAGGCCATTCTATGTTTCTATGACTCCTCGAAGAACCCAGTAGAAGATTGACTCTGTACAATAGTTAGGCCGGGTGTAGGCAGCCAAAATCAATGACATTATTAGAGTGTGCAGAAATGCTGATTAACGGTTATCAAATTGAAGCCAAAGTGAAGAAACTACATGAGGGACTTGTTTCAGTCAGTGAGTGCTCCTATTTGATCACTCGTGTAGAATGATATGCAGTTATACAAGGAGTGCAATTACACAGCTAAATACTGAAAAGTGCATATTCAACTAAGAATAGTTCTGAATAAATCCTTTGGATGCTTTCGCACATTTAAGAAGTGTTGAAATGTAATTTTTCACTAAATTTGCATGAAGAGACGTGTGCTTCTTTGTAAATACTTTGTAAATAGAAAAAAATCCAATGCGCATTTCATTACATGGTAAGATGTTTTTACAACGTGTGGATTTTTAACTTCTCGTTAGGAACAGTTCTTTACAATCCTGTGTTCAAAACTTTTGCCAGCGTCTGTCACAGCGAGTATGTTTTCCCATTGGAATTTACACCTTGTATAATGTTTTTGTCCGGCAACTCCAGCTAGAGGGACTCGTATCTCCCAGCAAGTGGCAGACGGCCTCAGAGCAGATTGGGAGGAAAAATGAAAAGAGTGCTTTTCAAATATATGTATATTGTGTATATATTTCTTTCCTTAATTTAACCAAATTGGTCTTTTATATATTGCCTGTGGCAAGCAATGTCGTACATGCCAATAGAAAACATGCAGTACCACCACATTTTGACCGCCCATACATCGCACCTGAGGACAAACAGTGCTGTTTTAAGTGACCCTTTAAAGAATGTAACTTAAAACCGTGTATAAATCACTTTGTAATACTACTTTTTTTTTTTACTTGTGAATAAAACATTACTTGAATCGTTCTCCATTTGCTGATTTGTGGGTTCGCTGTGCTTTCCTACATATTTATCGGCGGCATTGACAGTGGGATTGAGTGCATCCTGAGCAAGCTGCCGATGGCACCAAGCTGTGCGGTGCACGCGATACAACAGGAAGAAGGGAAGACATCCAGAGGGACCTGGACAGGCTTGAGAAGTGGGCCCACGAGAACTGAGTGAGGTTCAGCAAGGCCGAGTGGAAGGCGTCGTACCTGGGTTGGGGCAATCCCAGATATGGGTGTAGACCAGGAGAACTCACTGCGAGCAGCCCTGCACTGAAGGACCTGGTGTTCCTGGTGGGTGAAAAGCTGGGCATGAGCCAGCAGTGTGTGTCTGCAGCCCAAAGGTTACGTGTATCCTGAGCTGCATCTCTGGAAGCATTCAAGGTCAGGATGGATGGGGCCCCGGGCAGCCTGAGCTGCTGGGTGGCAACCAGCCATGGCAGCGGGTTGGAACCGAGTGGTCTTTAAGGTCTCTTCCAACCCAAAGCACTCTGGATTTACAACTCTATGATTTCACACTAACAACAATATTCCAAACAAAGTCAGTGTTCAACTCCATGACTTTTAGCAGAATTCCATATTAATTAATTTTACTAAAACTACAGTACAGTTTGGAACATCCTTGCCTTGAGACACTTGCTGTCCAATGGTAGCATCATTCCATAGGCTTGGAGGACCACAACGAAACAGTAAATTAACATCAATTGCTTAAGTCTCAGTTCTTCCAAATGGGTTCCAAATGGGAAGGTAAAAACAAAGCTGGTGGGCACCAGAGATAGAATCCTGTCTTTGAAAATAAACCTAGTACTGAGAAGAAAAGCAAGTACTCCACACAGACTGCCAGAGAAGTTAGATAAGGAAGTGAGTAGCTGCACTTAAACGTGGAGTACTGTGCTTTTGGAACAGCAAAGGACACAGTCAGAGCATGCGTTTGTGTTGCACTGCAGCACGCCTCGGTTGAAGAAAGATGGAACATTGATAGCCAAGACTAATTAATTACCTGTGCTTGTTTAGGCCATTCTAGAAATCTGTCCAGGTGGTTTTCATTTTGAGAAGATTCCAGAAGATGTTACAGAAACAGGATGCCGTGCAAGTGGAGGTCTACACAAATTCAGACAAGGGAAGGGGTGCCATGGTTTCACTGATGAGCTGTGGGCTCAGAAGAAAGAGCCCTGACTCCAAATCAGTTCTTTTTCGTGTGTTTTCATTACATTTTCTAGTCAGAGCTTACCAAGCAAGCAGCTCCCCAGAACAGCGAGGTTTCTGTACCCATGTGCTGCATCCCCGAGTGGTCTTCTGCTGTGGCTGTTAAGGAATGGCACCAGTCCTCCCGAAGATGTCCATTTCTCTGAGAGGTGTAACTGACTGTTTCCAACCTGGACATAAGACATGTCCCTGAACAAGAGTAATTCACATACAGAACAGCTGGTGAAGGGCGTGGTGAGCTCTGTAGCATGATTCACGCCGCATGTAAAGATTCATGTTTGCTCCAGCAGAAGTTAGGGGCTTGGTGTGGAAAGCTGAGGGTGAATGCATACAACACCGAGCTGTGCTGAGAGCCACAGCAAAGCTGAGCAGTACAAAGCTGGACACAAAGTGTGTGGATTCCATACAAACACTGACTGTAGCATCCAAAAAATAGCAGTTTTTGCCTCACTTATAACTCCTGTGTACCTCTAAAGGCATCTGTGGGAGTCCTGGCACTGACAGAATCACACTGGCTTGGCCCTGCCAAGCACAAAAAATCAAAATAAGAACGAGAGAGAAGCAGGGATTGAAGCAGGTGCTTATGGTCTTTTATTTGGAAACAAAACCACAATTCAAAACAAATTACATGTGATCCTCAGACTTTCAAGCACGTTTGATTGTATCAGATACGGCATTTATGTCATTAGCAAGGCTGCTATTTTTTAATCCACCCTGCTGAGGAAAACCCACCTGAAAATCTGCTTCCTGCTCACGCTGCTCTCTGGTGCAGCGATGTTCCTGCCCTTTCTGCAAGGCAGACCAAGCCCTTAATCCCACAGAGCTCATCCTGGCACGAGCTGCAGCGCGCATGGCTTTGCCCTTTGTTGTGGGCTCTTTGAGGGCCTTCGGTTTGCATTCCTGTGAAGTCCCTCCAAGCAACAGCCTTCTTGCACTTAATTAATCCTCTCACTGCCTTTGGTGATGGAGGCTTAGCTCGCTACCTGCAGCACATTCCATTTCAGACACTGCTGCTTTGTTTTGTCCTCGAAGTGAGGGCGCAGCATTCTTACAGCCATGGAGCTGAGGCAGAGGACTGCTCAGCAAAGCCATACAATGCACGCTTTGTGCTGGCAGGGTGCACTTCAATCCACATTTAAGTTTGGCATGAGTACTGGACAAACCCACTTGCTCTTCATGTTGCACGTGAGCCATTTTGATTCTGCTCGATCCGGCAGCACTCTCAATAGGATGAAATAAGCATGGGTGGGTTGGGGAGAGAGCCCGCTGCTCAAGAGACTTAGAAAAAAAGAAATGCCTATAAACAACAACGTAGAACTTCTAGGGTGTGCCACCAGGACTCCATGGATCCCTCCCAGAGTTCCTAGAGCTGCGATTTCTTACTCTTTAATAGGATCAAACTGGAACATTCACCAAGCAAACACAATTTCTTAACCAGGGTTAGTGGCATCTGAAGACCTTAGCTGGACCCTTCTGTGACAAAGAAGGGCTGATGAACACCAGTCCACCTCCCTGCCGTGGATGGTAAATGGAGGAACATGGTACAGCTGCGCTGACACGCAGACCAACAGCCACACCTGCATGCACTCAAAGATCCCTGGTTGTCATTTTCACTTCCACTGACCATCATATTTGAGAAGCCAAAGTAAAGACCAAGAACATGGCCACCTTTACTCCAACTTCATGGACACTTAAACTCTGTACCCAGCAAACTGAGGAAGGTACTTGATATGTAGAACAGAAGCATATACTGAACCATCTTAGTTCATACACTGCAAATCTGCTTTCCTGTACACTTCTGTGGACTCTTACTAGACATGGTAGCAGAGTTAAATTCAAGGAAATTCAAGCACCAGTTGGTTCACTTCATTTTAGGAGAAAAAGGAGGTTGCTGCCCAACCCAATGCCACTTGATATTGATAGAACCAACAGCAGTGGTGCTCATTCGTCACGGGTAACGCACAGTTTCAGCTTCTTTCCACTTCTACTAAAGCTGTTCAGCAACATAAGTTGCGGGTACTCCACATTTGTGCAAGTTTTCTGACTGAGATACTTAAACAGACCAATAATATTCCACTAAATATCACTTGCAGTACAGATTGTCAGAATTCTTTATCTTTTTTGAAATGTTGAGAAAACAGATTGAAGACAAAAGCTTACTTGAAAAAGTATTTGCATGATGACAAAGTGCTTTAGAGTCCCATGTAACAGTACGTTCTCCATAAGAGTTTGTGCAGCTATGCTCCATGTTGAACTCTCAGTAAACTGAAACTTGCAATATCGATTGAAGTTCTGTCTCTGTGTATGTACTTGGAGGGTTTGTTACTTAAGAAGGACTAATCCACTCATGGGGGTAAGAACTGCACCAGTGTTGTTTTCATGCACTGATTCTTAACGAACAGGACAGACAGACTCAGACAGAAGAAATTATATCCTTCAGATGGAAAAATACTGCTTCTCTTGATGTGTTAAAAAGCATCAAGCCTGTGTGTTCAACTTGCTCTTGCTATTTCAACAGGACCTGCAAGGAAGAGCTCAGGAATGCCATATATATTACATATCCTGTGGCTTTCATCAACAAATAGATAGTGTTTGAGTTTACTCAAGGAGCAGGCAAAGTGCTGGGGCAGAGATTCCTGAAAGTGTCTGTCCGCCAGATGATGCTTCCTCACACAGTTAGAACCAGACAATTCCTTGTCCTAGAATAGCAACCTTCTGATTTCCTTTCTGCTATAGCCTGACACATCTGACTGGTCTCCCAGCTGTGCAGAGATCAGCCATAAATACGCTTGGAAGCCTAGCTATCCCTGAAGATGCAATACAGAATCATAGAACGGGTTGGGTTGGAAGACCTCGAAGATGATCCAGTTCCAACCCGTGCCATGGGCTGGTTGCCACCCAGCAGCTCAGGCTGCCCAGGGCCCCATCCAACCTGGCCTTGAGCTCCTCCAGGGATGAGGCACTCACAGCTCCCTGGGCAGCCTGTGCCACTGCCTCATAAACCTTCTATTTTTAAAAAATTGGATTTAAAAAAAATTCATCCTCATGCAGGGGTCACGCTAATCCTCCCTGAACTGTTCCAGTTGCAATACCGCATCTTCTACAGAAGTGCTGTAAGCAAAAGAGAGAATGGGATTTCTGTCCCTGCCCCAGCATGAGAGGGTGTACCAATGACAGAATGGCTGCTGGAAGGAGTCCTGTCTGCTGAGATCCTCGGGCCATGTCTGCCTTCAGTTTCTGACTCCTTCACCAGCCTGACATCTTACCTGCTGCAGCACAGCAACTCTTAACTGCAGTGCTGCTGAGTTGCCCTTTTTGTGGGGTCCTTTTGTATCTGGCTGCACCAGGATAACTGCAGGTGTCAGATGTCAACAAAGAATTAGGATTCTTTTCAGGGAAAAAAAAAGAAAAAACCGAAAACACCAGATTGTTCATTTTTAGAAAAACAGTTCTTAAAATCTAATTGTAAGAAAGTCTCATTTTAACAAAGTACAAAGACTTACATTGCAGTACATTTTGCACTACCCAGATGGAAATAATTCCACTGACCTCCACCCATCCTCACAGGTTTTGGCTGCAAATGCTAACACACACTTATGAACATTATGCAATAACAGCCACTGAAGTGAAATTCTAACGTGCATCATCCTACCTGCATTCATAAAAATGGAGCTGCATCTCGCTCCATCAAGCACAGACAGTAATGCAAATCAAATAGCAGTCAGACAACAACATCCGCAGTACCCTCACAATCAAACACCCAAACTAGATCCTTGCCATTGAAATCCAAACATTTTCCAGAATGGGAAAATGGGACTCCCTGAAGTCTCATCACACCCAGCACACCAACCTCCTGTGCTCTGGAGCACAACCCCCATTTCTGAAAGTCAGATTACAAGTGAAAATTCCTTTAATATTCTGCATATTGCTTATTTAACATTCTTACTAGTGCTAACAGCACCAGGGCAGTACTAACAAAAAGGGAGAAGTTAGACTCCTATCAGCCAGGACAGGCTCAGCTATCTTCACATCAGCATTTGCACAAAACGCAAGGCATAGCAGGTTGCAGTGTTTGTGGTTTAGGTGGATAAAAAAGCAAATACAAGGCAGGGGAATGACTTGCCCTGGGCATCAGGTTTTGCCTCATGCTTTGCCAGCTGGGCTAGGCAGCAATGTTGAGCTCCTTGTTGAGTTCCTTGGTCACTCAATTGGTCACCATCTTGCAAAAAAATAGGTACTTCCCATAGCTATGTACTGAAAGGGCAGACAGAAAGACACCGGCCAAACAGACACCATTTACACTGGGAATGACAGCACTGGTGGCTTTGCAGGTGGGAGTTCTCCTCAGGTTAAGTCAACCTGAACATACAATCATAGAATCATAACAGTTGGAAAAGGCCTCTACAATTACCTAGTCCGACTGTCCACCTTCCACCAATGTTGCCCACTCAACCACGTCCCCTAGTATGACACCTACACATTGCTTGAACATCCCCACAGATGGAGACTCCACCACTTCCCTGGGCAGCCCGTTCTGTTGCCCAACCGCTCTTCTGGAGAAGTTTTTCCTAATGATGAACTTAACTGGGGGATTTCCTCTGAGCTGGGTATTCCTGGGCAGGGAGGACTCAAATCCTTTTCTGAGTGGATTCTGAAAGAAAAACACAGGCAATATATTAAAAGGTAACCTAAAGGATTAACAAAATCAGGTTTCGGGTCAGTGAAAGTGGAGGTGGCAACAGATTAAAAGGGAGGGCCCTAACACTAGCTCAGGGGATTTGGCACGAGGACTTTTCTCTGACAGAAAGGCAGGAAAGCAAATCTTCTCACCCACTCAATCATTTGCCCAGCATTTAGAGAGAGATGAAATAAAATTCTGGGATTTCAGCCAAACCCCCAGCTCCACCTATGTATGTCTCCCACTTCCATGTGCACAATGTCGTCACCGTTTCAGGTCTCAATAAAGCAGATGCTTGTGTAGATCTCACCTTTAACAACTCCCAAGAAAAGCCTGCGCCATACTAATGTTGGCCCTTGAAAGCTTTACCAGAGCATCAGAGCTAACAAAATGTAAACGTGTGTTCTATTGGTTGGATGAGGGCACAGATGGACCTTCTTCCATGGAGAGCTGTAGCACCAAAACGTCGTCACTCCCCACAACTCTTCTGGCAGAAAGGAGCTCACAGCACAAGAAAATACCTCCATCTCCTGTCTCCATAGATCCATCAGCAACTCCATGACTTTTAGCTTTTTGAAAGATTGGACTCAAAAAATTATTGGAGGAAAAAGAGTTAAAGTATGCCTGCATGTCCCATTTCTGCTGCAAACCTAAGGGAACAATGAAAAAGTAAGAGGAAAGCTCAAAGGTTCTGTTTATTTAAACAAGTCCTGCATTTCTGAACTGGTTACACAGAAATGACCTGTTATCTAGGATGTGGTGACTGGAATTTGAAATGTTTTCAGTCAGCATAAAGGGTCCCGATAAAGAGAGAAAGAGCTCTGATAAGACTTGAGCTTTTACAGACTTGTAGGGTGGTAGCGGTTGGAAGGGACCTCTGGAGGTCACCTGGTCCAACCCCCTCCTGCAGGACACCCAACGTTGGGTGCCCAGGAAAACGTCCAGGAGCGCCACTACTTTGTCTGGTGATAGGCAGAAAAAAACTGCATTTTTTTTTCTTGCAAAATTACAAAATCACAGAATTGCAGGTGTTGGAAGGGATCTCAAGAGATCATCGAGTCCAATCCCCCTGTTATAGCAGTTCTCTACAGTAGTTTGCACAGGGAGGCATCCAGATAGGTCTTGATTGTCTCCATAGGAAGAGACTCCACAACTTCTCTAGGCAGTCTTTTCCAGTGCTCTGTCACCCTTACCATAAAGAAGTTCTTCTGCATGTTAGTATGGAAATTCTTATTCCACGATTTAGGCAATTACTCCTTTTCCCATTGCTGTGCACCACTGAGAAGAGCCTGGCCTCATCCATTTGTCTCCCACCTCCCTTTAGATATTTCTAAACATCAATCAGACCCCCCCTCAGTCTTCTTTTCCCCAGACTGAACAGACCCAGGTTACTCAGCCTTTCCTCACATGGGAGATGAAGCAGATAAAGCTGGAGGTGAGAGGCAGGGTGATAAACAAACATGAAGCAGAGGAAGAAGAGAACTGGAATAAACCCAATGAGACATAGCCCTCAGAGCAGCCAGACTGGTACTCCTGACTGACCCAGGGAGAGACCTGGAAGACAGAATGGCTTACTGATGGGGAGAGGAACTGTCAAGAGGTTGAACACTAAGTTAGCTATTTCCCTGAATTAAGCCAGCCAACATCCTCTTTACACATACATTTCAGACAGCCAGAAACAAAATTAAAAAAAAAAAAAAAGCAGATTACGTTGGAAAACAGATTACAAACCAAACAAACTACGAAAACCACCTTGTCTTGGGAATTTGGCTTAAAAACGTGATTGAATCAAAGATAACTAATTTGATTAAGTAGAACAAGTTATCTTAATCCCTGCTTAGGGAAAACACCGCCAGCGAAGCCAGCGCTGCGCTAGCAGGCGACCCGCGGTGCTAGCTGTGTTCAGCAGAGCCGCACAGCGGACGCGCGGTTCCTCTCTGCTCGAGGGACGTGCTCAGCAGGCTGGAGGCAGGCCAGGGTGAGGCACTTATTTATTTTTAAAGTTATGGGAAAATAAGAAGGATGGCGAGGAAACAGGTCTGATCAGAGAGTCTGTGGGTTGAAGACATCTCTTACACAGAAGGCTTTTTTATGTTCTGCTTATTTTATT
The DNA here is from genome assembly GCA_023055505.1 of Callipepla californica brunnescens. Taxonomy (NCBI): domain Eukaryota; kingdom Metazoa; phylum Chordata; class Aves; order Galliformes; family Odontophoridae; genus Callipepla; species Callipepla californica. The sequence goes on along the minus strand of JALIRH010000001.1, from coordinate 106,451,251 downwards.
TTTTTTTCCCCCGTGCCTGACAACTGAGCTGGGTGACAGATCCCAAAAGTGCTGCCTCTGTCTCGAAGCATGCAATTACATCTCACATTCTTATGAAATTTGGAAGGTGACATGCTATCCCTTTTTCAACCCCACGGCCACAGTGCGCTCTATTTGTGCAGCTGTTAAGAGGCAGCGAACTATGACTTAAACTCTCGCTTGTAATGAATGGGATTTACCACAGCTAGTATGAATCATTTTGATAACACATATAATTAGTTTTATAGATGTTTTAGAGCGTTATAAAAGTTGCCATATCACTTGTATCCCCTAGGGCTCTCTCATAAAATGACTTTTCTATGACTGTATTCTTCTGGATGCAAAAAGAGGCATTTTAAGACATCCAAGTCAATTTTGCTGTCTTTCTTACTTCTAAAACCCATGGGAAGACATCAGATCACTTCTCATTTCCTCCCATATGCTCAGTGAGATGCCTCCATGTGTCTCACTGCTGCCCCCAGTTCCTGTTCCTGAAAGCTAGGTGCATTCAAAGAGCCTGAGGAGAGAATGCTCAACAGCCATAAACAGTGCAGGTCCTTAACTCCATTGGAACAGTGGAAATGTATCCTGGATGAACACCTGGCTTTATGCTAAGAAGGGCAAGGTGACTTAGCTGGATTTGACCTTCAGGTTTGGGTACCCTGGTCAGGCGCAGGGCAATGGCATGGGCTGGAACTGGATGGCCTTTAGTTCCTTCCAACTCAAACCACTTGGTGGTTCTGGGAGTCTGTGATTCAGCAGTGACTCAGGTAGGTAGGAGCATGTACTGTGACACCAACAACCCCTCCTGAGTTTATAAATATATTTTCCTTTGCAGATATTTTACATATTTTGAACACTGGAAGCAGCAGCAGCAGCAGCAGTAGTAGTAGCAACCTTTAGTTACTGAAGCGTACCATTAATAAACAGACTTCATTCATAAAAACTGCCCTGCTAACCTGATGGGAGGTCAGCGGGCCTGCCCAACCCTCGCAATATGAGCTGCTGCAGGCATTGTCCCAACAAGGGCCAACGATCAAATGCCAACTCAGTAAACCCCCACTGTTCAACAGATGCAGATGCCTACACCTCACTGGCAGCTGCTGTCCCACAGCACATGACATCAAGTGGCTCTGCCTTCTCAGCTAGTGATGTTTGGGACATTTCCACCAAGGCCCAGCTCTCCTCACCACTGCCTCTCACTGCTACAGCTTGAGATTTACTTCAGGCTGCACAGACACATGCCAGCTATGGGCAGGGTGGGAGGAACGGTCCACCTGCCATATTGCCTTCCCTCTGACACCACTGCAACCCCCAGGTCCTGGCCATGGCTGAAGCAGCTCCTCGCCTGCTCATCTTCCCACCCACTGGGTGTAAGAACAGAGAAGTGGAGCGTTCAGTGGTGGCTGAGGAGTAAAGGAAGGAGTCAGTTGCCAAAAGCCACATCCTAAAACCTAAGATGTCCAGAAGATTAATTGGAAACACCTCCTCTAACCATTTTAATAGTGCTATATGATACTGTTTATTGATGTATAAACTCAGTTGTGTATGACAGGAAAAATGAATGAAAAATGGAACCTTCAAAATAAAAAAAGAAAGTTTGGTGCTTCCAGGTGCTTTGAATTAAATGTAGGATTCCTGAAACTTGTGTTCTGGAGCAAGAAAGCCATGTGCAAGGTGGTCCATCCTTTCAGTCACTAAGGACAAACTCCAGCCACAGGCAACTGCAAGGCAGCAGATACAGCACTGACACTCCCCTGTCTTTGAGCCTACAGACCAGCAAAGCAGCAACCAGATCTTTATCAGCACTTTGCTTCTGGTTCAGGCATTCTGGTTTTAACCAATTGTTATAATACTTCCTGCAAATAACAAGCTGCGATGATTTCCTACAAATGCACAGCTCCAGAGCTCCTCTTCAGGAGCCATTTGGGGAAGAGCAGACACAGAAACGTGAAAGGCAAACAGATCTCAGCCGGGACAGAACAGAGGGGCCGCTGTCGTCCTGCAGGGCTGATTTATATGGCCTTACCTTTTATCTTCTTCCTTCCTCCCCTCCCCAGCACACCAGCAGTGCTCCCACAGTGCTTCTCACCGGGAAACCCCCGAGTTCGCTTTCTGCAGTTGTTCATTTTAGGCTCTCAAGTTGTCTTCTCATTTTTATGCAGTATTCCTCTTCAGGCACACAGCGGATTTGCCAGGGTAAAGCACTCACTTGAACATGTTCCCAGCACCATGTAAATAAATCCCTGGCTCTGGGAAAAGAAAATCTCCAGTACTTTGCCCAGAAGCACTCTGAAATGCCATATGCACAGAGCCTCCCACTTAACGAGCAGCAAGGAAGCACTCTGGCTCCCACTGCTTTTCCAGCTCTCATCAACCCCTTCATCGCCACGAAGCTGTGAGCAGGACGGTGACCTGCCCTCACGGAGCAGCTTCCTTCCATAAAACACTCAGTTATTGCCTCCAGGACCAGGAGAGATGGCTGTCCACTTGTGTAACTGAGGCTATGGGGCATCTGTGAATTAATCTGAACCCTGGCATGTTTCTAAGAAAAAGTGCCCAGTTTGGATGGGCATATCTCATGCTGATGAACCAGCCATGGCACAGCTCTTCGTGTGTACTGCAGCACTCAGTTGTCCCTGCTGTCAAAAAAGAAAACTAAAATCTGGGAGTACAAGTGTCTAATCTCAGCTGTCAGCTCATTAGACACTTACTCGCGAGAGCGGCGTTCAGCCTTTCAACCTCTGTAACACAACTTAGGTATTTTAATCATCTGGTAATCTGTAATGCAACCTTTCTGAGCCATCAACACTACTGCTACGATGATCCATTCTCTTCACTTACACCTCACTATCACCCATGAAACTAAGCTCCATTACTTTGATGGCACTGGTTCTTAATTTTGCACTGATTTATGCGTGAGCCGCTGGACAAGGCAACACTAGACATCTCAGAATTAGTATTCTATCAGCACGTAGCATGAGTTCTTCCATCTGGCTGCTCACTGCACACAAAGCAGAAATCTTCCTGAACACCTTTTTGTCAGCAGCAGTGCTGTAACGTCCACGTTAATCTAACTGCTTTGTGAGGGCACTTGGAAAATACATACCACATTTGAGTCTCCCTGCTTCTAACTCACAGGTTATTCTGCTTCTGTATCAATCACTTCTCATGCCTGGTTTCTAACCATTTCCTTGCTCTATTTCCATTCTCTTCCCTGCCTTCTTTACTCAGCTGCCACACCAGTTGCGTTTCCTCCACCAGAAAGCAATCACGAAGCGTTATTTCAGTCTACCATAGGTGAATCAGAAAAACAATCACATCAAATGTGAAAAAAAAAGCACAGCTGACACCTCACACTATCAAATATAATCCATGCGTGTTTTTTTCCGGTATGTCTTAATTGCATGTTATTATCTCAGAATTGCATAAGGGTATAATTTCCTCTCAAGAAAGATGTTCACTACTTATTTTCTATAGCAGCTAAAATCCAAAACGTAGTACACTTTCAGATTAAAAGCACAACACGGAGTTACAGGGCTCTAAAGCCACTTCTAGGCATCCAGTTCAGCAGCCCCAGTGGGAAAATAAGGAATGCTGGAAAAGGATTACAGTGGTTTTTACATTTAAGAAGAGTTACGCTGCAGGGTCACAAGGGAGATCTCACGTTACTGAAAGTACATGTATTTGCTGAAAAATAAAAGTCCCTCCAGAAAAAAAGAAAAGGAAAAAGCATCAGACATTTGAACAGCTGGAAGTGTTTTTAGAAACTACGAAAAAGGAGAAAAAAAATCATTTGGAATAATATTTCCCTTCTGTAGTAAGCATCGTAGTGGTGATATAATACGCTCTCCAGAGGCTTAATGATGTCTACTGTTCAGTCCTCAAAGGCTATTTCATACAACAAAAATTAGTGGAGACAACGGAGTTTCTTCACAGAAAGAAACCTGAAATTGTCATCTGGAGTCAGATTTATTTTTCTACCAGCTCCCATCTTTGCCAAATGTCCTAAGGGCAGTGAATCTGTGACAAAAAGCCGAAGTCCACTTCACTCTGGAAAAATAATTTCTCTTCATTTCTTTGTCTGTATGAGATTTCAGTATCAAGAAGATGTTGTTTGCTGCCGCTCTGACAAGAACTTGCAAGGACTGCTGCTTACAGGAGGATCACATGAGACAGCAAATGAAGGAAGCAATAGAGGCCACAGGCATACACCAACAACTCCTACACAGATTTTGATAAAGTATGTAAATTCTACAAGCAACATCAGTTTCTTTCAAATTAAAACCAACGGGCAATCTCTTAATTTAAAATGCCCTCCTTAGAGCACCAATAATGATGCTCTATTTTCTTTGCAGTAATGCTCCAAGGTTCATGTTAGCATTAGGATTTCCTCTTCCTAAGTTCTTTTTGTCTCGGTGAATCTTTTAACGCATGCCAACTCCTGATAAACATTATTGGCTGTTTGCTCAGCACAAAAAATATGCAACTAACACAAGACTCCCCTGGAGACACCCTTAAATTCCCACACTTCCACTGAATACAAAAGCTGTTAAGCTTACAATCAAAAGTTGCTGCTTCCTCGTGAGAACTATCATCTTCACAATCTGTTTTCACTCAAGTCTAAAATTAAATTTATTTATTTTCTTAAATCACTTGACTTACAGGGAAATACCCACGTCACTTGTTAAACTCTTTTTTCTTAGGAAATAGCAGCAGATGCAGAATGCAGTCAGTCAGACACAACACGGAGGCTTAGCTGAGGCACATCTGAAAATAGGCCTGCCTGCCTTCAGTCAGAACACACCTAGAATTGTCCAGAATCAGATCTAATAGAATGGCAGTCCTGATCACAAAAGCTAAATTCCCACTATGAGAGTTAGACAAAGTGAAAAGATGAGAGTGTAAATTATCAAACAATATCCAGCAGCACAAATTCTGATAAAAAATGGGCCTTGATCACCCAATCAATTCTCATCCTCACTGATCTCTTCCCAAACATTCATTTTTCTTCGTGTTAAGTATCTTATCTTTAGTTTCCACTTGCTTCTCTTCCAGCTAACTGCTGTCATCTCTCAGCCTTGGATCCCTTGCTCTGAGCATATAAACCTTCATAAACCTTCTGAAGCGACACACACAGGACCTCAAAAAGACAAGGCTATTTCAAAAGAGGAAAACATAGCACATTCATTTAAAATAAGCATTAAAATATTATTTCAGAATTCACTTCAGGAAGCAACCCTCACTTAATAATGTCTCTTTTACTGTCCACTATGTAATATACAACCTTAAGCTGCACCTCCTATCTGGGAGCTACCTATAGTGAAAAAACATCTTGTTTCAAATGAGTTTTTTGCACCCAAACTCAGCTTTTTATACAATTTCTAGTTTTCAAATGCAACTTTCAACTTTCTTTCCAGTTTCTCTTCTCCACTGCAAACACAATTTGCCTTTCCTCAGTTCAAAAGCACCACAAGCTATAAGCAATTATAAAGAACAGCCATGACCACGAAAGAAGGACCCACGCAAATAGTTCTGAGTCACGACATTTGCAGGTTCTGTGCCAACATTAAACCAATGCGTGTAAGGGAAGACATCACTCCACCAACCCTGAGGATGAGTTCAATTCCTTCTTAACCATCTGATGCTACAAGATCAGATTTTCTAACAGCATATACTAGAGTATTTATCGTTTCAAATTCTATGCTTAAGCTCCTGTGGAATGGAAAGCATCATCTGCATAAACAAAACCATGGGATCCAATAAGATTCTTTATTACTGTTCCACCAGCATGAATATTCAAACACGTACACCAAGAAACAAAACCAGTCACAACAACATTGTAACCACAACGATAAAGATATCTCTTATCTCCCGTGAAGGAATTTAGTTCTGCTCAATGCTTTCATGAGTCCGTGATAAATGTTTCGAAGTCCTGGTCTAAGTCTGAAACAAGGGCATCCACAAAATCTTCAACTGAAGGTGATCTCTGAAGCATACCTACAAAACCAAGACAACAGACTATTAATGTTATTATCACTTAAAAAGCTTTGCCAATAATGAAGTTATTAAAATTAGCTAGCTTTTATTGTCATAACATGACAGAAAGAGCTATCTTTTTTTTTTGTGTGTGTCAAGAAATAAATGCAATTACAATGCACAGGGAGCAGCTGATTGTATCAAGCTGCCTGGTACACGTTATCACACAACTGACAGGTTTCAAGACTGTGAACATTTTCTTATCGCTGTGATCTTCCTTAGGCTGCGAATTATATCTCTTGTGAAGGAATGCAACCAAAACACAAGCTAGAAGCAGTCACTTCCAAATATCTGGAAGAAATCAGTGACTGGGAAGGATCTAAATCCTTATCTGAAGAGTCTCAAGATTGATGCAGCCAGGGGAAAACAACATATTTTTTCAGCGTTACACGCCTTAGAAACATTTAATTTAGTATTTAAAGTACAAACATCATGAATTATTTCACAAGGCGTGAAACATAACCAAGCATGTATTTTCATCGTGCTGCAGTTTTTGTTTTGCTTTTTGTTTTGCTTTTTGTTTTTTTTACAGTACCGTTTATTAGGAAAAGTCATTAGTAGGCATGCCAGTTGTGTCACATGGCTACAGAAAAAGACAGGGAAATCAGCACAAGAAGCAATCACACTCAAGCATTTTGTGACATTGTTCTGTGAGCAGAACAACTGAAGATCTCCCACCTTCCTCCCCAGAATCCCAGTTCACAGAAAGCATGAGAATCTCATGTAAATTATTTTCAGATGTTTCTTCATAACAAATACTAAATTAGTGCTGGATCTTTTCACTGTTCTTAATATTTTCAAAATTATATATGAAAATCTGCTGCATTACCGTAGCAGGAAAAAGAGAACAGTCTGGCTGCCAAATAATGTAAAATTTAATCTTCGTGCTTCTTTGAAGTGTTCTGCTCTTTCTGACAACTGCCAACATAAATATAACCTTGTTCTACCCTTTCTGATCAGCGTACCTACTGTACATAATTTCATACTCTTTCACATCCTCAACAATATTTGCTTTCAGTGGAAATTATAATTGCCTGCTGCTAAAAGACCGGAATCTTTTACTAAAGCACAATTATTCAAAACCCACCAGGAAACAGACCGGCTCGAGGTAATTTTAAGTGAGCAACCAAAAGAAAGAATTTTCTTGCCGAGACCTCACAGAATCCCATTTCAATCTGATTTAAACATGTTGCAAGTGCCAACACATGCTGCCACGACCCAGTAGACAATAGCGAGCACTCAAAGGAAAACAAATCTACTTCATATAGGTTGAATGAAACGCTGCTAGATGAAGTCTGCATTGAGACATTTTCAATATGAAAGAGAACAGAATTAATACCTATAAGTTCTTGGTAAACTTGTAAACTAGCGTTAGTAAAATTGCTGTGGAATTTCTTCTAGTTCACAATGAAAACAGAAACAGATGCGTTCCAGTACCAGCTACTAAGCCACACTCCCCTGAGAGAGCACACTGCACACTGATTCCCAGGTTCCTGAGGGGGGTGGCTGGGAGATCTGTGTATTTGTGCTGTAACAGCCTTAAAAAATTCCTCAGACAAACAGTTTTAAGCCCTCAGTATTTTCGTTTGCTCAGAAGTGGAGAAAACGCCTTAAGGAGGTGACTCAGATGGCAGTCCACTGGAAGATACATTGTCATGCATGACTAGAGGAGCTTTATCTTTCAGGTAGACAGAGTGGTCCAGTTCCAACACTGTAAATCATTTCACCTTCTTTTTTTTGCTTCATTTTACCTCAGGTATTTACATCTGAACGAATTGGCTCTATTTCCAGAGAGTGAACAGTAAGAACTTCACAAAGGAAACCCTGATGATGAGCAGGTATAAAAATGAGAAGTTAGGTGAAATTCTTTCTTTGCTGGAGGTATTTGAGAGACTGCAGACATGGCACTAAAGGACATGGTTTCAACACAGTCTGGACTTAGTGATCTTTTTCAACATGGATGATTCCATGATTCTATGAACCCTGCAATTTTTATGATGCTCTATAAAGAAACCTTTTTTTCTACAGTCAATATGTTACATGCTACCAGGTATCAGCAGGGAGGGATGACTTTAGTACTGTCTAGACAACATTTTTCCTTAAAGTATAAAAACAGCCATAATGGATATAATAACCCTCACCTCTGCAAGCTCCAAAACACAAAACTTTCAGCTGCTGAGTTTATAAAAGCCAGCCTGGCTGAATGATGTTGAGCTAATTCTTTTGACATTCTGAATTTATTTTGCTGTAGATCATTCCTGAAACACTGATTATCAGTATGTCACAGAAGAAAGGCAAACAGTACAATGCTGAGTACTGAGGCTTGGGAAGAGACTGATGCTGTAATCATCTTTATGTAAATTTAATATCCCTCTCATAGAAGAATAGTGAACCATAATAAAATGATTCCACCCTTGACTATTATAAAACGAACAAAAGAAACAGAATTGACTACAGTACTTGCCAACTGTAGTGCAGCTGAATACAGTCTTCCCAGATCTACCTCAGAACTTGGTACAAGCTACATTCATTTAGCCTCCACATGAGTTATTTCAAATATGTAGCAGAATTCAACTCTTTTTCTGGCAAAAGTGATGTCAAGTGACCTCCTAGCCCATACTTCCAACTGTTGATAATGCAAACAGATCTCAGATTTAGTGCATTAGCAATGCTATTTTCGCATCACTGACATCAAAATCAAACACTAGAAGAATTCGATTTTGAAGGGGAAGGACGAATTGTAACTGAGGTCATCACTGAAGAACTTCTGCAGTAAAACAAGCATACCCAAATGAAATAAATAACCACAGATTTTACAGGAGACAACTCCAAAAGAAACAGATACTGATGCTATTTCCACGTTTTAACCTCTTACACTGCCCAGCTGTGCTGGGAATGGTCATGTCTCCCTTTAAACCCCATTAAAATATATCAAAGTAGGAACAGTATGTACTTAGCCCTTCAGTCTAATGATTTAGTAAGATGTCCATTAGGTCTGATGGCTGCAGTTTTAAAATCTAGGAGTGTGTTTTATACATTCAGACCAACTCCTATTTCAGCTCAGTCTCTCCCAAGCCTAAGGCAACTGCACAGCTTATCTTCCCTGCTTTGAAGTTGTCTTTCACATTACACCACTGTGGTTAACCACACCCTTTTGAGAGCTGGTTAGCTATAACCTACAATCACTGGAAGCTGGGAGAAGAATAAAGCCTGTGGCAGAATTTGGCCTCTGCCCCTTTGGAACATTAATTATTTTGAGTCCGTGTACTTTGATTTAACATATGTTACCACTCACATCGCCTTTACGATTTATGCATATATTTTTTACTTTCAAAGAGCCACACAATCATTATCTGAGGATCTTTACAGCCTCTTCAAATCTTAATTATTCCACCAAGTACAATTAGAGGCATAGAAAAACAAATTTTCAAACTGCACTGGAGCAAATGCATGTTTATTTACAGATTTAGTTGGCCTGATTACTACGCATGAACACAACTGAGAACGACTGTCTGCAATAGGACGCAGCATCAATCAGTGAAGAATACAACTGTATGTGGCTTTTGCACATGTGCTCCTTCACAAACCTGAAGAGCTATTTGACTGCATCAAAACTGTGGGAGAAGCACACTCCAGAGTCTGTTCCATGCTCTCAGCTTCAAGATCACCCAGCCCTGTACTTTCCACTCAGCAATTCACTTTCTGCCAATGCACCTGGGTTTCTTTCCAGCTGTGGAGTGCCAAGGGGAGGGGTGGGGGGTAATGGTGCACACCTGAAGCTTGTTCAGACCTGTGACCAGACCTGGAAGAGACCTGGGTTCCCTGTCTTTGAAGGAGTTTGGAATCCCTAATGCCATGTAATCCTATGAAGGAAAACTAGGTGGATATCCCACATGAACAGAGACATCATCAAGTTCATTCAGACTGCACTTCTCTTCAAGGAAAAAAGAAAACCTCTTGGTATTTTTGTTTGTTTGTTTGTTTTCTTTCCTATTCCTCCTGTAATCTGAATGCATAACTATTTTTGTATTTTGTAGGTTACCAAAGGGGCAAGGTAAAAGGTGTCACTTCAGAAAATCTTTTACAAGGTTTCAAAAGACGTTTTTTTATGTTAAAAAATGCCAAAGGAATCAAATAAAAAAAAAAAAAAAAAAAAAAGCATATTGTGTTTTCCTAATGAAAGACTGGTTCAAACACGAATCTTGTCACTGACTCCACTGGATGGCAGGTCAGGTCCTTTATCTTCCCTAATCAGTACATCTACCCAATTGTGTGGGAGAAAGATGAAAAGCTAGGGTCATATGCAAGCACAAAAGAAAGACAATCGATAGCTTCTGAGAAGAAAATCATAACAAAGAAACTGAATAAATGACATGTGCTTGTGAAGTTATCTGTTATCAGATCAATGAATATGGCTAACTGCACAATGAGATACGGAAGCACTTCAAGGGTGAGTCCAGAAGCCAAGCTTAAGCAAGTGTACTCCTTTGGTAAAGGAAAACAAAATTCAAACTATACAGAATGTAAGGTTTTTGAAATAGGGCACTAGTGAGCACAGATTCTGAACTATTTCTCTGAAGTAGAATAAAATCAACAAGCTCTAGGTCTGGTGGAGCGTGTCTTCAGTCAGGAAACCAGCTATGTGTGGCACTGCAACTGATGAAAATCAACCAAAGATGGAAATCAAGTATTATGGAATATCCTCAAGGAAACAGATCAAATACAGCAAAAGGAGTCAAAAGGAGTTGCTGTTTGAAATGGCAACCTAAACAAATGAAAGAACAAGTAATTGGTTCTACTTTTCTCCTCAGATTCTCATTTCTTTCCTTAATAAATATAGAATGATTAAAACTAAACACACAATAATCTTCTCCATTTGTGTTCTATGCTTTAATCTCAAATAATCCAAATTAAGCAATCAAATTATTAACATGCTATAAGACCTCAGTCACCTGAATTTGATTTTTCCTGGAGTCAATCAAGCATGCTTGTTTAAGTTTTGCACTGTCTACAAGTGGAGATCACGACATGCACAAGCAAGGACTCTGCTATTAATAAAGGCATTTTTCTGATAATTTTAATGACCTTGAGTATTTCTTTACATTTCTGCTTAAAGTAATACTAAAGCAATTCAGAATATAGAAGTGAAAACATATTGAAAATGTCAACTGTTTTCTGATACAGACAAGTTCCTCCTGTCTGGTTCTCTGGTGTGCAAACAAACATGCCAGCAAGCACACAAGGAAATCTCAAAGTGACAGACAGTACTAGTTTAGTAATTTAGTTTACCAATTTTAAGAAAAAATATGAAAAATCAAACTCTGTTTCTTACAGGCATAGACTTTTTTTAAGTCACTTCAGAAAAGATTACACTGTTCTACCATTAACGTCAAACAGTACAACTATTCCTTTAAGTGTTTGCTCTGTACAGCAAACACCAGGCTGCACAGCTATCACTTTTTCATCATTCACCATTGATCCTGTGGGCTCACTGAAATGAACAGAACTACAAGCACAAAGAATATGAATACTGCCTAGAACATCTGATTATTGCACTACTAGGCAGGTGAATGTGTGTGCTTTGCAATGTTCCATGCTTCATCAAATTTGGTTTTCCTTTAAGCTTAAAATAAATTTTCTATTTCACAGAATCACAGAATTGTAGGGGTTGGAAGGAACCTCTGGAGATCATCTACCCCAACATCCTGAACTACGATGCTACTTCTTCAGATTAATTTCAGAGTAAAAAGTTTTATCCAAAATGACTGATGCATACTTTTCAACCCCAAACTGATTGTACCATATTCTACTGTGCTCTCTCAAATGCAAGGGGGAAAGACAACTCTAGGTATGTAGATTTGTTAAGTCCACTCACAGTTGCATTTTGTAAATTTCAATCAAATAATATTTGATTCAAGTGAACACGCTGCCAGGAGCTTCAGTATAGCCTTTTGGGCACACCACTCTGCACTCAACAAGTGAAAATACACCCCATCAACAGAAAAGATAACAAACATAATTGGTGTTTTAAAATGTTCTTTCTTTCTCTGCAACATGGATTACAATATAACTGGATTTGCTTGTAAAGATGTAATAATTCTCTTGCAACTACCTAGTCCACAGTCTCGAGCTGCCGTTTTTAAAGTTAGGTTATACTTCTCAAGAGCAGAAAAAAGGTAAATTTAAAAGATGTAAAGTCATGATGAAGGAAAAGTAACACTGTAGATCAGAAATATAAATAGACTAATCTAGAGAATGTATATCTATATAGTTTAAGGAGAACAGAGGGTATGGCCTCAAACATGAACAGATAGGTTAAAGAACTGCATGTTCTTATTCTGAAATTGTGTTGAGCTCGTGATGTAATACAGACGCATTACCACTGCATCACTTATGTGATTAAAAGATGCAGTTTCCAGTCTTCAAAACTGCAGTGAGCAGAGGCTGATTAATATTCATAATTAACAATACCAGAGTGAATTGAAAAATGTCCCTGAGATGAAATGCTTACCAAGTGATCAGATCAGAAATAACAGCACTAATGCAAAATTGTTTGAATAGTGCAACATTACAGCGGAGTAGTCTATCATTATCTCACTGAAATATATAGTTTCTCAAACCTTCTCAGTTTTTCTCACCTTACATTTTCTTAATGCATGAAATACATATTCCAGGTAGTAACATAATTAAAGCTATTTCGATGATGCTCAAATTGCATGGCCAGTACAAGTTCAGTTCTGTGTTATGAATTTCATATATGTAAAAGTTATGCATTTTTGGTATCCAAAAATTGTCATCTGTTTATTTCAAGTATGTTTTACTCTCAGTTCTTCAGACTACTTTGTTATACAACCACTCTGACATTTTGCACTATTTGTATGTCTGTTTTATTCTGTGAATCACTGACTGTGACGCAAAGCTGGCAACCACTTAAATAAATAAATGAAAGTCTTCTTTCACAGATCTAATAAATAAAATAAAACTGAACTATAAAGAATGAATTGGGAAATACTGTTACATTATTTCTTTCTTGATCGAAAGGAAATCAAGCAGTTTTAAATGTTTTCTACCTTGAACCATAAGAATGGGCTCTTTTCCACCGCCGTGTGCCAGCATCTCTCTACGGTAACGCTCACCCATTGTCCTGGAGAAACACAGATGTTAGAGCCATACACAAATTGCCTGTCCAACTTTCAGTTTTATTTGCTTCTAGAATCTCTACTTAATTCAAAGGCAGAGACATTTCAGCTTCCATTGTTGAAAGGGAAAAGTTAGTTATAATGCCTCGAACACACACCTAAGATGTAAGAACAGTTAAATTTTTTGATGTCACAGTTTACCTTTTAATTTCACAAAGCAAAATGAGTAGGATAGCTGTGCTTAGCTTTGAAGCTGGTGACATGAAGCTTGTTTATTACTTGCAGTTGCTTTTTATTTCAATAGAAAATTACAGTTAGTTAGGCACCTATGAAAATCAAGCTCTCTAATTACATCTAAATGTGGATTTCAGTGCCTCCCAACTGGCAAGCCTGTATTTTGAAATACAGACATGAGTTCCTTGCATCAATGATTATGTCCCAGAGTATACTTTATCTGTGGTCATTTCCTGTTTTGTTATACTCTTAAAATCAACAAAAAGGCTAAAAATTAACTGGCATTGAAAAAGCCCAACCACCTATGCTGCCCCAAGCATAACATATTTTCCCCTTTCCAGAAGCAAGCAGAACAACACTTCATTGTACTTAGTATTTTCTGTATTTTTACCTATCAAATGGATTGTGAGCAAAACACTGTTTCCACACCATGGAGGCAACTGCCCTGGACATGAGGTAGGAGTAATATTTGGCACCATAGCCCACAAGATGACTAAACCTCAGCTGCCAGGCCTGTAAGAAGAAAACAAAATTCAGAATACAAGTCATCTTTTAAACTTTTTAAATTACTCTGTGGGTTATGTTTTGTTTTGTTTTAAGTATGATAGAAAAAAATCTGTTAGCATTACAAAATGAAATGGTTAAAAATATAAAAAAAGTAAAAAACCCCAAACCACCACTAGAAAACCCACAATGAACACGTATTTTATTATAAAAGCATTTTTTCGAGCTAAATACTGTATATCCAATATGCTGATTATAATAATTGAAATCATACACAAATAGGGTCAGAAGGAGAGAAAAGCAAGAAGCACAAAGAAGAAATGTAGCCAGATGTAACAGCCATATTGTTCTAATGGTCTCCAAAAAACACACAATTACATTACTACAAGTAACTTCATATTGTGTCATTTTCCATATGGAAAACAGCAGGTATCACACCTAGAAAAGACCCATCTAAAATATTTGCCACACAAAAATGATCATAGGGACTTGCATTTAATGCTTTATAAAATACAGCTTCCCATATGCCAAAACCTCATAGGTAGATGAATTACATCCACATGCAAGTCATTGTTCAAATATTTGTTTGCACGTTTTAAAATGTATATACGTAACAGATTACCATCTGTAATTATATTGTTATTCATTTATTTATTGTTACTTTGCTTTATGACTCATTCCAATGATGGTGGACTTCTTATACAAAGCTGTTTGGAGTCAATGATTTTCTTACACTTTTTCTTTTGACAGACAGATAAAATCAGAAGTATCAGCCCCCCTTTCACAGAAATAAAATACATTAATTTTCTCTTTGTCTGCAACAAAGATTGAAAGAGACCTCAGAAGGTCATGTGGTCCACTCCTTGCTCAAAACAGAGCCAAACTGATAGGGTTTCTCGTGTCCCTGACTAAGATGAAAATATGTTTCCCTACAGGCTTAAATACATTTTTCGAACTGAAGATGATGAATCTCCAGATGAAAGAGTGGGAAGCTTACTCTTGGCTCTCTGAGGAAATCAAAGAGGAGCAAATTCCCATATCTTATTTGTCCTCCTATCCAAAGACAAAGAACTTAACATTATTATGATATGACTGTTGTCAAGATTCGTTAAGTACTACAGAACACGGAGTTTTAAAGAGGAACTGGAAGAGAAACAATAAAGTATCTTAACAGATGTTTTCAATTTAAATCCATGGCCTGTCACATTCTTCTATTTTCATCCTAAACCTAATGGCCATAAATTTAAGGCAACCAAACTGAAAAGTGAGAGCAGATTAGGACTTTTCTGGAACTATTTCTCCTAGACCGAGACTCATCTCACACCCGAAGTCACCATCTCTCGACTTGGGACAGCTGAAATAAACTGTTTCTTTATTCAAGAAAGTGCAGCTCACCATCTAGTTCTCCATTCACCTAGTCAAAGATGCATATGTATGTTCTAAAAGTTGCCAACCGAGAGTGTGGAAAATGAAAAGAACTGGCTTTTAATCAGACTTTTTTACCTTAAAAACAGTGATCTATTATCCAGATCACTACGAACAGCTGATGAGAAACAAAGCTGTCAGCTGCCTTTCCTTGAGAACACTCCTAAGTGAAGTTCTCAGTCAGCTGCAATTCAGCTATTCAGTGGCAGTTACCTCCACCCTGAGACAGGTGTAAAACACACACAGACCTTGCTATGAATGACTCCACTAGCAGCCTACACAACTATTTTAAAGTAGAAGCCTGACTTTTAGGGAAGATGAAAAAATGTTCCCTGTCCTCAGTTTTCCTGTGGGCTCTGTGGTGTGATGATGCAAATTCTTAAGAATGACTAATTTTCTTTCTTTAAAATAAACTTCAACTATATCATATCTCATTATAATGTAAACATACAAAAACATTCAGCTTGGATACAGACTCTCCAGTTTGCTCTGAAAAATATTGTGGTTGCTGTGTTTGCATTTAATGCCTATAATTTTTCTAACTAGTCCCTTAATTATAACCATAATCACTAAACTAACAGCACAGTTTGAAACAGATCAGAGAGCCTACAGGAAAATCATGACAGCTTCTACTTTATTCCATAGTAAGTTTTCAAAATGAGGATACAAATTATCAAAAAAGTACAGCTCACTCAGGCATGTGGAAAGCTTTACTGAAGAACTGGTTTCACGTACTGAGAAACTTAAGCAATTTTCAAATAGATCTGTTAAATGAAAGACTCAAGTTTTCTCTTCCAGAAAGAAAAATATGCATCATATAAACTGTAACTAGGACAGTATGTCTTCTTCAGTCCAGATTACATTGCTCATCTTGCATTCCGTATGTCAAATATCCATGGAATATCCTGGCGTAAGACATTTAATGCTCTGTGATTAAAACAGCTCACCTTCACCTCTCAGCTGATCAGCTACATCATTTATCAGGTTTTCTGAAATTCTCTATTACAAGCAAGTTAACAAAAACAGCTTCTTCACAATCTGATTCTGTCAGTCTGCACTAAAACAGGCCTCAGTTCCCTCTGCCCATATACAAAAAAATTTTGTTTGACCTTGCGATAGCTTGTATACTTAAGTAAGAAACTTCATATCACTTTCTTTCAAAAGAGAAAAGGAAGGGATACAAAAAGACCAAGCAAAGATACTGCTCATCCCTGTATTTGGGGAAGCTCTCAAATCTAATGATGCTTAAGAATTAAAAAAAATCAATGGCAACAGAGTGGTATTAAATAAATAAATAAAGAGGTTGTGGCGATGTGGGGACTGGCCTCTTCTCCCAGGTAGCGGCAATAAGATGAGAGGGAATGGTCTCAAGTTATGCCTGGAGAGGTCTGGATTGGATATTAGGAATAATTTCTTCTCAGAAGGAGTGGATGGGCATTGGAATAGGCTGCACAGGAAAGTGGTGGAGTCACTGTCCCTGGAGGTGCTTAGAAAAGGGGAGATGTAGTACTTAGGAACACGGTGTAGTGGGCAATATTGGTGGTTGGTGGATGGTTGGACTTCATTATCTTAGAGGCCTTGTCCAACCTTAATGATTCTATATTTCTATGATAACAATTTTCAAAGGCATCACACAACCGAGATTTTTTTATATTGGAAACAACAATCCAGGAAATCTGATAATGAACACGCTATTTCCTAGTAAGATTTGAAGCACATATATGATCTTCTAATGTTTTCAGGATCAGTACAGATTTTTCTGCATTGAGTATGGAAAACAGTAGCACGTTGTCATTCCCTCTTCTTAATATTTTTCAGTCCTCACACAGTTTCTGATAAGGAGTTCCCACAATCCCTTCATTCTCTATCTCCAGTATTTCATCATTGTTCACTATCTATTATATTACTCAAGGAGACATTTTCCAGTTCAATGCTGTCCTAGTAACTATCATTCCATACTGGATTTTGTTCAAATATTTGTTTGCAGGTAACATTAAAGTGCATCTACTACTCCCACAAGCAGTGATCTGCCTGCATTAAAAAAACTATTACCACCTTACACAGATGAGATAAAGATATAGTCAACAAAAAAATACCAAATCACAGAATCATCTAGGTTGGAAAAGACTTTCAAGATCAAGTCCAACCATCAACCCATCTATTAAGTAAACCACAATCTGTAGCGCTATATCCAAAAGTCTCTTTAAATACCACCATAGATGGGGATGCCACCAATCCTCTGGGCAGCCTATTCCAATGCTTGATCACTCACTCCATGAATAAATTCTTCCAAATGTCCAATATAAATATATAAATATATTTAGGCTAGTACTCCTTTAGGAAGTTCTATGATCAGTAAAAAATAACCACATCACTGTAAATGCTTTTAAAATTAAACAGTTCACATTTTAGCATGAAATTCCATTCTAATAAAACTACCTATAGATGAAAAATGACTCCATTTCATAACCATGTTATTCACAAAGCTGAATGATTTCTTCATAACAACTGACATATCAATTTCATTTTTGGAAAGGATAAAGACTAGACGTCTAGCACTAGGGCACACTCCTTACTAAATGCTATATTTTTGGTAAACAGCTAGAAAGTTAATGAAGACTGAATAATCACGTACTTCAAAAAGTTCCATGAACTCATTCCAGGAGTTTATAAAACAGCACATTTTACAGCATAGCCCATGGGTTATGATAATATGCCATTCATGGGTCATGTTCGTGCCTGCTTTTTATTCGGCACAACAGACTGAAATAAAGGTGTGTGACTGATCCACTGCAGTTATTACAATGGTCTTTTCTCTGCCATTATCAACCTTCCCTTACAACCTGGGAACAATGTCTGAAATGTTACCGAAGTGCAAAGGCTTTCCGTTCCTTCCTGTAACAAACAAAAATACCTCACTGATACATGTGCCATACAGACACAACATTACACGTTCTTGGGTATTTTAAATAGAGTACTTGTAGGGTATACTCCTAGGATAAGATTCAGATCTTTTTTTTTAACAGCTATCTCAAAGTAGGTGTCTTGCCCAAACTAGTCACAGAGGCTGCTTTTTGTAGTCAGGGGACAGAAATATTTATCCTTTTATCTTTTGAGGGTATAAGGGTATAAGACTACTGCTCTAGGAGAAATTAAAGTAATTTACCACTTATATTTAGAAGTTAATACACTACATTTCTTTTAACAACTTTGCAGGCTTGGGGAAACTAAACTGATTTGAAGACTAAATAAATTTAAGATTCAATAGTTTGATTTCTAAACTTACAAGTGTTGAGATTATCACAAAGATCAACTCATTTAAAAATTAATATGTGACCTGAAAAGACAAAACTAAAAGCAAAAAACTGCAGCTGTGTCACTACATAATAGCCTAGTTTTTGATGTATTATATTCCACAGACCCCACTAATTACACAAAATCAGTTGTATAAAATCCTCCTACTTCCTTTGAAAAGGAAAAACCAACCACAGAAACTCTTGACTACTGCTTGGAATTGACAAAAAACTCTTCAGCAGTTTGTGCTGTGACTTAAGCTATTTCTAGGTATAGTTAAGACCATTCTATTTCACATCTTAAGACAAAATCCATAAGTGAGAATGAGAACCTGAAAAAAAACAACACTAAATTAAAAAAAAAAAAGTATTTGCATCGTTTAAGTCTTCTAATTACAGAATGTGTGCTACAGTAATTACAACAACGAGTTTAACAGTTTTCATGAGGAACACTATTTGATGGGGATGATATTTGGTGCCACCCCCTCCCCTTTCTTAATTAAATTCTTCTGGCAGGAAACTCAGTGGAGAAGCAGCCAACTTATCTCAGGGGCTACTGGGTGGAGAACGACTGGATCTGGCAGAAAGTTGATAGCACTGCTCCTAATGCCCTCGAATTTGGCTATCAGCAGTGGTGAAATACTCATGAGAATCACGAAGAAGCTCCAGGCTCTGGTAACTTGGGAGACAGAACAGCAATTAACATGGAAATCAGTACAAGTATTTCCCCTCTGCTGAGAAGCGAGGCTTATCAATTTTAGTGAAATTCCAACACAACATACTTCCAGTGTGCAAATACACACACTGCAAATGAGCACAGGCAATGCTCCTGTGACACTGTGTCAGCCAAGGAGCTGGATGTGAACAGAACAGAATGTCCTGAATGGAATGGACATCCAAGAATCCAGCCCCTGGCTACACACAGCACCACCCAAACCCTATGTCTGAGAACATTGTCCAAACTCTCCCTGAACAGGGCTGTGCCCACTGCCCTAGGCACCCTGTTCCATGCCCTCACCCCCCAGCTGCCCCTCCCTGACACAGCTCCATGCCGTTCCCTCGGGCCCTGTCGCTGTCACACAGAGCAGAGCTCAGCACTGCCCCTCCGCTCCCTGTGAGAGCTGCAGCTGCCATCAGGCCTCTGCTCAGCCTCTGCATACATCTTACCCTCTAGGACTTTCACATCCTTCATAGCCCCGCTTTGGCTGCTCTTTAACAGTCTTATGTTATGTATGTCTTACACTGTGGAGTCTAAACCTGCACTTGCTGCTCAAGGTGAGGCTGCACCATTGCAGAGCAGAGGGGGACAGTCCCTTCCCTCATCGGACTAGCTATACACACAGGGAACACAGAGAGCTGCCATCAACAGATCAAGAACACTTTTCAGCACTGAAAAACAGTAAATTCATTGTGTGGTGCAGGTCTGATAGGATGCCGCACATCCAGCTTAGCAGGTTTCCTGTTCTGATGTACTACTACCAGTGGAAAAGAACACTTTTAGCAAGTAAAAAAAGTATTATCTGATCACCAGGAGAGCTGGTCTTATTGTTTCCCATTGTTGACATTTTACATTTTCATGCTCTTCAAACCCGTATTTTCCCAGGCAGAAGATCAACAACATGCTTCTAAAAACTAAAGGACAGTACTGAGAAGGTTTCACTACAACAAACTGCAACCAAAACCAGTCATCAAGTACAGAAGTTTCTCACTCATGCATCCCAATGGCTTCTAGAATCGATGTGCTAATCTGCTTGAATGAATGCTGTTTCCCGAGTCTCTATTGCACTCAATTTGCTAGAAGCATCAAATCTGCAGCAGAAGTGCTGAGAGGTCGGCCAAATAAAGCTCCTCTGGCTCTTTCTGCCTGTGTGTAGAGCCTGCAACAAGAAGCTCAGCACTGCCAACAGAAGTCTGGGCTGTGCCTGCCAGGTTCCGAAGTTCCACCTCTGCAGCCAGGAGCATGTATTCTGGGGAGGCCAAACTGTCCCATCACAGAATTTGTTTTTCCACTGTTAAGTTTAAACTACTGATTCTCTTCATGAAATGAGAAAAGGCTGTATGGCTTAAGGAATTCTCTGCTTCATTCCGTAACAAATGAGAGTATTTATTTCCCCTCTTATATTAGTTACGTAAGCTTACAGCTTTGAAGACATCCTCAGTTCACTCTCACTTGAAGAAACAACTTAATGAGTTTTGGGGTGCAGATGTTACAAGCAGTCTATGCCCGGGGCTACCTCTGAGGATAGCCTAGAGCACACTCTGAGTGACAGAAACAATTCTTTCAGAGGTATACATCTACTTCTTTGGCCAACTTACTTTCTGTATTTATGGTCCGAACTCCACATTTTATAGAATTACGTCATTGTGATTCTAGAATTTCACAATAATAAAAAAGTCCAATAAAAAGTTCTAAAGCCACTTCCTTTGCTGCAGTTTCTAATCTTGTTTAGAATAACAGAAAGCTAATTTCATGAAACCACATCTTGCACTGCCCTCGTAACTTGCTTAATGTCAGTACTCCTTTGTTTTTCAGTGTCGTGCATTTCTGTGTTAGGAGTGGGAGAGAGCACAAAGTAAACCAACCCAGAGACATCACTGACATTTTAGAAAGCAAGTCAAGCAAGAGATTAAGATTTCAATTTATAACACTTCTGTGTTTTTATTATAAAACGATAAATAAATCTAGCAAGACGTGGAATGTAAATATTTTTGCAGTTGTTTACACTAGGGAAGAGGAAAGGAATTTAACATGCAATTAACCACTTAGGTGATTCAAGATATGTGCCATATGGTCTCTGGATTACTTAAATTAAAGAAAAATATTTCACTTTCATTTATAAACCATTAATGCATTTGAACTGCTGTAGCAAAATCATTTAAAACTATTTACTCTTCAGCCACTTCTCCCTGCAAAGGGACTGGAGAAAGGGGGACATGGCGGGCAACAAAGAACATTGGCATCAAAAAGCTGTATTTATGCTTGCCCCACAATCCTTAAAACACAAATTAAAGGACAAAGATAGAGGAAAACTGATTTTAAAATCTGAACTTACTTGAACATATTGAGAGACAGTGTTACCTACAAATATTACAATTTGTTTGAAAAGACTAAAAACTGTACTGACAGAGAGTTCCACATTTCTAACATGTAATTCCATAAACAAAGACACACATACAATACACAGTCAGACCATTCAACTGCTGTTGAATAATTTTTAGCACTGCCAAAGTTTTAAGGTTCATAAGCCCCAGATGACTGGATTCAGGTCGCTGAGCTTTCCTTTGGGTACAGATTTCATACTGAAGCCTAAATTTTTTATTATACATTACCAATTAAAGCAAATTTTAAGAACTGACCTGTTATTTTAAAATAAGCAACATGAATGCTCTTAAAATAAACTCTCATAAAACCCAAGGAATATGTTAAGCAATGTTGTAACTAGAAAATATTATTTGACAGTACAACTTCATCATGTGAATTACCTGTATATACACTGGGAGATGATATAGCTACTGTTTTACAGTACTGCTCAATTGCTATCTTTTGCCAAAGCCATTACAGACAGAGATTTAGGGAATTGTGACTCTAAGCTTGAATCTGCCATAAAATCCAACACAAACTAGAAGAAATGACTTCTTAGTCCACTCTCAGTCTAAATGCCAGCTCCTCGTAAGAGGGAGTGATAGTATTTCTATTCTCTCATTCTTTTCTGATTTGACTGAAAGCTTTTTTACAGAAGAGAAAATTTCCCACTGTGTTTGAAGAGTATTTCATTCACGCTCTTTAGCCTATATTTACAGAAATTATATAATTAGTTTTATCTAAATTTTATCAAATATAGCATCAGTACTGCAATCCTGGGGGAAAAAGGAAACATGAGGTGTGAGAACAAAAATATGTACACCTACATAAATCCATCTGCATTTAAAAACATATAAATAATTTAGATATCTATAAAAACATACAGGTATCTCAAAATGTTACCAAGTGATGTATACAACTACTTCCTCTACCTTTTCTTAAAATGCCACTAAATGTAAATACGATCACCAGTGTGTGTTTGAGTTTCATGTGGCTAACACTTGCTAAAAGAATTTCCTTAAAAGTGCTTCACATCTTCTGATATCTGTAAACACTCTGCTGCTGTAGGTAGCTGACCAGTGAATAGTGTCATATTACCAATAGAAAACAAATCTTCACAGTATTTACCATCAGCATTTTCTTTATCATAAAATGAACTCAACTCTAGAAAGACAGAAACCTAAACAAATCTTGAAGGGTGACTTTAAGAGCTTTTGAAAGATCCAGTGTCTACATTCATAATGGACTGAGTAGGGCACCAATCCTTTTGAAATGGCTTTTAGCTATTAATTATTTATAGAAATATCACTCCCTTGGAGTTCACTGTGTACTTTTTTATTAATCTTTTCCTCAAACCCAGACTCTTCAACTTGATTTTATAGTATACTTTTAAGAAGGTTCATATGAAAACTAATCCAGTGATTTGCGCTTTTGTAAACAACTCTGGTTTCCAACATGGCAAGGTAAAAGATTACTTTGAAGGGGTTACACAAACTTCAAGAGGTTGAGTAATGATGCATGACTTCATCTCTCTTCAAAACACTCCAAAAAGCTGAATAAGAGCAACATCAGTGTCTCTTCAAGTACTTGGTCAGGAGGAAAAGTACAAAAGCAATCCATTAAGAACACCCTCCATCTTTATTATGAAATGTATGTTTCTGTGCTCAAGAATAAGGGTTTCTTTAAGATTCCCTATAATGGAAATCCTAGAACTGCTGGGCGTGCCACCTTCTTCAGCAGAAGAGGGAAAAGATTAACAAGAGTTTAAAAGATTTAGTATTAACCATAATCATATTTGTTGCATATTAAACCATTTTTTTTCCCCTTTCACTATCAGTTGTTCGTAAGAAACAAATGATCGTACTTTCAATTCCAATTATACATTTTTCTTAATAGGTTTTCAATACCAGAACATACATGCTCATGTGTGTCCACCTAATTTTTTGTTTGCTAGAAAAATAAACCTAATTTTTTCAACTTTTAGAGTTCATGTTTCTAACGCTACCATCTTTCCAAATCCTCTTCTTTGTACTTCTTTCAGAGTTGCCTACATTTTTTTATGTCACACACCTACTATAGGACACAGCACTTGGTCACTGCTAAGTCCCAAACACAAAATAGCAGAATATCCAAAAATTATATATGCAAAACTTTAGCAGCAACTCATAAATTTTGCTCTTAGGGCATTTAATGCACTTTTAAATAATTATATATTTAATTGGTTGCAAACGATTTTAGATTTATTTTGAAAGGCTGAACTTCTCAACATTCTGAACACTCTCCAAATCCTCTGGATTGTTTCAATTCTGCTTTTCATGGTTTTTGCAATCTTTGTCAACTGGAGGATCTTATATAAATGTTGTAAGTAAACTCACATTCTAATACAAAAAACTGAGAAAAGCAGTAATTCTTGGACAGACTGGTAAACTCCATTTAAAATGTCCCAGTCTGAAACTAAGCTCTTACCTGCTGTTCAGCATGTTTTCTTCAAGTTGCTTCAGCCATAACTCTTTTATTTCTTTTAACCTAGCTTTCAGTTTTGCTTATTCCCTATGATTACCTTAGCTTAACTTAGACAACCTAAGACCAAAGTGAGAAGGTTTTAGATAAAGTAACAGAAAGTCTCAGTTAAATTTCACAGATAGCTACTACTTTTCCCTTGTTACCAATAATTTCAAGATTCACGTTCACCACTTGAGTCAAGGTTTCAGAATTCAAAATCACTTTTACCTTCAGTGGTCATACTTATTTTAAGACAGAAAGGATTGAGCAAAGCCCTGCTGAGTAAGACCTGGGGGTACTGGTGGATGGGAAGCTGGGCATGAGCCAGCAATGTGCCCTCATGGCTCAGAACAGCAACTGAATCCTGGGCTGCATTCAAAAGCAGTGTAGCCAGCAGGGAAAGGGAAGTCCTACTATCCCCTCTACTCTGTACTGTGAGGCCTCACCTGGAGTACTGCGTCCAGATGTGGAGTCCTCAGTACTAGAGAGGCATGGACGTGTTGGAGCACATCCAGAGAACAGCCACAAAACTGCTCCAAGGGATGGAACAGCTCTCCTACGAGGGCAGGCTGAAAAAGCTGGGGCTGTTCAGCCTGGGAAGGCTCCGAGGTGACCTGAGAGCAGCCTTCTGATATCTAAAGGGGAGCTACAGGAAAGAAGGGGACAGACTCTTTAGCAGGGTCTTTTGTGACAGAACAAGGGGAAATGGCTTCAAGTTTAAGAAGGGAGATTTAGGTTAGATATAAGGAAAAAATTGTTTCCAGTGAAGGTGGTGAGGCACTGGAACAGGCTGCCTAGAGATGTGGTTGATGCCCTGTCCCTGCAGACTTTATTTATGACCCTTAAAGGTCTTTTCCAAATCTAAGGATTCTATGATTCTATCATGACCAGTACAAGACTGCAATACTGAAATTCAAAAACCATACCACTTTTGAACTCTGGCGTACTTAATAAAATTGAGAATAAGGTTAAGTTACCTTCAGACTCTTAAGAAAATGCTCTTAGGAAATAACCAGAGGTATACACCTCTTCTTTTGCTCTCAGGTGTTCTTAAACACTATAAAAAGGGGAGTTGGGAATCAGGCAATAATGTGTGCTGCAGAAGGAAGTCTAAACCTACCTCCTCTCTGCTGGGAAGCTAGTTCTGACTCTACTAGACACCAAATCTACTTCAGCTGACCAACTTACCAGATACCTTTATATGCACCTTATTAATGAAAACTTTATGCTCTTAACAACCATGGGCAAACCACAACTTCCTGCAGTGCATGATAATCTCCAAGAGCAAGCACTCCAAATGTTATGTTACATCTCATCCACTGATTTCCCCTGTGAAGAGCACAACAGACACAATACCAGCAAGTTCAGACAAGGATCTAAGTGGAGCCTTCCAAGGTCAGGATCCCTGTCTGGGCAGAGTCCCCCCAGCTGCAGGAAGAAGAAATACTAACAATTACATTGATGATACACCATTTTTTCATACACTTCTTCCCTCTAGGGATCTAATAACAATAACTACCTTGTTTTCTGTTGGCAAACTAACATATTTGGTCTTTCAGATGTTTTGGTCTTTCTAATCATTAGCATCCATAGGACATTAAGAAATTCTTTCATTGACAAAGAAAACTGCACTCTGGACAAATGTATAAAAGCATAATTAAACCTGTAACCTAAAGTAATCTTTAGGATGCAAGTGGAAGAGGTCCTTCTGGCCTAATGCATACTTAATGCACTAGAACAAAAAGGTTTATTAACAAATTATTTAATGCTTCAGAAATATCAAAAGCATCTCTATACAGTAACATGCTCCCTCTCACCACATGTAATTACAATTAAGTGCAAGGGTTAATTCCAACACTGCGTTTCATACTTAAGTACCTACAAAAGAGATCCATATGTTTGTACTGATATAATACAAAGTCAAATGAGATCCTTTCTGGTGTAGCAGATATTTGAATTAATTTTGTATGTATGTAAGCAACTTAAAAAAAATGCATCTTTATGTGTACTGAGGGAAAAAAATAATTAGAGGTTCTTTTTCCCTTCACAGGCGATACAGCCTCCGTATTAGATCTGACTGCTCTCAGAAATTCCAGTTTCTGTGACTTTGTCTCAGGGAAAAGTCAAGTGTTTGACAAGATCAGGACTCCTTTTTGGATATGGAATATCCATTCATGGAGATCTTCAAGATCTGTCTGGACGTGGTTCTGTGCAACCAGCTCTAGATAACCCTGCTCGAGCAGGAGGGGTTAGGTCAGATGACCCCCAGAGGCCCCTTCCAACCTCAACCATTTTGTGATTCTTGGATTCTGTATTTCTAAAGAAAAGCTTAATGTATTTGTGAAACTGCAAAATGGGTTATTTGGCGGTAACCTACAAAAGAATCCAGACTCAACTGCGCCTCACTCTTCAAAACCATTTTCCCTTACAGTGGCAAGCCAAATCAGCTTCTCCCAGCAAACTTCCAGATTAGAACAAAGAAAGGACACCAAGAAAACAATTAACATGCAATTATATAATATACTTAAAAAAAGAAAATCAAATTTCATTTATTTTGTTATTTCACACAAAAAAAAAATCAGGTATGATGATTTGGACAGCTGGTGTTTATTGCAGAACTACTTCATTATTGCAAACTCTTTCCTGTAACCGCAGGAGGCTGCAATCTTCACTATCAATTCAGACCCTGTTTATCCTATGTCTCATTTTTTGTTTCCATATTGAACCAAAACCCACAGCAGGGGATAGGAATTATTATGTTTGGCAAAGGACTAACAATGGTTTATCATTAAATTTTGATGACCGCCTCAAAGAAAGTAGTTTTTAAGTCTGAACTTTGGGGACAGGCAGGGGACTAATCAACAGATCAGGGGGAGAAACTTTGATCACGTTTCAGGTTGATCAAAGGTTCACCTGATACTTCTTAAGAAAGTCTCTCTGGACATCTTGGACACAAAGGAAGAAGTGACCAGGAGAGATATGCTAAAAGCAGACAATGTTATCAATTGCAAGGCGGGCCACAGTAAATGCAAACTCGCATACAGATGAGAATAGACAGGGTGATGAGAAATAAGCTATGATTTGAAGAAAAGTTGTTATAAAGGCAGAGCACTGCACTCCCCAGAGCACACAAATTTCAACACCAAGTACATTGAGGAAGATATGGCAGGAAAATATTTGGGCATTTTTATTTAGTTTATTTCTTAGAAGAGTCAAGAGGAAGACCGCTTCCTTCTTAAGGATTCAAGAATCCAGCCTGTGTAAAATTGCAATTCGTTTTTGAAACTCAGTAACAGATCTCCAGCAACAAAACCACCAGACACTACAAAAACAGGCAAACAGATACATTTCCTTGCCCCCGCCTGGCAGCCATCAGATTCTGGACTCAGTAACAGAACAAAGAAATCCCAGAGGATTTTCACCCTCCAAAAGCCAGCAGCAAACTAGGTGTCCTTTTGGAAAGATAAGCATTGGCCAGCCAGAAATTGGGATTTGCATTCCTCAGGGGAAAAAAAAGTCTTGTGGAAAGATGTTGCCTTGTGCTTCGGTCGGTACAGTCTCCACTCTTTTCTTCCTGCATTGCATGTGGCACTAGCATCTGTGACTGTGTCAACACAGCCAGTGTAAGTACTAGTGCACACACTGCCCACTGCCTCAATGCCTGTAAAACCTATCTGATGGCAAATGCAGACTTTGAAAGGATTTTCTTCCCTAAATCCCTCCTATTCCTGGCACAAAAGACAGTATTTCCTAAGGATGATGTTTTGGTTACCTTCAAATAGGTATCACTGCCCAGGAACAGTAGCATTTATTTATCAGGTGTAGTTTAAGTTCCCTATTTTGATTGTATTGTAACAAAAAGGTGCACAGAAACTGTCCTACTACCTGAGCTGTGCCTCTGAAAAACAGTAATCCATCTGCTCAAGGCATTTGCCGTGACTGCTTCAAAAAATGCACCTACATGCTAAGACTGATGCACAACATTCACTGAGTTTATGTGCCTGTCAAGAACTGTAAGACCAAATTAAGGTACACTTTCTCAGGAGAGAATACTGGATGCTTGTGCAGCCCTGACAAACATTGCTACTACAGTAAATTGCAATAATTATTTCTTCCCAGTACCACTAAAATTTAAGATATACAGGCCTGAAATAATAATTCATAATGAAGTCTAAATTGATAGGAAGCAAGTAACACCCTAATTATCAAAACATGTTTCTCTGTCAAATTTATAAGTATACAGCAAAATGACAGATGATTTTCAAAAGCTGGTTTCTCTTACCATATTTCAATGTCTAGCTCCATAATGAAAGGAGTATCCTCTCATCAATTTGAAACAAACTTTCAATCTACATGACATTTACTTTTTTTTGTTGAAAGCATATCTTAAGTTTGGAAAAAAAAAATGGTGCAAAATTAGCAAGCCAAATTACAGGTATGAATTACTCTAGAGTGCTATCACCTTTCTAATGTCATTTCTTATTAAATTTTACTGAAACTTAGATTGTATTAAAATTCTTGATCAGGCACACTATTTTTACTTTCAATAACTGTGAAGAACACAGACACTGACAATTCAGAAGTTCACAGTATTTTTTGCTAGGTTAAAGCTCCCTGCCAAAAACCTGTTACTGCTCTTCATATTGAGGGTACATTTATTATGAGATGTTGCACTCCTCTGAAGGCAACACCTAAATAATTTTTTTTTTTAAATAGAACAAAATATACAGGCTAACTTCCAAAGCAAGGAACTGAATAATCCATAGCTTAACTGACCTCTGCAGATGAGTGATATAGTACAACACTCATTAAATTCCTAAGATGTCAGACATCATACTCTGAAGATATCTTGCCTCCTCTTCTCCAGTTCTGCCAGGCCAGCAGAAGCAGCACTTCAATGGGGAAAGGACTTCAGCTGGATGTGCTAACTTCTCTCTCTGAGAATGAGAGTTAACATTTTTGGCAAGGAAAAAGGCACATGCTCAGATGCTCACATCAAGTGCAAGACAAATGCACTATTAGTCGCAATGAAGAACAAAACTATGTAGTTCAGTAGAAAGCAAGAGTTGAAGGAACACTTTCAGCCCGTGTTACAGGAACAACATGAAAGAATAAACAATGTCACAGGAATATGGTGGGAAAAACTCCCTTTGAAGTCCTACTTCATACTGACTCTCCTTCACATACTGACACTGAAGTTATGTAAAAACCAACACGCAATACAGTGCTTACTGGCTTACACAAACAGACCTCTGCATAGCTAGAATAAACCCACTTTCCAACATATTGTTTCCAGTGCTTTCCTTGATTAGGAAAAAAACTAAAGAAATAACAAGAAGTTATTTAGTTCAGCGTGGTAAGCTATACTCATAGAAAAATGAGTGTGGAAGTTTTCCTGTGCTGCAGGGAACCAGCTTTAGCAGGGCGTTGGACTTGATGATCACCAGAGGTCCCTTCCAACCACTATGATTCTGTGAAAGATGTGTTACTTATCTAACTATGATTTTTAGCTAAAAATTTCCAACACTCTATTCTCTGGATAAAGTAAATGAAAGAAAGAAAACTCATTCATCGTCACAACACAACAATAAGCAAGAGAGTATTGGGATTTGGATAGGGAAGTAGGGGTATTAATATGCAGAATAGTGCAGCACAACTTTTTTATTTGGTGTAGTTCTACCCACCGTATTAGGCACATGTGGCAATCCATAAAATTTTTCCTGAGTTTCCTTTAAAATTTCTGTGGTTGACTTCTGTAGAGGATGTTTCCCATGGTAGATTTGGTCCAGGGCAGCATAAAAGACCTAAAGACATAAAATACGCTTGTCTTAAGCACGTGGAATTGGTATGTGACAATCAAAAAAAGGCATGCTTACACTAAAAATGTGCATGTTTCAAAAGAACTATATTCCTTCTGTTTGAATAAGCTATCTTCTATCATACTGAAAAGGGGCTAGCAATGACCCTCAGTCATGAATTACATGGCTAGATTTGTGTCCTAGACAGAGACACAGAGCAAGAGATTCAGGCACTTAACAACACCTATCTTAGAAGAGAAAGCAGAGCTAGTCCCCA
This sequence comes from Callipepla californica brunnescens, assembly GCA_023055505.1. Taxonomy (NCBI): domain Eukaryota; kingdom Metazoa; phylum Chordata; class Aves; order Galliformes; family Odontophoridae; genus Callipepla; species Callipepla californica. The sequence continues at coordinate 106,420,940 of JALIRH010000001.1, read as the reverse complement.
GCTCTCTAAAAGTGACAGCACAGTAGCTAGCAGGAGTGACTGAGAACATGACCAACAGTAAGCACCATGAATAGGTCTGAAAACAAGCTGAACTGACAGCACAAATAGACTCACTTTCTTCTGTCAGCCTAGGCCTCTCTGGCTCAGCATGAATCAATTCACACTGACATCCCTCTCTCCAAAAACCCAAACCAAATAGCAGGCACTTCAGCATCTGATCACAGAATCTGGCATCCTGCTTCAGCCCAGTCTCGATTCTCTTTTTTCTAACTCCCTGTTTTGTTAGGACCAGTCTGCAGTTGCTCCTAGCGCTCTGCACTAGATGAAGCAGACTGTGCTGCAGAGGACCTTTTCTAAAGGAAAATTAGGAGTCAAGTTGCTTGTGGTCAGAGAGCTGAAGCAATACCTCAGCTCACAGCCAGGAAGTGGGGAAACAGGAGCTGAAGGCCAGTGAAATGGCCTGCCTAAAGAACAATGCAGTAATAGAGAGCAAGGGAAATGAGTCACTGAAGCCAGCTATAAGCTTTCCCCTGATCCTGGCACATGTAAAGCGTGGGAAGCAAGCTATGAGCCAGGCCACCTGGAAAGCATTGTAAAAAAAAATCCAGCCCTGAAAATAAACTTGGATGAACTTTATATCCATAAGCATTCCCATCTATGAACCACAGTTCTGTGTGTTTACTCAGGCCTTTGAAATGGGAAAAGGAGACATATCCCAGGTCCACAGGATTTTAGATAATGCTGCTGGGGAGCATGCTAACACTTAACATTAAGCGGTACTTAGACGAACATTTCTACTTGCAGTATATACATTTCCCCAAAGACCTAAAAATATAAGAAGGCCATCAAGCAGTTATCTATCCACATGCAGTCCTTCCTTTCTGCAGTGATGTTGCTATTTATCAGCTAAACTCAATTCTCCAGTTCTTTCTCACTACCTGTCCACTTAATTACTATTAATATGTAAACAGTCATGGATCTTCCAGTGAAGTTACTGCTGACTGAAACATGCTGTGTGGCAAAAGCTTTATGAGAAGACATATGGATTTCCACATCTTTCCCCTTCATCACATGAGCTGGAAGAAAACGGAGAGATTTTATAATGAAAAAAACCAGCATAATTTCTTATTTTGCCCTGACAATAGACTTGTTTTCTGAAAGGACAACAAAAGAACCTTTAGGCATTTTCCCCTCTGCTGAAAAACTTGCAGGCATTTTGAATTCTTTTAAAGGTCAAATACTGCAAAGCATCTAGTCGTCAGTACAGAGTATACTCTTTGCAAAGCCTGCAGAAAATGTATAGTCATCAACTGCAGTCTTTTTAGACCGTATATTTAGTGGTATATACATACTTGCACATCTGCAGATTAAAATAAATTTTTATTCAATTGATTTTATTACACTTCCACGTTAGCATGAGTAACAACAGTCATACAAAGGAATGCGTGAACTTTATATTCGCCACACAATCAACTTCTCTGGAACATTTTTTCTTAATTAATAAAGAAAATGGCTTTGCCAGCCAATCCTTTTTTAAATGAGCGCATACTTCTGCAAGCATTATAATTGGGAACTCCAAAAATATGGTACTGAAAGTAGGAAATGACTAATATTATTCAGTGTGGCATTGTGGTAGTTTGGCAGGGGCTGAGACTGGTTGAACTGTAGTTACACGAGCAATTTGAGGGCAAACAGCCTGCTTAATCGCTGTGTCACTGCCAGCGACAGCCAATTACTGGGCACCACAGGAATCTGATTCCAAAAGAGCTGGTTTTCTCTCCCTAGTTCTAAATCTACAGGGTCTGGAGTTACCCGAGGACAGAGGCAACAGCAGCTCCCCAGGAATGCACCTGAGAGCTAACAGCAGCAGGGAGATGGCAAAGCTCAGCCCTTGGGACCATCACTATGGTGATCCCCATCATCCTGGAGCGTGTCACCTCCCCTGCCTCACTTGTTTCTGGAACTGTGACTGACAGTATTCTTGTTACGCAGGTCCTTTTAGCCCCAACGTGGTTTATTTGGTCTCAAATCTTGACAGGGTTATAGCAAATTTATATTAAAAGTTGGAAAGAAAATCACATTGACAGTATAGACACAGAATAAAAGAATGGGTGCATGTGAAAGCACTTGATCCATCACTCTGGTGATTACTAGTCTGTACACTGGCAAATTACTTGATACTGGTGGACTTTACGTATAGAGGTCCTTCATTAAGCATTCTCAGCATAGATTTTCTTTTGATCCAGAACTGCTTTCTTCCCTGTAAACTCCTAGATGAATTAATTATATTCTTGACCACATTCTTTTTGGATTCTTCCCTATCTCTATATGAGAGCCTTCCAGAGCCAGAAATGTGCATTTCAAAATCAGACCTGATGAGAGCTCAGAAGAATAGCCTCAGGTAGCACCCTCCAGGCTCACAGTACCTGCACAGTCAACACTGACCAAAAATCCCTTCAAGTTTAACCAATGAAAAATACATGTACACACTTGAAATGGTCTGGTTTTGATTACTGTAACTGACATGTATACATTTACAGGTCCACACTCTGATTAGTTTTAAATCACTACGAATTATGGCAAAGAGCAAACTGCAAATATTTAACTAAGTTTTTCTTTTAAATCAACTTCAGTTAACCAGCACAATTCATGTTTGTAGACAAGGCTGAGATCACTCGCATGCTTTTCAAACAGAAATTTTACAAGCGGTTGATCTTTGGAATTGTTTCTTTCCTCATTTCAACAACAGTGGAAATCCTTCATTAAAGTATCAGCAGACTCACATCATCTAAGCACTAGGTCAACTGTAGCAAGAAAAATTAAATCCTTTTGACTTAAAGGGGGAAAAAAAGAGGAGAAAATAAATTTATAAAAATTCTACAGCAGAAGCATGCAGCATACTAAACACAGCCAAACTCTCACTGTTAAAAAATGTGGCCGAATGCTATAATGTCACTGATCAGAAAACCTCCCTAGCAGGACTGAAAAAATTATTTATCTACAGACAACATAATACCCTAAAACTCCTTTTCTTCCTTTGAAGAAAAGCAACAGTGAAAATCAGTGAGAATGACTGATCAATCACATCTGTCCACAGAAAATAAAGACATATGAATACAATCACTGCCCCAAACACTGAGAGAGAGAAGTTGTACAGCTGTCTTTTTGAACAAGTTGTCCCTTTCATAGTGGAGCTGCGGCTGATAAGGTATTCAAAACATACTTTAGTAAAGCATTTAATTTTATTCTGGTTTATCTCTCATTATCATTTAATGATCCAAAGGCACACAATACCTCTTTTGCAAAGAATTCTCCCTAAATTACTGTGAATTTAAGAACTCAATCTTAAACCACATTTGGAAACTCTGGTAGCATGGTCCTCTTTGAAAGCTGATCTTTACAAGATATTTTCCTTTAGATTTAGACATTTAGCTTTAAGTAAACAGCACAGAATATGCTGATGAAAACAAGCATGAAAGTATCAAAATGAAATCCTTTTCACTAATTTTCACACATTTAGGTAAAAAGTATCTACACTAAAATTTTAAAAAGTAAAATTTTGAGAAAAATTACAGCGTTTTCCACATAGAGATTAGAACACAAAGACAATACCTGGAGTTGCATATCAGCTGCAGCACACAACTTTTTGGACTCGCACAATCTTGACACCATGTTTTTCGGTAGTGGCTTTAAAAAACAAAATCAGAACATACACAGAATTGTTGTGAATTTGTCCATAAAGCGCTTACTATTAAAAGAGACTGAGACAGGAAAAAAGGACTCAGCCATACTAAAAACGTCTTTGAAATGTATTGCACTGAGGAATGAAGAATGAGGAAGGAAATCTCATTTGATAAAGCATGAAATGGGAATTTGAGATAACAGCAATCATTCACATAGCAATCAAATCTCAGTGTTTGTTCTTCAATGAAATGTTTCTGTGTTCTCGTACACGCCGTTAAAAATATATGACTATCTACAGATAAAGAACAATGGATAGGGCAGACAGAGACCCCACAAGTCATCCTGACTAATCCTCAAACGTAGATATTACAATAGATTCTCCAGCTGTCTTTGAGCACAGCACATTTAGACTTACTTAACTTCCACTGAGCCAGCAGAGTTTTTATAAGATCAAATGGGACAGCATGTGGCCTTCTACCCTTACCTGCAAACATATGTTTCATCACATTGATCAGTCAGCATCTGTCCATTGAAATTTTTAACAAAGTTGAATTTATTCCACACCTATTGCAATAAAATTATCCATGCCACCACAGACTGAAAGTCAGAGACATTTTTCAAGTCATTAAGCAAACTCCTCTTTACTTTTTATCCAGATATTTATAAATACATCCAAAGACTGTTTTATGTCAGATTTTTAAGAATATCTGTATATGAATGCTTGACCTTCGACTTCTTCCACTGCTTCCTGAAGCTTTTCAATAGATGTTTTTCCTAGTAAGCATATTCTCTTTTTTGCCAGCAGTTTTATTAACAAAAATATTAAGTATGGCTAAAATAACTGTGCTCTTGCTGAAATATTTTAAAAGTTATTACAAGTTGTATAATGTATTTCAGATGTTTGGTATTACACTGAACTCTAAAAGCATACCTACAATTTTACAGTGTGTTGAAGTGTTTAAGAAATAATACATCAAAGTTTACAGATCCTGATGGCAGAGTTCTATGTTTAGATTCCGTGAAAATGATATAACTTCGAGACAAATGATGTTAATATTCATAGAATAAAAAACTAACTCCGGGGAAGTTACATGTAAGTGAGGAAAATGTTATCAATTAACTCCACGGAATCTGGAAGTTAAAAAAGATAAGGAAAACTCTCAAATTGCACAGCTGTTTTATGCAGAAACTTGCCAAGGCTCGTAACCTCTCCTCCAAGACAAATGTTAGATGGGTCAAGAATGGGATAGAACAACACCCACTATTTTGCCTGTCATAAACATGTGCAGCTGTTAAATTTCAACACACAGAAATGAACCAATGAGCATAAAGTGTACCCATGTTAGGCCAGCATTTACCCTTCCCAAATACAAAAGTCATCTTTCAAATTTTATGATGATTTTGGGCTACCAAATTAAGAGAAAATAGGCTGTAATACAAACATTAGTTGCTGAGAGCCTTGAGGCTCCATACTGGATTTGGTATTGTTCAAAATACTATTTAACGATGTAGAAATTTTATTAAAGCAAGAAGTAATAGAAAAATGGAAATGGTAATAAGTTTTATGTCTGGGCAATTCCCCTGATTCTATGGACATGTCTTATGTAAGGCATGAGCTTTAATGACTCTTCATTATAGAAGTAAAGCACATGTGGGTTTGCAATAACAGTTTCAGCTGTCATGGGAGAAGCCACTGTGTAAGGAAAGCTAAACAATTTTGAACATATTTCATTATTAAGCACCAAATCTCTGGAGTTATTCACCTCCTAGTGAAGTAGTACTGTGTGAAATTAAACAAAACTAATTTATTTGAGAGGCATTCCATTTTGGATATAGTAAAGTATGAGAAAACTGTACAGGAATTCATTGATTGTAATTCTTCAGTGTGAAAAGGCTGAACTTCCAAAAATTTGGCAATAGCAAATATGCGTATTTTGCACAGTTAAAATTTAGGAGTGTTAAAGCCAAGAGCACTCCTACCAGCAGCATCAAACCAGCTCTTTAACATAACGGATTTTCAACTTTATATTTCAGCTACATTAAATAATGGTAAGAGGAAGGTAAGTGTACAGACTTTCAGGTGGTACAGAAAATAAAGAGAAAAAACAAAACAGAAAACACTCAGATTTTTCTAATTGATATTTTGGTAAACTACAACCCCTCAGATCCTCATTGAATTGGGAAATTGAAGTTCACAGCTCACCGGGGCGGGGGCATAGGGCAGCAAGGTATGGTGATGCAGGCAAACACTGCATGCTTCCTAGAAGAGCCAGTCAAATCCAGCCCAGTTAGAGAAACGATTTTAACAGGTCTAATTCTCAGCACAGAGCTGAGCGTTTTTTACAGACTCTCCATCAAGGAAAAAATTCACTCAACTATCCTGCAAATAGCTGACTTCTTGCCAGGGAAGGCTGATGAAAAGGCAGCTTTTGCATTCATCCATTTCTTCCTTATGTTCTGCTTATGTCATATTTCAGACCAAAGTCCTAAAGGGAAAGACAGAAATGCTCTTTAATTACTTCAGGTTCCCAACAAAAGAGGACGTTCAAAGCTGCCCCGGTCATCTTCCACAGGAGATGGCTTAGCAGCATCTGCGAGAGACCAACTAAAATGGAGATAATACCAAGAACCTCCAGGAAATCTTTCATCTCTTTTACAGCCATATGAATATCAAACAAACAATGCAGATCATGTCCGCCCTGGAGAACAAGCTTTACTGCTTAAGCAGATTGAAATTAACAGGAAATCACAAATAACTCTTTTGACAATACCATCTGAAAAAAAAAAAAGACACGAGAAAAATATAAATGTTCTTTTGTTGAAATTAATCAGCGCTAAAGCTACAAATGAAAGATAGGAATGTTCCTTTGTTTACATCAATAAGTGCTAATGACCTGGCTCAAAGATTATGACCTGATCATAATTCACAAGTCAAGAATAAAAATTACATTAAGTTCAAGGAAATCCCCTCAAACTTATTCCTCTGGGGTTTTAAAATTTAATGTTTCAGGGAATTAATATTAAGACTCCAGAGAGGTTTTGGAAGACCACAGCTCCAAAGTCTGTTTCTGCAAATGTCAGGCATATGGATACACTGAAGTCTTAAATACACTATGGAAAATGAACTGTGTCAGGCAATAGAAACCATTTCTCCATACTCCATTACAACCTCACACAGCTCCTTAATGAGTAGCTGATAGAAGGAAAAAATGCATCAGTACTATTATTTTACTTATTCTGAAAGATGAGGTATCTGATAAAATCAAACTGTCATCTTCATTCTAAAACAAAGACTTCACTGAGCTTTGGTTAAAGCAACTTTAATGGAATAATTGTTCCATTTTTCAAATTTAAACATTACATGCTTTGCTTTGGGTTCCATTTTTCCATCCTTTTACGTTAAATAACCTTAAGATCTTGGCATGGATTTTTTAGCCTGTTTGCCATGGTGGGTAAAAGAACAGAATTCCCTGTGTTCCAAATTCTCAAAGCAGGCTTAACTCCTTACTGCTGTGTAAAAACAGGGACACGTTAGGACTGTTTACTATCTGTGGGACTCTTCTTGTAATCATGATAACACAATACTGCCTTTGTAATTCCATCTCTGTGAAAAATGAAGTCGGTTCGAATTTGAACAGCTGAAATACTGGCCTTTGTTCAAGAGAGCCTCCAAAGACACACGAGCTTGAAATGATTTAGCTCAACAGACCTACCACATATCTGTACATTTAACAAACAAAATTAAATGCCGTGGTAGAGAATGCTACACATTCTCCAGATTGTCTACTTAACACTGTTATGACCACATTTCAGTATGACCTAACTTCATGAACTTGTCTGAATAATGCAGCTTAAGTAACTAATTAACACAGTTTTCTCTATTCCTTTTTTTTTTTTCCTTAGGATTTTTTCATTTTGAGTTATCTTGGAAGAAATATTTTTGTGCTGGCCAGTTTTCTGAACTAAATTCAAAAGACTTGCTCCTTTTGCCAGAAGAATTTGCAAGCTTTTGAGCTCTTCAGTATGCAGTAGCAAAACTATCCAAAATGCACAGAAAGTAGAGACAGGCTTTCCTTCAACATTGTTTGGATCAGATCCTCATGATCAACATATATATTCATAATATACGGACATGTCTGAAAGCCTGCCCACTGTATCCTTTTTCTGCAACTCTGCTTAAAAACCAGTTCTCAACTGCTTGCATGTTTTACCAGTCAAAACAGTACACCCTTACCCTCCTCTTTCCACAAGCATAAGCACTGATCCTCAGTAAGAACTGCAGCTCAGGCAGGACCAGTCCTTCTAAATTTGCTCACATGGCAAAGGCAATCAGAAGTTGACGTTATTTTTGAACATTATTCTGACATAATTATGTATAGTAGAAGTGTTAAAAATGACACCACCTAACACACATAAGCAAAACCCACAGCATAAATGCAGCAGTCCATGTAGGTTTTTTTCCAATTATCTGCAATGCTTCCTCAACTAGGTAGGTCAGTAAAAAAACCCTTCTACTGTCAACATCCAGTAGAGGTATGTTGGTACTCTTTCCTGTACAGTCTCTTCATTCATAAGAAACTAGGTGTTCTTGTATGCAAGAACATTTGGATGAAACACCTTCATAAATTCCACATTTCAACTGTTTCATCCACCTTCCTTACCCCCTCTTGGAAAGAGAGAAAAGTGGGCTATTTTTTTCTTTCACGTAACTGAAAAACTGGAGACAAAAATTTGCACATACAAAAAAATATGTCAGGGAACAAACACGGTAAAAGTAAAAACAAAAAGGGTTTCTATAATGTCGTAAATACAGAGAGAACAGGATTTTGAAAGATATACACAATGGATAAAAGTAACTGCTGAATTTCAAGAACAGAAAAATAACTTCAATCTGTTTGTGTTTAAAAGACAGACACAGAAATCCAGTATCAGATTCTTTAGCTCAGCTTAGATGACCAACATAAGCAAAAGCAGATTTATGTTGAGTTGGATAATGATTTAAAAATACACTCTAAAACAGCATTTTCAGACTCCTGTCCTCATCTTTCAGCATAATCCATTCTTGTCACTTTTCAAGACTAAATTTCAATGTGAAAATTCTGAAAGGGGAAGATTTCACCACCAATAAACAGAAGATTTTCTTTTGGAAATGCCAAATGGCACACTGTGCCTGGTTCTACAATTTTGCACTGCAACTGAACATGGGTTAGTTTTGTTAAGCCGTTTTGAAAATGCAGAGTCACAAATAATGTTCCATAAATCTCTTTCAGATGTTTTAGATCATTGTCTGAATTCATATGCAACTGGATTAGCTCCAGTTTCAATACTACATGATCTTTATAAAGCACACTAGAAAGCATTCGTTTGCTATGTGGATTCAACCATACAACTGATCAACACTCCTGAACTGAGTACTTTCAATCCTTAGGTGTCAAGAAGACTTTTGCAGAACGGATTCCTCCTGCAATATATATTTAAATAGACATTATGTAACCTATTTTTCAAATTAGCTGTTACAACAGAGGCAAACAATTTCATTTTCATTACACTGAAACACACTGACTGCTTAGTATTGGAAAAAAAGCTTAAATGAATTGTAACACCACACAATCTTAAAAGGCTTTTTTGTTTTTCCATCGGTAAGTAGTCCATTCAATCATCACATCTGAGTATATTTTCATCACTGAAACTAGCCCCAGTCAAAAGAACTGTAAAAATATCTTTGGTTATTGTTTTCTGGTTTGTATCTTTGAAATGGTTGTACAAATCTAGATGTCATGGTGGCATGCATGAATAATTAAGCAACCATGAAACATCACTGTCCCAGACAGCAGTATTTTCTAAACTCTCTGTTAAAAGTGGATTATTAAATTAGACTTGCATAGGATAGCTTTATGCAGAAAGGATCACAGTTTTAATGCAGAGATTCCTGACTGCTGAAATCTACATCTATCATATCTTAAATTAAGCAGTTCCTTTTCATCAGAGAATGTTTTAATCAATACCCTCCACTGTGTTAAAAATGAGAACTGTTGAACACTGCAGATCATCCCCGTTTATTTCCATGACCTGTTACCTCAGTTTTATTTTAAAGCAGGCTTCTGACAGTTTGATGTGGAATGACCGCTCTGTCATAACTTAACCTGTAATTAAATTAAAACAACAAGCAAAACTTCACCTACAAGACTAGGTTTGTGTAGTGCAGAAATGACACAACCTGTGTAGGAAAAGAAGGCTGAAAACTATTTTAACAGAACTTTAGATTTCAGGATCTGTTATTATTCAACAGAGCACCTTTATATTTTCCGCCATAAGAATAGTGATTTTTTCTCCTGATTAATTAAAATGTTAACATCATATTAATTTATCATCTCTTTTTGATTCTACTTTAACACTTCTAATAACATATAAACATATAATAAACATATAAAAACAGGACTGTTCTCTTACATACATTTATTCCTATTTTCAATAATTTACATATCAATTTTCCCTACCTGTCCAGTTTTATAATGCCTTGCAAATTGGTTAACCACTCGATAGTCATTCGCAAAGTACTCCATCAGAATGGAGGGAACTTCAGCAAAATCAGTAGGACATCTGGTTCCTAGAGGTAGCATAATTGAACACATTAGCATTTGCCATTTCTATTAACACAAACAGTTAACTCTTTCCAAAAGGTTTTGCAGTTTTCTGTTTGGCCTTTCGGTGAACTTTAAATGTTCTTTCATTTATTTTCTTTCCATAGCATTATTGTACATACTGCCAGAAAAGCTTCATTATAATCCTACACATTTTACTATAAATCACAAAGTAAAACAAAATATTTGAACAGCTGGGTGAGGCACCTTATAAAGCTCTGGATCACACCCTTTTTAAACTTAACCAGACTGCAGCCAAACTGGCCCTACATGAAACATGGAATCTATTTAAGTGTCCTAAACCTAAATCAAACTACCATGTAAGTAAAACACTTCCTTAATCCCATTCACAATTACAATTCTTACCTTCCATCAGTTTGCTGAGCTTACTTACGCTTTATATTAGCCTTACTTTACAATACAAAGTCATTCAAGTCATTTCCAAGGAAAACTCTTGCAGATTGAAGACATGCTCTGAATAAATGCAGAAAGGTAGTGTCTCTGCAGTTTGTGCCTTCAAAAAGCGTTTTATCCAAAATCTTATTTACTCTAACCTTTATCAGCATCTTACACAATCAAAGTTATTAAGAAGTATAATACCCCATCAAACCAAATTCTAATTTCTAAATTAAATTTAGGGGTGCACAGAGTTCTTTTAATTACAAACCACCAGGTCATCACACCTATCCCTGTGTGCTAGAGGCAATGTCAACATATAAAATCTAGTCTAAATGTTATGTCTTTTGCTTTGCTATTCCTTCTTGAAGTCTGTTTTTGAAAAATAACTCATCTGGTCTTTACCAATCTTTCTCTAATTTTTAACTGAATTCACTGTTTATACTCTACAGACCAATGCCTTCTAAAATGAAAGAAACAATCTTGTCTCTCAGCCATCATTACCCAAGGGAAAACAGTATCTAACAGACTATCAATTGGCCTGCAGCTCTTCTCTGTACCTGCTTCATTTTGAATTCACCTTCAGGCCAGAGACATGAAACTATGCTCCAGCACTGCACAAGGTTTCACTTACATCTTTTTTCATCATTCTAATATATAATTCTTATAGAAACACTCTCAAATCACATTTGGCCATTCACAGACACAGGAGCTACCTGTAATTCTCTATTAGCACTCACAACAGCTTTTCTATCCCTTCACTGCTTCTATCTATTTGATAACAGAAATTCTTTTTGTATTCTTTAAACATATGATCTGCATTGTGTAATTCTGAATCACAATTTATTTCTAACAGCACAGTATTTAATCATCCAGCTCCTCTAATACAATATCCCAGTCCTTCTTTTGTGCCATGACAGCACTGCCTTTTGTTTGAAAATCATGAGGAAAAAGCCTTAACTAAGGCTGGAACCAAAACAAATGCCTGCAGAACTACCCTAACATCCCTCTAGCTTGTATATGCTTTCTTAGTATCTCTTACTACAATCATATAAGTCTTTCAATAACCACTGAAGAGAAACCTAAACAGTTATCTGAAAATTGGAAAGGTAATCATTCAGGCAGATATCTGGGATATTTGAATTCTTCTATTAAACAACTGCAGACATTCTCTACTGCATGGGGAAATTAAAATGGTATACAAGCTAGGTTAAAAAAAAATCTTGCAAATACATACATAAAAAAAAAAAAACCAACAAATGCATAAACTAAAATTACGTATTAGTTTAAAAGGAAGCATATCTTAAGCCACAAATGTAAGGCATTATGAAAGTTTGGGACTCATCTGCAGCAGAATGGGTTCCCAAATATTTGGGAATGCTAATCAGAAAAGGCAGGAAGAACTAAGAAAGGTGTAAAGAACTCAGTGCATCTTCACTTGAATTTAATTAAACATTTTTTCTCTTGCAATAACTGGTGATCACTTTTCCTCTCCTTGCCACTCTAGTGCCTCATGAGAGCAGTGACCTCTAACAGACATCTCCAGGATGAACTATCTGATTGTCACACCAAACATTCCAAACTATAAGAAACTGTTCTCTAGAGAAACAACACAACTGACCTCTGATGCTGCTTTTACAATGCTAACTATGGAGCAAAGTCCCTTAGGAAGCAAGACTGCCTAAGGCAACTCTGAAACCCTACACAGACTCACAGAAAGCCTGAGCCTCAAAATGAGCCATTTCCTGCCTCTTCAAGTCTTCTTGACATGATTATGCATGTGATTCACCACAACTGGAGAACCTCCCTAAATCAGCTACTTTGGGTATATATCACTGAAGATCATCAAGAGTGAGGCAGGGAGTGTAGAAGGGGTGGGGGAGAGCAGTTAACTGCCTCGAGGGGTATTCAAACCTTACACTGAAAGAGTATATACAGTGCTTATTTGTCTTAACAACATCCAGTAATAATATACTTACAAATAGCTTGGCCTATTTTAACTGGAAGACTTTAGAATGATGACTTTGTCTTTGTGCGAGAAGTCTTTGGTCACAGAATCACAGAATGGTTTGAGTTGGAAGAGAACTTTAAGACCTAGTTCCAATTCCCCCTCTGCAGGCAGGGACACCTCCCACCAGACCAAGTTGCTCACAGCCCTATCCAGCTTGGCCTTGAATGCACCCAGGGAGGGGTATCCACAGCCTCACAGGGCAACCTGTTCCAGAGTCTCACCATAACACGTAACTTTAACATAGACTTCCCTCAGTACCAGTTGTGTGGTATAAACATGGTAAAACTTAAAATAATTTCATCTGTTTTATCACTGTTTTTTTAATACATAAATGAATAAATAAACATCTACTCCAATCATCTGATTTCCAGTGCACTACTAGTTAGTAAGAGACACAAAGTCATCTGCAAATAAGACATGCTGAGCAGCAGTACAAGTCTTTAACCCATTTCCCAGAACAGATGAAACAATGTCCTGTCAGCTAGCATCCAAACAATTTCCAAACCAGAATTCATTGTGTTTTTATGTTAGACCCAATTTTAATTCAATTTATTTTCTATCCTCCAATTTTTCCAGTATTATAAACTCTACCTAAGGCAAACTTGCAGGAGTGCAACACACCACTATAAAAAAGATTAGCCTTACACACAGAAGAAATACAAATGCCTAACTTTTATTGAGAGAGGAAGAATATTCAAGTACTGTTTGGTTTTTTTAGATAATATTTGGGAATCTTATAATGTATTTTCAAGTCATTAAAGATGCAGAAGCACCAATATGATTCAGTCAATACTGGTTCATTCTTTTTTGGTGTGTTTGTTCTTTGGGGGAGGGGTGTTGTTTCGTGTTGTTTTTATTATTTTATTTTAATTTACTTCCTTCACCTAAAAATTAAACATGTATCTAAAAAAAAATCCAACACTATTCTAAGTTGCATACCAGTGACATGTTGGTACCGAGTTCGTCCCAGCATAGAATGCATAGCATGCCCCATTTCATGGAAGAGATTCTCCATCATGCCAGGACTTAGCAGCGTTGGTGTGTTCTTTGTTGAATGCGGCAGGCTAAGCATAAGAACAACTACAGGCAGCTGGTACTCTCCATTTTCCCTTAGCCTGCCTCCACGAACTGTGAAGTGACAATCCTTTCAAAGACAGAAGAAAATATATGGACAGCAAAGGCAACTATATCAATGATACTAAAACAACAATCACGATATAAAATTAAACTATTAAATCAAACCTAAACTTGTACTCAATTGCATAAGTTAAATCCAATGGTCACTGAAGTGTTGATCAACAGCAGTATATACTTTTGTCCTCAAATCTTCATTATCTTTCTCTACTACATGATTTCATACATAAACTACTTCATTCCATAAAGACAATGTTTCTTTTAGAAAACAAAACTTAATATTTTTTAGAGTTATTAAAACTTCTCATTTTTTCTAAAAATGTACCACCATGTCAAATAAATATATACAGAAATTATGAATTTGGCACACCAGTAGCATTCACTTCTCATTCTTCAGCAATAAAAACATAATGCACAATGTTTAAAGTATATAATACAATTTTAGAAAAACAGAGTACACTTAAGAAAATGTATTAAACTAATGTAGTTTTAAAGTTTGTCTACCTACAACCTCACTGTAGGCGGTAATATGCTGATATCTTTTACTAAGATCAAACATAAGTGGCCCTAACACTACAGCCATTAGTCAAACCCACGCTAAAATTGGACCATAAAAAGTTACCTGATGCGGTTTATCAGGTCGTTGAAAGAAGTCACAGTAGATGTATCCTAGCAGACCTTCATTTTCATGAACAACAGCCTGATGAAAAAAAAGTATAATATCCACAGTGAAAGCACTGATGACATTTGTAAATCAAAGGTATACTATTCTAATCCAAACACTTACAATGTATAAATGATAAATAAATCAGGAAAGATTCATGTAAAATCTGTCAAGGTTATAAATAAGGTGTAGAGCTTGTACTTCAAACTGCAGCCATTTCTGTACCTCACTCAAAAATAATGAGTCAGAATTGGAAGCAATACTGCCTGTAGCCCCTAAACAACTTCTGAAAAGTCAACAGTGATAAAAGTTGATTTACCATGAAAATAAAAATAGGAGAGAGTAATTATAAATTGACCCACAGGACATAAAGAACAGCTGTTCTCAAAGAAACTAAGTGGTTGGACAGTCAAGATTTGGTTGTCAATATATGGAGCAAGCATAACAAAAGAATATGGCAATCTGATGAATAAATTATTGTCCAAGATCTTATTTCCACTCTCTACTAAAGACAGGGCAGAAAATTGGTATTTACCAATATAAAACATCAATCTAAAAGTAAAGATGACATAAAACAAGCATTAGAAAAAGATAACAGACTGTTAGCATACATATATACAGCATCCCAGTTATCTACAATCACCTACAAATTAAAACTAAAAAAAACCAGAAGAACACATTGAGAGACTACAAGAAATGTAAAGGAGTAATCTCTGAACAGAGAAACTGATTCTGATTCAGGCACTCATTGCGCAGAGATATACTTTAAAGGCGATTAAATAGCAACCATATAAAAGGCACTTAGAGCAGGAAGCCACAGAAGTCTATCTTCAACTAAAATTAGAAAGTCAGTGTTTGTTTTCTAATAGATAACCAAGTAATTGAAGAACTCATTCACAGTTTTTAAAGGCTCTTCTCTAACATCCCCTTCATTTCAGATGCTGGGAACTTGAACACTTACCAGCTTTCGAACATCTTCTGACCAAACCTCTCCTCTCTGCGTTTGTTCAGCATAAAGGGAGATTCCCAGGAGCTGACTGAATAAGGAGTTCAAACCTTCCATGCAGGCCCCGAGTGAGAAGAACGGACAGTACAAGCCAGGATCAATGTTGTACCTAAGAACATAGCAGAATCCCAAAACAGACAGTTCCAGTGATTGAACTGAGCTTTATTTTCATTCTAAGTCATAGGATGTGACAAAATAAACCAGATAAACCTCACAAGGCCACTATTGAGTATGCCTGGATTTATTTTTCAAAGTGAAACTAAGACACAGATGAGCTATGACAGAGTGTGTCACAATAGCTTTTTTTTATATTCAGTTTTGAACACTAAATTCAGCAGATGCTGACTGATTTTCAGAGGTGTGGAGAGGACACGGCTCAGACTGAGCATGGCAAAGACATGGATGGCCAGCCTGTATCTTCTGATCCACTGGCACTCAGATGCCATTCCCATGCCCAGGCTGTGCCAAGCTACTGACCAGAAAATGGCTCTGGCTTTGACTGCAGTGTAGGCCAAGTACTCAGCTAGGGCAGAAAAACAACCAGTAAGTGCTGACTCTACAGGCTTGTCTTTCAGTGGAGCAATAGGAACACCAGGGAGACTCAGTCACCTTCCACACGCAGAGCACACCTCAGGCTCCAGGGACTTTCTGTACCACACAGAAACTATCTCACAGCTTGAAGCCATGTGAACATGAGAAGATTTTACTGCGTGGCTTGGAGTTCAAACTTGGCCATGCTTCCTGAGGTTAACATTAAACAACCTGGTATTTTCAAGACACTGTAGCACAAAAATACACATGCTGGGAGAAGACACCATGTGTCTGCATCTGCACACATAAACCAAGAAAAGCAACAACAGAAGTAGCTTGGAGTGTATGCAGCTAATACTTGAGCACAAACTTCCTAAGAACCCAATCCTAAAAATTAAGCAGCCTGCAAATGCATCACGAAAAACTGCTCAGAGTCATTTAGCTCTATAACAAAATCAAATCTAGAATCTGCTTGCACTCATGCCTGCACTCCAACTGACAAAAATGTTCCCACTCTCAATTCACACAGGAAGTCCAAATGTTAGGGCTTCTGGGGTCTCTGAACAAAAACCCTCCTCTTACCTCTAGAGAATCAAAATCCTTCTTATCTCCTTTCTTCTTTCATGCTCTAGTGCTTTTGCTTCTTAATGACATGGTAACTAACCATTGAAATTTAAACATGCATCGGCTAGGCTACAATAGCTGAACACCAAACATTAAAACGACACTATTTTATGGCCCATGATCAAAAGGCTTAGTCAGAGATAAGCTGGGAAAGAGTCAGCTAGTCCCTATCCATTTGTTTACCCTTCCTTCTCTCCCACCCCCCACACAAAAGAAAAGCCCTATGAACCAAGCCCACTTGGGAATCTGCATTTGCCAACATGCTGCTTACAACTGCAGCTCTGATTCAGCACAGAACTTCAATACACTGGGATGCACAGCAGGGTGGGATTAACTCTCTAAACCACTGTGCTCATTCTTGAATATATCATTGTATTTTGCTTAATTCTTCCAACATCCTTTATATTACCTTTATCCCATGCTATAGTGACATGTTGGAACTGCTGTGGCAACATCTGTCGAAAATATAGGTATGTTTGGTTACAGGATTTTGAATATTCTCAAACTACAAGTTCAGGAAGCTAAAACCAATGTATTTCAATGTATTTTCAATTATATCACAACACATAGAATTGATTTTGACTCTACTATAGTGATATAACTTCTTCAAGATGTAGAGCAACACTTATATTCACACTCTGGATGTTGCTATACACACATTTCCTCCTTACTCAAGAAATAGCATTTATACGGAAAGAACAAAAATAAGCACGATGCAAGCTGCTTTAGATTGTTAGGAAAAAAAGACTAGAAGCACAACTCTAGAAGAAAGCACTACAGGTGTGTTAATTTTCCTGTAATAAGTTACAGAAATGTAAAGAATAGAAAATGACTGCTTTACATACAGAGCTCATTTCCATTAGCCCTTGCCAAAACTATGCTGACTCCATGCAAAGCTCATACAGCAGCTTCACATCCTCCTCCCCTAGGCATCCAATATTATCCAGGGTTTCCTCTGTCATTTCCTCTCTGTCAAACTGGAGAAGAAAACTGACTGCATTAAAAACTTGGAGAACGAAATCATATGAAAAATTATACGAATGTACAATTCAGTAAATCAACATTTAACTCCACTTTCGCAGACACAGCAAACCATCAGATCTTTGCAGTTCCAGGAAATTCAAGCACATAGCTTTTGACAGTGATTTCAGCTGCAGGAAAATCGGGTATGAAAACATCAAGACTAGAGCCCTTGAGAAGTCTGTATGAAATTATGCCAAACTTCAAAAGAATTTTCTAAAGAGCAACAATCTTTTCTGATGGAGCAGCTAATCCTATAAACTATTCCCCACACAAAGGAGAAGAAAATCATCAGGAATGGTCAGCACAGATTCAAGGGAAAGATATTCTGGACCAAGCTGATGCATTTCTACAGTGAAAAGACTGGCCTGAAAGATGAGGAGAAAGCAGTCCACCTAAAATTCAGTAAGACCTTTGGCACTGTCTCCCATAGAATAAGCACAGCAAAGCTGTTGATGCCATGGGTAGGACAGACAAATAAGTGAAAGGTGGTTATGAATGCTGCAAAATCATGTTGGATGCCAGTAACTAGTGGAGTACCCCAGGGGACAATACTGGGTCTGATCCTGTCTAACACTGTTGTGGTTTAACCCAGCAGGTAGCTAAACATCACACAGTTGTAGCAGTCCTGGCTGATAACAACCTGAACATGAACCAGTGACGTGTCTTTGCTGCTAAGAAGGTATCCTGGCATCCTGGGCTGCATTAGGAAAAGTATGTCAAGCAGAACAAGGGAGGTTATCTTTTCTCTCTACTCAGCACTAGTGAGACTACATCCAAAGTACTGAAGAAAGTTATGGACTTGGACTTAACTGGACAGATTGCAAACAAGTGTCATGAAGATATTTAAGGAATTGGAGCATCCCACCTATTGGGAAAGACTGAGAGCCAGGACTGATTAGCCTAGACAAGAAAAGGCTCAGGAGATCTTATCAGTGTCTATAAATACACAAATAAGGGCACAAAAAAGTCAAGAGACGGGCTCTTTCTAGTTGACACTAGTAACAGAGTCTTTCTAGTTGACACTAGTAACAGAGTAAAGCAACAAAACAAAACACAGGAGACTGAACATAAAGAAACATGCTTTTCCTGTGCAGGCGATGAAGCACTAGCACAGGTTGCCTGAAGGCTGTGGAGTCTTCTCCTTGGAGATCTCCAGAAGCTGCCTGGATGTGGTCCTGGGCACTCTGCTCTGGGTGTTCCTGGTGGAGCAGAAGTTAGGCCAGGTGACCTCCAGAAGGCCTTCCAAGCTCAGCCAACCCATGACTCACTGAAGAAATGATAAGGAGCCTAGGTACCAGAACTACACAACAGAACAAGTAGATTTCAGCTTAATGTCCCTTGCAAACTGTAAAAGATTACCACACTGATATGAAATGCTGGATTAATGCGTGGCTGCTGGGGGGTAAGGGAGAAGAATTTTGAAACTACTTTTTGATCCTTTTTCTGTAAGAGAAACTCAAAAGCAGATACATACTAGCACGAGAAATGAGTAATATTACTTCATGCAAAGAGCTGACATGACGTATTACACAAAGAAAATAAATATCTACTTATTCCTCACTCTCAGTGTTCCCTGAACATGTGGACTGCCTCCATGATCTTACTCTGTGATGAAGAGGATGGGAAGAAGGCTTTCTGTTAGGTATTTTGTAATATTCTGTCCAAAGACAGAAATCAGTCTGCAACAGTTTAGACATTTGGAAAAAGCACAATACTTATCCACCCACACACGAAAATAGCTGTAGCAGACTACACTGGCTTGAGGCAGACTTCCCAGGGGAAACAGTCCCTTACCCTAGCTAATGTTTGAGGATGTCACAATCAAATGTTTTGAGTACAATGAGGCTCTGATCAGTTTAATAATAACAACATAAAGTTCATGTCAGCCATTTCTAATATAACACTGTCAGGATCTAACCTCTCCCACATCTAATGAAAGATGTATGTTAATGTCATTTTTGTCAATGAAAAATAGAATAAAAAGAAAAAAAAAGTTCTGCAAAAACATTTTTTGTACAGAATGCCAAAAAGTGTTTCTGGTTATGATTCCATTTATTTCCACATGTCTGCCTTGCCTGCTACATCAGTGTGAGAACAAACATCAAAGACGGAGATCCTGGAAAATCTTCAACAGCGTCTTATGACACAAGTCTGATATTTAAATTACTTCTTGGACAATGCTGACATCAGTGGCAACTATTAAACCTTAAGTCATCTTATAATTGTAGTTTGGTTTTGGATTTTTGTCACTGCAATGTCACAGAAGTTCACCAAATCGCAGAATATCCCACATTAGAGGGAACCCATACGGATCATCAAGTTCAACTCCTAACTCCACAAAGGACCATCCCAAATTCAATCCCTGTGTCTGAGAGCATTGTCCAGGTCTGACTGAACGGCAGCACAGCCCTCTGGTTTGTCAGGCTCTTAGCTTTGTATCATCAGCAAACTTGCTGAATGTGGACTCTATCCCTTCATCCACATCACTGATGAAGATGCTGAACAAGACTTGACCCATCACCAACATCTGAGGAACACCACTAACTACAGGCCTCCAACTAGACTATGTGCTGCTGATCACAGCCCACAGAACTCTGCCAGTCAGCCAGTTCTCAGTCCATGTCTCTGTTTGCACACCTAGCCCACATCTCCTAAGCTTACCTACAAGGACATTACAGGAGACAGTGTCAAAAGCCTTGACAGTCAAGGCAGAAAACATCCACTGTTCTCTCCTCATCTACCCATAAGATGATGACATAACAGAAGGCTACCAGACAGACCAAGCATCATTTTCCCTTGGTGAATCCACTCTGACTACTTCTGACAACCTTATTCTCTTCTACTTGCTCAGAGATGAATTCCCAAATATGTTCTATCCCTTTCCTAGGGACAGAGATGAGGTTGTAGTTTCCTCCTTCTTGCACTTTTTGAAGACTGTAGTGACACTGGCTTTCCTCCTGTCCTCAGGCACCTCTCCAGTTCTCCACCTTACAAGGACAGTACAGAGCAGCCTGGTAATCATTTATGCCAGTTACCTCGGGACTCATAGGTGCATCCCATCAGGGCCCATGGATCTGTTTTCATCAAGTTCACCTAGATGATCTCTGACCAGATCCTCCTCAATTAAGGGGGTCTTCTTTTCCCCAGATTCTCTCTCTTATCTCCAAGGTTTTGGATTCGTGAGGGGCAGTCTCAGCAGTAAAGACTTACAAAGTTATTTATACTAAATATATATAAATATTAAATTAAATAAATATTAAATTAAAAATCAGTAATTTGATCCCCTTTCATGATAAGGTCGTCTGCTTAGTGGGTGAAGGGAGGGCAGTGGATGTCATTTTTCAGATTTTAGTGACGCGTTTGGGAGTTTCTAACAGCATCCTTTAGGACAAACCCTCCAGTTGTGAGATACGCAGGTTCACTCTGTGCTGGGTGGTGAACTGGCTCAATTATACTGCTCAAAGGGTCACAGGAATCGAAGCTACATCTGGTTGGCAGTCAGACTCAAGTGGTGCTAACCAGAGCTCAAGTCCTTGGCCAGTTCAAATCAGCTTCTTCGTCAGTTATCTGCACATATGAGAGGAATGCATGCTCACCAAGTTCACTGATGACACTGAACTGGGAGGTACTGCTGACTCTCAGAAGGGACAAGAGGCCTTTCAGAGGATCTAGATATACTGGAGCATTGAGTAATTATCAACAGCATGAAGTTCAATGCAGGAAAATGACAGGTCCTAAAGCTGGGGTGAAGCAGTGCCAGACAGTGGCACAGATTGGAGACTACTGGCTCAGCATGAGCCAGCACTGTCCCCTAGCAGCCAAGACTGCAAACTGCATTTCGGGGGACATTTTGGAGGTCAGAAGACATGATTCACTTGCTATTTAGTGCTGATGCAGCCTCACCTTGAGTATTCTGTGCAGGTCTGGGCTCCACAGTAGAAAAAGGATGTTAAGGAGATTGAATGTGCTTATAAGAGGGCACCACAGCTGATGGCAGGGCTGGAACCATGTCCTACGAAGACTGAGGACATTCAGACTGCCTAGCCTGAAGACGAGGCCAAAAAAATGACCTCAGTGCTCTCTGCAGCTCCCTGAGGAAAGGAAGCAGAGGGATGTGTCAGGCTCTGCTACTCAGAACCAATGGCAGGTCAGGAATGGCACAGAGCTGAACCACAGGAAGGTCAGACTGGGCATTAGGAATGACTTCTGTACCATGAGGGTCAGATTCTGGAACAGGTTTCCTAGAGAGGTGGTTGATGTCCTGTACTTGTCAGTGCTCATGAAACACTAGGACAACACCCTCAATAATATGCTTTAACTTCTGTTTTAGCTGTGAAGTGTTCAGAAGTTGGAATCAATGATCTTTAATCTTTCTAGGTTCCTTCCAGCCGAACTCTTCTATTATATTCTATTTGATTCCATTAAAATTAATAACACAAATTAAAATGAGTAGGGGGTGCTGAAAAAAAGCTAATGTTCTGAGAAGCAGATAGAACCTCTTCAAAATCTTTCTTTAACACCAGTCAATACCCACCAGCATGTAATAATTCTGGACATGAAAATACAGAACTAACTTAGAACTTCTCAGTTCAGTCCTACCTTACATACGAACCCCCTTGCTAAATCAAATAAGACCGACTCACTGAAGAAAGTTCAACCTCAAACTTGCATTAATAATTCCAGGAAAACTTTCTTTTGGGGCTTATTTAGGAATTAGCCAAAACCTCAGATAACTGAAGTTGATGTCCTATAACCAAAATTTCAGTTCCTGGAATTATTAATAGATGATCTTGCCTTTCAGTGGCAAGAACAGCATAAGACTGAATATCTTCTGAGTCCCCGTTTCCAAGATTTAATGCTAATCACTGCAGAATGAAAGGTGTAACACTAGGTATTAAAGAACAATGATGAAAAGGGAAGAAACTAATTTTAAAGCCTTGACTCCTTCCCAAAGAAAGAATACTCAATGAGCAGAACAGGAAACCCTACAATCTCTTCTAGATATGTAAAACTGAGGTCTGGCTGGAGGATGTGGGTGGAAAAGTACTTGGAAAAATTTGCAGACAAACTACATGCTCCTTATTGAAGATTCTTGCTTGATTCCAGGCACTCCAACAGTAGCAGCCATTAGCAACTTTATCATTTCCAGATGACAGGAAAAAAGCATCTGTTTACTAGTAAATGATTCCCTAACCTCAGTTATTCACAGCTTCATCACCTCAGTGAAACTACAAGAACATAACACTTCTCAGGCACAAAATTTCAGTGTTCAAATCCATACTAATCTAAAACACCACAGCACAACTTTTTGGCAGCAATGGTGACTGAGACTGTGACAGCAAGCCAAACTTCTCTTCCCTCACTCTTCTGAATTAAATTTCTATTGGGGTTCAAGGATTTGGGACTGTATTTTCAAAACACTCTGTGACCCTGGTCAGATTATCTGAAAGACCGCAAGAACTCTAAGATGCAGACTTCTACCAACAACTTCTTAAATGCAACATAACAAAGACAGAGATTGTATAGGATGCAAAGCCTTTTTGAGGGCAGATCCAAAACTGTAAAATGAAGTTGTCCTGAAGCTAAGGGGGAAACTCAAAGTTCACCATCTTCTAACCCAGGTGTATGGTATGTCTCTGGTATTTTATTTTAAATGTGAAATTCATCTGAAAATACACAAAGAAGCCTCCCAACAAAGCCTCAGCAAAGCAAGTCATTCCATTGCATGTACTTCTTTATGGATAGCACAAAAGGACAAAAACTTTAGTTAATGAATTAACTGATAGTGGCTGACCCTTCATCAAAAGGAACAGAATTTCCAAGCATTTCAGCTTTGCCTGCTCCAAAACTGTTCACTTCAGAGCAAAGTAAACTCCATAATCTGGATGTTAATAGCTACTGTTGATCCTATGTATTTTTTTTACCAAACGTTATGGCAGTAGCCATACAGAATCACTTTATGCAAGATTTTCAAGCTGTTACCAACTGTGTTGTCTAGCTTTCTTCTTCTATTTAAGGCAGTATAAAAGTCAAGCAAACCAGCAAGAAGCAGCTGCTTTAATATAAACATTTTCTGGTCACTATTTGGCAAGCTGCCCCTGCATTTACTCAGCCAAGTTACAACTTTTATCTCCAACAGGAAATGCATTGAAGTGTTTTTGGGAAAAGAAATCAGAAAGGAAGTTAATACAGCTCGAACTGAACTATGTTAACAGGTATTGTGCTACCCGTAAAGTTTCTACTAAGGGTTACTGCTTCTAGCAAGAAAGGTTAGTGCTCTGAAGACAGAGCTAAAATCTACATTGGATAGAAATGAACAACTGGAGCTTAATTTAGTGACAGATGCTACAGAGAAGTGCCAGAAGAACAGTTTTCTTCTATGCTATAGTTTGAAGCTTGTTTGCTGCAGCATCTAAGCAGTCAGGAAGATTTCAATGAGGATAGTGATGCACATAGCATACTAACATAGCAGAATATTTACCAATGTCTCTAAAGCTGTCAAATACATGGAAATGCAGTTCAAGTCCTCCCTAAGAGAAAGAGGAATGGTGGTCTGATGCATCACAACAGAACCTTGCAAAGAAATACATACTCTAGTCAAAAGATTTCTTCTTGGGTATCAGAAGTCAAAAACACTCTTATGGACTGATTTTTAATACCTGCTGTCAACAATAAATTTTCTGAACCACTCTCAAACTTAAGCACTTGATTTTCTCAAGTCCTTACGTCAAACTAATTTATCTGCACATGCTTCTGGAAGAACAGAAAAAAGGAAATAACAATACAGATGTAACCATCAGAAAACACAGTTACTAATCTGAAAGATCATTTAATGAAATACAGACATTTTTACACTACTAGATTTTCAAAAAGGTTTGCTTTTAGTTTAGAAGTAGGAAATATCATAATCCTTCTAATAACATTTAAAAAAAAGGAAGAGTGCCAAAATAGAAATCTTGCTCTGAACAAATCAGAAGCAGTGTCAAAAATATATAAGTGAACTGACCTTTACAGTAGTAGTATTTTCCTCTACACCAAACTTTCAGTTAAAAATATATATCAAAAATTAGAAACAGTTTTCCTTATTTTAACAATGAATCCGCAATTAACTGCATACTGCAAGTAATCCTCAAATGTCCAAAACTGAAAGACTGAGACACAAAAAAGAAAAAACAAAAACAAACCCAAGTCTGTTCTGCTTTCATTTTGTCTTAAAACATATTCCAATATTTCACTTCATTCTGAATGTCTGAATTCAAACCCCAAAGCATTAGTATTTATAACTGACCCTAGAAAGAATGAAGATTTTCTTATGCACTTTATTGCAGAATGTAAGCTTAGAAAGTTTAGAAAGAAAAATCCTACTACTCTCCTAAAGAAAGCAGAAATATCAAAGAAAACAGTAGTTTCTTTGATGTAAATTCCTGCTTTATATTAAAGGATAAACTATGTTCAAAAATCCAGACACCTCACTTTTACAGTATGCAGCCCAGCAATATTTTTAAAAGAAGAATGTAGCCAAACCAATTTAAAAACCAATTTAAAAAAGAAGTTAACTGACACAGTGAGGTTTGGTTATTCTTCAAGAACAGCAGGCTTCAAACAAAAAGGCTGTCTCTCTGTGAAGAACAAAGATGTAATATGTCATTATAAATAATTATTTCTAAGCTTGTATGACTTCACTGAGTCTAAATAAAATGCAGACTTCTAAAATCACTTTCATTTAAGCTGTATATTTGGAAAGAAACTAAGACTGTTTTGTGTAGCATGACTTTCATCTGTTTTATTAAGGATGCTTTTGATAAGCTTGGACATTAGGGATATTTGAGTAAGTACTGCTGCTATTCAGAGCTAAGCCTTCTGACTCCTTAACAATTGCAGATTAGTTCCTTGGAAGAACTCTTATCTGTGGCTATTAAATGCGGTCCCTGATAAATTCTGGTGCTTTGTTTTTGCTTTTGAGAAAAAATATTATCCTGTTGACTTCCATGAAAATGTGAACTATCTCTAATAAAACAGATTATCTCAAAACTTTCAAATAAACTTGAAAAAACGTGGAAAAAAACCTTCTTAGTAGAAGATAAAAGATGAACCCCTCAGGTTACCTTAAAGAGATCAAGACAAGGAAAGCCCCTTCCAATTTTCATTACATGCCAGACTATGAAATTTAATTCTTTACCTCAAGGGAGACTATTAACCATGATTTATAGAAGACTCTGGATTTCTTAAAAAATAATATTAATACTAAAAAGCCTTTGTACTCTCAACAACCATAAACTAGCACCTGTATCTTATGCTCCTTTTTTCCTTCTGTTAGTTGTATCTTTTAGAATATTATGGAGGAGGTCAGGGGATAATTCAGAATATTGGTTTGCTATTGGCACTTTATATGACATTTAGATTAATTTTGTTTTCACATCAAACAACAATTTCTTTGACATTCCACAGCATTTTGAATAAATAAATAATTCTTGAAATGTAACTTCTGCTTTTGAATGACTCGTCGTGCAAATACAATATCCACTCAGGAAGAATGATCACTTTAAAACTTCTTACAATGCTTGTAACATATATTATGCTTCACCTGTATTACATTAAGTGCTTTAAATCTTCAGTAAAGAAAATAACAAACTAAGTATTCAGAGATAACAGGAAGAAAAGGGCAACAAACTATTTGAGAAACTCCTTTACTGGGATATTTCAAAGCATTGTATGTAAACCACCAAATAATAGTACGAGTCTGAGCACATAACAGAATCCACCATTTTCTGATCCTTTCTCAGAACTACAGTACATATTTGTTAAATAACCATTCTACAATGAAAAACAGAGGAAGACTTAATTCATTAACTTTCATTTTTTCCTCCAGAAACTCGAGTCCATCAGCTTAGTGAGGGGTAAGTCAATTTAATAAAAGACATGCCTTCCCTTGCTTAGAAACAGATACTTACAGAAAGTTTTCCTTCCCTATGGGCATTTTGGTTGAAAGATTTCCTGGTTCTTTTAAAATTTTGCATTATTTTTTCATTTCAGGATTCAATTTGAACAGGAGGGACAGCTTTCTCACATATTCCACAAATGTTCTGGGCTGTTTTTCCACATGACATTCCCAACAGAAAACATTCTTTCATGAAGCTAAAAATAATATAGTTACAGCTTTCAGGAAATGTGCCTTTAGAAACATTCACAGTCATGTTCAGGTACCTGGGTATTGCCCCTGCCCCTGAGAAACAAATGTGCTTCCCTGAGAGCCAGAAATCTACGTACAGTCCGACATAAAAGGAATGAATTATTCCTAGTTTCTGCTGAGCTCGTTACCCCAGGATACAAAATGCCTCCAGTTGTCATGGTGGCTTCTCTTTCCTACAGAGCAGGACACTGGATTATTTTGTACTGATTTGTTCATCCCCAAGGCCAGTCTTACTCATTTCTGCAGTCCCAAAGCAACAGACCAACACAGAGAGCAAGACCCTCAGAGCACATCCCCATTGTTTCTTGAATAAAGTCTTTCACAGTTTGGCAAATAACCCCAAAGTGAATTTACAGCCAGCAAAGTCAGCCCAGTCTCATAAGCAACAAAGGTTAGGAAAACAGGAGTCAACACCAAATATTGTAAGTTTGCCAGTGACAGCTGTTACAAAAAGTCAGAAGTGACTTAAGTATAGTTAAACCTACCTTCAAGACAAACAACTGACTTCAAAACATCTCTTTCATCAATTTTTATTTCTTTTTTAATGACGCAAAAGACGTCTTCAAGGCTACTACATCTTTGCAAGATCAGGGCCTTGAGAACTACTTATAACTGCAGCTTACTTGCTGAGAAGTAATGGGATTTAATTAATACCATGGTACTTGCCTGCACTAAAACTCAACAGCATTATTTTATAATACACATATTAGACATCTTCTTACTTGTTAGAGGCTGAAGCATGTTCCAGCATTCACTGTTTTATTACCCTTAACCTGCCAAAATTCTTGAGGTTCTTCTAAATTATTCTATCTCCTTTTAAGATACTTCTGCAATGGATTTCAGACTTTTGTCTCCAGCTTCTGTCAAATACACAGCATTACACTGTCGTGAGTTTAAACCCACAGAGGCTACTTAACATTATTCTCAAAAAAGCAAAACAAAGTTGGAAGTAAACTATCCTACTGTCCTGTTATAATCAATGGGAAACTTGTGCTTTTTGAAGTTGGATCAGGTTTCCAGGGAAAAGACATGGTGAAAGCTGACAGAAACAAAACTTCTGTAAACGAGTTTACAGAAAGAAAGAAGTCTAAGCTAAGTCTGGAGCTCCTCCTGCTGTTCAACTTACAAAACAGCAAAAATGGTAAACTACAGAGAGAGAAAAGGGGCAGATTTCGCTACAACCTGACTGCATGTGGCTGATTAGAATATGAAGAAGGAAAAAAAAAATCAGTAAAAGATCACATTAGGGTCACATTTTCCAGTGTTTGCTCACATTTTTGTGTAAAAATGGTTGTATAGACCAAAACAGGTAAGAGAGTATCTCTTCCAACAGACACAGGCACAGTCTCATCTAGTATCTTTTTCATCCTTTAGAGATGCATGTGTGACATGCTAGAACACTGCCATGTTATTTATGCTCTGCAACCCTTTATATCCTTGCTTTATACTCCTGATTGCAAAGATAACTTGCACTTACATACCCAACAATTATCAGGAACTATAGTTCTGTACATCAGCTGGAGCCACAAAATAACCGTAGCCCAAAAGCAGCACTCAGAAGCATGCATTTGGATTCTTTTGAACAGAAATATTTTTCTCAGAAAAGCAGAAGAAATTCATAGTGATACAGAAATCTGTCACACAAAGTACTACTGAGTGCCAAAACATGATAGAGAAAAAGACGAAAACCATGCACTGTGCACAGAGCTACTGCAGACATATCTGTGTCACTTCTGTAAAAGGCATAAAGCTGAAAGTAAGTTTCTCCCCCTCCCCCCAAAAAAACAAAACAAAACAAAACAACCCATCACAACAATGCAGCGAAGGGAGGATTTTTTTTCTCTCCCCTCTTGTGAAAGCAGCACAGCTTTAAATTATCTTTCCAATACAATAAAAGGTCAGCACTACTGATCTAATGAACACAACATGCAGCGCTCCTGCCCTTCAGTTGCCATCTCTTTTCTTGTACACAATTTAAGTCTGTGTGGTGGACCTATTGGATTTATTCCTTTGTCTTTGCAAAAGAGAATACCCACAAAGAGTGAAAACCTAACCAAGGGTTTTCTGTTTGAGGTCTGTAAAAAGGGATGATAAATACAAGTCCAGTAAAGAAGTAAACTAAATTACTGCTTGAAGAGGAGTTAGATTGTATTCTGTGATCAAAATTTATTTTGAAACATTACTGCAGTTCAGCTAAGAGCTAAAAGCAAAATAAAAAACTATTTTATCCCCTATATCTCCAAAGAGAACCAATACTTTCCTGGGAAACAACAGAAGATACAAACATTTATAGGCATTCCAACAGTAACTAAGCAGTGTTGCAAGCAACTGCCTCTTCACACATTCTTTATATTTTCATATTGAAGTGCATCTTCAAAGAAGGAAACCGTGTTTACACTGAGGACTTCCATTATACTTACTGCACCGAATGAAACAAAGCCGCTCATTTACATTACAATCACGAGCATAAGGAGCTTACCTCTCAGCACGAAGGACGCCACTGTAGTAAGGATGATCCCACGGCATCAGTTTCTGAAAGAGAATTCTAGCTTACAATTACAGTAATGAACAACAAGTGAACCCAAAGTAAACGTTTTCTTTTCCTTCGTGTATTTTTTGCAGTTTCTGCAAGTCACAGAACTTTAAATCACAGTGGGAAACAAGCAGTACTAAATTCATCATAAGTAGCATCAGAATCCAGAATTTGAGAAGTTATTTTAACAATCTGATCATACTTTTTACTTAAGTGTCCAGCAGGATCAGACTCCAAGAAAAAAGAAATACTCAATAAAAAAAAAAGAACTATTACTTTGTATAAGCCAACTCCATCTTGGGCTCAACACTTAGTTTTAATACTAAGAGCAGCTAGGAAGACAAAAAGTACTTTAAAGAAGAAGGTGGAAAGCATCTCTTCGTAATTATAATACACATCACAGATGATTTTTCATACAGAACATGGTCAGCTTGTTCTGTATCAAAAAGAAGTGTAAATTTAACTTACTGAATTCTGAGGGTTAAGCTTCATTTTCACCTTTGTCATCATTTCAAAATCTTTTTGAGTTCTGAAAAATAATCGTATGATGAAAAACTTCATGAATGATTTTTCAGCAATGAAATGCAGCATACAAGAATACTTTGTTCTACCACCAGGGACTGGTAGTACTCTATAAACCATCAGGGCCATGTACTACAATAAAAGAACTTTTCGTTCTGCTTTTTTCATCCAAGTACTTTCAATCAAATCTTTCTTACACTCTTTTTTCAGTCATGTGATTGCGCACATCCAAAACATTCTCATTCTGACAACACCCCATTAACACACAGTGACAAAAGTGTTCTGTGTTGTGTGGAACTAGGGGGAGGACTGTATAACAAAGGGAAACTTGATCACAGATGTAAAACACATATATGGAGTTGTGCATATGGGAAAAGGCCATAAGAGGTGCCCTTCAATACTTAAACACTGTCTTCTCGTTTGCTTTTGCCTGCACTTTTTGTCACATTACTTGTATTCAGCCTTGGCTGTTTTCTGATCATAGCCACAGAATACATTTTAATAGTTCACCTCAAAACTCTGAGGCAGTTGTGCTTTTTATTTCATCAAAACATAAGCAGCAATGAATGATTTTCTATTACACGAGTCCCGCTGCTCTTGAAGTAAAAGTCTGCTTACAAAAATATCTTAGTGAAAAAGACGTACCTTTCAGACAGCTGGTCAGAAAGCTTCTCTAGAAACTGTGCTACTGTCTCTAGAAGCACCATCAGAAAAAAGAAGAAAAAAAAAAGAAAAAAAAAGAAAAAAAGGAAAAAAAATGTGATTCAGTCCCTTGAAAGGTGTTCCATTGAATCCCAAAGAAAAAAAGTGCTCTTAGAACATAAGCAGAACACAAAAACAACATGGCTGTTTTTCGAATAACAAATCATATTACTGACCACTGCACCATCATTTTAAGGGAATTCAGTACCATATTTATATTATTGCATTCTAGGACAATGGCAACTTTACAGTCCAAGGACTGAACATTGATTCTGAAAAAAAACACTGGGCCCTACTTACATTATTGCCATTTACAAGGGAACATAATTATTTCATAGAGCAAAACGTAAATGAAATAAGAAACTTCACTAGAAGAAATACGTGTAAACTTAGTGAAACAAACTAGCAGCTTTTAACCTTACACTTAACACAATTCATTTGCTTTCTCAGCTCACTGTTCCACATGTGCTTTATACCTGGATTTTTGGCCATCGTTCCCTGAAGAGCCCTGTGGGCAAAGGTGTCGTACCCAACCAACTGAGCCAGACTGTTTCGGCTAGCAAGCAATTCTTCTAGACAGCTCAGTTGCTCAGCATTTGGGTAAAGAAAAATCTTGTAAGCAGCTTCTCGCACCTAATAAGAAAAAAAAAAAGTCCCATTATTACAATCTAACTTCTAAGGAAACAAGCAATGCAATTGAAAATCTGGTACTCATTGATACTGTTAGGAAAAGCCTAAAGCATTTTAGTAATAGTAATTACGACTCTCCATCAATTACTGCTCTCTTATTCATTAAAGATGAAATGCAATAAGACAACATAACAGTTCACGAGTTCCACAGAGCATCCTGTCCTCTGCTGTCAATTGCCACTCACTGCCTCTCTCTTTATACCAACATCTGTGTTACTCAGACCACTCTCTGAGCTGTCTTAGCTCATAAAAAGCTCTGAAAATAAACCCAAAGAAAACCAAATTGTCCTCTGCATGTCATTCAAATTGGCTCCTGGAAGATGAGAACCAGAGACAGGGTCAGGGGAAAGAAAGAAAAGGAAAAGTTTTCTTTCTTTCAAGGTACCAATCTATTGGTCTGCCCATCTGCTCACAGTCAATCAGTTTTTCTCCTATTTCTGATTTATTTTTATTACACCTCCAAAAAATCACCTCAAGCCTCAGCAACCTTGGTAAAGCGCTTTTTCTATTTCACAAACTAATTTAAGAAAACCTCTACTTTGCACACTTTGTACAAGGAGAAGATGCAGCCAGACCCTTTTTGGTGCAGAGCACGAGATGTAACAGACACAAGCTGGCAAATGAATATTTCCCATTTAATACAGTGAAAAAAAAGAAGTGGTCAGACACTATGGGTACAGGTTACCAAGCGAGACAGTACGATCTCCATACTAATCTCCATACTTTGAAAGCATTCAAAACTCAGTTGGATATTGGCCATGAGCAACCTGACCTACTCGATTCTGTTCTGAACAGGACTAGCTCCAGAGGGCTCTTCCAACCTGAATGTTATGATTTCAGAAAAGCCTTTCCAAATACCTGACTCAGAGAATTGCATTCTTTACTGATGTATTACTGGAACCTTAAGTAGCAATGCTGCAGATCACACAGTTTTCAGGACAAGTTTATAAATGATATGCAGTGAGTATTACTCCTTTATTTACATCCTCTCAGTGCCATAATTTTAATTCAGTTTTCATTCATTACAGAGAATAAACAATTCAGCTTGGGGTCTACTACAGCCATTTTTTCCCTTTTTCAGGATAAACAAGATTTCAGTCTTTAATTATACATGAGTTGTAATATGTTCCTAGATTGACATCTAAAAGACTAGATAACCACTGTCACATTTCAAAGAATCTAAATCCGTTACCAATTTATAAACAAACACTTCCTAAATGAATTCTTTTAAGAAAAGTATCATCAAGAGTGACTAAAATAGGATTATTCAGGATAATTCAGGTTGGAGGGACCTACAGAGGTCTCCAGTCCAACTTTGTGCCTAAAGAAGTGTCAGTTGTAAGGTTACACAAATCTTTATCTGTTTGAGATTTGAAAATCCCCAGAGACAGTACAGTCTCTCTGGGCAGCCTGATTCATTCATCAGGTATCCTCACAATGAAGAAGGTTCTCCAGTTGGAATTTCTGATTTCCAATTATTCCTCCAAGTCACCCTGGTGTGATGCTGTCCTTCTTGGAGGGAGCAGCGAGGGGTGTTCCAAGCTGGATGTAGTAATCTAGATGTGGTCTAAAGTGTGCATAATAAAACACTACAAATTTTTCCTTCAGTCTCTGGCTTTGCCCATTCACACAGCCTGAATCACTGCTGGTTCACCCTCAGCTTGCTGCCTATCCACCCCTCATCCACACTAGTCATTGGGGTTCTACTCCAGACTTCACAATCTTTCAAGGATATCAACCCAGTTCTCCCCAAACCCTTAGATGCAGCTTGTCTGATCACAAGGACTTCTGCAGGCTGAATTCTCTGAAGTCATTCCAAACTGGATCTTCAACTATAACTAGCTGTTCTCTCTAAACTCCTTCACTTAGTGTCCTGGAAGAACTTTTATGTGAACACTGAGGTAAAGAAAGCAATCAGCACCTCAGCTTTATCTGCGTCTGCTGTAACTAAGTTACCCACATAATAGAATCATAGAATCATTAAGATTTGGAAGGGACCTTTAAAGGACATCTAGTCCAACCCTCCTGCAATGAACAAAGACACCTACAGGTAGATCAGGCTGCCCAGTGTCTGTTCCAGCCTGGTCTTGAATGTCTCCAGAGACAGGCTTTCCAACACATCTCTGGGCAATCTGTCCCACCACTTTCACTGTAAAAGACTTTTTCCTTACATCCAACCTAACCTCTTTAAGTTTCTCATTTATCGAACCTCTCTTTTCCTTTTTCAGCCTGCTATTACCAGTGCACGAGTAGATGCTCCCCCTGTCACTTTTAATGTTCCTTACAAGTCTCAACTCGAGCTGTGGTCTTCCTAACCTCATCCCTAGATGTACAGGAACAGTTTCTAAATTTTCCCCTTTTACCTTTTTCCATTCTGCTTCTTTTCCTCATACATTCGGGATCTTCACCCCCATTATTTCACGGCTACAAAAGCCAAGGCTGCCATTGATTACTACATTCTAAAACAGCCAATTCTTACTAGTCACAACATCATAACCCTAATCTATATCCATTTGCCAAAATAACTATTAAAACAACTAATATGCACTTCTGCTACAGAGTATGCCAAAGCTGACTTGGGAAATACTCACCAGATCATCAGGACAGTCAGCATGCAGACCAGCAACTTGTAAGTGATTGCCGTCAGCTGTAAAATTATACCGAATATGCTCTGGCAAAATATGTTTGTCAATCTTGTTGGGAAGCTGAGTTCCTATGAGAAATTCATTACATAAATCCAATATTCTGACATTGAGGTTGACCGCCTTTTCACGCTGTAAGAAAATCAAAGTACAAGATACACAATATCTTCATATATTAAATTTAAAAAACCTTAAACTTCCCAGAAATGATGCAGAAAATGGAAAATTTAACATTACTCTTACAGCATCAACAAATTCTTAAGGTACAGCTGAAGTCAACAAAGGAAACATCAGCTGGTCAAACATACTTCATGTAAAGAATGGCCAATTAACATCTTCACATATAAAAAAACTACTGCAGAAATGACTTGAATGGACAAAATCCATCACTTCTCTCACAGACATCAAATTCTCCACAGAAGATAAAGGGCTTCTCAGAGGACAAATGGGCCCAGAATCACAATTTTTACCCTGCATATATTGTTACCTGGTCTTTGATATTAATGAAAATTTCTATTTGCATGTTGTAGTAAAAAATTACCTTTTCTTCATCCAAATGAATGCCACTGATCTCAAAATCAAACATAAAAAGTTCTGCCACTCGCCTAAAAATACAGTAAATCCCTGTTAAAACAGCCTCGTTTGATACTATTTCTTCACATCTTTTTTATCAGTTAAGCTTGACATCTTTTACTGAGGATACAATTATTTATTCCACTCTTACGCTGCTACAGACATGTTTTAAGCCATTAAGAGTTTACTCAATGCAACAAAATTTTTCCTTTGTAGTTATCTGCATTGATCTGACCTGATCTCATCTAGATATTTAACCAATTCGTGCAAATTACCTTTTTAACTTGACACTTTATTCATTCTAAATGATCAAAAAATGATCTTTTCAAATCTATCATCTTTGATTATATGGAAATAAGGACCAAAGAAATACCTTACTCTTATAATGGGCAAATATTAGGCATTCAGCTTGTCTAACCATGTCAAGAAAAAAATAATTAAAAACTGTAACTACATAAGCAGTAATAAAGTAAGCTTTAAATATACTGATAATCTGATATTGAGAGAAAGAAATCATCTTGCAGCTCACACACAAGTTCCATTAATAAAAGCATTCTTACTTTTTCCTGAAATATCAACAATGGTATTATGAATTACAAATTTTTGTAGTGGACTCATGATTAAGCCTAAAAATCAGGAGTTCCACCTGATATTCTCACACAGAATAAAGTCCCTTGATTTCAAACTGAACTCAAGTTACTGCTTGAGTCTGCTCCCTATTATTATTGTCAAACACTTACTTTGTCACAGAAGAGCATCTCATTTTAATCAAGCTGGTATTATTACAGAAAATCTTGAATTCTCATTTTTATTTTCACAGATATCAGAAATGTGGTGCTCTCCAGTCACAGGGGCATGCTCCAAGACTGCAAAACTACAACCTTCCTAACACACGTACAGGTAATTCAAAAGTAGCTAATACATTTGTCACAGAGATGTGGCATGTTTTCCAGTTTGAAAACACAAACTATAAGCTCAGTAAGGAATAAGATACACTATCTAAACATCTATATCTATAAATCTATAGATAAGTACCTGGTTTCTGGATCTAGGGAATTCATAACAACTTCATCAGCTAACAGCTGCCTCAAACTTTGGCAAAGTTCAACATCTGTATTTAATCTGGAATGACACAGTAAAAGAATCATACATCTGTAACCACTACAAACACTTCAGTTTCTTGATAGTACTACTTAAAGGACAAGTTTAATCTTTACCAAGATAACATTAAAAATGAAGTTCCTTGTTCATGATGACACTTAAAACCTAAAAATTTAACAAACAAAGGCCATGTAGACAAATGCAGCATGGAAATAAATTCAGTGTTTCTGATATGAAAATAGAATTCTGAGTGTCATTTCATTGGAAATACAAGTATGGTCTTTAAGGTCCCTTCCAATCCAAGCCATTCTATCATTCTATGATTCTGTTCTATGAGACTCAGGTTAATTGGTGAATACTTCCTTCTTTCCACAAATTTTAAATCAGAAATACCATTCAGATATTGAAGTCACATGGTTACAAGCAACATGCTCAATCTAAGTGTTGAAAAATCCAGTTGCTAGTGACAGGTTTCTGAAGCACTCTGGCAAGACCAAAGCAACAGTTTCGCTGAAATAAATGTTAGCAATTTCTTTATGACTAGATATTTCATCACAAAGCTTTCCAGACTGATACACTGCTGGATCACAGCGATAACTTTCTGCATTTAGAGGATATTAAAAAAAAAAAAAGAGAAAAAAATCACATGAAAATGTCCAGAAGCACATGCAAATTCTGAATACAGAAGGTTTTAAGGAAAATTTTCATGAAATGGAATTATACAAGATCTCACGTGCCAGGATAGACCAGGTATATATATCACAGTCCTACAGAGACACATCTCAAAACGTTCAACCTAAACAGAGACTGTCCTTCTCTCTGACACACATTCCAGACACAGGCTGAAATTCAAAAGTTCAGCACATCAGGGAAAAAGTGCTGTGCAATACAAGAGCTTTAATCTTAAAACCAAATTAACATTTTGTACGTATGTCTTACAAGATCTAACTGTCATGAGTCTCAGACAAATGCAGTTTTAAATCTTTGATGGGTTCCAGTGACATGGAGTCAGTTGATAACCTGAACTCTGTTATGAACGTAAAATAAAGTTTAAGTAGAACAGCGTTCTACTAGACACTGTAATAAATTAAATCCTCAAATATCTCTAACAGGAAGACTGAAAATTTGTTGCGATACACAAATGTTTCTTACTTTTTTTTTCCTACTCCATGTTACCACAGATGATCATACAGTGTATTTTAAAGATGCAAATGGCAATAGCAAAGTAAAGAAAACGTACTTTTCAACCATAGTACTGATATTGCGGCAAGCTTCTTCAGCAGCCTCTCTGAATGCAAAGTCAGGGTGGGCAATTTTCACAAAATCAGCCTGACATAGTAAAAGAAGAAAACAGTGAGCCAAGAAGTCATATTAAAATTTTTAATTATGAACAAAGTTGCACTGAAATAGTTCTACGTACATGAACATTTACTTATACGGTTCTATATAATCTATTTGAATAATTTGCATAGTTTTTAATCAAAATAAAGCTTATTGGAGAACTGTGCTGACAGGTTTTAAAGCAAACAGTGATTGAGTCTTTCCAAAAATTAAACTATGTACTTCTTTAAACTGTGTTAGTACAGAGTATACCTCAGAGGCCTTCTAACATGGAGATACTCTGTTGTCTTCAAACGTTATTCCAAAAAAACCCTAAAACTAAACTTCACAGATACAAAGAAAGCACACAACCAAGTAGGGTTAACAAGTTTCTTTTCAAACCTTTTTTTTCAGTGCTGTGTATAGATCATAACATTATTCTTTGAGATCATTACTTAGTAGAAAGAAATACTTTTAAAGATAAAATCCTATGGTTCATTATGATTTAAAAAAGGTATTTTGCTTCACTCTTGCTGATACTGATTTTTAATAGGTCTCCAAATACTCAGACAGTTCCATGGGATGGACAGATGCTGAAAAGAGGCTTAGGGAGGCTGCAGGCTTCCAAGACTGCTGATGTGAATTCAAGGCAAGTGGAGGTTCCAGCATTCAAATGATAAAGGATAAAACACTAGGAATTCATCCAGTGTGATTTCACAGAAGGTACATGATACAAACTTTTCTTTGTTTAGTAAAACATTTCCAGTTTGACTAAAAAGGCAATCTTGGAAATGTTAATACACTTAAGAATTTCACTTCTTAAGGCAAGAGTGTCTGTTTAAAATCCTGTACAGTAGTGCAAGAGCAGGTGCTGAATGGCAGACCTAAAAAACCTGCCAACAGAAAAGCATCACCAAATTGCTTCTAGCTAAAACTCTGCAAGGATACACCAACTTTGAATGTGCAATCCTGAAAGCAGCACATAGGAGGAACCAAAGTAACTGTCACTTATGAAAGTGAAACAGAACTATGACCACTGAATTCTAACATGAAGTCTTCGAGTTCAGTATTGAAAGATTAAGAGGAAACAGTCATAGTTCATATTATAAAATAACAGACAAAAGAGAATTAGTGATTGACTGAGTGTGCAAGTGCTTTCAGGAAGAAGCGCCTGTCACAAAAGAGGTCTTGAAAAGAACAAGGAACAAGATTCGAAAACCAAATCCAAGAGAAATTCAGATATGAAAACCAATGGCAAAAAATTCAGTGAGCTATTATTCATTAGCAGCTGATTTCAGTTGGGTATGCTTTCTGCAGATGAAGAGCAATGCTCTTCTAAAAGATCCATTTCAGACAATTTCTAGTGAGCAATAAAGAGTGCATGGTAAAATTCAACATTTTGTGATAAAAAGGTATGAAGTCAGCCAGTTTAAAAGAAATCGCCTAAAATAATAATAAAGAGTAACCTACCAAATCTGCTACTCTGCACAAGGCATCTGAAAGCTGATCAAAGATCATTACAGTCTCAGGCCCAGGTGGTGTTGAACATGCCTTTTGCACTAGCTGTTCTGATTCTTGCAATGCTTTGTCCTGTGCCTCTTGAAATCCTTCCGGACAACTCAGCTCTGGAACACCAAACAGACCCTGCAGTGCAGAACACAACAGAAACACATCAGTATTATCTTTCTTGTTTTCTCTCTCTTTGTTTCAGTATGAAATTTCCACTGTGAAATTTTACCAGAATGACTCTAGCTAGCCCCTACTGGCTCCAATACAAGTATCCTTGCAGAGCTATTAGTCATAAAATCAA
This sequence comes from Callipepla californica brunnescens, assembly GCA_023055505.1. Classification (NCBI taxonomy): domain Eukaryota; kingdom Metazoa; phylum Chordata; class Aves; order Galliformes; family Odontophoridae; genus Callipepla; species Callipepla californica. The sequence goes on along the minus strand of JALIRH010000001.1, from coordinate 106,382,143 downwards.
TTAACATTGGCCAAAGATACTGGCATCACATGGGAACATCTTCATTTCCCAGCATCATCCTCCAGAGGACGTCCTCACCGGAAAAAAGAAACCATCATCAAAAATAAGCATTAGGGGCATTTTGGGTCATTTTGTTCTATTCTATTCCTGTTATAATACTGTCACTTTCTTCTAATACTCTTATAAGTTGGTCACCCTAAGACAGAAACACTTTCTTTCCACTTCCCATGTTTTCATTTGTTATGTGTGGACGGGAACCAGACTGCAATAAAGAGAACACTGGAAAAATATATACATTTATGTGTATGTCAACACATGCACATATGCATACATGCATTATAGTGCTGTTCAGAAATGCTTGTTGACTCCAGGCCCTGCCCCTACACTCTGGTCCAGATAGCTGAGGACCTCTGCTCAGGCCCTTCTGTAGCCCAGCATTCATCCTTTGCAGTGAGCTGCTCTTGGGCATGCACTCCTCTGCCATTAGGAAGCATCTCCTCTTAGAGATGAATTAGCTGAGAAGTTCCTCTCCAACATTGTATAGAGTTAAACATATAAATGAGAGGGAAGTAAAAGCCCAGTGTGGTTTTTCAGTTTTCCAAGTTCTTCAGTTGTGTGATTGCAGGGCTGCTGCATGCCTCTTTCCTTGGTATCTGTATTTATACCTTACCTGTTATACCTTCTAAGCAAGCCTGTAATACACATCTCCTTAAGAGCTCTTAAGTCTCTCCAAAGGCCAAGCAAATACAGAACCCTTTGCCTAGAGCAGGCAGATGCACATTTAGCCGGATCTTCTCCTGAAGCAAGACTTCCATCAGGGTGCTTGCAAAGGAAAATGAAGTGTTTCCCAACCAAATGCTGGTCTGTCCACAGCAGTTAGAATTTTATTAGTGGCTGAATCACTTAGTCCAACAGTCTCACCAACCTGGACACTCAGCAGGAAAGGCTGATTTGGAAGATTAACACCTGGAACTTACAGGTAGAAATATTTTGCATACTGAGCACTGGTGAGGTTTCATCTCAAGTGCCGTGTACAGTTTTGGGCCACTCACTACAAGAAAGGCAATGAGGGCCTGGTGTGTGTCTAGAGTAATGAAGTTGTGAAGGGTCTGGTGCACAAGTCTGATGGGGAGCAGCAGTGGGAAATGGGATTGTGTGAAGGAGACTCAGGGGAGACCTCATTGCTCCCTACAACTGCCTGAAAGGAGGGTGTGTTGATGTGGGGATTGGCCTCTTCTCCCAGCTAACGGAGCTCAAGTTGGCCTCAAGTTGTGCCAGAGGAGGTTTAGATTAGACATCAGGAAAATTTTCTTCTCAGAAAGAGCAGTGAGTCAGTGGCACAGGCTGCCCAGGGGCATGGTGGTAGCACTGTCCCTGGAGATGTTCAAAAACTGTGTGGTTGTGGCAGGGAGGGATGTGGTCAGTGAGCATGGTGAGGATGGGCTGAGGTAGGCCTGGATGATCTCAGTGGTCTTTTCCAACCTTAATGACTCTTCAATGTATCTGCATACCATTAAGACTGCATTATTCTGGCCATGTACTCGTTTTGATTCTCAGGACTCTCATACACAAGCCTAACGGACCCATCCTAAAAAGAAATACATTACAAGGCCCGAGCGTCACCAACCCAACAAATAAATGCTTCTTTGCAAACAGCCACTTAAAGCTACGAACATGCAAAGACACACACACACACACACACACACACACACACACACACACACACAGCTCCCTCAGCTCCCTCAGCTCAGCACCCGCTTCCCTCAGATCCCGGAAGAGGCCGCAGTTCGGCCCCTCGGTTTCAAACAGGCAGCGCGCACCTCCCACCCCACGCCCCGCGTCCTCCGGGTGCCACGGCCGCCCCCTCCCCTCCCCGCCGCCGCCGCTCACCGTCTCCCTGCCCGCCGCGCTGACGCGCTGCTGCTTCGCATCGAAGGCGGCACCCACGGGGCACCAGCTGGTGCTGACGGCTCGCCGCCTCTCGGCCGCCCGGCCCCGCGGCGCAAGGCGCAGCGCGGCGGGCAGCGCTCGCCGGCAGCCGGCCAGCATGGCGGAGCACCGCTGCCGGGCACGGCCGCGACCTCTGCTCGTCCCGGCCCGAGGCGGGAGCGGGCGGGAAGCGGGGCGGGAGCGGCGCCTCCCCTCAGCCCGGCCGGCACCGCGCTGCCGCCCCGCGGCCGTGTGAGACAGCTCGATGGAGTGGCTTAGCGCGCCTGGCTTGGACAAAAAGGAGTTTAATCAGGAGTTTAATGCTCTAGGGTTGTGCTGTTTCTGTCGTCTTGATCCGTGTTTTAACAGTTGGGCATGAGAACTGTTTGTTTTCCGCTGTATTCGATTGGAATAGCCTAGAGGATTCACAGAATCTCTGAACTGTAGGAAGGGACCTCCAGATATCACGGAGTCCAACCCCCTACCAGAGCAGCTCCCTGGCCCGGGTTGCACAGGTAGGCGTCCAGGCGGGTCTGGAACGTCTCCAGAGAAGGAGACTCCACCACCTCTGTGTGCAGCCTGTGCCAGTGCTCCGTCACTGCACTGGGAAGAAGTTCCCACACACATTTGTGCAGAACTTCCTATGCCTCAGTTTGTGGCCCTTTCCCCTCATCCTATCACCACACACTGCTGAGAAGAGTCCAGCCTCATCCCTTTGCCTCCCGCTCCTTAGATATTTGTGGACATGGATCAGATCCCCTCTTGAGTCTTCTTTAAAGATTAAAACTGCTGGGGATTACTGAAGGACACAGGTGTATGGCATTCATGGATAGGACAAACAAAACACGAGACAGGAAATAAAGTAAGGATCAATCTGTAAAAACAAAGCAAAACAAAACAAAACAAAAACAAGGAAAAGTACTAAGCAAGCAAACCTGCATCAAGTTTCATAAGCAACCTCCACTGCTTTGAACAGTTAGATTTGAATGAGGAATCAGACAATTCTCCCAAGTCATAGATGAAGCGTGGCTTTATGCTGTGGGTCCCAGTGTCTCAGAGGTGCTGAACAGGAGGAACCCAGTGAAGGTGGTGTCATCATCAGCATCTGCAAACAGCCCGTTGAAGGCCTCTCCTCGGTGAGCCTGCAGCCACACCTCATCTCCTGCCTGTAGTTCAAGGATGGCAGCTCCCGACGCCTGGTCCTCAGCACCCTGGTATCCATCCATGGTGTGTAACATCTTGATCCCGTTTTTGACTAGAGCTACTCGGACATTCCTCGAGTACACAGTGATGTGGTAGGTGAAATAGTACACGCCTGAGAATTTGCAGGTGAATTTGCCAGTAACTGGGTTATAGTCACTTAGGCCATTATAAAACACCTTGTCAAACTTGATCGGGTGACTGTGGGGTGGAAACTTGGTGGCAGCTGTAAGGCCTACAGAGAAAGCACTCCTTGGCAGAACTGCTGGGGCACCTGTGTTCCCCTTGTCTCCTCTGTCTCCTTTCAAGCCTCTTTCTCCCTGAATTCCTGGACTACCCGGTGGCCCCAGGTCTCCACTGTTACCTTTAGGACCTGGATTACCAGTGGGTCCAACTGGCCCTGGCAAACCAATTCTTCCAGGATTGCCAATTTCACCCTTTGTCCCTTTTGGACCTATGGGCCCAATGTCTCCTTTTAACCCCTTTTGTCCTTGCAGTCCCAGCTCTCCCTTCTGACCTTTGTAACCCACTGACCCTATAACTCCTTTTGGTCCTAATTTTCCAGGTCGTCCTCTTTCTCCTTTATCTCCTTTGTTCCCCTTCTCTTCAACAGTCCCATTGGCTCCTAAACGGCAAAAATAATAATAGCAATAATATTCAATGGATTAGTGAGTCATGAGTTTCAGTACAAAAACTTATGTGTATGTCATCCCTGTATAAACCATGCTCAAAGAAAGGAAGGTGGGATTTGTCTACAGTCTGCTGATAGCACTGACAGCTCAGGTCATCTCATGAAAAGCAGCATCTGTTCAAACACATGTTTTCAGCCTTTGCTGTATGTGGGGGAGACAGTTCTCAATTCAGTCAGAGTGTCTTCTACTTGAGCAACACACAGATCTTACCTGCCATGAGTTTATATAATTTCTGCATGATGGGGCTTTGCTTGTGTTACCTAGATTGCTGTTGAATTGCAGCTAAGGGTTTTTGTCTTGATATTTGCTTTGACATGCTCACATACGTGGAATGAAGCTCAAAGCCTTTGAAAATCCATCCACACAAAGTTTTGCAGAGAAAGGTCCCACATATTTTGAAGGGCACATTAGCAACTGATAGACATGAGTGCCAGAAGGTGCTGTAAAGTTCATATTGATCAAAACCAGAGTCTGATCATTTCTGCATGAAAGCTTGCACCTTCTGGTGTTGGGGATAATACTGTATGTGAAATAGGAATTTTACAGTTCTCAGTTCACTGTTGAGAGTATTTAACAGAGGCAGTGAGGTAAAACCATGAAATTCTGTGGTTAGCCTCTTGGAAAAGAAGCACAACAGATTTGACAGGACAGAGACACAGGAAGAAAAGGTAGCTCTGTAATGTTAATCATTTGTGTTTCCATGTCTCACTCTCCTTCCTTTTCCTGGGAAAAAAGTCTGAGGGCTGTAGAACAGCTTGTAATTGCTCCCATGCAGCACATATTCCACATTATTGTTTGGAATAATCCTAAGGATTTTGGAGAACCTGGATACAGTGTATTTGGCAGGTTTCCCTGCTTTTGGAAATATAAATTGTCTAAACACAATTACTCCGAAGATGCACGAGTCCAGCATCACCAAGACACTGAATTTGTGCTCCAACTTGCACCATGTCTCATTGCCTGCTTTTATTCATAATTCACTCGGGAAACTTTCTGTGTATGCATAGTTTGGCTAAGCATGCGATGTATCCATTTTCTAGACCTTCTTGGCTTGGGCTTTTGGGATTATGGAAGGGTTTATGGTTGCTGTGATGAGACAGGAAAAATATCACAATAATATAGGAAATGGGATGTGAGGTGAGATGCCAGTTTTATAGAACATATGGCAGCTCTTGTTCTGTGGACCCCGGGAGCCACTTTAAGCCAGGATGTTAGGGCTTGTATTTTACTAAAGCTGCTGGATAACTCCAGGCTGTTTGCATGAGGTGTGATTGCACAAAGGCACAGAAAATGTGGCGGAGGGTAGAATCACGGAATCGTAGAATATCTCTTGTTAGAAGGGACCCATTTGATTGATCTTATTGAATAAAGAGATCTACTGTATTTTTAGGCATACAATTCCTGTCTTTTGTAATTCTTTTTGAAGTACTTTTCCCTGAAGTTGCACATATACCCATGGGAGCCTCAGTTTCCCTAGGTAGCTACAGATGTGGTGTCTTCCTCAGCAGCTGACAGAAGGAGAAGCAGTAGGAAAGGTGAGGTCAGAGGCTGAGCAGATAAGTTACACAGCATCAAAGGCAGCAGGATAACTGGAGACAGCAAATCCCTCATGTATTGTCAGCCTGTTCCCCTTCTGGAAAAAGGTTTTTGAACCTTAATGTTACTTCTGTTACATCTAGAGTGTATAGCATGTCCAACGCTCACAAACCCATAGACAATGAACAAGTTGAAGTGCTTCTTCTCTGACCTTTTTGGCCTTTTTCTCCATCTGCACCATCTTTCCCTGGAGTTCCAGGAAGACCTGCTTCACCTAGTACAGAAGAGAATAACAGATCTTCATTAAACAGATGACACTAAGTTGGGAGGGAGTGCTGATCTGCCAGAGGGTAGAAGGGCACTACAGAGGGACCTGGATAGAATGGGTCAAGGTAACCTGCATGAGTTTCAATAGATTCAGGTGTTGGGTCCCGCATTTTAGTCACAACCCCAGGCAAACCTACAGGCTTAGGGAGGAGTGACTGGAAAGCTGTATGACGGAAAGGGGCCATGGTGTGTTGATGCACATCTGAATATGAGCCAGCAGAGTGTCCAGGTGGACAAGAAGGCCAGTGGTGTCCTGGGCTGTGTCAGGAATGGTGTGGTGAGCAGGACTAGGGAAGTCATCTGCCCCTGTACCTGGCACTGGTGAGGCCCCACCTCAAGTACAATGTTCAGTTTTGGGCACCTCAGTGCAGAAAGCACATTGAGGTGCTGGAGCAGGTCCAAAGAAGGGCAACAAGGCTTGTGGAGGGCCTGGAGAATATGCACTATGAGCAGTGACTGAAGGAACTGGGGCTGCTTAGTCTGGGGAAGAGGAGGCTGAGGGAAGACCTTATTGCTCTCTTCAAATACCTGAAAGGCGATGGCTGTGAGAGTGGGGTTGGTCTCTTCTCACTGGTGACAGTGACAGGACAAGGGGAGATGGCCTTGAGTTGTGCCAGGGGAGGTTTAGGTTGGGAATCAAGAAAAACTTCTTTACAGAATGGGTTGTTAGGCACTGGAATAGGCTCTCCAGGGAGGTGATTGAGTCACCATCCCTGAATGTGTTTAAAATCTGTTTGGATGTGGTGCTCAGGGACGTGATTTAGTGGTGGGTTGTTATAGTTAGGGTAGTGTGGCTAGGCTGTGCTTGGACTTGATGATCTTGAAGGCCTTTTCCAACCTGAGCAATTCTATGATTCTGTGAACCTATGATTACCAGAAACATGGGATGTGAATCCTCTGATCATTCCTCTTCGGGGTCGGCTAAACAATAATGTAATCATTTTATTCCTGACCTCTAGTGGGTGCCACTGCTGATGCTTTTCTCTTATGGGGAAACTGACAGGGGGAAGACCTTTTTGAGACAAAGAGAATGCTTAATATAAGGAAGGGGGATATTGAAGTATGTAGAGGAGATACCTGCTGGTCAGTATTGATGAGGTGAAAACCTCTTATCCTATTGTTGCCTTCATCCATGGAAGATACCATGGAAGATACCAGTAGGAAAAAGAATGAGGAAGCCACACTCAGAAAGAAGCTTTACAGTAACAAAAAGCCTCAAAGCGAGACAGTGATTAACTGCCACTGAGAAAAAGGACATCTGCAGGAGTTTTCTGGTGGTGATGAAATATCACAGTAAAATATTGTCTGTACATCTGAAGGAAGCATTCACTCTTGATCTCTTTATTTAGCAAGGCAGTTAACTGAATCTGCCCAGTAAGAAGCTGATGGATTTTCTTAATTTTAAGCAAGATGAGGGCACTGAACACAGAAAAAGCACTTAAGGGGTTGCCTGAAAGAATTCCGTACACTGTTTTATAGACAAGTTTGAAGTAACTATTCACCAGTCACAGAGGGTAGACCTGACTTTCAATGGCCCAGAGCAGGCAATAAGCAGCAAGTAACTCTTTCTTTCCCAAACTGTAAGTGCTGGTTGTTTTGCAGCTGTTCTGATTTGCTGTGTAGGCTCACAGAAAGTTGTGGTGTACGGGAGAGAGGAGTGAAGGGATGGCAAAAGGATCTAGCAGAGGTTCCTGCCTGCACCATCACTGCCATCAAAGAAATGCACATCAAGCTACACCTTCAGCTCTGATTTGCAGCGCACGCTTCCTGTGGAGGCACAGGCTTTCCTGGCAAAGAAAGTGATTCATTAGCTTTTGCTTTGTGGTTGCACCAGTAACTGTCTATTAAGGGCAGGCATTTCCTTTGGCTTAAAAGGCATAGTAAAACATTGTAGCACATTTCAAGTTAATTTCTTGCAGGCTGTTAACCTCAGCTTGTTTTATGTACTGGATTATGTACTCTACTGAAAAAAAAGAAAGAAAGAAAAAAAAAAGGTTGTGATTCAGAATCTGCAAGATCGGACTTGGCAGAAGGGTTTATCTGATGAGCACAGTTTTGATCTGCATTGATTTGTGCATGCAATAAGAGTGTTGGTGATGGGCTTATGCTTTAAACCATGCCTGCTGTGTGATGCCACACAGTTGCTGACCTGACTGAAAGCATGTTGGGGGAAAGCTCTCCTGTAAAAATTTGCCAGCAAATACAAGGCAGATTTGTGTTTGTCCTGTGTTTTGAATTCCGGACCTCAAACAAGGTGATGGAAGTCTGAAGTGTTTTCTGAGGGCTACCTGGACTAATCCATTATTGCAGGGTGCCAGACATCTTTGGGAAACAAACAGCAAATGAACACAGTACCTGTATCCCCCTTGTCGCCTTTTGAGCCATCACGTCCGTCACGACCAGGTATGCCATTGTGTCCAGGATTGCCGGGGATGCCAGGGTATGATTGGGTACAGATATCCTGCTGTTGTGCTTCTTCTGTGCTGGCTACAATAGCCAGCAGTATAATCCAGCTTTTCATTCTTTGGATAGGTTGTATGATCTTGGCTGAAAGATTGAAGAGAAGAAAAGCACATTTGCCTACATCTGTCTGATTGTTTCTTTCCTCATACTAAGTTTGTGAGCCCAAGAGGAGTGTTGGGGAGGGAAGGAAATAAAAAAGAAAAGGGCTTTCAATATATGTTTTGTTTTGTTTTATTTACAGGTCTCTATATAGCATTAAATGCCATCCTTGACACTATTGGGCTTTATTTCAAATAATTATTTAATGGGAATATCAGACATACCTTTATTATATGGGTTCTGTCTCATCTTCTCTTAAAGACTGTGACTAGTCAAAGTACGTAACTATGCAAGGACAGCCCACAGAGATACTGATGCAAGTAGATGGTGGGCAGCTGGAAATCACAGAAGCTCTGGGGAAGCTGAGATCAGATTGTGTTGGCCACTAATAACCCAGAATTTATCTAACAGCTTTTTATGGGACAAGTAATATAACTGAGCCAGTCAGGCAGCTCGCAACTGTGAAGAAACAGCTCTTCTCTGACATTATTTCTTCCTGTGCCTCCTCATCACTGCAAGTTTGTACCTCTCATCTCCCATGAGCTGGCTGTGGTGCCTGCAGGAGGTGAGCTAAGGCAATTCAATCTATTAACTCAGCACTTAACAACAGCAGGGTTTTTTTTGCTTTGTTTTTGTTTTATTATCACTGTTAGTCTTTTTCTGAGTTAATAAGTTGAATGACCTCACAAAGGGTCAGAGCTGAAGCAGAGTGAGATGAGGACAAAGATGTGAGGAATCAAAAAAGAACTTCTTTTGCAAGAGCAGATCTTTAGTCTGACTCTCCCCGTCATTTAACTATGCTTCATAAAATCCACTTTTACACTTTCATTTGAGAGACCTTACTATTTCATGGCTTTGAAGAGTAAATTCTAAGAGTAATTAGTGGGAAGAGGTTAAAAACAGGGACAAAAATGAATTAGCAATAAAATTAGTATATATTTTCTTTGGTGCTATTATCCTTAAATAACAAATGCACTGCATCTTAGCCTATGGAGGTTAATGTCAGCATAAGTACATTTTATGTAATTGGCTTTTAAATTAGTTCTTTCATAAATAATAATATAAAGTTCAGTTTCCCTCCAAAATAATAACTAACATTGTCACCATCATTTCAAGTGACACATGTAAGAAGAGAATGGTGCCAGTATATTCTCAAGAATTGCACCTTGGTAGGAATTTAAACTTTCATTCAATGTATAGGATAGGATAGCCTTACATTTGGGACACATCCTTTAATATTTTCCTTCTGTTTTCCAAAACATTCCCGATTTTTCAGCAGTTATTTGAAATGTTGTTTGCGGTGCCTTTGCCAGCAGTAGAGAGGGGTGTTTGGTCACCCACCAGCAAAAGCTCTTCATCTGCTGCTGGTTTGCACTAATGTTGAAATTTTAACATCAAACTTCTGCTACTTCTCAGCTAGGTAAACACTTGCTTATTCAAAGAACACAGCAGGAGCATAAAAGGAAGAAGTGCTGTATGGGATGCTGTTAATATATGAATTACTCCATGGTGAAGCCTGACAGTCCTTGTCCTCCCACAGAAAATTCCATTCTCAGTTTTTTAAGGGAGTGTTTCTTGCCTAAGCAATAAGTATTCCATCCCCTTACATGCACTCCTCACCCCTTGACAGCAATATCATCATCATCAGTGTATATATATATATATTGTATCTTTGCTCTTACCTCATATATATATTGTATATGCTCTTACCTCACTCACTTTGTACTTGCAGTGCTCTTGGGGATCTTTCAGTATTACATAAAAGCTTCCTGCAAGGGAATGCAGGCTCCAGATATGTGCCTTGAGGACAAGCACTTGTTTGGTCACTAAATTCTCACAGGTCAGTGATTTAATTTTGAGAGCTGTTCAATAATTAAAACAGAGAGCTAAACTTTCTGTTTATTCCAATAGTAAGGTGAAGTGCTCTGTACTTCAGCTTTTGCCATGGTTATGTGAAATAGAGTTGTTAAAATGAATTAATAAAGCTTTGATTTGCCCGTTGCATTGTACAAAGATGTTATTTGTGTTTGTAGGATGGAAAGCAGGTCCCGTGCCATTATTTTAATGAAAAAAAAAATCTAAGGAGGTTGGTTAGCAATTGATGGTGGAAGTAGGGACAAAAAGAGTATAGAAAGTAAAACAGAATGCTGTGAATGTGGCATTACAAATGATAGTTGTTTATGGTAAAGAAGTAACAAGGCTGAGTTAAGCAAAGTAGCTGAACGTCAAGGAGCTTTTCATGTGCAGTTAGCAAGCTCTCCATTGCTGTTCTGGGGATCAGTCACAGTTACAATGCCTCTGAATTTATGACTGGTAACCAAATTTGAAGATCCTTCCTGACACTACTGAAACTGCGCCTCGCCAAGGACTACCAGAAGGGGCATAACTGAGAGTATCATCAGCTCCAGAAATGCTGATCATGAACACTGATGTGTGAAAACCCATAAGGAGTTAATGATAGAAGAAGTGGCCTTGATTCACCCTGGTGGCTGCAAGTGATTGAAAACCTCGTGTCCGGGGTGGTTCCCACACTGCAAAGTGACGACAAACATGCTCTGTCCATTGAATAACATTCAAAAAATTCCTGAGCCCAACTGAGCAGTGAATGGTTTTCACTAAGATCTTCACCACCACCCCGTGGTAATAAAAAATATTACAAGATTTATGGTGAGAAAAAGGGCATTGTGCAGCAAGTAGCTGCTCTCCTTCAATGAACTTCTGCAGCCAAATTAGCCTCATTGCTATGCTAATATGAAGAAATGAAAGCCACAACAAACAATGCTTTCCTCTTTACCCCACTAATCAGCACTATTGGTCCAGTTTGACAGTTTTTTGTTGGCTTTCTGATGAAGCATAGAACCAAGAAAGACAAACACTACCTAAGTTATTTTCTAGCATCTCTTGACACAGAAAAGATACCTTGGAAATAGTTGTGCAGAAGCAAAAGGTCATAATTTGCTCTTAAACAATATTGCATCCCAGGGGCAGGAAATGCAGATATATATATTTTAGATTGATTACTGTGATAATTACCTTTGTCAGGGCTGAACATGGCAGTAATGACCACCAGATATATGGTTATTAAAACAACGATACATCCATCCATATGAGTGGCGATCTCCAAAGTCATAAAACTAAAAGCTTCACCTCATAGATCAGCTCTTGAAGAACTTCAAAATTAGTGCTAAGCAACTGTCGACATGATTGGGTCTGGATGTCAAAACATGAAATAAAATGCACAAATGAGGTCACCGTGATCGGATTTTAGTTGGAAGGGACTTCCAGTGGATGTGTGCTCCAGGAAGCCTACTGACCATGACACGTGGAAAGTAATTTCTCAGCCATCCACAGCCTCACTCAGTGCTCACATCATGTATTTTGCCTTGATCCCTGAGCGTTCAATACAGATCCTGTGCAGCAGAGGCACTTGGGAGGCCTGGAAATAGCCAGCTCTGAGGTGAACCAAGAACTAGATAGAAAAGCTTGAACACTGAAAGGAAAGGGAATAAGCTGGTGAGCTCAACTACTTTGCAATCATCTGAGTTCACCGAAACATTTTTCTTGAAAAGATATCAGGAAAATGGACTATTTTGTTAAAGCTATTGCTTCTCAGTGAAACCATTTTTTATCATGGCCTCGAGCAGGAAGGACACGTGTGTGCCATTCAGATGTGATCCCTTGCTGTGTCAGAATGATGAGATACATAAGAGTTTTCTCCACCAGCCAGGGCAGAAAGCTGAACCACATGCATTTACACAGCACGCCTTTTGGGTGAACCCTTTCCCTGGGATTTGCATTTGTTCCAAAGAAAACAGAATATAAACCTCCTCACCTACACCACAGAACTTTAATCACCATCCTGTTTGTGACAGTTTTATTAATAGAGCAGCTGCATTTGCATTTACTTCCACGGGGTTCAGGAGGAGCAGACCGCTAGGACGAGGTAAAGTACGATGACAGTAGATGCGTATCTCTGGGATCTTAATAAGGACAGTTTCTGCATGAACAATGAAGAGTACAGCCCCACAAAGTGGGTTTCACAGTTTGCTAAAATGAATTTGTGCTGGGAAGCACTGAAGTTGTTACTAGAAAATCAACAGAAGATGGTTCAATATGTTTTTTTGGGTTTTTTTTTGCTTTAAAATAATAAAATAAATGTGACAGTTGAGAAATGTTTGCCTCACAGAAGGGAACTGGTAGACAATTTAAGAAGCCCAACACTTTCAAAACTGTACAGTAAAGTTTTATAAGACACAGCTGAAGAACTTCAGCTGTACATTATTTAATTAAAACATGTACAATGAGAGAAAAATAATGGGAATGGAAATTTGTACTTACTTCCAGAAAATAGATTCATTTGACAGTGTTCCGAGAGTAAACAAACATTGTAATGCGATTACTTCAGAACAAATACACATGAAGACACCGCAGTCCTACACACTGCGTTCCAGCCGTCAACGGCCAGTTCATCTGCTCTGAAGCCAGGACACTTGGTTTACAACACATGTAACAGCACACAGGTGGTACGACGCACACAGCAATGTACGTAAGGTAAAATATTACAAAACACTCGTCAAAATAAAATACGTACACAAGTCATCCCTAGTATTTACAACAAGCAGTTTTAAATTAGAGAGCGCTCGGAAGGCAGCTCCTACACAACAGATGCCACGTGTAGAAAAAAAAAGCAGAAAGGCGGTCAAAGAAAGGTACTGTGTTAGTTATGGCTAAAGACCTTTGGCTCCAAAACTCTGTTCTAATTATTTTCAAAAGACAACTGAAACGCAGAACATTTAAGTAGTCTGTCTTTGAACTCCTTTACTTACACTGACCACTAAAACTCAATGTGAAATTTAGCATGGCAAAAGCCACTTGTAAAACAATCTTATTATTTTATACATCAAATGCTCCCGGTTAGATGCAATTATGGTTTGGCGTTATCCTAACTCAGTGGGAACACATTTGAGGACAATTACATTTTACTGCATCTCTTGCAAAAAGTCTGAGGTTGTCTGCTCAGCAGGCCATCAGGAAGGCTCTGGCTGTGCTTTAGCTAAATGAGGCACAAGTATGCTTAGTAGTTGCCCTGGAACATTTTACAGTAACTTATAGCAAACAAAAGTGAGTGGAAAAGACGGGTAAGTTTTGTCATCAGGAGAGTCAGGACTTTCATGTTCTGCTAAAGGACAGAGGTGCTAGAGTACAAAACTTGACATTTTATTAGCAGCTCTTTTCCCCACAGACTGAAATCAGGCTGATTCCCAAGTAAACATCTGCCTTACTTGTTGGATAATGTATGTTTTTGTTTAACTGTAATTCATTTAAAAGATGACGGTGTGGTCAAATTTGGCCTACATTCTTATGTTTTATCAGTCTTGCTGCATAGCATGCTTATTCCTTGACCAATGAATATATAACCCAATACAATACGTATTGTGTTGGAAGCCTCTCAGTCTAGTGAAGACGGCACAGAAAGACTCGGAGAATATTACAAAACACATCTACAAGTAGGCCACTATATATAAAACTGTCCTGAGTAATCTGTACCATGAAACACTTTCTCTTTCTGAAATTAAGTTCTCTTTGAGAAAAAATAAAAAATAAAAAAAACCAACTTGCTGCATTCAAAACCACATGCAAACATTTCTGTTCACTGTTAGGGCTAAGGCACCAGCACTACGACATGGGAAGAGCCTTTATGGGCACTGACGTGACAGAAGATACATCCCAAAATCTTTTTATCAAAGACAAATATGTAAATGTGGCTCCCATTATGTCTTCAGGTCAGTCTGGGGAAGGTTCTGTGCGTACACTGCAATCCAACTTGAGACGTGTTTACGTCTAGAACAAATCTTCCAAAACGTGGCTGTGAAATATCTCCGCTTCCAGGATGCATGCACCACTGTGGTGTGCAGGCCTGAACATGGGACATACCCAGGAAAAAGGGTACATAAGAAGCACAAAAGGCTCGTTCGTTTATGTGGAAGGGCATGCATCCATGCTGGCATTTGGAAGTCAGTTCATTCAGTTGAAATTGATCACGCAGAATTATCTTTTAGACGGCTTGTTTTAAACATGAACTGAACCCAGACAGCTTTTTTCACTATCCTTCTTGTGCGCTTTCATTAATCTCAGCTGTTGAAAATGTCAGTGCATATTTCCATTCTTAACTCCTTCAGGTCATCTTCTACAGAAAAGTACAAGCAAAGAAGTTCACTCTGGAGTGAATAATTTGGCTGAGCATCGCCAGACTGTGCATTATTGCTGAGCTATATACACAAGGCATTTGAAATGTAGAGTTGTCAAAGATGTCAATTAAAATCAAAACTACAAACCTGGGCTTGGCAGAAGTTGCCAGAAAGTTACCGAATCATAAAATCATCAGACTAGTGGGCTTCACAACACTGACGATAAGTAAAAAGATAGAGGTAAGAACAGCAGTAGGAACAAACACATGTTTAAAATAAGGCTTTTTTTACATTGTTATTAAGATGCCTGGCCTCTAGCCTATTGTTTGTTCTTCATATATTACAGATTCATTACAAAGGTGATTGTGTCCACTGTCACGAAATACTCTTGGATCTATATTTATCATCTGATAATGCCCCTAATCAGCAGCATAGGATAAAGTATTTGAAAGACATTCATAACAAATCAGTTCTGAAACTTAAGGAGTCTTTTGTTCCTTCCATATTACCAATAGTCCTGTCATCCTTTGTGAGTTAGCAAGTAGAAATGACAAGTGCTGCAAATAGCAAGATCCTGATTCTTCTTGGTGGTTTTTAAAAGTTATTCTCCCAAATCAACTTACAGCAAAGCAGACCATGTACTGAGGATGCTGACCAGAGCTGACTTTTCTCCAGCCAGATCCTTTCCTTTCCAGCACAGACCAATGACTCTGAGCTACAAATCCATCTTTGGTCCACGTAATTATTCTGTCCCTTCCAGCAGGGTCTTTTCTTTCTCTGTGAAGAAATCTAGTCACAACTCATTGTTGATTGCCTGTGTGGAAGAAGCGTGGATCCAGACTGCTTTGAGAACTTAACTGAGACCTTTACATTACCATTCATCCATTTTCTAAGTGAAGCTATACAGGTACAAAGTGTGTGAGCTAAGTAACATAGCCAGCAGTCAGCTCGGACTGGCACAACTCTGACATTGTACATTCACATTATCTCCATTAAAAAAAAAAAAACTTTTTTCACAGAGAAATAAGCATTCTGGGAATATAAAGAAGTGTCTCCCAGGCCAAGAAGTGCGCAAAAAGTGATACAAAAGCTCTATAGTGAAGAGTATACATGCAAGCAGTGTATTGCTCTGACTGAAAGAAAGCAGAGATGCCCTGGGCGCCTCTTGTATCCACATCTATGCAATAAATGCACACACCTTTGTAGTCCATTCTGCACTCCGTTCATGTTTCTATATGACAGAATAAAACTTCCCCGTTCCAATCTGGAATATGATAAGGCCCCATGGGACATTCTCCTGCCATTTGGCAACTTAATAGAAAAAGACAGGAAAGATTAGGGCCCACCAAACCCAGCAACAGCACGTTATCCATTTGGGATCTCTCCACCTGATTTTAATGGGCAGCTCCTGCTTGGTTCTCCAAAAGGAAAAAACTCTCCCAATCTTCCTTTCTGACATACCCTTAAGGAAAAACTCCTCCCTGTACTAAATTTGGCCATCAGCATAAGATTAAGAAAAATGAAATGTTACAATGACCTGCACAGTTCAATCATTACTTCATCATAACCAAGAAACTGATCAAATACTGCTGCTTTAGAGTAACAGTAAGTTGTCATTGTCAGATGGGAAACTGCTCTTCATTAGCAATGCTTACACTTGGCAACATTTACTTCAGAGCAGTGCTGAGTGACTTCATTATTCTTCTAGATAAACTATTTCTGGCTCAAGGGAGCCCACGTTTTTTCCTCCAAAACTGGAGATTCACTGAGCTTAAATACGCTTAACTGGGCCTCCAAGGTCCTTCCTTGGAATAAGTCTCTCCCCATGCCGGCGTCCTTCACTTTTTGAATGGGGTGAGTTTGTTGAAGGTATGCCAGAAGAGGGATGGCTTCCGCTTGGGTTCTGCCAGGGCAAAGACCTGCTGCTGCGGGATGCTGGTGGGCACGGTGATGTGGCGCTGATGGATGGGATGCAAGCTCTGGTGCAGAGGAGGCATAGGACATCCATTATAGCTTACACCTGGAACAGGAGTTTAAGAAATTATATGAGACAGCAGCAAAGTAACCAATGAGGGGAAAAACCGAGCGTGGCATCATGAGGCAGATCCAGCCAGAGTTAATTCTGCCATGATGTTAAATGAAAGCACAACTCACCTTGTCTGATATATGACCTTTTAATTGCTGAAATAATTCTTATTTCTGTTAAGAATAACACCAGTACAAAAAATAGGCAAACATTTCACAAAGCCTGGCAACATTATCTGCATGGGTAAATTCTGATATTCCAAAGAAGAGATACTTAAAAACTAGAAGCTTTTACGGTAGTCAGCCCTCAGATAAGACTATGTAAAATGTGGCTACCAATGAAAATATATTTCTTCATTTTGGAAAATATTTTTGCAGGCTAACATTCTTAGGCTTTGGACATGGAAATTCTGAACAGAATCTCCTGATCACAATTTTCAGTCACTCCCCTGATAATCCAGAGAGGTTTTACAGTGCAGTGACGGAGCACTGGCACAGCTGCACAGAGAGGGGTGGAATCTCCTTCTCTGGAGACGTTCCAGACCCGCCTGGACGCCTACCTGTGCAACCTGGGCTAGGGAGCTGCTTTGGCAGGGGGTTGGACTCCACGATCTCTGGAGGTCCCTTCCAACACTGTAATTCTGAGATTCTGTGATTCTGTGATCTTGTGATTGCTTAAGTGCTTTATAAAAGCGTTAATCCCAGGGAACAGAGATTAATTTACTCCTTCACTCCTAAATTCTGACCTGGTCTGTTCCCGCTTTCTCTATTCATTCTCTCAACACACTAGACACTTAGTCAAATTAAGATTGGAAAAGACAAAGCCACATGATTTCTGAGAGGGAAAAAGATTAAAAAAAGTTTCCAGAAAAACAAGTTTCTAGTACTTCAGTGTGCACTTTTAAGTAATGAGCAAGAGAGGATAGCAAGGAGCTATTTTGACTATACTATCATGAACTCCGCAACATTTGGTGTGCAGAAAGTATATTAAAGCCTTTTGAATAGAAAACACAGAATTACTAAAGGGTAAATTGTCTGAAGAAAAGCAAAGGAAGGAAAAGGTACTTTCTTACAGCCTTAAAGAAACCACTTGTTCTTCTTTAATAAGGAGAAAATGAAAACTTACTGTCTACAGGAGACTGGGGTACTGATCTAATAGGCAGCTTACAAAGGCATTTCAATTTGAAATTGGTTAATGGAAATAATTCATCCAAGAAGAAAAAGTAAGAGCTTCAGAAACTCAGTTATTGTACTCATTCCTGATAGCAAACACACCAGAATAAAACAGGAGCATAACACCATGCTGAAATACCTACCTTTCATTTTTCCATGCCTTGACTTCCGGGCGTTCTGCATGGCTTGTTTCTTCTGGTTTTCTGAGATTTCCATTCCTATGAAAAAGAGTAAATAAAGGAAAAGACAATTCTTGAGTGCACAAGTTACTGGGTGGGCATCATCTTTATACCATTGGCATGTATATGCCAATGAACTGTTGCTGTCAGCACAGACATGGTAGAAGACTCTGGAGGGAACTTTCCCTCCACCCAGAGACAGAGTTTCCCACCCTCTGCCAGACACCAGAGGAGGCTGTGATGTGGTTGGGGCTGCCATCAGCTTGGGGCTGAATCCCACACTCCGGTTTCTCACATACTCATCTGCATACTTGCATGAATTATATGATTCAATAGTATGCCATATACTACTGTGTGACAGGGATATGATTGATCTGTGCTGAGTACAGAGAAGCCAGACATCCACTGTGAAAGGTAGCCAAGTTTCTGGCATCATCTGGAGCCTGTCAGCATGCACTTTACTTTCCTCTCCCTGCACACATGGCACTGGAGATGCGTGGGTATGTTACGCTAGCACAGGCAGGCTACGGTATATATGATGTCTCTCCCTTTGCTTATCTGCACATGAAGAGCACAGAAGCTACAACTCGAAGGCAGAATAAAGCAGCTGGTTTGGTTCCATTCTGCCTTTCCCTGCGTATCTCTATACTTTTAAAACTCCCTTTACTCTTTTAGCCGGAACTTAAAGAGAACTTACTACAAATCAGCTTATTAACTTACAAAGAGCATTTAGCCATAATTTGGGGTATGAGAAGTTTCTCTTACTTTATTCTGCTTTTTTTTTTTCCTTTATAGAAACAAGGAAACAGACAAAAAAAAAAGAAAAAATGAAAGCAGTTTCATCAGCAGAGATCAGATCTTAGGGTTGCTATTAGTGGTTTGGAGAAGGATTTTCTGGATGTGGGCTTTTTTCACATGTATTCATAAAAGCTAAGAAAAGCGAGATATGGTTTGGGAGACAATGACCCGCACCAAAGTGTTCTTGAAAATAGAAGTAAAATGCCATTTGAAGAGTATGTATTTCTTCTCAGAGCAGTCAGATTAGAGGCTTTATGCAAACTCCAGCAAGATAACTTACAAAATCAACAAGACAAATTTAAACCTGAGGTTGAGAATCCTGGCGCCTTTCCACTGGTTTTGGCTAAAGGAAGTGTTCAATTATGCCAAAAAAGAAACCTATGGAAAACAAGTACTCTTCTGGGTAATGGAGAAAACGTCCAAGCTGACACACAAAGCCAGACAGATACTAGCTATTTCAACTCATCCATCTTTCTTCTGGTACAAGTACTATGGACCTTCCCTCACAATCTCTGCACTCAGCACCACAAAAACGTATGACCCAGTCTTCAGTAAGTGTCAGTGGTATTAAAACAAATCTCGTTATCATCACTGCTGCCACCACTGTTGAATGGCTATCCTGCTGGAGTTTCCCCATGCTTAGGGTTTTCTGGAGCAGTGTTGCCTGCTAGGAAGGGAATGGCAACATGGATATCACAAACACCTGATCAGGCTTCACTTATACAGCTAGAGGTCATGTCAGGTATCAAAGAGGCAACAGTCCCAGAAGGCAGAATGCACATCTGCACAGAGCATAAAAAGAAGTGGCAAGCAACAACATTCTCTTTTGTTTTTACTACCCTTTAGAGAGGAAATCCTTGCACTCACCCATTTCCTTATCTTCTCGAACTCTTCTCCTCTCATTTTCACATGCCTCCATCCACCTCTTCTTATCCTCTTGCTTTTTTGCACAGAACAAATGAACCTCTTCTGTTGCTCTGTTTATTATCTTAAAAGCATTCTTGACATTAACGTTAAAGTCTTTGTCTCTGCCATCCTCAGTGTCAACAAGTTCCATCTCATCCATGTCGATACGATCTTTATAATACAAGATGTCCCTTCTCAGTAGGTCCTTCTTACAGAACACGAGTTGATGGTCAAAAAGGAAGAAAGTCCTCTGCTGGCTTTTGCCTTGCTTTGATATTTTGGTCAGTTCCCCTGAGTGGATCAGTTCTGAGCTTCTGGCTAACACATCCGGCCCCTAAGATGAAGCATGCTTTTAAAGTAAACAATATCTTAAGGTCCTAGCATATGCCTAATCAGTCTCACTTTACGAATCAGGTCTTATTGTATTTTAACTATTAGAGGTGAAAATGCCATTTTGTCACTTCCTACATGTCAGTGTCACCTCAAAGACACTTGTTCATGTACTACCTGCTGCTCTTGCTGAGCAATAAGCAGGGTAATCAGTAACAAAATCACTGCAACTGGACTTTTAACTGAGCAGTGACCAGCTGAAAAGTAGGCACCCATGAACCACCTTCCACTCAGAAAGACAGATCCTGTAGAGGACATGAAGTACTGCACACAGTACCTTTGAACAGGAATGGGTCTGGCACTTACCTCCCAGTCTACTATAGACACTTGCCACCGTGCAATCTTGTCAATGCTCTCCAATCTTCGTTTTCGCTCGTTGATCAGGCATGCCACATTCTTCATAGCCTCATATGCAGCTTTTATGTTGTTATAATCACTGTGAAACGTAGGCATGTTTCAAAGATCATTTGTACAACGGGTATGATACAATTAGAAGCTGTGACATGGTTCTTGAATCGCTGTCCTGCATTTATCCTTTTACTCAGAATACTTAAACAAGAGACACGTGATTCTCAGCTATCCTCGACCTCACACAACAGTCTGTACACTGCACTGCTGCATTTTGTGCAGGAGCAAATTACTGAAGGAGACAGAAGTAGATCAATGAATAGAAATACTGTCTCTGCTGAAAGCAATGGTAAAACCCCAAACTGATATATACGTTTCACCAAAGAGATTTCCTTTTAAGCAAGATTTTAGTGGGATTTTGTTGTGAAGGTCATCCCTTCGATCATGTTTAACATTTGTATTTTCTCCTTCTCATTCCCAGTGGCTGGGTGAACAAATGCGAGCAAGGAAAGTTACGCAGGCAGAAAAGATACCAACAGCAACCTCAAACGAAGTGAGCAAGGGACCCAAGAGCCTGAGCACCAGAGATAAGAATTAAAGTGATAAAGTGGCCCATTTTCATGGAAGAAGCGTGCAAGAGCCAAGGCTGTCACCTTCCCCTGTCTGCTCCAGGTGGAATGCAGTCTCCTGTTCTTCCTCCATTGCTCTGCTCCCCTCTTCTCTCCCTGAGCTCCACATATGCTTACGGCTCTCCCCAGCCAGTAGGCAGCTTTGGGTTTCCCTCTGTATAGAATCCAACCCTCCTTCACATTCCTCAAATAGTCTCTGAGAAGAAGGAAGGAAAGAGGCTTACTTCTTGCCCTACAGTCCCAGCTGCCTTCCCTCTGTTATCAGTATGACTCTTGCAGAAAAGGAAGCCGGAGGTAGAAAACACTATGAGACAGAAATAAACCCTGCCAGGGCATCAGCGTCACTGTCCGTTTTATCTCCTTCTGTCTCAGTTCCTATTTTCATCAGCTGCTGCTGATGGATGCATTTCTTTATACATCTGCACTCTGTTCACCTCCCTTTGCTGACAGCCCTGGAGTCCCTTTTCTATCGCAGTATATTCAAGAAGTGAGATGAACAATAACAAGATCCTGTCCGCGTCAGGGACATGCCCCAGGGGTGACCACTGGACAGCCACAGTGCTACTCCTGCCCTTCCTTATCTCAACTCCTTCTCCCTCCCTCAGTGTGTACATCAGCCCTCACTTGTGGCACAACGTCTGGCTTTCACAACAGACTGTGCACACCTTCATCCACTTGAAGACAACAAGAGAAAAAGCTGCAGAAGAATAGGCTGAATGGAGCTTTGCTGAGGTTCTGTGCATGTGTGGGCCTGCCTGCTTGTGAGCACCTCTGGACACTGTGTCTGCAGGCATCAGAACTGAAGCCCTGAATATCAGCAGCCTACATCCCTTCTGGTCCCTAGCAAAAACTCCATTGTTTCCAAGCGGAGTTTTCTCAAGGTTGAACAAGCACAGACTTCTGCCCACAGAGCATCGCCTCAGGGTGCGTTTGGACTTTCAGCACTGGGGTCACAGTGGAACATTTTTCTTGCAATTGTACACATAAAAAGGCAGGCATTTAAAGATAAAATCTTAATTTAGCCAAAGAGGTAATCAACCCAGGGGTGTACTAGAAAGGCTAATAACCTGCAACTTCAGTTCTTACTTATCCCAGCTGAAAATCTAATGTTTAGAGTTGTTCCCCAAAGCCTAAAGAGGGTAGATTTAGGTTAGATGTAAGGAAAAAATCTTTTACAGTGAGGGTGGTGAGGCACTGGAATAGGCTGCCCAAAGATGTGCTGGATGTCTCACCCCTAGAGGATTTCCAGGCAAGGCTGGATCAGGCCCTGGGCAACCTGATCAAGCTATGGTGTCCCTGTTTATTTTAAGGGATTTAGACAAGATGGTCTTTAAAGGTCCCTTCCAACTCTAAGGATTCTATGATTCTAAGCAGACTGGAGGAAAATAAATAACCCTTTCGAGTATCCAAGCTTGTGCCAGACATCAAACAAAAAACTATTTATTGAGAATTCATGCAAAGAATTCTTTAATTAATTGGCAGTTTTCCTTTTCTGAGGAGCACTTACTTTCACGGTACATTTCCTATCCTGTTAAGATCTCTGATTTTGTATTTTTCTCTGATTTTCATTACTTGCAACATTACACTGAGTGGTAAAGATCCAGCTTGGGAAGAGAGGTGAAAGGAAATGTTGTGCTTGGCTCTGGTCAGGAGTTCAGGTTTGACAGAATAGGATCATTACACTGAGCTTACAAAAGAACTGAACAGTGGTTCTAGCATGTATTCAGAAAGCCCAGTGACGTAGCTCAAATATAAAGAGGGCAAATAACAAAGATCCTCATAGCAATTTTTTAATGGAACTGCTATGGAAATACCGATCCCCAAGTATTCTGCATTTATTTTGGGGCAGTAAGTATTTGCCTTGACATTACTGGGAGACTCAGTGGAGTACAACCTCCCTTTAGTGGCAGTTCTTATCAGACAGCCACAGCAACAAACACAAAAATACCCAGGAAATCCTTGAATAACATTTTGCTAACAATTTTTCATGAAAATTTGTTAATATTGTGGTGATTCCAAGATGCCCATGAGGAGCTCCCACCCACTGGAGTCAGCAGTAATTTTGTTCCTGATCTTGAGAACTGGTGTTTTGTCGCCCATAAGGCCTCATTATTTAGATTCCTTTTTTAAGCTTTATCTTTTTAATTCTCTCACCTGTGCTCCTGCGTGGTGTATTTGAGCAATTCTGCAAGCTGCAGAGGGTATTTGCAGATTTTCTGAACGGGTGTGAGAAGAAAACCATCAATGGCAATGTCGATCATCTGCTGAAGCAAGCGACAGGCCTCAAAGAAGTGACGGTATTTGCCCTGTTTCATCAGTTTGGAAAGTTCAATGCAGGCACTGGGATGATTGTTACAGTACTCTGAATAAATAGCAAAGCCTTCTTGCTACAAGAAAGAAAAAGCCAAAGCATTAACTGAAGTATTTGTTTACAAAGGATGAAAGACATTTTTTGTGATACCTGTTACATCTGGTTATATGAATTAAATGCATTTTTATATTGCTTCCAAATTCAGTAACAACCAGCTTCAAAATTACACATAAATCTAACTTCCAAAGCTATGTACCTCCTCTGTATGAACACAGAGGTAGAAGCTTTCATTAAGTCAGGATCATCAAGTCCAGTACTTCAAGAAGTCCTTTTGTTTGGTAGATCCTTGAGATCAGAAAGCCTTGACAGCTGCAGGTTTCTATTATGAACTAAGACTCTTTCCCCACCACCTACAATCCTTATTTTCTTTAGGAAGATGCTGCATGCCTGACTAAGAGATCTGAGATCACTGCAGATATTCCATCCTATCTGTGATCAGTACGGTTTTGAAATCATGTACAAAGACCCATGCTTCCTACAGATAAGGAGAAATCTGAAATATTTAAATAATTGTAACTTAAGTGTAAATACTTTATATTCTAAAACGCTACCTATTTAAAGTTCAGCATTTGACAGCCACTTGTTAGTTAGTGGCTGTATCCCTCCCAAGGTTATCATCTTCTTATCAGATTTTGCTTGTTTCATAAATAAAACCAACTTCTGCAACGTACATGTTGGAGAAAGCATGACCCTATCTCGCTCAGATGAGGCTCCTCTTTGTTGTACTGTTTCTCAAGATCCTTCAGAAACTTTCTTTGGAATTTGTAAATATCCTCAATATTTCCAAAAATGGTGCTTAGCTGTGCCGTGGTGAACATTCCTGTATGTTTGCGACACTGCCGAATATAACCCTGGAAACAAAATTAAAAAAAAACACCTCGTTAGTTTGAAGATAGAAAAACAGTTTCTACTCTGAAAGCATCCCACTGAACTGGCAAAAACCCTACGATCCATGGGCACGTGAGTGCTTCCCAGCCATACGTGCACAACTGGGCAAGCAGATTGAAGAGTGGTGCCCAAATTGATTCTTCCAATCCAACGTCTCTCCCATGTCCCATGCTAAGTTAAGATCACACTGTAATAGATTCAGAATGCTATCCTTTGCTAAACCCACTGGCAAGGAGGTAATAGTACCAGCAAGATTCACCTAAAAATACAATTACTTTTTACTTGTTTTGAGTTCACATGCGAATACATCACTGTAGCACTTATACCTCAAAAATGTGTCCGCTCTTCAGTACTAAGCTCAGAGGAATGTCATCTTTTAAAAAAGGATTTATAGGAGATACATATTAGAAGTACTTCATACTCTAAAAATTAATGAGTTGGTAAACAGTGGAGAGTGCCCCAGAACTCAGCCAACCACGGCACTGATGCTGCTGCGTGTACAAATTCCTCCCTCGTCCTCTAGGCACTCACTCCAATTTGCTAGCATAAGTAAACAGGAAATCTGAATGACAAAACTCACATTCAGTGTTTTGGGTTTTTTTTTTAAAGCTTGCTGGTTAGCAAAAAAATGTGGTGTTTTTGTCTTCCCTCACATCTTTCGTCAGAATGCATAAAAAGCCTTCATTGACTAATAACCAAACTGCTGACACATCCACTTTGTTGTCCATCAAAGAACCTAGTGATGCCTGGTGCACTGATGGATGACAACGTGACAAATACAGAGAAAGAAGAGCAGACTAAGTGTAGTGGGAATATTTTGGTAGGTTGCTAAGCTCCCATCCAGATGCTAACCACAAACACACGTAAAAACCAGGTCAAATACATCACAGTCCACACCAGAGAAGGCAAACAGCAGTGAAAAGTAGTCAGAAGCTTCTTGGGGGAATGAGGTCCCTCAAGAAAATGTGAATGAAAAGAAACCTGCTGTCAATAGTTCATGGTTCAAACAAATTACTTCTAAGACAAATCTAAAGAATTCAGAGCTCTGAAGCATCTAAAAAAAAAAAGTCTCTGTGCTGGAAAAGCAAAGAAAATCTCACCCAGCAAACATTCTCTGTGTACATTAATTTCAAAAGTTCAGTTTCTGAACTGTTATAGATTCTATTAAAAGTGCTGTAAGTTTTCTATCTAAAGCAAGTGATAACAAGCTTTAAGTAAACTGCACTTATTACTATGGAAATAGCAGTCAGACAAGCAAACTAATTTTTCCGTGACAAAATTGGAAGACTTTTCTTTTCAGAAAGGAAGTGGTGCCTTGTGGCAGCCTGAGGAGAGGAAAGCCTTACGAGGGCACAAACAAAGCCCGGACTGACAGCCTTAGAAGCACTAAGCACAATATCAATATCGTGATACGGGAAACCATTCCACTTCTCCACTTGGATGGGATGTTTTGTTCACATAAAGTCAGCAGAACGCCCTCAGGTTGAAGCCATGTACCTCACAGATGTCCTTGAGATGCTTGATATAGACTCGTTCCGTGTTCATAATCTCCTGTATGACGTTGGTTCTCATCTGATCCTTGTTTTCAGCTATTTTCTGACGATGCTTGCTACTATCTGCATCTTGTTCTTCATCCTGGATACTATTGCAATTTTCTGGCAGTTCCTCCTGATTGACTCGCAGCTGCAGCCAGAACAAAGCAGAGCAGTGTGGAACAGTTGACTTTTACAGAACGTGACAAAATCATTACAGACATCTTGCAAGTAAGAGACGACTTGTGAAAGAAATGTTCCCATTCCTTCCTTACAAGAGAGCATTCCAAAAAAAGAATTTCCCATTCTACTCACTGGATATTCAGATAACGTGTTGAGATTTTGTTTTGTTGGTTAAATCCATGGCTTTGTACTCTCAGCATCTGAGAGATATATGCAGCGTAGCCTGTGTGTTTTCCAGAATGAAGTTTATTTCTTACCCTTGCTAATAGTTGATGTGCAATTTGGGCCAAATCAGCTTCTGAGCAAAAATTTCAAAAGTAAACACTCCAAACACTCCAAAATTTTCTTCTCCTGCCCCAGCAGGAGAGTTTTCTTCTCCTGCCCTGCTCCCTGTCTGGGTAACAGCACCTCCTCTGTCCGCTTTTTTCTGATTGTCCATTTTGGACGGAGAGCTCAGAGAAGTAAAGGCAGGAACTGCCTCTTGTACGTTGTGCAGTACTTAATACAGTGTAACCCAAGTTTCATTAAAGGCTCTCAAAAAAGGAAACTAAATTAAATTATAAAATATAATTCAGTGTTATATCATTCAAGAGGCACAATAACCTGGTTAAGTTCTGACGAGGGAGCTCAGACTATGAACCAGACTCCTGAAGAACACTGTGGTAATAAATTACGCCATTTTACCAAGAAATCCCTGCAGTGTCAGAAGGCAGCGGCACACAGCACAGCTTGCCCCAGTCGAGTCTCACACAAACCACTGCTCTCTTTGTACATACTCCTGGCTGAGCCTTCTGCTGCCCTCATTTCTACTCATGAAATTTCTCTGGCTACAGAAGGGCCACACAAAAAAAAGAGCGTACCTGAGGGTACGATCCTCTCTTGGGTTACAATATGGGAAGTCACTAGGAGTTACAACGCCAGTGTTTGGATTTAAAGACACTGAGGATCAGCCCCTTCATTTAGATTTAATGCCACAGTCACCGCTGTGTTGTACCACAAGGACCCAGTGTATCAGTGGAGCAAAAGCAACAGTTACTAACCCTGACAAAGCTAGCTGGAAACCAGGCTTCTTTGTCCTCATTTCTTCCCCACCACCAGTCTTTGTTGGAAGCTTCCAGGACTCTAATGACATCTCCAGCTTTGAAGCCCAGCTCTTGATCATCCATAGTCACATGGTCCCAGAGAGCTTCTGCATAGACAACACTGCCATCGCTTATCAGCTGAGATGGGAAGAGAAAGGCGATGTGAAGGACAAAGGATAAACAATGACCCATTTAAAAATCACCAAAAAGCATTAAAGCACCCCACCAGAGTGCCAAAGATTAATCCTCCTAGGGGATAAAACTAAAATTACAGACTTTCAGAAATCTGTGCATTCCCTTATTAGAGTAAGAACAAGTAGAGTCCTACTCCAGAGCAGCTATGTAGCTGATGAGTCAGGCTCCCTGTGAAGTACTGTCACTGTGCTCTTCTCTTGGCACCTGACCTTGCACACTGTCCAAGGCAAAATACCATGGCTGCTGGATACTTTATTATGATGCCTACAGCCATTACCCTGTTTATGAACAAGAAACCTCCTACGTGCGGAAAATGCACTCCATCACGATAACAATGCAAGGATTCCCCACAGTGGAATGTAACCCAGGATGTTACCTCATTAATGGCAAGCTGCTCCCCTCCGGGCTGCAGGTACCTCGGCGTGGCCTGGCAGAGCTCCTCATAGCTGTAATCTTCCTCGCTGCCATTGTCATCCACCAGTGCCGAAGATTCGGTCCCACCATCTGCAGCAGCTAAAACAGAAGGCAGAACAGCTGTTTGTGCAGTCACTCTCACACAAGCACCTATTCCAAAACCAAACAAAGCAAGAGGAATCGCTTTGCAGTTGCCTCTGTTACTATGAATATAACAGTAACAATGAAAGTGCAGTGTTCTCTGGAAAAGCACTCTGCAGACATATATTACTTTTTACTCCTCTTTGTAATTGTCCCGTTTTGCATCTGATGAAATAGAGATATTCGCCTTTTTGTGCGCAAAAAAAACAGAACTACAAACTTTTTTTTTTTTTTGCTAAATCCAGAAGAAATGCAAAATAATCTGACCCAGAAGAGAGGTCTGGCTGCAGTGACCACATCACAGAGGGGCTGCTGACAACCCCTGGCTCTGTCATATCCCTGACATGTTTCCCCAGAGCGCACTGCCACCGAGATAAGTGGGCAGCCCATGCCTTGCAGACAAACACAAATCAGAGCTAAGGCGAGCTGCCTTGTGTCTGTACAGACACAGGAAGCAGCATGGAAATGACTGCCCCTGTGCACATGAGCATCTGGAGTTACTGCATAAAACTTCACAGATGGGTTTTTCCACCCGAGGTTCCATCTCTGGGTGGGAGGTAGGTCCTTCTGGCTATCATCTCTCCTTCACAAATGGAAAAGATTGGCTTTGGGACCATTAATTCTGGTTGCCTTAGGTCCACATGGCTCGGTGCCAGACGCTTGGCTGGGAAAGCCAGCTGCAGTGTCTAAAACAGTGCTAGGGATGAGCTAACAATCATGAAGTGCTCACAATTGCTATCTCAGTGCCTGAATGCACTGCCTAGTCCTTAATTTATCCCTACACATTTATTCCTAAGGTTGTCTCGAGCTACGAATAACCAGAGAGTCTGAAGATCACACAGTCCTCAAAAATCCAATCAAAAATTATACCCACAATGGGGTGCTAGCACTGAGCTCCTTTTTTCACATCTGCTGTGTCCCACATAAGCAGAGCAGCACCTTTCCTTCCCAGGGGAAGGGACTTCATGGCTGAATTCTTAAACCTACTGCTTGCACCTACCCGCAACACACAGCAGCAGATTCTGCCCTGCCACTCTGCCCTTCCTTTACCCACATCACAAACAGTTATCTGCTTTGTGGGGAGGACGACTTCAACCCCCACTTCTGGCTGCTCAGATCATTACAAGCATCTTTGGTCATTTGGGTGTTGATGTGCAAGAGATCAAAGCTGACATCCACACAAATTAAATAAAAAGAAGAGTTTTCTTTAAAAGAGAAAAAAACATGCCACGGTCTTGATGTAATGCAGCACAGATATTCTGCCACGCTCTGCTGCCCACCGGCACTTTAAATATGCACTCATGCTGATGGCACAATAACAACAAACGAGGATGTGGAATTCCTCCTTAAAAAAAAACAACAACACAGGAGTTTTTCCCTAGAGCTTTGTAAATCCGAGCACTGACAAACTTCTCAAACACATCCCATCAAACGTTCTGCAGCTGTCCTATTACAAAATCTGCAAATAAATAACTCATCAAATCAGTGTTTAGCTTACAGATCGATAACAACAACAAAAACAACACCCAAATCATCCCAGCGATCCATCTCCTCTACAGTGTCAGTGCTGTCTGCTGGTTTGTTCCGGCGAGGATGGCACACCAAGACATCCCGACACATTTAGCTCCAGGTGAAAAATGACTGCAGTTTTGGGGTTGATAACTGCTGGTTATTCCTCACCAAAACAGCGAGCTCACGTTGTGTCTGCAGGCAGCAGGCAGGGCTGTGAGCTGCAGATGGGCTCCCCAGCAGCTCGAAACTCAGCGATGCTGTGGGACCGATCCCACCTCCCAGCTGTTTGATCACCGGTGCCACCATTGGCTCCCGTGAGTGACACGGACATGAACACAGCCAAGCCCCCCACCTGCCACCACCGCCTCATCCAACGCCATTAAAAAAGAAGAGCAGCTACTCACTTGTGCCCATATGAAGGCTCTCCAGGCTCCAAAATCGTGCCATTCCCCCGCGGGCCACCATGATTCCAGCGGGGGTACCGGGCCAGGGCAGCTCAGAAGGGCCCAGCTCGGCCCCGTGCCCTCCTCGCCCCACTGCAGGCTGCGCTGCAGGCCGGGCTGGGCTGCAGGGGGAGGAAGTGCCAGAGCAGCAGCGAGAGGCGGCCCCGCAGCGGCGGGGAGGGCATGTGCCTTCCCATCCCCGCGACTGCAAGGGCAGTGCTGCATGCAGCACGGAGTTCCTCCTGTTCCAGCAGCGAGTATCAGCCCATCGCTGTTACAGTACACCAGCAGAAATCCGCAATGAAGGCTTTGTTTTTTTTTTGGTTTGGTTTGGTTTGAACGCGGCTGTTAGAACTGCTTCACAGCGATGTGCTGTGTCATTATGCATGGCACGAGCAGCCAAAAGGTTAAGGCTGCAGCAGACAGGGAGCAGAGGGAGGACGGAGGCATTTTCTCGTGCAAATGGCAAACAGGGAGCAAAAACAGGGCACTCAGCAGCAGTCGCTGGCCATAATGTCCCACTGTCCTCACAGAACTCCGTCCACCTGCAAACCACCTGGGCACTACCCGGGGACTGCTCACCCAGCGAGGTGCTCTCACAGAAATCCGGGCTGCCCCACCTGACAGGAGGCAGAGAGGAGCTCCCTTCTCAACCACCAACCTTCCCTGCTACCCCATGCTGTGAGGAGACCTGGTGGACTGCAGCAAGCAGTATATATATATACATATATAGTGCGATATGCAGATTACACCTATGTTCTTCTCACAGTCAGTAAAAACAACTGAAAAGACAGAAACCAGATAGGAAAATATTCAGGTATTTCACCGTGCCGGTGAAGGCTGCTCACTTTACAGCAGCCAGAACACAAGCCCTCTGCCATGTCAACACCGAACTGCCAAAGGGAAACCAGTTCAGAAGCCACACCGTTCTTACAGAGGGGAGATTAGAAATCATGTCTGGAAACCAGTCATCCGAAGTGACTCTTGCAGAGCGGCACAGAAGTGCGTGTTTTCCCAGTGACTCATCAGCACTCCGTGGGCTGGCTCTGGGAGGATCCTGCCCTCCTCCCCTGCGGATCCCAGCTGCAGCCATGAGCCGAGCTGCCACCACAGCACTCCTGTGGGGTGAGCTGCTGCTGGGTTCATACCCTTGCAGATCAGCTGGGGATGGCCGAGGGCTGTCCTTGCAGTGGCAGAGCAGTTAGTGTGGCCGCACACATTGCTTACCCACACTGAAAATGCTGCATTAGAGCACATATGCCACAACAGCAAAAGCTGATTTGCCACCTCGGGAAAATGTTGTAGGTGCCCTGCTATGTCTGCTCCCAGCTCAGTGGTTTGATGCTACCAAAGCACGGCAAGTTTGAACACCACTTTTTGGTTGCCTGCAACAATTTGAACAGGCTGTAGGAAGTACAGAACTCGTAACAAATCCCAACATCACATGTAATAAATCCTACTTCACCCTTTTCTCAATATTCCACTGAGGCTTTATATAAGAAAATATCATGGGACCCATCCACCGTAGGGCAGAACAAAAGTGCCCCCAACCCGCTTCCCTCTGAGAGTGGCAGGCAGCAGATGCCTAGGGAAGAACATAAAACCAGATGAGGCATGTAATGGTGCTTTCTAATGTACTTCCCTACATCCCAGCTATCTGCAGATCAGATTCCTCCTGGGGCAGATGCGGTATCTCAGTGTTTAATGAGCCAATTTTTTCAAATCGCTTTCTGAATTTCTGTAAGCTTTTGGAATCTGACATATCACACGCAGCAATTAATTTCATAGCTTAATTTTACTATCTTTTGTTTTGA
Source organism: Callipepla californica brunnescens (assembly GCA_023055505.1). NCBI lineage: Eukaryota > Metazoa > Chordata > Aves > Galliformes > Odontophoridae > Callipepla > Callipepla californica. The sequence continues at coordinate 106,350,686 of JALIRH010000001.1, read as the reverse complement.
ACTTAACTACCTGAAACTTTCATTTAGTTCCTACATCATTAGAAAAAATAACAATTATCTGTTCATTGTTCCCATGCCAATCAGCGTACAGACATTTATTCCCCTGTTGTTCCAAACTGAAGAGTCCAAGCCTAGTTAATCACTCTTCACATCAAGACAGTAAATGGGTTTTCCTATCCTTTTTGCCTTTCCCTCTATTGTCCCTTGTAAGAAATGCCTTTTGAGGTGGAGAGGAGCGGGCAGATGGCCCCTCATGCCACTCCAGTGGCACAATCAGGCTTTCTGTTTTGTTCTCCATTCCCTTCCTACAAATTCCCGCCCTCCTATTTACTGTTTTGACGGTTACCATGCACTGAACTGACATTTTATTTATCTATAGAATCACAAGGCAATTGCCTGCAGAAAGGCATCTAGTTCAAAGTCCACTCCTCAGAGGCTTGTTTTCCTCCACGTGCACTACCTTGCTTTTAACAACATCAAATTCCACCTGCTGAAAGTGAACGTGCTGTGTCCCCCTGTCACGAAATCCTTCTGCAACTGTGTTCGAGCAGCTTGTTTTCACTGCCACGAATAATGCAGCCTCCATGCAAAAATGGTGAATTCATCCCAGACTTCCCTTTTCCATGTTATCTGGGGGGACAGCAAACATCAGAAGAATGGTACAATCCTTCACACCTCCACTCGTGGTCTCTCCCCTTAAGAAAACCAATCACTTTCCTCCTCTGTCAGTGCTTCACCACTCTGAAATGCATAGGAAGACGTTCCCTCCCATCCCTCTACAAAATGCACATCAACTTCTTCATAAGGATCCATACTTCTGTTGTTACTCTCTGTTACAGTTCAAAGTACTATATACGATACTTTGTGTATTCTCTGTATTATTATGTCAGATTCACAGGTCTACTGCTCATTGGGTCACTCTCGGTGCTTTTTTACCGATGGGTATCTCATTGCTGCCATCGTCTAAATTTGTCCCATAAACTGTGCCCCAAATTCTCTGTTTCCTGCAGTCTGGATCAACCAGCTCAGCTGCAGACATGCATAGCGTGAGATGACAGTACCACTCCCTCAAAGAGCCGTTCTTTTATGTGTAATCCTCCACACACCTGAGGAGTGACTCAAGAATTGTTTCCCTTCCTGTGGGTTTCCCGCTTAGCTTCACCAAGAAGTTATTTACAGTACACCTATAAATGTAGCACTATTCCCCATTGTAATGCTTAAAACACACAGCAGCAGTTTAAGTGGTGGTGAGGTACAGGCACAGGCTGCCAGAGAAGCTGGGTCCCATCCCTGGAGGCGTTCAAGGCCAGGCCTGATGGGTTCCCGGGCAGTCTGACCTAGTGGTGAGCAACTCTGCCCATGGCAGAGGGTTGGAGCCAGATGCTCTCTGAGGTCCCTTCCAACCCCAGCCATTCTACGACTCCATGATGCTATCATAAGTCTCCTTTTATGACTGTGCTTGCTGCCACTGCCACTTCTCTGCTTTCCTTAGTTCATCACATTTATTATCATCATCTGTGTGATCTCAGGTGGTCCATAATTTAACCGTGTTATGATGCTTTTCCTATTTTGGCGTGGCAATACTAATCCATGGATCCTGTGACACTTGCTGGTGCAGTTAATTACTTTTTCTTTAATATTTTAGAGCCACTCTTTCGCTGGTACAACTGCTATCCCTACATGTTTGCACAATGGATATGCTGGTTATGCTCTGCTAGCGACCTTCCTTCGACCACGTTTATGATAGACATGTTTTTAAAGAAGCTACATGGCACATGTGTATATTTCTCCATCTCACCTTTAAATTTTCACTACGAGTGGCATGGTTTCCTATTTTTCTAAATTCTTTTTAAGCAACGTTTGTCTAACAGTTCCTACTTTGCACTACAGTTTTGCCATCTTCTGCCCCATCCTTCATTTGAGGATCACTTAAATTGCTTGTAAAAGATGTGTTGTCCCATTATGTGTATTAGTTCATCTGGCCAGCTTTCCCCTAATTCTTTGTTTGGAAACTACTCTGTAATCTCTTGATTTGCATGTCAGCAGCCTGCTTTTCTTTTGCTTCAGAAAACAAAGGATCTTTACATTTCAAGCGTTCCTCAGTTCATAAATAATATAAATCTGCTTTTTTACACCATTTTTCTACCTGAAGGTGCCTGAAGTTACAAAGACCTCTCTGTGTGACACAGAGCATGATACTGGCAGCGTTTCAGACACTTACCATTGGGCTCCTCGTCTCCTAGTTTTCACCTGACAGCTTCAGCTCTGCTTCCTATCCACTGCCGTTGCTAGGGCACCCACCTGCCCCACAGCAGGGCAGGGGATTTCATGATGCTCCTTAACCTCCTGTTCATGACTTTCTGCCTCTCTGAGCTTTTCAGAATGCAGCACACACCAAGCAGCTGCTTGCAATGTCAGACACGTTCCACCCACCTGCTGACAGCCATGAACACACCACCAGTGCAACAACCCGGCAATATGCATTTACAGACCCACAGAACCACAGAATCGTAGGGGTTGGAAGGGACCTCTAGAAATATCAAGTCCAACCCCCTGACAAAGCAGGCTCCCTAGACTGGGTTGCACACCTGCTTTCTCACCTCCTTACCTCCTTGCTCTTCTGGGGAGCAGAACAGCATAGCAAGGATATGGCAGCAAGCTGCAAACTGTTTTCTCTCAAAGGAGTGATTAATAACATCTGCCTATTCATTTCCATGGCCAGTAACTTACTTGGGGTGGCTTTTTTTTTATCTGATCAGTGACAGGGACAGAGAACCTGAAAAGCTTCCCTCCCAGTCTGTTTGTGCTCTGCAGAGGCTGCACATATGCTCAAACCCAGCCCCGACGAACTGTGAAAACCTTGATGGTATTGTGGGCAAATAACAGGATGTATTAATCTAAATGGCAACATCCACATTTGAACTGAGCATCTAAACTCCCATTACAATCAACACAAATTGGTCACAATTGAACAAGCTGAGAGGAATTCAGTCTATTCTAAGGTTATTCCTTATCTAATATTCACTGAGGGAAACAACTTAAAGGCTCTGATCCATTGTTTAAGCATAGGTACTTAGCACCATTTCCAGTATTCTGCATATCCTACCAGCCTCCAGCTCCCACTCATGAAAGAAATAGGTTGCCCAAAGGTCCTTGGTCACAACTGCCAGTCCCGTGCATATACTCAGGTATCCCACACAGCACTGGACACCTGGGGTGGGCAACTGAATCAAGTCCCAGACCACCACTGCCTGTGACAAGTGTTTGTAAGTGATACTCTTATATAGACAGTCACATTTGGGCAAATTGAGGTGACTTCAGTTCATCCCACTTCACCTACACAGAGCTGAGTCTATCTAAAGGGCTTCGCAAATGAATTTAGCCAAATTCAAGCCCACAGGATGTGAAAAAGAAGTAATTTCTGAGATATTCATACAATTTTCCTCTAGTGTGATAATGAGGTAATGTCTTTCATATTAATTTTAAATTGTAATACTGTAAGCACAAGAGTATGCAATAAGAGTCACAAGGGAGGTTTCCCTTACGTCTTGGATGTTTCTGTCTCCTCATACACTATAAAGATTTACTGTCTGATTTTCTACAAATTTAAATCTCCAGTTCTATCTCCCACTGTTATAAAAGTAGCCATACAATATATTAGGCTTTAACAAGTCACTAAAATAAGATACCGCTGGTTTTCATGGCTTGGGTCTAGAATTTCTGTCCATAATAAAGGCCTTTTGTGTTATCAGATTTCACTGCACATGAGCAAACAAAAAACTCTCACATGTTCACAGACAAGGAAATGCCTTGTGAATTTAAGAGAAAAAGGAAAGAAACCAGAATGTGTGACACTACTCACTTTATTATTTTCTACTGGAGCTACTTAGAAGATCTCTGCAACGGCCCTTGAATTGCAAAGCCACTTGCTTTCCCACTTGCCTTCAGGGCTTTGGTTAAAGAAGTTTTTCCTCTTCTATTTCTATGTTTATTACAACAAGTCATAAAAGTCCCATCTAGTACAATCAATATTGCTCCATTGTCTTGAAAACTAGCAGAAATCTTGCTTTGAGCACTCATCATCCTGACGCTTATATTGAGGAGAACAGCTATTCTAAAGCTAAATACCTGGAAATATACTGCACTCAGGCAGTTGTCTAGGGTAACTAGTGTCATTTCATGTGATGAACAAATACAAAATGGAACAGATAACTAAAAATAAAATATTTTTTTATTCTCTGTAATACTTAATTTCTTTCCTTCTAAATGATCCCTTGGAAAAACTGTTTATTTGTGGGCAGTCCTTTTGAAATCTCAGACCAAGATACCACATGGTTGCAGCAAGGACTGCAAAAGTAGATGAAATTCAATTCTATGTCCAGTCTGAATCATTAAGTGTGCTAAGATACCTACAGCAGTGACACACCCCAGACATGGGTTTTAAGAAAGTTCCCAATGACTTCCTATAATAAGAACACTAATATTGTATATATAATGCATCTCATTCCCATATGAAGCAAGTCTAAACTCTTTCTTGGAGGGGACCTTCTGCAGAAAACTGCCTGATGTTTAGGCAGGAAAATGCAGTTTAAAATGTTCTTTTATAAATTGATTTGTAGTTGACATGCTTTTGAGCAGAATTTGCTTGTCATTCAACAAAAATTTACCTTAGAATCATACAAACCAAGTATTGACTATTAAATGTAATTTCAATATACAAACATTGAAAATACTTTTTGTTAGATTTCCTGCTTAGAATCACAGAATCATAGAACCACCATAATTGGAAAAGATCTCCAAGACCACCTAGTCCAACTGTCCATCTAACACCAATGTTTCCCCACTAAACCATGTCCCTCAGTGCAACTTGAGGCCATTCCTTCCCATCCTATTGCTAGTTATGCTGGAAAAGAGGCTGACCCTCACCTTGCCACACCCTCCTTTCAAGTAGTTATAGAGAGTGATAAGGTCTGCCTGGAGCCTCCTCTTTTTCAGACTAAACAATCCCAGTTCCGTCAGTTGCTCCTCATAGATTTGTACTCCAGACCTCTCATCAGCTTAGCTGCCCTTCTGGAGACACTCCAAGGCCTCGCTGTCTCTCTTGTAGTGAGGGGCCCAAAACTGAACACAGTTCTTGAGGTGCAGCCTCATGAGGGACAGTCACCTCCCTCCCTGCTCCTGCTGGCTGTACTATTTCTGATACAGGCCAGGATGCCATTGGCCTTCTTGGCCACCTGGGCACACTGCTGGCTCATGTTCAGCTGAGGACTGACCAACAACCCCAGGTCCATTTCCTCCACACAGTCTTCCAGCCACTCTCCCCCAAGCTTGTGGCATTGCCTGGGGCTGTTGTGGCTGAAGTGTGGAACCCGGTACTTGGTCTTGCTGAACTTGCTGTAGTTATACCAGGCCCTGATCCAGATATCTTTACAGATTCTGTGTGCACAGAGGCAGAGCAAAGGTTCCCAGCAGTGCTTTCTGACAGTGAAGTCTCTAAGGTGAACATTATGCTTATTTCCAACCCTCATCAATAAAACACAACTGATTATGCTCACCGTGAAAGAACACAATTGGTACAAACCAAAGCTCTTCTCATCTGCCAAGAAATTTTCCACTAAGTTTGACTTCATATTACCTGCACATAACATTGCATGCTACTAGCAAAGAATTACAGAAAAAGCACACAGGATGTATCGGAGGCTGATAGAGTACTGCTTCCAAAAAGGCAATCTTTTCCAAGAATCCATCCGTCATCAAACAGAAATCTGGCTCAGCTACCTTCATCCTGAATAAGCAGATGCAGCTGCAAACACTTCTCAGAAACAAGCTCTTCAATTATTTAAGGCTTTTCTACCCAGGAAGTGAAGCTGAATGCATGACAAAGAAAATTTTAAATACACGTAGTGTGGCTATGGTTTGAGTGTGAACTCAAGCACGTTACACCTTATTTCCTTCATATTTCAATCTTAGCTGCGGGCAAGTATGTGAACGCAGACAGTGGAAAATAGAGGGGCGTAAGTGGCACAAAAGAGTACACTATAGCAAAGAGGAGGTGTGAAGAACAAGGTTTGCACAAGCACCAAGCAACATAGGACAGGCTACTGACAAGAAAGTTATAAAACTAAGCAACCTAACTGTGCACTGAGACTGTCTGCACTGTTTCCTATTTCACACTGAGCTATGTCCTGGCCAAAGTAGGGCAAGAAGCTGAGATCCAGAGTTAAAAGGACTTGGACTTCTCACCATTAGATGTTCTCATCTGCCGCCGTCGCCCGACGCGGTCCAGGCCGATGGGGGTGCTCTGTGAAAAGGTGAGGGGCCGGAACCTGGCAGAAACAGCTTTGTAGGGGGGCACCTGGTGTGCGGGGACAGGCGGCCGTGTGGTGGGCTGCGGGGAAAACACGAAACATCAGCATTAGTAACCAACTTACTCATTGGCCCACTGAGTACAACTCAGCGTGAAGGACAGCTCCTGCTGGTAGTGCACCTAGTCACAGAGGTAGCAAACACCCCTACTTCATGCAGCCTGAGGTTTCTTAAGCACTACTCACCATCATCACATTCTGTAATGTTACAGATCCCTGTTACATTAAAAACTCCGTAGACTTCTCTTACAATCAGGCACAAAATGTAACTTTCATCTTGTAATACTCCATACCTAAGTGCTCTGGAATCTAACTGATTTCAGGCTAACTTTGTAAATTCTCATCTGAATAGTGTAAGAGTGACCAACAGTGCTACAGCTGGAAGTTGTGTTCATTTCCTAGGCTGCTTTTTTTCTTCATAGAAGTAAAATAGATTTGTTTTGTAAGACTCCCTGGCTCTGAAGATCTCAGTAGTTAAAAGAAATAATATTTAGTTTACTTTTATGTAGAAGACATTTTCCTTAGTCAAATAATTCATTTGCTTCATTATGACTAGAAAACCCACCTATTTGCAAATTGAATCTAACTTTATGTCATCCCTGGACAATTTCACATCAGGTTGAATGACCTGGCATAAGCTCTCCACGTCAAAATTTCACCTTTTATTTATTTATGGACAATTAATATATTTTTGTAAGGCGTTAATCCAGATTCTTTCCCTCCCTAGTGCTGTTACTCAGTAGCAGACCTGTGAAGGACATCATCTGGCTTAAAATGCGTCCCTGTTGGGAATGCTTCATAGTTTTGGTCTTGGCCACAGTACATGGTCCCAGCAGTGCACCCACTGAAGTCCAGCTCTTACAAAAGCATCTAAGCAAAGAAAGAGTCAACTCCAATAGCTGCCCTGATGGACAGTCCTTCGTTAATAAACTGGTGTGAAAAAGGTTAGGAGAAACACCAATTTGATTTCAGTAGTAAACAAAGGGGGTGGAACGTCAAAGGAATTTTATGGTAGGTAAGAATTATTTGGGTTGTTTTAAAGGCAGTATGTTGGCAATACTCAATATCCCTTGAAATGTATGTATTTGTAAGTAGACCAAGCTCTGGGCAGCTTGTTCTAGTTTACCAAAGACTGAAGCTCTTTAAACACCTACAAAACAGAGCCATCACTACAAACAGAGCAGCAAGTTCCTCTACACATCATACCACTTCAAGACTACCTCCAGGAAAAAAAAGGATCTATTTTTTATATTTCAGATATTTTTTATTACTCAGTCTCTAATATAAACTGCTCTGAACAGAGAAGGCAAGTAGGTATTGATCAAGTGCTAACTGAACCACTTGCTGCTTCCTTATGGGCTTCCTCCATTCCATCAGGTCAATTGAAAAGTACATAGGCAGACTTTTTTTTTTCTCCTGCCAGTTTTCTTAATTCTTTCTTTACTTTGATAACTTCTTAAATTATTAGCAATTTTCTTAATCAGTTTCCTTATTAATTTTAAGTACCCTTAATATGCCAATACCAGGATTTCAAACACCACAGCAATCACCCCAGGATTGAACAGACCTGTTTCTGGAGATTTTGAAATGACTGACAATAATAGTACGTTATTTGTTTGTATACCTCTGCTCCTCAGAGCCTATATGCTGTGAGGTAACTAAATACAGAGCTGTATTACTCACTAATGAGATCTTACACACCAATATGAGAAGTAACAATCACTCCAAGAAAGAAACGAGGTTAATTTACAATAGAAAAAAGATTATCCCAAAGACAGTATCCATTTTATTCCATGCTGTTTCGCTTTTTAACAACAAGACAAAGTAGTTAGTGACAAGGAAAGCAGAAATCTGAGGATATGCTGTCAGTTTGACAAAAGGGAAGGAAGAGAAGGAAGCATCCATTCTATTTTCTAGGCTGAAGATAAAGACAAGGAAGTGAAAGGGTCTTATGCAGTTTGCAGAGAGTACATCTCTATCTTACTTGTGTCAGCAGACCTTCAATTTCTTCTGCCGGACCGCTTCCATAGAAATTAACCCCACCTATTACAGAGATGGGTCTTCTTTTTCGCCCTCTGGAGTAGCCTACTGTATTGCTTTGGATCACAGACCCAACAGAAGCCAGTCCTGGCTGATTTTCTCCATCCGTGCAGTCTGTCTTCTGTGACTCCACAGCAACTGCATCTTCAGGTATAGAGATACTTCTGATTGACATTTGGCCATAGTCAGAGAGAGGTCTGGGCCGAGACCTTTTTCCAGAGCCCCATCTCCTGGGCGTGACCCTTTGCGTGTCTGTCTTTTCTTCATCCTGGGATGAGGACTTCTTCCAGTGGTCATCAGAAACAACCTTTTTAAATGTGAACAAGTCAAATAAGCTACAGAATTTTCTGATACTCAATCAGTTGTGAGTTTATCACATGGCAGATCAACTTAACATCGCTAAAAAGAAAGTGTTGCTATAAATACAATAAATACAGCTGACAATTCAGGAAGGCGGTAACTTTACATAGGAAAGTTCACAAGCTGCTTGTGCTGTGTAAGGTTAACAGTGCATTGGCAGCACCTCTTGGGCAAATAACATCACTAATACCATCAATAACTCACCTATGACCTCTGCAGTGTCTAAAGGCACTTCTGACATTATTATAAATACTGTATTCACTCAGTCCTATCTTATGGCACTTGTAGAACTTCTTCATGTACATAAGAAATGACAAATACAACATCTGTAAAAAAAAATTTAAACCCACACATCTTCCTCTGCTTTACCCCCACCCAGTGATGGAAACAAGCAGTGAGTCTCAGTGTGGTTTGCTGATGCCAAGTAACTGTATGTTGAAACCCAAATGGGCAGCCACATTTCTCCTACCACCCTTCACACCCTCTTTCTAGCATCAGATCTACAGATTATGTGGCTGTGTGCAAATTGGTTTAGTGAGATGATTCATTTTGGAAGGGAGAAATTACTTAGCTCCCCAGTCAGGTAGAGCAGAAAGAGAGATACAACACTGTAGTGCTAATACAAGCACTACAAAAAGGAAGCTAAGAAAATACAAATGTCATCTGTATTTAGCAACCAGTTGGCCCATTGAGGTTAATGCCCATAGGTATCACATTTGTCCTAATACTGTAAGTCTGGAAGTAAAACAGTCTTGCTTCAAATACTTATCAGCGGCAACATTTTGAAGGACTTCAGTCTGCATGGAGTAAAGCTGCTGTAAACTTCTCTATCAAAACTCCTCGAGCTTTTGAGAAGAAAATATTGCAGATAAAATTTTATATTCACTTTTGCCTTAGATTTCCAAATTCTCAGAACCTTTCCTGGCTCATCCATATAGAACAGGGAAAACAAACAAACAAACAAAAAAAAACAAATAGAGAAGACAGGTGTTTCTGGTCTGGGTTTGCGTGACTGTGTGCTGGAACGAATAAACTCCAATTTACTGTGAACAGGTGAACCCTGCTGTAATTTCTTATATGAATTATGAATGAATTCTGACCTTTTTGTAACAAAAATCAGCCTACTTCCTTATTGAGAGCCTTTAGACTGCCCTAGTGCATTTCTGACCATGTTCAAAGCTAACAAATACTCCAAAAAGACAGGCTGCATTTCAACTGTCTCTGGCTACCATTTGTTCATGTTTTAGATGAACTGAAGGCATTTCAGGTTACTTCATGTTCAAAACAACCGTTAGCCTAGAACCAGCAATGAAGCTATATAAGACAGCTGATCCTCTGTTACCTACTGCACTACATGCCACTTTCAGCCAGCACAGCCCTTGCTAGCACCTGACAGAGTGGGCAGATTTTGACAGCTTAAGAGTAATTTCACCGTATGAAACCACTTTATCTAGTAGGCAGCCTTATTAAATAACATTTTATATGATTACTGCAATTGAGGGATGAAAAATGATCCACGTCCTTTGTTCTACATTAAATTCCTCCATTTATGATAGGAAATTTCCCCTAAATAGAGCGCTTTCATAAATACTGAATTCTACAACGTCACAGCTATCAATCAAGAACTCTTGAGCTTCCCTGCAGGTTTCAGCCCAGGACTCACTGAGTTGAAGCCATTCAGAGGGAAGTGAGCACCAGCTGCCACACCGACAGCTTCAGCACAGCAGGTGAGGCTGGCACTGAGCCTTCTCTGAGGTCACAGCAGCAAAAGCATAATTTAAATAAGGTTCTTACCTCCGAATCAGACACAGGTAAAGGGTCTCCACATACACAGTAACTGAGACAGGAGTTCATCAGAGTCATTTTGTATTTCTGTTTTTCAAAGTCTTGTCCATAAGAACCACAAGTGCAAACAAACTCCCTGCATAACCAGTCAGACAAAGTTCATCTCATGACCTGCACTTTTAGACTGAGAGAAGGACACGTCACATGTCATCTCCTAATCTGCTTTTTAAACCCTTATCTTGAGCAATAACATTTGCAAAGAGAAGACTATTCTCCTTCTGTAGCACTCCACCTACAGTAGTTGATTCAAATGACAGCGAGACTAATCTGCTGTGCAATAAACAACCCCAAAGGACACGTATTTTTAGGCTTACACCCATAACCTGCACTGCAGAAGAGTAGTAACAGAAAAATAATAATCCTCTCCTAGCAAAAAAATCAGAGGAAACCAGACTGCTAACCTCACATTGCTGTAAGTGACCTACTCAGGCAGGAGGGGCCCAATCAGGAGATGCTGACTGCCAGGAATAAAATACCCAGCGTGAAATTCACAGGCTCCAGTATTTCAGGCACTTTAAGCAAGCTCCAGCTACCACCAGCTCCATACTGGTGTAGCACCACTGACCTCAAATGACCTTCTCTTGATTAATCCCTTACAAGTGAGATCAGGTTTATATTTTACATTTGCAGACATGGGTCTAGATCTGCATGCCACTGCATGTAGGGCAAAGATCAAAGTGTCACACACTGACTCCAGAATTCTGCTGGTCAGATATTTCAAGGAATTTCAAGATTCCTGTGAAGGTCTAATGAAAGCTGAGTCCGTGCTGGCTTTTCTGACATTCACACCTGCCTGCACTGGGTTACCAATGTTAGCAATCAAGATCATTCATCTTGTACTTTAGGCTGCACCCTCAGTTAGGATTCGTAAGTCTGCAAACACAAACAAATCTACTGATTTATTCTGGGCAGCTAAACTCCTGTAACTGTGTACGAGCTGTATTTCAACAGTCTTTTCTGACAGCAGTGTTTCTACAGATACAACTATTTAAAATGAACTTTCTTCAGTCCAGACTGCATGTTTGTAGTGGATACTGTTCCCATGTAACATGCCCATCTTAACTTTTACAGTGGCATCCAGTTCCAGATACCCACACCTAAATATTGATGTCTGCAATGTCTGTCTGTATGTCAGCTAGATGTTAAAGCTCTCACTGCAATCTGCAGAAACTGGGAGCAAGATTCTGTTGCCCAAATACAGTCATCCAATGCCATTTCAAACACAGAATCATAGAATCCAAGATCCTCCAAGATCATCCAGTCCAGCCATCCACCCACCACCAATATTTCATCACTAAATATCCTAAGGGACCTACAATATCTCCATGCCCCATACATCATGCAGGTGCAGTACATGACCTACAGGAGGCCTGGGCCATCCTGAAACTGCCTCTGGAGTCAGGACAGGGGAACTGCCCAGGGCACCTTCAAAAGTACAAGTGTTTATAAACAGGCAATCAAGTTGAGCTCCTGCAATACAGCATCTGTGGGGCCTACAATTAGCACAGCATACAAAACAACTCAACTATGCAGTACCAGGAGCACACACCAGTGGCCAAAATGCCGCAGCCTTACTTTAGGTGCTGTGAGGAACCCAGGTAGAAGAGATGCCTGCACCACAGAGCCCACACCCAGCTGGGATGGACTGTTGCTCTACCTGGCCCAGACTCATTTCCCAGTGTGGGTCTGGAAGCTTCAAGGGTTCAGCTCTGCTCTCATCTCAATCTGGCAGCAGTACAATGCTGAGAGTTGTTGCCATTGGCATTCTCTGTTACTCATTAACACCAATGTACTCAAGATCAGCTCAGATGTTTAACTACTGAAATCCTAACTTAGCCATTGCAGCCGGATAAGAGCCAGGTTCTGCAACTACTACTTAGACTACAGTGTGTATCTCATAAACTTGGCACCAAAAACTGCCTCCAGAGGGAGTGTTACACAAGGTGAGGGTAACTCTCCAGAGCAGCACAAGATGTCCCTGTTCATGGCAGGGAGTCGGGCTAGATGACCTCTAATGGTCCCTTCCAACTCAAACAATTCTATGACTCTGTTCAGTGACTCTATGACCTGAACCATGCACTCTGGACGGTCTTGCTTATGAGGACCCAAGTTCTATCACCTGAAACTGCATGGAGGGACTTCTGCTGGCACAACTATACCAATCACCAGTAACATCCTATAGTCAACGGACATGCTTGGCTGCAGAAAAAACCCAAACGTAAACGCAACCCAACACACACCTGCCACTGGTGCACTTGTTATGCTGGCAATGCACAAACTATCCTGTGTGAGCTTTTGTTGATCCAGTCTTGCCGTAAAGTCCCCAGGAGAGAAAATCAAAATTTATGAATGCCTGAGAAGTTTCAACATAGTTTATTATGTCATATTTTCAGAGAAAGCAGAAATGTGATGGATATGGTCATGTTCTGTAAATAGTAAGGATTAAGAAGAGATAATGGAATATATTTATAGGGGAAAACTTTGGTGTTTGTGTTATTTTGGGTAGGTATGCCTGCCTTCATCACAAATGCATGTTACAGTGTTCATTTTGAAGTTGTACATAAAACTGTACAAATTTATTAGACTAGCAATGACAGCTATACATCAGTATTACAATCAGTGACTGTTTAATAGCTGATATTCCTGCATAACCCAGGAACTGCCACTGTATAACACAGGAACTGCCAAATTCCTGGAACTCAGCAGCAGTATTAAAAATGATTTTCAATTCACAGAATCACAGAACTGCAGGGGTTAGAGGGGACCTCCAGAGATCACGGAGTCCAACCCCCTGCCAAAGCAGCTCCCTAGCCCAGGTTGCACAGGTAGGCGTCCAGGCGGGTCTGGAACGTCTCCAGAGAAGGAGACTCCACCACCTCTGTGTGCAGCCTGTGCCAGTGCTCCGTCACTGCACTGTGAAGAAGTTCCCACACACATTTGTGCAGAACTTCCTATGCTTCAGTTTGTGGCCATTTCCCCTCATCCTATCACCACACACTGCAGAGAAGAGTCCAGCCTCATCCCTTTGCCTCCCGCTCCTCAGATATTTATAGACATGGGTCAGATCCCCTCTGAGTCTTCTTTTTTCAAGTCTGAACAGCCCCAGGTCTCTCAGCCTTTCCTCATAAGAGAAGTGTTCCATGCCCTTTGTCATCTTTGTAGCCCTCTGCTGGACTCTTTCATGAAGATCCCTGTCTTTTTTGTACCAGGGAGCCCGGAACTGGACACAATACTCCGCATTCATATAAGCTAGCAAAAACATAAAGGGCTGAGTGCTCATGACCTTGGTGTCATAAATAAATTTATCACCATCATTTGACTAAGTAAAAGTCCAGGCAGTGTGTCTCCACCCAGGAACATGATAAAAGGTAACCTTTGCACTTTTTCTTGTTGCACAATAGCAGCAGGGGAACACTAGTTGTAGCTCATTTATCATCACTGCTAACTGAGGTTAGAAGGTTGTTTATGGACATGATCAATAATTTTATTACCAAACTGCTGTCACAGACACAGAGATTAGGAGACTCCGGATATGATGGAGCCTCCTAAAGAAAGCGTATTTACTGCTTTCTTCCCAAATTTTATTAAAAGGTCCCAAAGTGTTATCAGTGCCCCGTTACTCTCCACTGATCCACCAGGACTGACAATTTCCAGTGCTATCATCACAGCAGTGCTTATCATGGAAATGACTGTTTTTAATGTATTAAAAAAAAAAAAAAAACACACTTATTCAGTGTATGCATCTTTTATCAGAAACCAACCAGAATTATTAAACCAATTCAATTCACTTACAGAAAGAAAATTTTCACCCACTCCTTTCTCACTAAATGCCAATTGCACCACAACCTTTGTCTTTCCGTTCCAGTAGCTCTTATGCATCTCTTTTTTTAATTAGCTTTTGAGAAGACCCTAAATAAATGTATTGATGGTCTGTCCCTGGGATACACACTGCTACTTGACCTGTGGTCTGTAAGATGGGAATGCAACCTGTGAAACAGCTGCAAAAATACTACGTAAAACCACATGCACTGAGACCTATACAGACAAGCAAAGCGGAAGAAATCAAAGTAATGCAACGTTCACATTTCAGCATAAATCATAGCTGCTTGGAAATCAAAGCCATTCGAGCACAATAATTGGTCTTTTTGTTTGTTTGTTTTAAATTGAGTGGATCCACAGTTCAAAATTCTGCAAAGCACTGCTTCAAAGGGGCACCCCTACAGCAGTCCTGCCACACTATGCTGCTTGGATGCATGCACAACAGATTTGCATTGCAATACAGTAAAATCACATTACTATGATTTCTAATGTGCTAAGAAACAATCCCTGTTAGCAACACGAGCTTCTGCAGTAAGCACTTGTTTTGGAAGCTCTGGAAGACAGAAAAAAAATTGTTTATGATTCTGCCGTTGGGATTTGCTGGCATTTATGGAATTTTTACAAATAAATTTAACAATAAATCACATCAGAAGATCTGTACAGATCAAATCCCAAATCAAAGATGGCCGTATGTTTCAAAGGCATTTTTAATGCAGGTTTGCTTCTTTTCACCTGCCTTGAAAGCATGCTTATCGCCATCAACAAGCCTAATGCTTTCCCAACATGCTTTACAAAGGTTACTGAGTTCACCTCTGTAATATTCACATTTCACAGATAAGGAGCAGACACAAAGGAGTTTGGTAATTCCTATGACAAAGACAAAGCACAGCTGAGCTGGAAATGACCAACAGATCTCCTGACTCCAATCTGTTCTTCAGCCTCAAGGATTTCCTCCATCTCCCCCCTCTGTCATGTAACGCATTTCCAAAGCCAAATGCAGCCAGCACATTTCTGACTGGCAGAGGGGAGGTGCAGGGACATGTATTTCTTTGCAGAAAGAATCCCATCAGACATATGAAATGCAGGCATGCTAAAAACAGAATCGGTTTCCGCTAGTTTTCTGGTGTCTTGATATTTGGGGATTGCTGGATGATACTGTAATGCTGCTTCTTTCGTAAGTATTTAAATTAGAAGCTAGTGTGCAGTATACAGTAAAGTAGCACTGACATCTTTTGAGTCTTTTTAAGATGTAGAAGCACTAATAGCCCCTAAATAATTCCTGTATAACTTCTAAATCAAGACTTGGAACACCCCAGAGCATGTAGGGGTACTAAAAATAACTGTCTTCCTTTTACTTGGTGAAACAAAGAGTCTGCCTGCAGCTTCTGTAACATCCGCTGGCAAACCTCAAAAGCCAGATGTTAACTACAGCTCAGAAGTGGAACTTTCTGCAAACAAAGAGGAACAGAAAAAGCCATCAGATTTCTAAGTGTCTTTCCAGGAGGAGGTTCCCTGGTTCCCCTTCTCCCCACCCTTCCAGAGCACAGTGTCATCGTCCAAGCCCAAACCCAAGCCCAAGCAGCCAGCAGGTCCCAAAAACAGTCTCAGCCTTCAGCTTGCAGTGGGTGGAGCTGCCTTGGGCAACTCCATGTCTGCAAACTATTAGCCGCTAGAGAACAGCGTGAGGGCAAAGCCACTGCGGTTGAGCTTGGGCTTGGAGGAGCTGAGCCTGCTGTGATCCACCTCTGCCCTGTGCATGACGGACTCAGCTGCACCCCCAGCAGTCCTCAGGTGCCGGAAAGGGCAAGCAGCAGTGGCTCAGAGGAAACCCTACGGCTGTGCCCATTCTGTTCAGGGACATGGTCTGCGCCACAGGGCAGTGGGCATGGAACAGGATGCACAGGGCAGTGGGCACGGCCCCGAGTGCCAGAGCTTGGGGAGCATCTGGACAATGCTCTCAGACACAGAGTTTGGATTTTCAGCGGTCCCATGTGGAGCCAGTAATTGGATTCCTGGCAGGGCACCAGAGCCAAGTCCCAGGCACTCTGTAAAGGCAGAAGGAATAGGGCAGCAGCTTCCTCCAGGCCAAACACAGTGAAGTCCATTTGCATAGCCCCTTTTAGAGTATATGTTTGCAGGGATAACAATAATCTCGTGTAACTCTATCAGTGTTTACGAATGGCCAATTTTCTTCAGAACTGCAGAGTTACCCTTAACTCGATCCAGATTCCTGTCCACCACTGCTTTCCTCTTCCTACCAGAAGATACAGCGGCAAATGATTAAAGGTTGCCCTGAATGGCAGAGTTTGCTGCAGTGAGTTGGAAAAGCTTTTGCTATAACAGGAAGAAAGATATATGTGCGCATTGAAGGATGTATGCTGTATCATCTCACTCATCAGCTCTGCAGTTTTGGGTTTTTGCAAGGCATGCTGGTTCCTGGCCAAGTTCTGTGCATGTGCTCTTGAAAACTGTCCTTTGAGCCCCTCGTGAAAGGTGGAAACATTGTGTGGCAATGTATGAGGCAGTCCAGAGAGCTCAGAGCAAATACAACACCACTCAGTCTAAAGTAAATCTCTTTTTGCCACCAGAGATGCTGCTGAGAGCCTCTCACAGTGCTCTCTGCTTGGCCAGAGCAGCACTGAGAGTGACACCAGAGTGCTGGGACCTCACTGGGAGAAGTCAACTCAGTTGAAGTTCTCACACTTACTTAATCCTTGACAGTTTAGCACATTTTGAGTTGTACAAATTAAGCTGATTAAGTCACATTCTAAACTGCACGTGGACGACCTGGAGATGAATAACAGCAATAAGAGTTCAGGGAGCTGAGAGCAGCTGACCTGGCCCTGCGAGAGGATGGGCACTGAGGACAGAGCTGAATCTTCATATTCCTACTCCTACAGTTCTTCCAGGAGCTTTACCCCAAATTAAGCCACCTTTGCTCAATATTCAGAACACAGAGATCTGTAAGGAAAAGATGGGAGCAGTAACTCCATCCCGTGCTACAGCAGGTTACAGTCATATGACCCTGCAAACAGCTGAGCTCAGGGGACTGCGTGGTGGAGATGAGGTAGGATCACTGAAAGTTGCATGGCATGGACGTAAGTGAGTCAACAGATTGATCTTACAGCAGTTAAAATATAATCTGCAAACAAAATACGACCCAGCTGAGTACAGCAGAATTACCTGCTTAAGTGAATTATCATTCACTTACAGTCGTGTAGATAAGGTGTTGCATTTAAGTAACAGAAAGTCTAGTGTAACATGAAGCCGGGTGCCAGCAAGGCAACTTAAACAGCAGGTGCTCCAAGAGCCCGTGAAACACTAGGTAATATGTCAAATAGTTCATTATCAGGTTTTTGTCACAAGCACAGAAGAGTGTTGCTTTTTGCAGCTCATAGCTGACATACAAAGAAAAGCTTCTGTCCTTTACACTGACATGGGACTTTCCTTCAGGAAAATACAAACTTTGTAAAAGAGCCAAATATGAGATTGTAGTTAGGCATCTCCTGTTGCTATTCAAAAGTAACACAGTGGGGTATGAGAGACACTGTCAAAAGCAGAGACTGGGAGAGCATGGGCTGTCACAGATGAGCTGTGGTGACTCACGCCTACAGTTTAACATGTGCTGAGACACAGACCCATGCTGCATTTAGTTATCTCTTCCCTGGGAAGCACCATCTGCAGAGACCAGCAACTGAGGAGGCCAAACACCTCACCTGCTCCAGTCTTCTGGTGAAACCAATAGGACAGCAGTGACAACATGTCAAGCCTGAAACATGGTGGGGAAAAAAAAGCACAACACAAATTCAGATGAATCAGGAGATGTCCTTGTGAGAATACCAGAATACCATGAAATCATCTTCACATCGCTGGGGAAATGCTGGCAAGTTTGCACATCTGGGCATGCATGGAGATGTGAGCCTGGATGCTTAGCACTTTGGAGAGAAATATGTCTCCAAGCCATAGAGATTTTAATGGCTTCATGCTTGCTTGATCATGAAAGCCACATAAAAAGATGTGTGAAATGGGGAAACTATGTAAATTTGTCCATGCACTTAAGGTTCAGTCTTTAAAATTCTGGATTTGCGTTGCTCAGCAGTACATCTCAAACAATTGCAGAGAACACATCGAGCACCTGACTGTCGAGCTCTGTAATGCAGAGGTGTGAGCCAGAATTAAAAATGAAATGTAGTTAAAAGTTCAAACCTCGGTGACCTCACTGTGTGAATAAGCTCCAATTAATGGGGGCTGAATAAGCTCCAATTAAAAAAGACTGCCATCTCCAGTACCAAGCTACCTTCAGGCACAATAGTGAGGAGGAGTAAAAGTGCAATGAAACCCTGCAAAGAAATGGCAGGGAGATACCATGCTGCTCTTCCTGCTTCATGCTCATGCTAAGTGCCATGGCTGTAGGGTTGTGCATGGATGGGAAACAGGTCTGGAGAGAAGAGCCCCCTTGCACAGTATGACAGACGTAACCCTGTCCTGCTCATCTCATGCTTCCGATCAGTACCTGCACCCACCCCCAAAAACATTGCTTTTTTGGATCAAAACAGAAATGTGGGTGCAGCTGTACCTTTTGGGCCATGCAACAGCACAAAGGCTGCTGTGCACAGCACCCGCAACACAGAGAGGGGTTTGGTTCCCTTGCTGCAGCCCTGCAGAGCACGGACCCATCCCTCATTTCCCTCATCCCCTGAAGGGCTCCATCCTACACTGGCAGTGCATCCCCCACACAAACTGCTGCTACCAGTGCACACAGCATGCTCTAGAAACTGAAGAGAGCACTAAAACACACTCACAAATAACTTAAAATATATTATAGCATGAAGTTTAAATTGCATGCTAGATAATAACAGAATGTGGTGTTAAAACTAAAATTGTCGTGACTTTTATCCACCCAGTGCAGACATTCATTTAAGAACTGCCGAAAGGCACACTGGTTTCCGAGGAATCAAGGGGAGGGACAAGCTGAATTTTATCGTGCCATGAGCCCGGATCACCACTAGATGGTAGATGAGTAGCATTAATCCTCCCGTTTTGTTCCGGGAGACACTACTGGCACATGGACGCATCACAGCTTCTCACCCCCTTGGCAGTGTGGAAGAGACTCCCTGCACACAACCCTACGTGAGAGTACTGAAAGATGAATGGATGTGTGGATGGATGGACGGATGGACGGACGGATGGATGGATGGATGGATGGACGGACGGATGGACGGATGGATGTGGCAGCCCTGGGACTCAGCATGATGATCCCAGGACCCCAATGTTTGTGCACACTGGGCTTATCTTCCAATCTTGCCATATTTGTAAGCATGACAGTAAGCAAACCCGCTCTTCTCCAGCAGACCAGCAGTATCAGTAAGTTCTGTAACCATTCACAGTTAGTCTGTAAAAACCTCGCCAGGCTTTTAAAACTAAAGATGGCCTCACAGACATGATAAGACTAGCATGAAAGGCTGAAGTGTGTGCGTACCTGAGGTATATGACACTTTTAGTCAAAACAAGGTTGCTTAAAAGCACTGGCAGTTTAATTTTGTAACTGGTTTTCACACAGACCCTCCACAGGACTTCAGTTTTAGGACTGCTTTTACTTCAGCACACCTACCCAACTCCTGGGGGTATTAAATATCAGTTAGATACAGTGGGGTGCTGATGGCTTCTCTAATGCTTCAGAGGTAACACACGCTGCTGCTCAAAGCTGGCAAGCAAATATCCAAACTGTTCACACTCAGCATAGCCACCAGTGCACAATGGAAACATTGACAACAACTGAGTGTTTAAACTTCTGCATCTCTCATGACATACTGCTCAGCAAATATCACCCTGTTCTGCAAGGCTGCCACAGGAGAAGTGTTTCACACTGAATCAACACTATTTCCAAATGTACAGGCTTCTTAGAGACCATTTGGCTTGGAAGAAACACAGCCAGACCCTGCCTGGGCTGGTACAATCTGACAAGCCCACATGACAAGCTGGTATAACTGCAGGGTGTAATAAGATGCCCTTGAAAATGTACATGAACGGCTTGGCTGCCAAAACTTTCTTGGATGCTAATGCACAAAGGGAAAATAATTTGATGTTAGGTTCCAAAGAGAATATATTAAAGAAAATAATTGCTGTCAGCATATTTTAGCAATAACAAGCTGCAATAGCCATTAGTATTCCGGTTATTTTGCATTGTTTGCATTGTTTTGCATTAATAAAGAGACAACCTGATGGATAAACATATAACTTCTAAAGGATTCTGCATTCTTTCTTACCTCTTCCTTTTTTTCTTCTGCACCTGGGACTAAATTGAGGCTCAGCTGAGAGTGACTGCTGATGCCACTGTCCTCATTTCCATCATCATAGTAGACAGTTTGCACAGTGTCCTGGAAGCAGACGGGATTCCTGCCCAGCTTTGGCCCAACCTCGCCTCTCTCCTCGCTCTCCATGGAGCTCAGTGACAGCGTGCTATGATGGTTTGGGCACTGGAGATCCATATTGCACTTCACTTTCTCCGTGCTGGGGCTTTGAGGTTTTGGAGCAGTCGGCCTGACAGGGATGTGAGGATGTTCAGCATCGCATATAAACTGCTGGGGAGCTTTTGGTTCGTCCGAGTCCGTATCAAACACTTCGTTGGGAAATGGCCCGATGTCACTCAGAGTAGGGGACAAGCTATCAGATTCTGCAATACCTGAAGATGTCCTGAGGTTTTTGTCTTCAGCACCAGCTACATTCATTTCTGCCTCTTTATCCTGAGCAGCCACAGGGCTTTGCAGACAAGGTGTTCCTGGTGAAGAAGAATCTGGACTAGACACTGAGGAGGTGCCCCTCTTTCTGTCATGATCCGTGCTACTGGAAACCCTGCGGGAGTAGTCATCATGCAGTCTGCTGTTTGACCTTGTTCTCTGGGACTGCTCAGTGGGAGAAGGAGCTGTGCTCTTAGGGACGTCCTTCTTCCATGCAACGTCTGTAACGTTACTGACAAGCTTCAGAACTCGGTCAAAATCCTTTGCCCTGATGGGGCTCTTCCATCGCTTGGATCTCCTCTCAGCGTTCCCATTTGTTTTGTCTGAGTCAGCAGAAGTAACGCTCACAGTCCTTGCTGGCATTTGTTTTTCATTCGCAGCCTTGAGGTCAGTGAGGTTTGAGGTGGACTTCCGTTTGAATGAGCTTTTTTTCAGAAAGTTCAAATTATCCGAGCTTTTGCTTCTCCGATAGATGATCCTGTTGTTTTCAGAGTCCTTCACCAAAATCTCACAGATCTTTGTCTCTGCGAGGACAGGAGACGTTGGTCCGGTGCCGTTTTGGTGGCTCTGAGCTTTCTCTGTGTCGAGCAGGTTGATGCGGCCGGCACCGTAAGCCCGTCGGATGCTGCGTGAGCGGTGCGTGTTCCTCAGGAAGGACTCATCACTTTCCTCAGCATCAGAACAGTCAGATGCCAACCCATCCACCACACTCTGGAAATCCTGCAAAGGGCCCGAATAGGAATACCTGTTAGTCTGAACTCTCACCACTGCCCCATTTGAGCTGTGTTTGCCTACATCATTCTCATTTAGGATATCGGGGCACTCCCTTGCTTGAATCCCTTGCAGAACAGATGATTTCAGCTTCTTGAAAGACCCCATTTTCCTGATGGAAGACAAAGCATTCCATGTGGAAGAGTTGCCCATCAGAATGAGGGAGCGGGGCCTGTCAGAGCTGGAATTCGCTCGTTTCCGAGGTGTGGAGAAGAAGCGCATGATTTTGGAAGGGCTGAGTTTCTCATCTTGTGTTTCCTCTTCACAACTGCCACAGGTGCTGTACCCCCCGTTATGACTGACAGAAGTCGTCAGGCTCGGAGGCTCCTTATTATCCATCACGATACAAGCGACGGTGCTGCTGTTCCCACAGCCATTCTGATATGTGGTCATGCCCTCGACGCTGTAGGCATGGAGCTGGAGGCTGGGGCAGCTCACGGCCACACTGCTGTCCCCATCAGCTGCCCTCGCTGTCTGGCCCACATCTGCTGCACTCGAGTTCCTCTTGCTCCCACGTTCACCAGCCAAGCTAAGCTCCTCCGGCTGCACCGCCTGAGCCAAGAACACAAAGGTGACCATTAGGGAAATTTCGGTACAAAGTCCCCTGCTAAAAGAAGTTTGGACCTCACTGTCAATAACGACACGTGTGAGCTCAAGGAGCTCCTTCCAGCCGCACAAAGGCGTGCTGCAGCAGGGAGAGGACATTAATAACACCCTCATAGCATAATTGCAAGAGGGCAGAATAATTTAATACGTGCCTGTTTTCCTAAAGCTTAATGAGCTAATAAGTTCATTACTATCACCACACTGCTGAACACTACCTGTAATTCCCACACGCGTTCAGAGAGGCAACACAGACGAGAAGTTTCATTGAAAGTCCTGAGCTTGGGGGCGGACTGCCACCTAGCTCTCACACACTGAAGGGCCAGAGCCGGCTCTTCCCAACCCTCGCAGCCGTGGGGAGGCTGCAGGACGCCCAGCTGCCTTTGTCCCCTCGCGGGGCACAGCGGGGCCGCGCATCTCCATAAGAATGGGGCCGGCAGCCGCGGGGCAGCGCACGGCTCTGGGGCCGGCAGCTCCCTCCCGAGCGCAACTTTAAAAGGAGTTTTCCGAACCTCCGGGGATAAAAGGGTTTTCTCGTGTTTCAGAGAGACGCCGGAGATCCTCCGCATCGCTGCTTTTAATCCCCTCCATTCACACGGTCGCAGCGTGAGCCCGCCCTGCGCTGAGGGGCTCCGCTCGGCCCCGCACCGCGGAGCGGACAAAGCTCCGGGCACCGGCCCGCACCGCTAGGGGAAAAATAATAGCAAAAAAACAAATAGCAAAACAAAAGATAAAACTATCGACGAGAGAACTTCCCGAAGAAAGCCGCTTTCTGCACCTGAACGGGCGGGCGGGCAGGGGGAGCGTGGTGAACGAATGCAACGCGACGGGATCAGAAGAAAAAGAAACGAAGCGCTCAGCTCTCAGCCCGCACCCGCCCCACAAAGAGCCCCGCGCCCTTACCTGGGGGCAGCCGCGCGGCCCCGCTGCCCGCACCCGGCCCCGCCGCAGCCCGAGCCCGCATCGCTATGGCAGCGGCCGCCGCGGCGGGAGGAGGGCGGGGACGGGGGCGGGGCGGCCCGGCCCGGCCCCACGGACACCCCCGGCCCCAGGGGCACCCCCGGCCCCAGGGGCACCCCCAGCTCCACGGACACCCCCGGCCCCACGGACACCCCCGGCCCCAGGGGCACCCCCGGCCCCACGGACACCCCCGGCCCCACGGACACCCCCGGCCCCACGGACACCCCGCTCCCCCTTTCTCCCCCGCGGTGCTCTCGGAGAGTTTTTTTTTGTTTATGGTCTAATCATATTCCTACACGCAGACCGGACTTGCAGATGTAACTAAAACAGTTTGAATGTGACTCAGGTCAAAGGCACAATGACAAAGGGGCAGCACAGTTCACAGCAGGACAGACACCCTGTCGAAGTAATGAAGGCCACCAGCCTGTCCTCCAGAACTGTGACTGGGACTCTGCACACTGTAATTACATCTCTGGAGAGCAGCACAGTCGTCCTCTCAAAGCCAAGGTGTACTTAGGGAATAAGGCAAACAAATGGGCTTAAGGGATGTAGGTCAAACGAGGCAGCAAATAACTCTGGCAGTGACCACGGGATTCTGGGCAGTCAACACAGGGCATGGCCTGGCACCTGCCTGGTGTGGCTTCCTATACACCTGTCAGAGAAGTGAAATTCTAGGAATGAGTCAAACAAGTGGGTCAAGTGTTAAGCTGGTTGCTTTACAGTGCTGGCTCAGGCAAATGGAGAGTAAGACTGGAAATGTCTGTAGTAACTGTAGCTGGTGAATCACCACATGCATCAGTGCAGGTTATGGGCTGACCTGCTGGAGAGGAGCTCTGTGGAGAAGGACCTGATTGTCCTGGTGCATAGCAGGTTAGCCATGAGCCAGCAGTGTGCCTCTGTGACCTAGAAGGCCAATGGCATCCTGGGATGCATTACAAATACAGTGGCCAGCAGGTTGTGGGAAGTGATTCTCCCTCTCTGCTCTGCCCTGGTGAGGTCATATCTGGAGTACTGTGTCCAGTTCTGGGCTCCCCAGTTCAAGAAAGACAGAGATCTCCTAGAAAGAGTTCAGTGGAAAGCCACAAAGGTGATAAATGGCCTGGAATATCTCCCTTATGAGTAAAGGCTGAGAGATCTGGGACTGTTCGTAAGTCTGAGAGGAGATCTCACAACTGTTTATAAATATTTAATGGATGGGAGTCAAATGGATGGGACCAGGTTCTTTTCATAGTGCCAAGTGACTGAATATAGGGCTACAGGCACAAAGTGGGATAAAGGAAGTTTCCCTACAAACATGAGGAAAAACTTCATTGTGATAGCATTGGCTGCCCTGCTTTGGCAGGGGGTTGAACTAGATGATATTCAGAGGTTCCTTCCAAAACGTGATTCTGTGATTCTGGTGACCTGAGTCATCTTGGGAGTATCTGGGGGATGTTCTCAGATCAGTGCAAATGAGAAGTATCTGCTTTAGGTCTTTGGAAAAAGAAGCCTCTGAGGGGAAACTCGGGGCTGAAATGGCAAAGAGACAATAGAAGTGTCTATCAGATGTCAACTGTGAAACTGCTTTCAACAGTATTGCAAACTGGTCTTCCCTACTGTCTCTCTTGCCCCTTGAGAAACTCCTTATATAGAAATGACAGATCTTCAATGAATTTATGTTCCTGTGCTTCTGTATCTTCTTTATGAATAGGCTTTTTATAGAATCCTAGAGTCATTGAATGGTTTGGGTTAGAAGGGATCTCAAAGACTGTCTAGTTCCAACTCCCTGCCACAGGTAGAGCTGTCAGCTCTCTCAATCAGGCATTAAATCAAGCTGCCCAGGGACCTATCCAGCCTAGCCTTGAACACCTCTAGGGATGGAACATCCACAGCTTCTCTGGACAGCCTGTGTCCACGCCTCACCACCCTCTCTCAGTGAAAAACAATCTCCTGCCATCTAATCTAAATCTCTCCTCTGCAATGAAGCATCCCTGGAGCCTTCTCCAGGCTAAAAAAGCCCAGCTCCCTCAGCCTGTCTTCATAGGAGAAGTGCTCCAGTCCTCTGATCAGTTTTGTCGCCTCCCCTGGACCTGTTCCAAAAGCTCCACATCTTTTTTGAGCTCAGGGCCCCAGATCTGGACACAGAACTCCAGTTGTGGACAGAGTAATCCATTTGGGGCCTTTTCAGTCCACTAGTCCCCTCACAGGAGGGGAATCCTCAGTTCTGCTATCTATCATCTGGATAAAAAAGCAGAAATAACTATTGAGCTGGAACTGAACTGAGCCACTACTTTGGGTCCTTCATTTATCCACCCAACAGTGTTCATGAAACTGAAGAAACTCTGATCGGTTTGAGATTGAATCCTACTTTTAAATATACCTAAAGCTCACAGGCTTGTTAATAACTACTTGAGGAGATAGAAATGACAGGAGAAGGTATTGCTCACAAGAACTTAATTTCCTTACAAAACCAAGCTAAAACACTCAGTTTGGACAATTAGGTAAAATCTAATTGTTGCATTCCCTAGATGTCACTAAATTTAATGACAGGAATACATAGAAAATTGAAATTACAGGAAGAGTAGTAATCGGTCAGTCAGACATAATGTCAGGTTCCTAAGAGTAAATGCTATAGTTTTAATCTTCCAGATCTGTTCATAACAGACATTCCACTGGTAGCACGCTCAAACTCAACTCTGCCCATTGCAGAATCACTGAGTCACAGCCTGTCCTTCCATACCAGTGCAAAATGAAGAACAGACACTGAAAGAGTGTGCTGTGTCTGAGAACAGGATTAACTTTCTGTACTGCAGACCAATAATTACTCAAATCTTTTCTTAATCTGAATTGTAATTTTTTAAAGGCTGGGAACTCAAACTCCATATAGTGTTCAGGTGCAGACACACCAAATCTAGTAACATGATGAAAAATAAAATTTATCGACAGAGCTGCCATGAGAAATAAGGCAGATCACTCTTCTGACTGTATAAACAATAACAGTTTTCTGTACCTTACAGTATTCAAAGAATATGAGGGTACAGTGTTCTGTCAAAGCCACAAACCAAAGTTTCAGTAAATCACTCCGCCCTGTAAAAAGATTTTTCTACAATCCTAGAAAGGCAAAATATCACCCAAATTTCTAATGGAATAAATGAGTAACAAAGGATGGAGCTGACTGAGAGGCTGACCAAGTACAGTCATTTGTGAAAACAAGGAGTCCAAGAAAAGAAAATCTGGATTGGTATAAATCACAGAATCACAGAACTGTAGGGGTTGGAAGGGACCTCTGGAGATCATGGAGTCCAACCCCCTGCCAAAGCAGCTCCCTAGCCCAGGTTGCACAGGTAGGCGTCCAGGCGGGTCTGGAACGTCTCCAGAGAAGGAGACTCCACCACCTCTGTGTGCAGCCTGTGCCAGTGCTTTTTAATAATGGCTTGATAATGGTGATCACACTTCTTGCAACAA
Organism: Callipepla californica brunnescens; assembly: GCA_023055505.1. Taxonomy (NCBI): domain Eukaryota; kingdom Metazoa; phylum Chordata; class Aves; order Galliformes; family Odontophoridae; genus Callipepla; species Callipepla californica. Next base: position 106,323,742 of record JALIRH010000001.1, on the reverse strand, counting down.
AAATGAAACGCTTGTTTTAGAAGCTCAAAGTCTCTGATTTGAAAGAGGTTTAATGTGCATGTGACATGGAATGAGAAGGATTATTCTAAGTGTAATACAGGTGGGAAAGGATTACAAAGAATGTGACATGGGAGAAAGTGTATTGAGATTTTTAATGAAGAAACAACTCCAATTTTTTTGAATAAAATTGATGTATCTTTTAGCTTTCTCAGAATAGCACTAAGCACAATTACATTAAAAGCAAGTCATTCATCTAAATGTGAAATGTCTAAACAAGAACGATTCTCCCTGATTAGTTTAGAAATCTTCTCTTTCACTCCCACAACTCTGTTGTTTCTTTTGTGATTCTTTTATAAATACTTTCTAAAAGTCCATTTTAAAATAGCTATTTTTTTTAATTGTACTCTTGAAAGAGTGGAAAAAAAAGCCAAAAGGAATACTTCCAGGAAAACATAAGAAAAACATCTGTCATACTTCAACAGATACTGGGCAAGATAGTAAAGGAAGACACACATCCTTTAAATTAATGAGTGACTGAATTTAATTATTAAGATGTAGAATTACTGATGTAGAATATCTCTGCTTTAAACAATGCCTTTCCCAAGCTGCAGTATTTAGCTAATGCAGCAGTTCTGAAATTTGCACCTTCCTCTTACACCCCAGGGAAAGACTCTTGCAAGCAATTAACCTCCGAGGAATCTCTGCACATTGACAGGTCCCACAGGGGGAATTACACTGAGTCATATATCTACTAAAGTTAAGGGCAACTCCCCCTCTTCAATGGGAGTGAGATCAAGATCTCAATTTGTATGGTTTAGAAATGAGGGAAGAATAGGATGGTTGTGTAAGCAAACCCGAACTAAATTTTTGTCCATTAGATATGTAAACTGTGTGGGAAATTAATGTAGGATTTTCCCATCTGTAACCAAATCAGTAATAACAAATTGAAAAGGATTTTCCAAATTCTCTGTCATCCTGGCACTGAAAAAATTCCATTCCAGAAAATGAATCATGTTGCTACAGAAAGCACTCAAAGGACAGCCTGGGTTAAACTGATGGATTAATTTCTTAATTTGCCCAAAGAAAGCTATCATTGCCAGCGCACAGGGAGCTGGGATAGTACTTTCTAAAGGCCAGTTCCTGTTGCATTTACTTAGCTGTATGCCCTTAACTCACTACTAATATAGATAAATGCAGTTACTGAGCAAAGTAGAAGTTTACCGCAGCTTGGTCTAAATCACAGCACACAACAAACCTTTCTTTTTGCTCTAATCATTCAACATTTTCTTTTAAATGTGCTTTGCCGACGTTGTTTCACTGAGCTTGCTCAGCTCTGCTGAACACAGAGATGCAATTTAGGGTGAGCACAATAGCCCAGTGGAACGACGCCACCAAAGAAAAATGACCCTTGTGTACCAGGTTACCATTGTCCCATCTCCCAGTTGCTCTTACTCACCCACCTACACCACTCCAGCTGCATGCAACTTAATGATGGCCTTAGCCTTTCAGCCCAGCAGAATGCTATTTACAGCCCCCAGAGCCTGGCTGTGATGCTATTCTTTCTGGCCATCCTCAAGAGGCATTATTCAGGCAGCGTGACATGAAGAGATGGCTGGTACTACAGAAGGGCAGTTCCCAATAAACGGATCATTGTGCTGAGACATAAAGAAGACTTCCAGTTACCAATTAGGAAGGCTGAATTCCACCTTTATTTTGTGCCTTACAAAGTGTAAGAGATAAGAAGGAAAGTGATCATGGAGATGAAAATTAAAAAAAAGAAGGAAAAGAGTTTAGTAATTTCTTTAACATTTTTTTTTCTTGAAAAAAAAAACCAAACAAAACAGATTTTCTGTTAAGTGGAAGTGCATTGAAGTGATGTGGAATAGTTGAGAGGAAAGGGTACAAGCCCTGCGAGCTGGAATTGTCCCACTCTGCTGTCATTTGTTATCTCTTCCATCTCTCTCCGTGCCTTTTTCTGCCATCCTTTCATGTCACATCCCTCCACATGTCACATCCCTCACTGTCCTGACTGCCCTACAACCATTCAGTATTTATTTTCCTTGCTTGAAATAATAGCACCTGAGAGTGACTATTAGAAGCTCATTATCAGCCTCTTTCCCCTCCCACATAATTACCCTGCCATCCCAGCCTCTCGGCTTCAAACTGCGGCCTTCCAAAGTTACTCAGGGATGTGAAGGTGCCTTGTTAGACAACCATGGAAGCCAAAATAAGAAATTAGAAAGATGAATTCATACAGAAAGGGATTAGAGGAGCACGAGAGCTGAGGACCAGCTGCAACAGGTGTCTACACAGCTCAGGACTGAGGCACGGGAAGGCATCCTTCATTTTTGTGCATGAGCCATAGCAAGGAGCAGTGTACTTTACTTTCCAGCATAAGTTCATTGGAGAGCACCCTCCCCTCCAGCACTGTGTGCAGTTTGGGTGCCACGATACAAGAGGGACATAGAGCTATTAGAGAGCGTCCAAAGGAGGGCTACAGGGATGTGAAGGGTCCTAGGTTAGGGGAAGGGTCTGCACCAGAGGGCGGTGAGCATGGAACAGGCTGCCCAGGGCAGTGGGCACAGCCCTGAGTGCCGGAGCTCAGGGAGCATTTGGACTGCACTGTCAGACACAGAGTTTGGATTTTGGGTGGTCCTGAGTAAAGCCAGGGGTTGACTTGATAATCCTTGAGAGTCCCTTCCAACTAGGCTTATTCTATGATTGTATGACTGTATGGTTTTGCTCTCTGCTCCACAGCCCAACAAGAGGCACGAGCCTTGCTCTTCACCCCTGCGTGACTCACATGGCCCCGCAGAAGGGAGCGGTGACACAGCAGCACCACAGGGCTGCAGAGTCCCACAGGAACCACAAGAGATGGAGGTGCTCTACAAGTGAAGTGGGTAGTGCTCCCTTGGGAGCAAAGCCATACTGGGAAAAATTATGCGGAGTTATATAAGAACTCCACATGCTTATTATAATAAAATAACAGGTCTCGGGAGAATAACAGTGTGATGCAACAACAATACCCAGCTGGTTCTAGGCAGCTGTTTACCTTTGTTGCCTCCACTGCAGACACGGCAGAAAGCCCTGAACAATTACAGCTTTTGGTGTGTAAGAGCAGAGAGCATCTCACTGAAATTAAGGAAAGATTGAGCAGGCAGCAATCTGTGGGGAGCATCAGGTTTGGTGCAAACAGAGGCAGCTTCTAGGCTGGCTTCAGCCATGTGCTTCCAGAACGTGGTGTTTTCAATTAGTTATCAACACTTGCCTTTGTTTAGTCTCTTTTTGCAATGAAAAATGTAATGCCTTTGTGATGGCCTGAACTACAACTGAGTTCATGGACACATTTCTGGTAAGAAGATTGAATCATCATCTCCGCAGTGTTTCTCTTTCAGGAAAAAAGAAAGAGAGAGAGAGAGAAAAAAGCTCTTGCTAATTCTATGCCTATTTTGTCAATAACTTTTAGATTTTGTTTGAATTTACTCAAAAAACAAAAAGGTTTAAGAGCGGAAAAGCCATAAAAACTACCAGTGTGAATAAAGTAGAAGCCACTGAAGTGCTACACTAGCAACTGTATGCTTGGGAATATCGCTTATCACAATGTTAAGGCTTTTGAAAAATATATATGCTGTGAATTTAACCTATCTGAGAACTTCAAACTAATGCTAAGCCTTCTGCTAGGAACACTAAAATCAGGAGTATTTTTTAATAACATGAGCAATCAAATGAACTGCTTGTTCCTTTTGTCAGGAAAAGAAGTTACTTAATTTTGAAGATGTAGAAAACACACAGTGATGCTTACTTGAAAACTTTTTTGTGCAGATATTTACAACCTTGCAACTTTTGGGCTAGTATACTGGTCCTGTGAAACACAGCCATACATACTAAATTAGATATTTTATCAGAAGGACATTCAAGGAAATCTCCTTGTGCAGTCTGGTAACATTCCTACTATTATAATCTATTTCTGGGCAGCAGTACAAGTAATGCATATTACCTGTCTCTGGAAGCTACTGTAGTTGTCCTCCAGTTATAATAAGGAAGAAAATCTAACTCAGATAGCCTGAGATAGAGTCTGTTGTGTATATCTAAGGTACAGAATGTCCCCCCTAATTAAGGGGGATAGGAATTAGTGCCATGAGAGATGGTTCTGACTGGCAGCTCCTACACCCTTTTCCCCATGAGTTGAAGTTAATCAACCAGTCCTTTTACCAGCCCTGGAAGTGATGTTATGTTATCTGGAAAAATGCACACTACATCTCTGACTGGAGAGATGCTTTTCTGACAGACCGAGAAAGAGGGATTCTGGATTTTGTTTCTCTCTGACCTTGGCAGTCCAGCATACTTGTCTCAGCTTAAGTGCCATATGTGTAAAATAAGTGATGATAGGAGCAGTGCCTTATAACCTATGGACCCGCCAGGACAAATCCATCAATACTTCTCTGGCACTTTGATGCTTACAGTGATGAGAGCTATAAAAAGTGCACCCATGGAGAAAATAATCCATTATCTACCCCTGCAGAGGACAAACCCTAGCATCCAGTTTTTTAAAGGAGTTCAGAGTAAAATGCCTGCTTTAAGACTCAGTTGCCTATTTGCATGATACTCCATTAATCTTCTAAGCTGGAGCTTGCAGGTCAGACTGACAATTTATATGTTGTAAGAGCACAAGATAGCTCTGAACTGCAAGACTGAATGCATTCTTACTACAGAAGTTAATTTACTTTGGAGAGCTGTCCTTGCCTAAACACTGGAATACATTGACACTTCAGGTTCTGTTAGTCATGCTGACCCTTTTAAATAGGCCTTGATAAGGTGCAGGCTAAGAAGCTCTAATATGAAAAACCTTAGCAGCCTTCCCTCAGTACTCTGGGACATATAATTAAAATATTAAGCTGGAGGTGGGAGCACCAATCCTGTCCTAGGGCCATCTTTTGCCTAGGAAATATGGAACGCAACAGCTTCCTGAGTCAGATCTCTATCCATCTCTTCTTTTTCACAGCACAGTTCAGCAAACCCTCTGTTTCTGTGCTGGAACTGAAATGGCTGCTTTGCTCTCCCCTGTTACCTCACACCAAGCCAGAGAGGGTGCTGCTCCCCATGGACCACCTGTTTCTGTTCAGGTTATCTCCTTCAATCCGAGTTTCTGTGGGAGAAGATGGCTAAGAGCATGCCACTACCTGGCCTCTCTGCTACTTTTTCCCAACAAGATATGAGATGAGATGGCAGACACTGAGTTGAACATGGGTTAACAATGTGTTCATGATACTCTTGGCTGCACTAGGCAAAATGTGGTGAGAAAGTCAAGGGAGGTGATCCTTCCACTGTACTCAGTGTTGGTGAGGCTGCACCTGGAGTGCTAGGTCCAGTTCTGGGACCCCAGTACAAAAGAGACTTGCATATACTGGAGAGAGCACTACAGAATGCCAGCAAGATGCCTGGAGCACCTCTCCTGTGAGGAGAGGCTGAGAGCTGGCACTGCTCAGCCTGGAGAAGGGGGGGATCTCCTCAATATCTATACATACCTTAAGGGAGAGTGCCAAGAGGCTAAGCCAGGCTTTTCTAGTGTCATACAGTGCCAGGCCAAGAGGCAGTGAGGCACAAAATAAAACATAGGAGGCTCTGACTAAACATCAGCAAACATCTTTTTCCTGTGTGGGTGATCAAGCACTGGCACAGGATGCAGAGAGACTGTGGAGTATCCATCTCCAGAAGCCACATGGACATGGGACTTGGCATGCTAGTCTGGGTGTCCCTGCCAAAGAAGAGTTTGGGCAGGTGACCTCCAGAGGTCCTTTCCCACCTCGCCCCTTTCTACCTCACTCCTTCTGTGCTTCTGTGATGAGCCAGCTTGCTGGGCTGCCCCAGGCTGATGCAAGGCAGGCAGTGGAGGTAAGTATCCAAGAGCAGGGAGAAAAGCACGGGCAGGAAAGTGGAAGCTCCTCCTTTCAGGAGCCACAGGACTCCTGAAATTGTTTCAGACTTCAGATTTGTCTCAGGAGCTGCCCAGGAGTGCCGTGAATTGGAAAGGGCTGGAGGGACAGAGATGTGTTCTTCACCCTTAGTGTTATGCTGCACAGCCATGGGTGCCACAGGGAAGGGTTGTGTGGTGTGATGTGGGGTGCATTGGGTGCCAGGAGCAGGCTGGCAACAGAAACACAAAGACATGCGAAAACCTATGGTGATATTTCAAATGGGAAATACTTTTACATGTGTTTTCTGAAAAGTAGAAAAACACTTTCTCCAGAAAATGAGTAAATTGAGCTTTCTACGAAGTGTTGTGTCAAATTCAGAGATTAAAATCAGTCATTACTGTAAGTAGAGATTTTAATCTGCTTTGTATTCAGATCCTGATTCTGTTTCGATTTCCACCTCACCACAAGTGTAGTCTCAGTGCAGGGATTTTGGGAGTGCTATATGCCTCACAAGTACAGATGCCATCTGACTTTTTTTAATGCAAAAAAGAATGTGGTAAACCAGTCTGTGCTCAGCATTTTTGGTAATTGGATGGGCAGTGTGTAGAGGCCCGCCTTTACCACAGTGCTGAAATCTGCTGGTTTACAACCTGCTCTCACAGCCTGTGAAGCAGCGGGTCTTCCTGTCTTCCCATACTCCACATATGTTGAGCTGAGCTGCTGGTGACACCCCCTGTCAGCATCAGGGAATTTTCCTAGCACAGACAAGATTTATATGAATACTTTAACTCTAAAAGTCCTGAAGATCCACCACATACAAATGTATTCCAGAATATCTTTTTTAACCAATGCACCCAAGGTGCTCCCTTTAACAAGCCAGGTTTGATACTGCAGAACCCTCCCAGGCCAAGAGAAGATACTTATTTCTCAGAAGTCTTGCTATTTTTCAGCTGATAAGCTGCTGCCATGCAGTATTCAGATCATACTCTGAGAAACACTCAGATAAGCACCATCACCTGCCATGTACAGTATTCTACTTCTCCATTTCCCAACCCTTGAAACAAGAAAGTACTAAAACCAAGTGGAAATTATTCCAAATGGACTGCTGTGTTTTTTATTGTGCTGAAGTCTAAGGAAAGGGGGACAGAGGGATTCAGGCTCTCCAGAGAAATGAATATTTCCTAATATTTGCAGTGAGAGGTTGCAGCTTCTACTATATCATCCCACGTGCTGGCAAAGTATATACTCTTTTCTCACCAATCTTGATTTTCCTACTGCTTAGAGCACCAAAGCTCCAACGCAACCAGTAGAAACCAACATGTAGTTCAGAGACAAATCTCATTTTACTGGAACCTCTAAGCTTTTGAGAATTTATTATTCCAGATTTAACCTAGTATTAAACAAGAGAGAAATCCAGGCTTTATAGAAAGTATTAAACTTGCTAACACGTCTTAATGAAAGAGAATAAGCATGCAACCAACTCCAGCCTCATTTACCCCAAAACAGGAGCTGTTTTCTCAGGAAGGATATGGAGTGCTTGTGACTGCTTTCTTGTAGGAGAACACGTGGTGCCTTCAGCCTACACTGCAAGTTTTGGAAAATACTTCATTGTCATCAACAGTGCACTCTTGGTCACATAAACTATTTCCCCACTTTCTTTTAATGGGTAAACAACTCTTAACTTCTAAGTATTGCTCGCTTGGCTAACTGTGCTTAAAGTTACGTAGAAACCTCTCTCACTACCAGCTCCTAAAATCTCTTTCTCCTTTGTGTTTGCTTTTTTATTATGCTTACTCCTCACAACACACAGCAGCTGACCTGTTGGCCATTTCTCCGAGAAAACTGTCAGTCTGCAAGTTGTTCCTTCTGCCCTCCAGTTCCATACCCTGACTTCAGTTTGTGTACATTACTGGAGCTACAATCTTGCAAACATTTTACACGCACAGCTCTATGCTGTGGCAAGCTTAAATTCACCCCTATCTCATCAGATAATCTGCAGATAAGTTTGTGCACAACTGATGTTTAATTTGTACGAGTGTGGCCAAAGGCCAACAGCATGATAGCTTGTTTTGAAAATACACTGTTTTTAACACAGAGAGATATTTGCATTAAAGTAAGATTCCTCCAGCAGTCACTAGAACAGAACTGTTCCTTTCTTTGGCCTAACTCAGGTATAGATCCGAAAGCAAGACTCAGGCTAAGCCTGCAGCTCCTAATTGCTACCAAATAGTGGCAAGTAGCAAATAATTAGCAAATTGGCAGATAGTGAGTCTAGGAACAAAAGGATCTCCTCCTTGCTCGCTTGCTTAATGATGGCTGAGTGATTTAACAGAGACAGTGAGGGCTGCGGCTTCGGAAGTTTCCTTGCTCTGTTTCCTTGCTGGTAGACTGAATTAAACCTTGCTACTTAAAGGTATCCCTTGCTTTTCCTTGCTAACAATGGAAAATTATGGCCTTCATCTGCATATCAAACAGTGGTAACAACTTCGTTAGAAGCAGTAGTTGCAATACATTTTCAGTGCCAAATACTTCGGATTTTGTAACATAGACCAATACCATACTTTTCTCACAAAGCAAGCTTCGGAGAGAGAGGAACGATTAACGTTGTTTGCTCAGGCTACACCACATCTTGATCTGATTAAGATACATTTTCCCAAAATCTAAGCAACAGATTGGCTTCATACCCTTTCGGTAAATGCCTGACTTAACAGCGCATAAAAGCACTGTAGACCAGTGCAGTTGCGATCAGTGAAAAGACACTGATGTGGGGAGTAGCCAATGGTTTCCGTCCACGTTCAGGTGGGCACCTGCTGAAAGGGCTCCAGAAAGCAGAGTTAATGCCAAGGAAGCTTCCCCTCGATCTCACTGCCAGTGTGATCAGCTTGAGCTCACAACACAGAGCTCTGCAGTGGGGTATGGAAGTGCAGCAATGCATATTGCCCACACGGTGCTGTGAGATCAGCCACACACATTACCTGCAACTCTAAAAACCACATACACTGTAACAGAGGGGAAAAGAACACTGAAGCCAACACACAAAAGATTAAATATTAGTCTCAATCTAATGGTTTTGCACTTAGCTGTAGTAACTAATAAAACCATAATTGCAAGACATAATTAATTACCACAGTACATACCTAAATATTTATGCTGTCCTTGAGACCTGTTGTTATGGGTAAGATTTAATCTAAACATCTGATGCACAAAATGTTGCACAGCATGAATCTTGTTCCAGAAAGCTTGTCTGGGCTCAGGGCTGGAGCTGCAAGGTGCGTGCCCGAGTGCCCACAGCTCTGTCAGGAGCTTGGCATGATCAGGAGCTCTCTGCATCTTGCAGGCTGGAGTCCCAAGTTAATATGTAACAAAAAGACTGCACGGCCGTGTGTGAAATCAGCAAGTTAAACATACACTGACAATAACTGCAATGAGGGAGAAGCAAGTATATTCACATGCATTTCATTACAGTCTGTTAGCTGGATAGTTTCATACGCAGTATTTTATGTTTCCCATATGAAAGCAAAGTGTTCTGGTGAAAGTGAAGTTAAGCAGTCCAGGAAGCACTAACCTAAAGCTGCAACCTCTAGTTAGGTATTGCACAAACAGAGTTGGTTATTATCAGCTGGAGCCTACTGGTGCAAGTTGCATCTGGCAGCGTGGCCAACGTGGAGGACCAAGAGCAGTGCATGCTGAACACTCCTCCACAAAAATGAAAATAAGAACAAACCCCATAGCGTTACCACCTAGCTGCAGTATTCACAGGTGCTGGCAACAGAACAAAGTGCCAAAATCACACCTGCTCATCTACCGGAACAAATAAAAGAGGTAGAAATCAAAGGTTAAATTACATCTCTGGGAGCTGCAAAGCACAACAGGAAAATAACTCTCTATGTAGAATCCACTGCAGGTGCAGAGCTGAGTTATTATTCAGTTATTATTATGGCAGAACAATCCAGGGCAGAAAACCTGCCAGAAAGATAGGATGTGGTTCCCTGCTCTTGCTTTCTGGTGTCCAGATGGAGCAACCATTTTGCTCAGACACTCAAATTTATGCCAGGAGCTGTGCCTGGCATCACATTTATAAATGCAGAAGGCCCCTGGCTTCTTGCTTTCCAGTCAGTAGGAAACGTATAGCTCCCTCCTACACATCCCTTCCTATACACACAAAGTAATGTATAACAGAAGATCTGATAAGTGATTCTGCAACTTCCAACTTCACTGCTGTACTTTTTTTTCTGAATAATAAAATGTGAAGAATAACTGCTATCCTGAATGCAAGAGAACACTTAGCAAAAGAGAAATGGATTTCTGTATTACATTTCTTGGAGTTATTCTGTCAATATTCATGAAGAGAATGTTTAATATCAACACTACTTTTACTAAGTTTACTTCTTATAAGTAGAAATGCCAACAGATTTACTCAGTAACATATTTTCATATCCCAAGAGCATTTCAAAACTTTATTAATAATGTATAATGAAGAATGAGATTTCATATACTTTTCATGCCATAATTCACAATTCAGATATTGTTGGATCTCTAATTATTAGTAAGATTCATTTTAGCTGAAAGCTCTACTGGAATCTAAGTACCAAAAAAATTAACTATGAGAGTATAATGGCAGAACTGTAACTCCATGTTTGACTTATGCTCAAAGCTTTCACTGAAAAGAGGAAACCAAACTCATCGTTGTGATACTCCTCTCATGCAGTGTTGGGCTTTTAACATTTTAAGCCTTCTGAACCAGATACAAGGTATACTGAAGGAGGCAATTTCCTCTGTTTCTATCAATTTTAAGTGAAGATTTCAATAAAGGCAAAATCTAAATAGTTTTCTTAGTCTCACATAAATCACCAAGGTTCTCATCTGTAATGCTGCCATATGAATGTTGATATTGATTACGGTTCTAGGTGAGAAGAAGTGAAGAAAATATCACATATTACTCTGTGGTTTGAAATTTTAAGAGAAATTGAAGCACAGATAGTACTATGTCTCTAGGCAGCTCGCAAGTACAAAGAAAAGGCTTGGGATTCAGAATAAATAGGAAAAATTAAAATAATAAACAACTGAGAAACAAATGTGGAAAATGTGTTTTCTTACAGATTTTGTTATTCCCACACAGGAAACACTGTTTATGCTTGGCACATTATAGAAAACAGACAAAAGTTTAGAGAGCTGTATGGAGCTTCAATTTCTGGCAAGGCTGGTCGAAAAGTCCAGTACAGCTTTGGCAACTCAGTAACTGAAATATCTTCACGAAGTTCCTGTTTAGAACAATAGATCATTATATTTTGTACCTGGATTGTACCTCTAATCTCAGAATCTTGAAGTACCTAACAAACTTGAGTTAGTCAGACCTGCAGAGCACATGAAGCCTGTTATACTTGTTCTAACATTTGTTTTATTTCTTTTTTCTTTATGAAGAGTCCAATGTCCAGTCTAATGAAGTACAGAGTTCTGATGCTGCTATATATCCTATACCTCATCCCAGGATCCCATACTCTATAGTGGTTGGTTACTGCAGTCAAAGCTGGTCCCAACCTTCTCAACTCAATCAGATTTTTCTTCTTTGTCAACATAAGGCCTAGCAGAGTGCTTCTCCTTGTTGGCATCTCGGTCATTAGTACTGGAAACTACTGACTCAAGGCACTCCATAAAACTTCTGGATTGCTTGTGCCCTGCTGTGTTGTTCCCATAGCAGATACCGGAACAGCTGAAGTTCCCCATGAGGACAGGGTTCACTTTCTGTCAGTTCATGACAAATCAGGACACAAAGAAACAACAAAAAGAAATTCATAAAATTACAGAAGCACAGAATGGTTTGTGTTGGAAGAGGTCACCCAGTTGCAACTCCCTGCCATGGACAGGTACACCTCTCCATCCAACCTGACCTTGATTGTCTCCACTATTCCTGTAGGCTCCCTTAGGTACTGGAAGATCATAATGAGGTATCCTAACAGCCTTATTTTCTCCAGGCTGAACATGTTGAGATCCCTCAACCTTTCTTTGCAGGAGAGGAGCTCCAGCTCTCTGAAAATCCTTGTGGCCCTTTCTGGACCTGCATCAATAGCTCCATGACTTTCTTGTGCTGGGAACCCCAGACCTGGACTCAGTACTCCAGGTGGGGCCTCACAAGAGCAGAGAGGGACAATATCCTCCCTCACTCTGCTGGCCACCCCCCTTTTGGTGCAGCCCAGGATACTGTAGGCCTTCCAGTCTGCAAGCATATATTGTTGGCTCATGGTTTTTCATCCACTAAATTGAAAAAAGAAGATAAAAAGAGGCATGGCTGCTTGTTGCTGTATCAACTCAATTAAGACATCTCAGTCTTAACAGCTTCATGCAATACAAAGTAGGCCTTGTAAGAATATTTAGGTTAGCAATTGCAAATAATCCAGACATAGCCTCATTCATAAGATCAATTTGTCACGAGGTCATACAAGGCAATTAGGCCTGGATGCTGGACGCAGAGGAGATCTGATTAACAGCCATCACCTGAAAAGGTGTTCTAAGTGATCTAAGGTTTTATTTTTAAAAACATTTTAAAGCCTTTGAGAAGATTAATTACTCAGCCAAAGAGCTGAGTACCTTGCCGCTGCTAAGGTAAACTGATGAATTAATTGAATATTCAGCACCAGAGGATTCTTTGTAGGATTATGAAATGATAGTTTTATTGTTAGCATCTGTACAAAAAGGACACTGGTGTCCTTTGCCCTGAAAGTCTTTGTGACCAGATGAAAATATTCCGGCCATCTTCTCTCTCCTTCTTCTCTTTGTCATGCTTTTCTGCAAAAGATTACATTCAGAATCACAAAATTTATTTCTATTCTTCAATAATAAAAGCTCATTTCATAAGGAAGCTGATGTAAAATCTTTATCAAGGGCACTATCTAGCACTGCCAGTGGTGAACAAGTCTGAAATTAGAGTGCAGCCAATAAAACAAGGAATTTGAAAAGATACCAAATGAATGTCAGTATTTAAAATGAGAAACAGATACACTGGAAACAAATAGTGGAAGATCCAGTATAAGATTTTTAGCCAGATTTCTGAATCTCCTTCTCAAGAGAAGGTTGTTAGAACTGGACTGAATTCTAATATTCCATCTCACCAACCATCCTGTCTCCAAGAGGCTTAATGAAGAACAAGAAACAAGACAAGTACATAAATGTTTTTCATCTATTCTACTTTCTCGTGGCAATCTAAAGGTTAGGGTCCTCCTAAATCACAGACTGTATCCAAAACACACAGTTTTTCAGTTCTGTTGAGACAGTCTTTTGTGAATTTTCTTACTTCCTTTCTGTTTTCACTAACTCTTTGGTTTCCACATCCCCACATTTCACTGACTTCCCGTAATAACTTTTGCAGTGGGTGAAATGCATTCCCTTTAGTTTGATTTTAATCTCCTGCCTGGGCGATGCTGTGTCTGTTTGAAAGCTTCATCCTGCCCTGGGAGTGGAGCGCTGGGTGCCTCCAGCCCTGCAGACAGCTGTGTTGGAAGGGAGGTGAAGCAAGAAACAGGAAGGATGGGTTTACAGGTGGGGATGAGAAAGGATAGTGCTTTTGGCAAGAGGACATGTAGGCAGATACATTAGTTAGGTTTGTGGACTATTTCCCGAGTATTTAAACAGTGGTTACTCTTGCTTCTTCTAACATTAAGAAGGGATTCCTAGTTTCAATGACTGCAGTATAAAAATCATAAATAAATATTTTATTCGTTAAATGTATGCTGTTCTTGATATTTTTTTTCCCTAGGTTCTCTACATACTGTTCATATTTTACACTGACATCCAGGTTTTAACGAATGTATTCAATTCGTTCTACCTTTTTGCAAGCCAGACAATCAAGAGTTCTGCTGATGAATGCCATCAGTTCCCCCAAATCCCTCATTCCTTTCTTATCAGTCAGGGCACCAAGAATACCACGATCCACATAAATCATTTCTCTAGTGTGTTACACAAGCATGTAGCAGCACGGTATTTATTCACCAAGTCTGCTTTCTTCCTGGATAGCTAAACTGTTCCATCAGAAACACAAAAATGTTCTTACACAGCAACTAATCACCCAGCATACCAAGGAGCCATGGAGCCCTTGGTTCATTGTTGGGAGGTTACTTTTAATTACAAGGTCCTGATTAACACTTTGGAACAAGGCAATAGCTTTAGAACATCAAACAGTTCCAAATCATTGTACTTAAAAATGCTGAGCCTTGTCATAAGTGAGAAGGCAAAAAGGGAAGCACTTTAGCTCAGTGTGAATTTAAAGACCTGCTGCAGGACTTTGCAGAAAGCTGGTAATTTATAAAAGCCAGCTTTCAGTAATTAATTTTGCAGTGTCATAACCAGTCAGATTGTTCATATTAGTTATCTCTAATCCGTGAATTGATACCATCAGACAGGAATTTAATTTTAAAGACAGTTTCTGTACAATATTTGTCTTTATTACTTCTGCACTGATTAAAATAAAATGGAGCATTTTGTCTCATTATTACTATTATTACTACTGTTATTATTACTGTTATTCACATTTTAATTTGTCTTCTTTGATCTTTAAATGGATGAACCATTTTATTGACTCTTTGCCCAGAGACCGTGACATCTCCTTCTTAGAAAAAAGCATTCTGGTTGCAGTTCAGTCTCTGTATCAGTATTAATGCAGGGACAGATCCTGGCTTCATTTGAGCTCTTAACTTGAGTTCTTCCATATGCAAGTAGAACACAAAATGACTGTAATTAAGAGTTAGTAGAAAATAGAAGAGAACAGGAATAAGGAAGTACACTCCTCATCACGCCAATGCTAACAACAGTCTAAATGAATACAGGATCTCTTGTAGAGTGAGAAGTTTCTTTCATTAAAAGGAAGGAAACATCTAACGAAATACATGAGTTGAGCTCAGCAGCTGTTGCAGCGTCTGTCCTGCCCTGAGTGGGCAGTTCGGCGAGCTGTTAGCATCTGAACTTTGAACATTACAACAGACTTCTATTTTCTACTGCCACACGTGTATATGAAAGCCTTTTTAATTTTCTCATCATAGGAAATTTAGGAGGGATGAAAGGATGAAAGAGAACTTTGGAATGTGTCAGCAGTGCTGGGAAGTTTGAGCTACAGCCATAAATATAATAAAATAGAAAGTGCTCAAAGAGTAAGCTAGAAAAATATCTATTTAAAATATCTGCTTAATTTCGTTAAAAGAAGAAATGAAGAGAGTTGACAAGGAAAACAGGAATTACTTACTGAATCTAACAGTGTGCTGCTGAAGACTAGTAGTTAAATCAAGGTCACTTTCAATGAGCATGCAATGGCTGAGTCCAATGGAATAGTTTGGATGAAGGAAAGGAATATATATGAGGCAGCTGGTTCTTGTACACCAAATTAACTCATATTGATGCACACAACAGTGGGAGAAATGACCTCCAAAAATCAGTGATGACTTCCAGGATCATGCATATGGCAAGCCCTGTGTATAAGCAAAGCTAGGTCACAGTGTGCTTCAACTGCTTCTGAGTTTATTTGACACAATTAATCAAATGTTCTCTGGAAGCAGAAGGCATTTGCATAGCACAAAGAAATATAACCAAGTGCAGAAACATCAAATACAACTTTCTGCCTATGAAAAATCCAGGTTGTGATCAAGGAGCCTTGCTGTGAGGGCAGGAGCAGCAGTGCTCCCAGGGATTCCACTACAGCCGGGGCCTGATGCATTAGGCTGGTACTCAGATTTAAGTAAAGATGTGGCATGGTGAGAGAGCCTCGACACAACAGGAGAGCTGTCAGAGCCCTAACCTCTGCATTCCATCCACCTTAACAACCAGCAGACATCTTGCAGGAAGCCGTAGGAGTTAGCAGGCAATGAGCTTGCTCCTGACTGGACTCTGGTTAAGTGGGCCTCTCTCTGCAGTTTGTGAGTGCTATGTAGTCCTCGTCTCTTTATATGGACCCCAGACTCAATTGCTTAGACAAACTGTATTAGAAAAACTACTCAAATATGTTAGAAAGCACAAAATAAGCAGGCAACACTAAATACATTTATCAAAATGTATGAAATATCTGTATTTGTGATGAAATGCCAGTGATTAATGCCCCATCCCTGGAGATATTCAGGGCCAGGTTGGATGGAGCCCTAGGCAGCCTGATCTAGGGCCTGGCGAGGTGATCAGCAGGGGCTTGGAACTAGATGGTCTTTGAGGTCCTTTCCAACCCAAGCATTCTATGATTCTATGGCTGATTCTGTGCTTCTGTGATTTACTAGTTTCTTACAGACTGACAAGACATTATGCACTAGAGGCTGTGAGTAAGGACCAGTCATGTGAGTGAATTTATGCATTCCCACTGCTCTGTTCCGCTGCTACTTTCCAAATGCAAATTTCTGAGCACACTTATGAATGGGGTATACTCTCCAGTTCTCTGGTGACTTCTTTAATACCATGCAAAAAAAAAAAAAAAAAGTTTTTCTGTTAAATGACATATAGACAATAACATTCCTCTAAGGGAAGGGAAAAAATCCTTCATTTAATCTACTTTTTATATTAGTAATACTTTGCCTTCTGAGTCTAAATTAATTCGTGAGGTAATAATTACTTCTCTGTACATCATGGACAGCATTAAAGACACTATATATGCCTTGATAAACATAGTTTGAAAACTGAAATATGGCTATACCTTCCAGGAGAGGATAAAACCTCAGCTGTTCTCTGTAATATCACTTGTGATTTTTGCTCAGTTTCCATTTTCACCCTATGTATTTAGATCTCAATAGTCATGTCTTTTCACTTTCTGGGACTTCTACTTTCCAGGTTGTCTTCTACAGCCTTTCTTTTATCTTGTCAAACTTGGTCTTCACATACACCATTCTGCTAGAAAGTTCTCTCTTGCTGCCATCCTCATAAAAGAGCAGCATGGTCTACACGGAAATCAGAAAATACACTGGGTTTCCACTTGCAGCAGATCAATGGAAGTACCTGCCACTGTTTTCAAGTCTCTGACCATTACAGCCAATGGTTAATGAAACTAAGCTCTTGGTAAAGTTCTTCCTTCATTTACCATCATTCTATTTGGATGCTCAATATTCTCACTTATCTTTCTCGTAGAACATATTAAAAATTATTCCAATTCAAAAATCCATGTTTGCTATGGATCCTGTGGTGAGCAATATTAAGAAACTTTACTGATTCAAAAATCTTGAGTCCTGAATGGAGATTATAGGCAAAAGTTCATTTTCAGAAGATTTTAGTTGTTTTTTCTTTGTAACAGGTATGGTGTTTTTTCCTTTTAAGCTCCCCACCAGAGACACAAGGCAGACAAAGAGATGCAGAAAGTTAATGATGTAATATCTCAGACATTTAATTCTTTCTAACGATGTAGGCGTTTTCCTTGTTAATTTGGCACTACATGCCTTCAGTGTAAGTACATATAGATTAAGATTTTGTCTGTTCAACAGACTGGCTGTTGAAATTTGCATTCCATTACTACTTGCAGATAGGTTAAAATTCTGTAACAGGTAAGTCTTTTGGAAAACCACATTATGTGTTACTGCTGAACACTACCGTGTTTGACCAACCAGGGAGGCGGTTGAGTCACTGCCCCTGGAGGGGTTCAAGAAGCATTTAAATGTTATACTAAGGGACATGTTTGAGAGAGGAAATATTGGTGGTAGGTGGATGGTTGGACTGGATGATCTTGAAGTCTTTTCCAACCTCGTTGACTCCATGACTCTGTGATTTGGGAGTTCAATCCTGCACATCATTTTCCTGTTCATGAAGGTAATCCTATTAGTACCAGCAGAACAACTCCAGGATCACGTGGCTCCATGCAGTGTTAATACTTTGAGAACAGCAAAACCTAATTCTCAAAGGACCAAAAAATACAAAGAACCATCTCTCCCTCTGAACACATTATTAACAAAAATGAGGTATTTCTTGTGCATTAGCAAGGATGATTAATGAATACAGGCTAATACTGTGTGATTGAAGACAAGAACATGCAATGCTTAATTTAAAAAAGTGGGGGAGGTTGCCTGGGTTATTAGCTGACTCTTCAGTCTGACTAGGAGCTGCGTGGGATTTTACACACAAATCTGAAGGAAACATGGCTGGCAGAAAGCTGGGAAACTGCCACAAGTGAAGAGGAATGAAGAAATAGATGACTGGGGATAGGATCTGTGCACAGTTAAAAAAGAAAGGGAAGGGAAGGGAAGGGAAGGGAAGGGAAGGGAAGGGAAGGGAAGGGAAGGGAAGGGAAGGGAAGGGAAGGGAAGGGAAGGGAAGGGAAGGGAAGGGAAGGGAAGGGAAGGGAAGGGAAGGGAAGGGAAGGGAAGGGAAGGGAAGGGGGAAGGGAAGGGGGAAGGGAAAAGGAGGAATTCAGATAAGGAAGGCTTACAACCAATGCACCATGACACACTTCACATTCTCATAACCTACCTAGCACACCTACCAGCATTAAAATCAAGTACATGTGTGTATGTTCACCTGTATATATATAATTGTCTACCAAAGCATTTGTAGGTTATTACAACTAAGTCCTGATGTCCATGGCATGAGCCAGGCTCAATCCTTGTTTCAGCATTTTGCAGTTCATATAGTGCCAGCTACTGAAGCTCTGCACGAAGATATGAACATGTCAAATATCTAAGGCAGAAGATTAGAATTCGTGTGATCTTGCTTCATTTCATTAATTGATCAATTACTAATTTTACCAGCTATATTGCTTATAGCTAAATCAGACCAAAAGGACTTTAAATTACATTCCATTGGTTCAAGCCATGAAAATTGGGCTACTGGTTTCATAGAATGAAGCACAGAGTATATGTAGATAGCTGCTAATGTGCTACACTGCTGCAGAAACACTTAGAGCTGTAAACAGCCTTATTGAATTCTTGCCTAGGTGGGAAGCTTGTTAGAATCCTCTAAAATTATCTAGAGCTCTATTCAAGTTCACCTCTAAGACCTTAGCTGGGAAACGTACTGATGCAAGGGTCTTCGTGTCACAGCAAGCAGGAAAAGCTGTAGGGTGTCTGTCTTCTGGAGACTTCATCTTCCCACAAACTTACTCAGTGCTTTGTCTGACTCTTATATGTGCTTTGAACAGACTACTGTAGCACCATTTCATGAGATATAAAACTTCTAAATCACCTGACTAATGATCTGCAATTGCATCACTACTATTTCTTCCAGAAAAGAAAAAAAAAGTATAAATACTGTGGTTTGGAATCTTCTATTGAACAGGGAACAGTTAAAAAGAACGTATCCTCATTTGCAAGACTCACAAAATGTAAATATTTCTGATGTAGCCTTATGAAATGTTTCCAACAGGCATAAATCATTGCCCTTTATTCCCTTCCCTTGAAGTATTCTTTCCGAAAAATTCATCCAACTCATCAACTTTTTATCTGAATAACAGTCTCTGTTTATCAGAACTGCTTCGTAAACTCTTGGAAGTGAGTTCTGCTTATGTCCTTCTAAGGCTATGGAAACGGAGTATGCAGAGAGAGGTATCAGGGACTGTCAAATTATATTGCTCCTCATGTTTATGACTTGGAATCTAAAGGGCAGTCATATTTAGATGACAAAAAAAAATGAACAAGAAATGGGGAATACTAACAGATACAGTAGATGGGTGTTCTTTTCAAAACTTGCAGAGGTTACTATGCTTAGGAGAGAAGAAACAAAAATACAGAATAACATATGAAATGCTCCAGCAACATTTCTGACCTCTCTGAGAACAGATGACTCTCAGTGCTACCAATAGGAATGTCACTGCAAATTGGAAGAATGGTGACAAGCACCAATTAGCCGCTCACTGCTTTGACATGTTTGGTTGCTCCTCATTCATTTAAGATTTGCTTACTGATTGTGCTAATCCACTGAAAGGCAAAAGATTTTGGAAGAGATTTACAAAGGTGACGTGGAAACCCTGGTATCCGTCTCTCTCTGGGAAGCTGGGCATTGAACTGATGAGCTGTATCTTTCCAAATTATGCCAGCCAACTTGCACAAAACAGGAAGGCAAGGAAAAACCAACATAGTTTTAAAGTAACTTTATTAGCCTGACCAGCTCAGATAGCACTGCTTTTTCCATTTAAAAAAAAAAAAAAGAAGAAGAAGAAAAAAAAAAGTCTGATTGAAAGAGAAGGGATTTGACCATTTGCCAAAAAAATCTGAGTTTAAGGGAGGCAAAGCCCACCCTATTCATGAGAAAAAATCCCCATCCATGGGCAATATCTTGTGACTCTTCTACATCTTCCTGGGATTCTGGTTTTATGGCCCTTCTCTTTCCAATTAGATCTAGATGTCTCCACCACTACTTTGGGTTCTAGTACCAGTCTACAAGTCAGCATCCAAAAGTGCCACCTTTTGTTACATGAGTTGCACAGATGCATTCCATCCTTTGTGATACAACAGCATGACACTTATTAATTGCATGGCAATCAATGAATTAGGATTAAGTTGTGCCTGCAGCTGAAAGGCAGAACCTTTATCTTTTCATCTCTTTTAAGGTTGGTCCTTAGAAGACCACTGTCAAATTCTGGTCATAAGCTACTCTCACTGATCTTTCAGTTCTCCCAGATAATGTCAGATACTCTCACCTTGGGTTTGTCCAGCTACCTTATGTAGAAGAGTCTGGGGTATGTACCAGAAGAGCAGTGTGTGACTTTACTCGCTGTGGGAGAAAGGCAAGGACTCTGACTGTGGCTTTCTGATAAACAAAGATCATGACTATCCCATTTCACAAAGAGGAGCAAGTAAAAGATTAAGCCCCGATGGGTCATATTTTTATCAATAACACTTTCTTTCTTAGGTTAAAGGAGAGAATTCTGGCTCTTGGGTCTAGTTTGGGGTCTATACGTGGCATTTTACAGAGCTGACACTTGAGTAGATTCAAAATTATTCCAAAATGCAGGAAGGTTCCCAGAGTCTGAAGACTTGAGGGATTACTAAGTGTACTCGGTTCACATCTGCTTCACCTGTGGTTGAATCACGCTCTGAGTAGGTGGTCTCATGTAGTCATTGCAAATATGTGTGGAACAGCAACATGGTTTCTCTAATCCCACAAATAAATAAATACATAAATAAAGGAGATCGAAGTAATTTTTCCAACAGTTTTTTTAACTATATGTGATTAACCATAGACCCAGAGTCTACATCCATGAATGACATCAATGGCAGTAATTCCTAATCAAGACTTTCATGTGATTCCTCTGCTTCTAGGACATGATAGGATCCATCTAGTACAAACCAGGGACAGAAGTAGTATCAAGCCAAACAGGGGTTGGATCATTCTCTTTGGAAACTATGTGTGTGAAATGTTTGGGGTTGAAAGCACATGGGTCTCAGGTGCCCATTTCACTACCATGCAGTGGGACAGGCTGCACACTGGTACAGAAGAGCTTTTGGCTGAAGTCCACACAGCGATGCAGTGCCCTGCAGTGTCACTGCGGCACTCCATTGTGATGTGGGACACAATTATTGCAGAAGTGGAAGAACCTAATCATGAAGACATGCAACCAACCACTGTTCAGCACTTTCCTATCTCAAAGGGAATAGAGCAGTGAAGATGCTGACTAGTAGTGAGGTTTATTTTAGAATCATAGAATCACAGAATGGCTTGAAATGGACCTTAAAGCTCATCTAAGTTTCAACCCCCCTGCCATAGGCAGGGTCACCAACCACTAGAGCAGGCTGCCTAGAGCCACATCCAGCCTTGCCTTAAGTGCCTCCAGGGATGGATCTTCCACAACCTCTCTGGGCAACCTGTTCCAGTGCATCACCACCCCCCTGAGTGAAAAACTTCCTCCTGACATCCAACCTAAATCTCCCCTGTCTTAGTTTAAAACCATTCCCCCTTGTTCTGTCACCATCTACCCGTGTAAACAGTTCCCCCTCCTGTTTATATGTTCCCTTCAAGTATTGGAAGGCCACAATGAGGTCTCCCTGGAACCTTCACTTCTCCAAGCTAAGCAAGCCCAGTTCCCTCAGCCTCTCCTCACAGGGGATGTGCTCCAGCCCTCTGATCATTTTAGGATAATTTAATACTGAGTTGATGCAAAATGAAAGAATCTGATCCTGGAGCTCTTATCTAGGAGATTAAAAATTAAATTTTTCATGACGAGGGGTGGGCTCAGGCATCTCTCCCATTCTCCAAGACCTATCAAAGATGATAGCCAGCGGTTCAGCAGTCACCTCTGCCAACTCCCTCAGCACACGTGGATACATCCTACTGGGGCCCACGGATTGGGACCCCAGACCATTTTGTGATTAGTCACAGGGAAGCAGAGTGGGAAATGAAATGAAATGAAAGGAAATCCAATAGGTATTGAATAAGATCATTTGCCAGTAACGAACAGGCTTCCTAATAGACTGTGAACAGTGCACTGTCCCTTGCTCATGCAGAGGAGTTAGCCAGGATCATTATATTATGGATATAGTTGTGTTGACACAACATGCTACATATTTACAGGACTGCAGGTTTCTATGTGATGAATTACAGGACTGAAGGCCATCACTAAGCCAAGATGGCTAGAGGGACCAATTGTGGGATCAGTCAGGAGAGCACGACTAGGCTGAGCCAAGGTAGATGAAAGCAATGGAGAAGGACCCCACCAGCAGGGACTGGGAGAGCAAGGTGGTGGGAAGGAAAACATAGGGTCCTGCAGGGCTGGAGAGGTGAGAGCCAACAAACACAGGGCTGCCATGCCTTCCTGAGGGGCTATTCTGTCCTGTGCACTGTGGAAAAGATGAAGGAAATACACAGATTTAAAAAGCTATATGGGAAAACAGGTAGAAAGAAGAAAATTGTACAGGAATAATAAGTTTCATACAGCTTTTCATGTCTTTTTGCGGATAGAGTGAGCAAAACCAAAGTATCCCCAACACTTCAACCTCACTTGAGTCACTTGGCAGCACAGCAGATATTGCATTTTCACAGACATAAACCACATAGAAACAATTTCTCCAATGTATGAAGCGTAAACAAGCCTCCCTTTTACATAGGTAAGTGTTTGTTCCTACGCCTCTGATTTCCTCTCCTAAAGCAAATATTTTTATGTGTGGAACCACTGATATGAAACACATCTGAGACCTCCCAGGAATGACTGCCTTTCCCAGGGGCTTGTCCTGCAGTGTCTGGAGCCTGAGTCCCTGCCACACATCTTCTTTTGCAAAGTCTTTCGATTTTATGACTCTTGGAGCAACTGGTCATGTTTATTGATCTTTCCACACAGCTGCTCTTTTCCTACAGGAGTCCTGAGCCAAATTTTCTGCGGCCTCATGCACGAGGCCCCATGTGTCTCTCTGCAAGAGTGGGTTTGCTGATGCCAGCAACAGGAGCTGAGAAGGCAGTGGCTTTTTCACACTGAGAGTTTGTGGGTGTAAACGAAGCAGAAAATGCTACACACTGGCTTCACTTCCCCTGTAAAAAAATGTGCTTGTGTGATGGATTCCAAAATCCCGTGGGTAAGCTGGTGACCAAAGCAGACGAGCTGCAGTACACGAGGATGTGGCAGCAGGAATGCAGGAGAGAGGCACAGCCAGCAAACGGGCTGTGGAGCCTCTGTGTGGGGCAGTGTCTGCACAGGACAGCTGCCAGCCCACGGGCATCCTCGCACCTCTGCTTGTGTCCCTGGCAGCACCCACCTCCCCTCAGTGGCTTCCACCATTCCTCATCCATTTTAACTGATTGATCAGATCACATAAAGACAGGAATGTCTTCATAGAATCATAGAATCACAGAATCATTTGAGTTGGAAAGGACCAGTAAAAATCACCTGATCCATCCCCCTGCAATGAACAAGGACACCTTCATCTCCATCAGGTGCTCGGAGCCCTGTCCACCCTGACCTTGAGCGTCTCCAGAGACAGGGCATCCACCAGCTCTCCGGGAAACCTGTGCCAGTTGTAAAAGACTTCTTCCTTATATCCAGTTTAAATCTCCCCTCTTTTAGTTTGAAACCATTTCCTCTTGTCCTATCACCCTGCTAATGAATCTGTCCCCTTCTTTCTTACAGCCCTCTAGATACCAAAAAGCCGCTCTCAGTTCTCCCTACACAACAATAAGCACATACGACCCTGAAATAACCCCGGTCTCTGGGTACAGTATCACCTGAAGGTGGGTTATGTTTCATGATGTCCAGAGGCTGCAAAGTACAGCAGAGCTGAGCACCCTGCTCTGGAGTCCCCACATCCAGAAACACTCAAAAACAGACAGATGTAGCAGAGAGGGTTTGTAACTTAAGGAAAGACAAACAAAAAGTAGCAGAAAAGGAGACTTTCAGGAAAATATCCATCTTACCTCCCTGCAGATGAGTCCAAAGTGCAGTGCAGACAAATCTTTCCCCTAAAAACAACTGAGGATCTCAGACAGAGCACACAGCACAGAGCACAGCAGAAGTGCTGCGTCTTCCCCCAAACTCCCAGCCCTTCTGTGCTGCCCAGGACCCACAGCCTGGGCTGGGCAGGAAGAACAGCTGGGTGAGTGTCAGTGCCTCACGCCCCATAAATTCTCCTGCAGCCTTCTGGAGACATACGTCCTTGAGAGAAACACCCAAGTCCCACGGGCTGTTGACATAGTAACCACACTGAAGTTTTTTGCCCCCCTCAGAAGCCAGTTGCGTAAAACAATTCACAATAGGAAAGATTTATCCAGCCTGCAGCGTGCTATATTGTGGTTTTATTTATGTAAGGAATAAAGCAAAGAGTGCAAATGTTTATGCATCAGAAACTTCACACTCTGACCAAGGGCTCATTTCATAGCTGCTGTTAATGTTAAGGGCTTCCACAAGTCTTTGAAGGAAGTGTATTATTACCCAGAAGAAGGGAAAAGCTTGTTTCTAATGAACAAATTAAGTAAAAATGTAGGAACCTGCAAGGAAATATGAAACTGTTTTGGATTTTCCTCTGATTTCTTTGCATACACTTATCATAGAATCATTAAGGCTGGAAAAGACCACTAAGGACATCCAGTCCAACCCTCAACCCATCCCCCCCATGTCCACTGACCACGTCCCTCACCGCCACATCTCCACGTTTCTTGAACACCTCCAGGAACGGTGACTGCAGCAGCTCCCTTGGCCGCCTATGCCACTGCCTCACCACTGTTTCTCAGAAATTCATATTCCTCCAAAGACGCTTGAAAGATCTTAAAATTCCCCAATGAAGTTCACAGAACAGCTACTGGGGGACATAACAGCCAGGGTGCCCTGCGGGGCTTTCTCCAACCGTGGCAGAAAACAGGTGGGGACGTGGGGAGGTTAAAGTTATGCTGAGTGGACCTTGATACGCAGAGTTGAGCTTTACCTGCAGCACTGCAGTGCTCACTCATCGATGACTTCTGAAAACTGTTGTATTTGCTGACCTCTTTATGAGCTGAATTCTGCATTATTTACTAAAGAAAACTTGTCTTTGAACAAGATCAAATCTGTGCTTAAGCTTGGAAACAGCAGAACATAAAGTGAAAGACTGAGAGTTTCAGACTATGCGCTCTACTGCCTCTTTTCCTCCAACCGTGCCATTCATTACAAGTGGTCACAACCTTTCCCCACAACATCCAAGTGGTTTGCATCTAGCTCACACCATCCCTGGCCCTCTAAATCTTCATCCACTTCTTTTTCCTTGCTTCCAGCAGTGGGAGGGGAGCTGAGAATTGTCAGTCATTTCTGAGCTGTCATTTGAATGAGAAAATTCTTCAGAAGAGAGAGAGAAAAGAGAGGCAGCGGGTGTGCCTCATCCTTTCCTTGTATCCCTTCTGCTCTCTTTGCTTGCTTTGTGCCATGTCTGTGCTGGGGCCTCCAAAGTAGCTCCTGCAGCAGATCCACTGCAAAATCAATCCACCAAAACACTGTAATTTTTCATTTCACCAGCACCACTCATCTGCTCTCACTGCAATTATACCATTTCTGCCTGCAGACCGTGGGCATGCGGGTGGGTGGGCAGAACAGCAGCCCTCAGCTACGGTTGATTACACCAAATACTGAACGCCCTTCTGAGCCTTTCTGTGCCTTTCTGTGCCTGTGCTGTCTCAGGACAATACTTTTCCCTTATCCCACAGACTGAAATAATGTTTTATCTTCAGGCAGGTACCTGAGGAGTGCCATACAACTCAACTCTAAAAGTAACCAAATGCAGTGCCTGCCATTCTCTGCACGTGGCGTGTAAAATCAGCCTGCACAAAATCAGAAACTCAGATTTGAAAAACATCTTACCAACTAGCAAAAATATGCCAGGAGTAAACCAGATTTCCTTCCGCACAGTGTGCATATCAAACAGACAAATGCTCTTCTGTCAGCAACAATAAAGTACTGAAGTCTACCCGCTTTTGTAAATTGAATGCAATTTTCATGAAATAAGATATTAACTGAAAAAACAACAGCAGCATACATCTTATAACTTATTTTTAGCAGGACTCTAGCTATACCTTCCCCAGTAAATATACATAGTACCATTTGCACTAAAACTGGTTAACATTGTACTTCTGGATCTGTTTTTGACCAGTTTGTGATAATACCCTGCTTGAACTGTTTACTCATAAATTATATCATAATTTGACTATTTTGTGATACATAGATGACTTGAAATTATAGCAATTAGGCAACATTATCCCCAGGAATCCATGAGATAACAGAAATGTACAAAATCACACTTGCTGGCACTGCTACTTTAGGCGAACCACTGCACTGCAGAGATAGCATGGAAATCCTGTGTCCTTTCATGGTGGTGTTTGGGAAAGCAAAGGAGTCAATGAATCCAAGAAGTTGGCTAAGGCCAATGAGCTGCCTGCACTAAGCATTAGCAGCTGCTTAGTGCTGTGTTTGCAAATGCTCTGGTTCCTCTAGAAACACTTAATCCTTCCTGAATTCTGGACGGCATTTATGGTGAAGTGCAAGCTGCAAAAGACTGTTCATCTGTATGGTCCATTGAAAAGTAGTGTTTTGCAGAGGAGAATTTGGTCTATTTGTGCTTTTTCTATCTGTTGTAGTTTACATCGAAATAAATAAGAGGCATTACTTTAGAAGTGACCTGGTTTTGTGCAGAGGCCTGTTTGATGGGATGTCACACAGCAGGGTGGGGGAGGTTTGCTTGCTGTCCTGGCCATAAAGGAGGACACAAAGCAGAGACAAGACAAGAAACCTGAGACCCTCTAAAGCCAAGTCATGATCGCTCTGTAAGCACACTTAACTATCCTATAGAGTGCAATGCTGAGTTACATCTGGCAGTGGGGTACTGAAAACCATTTTGTAAGTGGAAAAAAGGAGCAGTCAATTTTCAGAGTTCTCCTTTCCATGTTAGGGCTGATCTGAAAATGAATTGGGTTTTACCAAACGATTTCCAAAGGATTTTATTCAGAACAGCAGGATGCAGTCCTAGAATTCTTCTTCATGACCACAAATACTTAAAAGATGAAATCCAAATAAAATCACACACACACACACACACACACACACACAAAAAAAAAAAGGTTTTGTGTCCCACTCCTACAAAAGCTTATGATAAAATCTATTTCATTTTAATGGGATAACCTTACAGAAACCAGTTCTTCAAGCCAAGCTCATTTTGTAACTGCTTCACTGGTTCAACCAATCCAGACCTTGTATCATAGAATGGTTTGGGTTGAAATACCTTAAAGACCACTCCATCTCCAGGGATGGCTGCATCTCAGGGCAGCCCATGCCAGGGCCTTACCGCCCTCTTAGTGAAAAATTTCCCCCTGACATCTAATCTAAACCTTCCCAATTTTAGTTTAAAGTCATTCCCCCTTGTCCTAGTGCTGTCAGACCATGTAAAAAGTCAATTTCCCTCCTGTGTATAAGCTCCCTTTAAGAACTGGAAGGCCACAATGAGGTCTCCTCAGAGCCTTCTTCTCTTCTCCACCCTGAACCCCAGCTCCCTTAGGCTGTTTTCATAGCAGAGTAGCTCCAGCCCTTTGATCATCGTTGTGGTCCTCCTCTAGACCCACTCTAACACTTCATCTCTTTCTCAAGCTCTGGGCCACAGGCCTGGATGCAGAATTCCAGACGGACCTCACGAAGGCAGCACAGAGACAATCCCCTCCCTTTCCCTGCTGGCCACCCCTCTTTTGATGCAGCCAAGGATACTGTTGGCCTTCTGGGCTGCAAGCATGCACTGCTGGCTCATGTAAAAGTTTTCATCCACCAGAAGTCCCAAGGCCTTTTCTGCAGGGCTGTTCTCAATGAGTTCTTCTCCCAGTCTCATATCTAGCATTGCCCTGACCCCATTGCAACACCTTGTACTTGGCTTTGTTGAATCTTATTAGGTTCACGTGGACCCACTATTCAAGCCTGTCCAGGTTCCTTTGGATGGTGTCCCTTCTTTCTATTGTTAGCAGCTGCACCACTCAGCTTACTGTCATCAGCAAACTTGCTGAGAGTGCCCTTGATCCTACTGTCTATGTCACTGGTAAAGATATAGGAGTAGTCCCAAGATGGACGCCCAGGGAACACCACTCATGACTATCCTCCATGTGGAAATAGAGCTGTTGACCAGAACACTTTGTGACCATCCAACCAATTATTTATCCCCGGAATAGTCCAGCCTTAAAATCTATCTCTCCCTAATTTAGAGATATTGTTTGGGCCCACTTTAAAGGCGTTGAATGTGTATGTGCCCTTGTTGAGTGTGGCACTGGGAAAGTACTTTGCAACCACTTCACTAAGCTTTATTGAGTCTGGACCCCAAGTAACTCCAGGATGGATGTATCAGCTGCAGCACATAAATACTTGATGCTTGAAGAGCCAGGTGCTCTGCTCCATGTTCACACTGGAGGACAAGAGCAGCCTCCTTGCTGCCTACAGCTCTTCTGCATGGAGGCTGTGCTATGCTGATAGCAGCTGCCTCTTCCAATCACACTGTGCTGGAGCTGGAGCTTGTCTGACTACACCATTAGCTGTTTTATTTTAATCACTGAGCAGAAAAATTGTCATTTTCTTCCTGCTGTGTTGTTTATTTTTTATTTAACTCCTTGAAATGCCTGCCACTAAGGCAAGACAACCACTAGCACTGCCCCAGAATAAGCTGTTGGAAAAGGGAGAGGAAAAGCTCTTTCTTCACATAGACAGAAACAACTTCCATGAATGTGTTAATTTATTTAAAACTACTGTGTGGCTCCATAGCATTTCATGGCCCTGAGAGTTTAGAGCCACCAGTGAGTCAGTTCTGATGATGCCAGGTTTGTACCTGGACAGACAAAGGATTCTGATGGGGGAAAAAACAGCAGCAGATGAAATTTCTCTTTCCATCAGGATTTTGTACTTTCACTTCAATTGCTGCTTCCTGTTTTGCCAAGTCGTGCTGTGAGTCTTGCCTACTCTTCTGGTAAGCACACAGCAGCTCCCACCCAGCCTTGGTATGCTGACATCACCTTTCTCCTCCAGGCAGCCCTCACCCGATGAGGAAATGCACCTGAGCAGAGGAGGAAGGAAACTCAGAGAGCACTAAATATCGGTCTCGAGTGCCAGCATACCATAGCAGGCTGGTGCAGTCACCACTGGCTTTCTGTCAGAAACGTTTTGGGAACGACACTTCTTTTTGTTTGTATCCCGTCGCACATATTTTAAGGCTGACGTTCTGCCTCCTGCCTCACTGGCTGTTGCACTGCACAGGTTGTGCATGCTGGACTCTTGCAGGAGTAATTTCAATTGAATTTCCAACTCTCCTGTTCATTCTAAAATTGAGAATCATTTCAAAGGTCATGCAGCACTGGTGTGCAAGGCTCTTGCTCAGCTGGCCCAGCAAGTTGAAAGACCAGTCTGAGTTCTGCCATGCCTGTCAGTTTTGTATTTCCTCCTCTGGCCATGAGTCTTTGCTCTGGAGGAAAAGCACTCAGAGAGAGGCAGAACTTGCAAGGTGGATACTTTCTCAAGCACAGCTTCCTCGTGGCACTGCATTACTTGATCAGTCACAGCTATAGCATTGTTATTTAAATGTGATACTTCTGCATGTAATCCAAGCCATGACACCAAGTCCACCAGCAGCCTCTGTAAAGAACTGTACCCTGCTGTGCTTTAATTCAGCAGCTGCTCAGCACCATGCAGCTGTTTGCTCACTACCCCCAACTGGGATGAGGGAGAGAAGTGGAAATAAAATAGAACTCAGTAATCAGAGCTGTACCAGAGCTGTCAACAAGAGGAGCAGCAAGGATACGGGCAGGACAGCAGGAGGAGGAAAAGAGGAGGAATGCAGCCCAATAGAAGGCCAGGATGCAAGGAGGGGCACGCAGGGTCTACAAGGTACAAGGAAGGAAGTAAACCATGCTGGGTCTGTGCAGGGTGCTACAGCCTGAGAAACTCTCAGTGAGCAGCTATCTTGGACAGGTTCACTCTTCTCTGGGTTGAGAATTGGCTAGAGGGCTGTGCCCAGCAGGTAGTGGTTAATGGAGTTAAGTCCAGCTGGCGTCCCATCACAAGTGGTGTTCCCCAAGGTTCAGTACTGGGGCCTGTCTTGTTTAATATCTTTATTGATGACCTGGATGAGGGGATTGAGTGTACCCTCAGTAAGTTTGCAGATGACACCAAGTTGGGAGGATGTGTAGATCTGCCTGAGGGTAGGGAGGCCCTTCAGTGGGGTCTGGATAGGCTGAACAGCTGGGCTGAGGTCAACAGGATGAGGTTCAGTAAGGCCAACTGCCGGGTGCTGCACTTTGGCCACAATAACCCCGTGCAGTGCTATAGGCTTAGGGCAGATCGGCTTGAAGACTGTATAGAGGAAAAGGACCTGGGGGTCTTGGTGGATGCTCAGCTTAACATGAGCTGGCAGTGTGCCCAGGTGGCCAAGAAGGCCAATGGCATCCTGGCCTGTATTAGGAATAGTGTGGCCAGCAGGAGCAGGGAGGTGATCATCCCCCTGTACTCAGCTCTGGTGCGGCCGCACCTCGAGTACTGTGTTCAGTTTTGAGCCCCTCACTACAAGAAAGACATCGAGGCCCTGGAGCGTGTTCAGAGAAGGGCAACAAAACTGGTGAGGGGTTTGGAGCACAAGTCTTACGAGGAGCGGCTGAGGGAGCTGGGATTGTTTAGCCCGGAGAAAAGGAGGCTCAGAGGAGACCTCATCGCACTCTACCACTTCCTGAAGGGAGGCTGTGGTGAGGAGGGGGTCGGCCTCTTCTCCCAGGTAACTAATGACAGGACGAGAGGGAATGGCCACAAGTTGCGCTGGGGAAGATTTAGATTAGATTTGAGGAAAAATTTTTTCTCTGAAAGAGTGGTCAGGCACTGGAATGGCCTGCCTAGGGAGGTGGTTGAGGCATCGTCCCTAGCACTGTTCAAGAAGTGTTTAGATGAGGTGCTAAGGGATTTGATTTAGTGGCTTGGTGGTAGGGATGGTGGTAGGAGGATGGCTGGACTAGATGATCTTGTAGGTGCTCTCCAACCTAATGTATCTATGAATCTATTAATCTGTGAATCTTCCCATCCTGATTGTAGAAAGTTTCATGACCAGATGGAAGCAAAGAGCTGATCACTGCTTGTTCTTGTGTTTCAGACAGTTTGGGCATGAGTCCATGGTTTCCAAGCACTACATTGTCACACTGTACTAAGTTTAAAATCAGACACAGAAGGCAAGAACAATTTGTGGCTGTAGGAAATGTATCTAAATGAGGATGTTACCCTGGATGCCCAGGGCAGTGCTTGCCAGAGCAAAGCCATGACATGAGCCTTGTGATCCCTGTAGAGCTCACCTGGCTTGGGATGACCACTGGGACACATGTTGGAGTGGTTTTCCAAACCACCTGTATTATTTGGGATTTACCCTCAGTTCATCTCCTGGCAGTAGTGGTCCAGTTCCAAAGCAATGATTGGAAGGAATGACCTTGAGCACTCCAGCACTGGCCATTTCACGGCTGCTGTGTAGGACCTGGGCACAAGCCTTGCACAGCTGGCTCAGAAAGCCCTGTGCTATCAGTGCAGCTATCCTGGTGAGATGACTTCATACTTTCCTGCCCTGAGGCTTTTTGAGCAATATGTATATAAAAAAAAAGACACTGAGCATTTATTTAAACTAATCAGTCCTATCGGTAATCGGTGCCTGATTGGATTTCCAGCAATACAAAGGGTCTAATAGTTAATTTGTTCTTAGAAGAAGTTTTTTCTTTTTATCCTCACCAGTATTTTTCCATGTTGTTCCAGGTAACTAAATTAAGTGTTCTGATAACAGCACTAAGAGTAATGGAAAAGCCAACATATTAAATAAACTTGGCCACTTCTCATATTTTACGTGCCATCTCTTGCTCACAGCCTGCGGGTTTAAACGCTTGGCAGCAGAAGTCAGAGCAGCAAGTGGCACTGGAATTCACTCTTCATCTCAGTCTGATTTGATGACCTTTACTCTTACCTGTACACCAAGGCAAGAAAGCCGGAGCTTTTTGCGTTGCTACTTTGTTCACTGATCTGCAACCCAGATATTTGGAGGCCTACTAGAACAAGAGAACAGAAGAAGTATGGTTTAGAGGTACCCTGCAAGGTCTTTGAAGCTCACAGCTGCAGTGATGCTTCAGAACATGGGCCAAAGAGAGGGCTTGAGAATAAGAAAACTGGAGATGATTTGTGCGAGACAGCTCTACTGTCCCACATGTCTTCTGGAGACTCTCTTGCACCTGGGTCAGCAAGGCCACAACACCCTCCTGCTTGGGATCTGCAGAGAAAATCCATCAGGGTTTGGTCTTGCTGCCCCTGCCCATGGTCCCTCTGTTTCATTCTGCTCATGAAAAACACACCTTGGGTGCCTCAGAGCTCACTCTGGACTTCAGCCTGGATCATCCTCCAGGCCACAGAGGTTCCACTGATGCTGTCACTCAGTTTTGCTGAGGAACAGACACAGTAGGCTGTTGCGTAGCAGCATGTGGATTGGATGTGGCAGCGCTTTGCCTAGAAGCGTGGGTTCTGGTTTTAAGTAAACACAAGGCAATGCAAGTAGGGGGAAGATGACTCAGGTGAAAGTACACAGAAGTGCTACAGAACAAACATTATATGCGTCTAGGATTTCTCTGAGACTATTAAAAGGCCAATTTAAAAGGACTAAATTATTACCTGCAGGTTCTAACTTAAAACAACAAGAATAAAGCTAGTTTGTAAGGAAATAATCCTGCTTCTTAGAACAGTGCCAAATAGTACTTTGAAAATAATATATTACTTTGGACATCAATAGCTATCAAAAAAAAAGACAAGGGCATTAGCAACCAGGGACTCGTTACTGAGAGGCACTGAGGTCTCCTTTTACCACCCAGATAATCTCTTGAGAGAGGTTCACTCCCTTGACGGGGGAACACATTCAGGACATCAAGAAGAGGCTATTGGGCATGATAAACTGAAGGACTACTATCCACTTCTACTCTTAGAAGCTGGGGCACAGGTGGCTGCAACAAGCAAATTATGAAGTATTGAAAGAGACTTCTGTCACATGGTAAGGTGTTGAAAGAATAAGGAGTTCAGGTAATGTTCTTCTCAGTCCTCCTGGCTGGTGACTGGGACCCAGGCAGAAGGAGGAGAACAGATTGTATTTTTGTGTCCCTCCTCTGGATGTGTTCCAACAGCTCCACCTCTCTCCTGTACTGAGAAATCCACATCTGGACACAGCACTCCAGGTGAGGCCTCACAGCACAGAGCAGAGGGGCAGGATCACTCTCTCTCCCTGCTGGCCACAGTGCTTTAGATGCAGCCCAGGATACAGTTGTCTTTCTGGCCTGCAAGGGCACATTGCTGCTCATGCCCAGCTTCCCATCCACCCGTACCCCCAGGTCCTTTTTCACAGGGCTATGTTCTGTGCTTACATTCCCCAGATTGTGCTGGTAGTGAAGGTTGCCACGACCCAGGTACAAGACCTTTCTCTTGGATTTTGGATGCAACTCTGAGAGACCAGACATGTCAATGTTAGATGGGATCCAGCTGTCCAGGAGGAGAGAAAAAATACTGGGCAGCAAGGTGGATGGGCGATTAAAACTTTAAACTAGATTCGTTGTGGAAAGGGAATGTACTTCTGAGTAACAGAGAAGAGCTAGGGAACACTGTCATTTTAGGAAGCAGCAAGGGAAAGCCTCAGAGTTGGTACAGAGGAATGACCAAATGTATCTTTCCTTCCCCAAATTCTGGCAAAGGGCCCCTGGACAAAAAGGGCAAGCCAGGTCAATGCAAGGAGGGTAGAAGTCCTTTAACGTGTAATGAGGCAGAACCTAAAATCTACTGAACACAAAGGAAAGAGAGACAGGTCAATGAGGAGAGTGAGGTGAATCTTCTGGATTCAATGATGGAGAAAAACTATATGCAGGAACCAGGCATGGCAGGGATCCCATCAGCTGAGTCCCAGTGTTCCTCTGCAGTCCAACAGAATCCCAAATCACAGTGCACTAAACCACTACCAGACAGGGCTACAAGGAGAAACACCACACTCGACTGTGGGTCCATGATTTCTACTTTCTGCTATGATCCTGGAGACAGAAGAGGTGCTCATGGCAACCTTAGTGATGAGGGAAGATTTAGGCTTCTGCATGACCTTCATTTCCAACACATTCACATCCTACAGCAGGGCTCTGGGAGGGTGCTCAGAAGGGGCAGATGAGTGGATATTAACATCTCTTTGGCTCTGCTGGCAAATCCAAACCAGCCTAATTATACTTAGAGTCTGATTCAAGGCACAAAACCTGCATGTAGAATGTGATGTGCTAAAAGATGATGACTGACCCCAAAGATAGCTTTGAGCTGGAAACCATCTCAGAGATGAGAATTGAAACCCATGGTCAGAGCTCATTGGCTTTCTGCTTTCTCTAGATTCTGGAGTGAGGCAGAACCTACTCTCAGTGTTATTAAAATAAACGTAGACAGTTAAATACCATTTCATTGGTAATTCCATATAATTTTCTATCCACAAGACATGAATAGAGCCAAAATTGACATGCTACTACAGTATTTTCTCTCTTCATATGGTTATGTTACTTTGTTGGGGGACAGATTTGTCATGATTCCAGAAAGTGTCAGAGAGATAGAGGCATTAGGCCAAAAAGGCAGAATATGTAACTTGGCTGCTGAGGAGAGCTCCTAATGCTGATGTCACTGATGCCACAGGAAAGCCTTTTATCATTAACAGATCCAATGACAAGGCACAAGCATAGTCACAGGCAGTCATCTGCAGATTCGTTCCAGCAGATTTGTTTTGGTCTCATGCCCATAGAGCCTGCATTACCTACTGACTTTTATTTCCAGATTGGGCATCTTTGAGAATCAAGACATGAAAATTAGGAGGTAAGATATATGAAGAGTAGAGCCCTACTGGAGAAATGGCCATCATGGACAGAGCACAGCCCTCTGGAAAAGAACCTGGGCATGCTGGCAACAGTCCTTTTGTCTTCACAGCATCTTGCAGTCTTCACTAACAAAAAGAACCTTGCTTTCCACTTTGCCATATTTCTGGAAGACTCAATGGAGACAGAAGTCAGAATTCATAGAAATGCTGAGCACAAAGCCAACACTCCGCAAACAATAAGCAAGAGCAATAAATAATGAATGAATTTAGTGACTAGCTTACTGTTCTGAAGTCAAATTCTATACTTATCTTCTCTAGGAAACAAAGATAACACCTGTGTGTCAGCTCAGGTGCCACAGCTGCCACCCAGGAACGGCAGCCATCCTCAGAGACACCACCTCAGAGCTCAGTGACACGGACGTGGCATGCTGACAGCCTGTGCCCTGTCTCTGATGAGTGGTTTCATGCAGCTGCTGTCTTTCTGCAGTGATCAACAACACTTCTACCTCCTCTGCTGAAACATCTTCAGTTGTTTCCTACCACAGACCTACATCCCAGAGACATGACCTTTATCACATATGATCTCCTTGTAAATGAACCAAAAAAAACATGCAAAATTTAGTAGCAATTGGGAAAAAGGTCAAAAGAAGGGTCTGAAAAGCATTTCTTTACCCTTTCCTTCATCCCAGAGCCAGGAAGAGGTATGAGGAGGATTGTTGCTTAGAACACTGCTTTATTTGGAGCAGTGGCTTGAGCCAGCTAGTCTTGGCTGCATTACTTTAATTAACCAGCTCTTTGTTCAGTTTTACAATGTTCTTACTCTCATCCATATAGGAAATCCTGAGGAATGGGCACGCAGACTCTGTGGTGCAGTCTGTCTCATTCTCATCCCCTGGAGCTGTGAGATTTGGGGAACACTTGTGTGTCTCAGGCAGAGCAAGCTGTGTCCTGCTCCATCTGAGCAGAGCAGGGCCACCACAAACCAGAATAGCAACCACATGAGGAAGAACCCTTCCAGCACTTATACAGAAAAAAGCCAAGCAGCTCCCTCTTCATGGTAGCAAAGAACTGAAATAATACATAGCTACTTGCAAATCATAGTATGACACAATACAGTGACAATACACAACAGCTGTTTCTTGCCCTCTATAATCACTTGAGCAGCTCACTCCATTGGTGAGATATGAAGGTGTAAGAGAAAACACAATAACGCTTTCTTCCTCCTCAAAAAACATCATGGTACATATCACATTTCCAAAGAGAAGGAGGCTACAGAAAAAAACACAACATTAAAGCCCTTCAGGGATTCTAGAAAGCTAATATCTGGAGAGCTGTCTTTCATACTCTGAATTGGAGATGACTTAAATGAAGTAATCAATTAAAGGTATTTGGGTACAACATGGTAACACAGACATTAAATGTAATCAAGATCTTGCCTTTGCTGATGGATGATACTCTAGGTGGCTCATTTCTAATTCAGTGAGGCTCCCTGGTACACACAAGGCAGCAATAGACTTCTGGGAGAATAATGACAGCACCCACAAGGTGCAGCATAGAATGAGAACAAACGGTTTTCTCAGACATCTGAAGGCCAGGAAGCTTTTCATCAGGCCCTGATTACAGAGGAACAGATTCCTCACTTGCAAGCTCATCATCAGATAATCAGCAATAACAAGTGTTCACAGCTGTGTGCCCTAGCTCAGAACAAGCTGAGTGGGAGAAATGAGCATCCCACAAACATCTTCCCTTTATGGGCCGTGGATTAATAGTAACATGGCTGGAAGCTGGTTCCAGGAGATGATCTGCTACACACAGTGGTATTTCATGAGCAGAAATTCATTCAGGCCTTGAGAGCTGTCTGAAATGCTGTTGTGGTATGGGCAATGCAATTATTATTATTACCAAAGAAAACTAAACAGCACAGAAATCTATCAAAACTTGTCTCACAGCTGCTCAGCCACGAGACCAGGACTGCAACCCCAAAAGAAACACATTTGAGGAAGAGCTGGGTAATGCAGATGTAGAAGGGAAACCCAATTCTCTCTGTGTCAGTGCAAAGAGCAAACTATGTCTGTCCATCTGTGAAAACCACAAACAACCATGGTGCAAAAGCCATGGAGAGCAAAGTGTTGATGTGAGGATCTCTGTTGGGCTGCTAATTTTGGTGCTGAACTCTGGGCCTTGAGGCCCTGAAGTGAATCTTTAACTCTGAGATTAGCTGATGTTTATGAAGTCATCTTGTGGTTATGTAAAGCAGACCTAAAGGCTTATAGTGAATTGTCAGAGGCCCTTAGAATGAGACGTGAAATCCAGTGTTGTTAAATCCACTGTTTTTAAAAAACAAGCAAACACAACAAAAACACATGTTAAGTGCACATTTAGCCGTAGTTAAAGTTGAAGTCATTCTTTTAAGCCAATACGTGCATTCAGTCAGTGTGAATTCTTCAGGCTGCCCTTACGCACTTACATCATTTTTCAGTCCCTTGGAGGTTTGGATGGTACAGAACAGGGATTGCCCTGATCCAAGCACAGCGCCTTGTACTCAACCTCACTGAACCTTGTTAGTTTCACTTGTGTCCATTTTTCAAGCCTGCTTCCAGCAGCAAGGACTTCTCTTTTCCTCTGGCTTAACTGCTGAAAATCCTTATATTGACTGTCTTCTTGCAAGGGCCCACCAGCACTTCCCAGGACTTCTTTGGCCTATGGTGGTGATAAGACAATAAGCAGGAGCAGATTAAGTTTTCTTATTAGACAGGCAAGTCCTGGAACAGTTTAAACATGCAGGAATATTTAAGCTGGAGCCAACAGGTGCCATGAGAAAGGGATGAGTTACTCCAGGCTGATGATTTGGAAGCTGCTATCAAAAAGATACTCACAAAGAATACACCTCAAGAGTGTCCCACTGACTGACTTGCATTTTTAAATTTCCTCTCTGGGTAAGATTTGAAAGTTAGTTTGGTAATGGTGTGTACCTCCAGACAGCTCAAAGCAATTCCTATTTTGTTTTGAATGAAAACATCCTGCCACCTTAAGGCATGTGTGCATGAACAAGGAGCTTTTTAATGATACCTCCATACTGGGTGAACAAGATATCCCTGTCTGAAGTCTGCCTGGCTGGAGACACAAACAATGTAAGAGGAGAAAACCCACATGCTGGCAACACTACAGCACCTACATGTGGGGAGCTGCATTTAAACCTATAGATATCTCATCCTTTTCACACAGTGGGCAGATTCAAGGCTACTATCAAAGCACAGTGGAAGGAAAAAAACTTGATACCAGCTATCTGATGGAGTCACAGGTGTTAAACAGGAGTATAGTACAGCAGCTGGCAGAGGACGCCCTAAGATCAGCCAAGGCAACAGGGAAAAGGACCCAGAGACAAAGAAACCATTCCATAGCCCAGAGCTGATGCCCTCCAGCCAAGCTCATTCCTTGATGTGAAGTTTTACGTTCAAAGCTCAAGGTAGGAGGGAAAGTCTCCTCAGATCCCAAAGCAGAAATCTGTAGTAATTAGGGGCACTTTGCACACCTCTCACTAAATAGCTGGACCCTTTCTGTCTCTCCTCTCTTGTCCCACCGTCACAGCTGCCCTTGATGTACACCTCCTAGAGTCTCTCTCTTCTACCATGTTATTCATCCCTTTGCTTCTCTTACTAGATGTTTCCTCCAACACTAAATAAGACAACATGAATGGGTTTTTTTGCTACAAACTCATAGTGAGCTCTGCTCTTTGATACTCTTTGGCCAGATGAGTCACACCTTTAATGTTGATCTCATTCCTGAATCCGTGAGGCTGAGCAGGAGCCCTCTGCCATTCTCAATTTGTACAACAGTAACATTTCTTCAAGGTTACTCTTTCATCAGTCCCACTATAAACATAATTAATAACATATTTCTGTTACACAGCAGTCTGTGGAACATTAACTAGACCATCATGCTTTTTTTTCCCAGGCATTTCATAAACCCTTTAACCAGCTGATTCTTATAGTAGTTTACTAGCTTTCTCCCTACCTGGGACACTGGTTAGCAATGAAATGGTGAAAGATTCTTGGGACCTCAGAAAGAGAAGAAGGAAGGAGCCAAATGGTACAACTTAACAAC
Source organism: Callipepla californica brunnescens (assembly GCA_023055505.1). Taxonomy (NCBI): domain Eukaryota; kingdom Metazoa; phylum Chordata; class Aves; order Galliformes; family Odontophoridae; genus Callipepla; species Callipepla californica. The sequence goes on along the minus strand of JALIRH010000001.1, from coordinate 106,284,498 downwards.
CCTACCACTTACAAGCCTCTGTTCTTGTACTATGAATCCATTTTACATAAGGGTTCTTCCATACAAACTGCATAATCTATTCCTCATGTGGAAAACAAAACAAACCAAATCAAAACAAAAACACCAAAAAAAAAATAATCCAGAAGAGTCTCAGAGCCTGGATCCCCATTGTTTCTTCCTTTCCTCTGGGTTTCTGAAGTCTTCACTCTTTTCTGGCCAATGGATTCAGTGCTGGACAGAAGTCCCAGAGAATAATTCCTGTTCCCATCAGATTTCAGGCCATGTACTAGGATGTTGAGCTGCAGGTTTGAATCCTTTCAGGCTGACCTGGGCCTCCCCTTCTAGATGAGTGCTCCAACCACTACATTAATGTTCTTGGTATCCAAAAAAGGTGATGCTGTTTCTGTTTCACATAGCACAGTTAGGTATCGCTGCCTAAAGTGTGGAGGTGGTTTTCTGACTTCTGTGGCTAAATCCTGTCCAAATCCCAAATGAATGCAGCAGTCAGTTCTTCACATCTTCCAAGCATTGTATAACTATAGTAAATTAGGGTTGCAAGTGATTGCGCAGTGCTGTGCTATGATGTATCCCATCATCCCTTCTGGCTTCTAGTCTCATGTGTGCTCATCCAGGGCACTTTGTTGTCATAATCTGTTCTCTAACAACGTGAATGGGATTGTTTCTCACAAACCACTCAAAAGTCAGGAAGTCACAGGTACAAGGTGTGACAAGGTATTCTGATTCAATGCAGAAATTTTTTTTCACTATGAGATTGCACAGATGGCAAGACAAGATCCTGAGCAGCCAGCTCTCATAAGAGATGCTTCAAGCAGGGGGTTTCAGGCCTCTGGATGTCCCAAGGGTCCTACTCAGCCCACCAGATTCTATAGAAACAATCCAGCTCAGATAATCCCCACAGGAGGAAGGTTTCTCAAAAGACTCTGAAAGAAAAGTTCCAGGGTCTGAGGGAATATCTGCTACACAGATAGTTTATGGCAGATGCACAAAGTTTAAGTGCTTGGAGGCCATGCTGATCATTTAATTGTGGTTCTGTAACACAGGATAATTTCCTTTGCTGTTCTTTAAAACATGTGGTTCAACTGGGACCTTACTGTTTCCTTTCTGGCAGCAAGCACATGTTGTATCAATACAAGGTGGTTTACAGTGTGAAGTCATCTGCTTTAAAATAACCACACATTAATGATAAAAAGCCTAGTGGAAACTGTAGGACTTGTAGATCTGCTGGTCTAAGATCCCCTCCTTTTTGTAAAGGTATTTATGACAAGGCTGAAGCTAATTTCTTCTTGCCTCAGAGAAAGCATGAGTTCTCCATATATTTTGAACTGGCGGAATGCTTTCCATGATTCCTGCTGGCAACCTTTTCATTCTGCCTCCCCTGCTAACCTGGCTGCCCCTGGCCATGTGGAAGTGTGCCTGAGAGCCACTGGAGCCCACTGCTTCCATGAAGCCAGGAGCGATGTTCCCTGTGTTTTAACTGGGTGTTAAGCAGGCAGTTATGGACATGTCGCAGTCCTAAAGAGTAGTACTGCTATTATTTTCTTCAATGAAAGGCAAACAAGCTTTTAAAATCCTACCTGCAGCAAAGATAGACATACTGTATTTGTTGATTTATTATTGAATTAAAAAAAAGGGAGGGGGAGTTATATATATGGTGGTGCAGAACTGCAAGAGGTGATGTGCTGAGCTAAGAGCAGACTGTAGGATAGATGGTGTGGCTGAGTAACTGGGTTTCTGATGGGCTGCTGGTGGCCAGAAGGGTCAGGTGAAGAGGACTGAGAATAGGGCAAGAATGGAAACAAGAGGGAAAAGAGCTTCTACATGGAACTACTGGGCAGGTGTCTCAAGGACTGAGCTTGTGTTAAGTAATTCAATTTACAATGTAATAGCTTTCTTTGTATTGAGGCAGATTCTCGCATCAGATTGTTAGGTATACAAATCAGATTGGACACTCTTTCTCTTCATTAGATCAGAAGAGATGTTTTTTATTAGTTTCATGAAATAGTACAGAACCTATTCAGCATACAAATGAAATCAGAAGTGTCTCATACTTGGAAGCAAAGTAGTCTTGTTTGGTTGGTTGGTGGTGGTTGTTTGCTTGTTTGTTTTAACAAGAAATCAATTGAGAGCTAAATTTAATTGTCTTTGTTACAGATACTCACTAGAAATTCTGTGAACGAAACGACAGAACCGAATAAACTCCATGTGGAATTTATCACCAATCCAGTATTGCTCAGAGTGAACTTCTTTTGTGGAAAACAAACAAACAAAAACAACACCTGAAAACCTGCTGCAAAGGTTTTGTGAAATACTATGTAAAAAATGCACTGATGAAGGCATTCTCCATGCCTGCACCATGAAGTTCACTGGATTCATTTTAGAATGTTTTCTTGGTAAGGTTTTCAGACAAGGCACAATCTTAGCCAGGTGCATGGTTTCTCTGCACCGTATATATTTGTATGTTTTCCACAGGATCTGTATCAGAATTTTGCTTCATGAAAGTTCTAAGCAGTTTTAAGGTAGTTCATGTTTTTTTTCTTCAAAATAATGGAAAAACTGCCAAAAAATCTTTCCGAAGGGCTGAGAGGCGAGGTCCAATCTTGTTTGAATTATTTTATGTCCAAGGAAATATCCACTGTTTCTCACTCTCTAAAAAATACTCTTTGAATAACTTCTGAGGATTTGTCCAAGGCTTTTAAAGTGGAATCAATCCTGCACCAAAAAAAAAAGAAATCTGAATTGTAAAAAGATCTTGTCGTCTCCACCCTTCTTTTCATCTTTGCTGAATGGGCAAAATTCATCCATGTGACAAATTCATTCAAAAATCAGCAAAGGAATTGTTTCAAAACTGTCACTGTTTGCTCTAAAAATAATGCACTTTCATTCATCAGAATTTAATTATCATCTGCTCACAGGTAAAGGGGTTATAGATGGGTTTAGTAAATACACTGGTGTTGCTGCTGTTTTGTAGCTGGCCATAGGGCAGACAGGATTTACTTTCTGTGCACTAAACACGGCAGTGTTTTCTGTGAACATTCTTCATTGATAAAGCCCAAAACATAATGGGATTCACTTTATTCCATGCTTAACTTGAAGTTACAACAAAGACAATTTTTAGAGTAAAGAATTCTTAAGCCAAAGTTCAACCACTGTCAATCAGATATGTAAGACAAGTCAGTGGGAAAACATTGAATCTTTGTAAGAAAATACCAAATTCACACAGTTCTGGTGGGTTTGGGCTCAGTCTGGTTTGCAGTTAGCCAACTAACTCAGAGCAGATAGTGCCTGGCCAAAGAACATCTACAGCATAAAATGATTATCACATTCAATTATCATTCTTAAACCTTTGGAATGAGAGTTCTAGCCACACAAATGTGGGTATCTAACATCTTTCCCTATAATTAAAGACTCATGCATATTCTTTGAGTGTAGGCTGTAATTAATATTCCAAATTAAGCAGTGTTTGGATATGTATTACATGGAAGTGAGTGAGGTGATAATCTGATTAGTTAAGCAGTGGCTTTCCTCTGTGGTTTGCAGATCTAGGGAGTACTTATAAAGACTTGGGAGACTATGGGAGTGTCTCACATTGTTACACCAATCCTACACAATCCCTGGTGGTCACCAGAAGAGGCAGCCTGACTGTGCACTGCTGGAGATGACAAGCTGGAAAGCAGCAGAGTGGGTTGATCCCACTCACTTTCCCAACTGGAAGGCAAATTGCTGCTTTTCTGGTGGGTACACTTCCCAATGGAAATGATGGCTACATCCAACTTGAAAGAAACAACAGGAAGAGGTGCAAGGGAGAAAGAAAGGTGGGGAGAGGTTAGGCTGCTTTAGGGAAGTCTGAGATGTAATTACTGTGAAATTGCACTCACACTACTCTGAACAGGCAGATACAGTCTGTACAGAATGCTCTGCACTGGCAGTGGAAAGCATTGAAAACTTCAGCTTTTGTTTGTCCTAGTAAGTCTATAGTATTTTAATAGTAATAATAATAATAATAATAATAATATAACAAGCATAAGTATTATATTAGTGCTGTAATCGTTTTACTACAGTGCTGCAAAAATGGTACTCATTCCTTGGACTACCAAAAAAGTCATTTGGTCTCAGCATCTCCTTGGTGAGGCACCTGTTTTTTGTAAGATCACGTGCTCCATTTGCAGCACCAGAATCCTCCAGAACACTCCAGCACTGCAGAAACCGAAAGTTCATGGGAGACTCGGCACCCTGACAGAGCATTCATTCTTTAAGGAAGTCTTATCCCAAATCAGCAAACAGCAGCAACCGCACTGTGTGCACAGCAGAGAACAGGGGATGATGTCATAGGCCCAAACACAAGCTTCCCACCCCACACTGAATTTATTGCAACCATTCGAAGAAGGTATTTAGACCAAAAGGCAAATAAATTGCCTCTAGGACTTTGCAAGACCTCGTTTTAAAGATTAGAAATCTTTGTCTGCTGGCATATTGGACATATAGAATGTCAAATTATTATTTTGTCATGAAATCTCTGAAAGACCACTCATCCTAACATGCTGCAAACTGTGAATACTTGACCTGAGAGTCTGAAAATGCACATCTGTTTGAGATGCAGGCTTCTACTTCTGTACTCTGCACACATGATGAGGGAGATGGGTGGAAATGCTTATCCACACACATTTTGGGAGAGCTTAGACACCGTTTGGGAAGGATACAGTTTAGTAGTTAATTATAGTTTTACATAAACTATCCATTCCATTAAATGTCAAGCTCTTGGTCCTCCTTTTCTATTTGTCCAAAGAACAGTGGTTTTGGTGAATATAAAAAAAAACCATTTGCCACTGAGTTGAGCACCAGGTTAGGGTGAGGTTGAGGGTCTGAGTTGCATCCCATGTTTACATACAGAATAAAAAACATAGTAAGATGGAGTTCATCATCCCTTGCTTTGATTTCTCTGTTTCATGCTGAATATTGGTCACCACAATGCTACATGAGAGCAAAGCTCTGCATGGGTGAATAAGAGATGTATTTGTGAACCTCCTCACCACAGAGCTAGGCACAGGGAGAAAGAAAGGATCAAACATGGGAAAGTCAGGATCAGAGAGCAGATGCACTAGTGGCAAGTCTGGTGGGCCTCTACTTGCCTCCCACACACAACAAATTTCTCACTTTGTTCTCCAGGCACGGAATGACCCCTCAACTTACTGCTCTTCAACATGTTCCTGTTAGGGGTACCCCTCCTCTCTGAAGTTTAATTTGTTCTTCTCAAATAGTATGGCAATGCCATATCCCATGAGAGTCCTGGAAGCTCTGTTTTAAAGCTGTTGAAAGGCTCTTAGATGTCATTCACAGCAAGAATATTTTGTACCACAACTTGTTCCAGCTTCCAGGCTGCTTTTCATGGACATTAGAACAGCTGCCAAAGTAGCATAAAAAGGCTTTTGCATGAATGATTATGAACTCCTCTGTTTCCTTGCTGACTTGTCTATCCCTTACTAAACAACATCTCATGCAAACTCATTTTCTGGAGAAGGCTGAGATACATTCTCATTGAACATGAGGGATATAAAATTATTGTTGTGTGTTATTCTCAGTCCACAGCAGATCTCCCTCTGCAGCACAGAAGATTTATACATGACAGCTTCTTTTCAGGTTAACATAACAGTGACCAACATCACACACTGCAGAAAAGATTTACAGTGCCCATGTAAGATTTCTCATTTGTGTCAGAGCTATTTACATCACAGTACTGACCCAGGAATTGTACTAGTATTTTAGTTATATTTTCTCTTTCCTAAAACTTGTCAAAACAAACCTATGCATGCAGGTAGGTACTTCTTTTGCCGTCTTACTTTTTAAAATATCTGACCCTTTAGGTTCACCATTACATACCTATAAGAGACAGCCCATTTCTGAGGATTGGGGTTGTTGGATTACAGCAGTTCACTGGAGATACTTTTTGATAATCATCAGAGATTTACTCTGCCCTCTCCCAGCTGAAATCTGACATTCCAAAAGACACCACTGTGAATCACACATAACTAAGGCTGTATCTCCTCTCATCTTGGACTTCTTCCTTCTCCCTTTTTCTCCTTTTCCTGCTATGTACGCTGAGCAGTGACATTGAGACATCACACTGATGTCAGCCATTGCTGCCCCTGCTCTCTCACCTCCTTGCCATGACACACCTGTGAGAGCTTTGTCTTTGCCTACAAAAACAAGTCTGCTGTGAGTTCTTACAACAGCCTATGGCAGCACTCCTAACATTGCATTTCTGTGCAATACATTACTAGTAAGAGGAGGGAAGTCATCCCTGGAGACATTCATGGTCAGGCTGGAATGGGCCCTTGAAGGTGTCCCTGCTTAGTGCAGAGAGTTGGACCAAATGGCCTTAAACGGTCCCTTCCAACTCAAACAATTCTAATAAGTCAATATTTAAAACTTGTTACTGTAGTGAAGCTGGTCCTCAACAGCAGTGGAGGTCCCATAGGAAATGGTGTCCTTCATCAACTAGGTATTCTCTTGGTAGCAAAGGCAAAACAGCACAGTGGTGTACAGCTCATATCCAAGCAGCTCAATATCCTCATGTTTTCTTCAAAGATCCTTTTGGAGAGGCTGAGTCCTTTGTGGGCCACGAATGTTCAAGGACTGCTCTGCACAAATGCATCTCACTGCAGTGGCAGAATGTGTGACACTGAAGCATCATGATATTTCCAGTAATCACTTGTTGATCCTTTTCTATCGCATGTATTAGAACAAATTAGTCAAACTGGTCTGATATGGAAGAGGGAAAAATAGTTCATTTTTTTGTTTGGATTACAATTTCAGCCTCCCATATTATCCAACATGCTTTTACACATTAGCTGCGCAAGCATTGTTTCTCATGCATGAATCCAGCCAGCCCATGAGCACTAGAGCCTCATGAACACTGCAGGAAAAAAAGGGCAGGAAAACAGTGGAGAGCAGTATGGGATAGATACTGCACAACTTGTCACAAAAAATAGCTGCAGCTATGTCAGGAAATTGTTACAGGGGATCTAACCACAGAATACTGTGTTTAAAAAAATCAATAAAGAAAAACCTAAACCCACCAAGCAGAAGCATAAAAATAATGGGAAGACCAGGCACTGGTTTTAATAAGCTCTGAATATAATGGGCCATGGATGATACGCTCATTTCCTGGCTTCTGAGAACATGCATGTTGCAGATTATAGAACAGAGTAGAGTGAATTAGCAAAGCTTGAATGCTCTTGAAATGAAACTTTCAATTTTGGAAATGTCTATGGACTTCCTTAGTGTTACAAAACATAGGCAGTTTATTGTCCTTGGTAGCATAACTCTGACTTAATTGCAATCTGTTCACAAGACTTCTTACCCTTCACATACTTTAAAAATATTCTTTATTATATAAAAAAGAACTCAAGTCAGTTGCAGTGACTGTTCAGTGTTGATGGCTGCAGAAAGTCTGCTTTCCTCATAGCTCTATGCCTATGAGGTGTGAATAGTCAACCTGTAAAAGTCTGGGAGTGTCTGGGACAAAAAAACCCAACTACGTAATTTCTAGAAAAAGTCAGTGTCTTTCTACAGAGGGGTGTGACCTTGGAGCTCAGCAGCCCACACAAATAAGCACAGGAAGAAAGTACTGTAAAATAACCAGACGTGCTGGAGAGTGCCAGTCTTTGAAGAGCTGCCTGGAACTCTATCTCTGTGGTATTCGGATGAACCTATCTCAGAGTATCCTCTCTAACATCATCTGAAGACAGACCAGTTGAAATGAAGCATGAGCCCAACAGAAATGCGCTTCATTTAAATATGAAAAATCAACAATTATTTCCTTTCTTCCCACGTGTCAGATTGAAAGATTTTCCATGTTGTCCTTGAAAAGGAGCCTGCAAAATTCTGCAAAAAGAATGTTCTTGATAATAATCCATATTTAATGAAACTGCACAGTGGTTATATAACCAAAGCTGACTTCATAAAGAACTTAATTTAGACTTCATAAGGTACGTAGTGCTTATGTTGGGAAAGCTTGAACATGTTTTACTGAGTCTGAACAGATAGTGTTATTGGCAAGACATAAATGCTTCAAACAATTTGATGCTAAGATTTCAAGTCTCTACAGAGAAAAAAAAAAAAAAAAAAAAAAGGAAAGATGCCCTGAGAAATGAGTGAAATTATTCTTGGCTGCAATTTTGCTCCTTCTGACAGTGCTGAAAAGTAGAATCGTTCCATCTTTTAATTACTCAATCCTGCACAATTTTTTCAGACCGTAAATCAGTTGATTTAGATCAATAGTTGGCTAATCTTGTAAAAAGACAAGCAGCACCTGATAAGCAACGCAGATAAGCATTTTATTGCATGCAACTAGTGTTCTACAGAGGTGGGCTAAATCCACACTGGCTGCAGAGATGGGTGGCTAGGACTTTAAAGGAAAGAACACAGGGAAACATCAATACAGAATTGCAAATATTTTGCTACACTTTGCACAGAAAAATGATTGTTGGCAGTGAGCTACAGCTGTGGAGGCAATGCATAGTGTGCTCTCTGGTGACACTTTGGAAGAGAACCTTCATTGTTCATTGGCTGCAAAATGGAATTTAGAGGCTCACTGGACAGATTAATATCTGTGAGGGATCTGGAATTTCTCATCTGCAGGACTCACTGTGAGCAGTGTAAATGATGGCCACACTGTCTGTCATCAGATGTATGGCTACATGTGATGTAACTAGGTCTAAGGCCTGTAATGAAGGTAAGACAGGTAACTCTATTTGTGCCACTTAGTAGGAGTTTTGTATAAAAGTGTCTGCTTTGATTATAGAGCACATAACTGTCGAATTCAGACCATCTTGACTGAATGGGCCAGCTGAAGAGGTGAGCATGATACGAAGTATCATTTCAGTGATACACATAGGCTGAAAATCTAAATTAGATTCTCTCATCCATAACCAAACCAAAAATATTAAAGAGATTCCAGTATGTGTCCCTCTTTCCTGGCAAAAACATTGCTTAAGAATTACTGTGGAGATGACAAAGCAGTGTTTGGCATGGATTTGGGCTAGTGTGTAGATTTTGGCTCAGCTGAGGAAAATACACAGAAAATGATCTGTCTACACTCACAATGAAAATGATGTTGTAATGGCAATGGGGAAGCAGATAGCAGGAAGTGCTGCAGCCTGTTAAGCACTAGGCTGCAGTGCAGTGAGAGCACTCATCTCTGGCTTTTACAGGCACAGAGATTATAAAGATTACGTGCACACACTGCAAGTCACAGGACAGCAAGTCAAAGCTGAGCTGAGCAAGAAGAGAGGCGCTGCAGATAAGTAGGGAAGCATAAGCACAGTGAAGTTTCTTCTCATTAATGATAAGCAACCATGGTCAGTGTCAGCCTGCAGTCCAGATCTGTACATTTTTTCTCTCACAGGGCTGCACTGCACATGATTCCTTCCACCATCTGTGTCAGTGAGGGAATTCTTGCAGTTGAGAGGCCACTTCCAGTTCTACTGATGGTAATGCAACGTGTCTGGGGCCATTAGTAAGGTCCAGTGTATCATCTTGAAACACAGAGCGCAGAGATGACAAGCTACAATTTCAACGTTGTTTAGCTAGTGAGAAAGAGTGGTTAAGTCATTTCTTAGACTGAACCATATTATGTAATTCTTTCAGTGGATGAAAACACCATGAAGCAAAGAGTGTAAAAGCAAACTAGAATCACAGATTCTTTTGAATTTGAAGAGATCTTCCAGTCTTACAGCTAGATCAGGTGCTCAGAGCCAGATCCAGCCCAGCCTTGAATGTCTCCAGGGACAGAACATCCATCACCTCTCTGGGCAACCTGTGTCAGTGCCTCATCACCCTTATTGTAAAAAATTGCTTCCTAATGCCCAGTCTAAATCTCTTCTCTTTTAGTTTGAAGCAATTTCTCTTTGTCTTGTCTCAACACACTCTGCTAAAGAGTCTGTCCCCTTCTTTCTTACAGCTGCCCTTTAGTCGGGTCTCCCTGGGCCCTTCTCTTCTCCAGGCTGAACAGCCCCCACACTCTCAGCCTGTCCTTGTAGGGACGTGTTCAATGCCTTCAGTGTAGGGGTATGGTCTATCCTGTTGTCTCCCAGCTTGTATTGATAATGGGGTTTGCCACAACCCAGTTGCAAGACCCTGCACTTGGATTTATTGAGGTTCATCTGGGCCCACTGCTGTAGCCTGTCTCTCTGAATTACAACTTCTCCATAATGCTCATGGACAAGAACAAATAATTTTGCTTTGTGTTATTTGCTCCTGGAATGCCAAAGCACTGCCATCATCTTCTGGAAGCGGGATTCTGTCTGTACTACAAGGCTTTGTGTTATGCTTTCAGCTTTTATCTGAATACAAACATTCGTATGTAAGTACAGAGTCATTACTTTAAACAGTGCGCATATGTTGTCATGATGGTGTCATTTATTTTATTTATTTGATAGCAACATTTTAATCATTACATAAAAAAGTTGAAAAATAATTTGGTCTTATTGGGAGTAAGCAATAAAAGGAAAAATGCTATTTTCAACAGATCTGTTAATCCTGTAAGTGTATATATAATTTTGTCTAACTGTGCCATAAAGAAAAGTAGTTCCTCTCCTCCCAAAAAATGTTTCAGAGCAACTTTCCAGACGATACCTGGAAAGTTATTATTCATGTGAACTGAATCAGCAGTTTGACCTTCTTACATCAGGTGCTCTCTGTGAAGCAAAGATTTTTCCAGACTCCTATTGTACTTTTGTGTCACTCATATGTGCTGGGCTATGGAAGCAGGAAGGATTTGAATGTGTGTGATAGGGAAATGGCGTTGGTTCAGACAAGTGCCTCATAATTTGCACAACAACAAGTTGCTCCAGGGGTACATTGGGTTTTCACTGAATTTTTAATGAATAGTGATATGCTCTGCAATTGCCCTGAGCAGACTTAGGATGACAATTATGTTGAACAAGAAAAGACGCAAAAACGAGTCTCAGAAGAGTTGGAGAAGATGTCTTACAGTAAGAGACATAAAGGAATCAAATTACTAATACATTGGGAAGAAGTACATAGTTATACAGGAACTAGGGGAGTCTTTGATTTAGTAGCATAAGTGTAAGCATGAATGTCTCAAAGCTGAGACTAGACAAGTGCAGATGTCTAAGTAGGGATGTAGGCAAATTACAGTTGTGTAAGGGAAAAAAAATACAATCTTCCTGCATTCCCTTTAGTATTTGCACATCAAACTTTCTTCTCATTCTGGAAGTTTCATACATGGCGGTGATTTTTGGCTGCTAGATTCTTGGCAATTTTGAAAGTCAGCTGTGGGTACACCAGCAGTAGGGTGAAGGTATTCATCCCCGTTGTGAAAGGGAAATTCTGAGACATACTGAGCCTTCTTGCCCATTTCTCAGAGCTGACTGTTGGGTAATTTACCCAACAGGAAATTATCCACAGTGTTTTCATTGTTACTGGTCTCCAGGCTTCCCAATGACTGTCCAGTTTGGCATGAAATATGTAGTGGGAACAGGTGATCTTCTGCTTCTCAGTGATTTTCCTCCTTACATAGAGTCATGGAAACATAGAATGGCTTAGGTTGGAAGGGACCTCAAAGACCATCTGGTTTCAGTCCCCTGCTGTGGACAGGGTTACCACCCACCAGATCAGGCCTTTTAGATCAGACAACCTGCCTCCTGAAACAAAGACAGGTGGTTGTATCGCTTGGCCAAGCAGAATTCACATTCACATCTTCTATCTCCTGCACAAACAAGCCTCATAATTTCCAAGAGAGGGCAGGCAGGAGGATTCTCATCTCGAAGCTTGGCTGCTGTGTCAGGACATCAGAAGCTACAAGGCCTTGAGGAAAGCAGGCCCAAGGACAGCCTCCAGGCTCTGGGGCATGCTGGAGGCTTGAGTCTCTTCTTGGATGGGTTATGACATGCTTTGGGCACTCACAGTATAAAACCACAAATAATTCTGAGGATGGAGAATGAAGCCCTGATGTTCTTCCTAAGGTAAGAGCTGCAACTACCGGGCTGCCTGGTCCTGCTCCTTCTCACTTTCTCTGCTTCTGTCCCCAAGTTGTAGGTGAATACAGAAGTATAATGGCTGCCAATCAGAAAGAAATTTCAGACCAGTTAAACTGAGGCTTCATGTCTTGGCTTGGCACTACCAAATGAGCAGATGCAGCAACTATAAAGCTGCTTGGACACGCCTGAGACAGCTTCAGATGTGCTCATGCAGGCATTGGAAGCAGCCCTCCTGCTAGTACAGAGCTCAGGGCATGCTCATTCATCTCACTGAGATACATTCCTTGCTGTATTCTTCAGGCATTCTCCTTGCACACCATAGAAGACCATGATCAGATTTCTATACACACACAAACATGGGTGAAATTGTAACTGCTTAAATGGAAGTTGTGCTTCACAGTTCTTTATTCTTTCTAAATTTATCAAAAACCAACAGCATGCTGCATATTACTGCCTAGCACTTTCCTTCCAGTGTGGACTTAATGGGATGCTGCATGCAAGAGTTACACAAGTCACAAACAAAGGCAGGGAGGTGGAAGATGCTACCCCAGAGCTCTGCAGCCTTGCTGTGTATGTGGGTGGATAGTTCCCATCTGATAACACAGAGCAGAAGGAGAAGAGGCTTTGTTCCTCAGACTGCATCTGGAAAGACTGTTTGGGTGTCAGGAAGAGCCCTATAGTGTTTGCTCTGGCTCTGCTTCAGTGTCATTGTGGTAGCACTCACATCCACAGTAAAGGAGCCATTTGGAGTCTGACCACCTTTCTCCATTTCCCTGTGCCCTCTCTTGGCACCTGAGATAGTTGTCCTGCTTTCCACCTTCACTCTCCCTTTTTTGAAACACAATCTCAAAAGTCAGTATGTTTTATGTTGAATATAATAGGGTTTTTTTACACTGAAAATCTATTTCTGAAAACCGAAGTTATGATGATGCAACACATTGGAAGAGAGACATTTACTGGGGGAGAAACAAAAAATTGGAACTAAGTTTTTTGTCAGGACTGACTTAGGGTTGCTTTTAATTTTCAGACTTCCTATTTATCTCATTCTTCCCTTTAATCTCTCATTAAATCTGTTAACATGCACTGAGGGCTATTTGCGCAGAAGACTTCTACTTGAAAATCATGCCTGTCTCAGGGTTTTTACTGGAGGCAAAGATAATAAAAACAAGACATGAAAATGCTGAGAGAGAATCTTTTCAAAGTGGGAGGGAAGGATACTTCCTGGGTATTTTCTGAAGTGTTCCAACATACATGACTATTTATGACAATGTAAACAACGAAAAAAGCCAATCTTCCTTGTGGAGAATGCAGAATCATCCTTAACTAATTAAACTCCTACTGTGAGCTCATAAATGTCAGGATGTTGAATTGCTCTGTGGTAATGGAGACTGATGGTTGTTATTATTTATTCCAGGGGAGTAAAGTAGAGTTTCTGAAATCCACAGCAGCTGCAAGTTGCAAACACTGTGGAAAGCCACCATACTTAATACAAAGCAAGAAGTTAGCAACTACTGCTAAGCAGAGTGAATGCAATAAGGCTGAGTAAGCCTTATGTTCCCATGATACACAGCTATGAAGATGAGATGGGGACCCTGTGGGGACAGGAGGGTTGTTGTTCCTTCCCACCCCACAGCCACAGGCTGCCCACAGGCAGGTGTCCCTGCATGAGCCCATTGCCAACTGGAGGAACCATCCTGTCTGAAGCTACTGCTCTCAGGGAAAGGAACAGACTCTTCATAACAGTACAGATGAGAGGCAAGGCAAGTGTACAGGGCAAACACACATCCACAGGGATATGCTGGGATACCGTATGATTTGGCCTCAGGGGTCTGCCAGCCTCCGGAAGTCTTCATGTTTATAAGGAGTTAGAAGGCAGTATGGAGACAAAGATTTCTTTTACCTATCTCAACCACAGGGAAGACATCTGCAGTTTCAGCTGGCACCTCTCCTACAGGAACACTGCTGGAAGCCAGAAACGCCTCATTCCCAGGAAATAAGTGCAAGACATTTTAACTCCACCTATTGCATATTCCCTGAAACACAGATCCAGCTAAGACGTAGGAAGGAGCATGAATTTGCAGGAGCCCTGTAGGTCTGCACTGGGGCCATCGTTACCCCTGTGCCTGAGGAAGCAGGTAAGAGCAGTTGCTGCTCTGCCCCAGCAGAACCAGCCCTATGGCACATTGCCACTGCTGTGCCCACACCTCTGAGGATTGCTGCAAGACTCCAGGTGTTCGGCTGGGATGGAGACAAGCCAAAGCCCAGCCCTCCTTCGTCCTGTGCAGTTGAATAAAACCAAGGGACATGTTCCTGGTTGAACACTGGTGCCATTCTCTGGGCAAGATTGCACAGCACACTGGTAGCATCCCCCAAGCATCAGCCTCATGATGAGGCCACTGTTTCCAGGGGAGCTTGCTTGGAAGATGGCTGCACTGTTTCCCTTTCCTCCTGCCATGACCCTGGCTCACACAGGCATAGCATGGTGCTTTTACATTAACTAGCTCTTTTATAATGTCAGATTTAATTATTAGGGCTATGAGAGCCTTTGTCAAAATGGTCATATCTACTGTACTTACTGGAGTGAGTCACATGTGATTATTCACCAATTCAACTAATTCAGTGGTCCTGTTTACAGATTTTTGGACAAATTGATTTTACCTCTGTTAGCTCACTGCTTAGACAACCCTGGAGATGGAACAAGCAGCAGGGGAGGTAGGACTCACCAAAATGCTCTTGAAGCAACAGTGCAAAAGCCAAAACAAGCCAAGACTGTAAAGAAGCTGTTCATTTAAATCCCTTTGTGGTACTGGTGTTGTGGCCCTTCAGTGCCAGTCTTCAAGGTACCTCTTCATCCAACACAGCAAGACAACTAAATTTTAGCTGTTAACAAGCAAATCTTTGTAGCACCATTTCTGATGTTATGTTTGATGAAATGTGTCATTGAGTCATATTATAAATAGAATCTCCTGATTGTGTGACTTTCAAATGAATTATTGTGGTACTTTTTGTAACAATTTTTTTTTGTAACACTTTAATGATAACCTGCAAAATTCCCACAAAAGAAAAAAAAAAACAACTCCTAATAATAGGAAAAAGTTGTGTAAGTGCAAAACACCTGAAGCACCTGAAACCAAAACTCCTAAAAAATAAAATAAAATTACATAACTAGAACTTAATCGCTTCCTTAGAAATTCACTGCCACTCTAAAAGATGTGAGAACTTAAACAAAGAAATGCATACTTAGAAGTACTGTAGGTAATCAATGTCATTTCTCCTTCAAGGGAAGATGATTAAAGCTGCATGAAGGATGAAGTATGAAAAATGCATTGGAATGCCTGTTAAAAGAGGCTGTCAGAAAGTGCAGTGTGTCTTGGATTACATTCACCCAAGGACTGTCAAAGGCAAGAACTTTAATGGCATAAAAGCACTGAGAAAAAAAGCAGAAGTTCTGAGCCTTGAGAACAAAATAGCAAGGTATCTACCAGCAGCAGGCAAGGCTCCAAGGGTTTAGATAACCCCTCCGAAACACTACTGCATAAAGAAGATTGTAGGTTAATTTCCCAGTATTCTAGCAAAATGCATTTCAAAACTACATTCACAGTTCTGGTGCTTTTCTCTTGTTGATTACTGCTCATACATGCAAATTAAGGTACATTAGGATGATTATCATACATCTGATTGAGCTGTAGCTCTGTGCTGGATTCAGTGTAAAATCTAGTGAGAAGCACAGCTTGAAACAATGCTCCTATAGCTCACATATTGTGGCAATTTTTGAGTGGAAATGAGAAATTTGTGTTTTCTCTTCACTGGTGCTGTAGAACACATCAAAAGAAACTCTCATCTGTAAAATAATCACATTCCAGTGCCCCAGCTGGAACTACTAAACAGTTCCTTACAGGTTCAGGGGCAGGTGGGAGAAATGTCATCACCTGCAATGATGAATAGCCTTTTGTGCCTGTTTCTAAAAGGAAAACAAATGTTCGATCTTATTAATGTTAAAAACTATTTTTCTTCCATGTAGTTTACTTCCAGGAATCTTCTCTTCTTTTTTGGCATTTTCAAAATCTTGTTTTTCCATGGAAACTTATTAAAAAAAATAGTGTCCAATATTCTATCTTTTCCACTTAAGCAAGCTATAATAACATCACGGAAGACAATAAAGGACAAGTATTTCATCTTGGAGATGTGTTTTCAGTTATCTACAGGAAGAACAGATAGACATTCACCTCCTCATCCTCCAGCTATGCTACTCTTTTTCCATTACAACATCCCAGAGTTCTGGCCAAAAGTAATCATACAGTCAGAAGTTGAAAAGTTTATTCACTTTCACTTAGGCAACAGAAATTCTATCCATGTTCCATTATACAACCTGGGAAACAAATCATTTGTCTGTCCACTCTTTTATGTACTGCTACAATACCAGTTTCCCAGTATACCCTCTCCAGGACTTAACAGTGGTAAAGGAGGTCAAGTAGACCATGCAACTCTTTATGAATTGTCCGTGACTACTGTGTTTTCTAACCTGTCTTGTACATCAGTAATTAAACTGCCACTGGACCACTTGCTATATCTAGAAAATTCAATAGGAGTCAGTGGACAGAGTAGCAGAAAGAGTATACCAGATTTCGTGTTCTTTTTTGTTGTCATAGAGAATGTACTTTTCCAACTCCTCAGTCAAAATTAAACCTGCTACTTCATTTGTTGCATTCTTTAGCAGTTCTTTATGGGAAATTAATGTGTAGATTCTGTTCTGCTCTTCCATCACAATAAGAATGAAAGTACACTGCACCAAAGCCTCTAGCAAGTGCCCAAAATGTAAAAAAATAAAAATCACTGTCCTCAAGGTTCCTCCTCTAGCTGTTAGACCTTACATGGTCACTTCCTTTCCCTACTCCATCACAATAAGCTTTAATTATTTAAACTATTTAATCCAGCTCATTTTACTGGAATTGGACTAGGGAGTGTTCACACGCTAAACAAGGAGGTGGAGATGGAAATCTCTTTAACCAGTAGAGTTTTCTAGGAATAGCATGTGTCTACCACCTGAAGTAGTAATCCAAAGTAATAATTGTAATTTTTTTTGTCTTTAATGACCAACATTATGTCTAACCAGGAATTTTTATTATCTGTGTTTACGCAACATCTTATTTCCTCTTAGCTCTTTGCTCCAGAGTTCCCTGTAGCCTTTGGTGTGCCAGCTTTCCTAACCTGCCCCTTGTGTTCTGTGAGCAAGACAGGCAAGGCCATTGGTAAATTCCTGCAAATTAAACAGGTTGGGAGCTCCACAATGCATGTTACACTTGTATTAGTGAGAGCAAAACAGGTAACATAATTTACTATTTTTTTCTAGATTTACCTAATTACAGCATCGCTCATCCTGGCTGATGCTTAAGTGTATCAGCCAGAAGCCACTTGCAATGAGTGCAGCTTGCAATACTGACACTCTTCTCCAAGTTATTCTCCCTCTATCCTTGGGATTTGGGAGATTAAGTGGATTCAAATGGAATTTGTAGGAGTCTGCTATCAGTTAAGGAAGAGAAGAAATATGTTGATGAGGAATCCAGCCCCAGCACTGTTGACTGTTTTCTATGAAAGCCCGTGAAGGTTCTCAGGCAGGGAGATTCTTTGGCAGAGTGATCAGCAACCTTTGATGGGCTAAGATCTTGAAACCACATGTTCTAGGAGATAAGTTTAGATAACTTTCTCCTCATGTTCTGGCATGATTTTGTACTTTTTTTTTTCTTCTTCTTCTTTTTTTTTTTCTAAAGGAAGAGTATTTTATTCTAAGTGATCCCTATCATCTAGACTTATGGCTTCAAACGTACCATAAAATCATATAGAAATTCTTGCAAATGATATTTGGATTCGTTTAACTTCAGGTTACATTACAGATCAGTGAACAGTTTTTGGATAAAAACTAGGTGCCATTAAAAATTTAGTAACCTGTATTGTGTTCTCCTGGGGCTAATATTAACATATGCTGTTCGTGAATATGCTTCTTTCATCTAATCACTTTTTTTTCATTGCATTATAAAAATAATTTTGCACTCTGGGTCAAATTTAGAATCAACTAACACTGCTTTTCAATGTAAATACCTCATTTAGTACTGTCTGTGCTATAATACAAAACTTCCACATATGATGCGTATCAGTAAATTCATGCTCTGTGAACTGGGTATGTGTTAGCAGATGAAGTATTTAAGAGTTTGTCTACTGTAAAAAACGGACTTCTGAAATTTCAAAGAATGTGGACTTCCTCGCTTTTGATTTACTATTTGATTTACTCTATTGTATTTGATGTGCCAATTCCATTAAAAGAGTAGCAGACAGTGACTTTACAACCATTGAGTGATTATCAGGGCAAAGAATGAAAGGGAAAAAAACCTTACATTAAATATGTCAGTCATGTGAAAGACACCACTAAGAGATATGCAGATCTGTACTGCAATCTAAATAAAACAGTACAGAAATATAGTTGATGTTCTTCTCAGCCTGAAATATTTTATTTAATATCACTGTTCTTAGTCATGTTTCTATGACATGCCGTGCTAAATTACCACCTTTTCCTGTGCATTCTATTTCTCAAAAATCTCCTTGCAATAATAGTATCCATTTCTTCCTGATTACATTTCCTTCATAGATATTCATGCAGTCATAAACCCATAAGTTTTTTACTACTGTTGATATTGAAAGGGAACAACACTGAGATATGAAGAAAAGGACCTCAGTAAAAACAATCTTAGCCCGCAGCATTGACTTACTCATGGTTTTGGACTGAAATTCACTTCAGAGCATCCTCCATAGTGCCACAGCTTGATTTCTAGCTCATAAGAAGAGCTAGAAGACAAATGACCTCCTCATAACACTTCTGTCCTTCCAACAGAACAACAAGCTCACTCACTTACAAAGAGCAGTAAAATGAGGCTCACAGCTCTCTTTCATTAGAGTCGTCAAAGTTTCACACTCATCCTCAGTCCATGCAGCAAAAGCAGCTGATACACATCTTTTGAAGTACCAGGAAATTGCCTTCCTTCCTCAGGGACTATAGCATCATTTCAAAGCCTGCACTGGAATACAACTGGATTTTGAGACTACTCAGCAACAAAATTGACAGATATTGCAGATGGGTATTTCTCAAACTCTAAACAACTGATCTGCTATGAATATTGAGCCAGGTTTTTCAGCGCTCTGAAAAATACGATTTTCATCTTTATTAACATGGTGGAGCAATTCTGCTATTCTCTTCCTTACAGGTCTGTTTAGCATGGACTTTGCAAAAATGCAACTAGATTTAGTTGTACTTTCACAGAATCTGGCATGGGTGTTGTATTTTCCAAACTTGTAAGGATTTAATGCATTACTGGAAGATAATAAGTCCGGTGACTCTACAAGCATACCACACACTTCTTCCTGTAATAACAATCTTGAATTCATTTTTGTATTTATTGAGGAGCATTAATGAATACAACTCTTTATAACATTCCTGGAAAGGTGGAACAGAACGAGAAAAAGTCCATTCTCTGTAAATAGACATCAGTTCATAGTTTCAGCAAAGAGAACAAATTGTCCATTCTTCCCCTGAGAAATGGGTCAGAATGGCCACCGCTAACCTAAGACCTATGGCTCAGCTCAAAGTCTTTATGTCACACAATGTATCTGAAAGGTCACTCTGTACTGAGCTGCCAGATTGCTCTCTCTATTTGAGCTGGAAGATCAGTGGAGGAAGTTACAGTCTGGGAACTGCTCCTGAGAGCAGGAAGGGGTGAGGACAAAGAGCAGAACAGCTCCAAGAATATCCAGAAACCTCAGATAAAATAAAGTCACCTTTGAAAATCTACCTAAGTGGGGCATCATTTCAACTACTTGAGGCAGGCAGGGCTATGAAAGTTATCATCACAGATACCTGACCAAACTGTGAATGCATAATTTCATGGATCTAAAACTGTTTGCAGCCTCCCCTTACAGTGGCTCAGAAATGATGCCCATAAAGCTGTGTGTGTTCTAGCACATCAAACTGTGACAGAGTTTAGCTTCTAGGAAGGCAACTGTGACCCAGGCCTGAGCCCATGACCCCTCCCTGCTTAAGTCTGATCCAGACAGAGGCTCTGTGAAAGTTTATTCTGGAGCATAACTTCACTTCTGTGTGTACTTTCACTTTCTTCAATGGAATTACCCAGACAAATAAACTCATTGAGAGATATAAATGTTTTTAGGATGAGGACCTCTTTGTGGCTCACAGACTGATGGTAAATTATGAACATTTTGCTTCCAGTATGTGGAAGACATTGTGAACTTCATTTTTTTTCTCAGTCCTCCTGTAGCTTGCCTGAGTCTTCAAGTCTAACTTTTCTTTGTCATCTTAGCTTGGGAATGAATTAAGAGGAGTTAGGAGGAAGAAAGAATTCTTTGCTGAAGAAAGCGTAAATGGAAAAAATCATATAAAAAGAAAGAGATAAAGGATATCTAAATAGAGATGCAAGATGAGAGAAGAACCATCTGGGAGGCTGACTACTCAGTGACTTCAATCCACATTAAATTGTCAGGCAATCAGTCACACTGTGTGAAATTAATGAGGCTGGTAATTCCTTTCTGTATAACAACCTGGCAGCACCATTCATTAGTGCAGTGCCAGTACCCTCCCCAGTTACTGTGATCCACTCCACAGTTTACCTGAAACATAATATCCAAAGTCCACCTTGAATAAACCCTGCAAAAAATTATTCAACCATTTTCACTTGCACATAAACAAGTTAAAGCTGTTTTTTTCTTTCTACATGCTCCTTCTACAGCTCTTGCAGCAGCTTGGCTTGCTGTGAGCATTACTCTAATACTCTGCTATCACTGCACTTAGAAATTCCTGTCCAGATTGGCTCATTATTGGTAAACAAAGTGCAGGACAGAAGCAGTCCCTGGACCATAAAAGGTTTACAAGTGAAAGATGTGCCAGACAGAAGTACCATGCTCATTAAGAATGAGCACCTAACATGAAAGAGCTAGACATGTTTTCCCTTGTTCTAATCACAAATAAAATCAAGCCTAACATCTAGATCTCACTCTATTGCTTAAATAAAAAGCTATAGAAAGAAGAGGTTGTAAGCCAGGATATGCTTATGCTCCTTCGTCCCTCCTAAGAATTCACACCTCAGTGCTGAGGCACAGGGACAGAGACCCACCCTGCTGCAGGGCAAAGAATGGAGCCACAGCCAGGTGCTGAGGATGGGAGCACAAATACCCCAACACCAGAATGCAACTTCCTTGTAGACCTCAAGTAATGGCAGAGGGAAGAGAAATTGTAGAAGGCCACAGAAAGAAGTGCTGACAGGTGCCTGTGGTACGAAGTTTCCCTTCTCTCATCACCCAGACACACAGGGATGCTGGCAGTGGAGGGGCAGGGAAAGTCAGGCTGTGACTGACAGACTTACATGGAGAAGACTGGCAAGCAACAATCCAATTAATTCTCAGTTACAAAGCATCAGAGAAAGATTATCTTCAGGAATCACTTGGCAAATAAGTTTGAATAGAAAAGAAGCATAATAAGTGCACAGAGTGTTCAACAGAGGGAAGACATTTGTCAGGTCTTTCCTCCTTGCTCACTTGTCTGGCTTTGCTCAGTAAGAGCACTTCTGCAAATAACGGTTGCTAATTATCTTTGGTCAGCAAGATCAATCGCACAGTCTTTGTCTTTTTCTAATACTGGCCCTGCAAATTCTCTTAATCCACAAGTAATATTACTTTGATAAATCTTCATTTTCTATTATTAAAACAATTCCCTAGTCCTTGAACTATACATTTTAGACTCCAAGGGCTGCTGCTCCCTGTCAAAGGCATAATTGCAGTTCAAAATTTTGCAGACCTTGTTGTTTCTACATTTCATTTTACAACAGAAAGAGAAAAGCGAGTGTGCCTATTTGAAAGCTCTCTGAAAAATTAAGGTTATGGAGAAAACAAAGTCTCTGTGTTTCTTGTCTTTGTAACACAGATATTCATAGCATACATATGGAAGCATTCAAGGCCAGGCTGGATGGGGGTTTGAGCAACCTGGTTGAGACAGAGGTGTCCCTGCTTATAGCAGGGGAGTTGAAACTAGATGATCTTAAAGGTCCCTTCAAATCCAAACCATTCTATGATCTACTATATCTATATAAATAAAAATAGAAACACTCCAAAACTGCAATATGTGTGCTGTGACATTATCCTCATGAGTTAGAATATCAGCTTGTCCCAGGCAATTAGTGATAGAATGAGGAGAGGGAATGGCTTTAAGCTGTGCCAGAAGAGGTTTAGGTTGGGTATTAGAAAAAAACATCTCTGAAAAAGTGGCTAGGCACTGGCACAAGCTGCCCAGTGATGTGGTGGAGTCAGCATCCCTGGATGAGCTCAAGAAACATGTAGTTGTGGCACTGAAGGACATGGTTAGTGGGCACAGTGGGGATAGGATGCTGTTTGGACTAGATGAACTGATTGATCTTTGCAGCCTTAGTTAGTCTATGATTCATGATTCTTACTAAATTTCAGCTTGACTCGTTTATATTTGCCCCAGATACCTCTCAGCAGTTTTGTGTGTGCTTTTTCACTCCTGTGACAAACTCACACAGTGACACCAAGCACTGAGAACACCTTCCTTCCTCAGCAGGGATGGTTGTGCATGTATCTGTGTACAGCACTGTGTCTCAGTTTTGTATATTTTCCAAGAAGGGGACCTACTGCAGCCCATGCTCCTTCCTTCCATGAGTGAGGCTGACATGGACATTGTGTCCTGCCCTCAGCACCAGGGAGGTGGCCTTGGGGACCCTCACCTCAGCAGGGCCTGCCCGAAGCTCTCGCAGGATGCACCAGGCCATGTTTCTCCAGGGTTTGTCACCCAAGTAGCTGTGGGGTGTTCTGTGCGTGGGTTAAATCAGGAGCTGTACAGTGCAGTGCCAGTGCTTTTTTCAACACTGTGTTTGTGTTTCCAGGGAATTAAACAAGAAATACCCTTTCCAGGCTCTCAGTTTGTTGCGAGCAGCATGAGTCATGCAGCAAAGCCTGGGCTGGTGTGGCACACACAGATCTCCTTGTGGATTTGAAGAGAGCACAGTGTTTACTGTGCTTTTCTTTTTTTAAAATAAATAACAGAATTGAGACACAGACAAATGTTTTCTGAAGGAGGCCAGCAGTGTCCTGAGAGTGCTGTGGTTAAGTGTGTTTCAGTCATTTTTGTTCTGGCCAAATGGTTTATTTATTAAAAGGCACTGAAGCTTCACGGGTCACTCATTTACTAGGGACACGCACTGACCAGTCTATTAGGGTGCACTTCAGCCTTTCAACTCTGCCAAGAGATTCTAGCAGGTTCTTCCTGCCCCTGTCCATAGACATCATCCTAGTCAAGTCATCCCCTTTCCATAGGTACTGCCAGGGTGATCTCTCCATGGCTTTGGTTTCAGTCAGCTGCTCAAGCACAGACTGCAGCATACATGTTACATAGCATACGTGCTACAGCACGTCTATATTGCATGTAGCCACCTGAGGCAGTAAAGGACATGGGTAAGAGGTAAGAGTCTGCAAGAACATGAGCGAGGCAGAAGTCAACAGAATTCCCTGTTCCCACAGCTGGTCAGTGCTGAAATGCATTCTACCAGCCTTGAAGGTACTTGGTGTGGATGATAACTGTGCTCTGCATCCTTAGGCAGCCTGCACTTTCCCACATCTGGCCCCAGACTATCAGGCACATGAACAAAGGTTGCAACAGAGCCGAGAATTATTTTTTTTTTAATCTCAGAGAGTGGCAGAGCCACTAGAACACCCGTCCTGAGTGTAAGGGTTACAGGAACAAGTCATTCCTCTTTGGATGTAGCGGTCTTCAGAAATCATTTAGCCTTTCTGACTCATTCTTTCTTCAGATGGCTCCGATTCAGAGCTGGGGAAATGTGAAATATATCAGCTTCTTTTTGCTGAGGTTAAGATGGAGAGTCCAGTTCCATAAAGACAGAGTAATTTTTCTTTTTGTATACTATTGATAAATATTCAATGGAAAGATCTGACTGAATTCCCTGGAAACTAAAGTAATCAGATTTTCTGTATAAACCAGGCTGCTAGCATGACATTGAAAGGGTTTCAGTAATCAAGTAATAGCTTGCAGCTAAATATGACCTGACGGGATGTATAATTTACTCCAGATGAAACTGGGAGCTCTCCCACTGTTTCATTCATGCAATCCCTTTCTGCAGACTTTGGGTCAGTGATTCTGTATTCTGATGCAAAACAGCAAGTAAAGATGCAGCTTGTAAAGAGGCAGTTGCAGAGGACAGATGTTAATCTTGGTATCAAGTCTTCCTGATTTTAAGCAATGGCTTGCAAGGCAGAACATGCATATTGGATACTTCAGATGAGTGAATCTCTAAGCACTGTGACGATTTTCCAGAGAAGCAGTTCCAGATGGGATCTGACTCACCCTGCTTGGTGCTATGGAAATATGTTTTCGATTTAGAGAAGCAGCACGGCCCAGTTGTTAGGAAATGGTGAAAGTTGCCCTCGTGGCATCTCATCAAGACATACCAGTCTGGCTCTGAAGTTAGGTTGGTTTGAATAAAAAATCTGAAGGGAAAAGTTTGCCAGCCACCTTTCTCACACCACCCACTGGCAGGGAACAGTACTAATCAGAGTGAACTTGTGTGACAGAGCTGCATCAGAAGTTAACTTCTGAGGTGCTAAAATTTCTTACTGAAAATGAAAGTATCAAAGGGCTGAGCAGAGGCTAAGTGCAATAATCAGTAGCAGATTTAGCATCCCTGAAATCTGATGTTTGAATTTATCTCCAACACTTGCATAGCTGGTTCAAAGGAACAGAACTTTTTAGTCATCCTATTCAGGGTTAAGGTCCTTTCTTGCCTCCCGCCTTATATATTCCCTCATACAACATGCAAATCCTATCCAGTTGAAGAAAATAAAACCAAACAAATCATGAAATCTGGTCAACTTCCCAAACATACTTCCAGTATTATCACTCCTGAACCTTGTGAAACATGAAAGTCTGAAAGTGTAGGTATCTATCTCTGAATTAAGAGACCAAAGACATTGCGACTGTGTCTCTTGTACCAAACATTTGTCATTAAATTAAGCATCTCCTTGGAAATCAAAGAGTGTGAGTCAAATTCTGTCTTTGAAAGCAGGTTTTCCAAGCAAGCTTAAAGTGTGCCTTATTTATCAGAGTATTTTAAATGTCAGTTGAGTAATCAAGAGCTACCCCAGGTTTCGTCATCTTTGTTCAATTAATGAAAACCTTTCTCAATCTTAGTCCTACTGGTCTTAATAATAAATAACCAACTCTCACTTGTAAAAACAAAACAAAAACAACTTTTACATAGGTATGAACTCACCAAAAGACCCGAGGCTGCTCCAGCCTTTCCAGTGGCATTGCCTGGAGTAGTGTGTTCACCCCAAGTCACATTCCATAATGCTATACCCATCCATCTATGCAGTCTCGCTTCCCCTTTCCCACATGTTCTCCTTATTGAAGCTCCTGTGTTTTTAAATAGTGATTTAATTCAGGTAATATAGAAATATCTATACTATGGCAAGAGGAAGATTTATTTACTTCAGTATCTTGTTTTTGGCAGAAAGTGAATATCTAGCAAGTAATAATATAAAGAACTCAATGAGCGTATGGTGATAATTCACCAGATTCCTTTACAGCCTTCAGGAACTCCATGAGCCAGACGTGGCTCCCTCACATGTAATCACTCAGCATGGATTTCTCTTGAACTAAATTGTCTTGTTTCTTGAATTGTGGTAAACAGAAATATCCAGACCATCTTAGGATGGTCTTAGGATGATCTTACGATTTTTTTCCTTAGGGAAAAAATGTTCCACAGCTCAAGTCCATACTGGAGGAAGAACCACTTCTTTCTACCATACAAGCGAGTCCTACCCATCCCCTTCAGTAGCTCATTAATCCATAGATTTCCATTGCGTTTTCCTTTTGGTTGTCTTTTTAGACAAGAATCTAAACATACAATCATTTGTTTCACTTTGCCTTTGCAAATCATAGAATCATAGAGTCACCAAGGTTGGAAAATAATATCACATACATCTAATATTGCATATGTCAGCTTCCATATGCAGCTTTATTTTTCTTAAATCTCAAAACCAGCACATGGCTTTCTGAAAAGCTACACATGTACTTTCTGCAAGTTCCACAGATAATCTCAATTTCTGATCTTATAAGAAAACCTCTTACCTTTTGTTAAGTATGTAGCAGATTGAAGCACATTTTCTGAAATGCTTTCAAGATATGAAAAGTTTTGGATCATAAAATACCTCAGTTCTAGATGCAATCTGTTATTCCTTCCTTAGATGAAGAAAAACACTTCTCAAAGCAGCCAGGAAAATGTTCTGATCTTAGAGGAGTGCATGCAAATGTCACTGATACAGCTATGGATTTATTCCTAATGAATTGGTCTGCAGTAGTCCGTTATCCATCATTACAAAACGATTGAAATGAAGATGCAGCCCAAGATTTTAAATGGATCTTTGAAGTCCTCCAGTAAAAGCACCTGAATAAAAGATAATTTCTTACCCGATTATACTGCAATGGAGGAGATAGGACACAAGCGATTAGACACTGAAGTGCTTTTAAACACAATGCAGTTAACATGTCATTCCAACAAATGCTTGGCTGACTACAATATTTCAAAGCAGAGCACACAGGCTCTCTTTGATGTCCCACAGCTACTCTTGCAGGGCAGCTCAGAAACTGTTCTATTTTAATCCATTCTGATTAATGCCACAAAATGAGTTTTCCTGACACCTGTAATTTTGCTTTTCTGGGGAGTGATTGAAGAGGATGGGCTTTCATCCCAGCACAGCAAATCCCTGGCAGCCTGCTGCAACAAAGAGTTAACCTTCTTCTTCAGCAAATGAGATGAAACTGTAACTTGTTTTCTTTTAATTAACTCCTCAGCAGATTGCTCCAGGTCCTCCTGGCACCCTTCAGCTCCAGGACAATGCTGCGCTCCCAGCTAGGGCAGGACTTGGGAGCACTCGAGTTTCCTGGGAGCAGCCATGCTCTGCAGGAGCTAGGTCACGCTTTTCTCACGCTGTCTGAGAATGCTTTTGGAAAGACTGATTATGGGTACAAGGCAAGTCGAAGGTATCTGAGGCCATTCAGACAGACTCAGCATGCTGGTGAGTCAGGATGGCCAGCAAAGATAACATATCAGCAAGCCACACCAGCTCCCTTGCTCATAATGAATTCCTTCCTCTGGGTTTACTTTCCACTGATTACTCTCTAGGTTTCCTTAGTTTGTTATTACTGCCTTAGGGCTTCCAGTTCCCGCTCCTATTTAGTTTTTGTCCCCATGTGGGCTTGGTTGCTCTTTTCCACACATTGTGTTCTTAGACTGTGGGGCAAACCACAAAGCTAATGAATGAGCTTTTAATGCAGTAGATTGCCATGCTAGTGTCTTCAGAAAGATTTGATTTAGTGTTTGGGTGGTCCTGCATGGAGCCAGGAGTTGGACTTAATGATCCTTGTGAGTCCCTGCCTTCTCTGGATATTCTGTGATTCTACTACAAATAACATGAAGGAACTTCAGAGGTTCCAGGACTGCAGCACAGGCTGTTCCTGGGTAGATTCATACACACAGGGTCACTGTACACATTCAGAGCCTTCTGTACACATTACAGAGAGGACTTTAATGCAAAGAGTGAAAAAGCTTCCTGGCAGAGACATGCACCAGCCCACATCAAACACAAATGCAGGAGAGCAGAATGACTTACAGGAAGGAAGTGAAGCTATGTGTTGCATTACAGTGTGTGCTCCTAGAAGATATACAAAAGCATGGAAAACATGTTTATATGGATTTCAGCTTAAAGAAGAACACAATGAGTAGGTAAAGTGTGTCAGTATGGTGCCCAGTTGGACCTCTCATTGAGTGCAGTTTAGAGACTGGGTAGCAGACTGTCTCACTGTCCACTCCCAATTCACTGATCCCTGAGTGAGAAAAAAACAGGCTTTTGACAATTTTTTCCATTAGTTTTGAGCAGTGAAAACTTTCCTTTCTGTGTTTGAAGTGACTCTGATAAAGATTTAAACAAAAACAGATGCAGATATAGACCTTGTTCAGATAAGGGAATATGGAGTTCATTATGCATAAGGAAAAGGTGTACATGCATCTAGGGTTATGAATTCTCCCCACAATATATATATAAACTCGTGCCTGAAGCCTCCTCTGGAAGTGCATTTCTCTTCACAATGGCTAGAAGAAAACCTAGATGATCAACTATATGCCTAATCCATTTCAGAGCTCTACATTTTGATGAAATCTCTCCCACAGAGTGTAATAGAAAGTCACAGAATCAGAATCATAGAATCATAGGAGCACAGAACCTTAGAATGGCTTGGGTTGGAAGGGACCTCAAAGATCATCTAGTGTCAACCCCCTGCCATGGGCAGGATTGCCAACTACTAAATTAGGCACTGGATTACTAGATCTTGGCTCGGTACTCCAATGAGGCCTCATGTGGGTAGAGTACAGAGGGACAATAGCCTCCCGCTCTCTGCTGGCCACCCCTCTTGGTGCAGCCCAGGATACTGTTCACCTTCTCAGCTGCAAGTGCACACTGCTGGCTCATGTTAAGTTTTTCATCTACCAGGAGTCCAAAGTCCTTCTCCACAGACTTGTTCTCAATGACTTCTTCTCTCAGTCTGTACACATATCTAGGACTGCGCCAGCCCAAGAGCAACACTTTGCACTTTTGTTGAACCTCATTGGGTTCCCAGGGTCCACTATTCAAGCCTGTTCAGGCCCCTTTGGATGGCATTCCTTCTTTCTATTGTATTAACAGCAGCACTCAGCTTCATATCATCAGCAAATTTGCTGAGAGTACGTACACTCAATCCCTTCATCTAAGTCACTGATAAATGAAGAGTAACCAGTCAGAACATAGACCCTGTGGACAGCAGTCATCACCAGCCTCCGCATGGATGTAGAGCCATTGGCAACAACCCTCTGGCTGCAACCATCCAACCAATTCTTTGTCCACCAAATTGTTCACCCTTGAAATCTGTATCTTTCAAATTTAGAAACGTGAGTTAAGTCATAGTCAGTTTTGCTGAGGCTCTAGTACATCAAATAAAAACCTTCATAATAGTTTTAAGCTTCACCTCTCCTGTAAAGCACTGAATTCCAAAGAATCAAAGTGCAACTATTACTGGATTCAGAACAGTTCACTGTTGTTAACTGGTGCAAAACATACGATCTGCAGAAACATATTACCCTTATATTCAAGTGATAAAGACTGGTTCATTCTAGTCACAGAATCACAGAATTGTAGGGGTTGAGAGGGACCTCTAGAGATCATCGAGTCCAACCCCCAATACCTTTTTCATGACATACATTAAAATCATCAGCTCTGAAAAGGCCTCAGGGAGGGCAGCGACGTGTCGCTGCCCACCAGGCACAAGGAGGAGCTAACTACCTGTGAGTATCACCCCTCTCTAATATACTGAAGCTAGGTGCTAAGTGTGGGAGTGTGGGAGCTTGTGTAGCTGGGTGTAGGAGTTCTATTCCTCCTCTCTTGTGAATTCATCCTATTTACTACTGGCATCTGTGCTCTCACAGTTGTGTTCTACTTTTTGCTTATTTCATTTTTATTTATCTTATTATCATCATACATATATTTATTTATTCTTTTTATTTATTATTCTTATTTCTGTACCATGGTCTCTACCAGACAGAGGGCTTGCCGTAAAAAGACGGTGGCGACCCAGACGGAAGGTCTGCCTAGAAATGTGGCTACACAGGTCTCTGGTTGCAGTGAGTGCCAGAGCCTGCTGCTGCTGGAGGAGGATGGCAAGCAGATCTCCTGCATGCGGTGTGAACAGGTTGAAGATCTGCTTAGCATGGTGATAGAACTGAAAGAGGAAGTTGAGAGACTGAGGGCCATCAGGGACTGTGAGAGGGAGATTGACTGGTGGAGTAGCTCCCTCAAGTGCCAGAGAGAAAGGCACCCAGGAGATCCCCCGAATTTGGTGGTGGACTCCCTGACCTGCCCCTGTCAGGTTGAGGGGGGGTATCTGAGGGATGGGGAGGGCTGGCAGAGAGTCCCAGCTCGGTACTGTAGGCGATCTCCCCCTCTGCCTACATCGTCTCCTCAAGTCCCTCTAAACAATAGGTTTGCGGTGTTGGATGTTGAAGGAGAAATAAGGGGGGAGGAGCGGGAAGATTCTCCCAAGAAGTCACCAATGGCAAGGCAGTCGACTCCATGCATTGAGACTGCAGCTGCCAAGAAGGAAAGAAAGGTGATCGTGGTGGGTGGCTCCCTTCTCAGGGGTACTGAGGGCCCCATTTGCAGACCAGACCCGTGCCGTAGGGAAGTGTGCTGTCTCCCTGGGGCCCGGGTTAGAGACATAACTAGAAGACTCCCAGATCTGATTCACCCCAATGACTACTATCCGTTGCTCATAGTTCAAGCAGATAGCAGTGAAGTAACTCAAAGAAGCCTAAGAACTATGAAAAGAGATTTCAGGGGTCTAGGACGATTAGTTCAAGGTGTGGGAGCACAAGTGGTATTTGCTTCCATACCTTCTGGGGCAGCGAAGGACACGGAATGGGCTAGGAAAACACAAGTGATGAATAATTGGCTGAGAGGCTGGTGTAGAGACAGACACTTTGGGTTTTTTGACCACGGGGCAGTTTACTCAGCTCCTGGCCTGTTATCCACTGATGGAATACACCTGTCCCAAAGGGGGAAACGAATTCTAGCCCAGGAGCTAGCTGGACTAATTGAGAGAGCTTTAAACTAGCTGTGATGGGGGTAGGGGATATAACAGGGCTCCCCAGTGAAGAGCCCAGGGGGGCTGTGCTGGAACAAAGGGTGAGGCAAGTGTCCCAGCTGAAGTGCATATACACCAACGCACGCAGCATGGGCAATAAACAAGAAGAGCTTGAAACCATTGTAAGGCAGGCAAACTATGACCTTGTTGCTATTACGGAAACATGGTGGGACCCCTCCCATGACTGGAGTACTGGGATGGATGGCTACAAGCTCTTCAGAAGGGATAGGCGGGGAAGAAAGGGTGGTGGCATAGCTCTCTATATCAAAGAGTGTCTTGATGTTGAAGAGCTTGAGGTTGGAAACGACCAAGTGGAGTGTCTGTGGGTAAGGATCAGGGGGATGGTCTGTAGGAGTGACATCGTGGTGGGGCTCTGTTATAGACCGCCTAGCCAAGATGAGGAGATAGATGAGGTGTTCTACAAGCAACTAGTAGATGTTGCACGATGGCCAGCACTAGTTCTCATGGGGGACTTCAACTTCCCTGATATATGCTGGAAATATAATACCGCGCAGAGGAAGCAGTCCATGAGATTTCTGGAGTGTGTGGAAGATAGCTTCCTGACACAGCTGGTGCAGGAACCTACCAGGGGAAGTGCCCTGCTAGACCTGCTCTTCACTAACAGAGATGGACTAGTAGGAGATGTGAAGGTTGGGGATCGTCTTGGCCAGAGTGACCATGAAATGGTAGAGTTTGCTATTCTTGGTGACATCAAGAGGGTGACTAGCAAAACTGCTGCCTTGGACTTCCGGAGGGCAGACTTTGACCTGTTCAGGACGCTTGTTGCAAGGGTCCCTTGGGACTCGCTCCTGTGGGGTAAAGGGGTCCAGGAAGCCTGGGCCCTCCTCAAGACGGAAATCTTAAAGGCACAGGAGCAGGCTGTCCCTGAGTACCGTAAGTCAAGCCGGAGGGGAAAAAGACCAGTGTGGATGAACCGAGATCTTTTGTTGAGACTCCGGGAGAAAAAGAGAGTCTATGTCCTCTGGAAGATGGGACAGGCTACTTGGGGAGACTACAGGGAACTTGCCAAGATTTGCAGGCAGGAAGTTAGAAATGCAAAAGCCCAGCTTGAACTTAGACTGGCTACTGCAGTAAAGGAGAACAAAAAATCCTTTTATAAATATATTAACAGTAAAAGAAGAACTAAGGAGAATTTCCCTCCTTTACTTGATGCGGCAGGGAATGTAACCACAGAGGATAAGGAAAAGGCTGAGGTTCTCAATGCCTTCTTCACGTCTGTCTTTAACAGACAGACCAGTTATCCTCAGGATACTCCTCGCCCTGACCTGGAAGTCTGGGACGAAGTGCATCATACACCCCCTGTGATCCCAGCAGAGACAGTCAGAGACCTGCTCCTCCATCTGAACTGCCACAAGTCCATGGGGCCAGATGGGATCCACCCAAGGGTGCTGAGGGAGCTGGCAGAGGTGATTGCCAAGCCGCTTTCTGCCATCTATCAGCATTCCTGGTCATCTGGAGAGGTCCCGCAAGATTGGAGGCTTGCCGATGTGACTCCCTTCTACAAGAAAGGCCGTAAGGAAGATCCGGGGAACTACAAGCCTGTCAGCCTGACCTCGGTATCAGGGAAAGTTATGGAGCAATTGATCTTGAGGGAGATCACACGGCACGTGCATGGCAATCAGGGGATCAGACCCAGCCAGCACGGGTTCACAAAGGGCAGGTCGTGCTTGTCCAACCTCATCTCCTTCTACGACTGGGTGACCAGACTGGTAGATGAGGGAAAGGCTGTTGATGTAGTCTACCTGGACTTCAGCAAAGCCTTTGACACGGTCTCCCACAGTATTCTCCTGCAGAAGCTGGCAGCCCATGGTGTGGACAGGTTCACTCTTCTCTGGGTTGAGAATTGGCTTGAGGGCCGTGCCCAGCGGGTAGTGGTTAATGGAGCCAAGTCCAGCTGGCGTCCTGTCACGAGTGGTGTCCCCCAAGGGTCGGTATTGGGGCCCGTCTTGTTTAATATCTTTATTGATGACCTGGATGAGGGGATTGAGTGTACCCTCAGTAAGTTTGCGGATGACACCAAGTTGGGAGGATGTGTTGATCTGCCTGAGGGTAGGGAGGCCCTTCAGCGGGATCTGGATAGGCTAGACAGTTGGGCTGAGGTCAATGGGATGAGGTTCAATAAGGCCAAGTGCCGGGTCCTGCACTTTGGCCACAATAACCCCATGCAATGCTATAGGCTTGGGGCAGAATGGCTTGAGGAGTGTATAGAGGAAAAGGACCTGGGGGTGTTGGTTGATACTCGGCTCAGCATGAGCCGGCAGTGTGCCCAGGTGGCCAAGAAGGCCAATGGCATCCTGGCCTGTATTAGGAATAGTGTGGCCAGCAGGAGCAGGGAGGTGATCATCCCCCTGTACTCAGCTCTGGTGCGGCCGCACCTCGAGTACTGCGTTCAGTTTTGGGCCCCTCACTACAAGAGAGACATCGAGGCGCTGGAGCGTGTTCAGAGAAGGGCAACAAAACTGGTGAGGGGTCTGGAGCACAGGTCTTATGAGGAGCGGCTGAAGGAGCTGGGATTGTTTAGTTTGGGGAAAAGGAGGCTCAGAGGAGACCTCATTGCACTCTACCACTTCCTGAAGGGAGGCTGTGGTAAGGAGGGGGTCGGCCTCTTCTCCCAGGTAACTAACGACAGGACGAGAGGGAATGGCCACAAGTTGTGCCGGGGAAGATTTAGATTAGACTTGAGGAAAAATTTTTTCTCTGAGAGAGTGGTCCGGCACTGGAATGGCCTGCCTAGGGAGGTGGTTGAGGCACCGTCCCTAGCACTGTTCAAGAAGCGTTTAGATGAGGTGCTGAGGGATTTGATTTAGTAGCTTGGTGGGTAGGGATGGTGGTGTGAGGAAGGTTGGACTAGATGATCTTGTAGGTCCTTTCCAACCTAATGTATCTATGAATCTATGAATCCTGTAAATTAGGCTGGCTATCCTAAATAGAAAACAGAATGATGTGAGAAGACTATAAGCTAGATATCCCTGGTAGTAAATTTTAAAATGTTGTCAGAATTCTTATATTCAAGTTGTCAACATGGACTCGGGAAATAATTTTTCAAATTGTCTCCTTTACTCTCCTGAGACACCAAGCTTTAAAATGTGACCAATATACACACTTGTCAAGAAAATCATTTAGAACTTCAAAAATTTAAATCAAAGTTAGGACAAAAATGACTTTTTCAACAGTTCACAGCATCTTTGATTCTGCAAGAAAAATGACTATAGAAAAAAATGCTAATTCATCAGACTGAAACGACTCTCTAATTAGACCATTTATTTTACATTTTCAATATTCACTCTAATAGACAACATCAGTTGCTACCTTCAGACTGTGGGATTCAAGAGTCAGAGTCATTTCAGCACCTTGAAGTCTGATGGTCTGAAGGACTACCTGTATTTTGGACTACTTCTTGCATTAGCAGAAGATGCCTTCAGATTGGAGTAGAATGTCCTACTGCTACATGTTAAACTTCCTGCTCAACAACACAGCCAAATGAAAAAACACTGAGGTAAGATCCATATCTCCAGGCAGAAAACCATGTGAAAACTTCAAGCTGGGAGGAATTGATAGAAGTCTCTATTCAAACTTCATAGCGAAAGCTCAATTAGCTCAAATTGTACATCAGTTTCCTCAGGGTCTTTTTCAGTCAAAAAATATATACAGATGAAAATTGCAGTCTCTCTCCGCAATCTCTTCTATTGCTTCAAAGCTCTAATAGAGAACATATTTTTTGTACAATCAGGCAGAATTTACCGTGCTGCAACTTCCTGCCATGGCCTCTTTTCCTTTCTTTGCATGCCTCTAAGAGGTATGGCTGAGTCTTCTCCAGAGGTAATGGAAGGCAGCAATTAGAGCCCCTTTATCTTTCTCATCTCCATCCCAGGCTAGAAAATCCCATTTTATCCAGTGATCCTTTCACTGTCATGTGCCCCAGGTCCTTGACCATCTGAGTGACATTTCTGCAGACTGTCCCCATCTCCTGGACATACCTCTTGTAATAGAGAGCCAAAAATCAGATACCATACTCCATATGTAACCTTGTGAGTGCTGGATAGAGGGAAATGGTCTCACATCCTTCAGTTTACTTCAGAACTTCAGTATGTATTCAGTCATCACTGCTGGAATGGCCCACTGCTGACTCAGTAGTGTCAGCTTTATTATTTTAAGAATATCATGCATGTCTGCTTTTATTTCAGTTTTCCAGAATGTTATAGCACCAGCCCTATCTGCCTTTCATCTTCATAACTGAATTGATTTTTCTGTGAAAATTAGTAAGTCAGAAAGGGTATCTCAGTCTCCAGAACATCATAGAGATTGACAGTGGAGATGTCTACACCACTAATTGGTACATCTGTATGCAAATAGTGTCTCTCTGCTGTCATTGTGCATTTCAGTAAATCACCAGTTTAAGTCAGATTCAGGAGTCTACTATGATAACAATTCTGTCTTGTGTCACCAGTCTTCTGGTCTCTTCTGGGAGGGAATGCAGGCAAACAAGCTTTATCAGATACCCTGCAGTGTCCAGGCGTTAGGCTTTCCATGATTCTCTGGCTCTTTGATCTCTTTGATTCCCAGAGCACTTCTTTGGCTTTTACAATACCATCATACATCCATGAGAATCATTCTCCTTCATCTTTGCAACTCCAACTCAAGATTAGCTTCTGAAGAAGGAAGGTCATCTTTAGTAGAATAAACAGCCCTCATCTTTCTTTCTGGTGCTTTTTTACATAGCTGGAAGACATAAAAATCTAGAAGCTACGGAATACTTTTGTTCTTAAAGTATATAACTATTGCTCAGTATACCAGACCTGTACGATAAGTGTGCTGTATTTCTATCCAGAGCAGACATTGGTAGGTTCCAATTAACATCCTCTACAGGTATAGCATGAAATCAGAGAGAAAAATCACCAGAGCCCTGCAGAAGCCATAAAGACCTTGTTGCAGTTGAAATCCCCTGCCTCAGGCTTCACCCATCTATTATCTAAAATATGGCTTCATACAACCAGGCTCTGACCACTTTTAATTTTACTGGCAAAAGGTACATGAGATAAAGGCTAAGAGAAAGGGAAAAAAAATAAAGGAAGATGAAAACATGCAGAGATGTAATTTTTGAATAATAGTAATAGCAACTCAAGTATTAGAGAGCAAAAATGCTAAAGCGATAGAGAACTCTAGTAAAAGAAATCAGAGCACTGGCAGGTGGCAATTTAGCAACACCAGAAGCCAGACAAATCCAAGAAGCAATGTATACCTTTCTCCACTTGACTCATGACTGGCTGGCTAATAAATGGTTGCTTGACACTCTTAAGTTGCATATATTCTGCCTGTATATTTGGTCTTTGTGCTCAGCCAGAACACCTGAGCAGAAATAATCAAGTAAGGAGTTGTCACATGGCCATCTTGGATGGATCAAGACTGATATTAAGGGGATGGGTGCTTGGGAGTTTGGGGTTGCTTTTCACTCCTTTTGTCCAGAGTTCTTTTGTGTGCATGGATTTAAGATTTTCTTAAATCTGCTGGGTAGATAAGGAAGTATGATGGATGCTGCCAGCTCTGAAGCCGTGAGGTCGAACAAGAGCAATACCATGACACAAGTAAGGCAATGCTGCAATCAGAGCTGCATGCCTGAGTCAAGGTCCCCACTCAAGAATTTGGAGATCTCCCAGTCATAGTTACCACCAGCTCACACTGGAGTGCTAACATGGCCTTGCTGCCAAGAGCTGAGGCAACCTGACTGTGTTTACAGTACAGAGGTCACGGCTAAGCAACTGCAAAATGTTTTCATAGTTCAATTCAGCATGCAATCTCAAGGACATCTTCCTGCTTCTGACCTTTTCTTGCAGAAACATCATGGCACCAGGAGGCAGGACCAGCTAAGCACTTCCCATGGAGTCTAGCCAGTGATTCATGTTTCTGTTTTTTTTTATTCTTCACTGTTAGAGGAATCAAAATGGAAGAAGAGGATTTTTTCTTAGTCATGTGAACACTAACTAGCCAATTGTTGCCTTACTTCCACAAGACCACTTAAAACAACGAGTTTTACCATTTTTCATAATGGCTTAAAGTGGAATCAGTTTTCCTCATTTCCTACTGCAAAAAAAATTGCAAGTTGCTTAGCTGTTCTGGGATTCATGCTCAAAACATGCTGTGGGAACTGACTTCTTCAGAGTTTTCATACCAGTTTAGGTTTCTAATATGCTGTGGGCATTCTCTAGATGAAAAATGTGGGGAAAAGAGCATGCATCAAAAGATTATTGTCCCAAGGAAGTGTAACATCTGGGGGAGTAAAATGGCACGATTTCAGTACCGGTAGGCAACAGTTTTTAGCAAGATATTTAATAACTTCCTGAAAGAAAGCAGGCACGTAACCTGGCATTTTGTTAGGTCAAAGCTAATACTTCCTTGTAGTCCAAATGCTGCAAGATCATTAAAGAGCACAAGTTGCCATTCACTTGATTTTTTGCACAGTTCCTTTATCTTAAATTTATTATTCAATCTGCAGAGAAACATATTTGCTTCTTCAATATAATCCTTCTAGATATGTAACAGAACAAAATCTCCTTGACAAATGCCTTAGCCAGCTCAGTCGTGGTGCCTCCAGCACAGTACTCACTGCTTTATTAATTCCTGTCATAAGCTGCAGCATTTTCATGATAGACTGCTGGTGTGTTCCTATTTGCAAAATAAGAGGTGGCAAGAGGAGTGCTGATAGATGTTGACATTGCAGTCTCTCTGCTAGTGATGGGGAAAGCTCCAGTTATGGGGTTCTCTGCCCCACTGCTTCCCCATGGGCTTTAAAGACTGTCTTATGTGGCAGAACTTTTAAATGTGGAGTGAGGGAACATAGAATAATACATGGCAGCACGTTAATAGCTTGGCTAAATGAACCACTGTGAAATTTTTTAATTTCCAAAACAGTGGTGCATATATGCCCAGCTAACTACCCTTGAAAATTTAGTCTACCAAAAGTACCTTACCCTTTGCTGATTAAGAATTGAATTTAGAGGATCTGTGTTTCCCTTTCAACAGCTGTGGGCCAAACAGTCTTCCAACGAGTGACAAAGTAAGTGCCCATATCTTCCACTTGACTGAGGCCAGGCTGGGGTGACTTGGCCCAGTCCCCTTAGCAGCCCCAGCTCTACGGTGCTCAAGGGCAGCATGCCAGTCCCAGTCACACAACAACGGGTTTCTAGCTGTTCCAGCACCATCCCCTAAGAGATGTCCTTTTCATTGACTGATAGCTGCAGACGCTGTGTGTAACTGAGGGGAAGACAAGCAGATTAGCAGAGAAAAGTAGAGAGAAAACAGACAATACCCAAAGAGAATCAGCTCACATCTTTGTTTAGTAGGTTAACAAGATCACTGACTCCAAAGACTGGTGAAGCATTAGTACGAGAAGGAGTAGTTTCAATTCTTCAAAGTTTGAGTAAACAGATCTCTGACTTTGACTTCACAATGACGTGAGACCTTGAAGTTTCACTTAGAAATCAGCATTCAGAGCAAGCCAGAAGCTCCGAATGAATCTCAGCTGGAATCAATTTGTTCTTCAGAGCTTCCTTAACACATTTGGTATTACTCAACACATATCTTAATTGAGCAATCTTTCCTCTGAGAGGTGAGAATAGCTTTATTCAGTCTTGTTTTCAAACATGGTATTTCATGTTTCATTTCTCAGTCTGTGGAATTCATTCTTTGGATTTATTTATATCTTTATCAGAGAGTAGAGCATGTTACTTCAGCTTTGTGAAAGTGAAATATCAGTTGATTTAAGTGCAATATAGTATGTTTGTTTGTTTGTTTTTTAATGAAAAACAATATTCTGCTGCAGATATTTTGTAAAGGTGCATATTCACTATGCCAAAAACAGCAATATAAGTAGATATTTAATTCAGCAAATCAAATAGCTAGCAGCATTCCATATTATCCTAGAAATATTTTATATTTATGCCCGGCTTTGAAATTGCTTGCAGCATTCTCATTTTAACGTTCTAGTCAGGGCTTAAATGCACATCTAGGGGCTTTGGGATTTTCAATCAGTCCCATGTAGGTAGTAATCAGTCCAGTTTGTCACATTTGTCCAGATTCTTAATATATTACAGGTGCCTTGCCTCAGTAGAGCATCTAGCATGTTACTGACGTGCTCAAAGAGATTCACTTCAAAGTCAGAAATATTTTCCCTCTGTTTATGATAGCA
Organism: Callipepla californica brunnescens; assembly: GCA_023055505.1. Taxonomy (NCBI): domain Eukaryota; kingdom Metazoa; phylum Chordata; class Aves; order Galliformes; family Odontophoridae; genus Callipepla; species Callipepla californica. The sequence continues at coordinate 106,245,461 of JALIRH010000001.1, read as the reverse complement.
TCAGGCAAAAGAGAAGGGAACCAAACAGAAGATAGCCCTGTAAAAGCTAAGTGAATTCAAACCCATACTGAATAGTCCTTTCAGACATTTCTTAATCATCCTGCATTTGTACAGGTCTTACCTAGGTTCCATATTCTACAATTGCCTCAAGGATTTACAGACCCAATTTATTTTTAACCAAGACTCTGCAGCCAGACAGACAATGGAAAATACTGATATATCTGTGACATCCCCTCAAAAATAAGGTTACTGTTAAAGTACACAGTTCGTGTAGTTGTGGTGTCTGGAATTTTTTAAGACCATACCTAAATGCATGCTCGAACTAAACTGGATGCTTCCATAATGGCTGCCCCAAGGTATGTACAAGGAGGGGAGACACTTTTTAGACATGTGAACCCCAAGTATTTTCTTAATTTTCTTAGTGCTACAACATAATAAGCAGCAAAGCTGCATGATAATCACTAAAGCTGTTCTGTGCACAAAGATCAGAAATGACACTGATCCTTTCCCATCAACATCAAGTGTCAGTAGGAACAGATGCAACAGTTTGGTAATACTGGAACCTACACCAAAACTTCTGGCTGGACTTAAGTCCAGCAGAGCAGAATTTTAGAGTAAAAAAATTCCAAAAGAATCATATTTGTACACACTGCAAATAATTTCTTTCTTCTTAAGTGGATTACTCCCACGTTCTCTGAGAGGGTTCGTTAGTTACTCACCATTGTCAGTAACATTGGTCCTCTGGTTAGAATTAAAATTGTTTAGAGAATATAACTCTTAAGAAATTTTTCCTATCTGGTTCAAAACTAATTCCTAATGTTGACATACTGATAATCATTTATGATTAGTGCTTTTTTATTTATCCCATTTAGTTCTACAGTTTCATTCTATAGACAATTTTTATGTATTTTCTGAAATGTTTTCTTGTTCCTATTCAATGTTTAAGTAAAATATGCAAATATAACTTTGCTAATTGTATTGATTTATTCCAGATAAGAAAACTGCCTTAGATCTTTTCTTAGTTGTGTGTCCAATGTAACTATTGATTTGCAGTAAATTGTGTGTGTTTCAATTTCAGATCCCAGCAATCTGTACCTCACATGCATGGCCACATGGATCCTCCTTGGTGGAGTTTTTCCTCACTGCTTTCCACTATAGCCTCTACTTTTGTCACTAAAAATCGATTTCAGAACTATTTTCCTAATGAGCTGAATTCAATAAAGTAATTTACCCAATTAACCAAACAAAGAAAAAGATGCTGCTTCCCTCCACCACTGGCAAACCCACTGCTTCGTTTGAAGTGACAGTAACAGTGTGGTGACTCATGGAGACAGCTTCAAACCCACTGTGCTGTTCCAAGGACCTCTGGTGGAGTGTCAGAGGAGGGGTGCAGTGATCTCCCAAAGGCCAAACAAGTGACCTAATCAGGGAACGCTGGCATCTGGCCATGTGAAGTGAGCAGCTGTTTGTGTGCCAGCATCAAAGCGTTGCCTCGACAAGGGAAAAGAAAGGACAGCAGGTCTGAATGGCAGAGTGTACTTCCTAGCCCCTGTGAGCAGAGCGCCTGCAATAAAAAGGACTATTATGGGACACTTTCAAGCCAGCTTTTGTAACATAACTGCACTAACTGAGTCATACTCTCCTTCCAAGTACAGAGGAGCATTTTAAAAGCAGCTTTACCCCAAATGACAAAAATGTTTAGTCTGTTTACTGCTATGGGTACTGGTTTCTAACGATGCCAGAGGACACAAGCACGTTCCCTAACTACAGAAGCTGGCACATCCTGTGAGCCACTTACACAAAGTGCAACTTCTGCTAAGAATGCCAGGGGAAAGGCCATGGCCCCATCCCCCCATGTGCTGTGCTGTGAAATGCCACGGCACTTCACTGTACAATATGAACACTACACCCAGTTCTGCTCTGCAGGCAGATACACTGTCTTCACAAATTTGCCCTTCACCTCTCTAACAAAATTTAGTCATGCTGACTGAATGGTTCAGCTTAACAGCGCTTCTCTCCAACACCTCACTCAATGACCTGTCAGCTCAGCTACTGAACAGAGGTCTTGGTGGATGACACCAAGCTGTTTGCAGATGACATCAAGCTGTTAAGATGCTCAAGACTGGAGCAGTGGACCCAAGAAAACCTTATAGGGATCAACAAAGCCAAGTACAGGGTCTTGAACTTGAGTTGAGGTAACCCTCTCTGTCAGTACAAGCTGGGGGATTGAAAGGATGGAGCACAGCCCTGAAGAAAAGACCTGAAGGAACTGCTGGATGGGAAGCTGAGCATGAGCCAGCAGTGAGCCCTCACAGCCCAGAAAGACAACTGTATCCTGGGTTGCATCCAAAGCAGCATGGCCAGCAGGGCAAAAGAGTGATCCTGCCCCTCTGCTCTGTGCTGTGAGATCTCACCTGGAGTACTGTGTCCAGATGTGCAACCCTCAGTAGAGGAGAGACATGGAGCTGCTGGAGCACATCCAGAGGGGGGGTCACAAAAATGATCCAAGGGGTGGAACACCTCTCCTATGAGGATAGGCTGAGAGTGCTGGGACTGTTCAGCCCAGAGAAGAGAGGGCTCCAGAAAGACCTGAGAGCAGCCTTTCAGTATCTAAAGGGGGACTATAAGAAAGAAGGGAACAGACTCTCCAGCAGAGTCTGTTGTGATAGGATAAGGGGAAATGTTTTCAAACTAAAGGAGAGGAGGTTTAAACTGGGTATAAGGAAGCAATTTTTTCATAGAAAGTGTGGTGAGGCACTGAAACAAATTGCCTAGAGAGATGCTGGGTGCACTGTCCCTGGGGACATTCAAGATAGGGCTGGATGGGGCTCTGAGCAACCTGATGGAGCTGTTCGTGTCTCTATTTATTGCACGAGAGTTGAAGCAGATGATCTTTAACAATCAATTTCCAACTCAAACAATTCTATGATCCTATGATTTTATTCCAAAATCAGTGATCCAGAAGGAAACAGTGCGCAGACAGGTCTGTTGTCTAAACCAGGCAGGCTGCTGTATGCAGTGCCTCCAGCAAACTTCCTACTAGCAACACTTCTTTCTGTGTACAGCTTTGATTTTCTGTGTTTTTTTCTTTCAGCACTAAAAAATGCCTCTGTTTGATTTCTAGGAAATGCTAAAAGCAGCTTACCTGTGGCCTAGAACATCTAAGGTTCCAAATGATTTACAGGACTGTTAGGCAAACTAGCAATAAAACTGTGAATGCCAACACCAAAAATAAATAAATAAATAAATAAATAAACAAATAAATAAAATTCAGTTCAGTTCCATACTGTACATAATCACTGTGAAAACAAAATTTAAGCAACTGAACGGTGCATGGCTCATCTTCCTGTTGCAGCAAGCACAAGGTCACTGCCTACCACCAACCAGAAATGCGTGCTTTACTTGCATTCATTTATCAAACACCCCTACATGCGCTCTGCTGGTATTACTAGACAGCTTCTAGGCAACAGAAAACTAAACCTTATTTGATGAATCTAAAAAGCTACAGATTCTCATCCAGGCAACCCATACAAATGCCTCTTCACTTCATGTCCAAACCTAGACTACTCCATGTTGTTGTTTCTGGGAAGCAGAACAATTTTCCCTCACCAACTAATGAACTTTACTTTTAATACACCTGTAGGTGCAATATCTCTAACATATAACACTCTTTTTCCTGAAACAAATTATGAACCATGGATTTGAAAAGGGACTTTTATACACCTTAGCTATACCTGTTAAAAGATGTTTTATACTGATTTATTTGTCGTAATACCGCATATAATTTCTGAAAAGAAGATGAGTCTTTTCACATGAAGGATCAGAGGGAATGGTCTCAAGTTGTGCCAGGGTGGGTTCACATTGGATATTTGGAAAAAATTCTCAGAAAGAGTGGTGAGGCGCTGGCACAGGCTGCCCTGGGAGCTGATGGAATCACTGTCCCATGGAGGTGTTCAAGAAAAATGTACATGTGGCATTGACTGACATGATCTAGAGAGGTGGCAAGCATGGACTAGATGATTAAGGTCTTTCCAACCTTAATAATCATATGATTCTATGTACTAAAGCAAGCTGTACAAATAGAGAAGGATCTGTAATTGAGAATCCCAAACTACTTTAATTTATTTAGAAGAAACTAAGCTCTAAGAACTAAGATCTAAAGAGCCCACCAGTTTATATCCTACATAGCTCTAGCAAGTTTTTAAATGGTCAGGACTTTTTGTTCCTCTTGACCAGATTCCAAAACAAAGAATGTACTTGTCAGGATCTTCTCTCAGGATTGTTTGTACCATAGAATCAAAGGACAGCCTGGGTTGAAAAGGACCTCAAAGATCATCTACCTTCAACCCCCCTGCCATGGGCAGGGTCACCAGCCACTAGAGCAGGCAGCCCAGAGCCACATCCAGACTTGTCTTGAATGCCTTCAGGGATGGGGCATCCACAACCTCTCTGGGCAACCTGTTCCAGTGTATCACCACCCTCTGAGAGAAAAGCTTCCTCCTAACATCTAGCTTGAATCTCCCATCTTAGTTTAAAACCATTCTCCATTGTCCTACGACTATCAGCCCATGTAAACATATGGGGAAATAATTTTTCTGTGTTTACAAACTAGAAACCTTTCCTCATATTCTTGGAATTCAGAGATCTACAAATAAATCTTTATGTTGGAGAACCGAGCAAACAAAAAAGTCCTACTTCAAATATTTCCTGGGCTTTGATGAAAACGGAAATACTTGTTCCAGACAATATATATGACAAGGCAAATTAAAATGTTAATGTACAGCTATTTTATCAATATGATTCTGTGATGTACTGAACAGTCACCACAGATAACCTGGTTCTCCTTCATGTATTTACCTCCTGGTATATTCCCCCTTGTCCTATCACTATCAACCTGTGTAAAAAGGTAATTCCTCCTCCTGTTTATAAGTTCCCTTCAAGTACTGGAAGGCCACAATGTGGTCTCCCCAGAGCCTTCTCTTCTCCAAGCTAAACAAGTCCAGTTCCCTCAATCTGTCCTCGTAGGATAAATGCTCCAGCCCTGATCATCAAGGACTGATGCTCCAAAAGCATACTGAAGTTTTACATTTTAGTGCTTGACATAGCTAGTGAAAACAATGGATTTCCATATTTTTTCCTCACATATATGATTTATGAGAACACATAAAAAATATTATTTCCAAAGACTGCAGCTTCATCCTGTTCCACATATAGGTTGATTCTTTTCTAGCAGGATATTTGAACAATATGTTACTGTAGCTAAAACTGTAAATAGCATAAATGCAATGAGAGTCATATTTATTAATGCAAAGAAGATGACAATCTGCTCTCCAGTTCACTGACAGAGAGTTTTGCACTGGAAATAATTATCTACAACAATGTAGTAGTTTTGTATTGGGATGGATATGACCAAGAGTAGGCTGATTCCATCATATTTTGTTATTGTTTTATTTTACTAGGGACAGTAAAATTTACAGTACAAAGAATTTTTGTCATAAAACTGACAGACCATATTCTTACTATTAAACAAAATTCCTCAATCACCATTATTAAACTAATTCTAATAAATATCTTAACTATAGGATTGTGTGCTTTGGGGCCCAAGTTACAAAGCTGTGTTAAGCGTGGTAGAATCTGATCGGCTTTGGACAGTTTGATGAATTTAATATGCAGAAAACTCATAAGGGGAACATAGGTACAAAATGTCTCTCTTGTAAATACATATCAGGAAGCTGTAAGAATTGTGAAGTGAATGAAACTGCAGTTGCCTAATTCTGGTGAAATCATAAAATCATCACACCACACTGTGCTCTACAATAAACCTTTAAACTGAAAAATCCCCCTTCCACCCTGTAACATCACACCACCACCAAGTATACTCTTCCTGCTTCAGCCTGGATGTGAGAGGGACTCCAGTACCACCTCCTGTCCATAGAGAGAAAGAGACATCTGCTCATCCACCCAGTTCTGCACTGCATGAGTCTGCAAAGCGGCACAGAACAACTCAAACCCAGAATGCAAGGAAGAAGGAAATATACAAGCCTAACTCCATGTTAGATTCATGGAATTATCTGCTAACAGCTACCAAAGGCCGGAAGATCAGGGGCCCTGTCATCCCAATGCTCAATGGTGTCCAGAGCCCCAGGTTATCAAAATAAACCTCTTTAACTGAAGAAGGATTACACTGACTTGACATGATTCAGTGTTGCTCTTCAGTTATTCTTGCAAAAATACTGGCACAAAATGGAAGCTTGCCAACATAAAGATGGATGACAGCAGGAATTATAGTGGGCAGCAGGTCACATCTGAAGCAGTTTCCAGCATACCACAGGAAATTGATGTGGATGAGAAAGAGGGCCCAGTACAAGCTGGTAAGTTTTGAACTGGTGCTCTTTTCAAAGCAGGTTACAAGTTTCAAATCTCAGGAGAGGCAGCTCATGCATATAACAAGATGCATACATTTTTAATCAGAACATGACCCATGGAAATATTTTGAGAAATAGAAACCTCTATACTTCTCCACATTTGGAGATTGGCAAGAGGGGAAGGGAGGGGAGGGGAAGGAAGGACCAAAACCAAACCAGAACAGTTCTTATGACCCATATCTCAAACTTTCTCAAGAAAACAGTGTGGACAAGAAACTTAGAAAACTGATAACCACTGATACTCTTACCTTTAGACAGTCCTTTGGGCGTAGGATCTATCTCCATGCACAAATCAATCCACTAGGCAACTCAAATATGTGTCTTAGATCTACTGCTACTAAGATAACACCAAAGCATCTGCACACAGATATCCATTTTAGCATCACAGCAAGAAATGAAGAATGAGAGAAATAGTAAGATAAAGCGGCATGAAACAAAAAGATACTCCTATAAATTCTGTATTTCCAGATTATTTGTGATCTACTTGGCTACAAAAATACCCAGTAGATTCCAAGCACAACTTGGATGTTGCTCCATCTCAGTCCCAGGAAATAGGATCTGCTCAGATCAGAAAGGCTTAAGCAAGCCCTTCTCATAAATTTAAGAAAAATGCATTCACAGGGATCAAAACAGGATAATCAGTGTTTTCAGTATCTAATTCGATTGAACCTTTGAATGCTCATCTAGAAATAGGAAGCAGAGAGCTTCACAAGGTCCTATGAGGACAGGAAATCACTGATCACAGGGAACTTGTTGCAGCTGTTCTCCAGTGCTGAAGATTAGGGTGAAAGAAGAAGAGATAATGCAGACAGTATGGTTACAACAACAGAATTTGAAAAACTGGCTTTGGATTTGCATTGTTACCTCTACAGGACCTGTTAATATTACTGTCTGAAAAATGCACTCGTGTCCTACTCTCAACGTCAGTAGAAATTTGCATTTTGGCAGTGTTGTCAGAGATCTGATGGAAAATGTAAAGCTTGTGCTACTGTTCTCTTAAGAGGTCATAGCAACAAAAGCATAAACTCAGTTGTGAATTTTGAGGGGCCATTCAACATAAAATAAGTACTGTCCTTTAATTGCAGGGAACAATTTCACAAAGAGAATCAGAAATGTCATTCGCTTAATCTGCTGAGAAGATAAGTATTTTCGGAGCGCTTTAAAAGTGTACAAGCACTGTTAAAGCCAATTACACAAATGTATCACCTCCCAAAATCAGCAAAATAAAAGCCCAGAAACAGGCCTGCTCAAAAAGTACCCAAATCTTGACCTTTAGGAACACAAAAGCCTCAGCCCGGTATACAGAATGCCAGGCTGCACTAGATTGGCAGAATGTGTGTTCCATTGATCCTTGTTCTTGTTCATGGTTTTGTGCTGATTCTTAGGCCGGAGTCTTTTGTTCTGGCACATAGCTTCAGGAGAAGAGAAGGGATACAACAAAGGCATTGAGCTCTTGAAGGGGTCTTTTCATTAGGTTATTTCTGAAAACAAAGAGATGATAACGATACTTTCTTCCTTCCGTATTCCCATTGTTTCAGTTTGACTTGACATTACAGAATGTGGCATCAAGGAGAAAATTAAACCTGTGACTAATGCAATTTCTGTAAAACAGAATTATTCAAATTAATTAGATCCACACTTTTGCTTTCCTTTCTTTTTTTTTTTTTTCCCCAAAGGAAGCAGGAAGAATGTTGTTATTGTTCTGATGTTTTCCAATTAGTGTCCCAAAAGTGTAATGCTGGGATCAAGATGCTTCAGAAACCTGTGACTCATCAGCTCCTCTTTGAAAAGCAAAGCATACAAAGAACTTTACGAAGAATTTATTTATGCTGCTAATGTCAGAAACAAATATTTCAGAGGTCCTGAAAACAGTCCAAGTTTCACATCCAGCACTGTAACACACGCAGATCTAACTGAGAAACCGAAGGCAAGACCAAAAATGGGGTACAATGAACGCTTATGGATATCCCTCAGGACTGGCAGTGAATCACCCGTCTCATTTATGACTTCTTGGGACCTCTAGCGATGTGTTTGCTAATTGCAGCATGAGGGTCTGTGAAAGCACCATCAGTATCAGCCAGAGAATTTAGGTTTGCACATATGTTTAGCATTTTACATGTAAACAGCTACTTCACCTGATCTAGATTAAGGGCGCTTAGAAACTCAGTGGGAGGGTATTTGATTTGAGAATTTGATACAGGCTGGTACACAGTTAGAGATCACTCACAAACCCTCAATCTGATGAGTTTTCAACTCCCACACAGTGACCAGGGTCAATCTGATCTGTGCGTATGATTTGTGCCTAACCTCACTCTGACAGTTTAATAGGGTTGAGAAAGCACATTTGGATTATTGTCCTGCTTTAAAGGATCATTTGTAACTTGATTTGAAACAGCTATTTTTATAGTGTGAAGGGAGAGAAAGGTTTATCTACTATGTTTGATTTCTAACTTCCTCCACATGTTCTGGTTTTATTCAAAAACAAATACAGAAACACCAAAACACCTCAAAGAAAAAAAAAAATAAAATAAAACGAGTGTTTATTTGTAACACTGGAAACAAAATTCCTGCAGAACATCTGCTCTCAAAAGGCTTCCAAACTGGTTCCTGAGGGAAATTTTCCATAGAAATTATGGTTAGCCATCAGATCATAGAACTGTAGAATTGGTAAGGTTGGAAAAAACCTCCAAGGTCACCAAAGTCCAACTGTGATCCCATCCCCACCATGCCCATTGACCATGACCCTCAGTGTCACATCTCCACTTTTGTTGATTGCCTCCAGGGTGTTGTTTTTTCTTTTGAGTTTCATTGCTCTTAGTAGTTTGGTACTTTGGTAGCTTTGTGCCATTCCTATCCCAGTGCAGCCAAACCATTCTCACTACCATGATAATTCAGTGGTCCAGCTTGCACATGTTGAAAAAGATATACCATATGTCTTGATACATTAAGGACAGATGAAATCAGAGCAGCCTCATTTCTATATGTCAGACTGCATTTCTGTGACAGGAGCCGAGCAGTCCCCACTGGTGGAAAGCTCAAATGTCACAAGTTAATAGAAGGGTGTAGGGACCACTGCTGCTCTCCTGGTACACACCCTAACCTCTGTTTCAGGAGTTCATAAAACAGAATATTAAATTATTCTAAAACAAATGGTAATCAGTAAGCTCTCAAAGTGAGTTTACAAAGAAGATAAACGTATCTGGTAGCAAAACATCTTCTTTCAAGAAGTCAGATAAGTAGTCCCTTGAGCTTTGCTAACGTTCTCCACACTTTTCTACACAGTCTGAGCTCTGCTATTTAAACACCAGCTAATTTTCAAAATTATAGAGGAAAAGAAAGCACAGAAGTCATCCCTATGAGGATAAAATTCTGGTTCTATTAGAGTCCTGAGGAACTGCTACATATTATTACAGTTCTAGGGCTTTGATATTAAGACCTGCTGATATCATGCAGGTTTCAAATCTTTTTCAAGTACTCTGATTAAAAATGAGCTGCAGGAACTGTGAGTTCACATTCAGGTGTCATTGGTGAAGAAAGTTGGTGTTGAAGCTCACATTGCGATGAAGCTCAGTAACAAAAAATTTAGATCAAATAACAAAGGGAATTTCTTAAAAACAAAGACATTTAGATCATGGGATAGTTTCTTAAAAGATATATGTATATCTTGTCACAAAATCCATTTAGAATTACTTACAGCTTAGTCTCTCACTCCCCACTGTAGACAGGATCTTTGTCTCTGGACTAAATTATTACGGTGGTGCCTTGGGTAGCAAGAGTGAAACTTGATGAAGCAGTCTGACTTTCACAAGAGCTCTCTTTGTGGTGTAGCTGAGCTCTGCTAACAGGAGCACAGGCCCTGAACTTCCCATCCCAAGTGAAACAAACCCAGATCACTGGGAACTAAATATATTCAGCTATCTCACAGTCAGGTTAGTAGTTTGTTCAGATCAAGCCTTAGTTCTTAGGCAAGTCCTTTCCCAGCAAATAAAAAATACAGAAGACATTACAGAATATGGGAGAAAGGGATTTCTAAAGACTTTGCTTACTAAATAACTTCTGTTTGAACTAGAATTATTGATTTATAAGTCCCTTGGGACAGAAATTCTTTATATCGATGTAGCTTACATCTAACAGTATGGGGTTCCTTTATGAAAATATTTTGTGAATGTTGAATAAATGTAGGATTATTAAAGCAGATCTGTATGCACAGATGCATCTAAAAGTACCGTATGCTACCAAGGCCAGCATTTTTCCCCAGACATCATATTCACCCACTGCCAGTGCTACTACAGCTCAGTTTCAGCTCAAAAGCACAAGGGAGATACAGTGGTGTACTCATCCTACCTATGCAAGAATCCGTGTTCAGCCCAATTCAGTGGGTGAATTTGACTGTAATACAACTGCTATTCTGCATAGACTGTTGGAAGTAGAGCAGGTGATTCACATATGCTTTCTTCTCTCATATCCAGCAGGTAATTTCACAAATTTTTAAATGTTCCAGAACACCAGGATCAAGAGCACAACTTGTTCAACCATGGCATCCTAAGAAGAAAAGAGAGACCAAGGGATCCATTTCTAATCTCTCAGGGACCATGGTAAGAAAATGTCCTTAATCCATGCTTCCTGAAAAGGATTTTAAATTGCACTGCAGTTGCTCTTTAGCTTAACATGATCGGTGCTTGTCTGAACACACAGCAATCACAATCAAGGAACGCTGTATTCCTATTAGCTTTAAGAGCACACATCGGCACATCTATTCTGTGTCTTTTGACGAGGCATTATGTTGAGGCTTCTGAATGAAATCTTCTCCCTTTCTGCTTGTCTAAAAGAATACAGCAGCTCCTCTGTTATCTGCCTGTGTCTGTGTTCTAGTTTAGAAAACAGGTCCAGCTTGGCTTGACACTAAATTAGATTTAAAAAGAGTGATTCAAAGTCTGGAAAGCTTCTCCCTGGATTCAAAGGACTCTAGATCAGTTGCTACATGTCCAGAGCACTGTACCCTCTCACCAGATGACATACTCTATCTTGTGCCCACCAAGGGCTGTGGTGCTAATCAGCTGTTGAAGGGTGCACTTCCCAGGTTCAGAATTCAACTTTGTCTGGCTTTGGCCATTTTCAAGGAATTTTAATGATGAAAATTACCTAAATACTGAGTTTTGATTAATTTTGCCATTCACAGTCACTCAACTTTCCAAAGTCAAAGCAGACCAGGAGTTGTGGGAGTTTGGATGTGATGAGCTCAATACACTTCTTGGAACTGGTGTTTTACTGAATAAGGCATATGGGTTTGTGAATGGAAAAGCTGCCAAGATATTGCAAGAACCTGCAGCCACGTGGGCATCATATTAATACTGGACATCAGGTAATATTTGGATAACTTGTCTAATTCTTGTTCCAGCTTTGCACTCAGCCTCTTGAGGACAATAAATAGATAGATAGATAGATAGATAGATAGATAGATAGATAGATAGATAGATAGATCACAACATTTAGAAGACGCATCTTGCTAACAAGGCTGTTTAGATAAATAACTATATTTCTGATTGCATGTGAAAACCGAATCATTGTCTCCAAACTTTTGGAAATCCACATTAATGTTGATCAGATGCTGTAGAGTGAAGATTTTTTTGCGTTCGTAGTAAAAACTCCACATGCCTTGTTTCTATACTTGATGAGGAGCCTGTTATGTTCTACAGTAGTTCTCAGCTAATAACATCTGCATCAATTTTTAGCTGCAGGAAATATTTATTTATTTAAGGATGAGCTTGCATATACCTGGGTAGATTTTAAAATGAATTTCTTCACAATATCTGAAATGGCTACTTTCTGCTTCCAGCACTAAAACAAATGAGAAAAGAACTACTGGGAAATCCCAACACAAACACTAGAAAAGGTCAGACTTTCACACTACATTTCCATAATTCATTAGAGATTCAATGCACACTGACAGTCTGCAGTAAATTGTCCTGCTGACAAAACTGGAAAGAGCAGTGAATGGAACAAATTGAACAGCTCACAACACAAGGACAGCAATGAGATTGCTAAACAGTACAAATTAATTCCTCAGATGAGTTCTTGCATTTCACATCTTCAGCAGAAAGAAGACAATAACAACATCCCAAGTGATTAAGATCGTCTTACTTGAGTAATGAGGCTTTATGACTAAATTCTTCTAAATTATGAATTCAATAAGTTATAATTGGTCTCCTCCAGTTAAAGCAGGAGTTATTTTGCAATGTATGCCATGCAATTGAGAGGAGATCTAAGTGGCACCTTTCAGAAGCTGCTGAATAATTCTCTGTACCCTGGCTAAACCAGGCCTTTGTCCCACAGCTTTGATGATTTTACTCTGTTGTTTCTTTATTCCAATCTGGTATCAATGATTCCTTCTTGCTGGTGAGCTTTGGGTGCAGAACTGAACAGAATGTCAAAGCCTGGAAATCATTTACTAAACCTACATCTTTTCAGACTGGCTAAACATCAGCACAAACACGGACATTAGTCACCCTTATGACTAATGCTCGTTAAAAACATTTTTAAGCTCAGAAACACAGCAGCTCATATTATCCATCATCTCAGACAAGCAGTTATTTAGTTACTGGGCCAATGAGCTGTACATTTCTCACAAAGAAAAATCTTAGCCCAACTCTGCTTTATGAACCTGGTATTTACCAGGCTCATCTAACCTTTGGCCCATGAATGCTTGCCACTTCTAGCATCAAGGCTCATTCTCTGACTGGGTCTCACTTGTTTGTTGGAATAAGTCTCTAATATACTCCGTCCTTTTCCCAGACCTTAACCTATCACACTGCCTCTACTGGACAAATACAAGTAGCTGAAGCTATGTGGGATCCAGGGAATGGTCAGGTGTTCTTCTCTGAAAGATGATGGAAGGACTAGAGGCCTGGACACTGTAGTGCATATCAGGCCCACCATTTGGAAACACTGAGGAATGGCTGAGCACACCTGAACTTCATGAGTTCTCCTCCACAATCACACTATCATTTAGTTCCTTGCACAGAAACTTGTTCCTTAAGGATCTGCTTTAAGAAGATTCTCCAGTCACTACAATCTCCATCAGTGTCCACTTCAGAGCTGTTCTCCAAATAAGGCCAAGAAATAATTGAAAAAGTTTAACATTTTAACAAAATGAATCAGTTTATATTTCAAGGATTCAGAAACTGAAGGGAGTGATGCATGAGTTTCAGGATGGTTAATGTTTCATGTAGTTCAGAGACAAACTCTAGTCTAAATCCCATTGAGGTAATGGGCATCGGACCCACTGAGTACTCTAGTTCTCTCAGAGTACAGAGATTCATTGTGTATAGGAGTCATTAGTTAATAGTTACAGTAGTATTCATAATAATATACTACTGACATAGTTAATTTGAGTTTGTAGAGGACAAACAACTCTTGCATACAAGTGAGCTGGTCATTGCTTTCTAACAGATTGATATAGGTCAAAATGGCAGCTTTTCAACGCAGAGAGAGGGCTTGCTAATTCTGAGCCTAAGGAAGTGAAAGAGAGTATATTTATATTAGATATTAGGAAGAAATTCTTCACTCAGAGGGCAATGGCACAGGCTGCCCAGAGAAGCTGTGGGTGCCCCATCCTTGGAGTTGCTCAAAGTAGAGCTGTTTGGGGCCCTGGGCAGCCTGGTCTGGTGGGAGGTTCCCCTGCCCATGGCAGGGGGGTTGGAACTGTATGGGCTTTAGGGTTCCTTCCAACCCAAACCATTCCATGGTTCTACAAAATTATAAACTCCATATAGTCTTCAATGAAGAAAAGTCTACAAGCTGCACACAGGCAAGTTCCTGTTCTCCCAGACCACGGATGACAGTGCTGTCCCCATATGAAAGAATTGTCAGCCACAATGTTAAATGGTGATGCCACACTTCTGCTTCAAGACAGAAGTCAAATTTTGGCACTCAAATGAAAGAAAACATTTTTATAGGTGATTGTTTTTGTAACTTTTGGTCTATATAAATCTCCTGTCAGTGCATTAGGAACTTAAAGAGGTTTAAATGATGAAAGCCTCTCAGCTTATCTTCCAGCTTACCTAGAGTTATAGTGTTTATCCAGAGCTTGGTTATGTTTCTGGCAGAAGGGTGACAAGACAGAGAACAGTTAACAAGAAATTTAGCAGACAACATGCTCTATACCCTGAGCTCTCTAAATAGCTCACTGTTTGATTCAATTCATATAGTGATTGATAATCTTTAAGTGGAAAACTTTTGCTCATTTCAGTTCCATCTTCTAAATGCTGTATTTTCCTTTAGCCCAGTCATGTTGTGCAAATCACAAGCTTTGGGTAGAGCAAGCTGAGGGTGGGACAGCCAGTACAGCCATGCATCCTCCGCTCTAAATGAGCAATGTAGTCCTTAGAAACCCTCCCTCTGTTTCTAGGATGTTGATTTGATCTTATCTGACTCAGAGCCAGCTAAGACTGATTTGCACTAGAGGTTCAAAAGAGGAATGCTCGAAAGCATCAAAGGAAATAAACAGCATGGTCTCTCCAGAGGTTTGCATGCCTCTCTGTTACTGCTGTCCCTGAACAGCAGAGCAGTGTGCCTGGTGGAGGCTGCTTTTCTACTACATTCTCTCTAATCACAGGAGAAAGCAGGAGGGACATTTTCCCATTTCTGGGTTTAGTTAGTAAAATCTGGAGGACTCTGCGAGGTGTCTTATGTTTCCTAATGGTCTGGGATCAGTAGCAGCAGTGGAGCCAAGGTAGTCTGATTCATCAGATGTGGATTAACTGTCCAATTTCCTTGTGAAACAGGTAAGTAGTATTAATAGCAGCCAGAAGATAAGGCAAAGGATTATTTCACTCCAGTTGTAAATAAAGACCTTTTACCTTTCTTGTCTTGCTCTCAGGGAGCAGGTGTTGCCTCAGGACATTTTTGTTTAAAAAGCATGATGAGATTCAAAGACACAGGTAACCATTCCCTGCTGTTGAGAATGAATTTGCAAAGACACAGTGAGATTTACAAGTCTGATTAAAATTTGCTAGACTTATAAGAAACTTTAATAGGATGCAGACTAGGAAATGTTTCTGCCGTGTTTTGTGACCCTGTTGCAAGCTAAATGATGTCTGTAATCCATTTTCTCAGCTGCTTGTTCCCAGTATTTGGAGGTCCCTGTCCCTGCTGCAGGGGTTGCTCAAGTTCTTCTAAAGCTGCAGCTAAATAATCATGATTTAACGAATGGCGTATTAAGGTAAACAGAGATGTACTTCTTCAATTCTGCAGGTTGTGATGTGATTCACAAGAGCTCTCATCAAAAGTAAAAAATGAAACTGTCATCAGTCAGAGTTCTTTCAATGCCAAGCTAATGCCATACAGCTCTTACTTCTGCCAAAATTGGGCTAATTTCAGAAAGGGCAGGGATCTGGACACAGTTTTATGCTCATGTTGAATAAACATCACAGCAGGATGCTCATATTGCAGGAACTCTGGGTCTCACCCATCCCTGCACCATCTCACTCTTATTTCTCACGTATCACATCACGTCTCATCTAAAGTAAGAAGCACTTTAGGACAGGGACCACATTTTTTCATAATTCGTAAAGCACCTAGAATGCTTTTAGCTGCACAAAGATAATGGGTATTTTATACAGAGGAATGAACTATCACTGCTGTAGAAAAATGTTTTTACACACTGCACTAAGTGTGTGCCTCCTCCTTTAGCAAAAATAATGGGAAGAGCTTTGGATATTGTTAAATAAGGCATCAAGTGGCTAAGTGAGTAGCAATACCCCTACACTACCATGATTACCAAGCACTACACATCTGCACTGGAGCAGAAACTGAATCTCATGGGTAAAATGCATAGCTGCTCTATCATTCCATGATGCATTATTGTCAGAATCAGCATTTCACATAAAGCAGGTTTGTCCCTTGCAGACAGAACCTGATGCTTCAGTATCACTAGACACCTCCTCAAATCTCCCCCATACACTCATTTCTTTGTTTTGTTGCTGTGCCATCTTCTTTTACAGTCTCCATAATGCTCAAATAAACACTTTTCTTAACAGGGACCTAGATTTCCCTGAGTTTCTGTCCATTCTCTTTAGTGGCTGCATTTGGTTTCTATGTATTAACTCTTACCCTATTACTTCTTACCCAGGTTCATCTTGCAAAGCTATCATCTCTGTCCTCAAATTTTTAACTGAGGCAGTAAAGGATGACCAAATGTAGAGCTGATGTCAGCTAAAATCTGCACAGATCTAACATCAAAATGTGCAGATAGATTATACCTGATCAGGCATAGAGCCTGCAAGTACAAAGTCGATTCATCAGTGCTTCTGAACAGATTTGAACCATCAGTGAGTTTGGTAAACCAGAGCTTGGCTTCCATTGGCCATGCCACTTCTGATGAAGCACCAGGCTCCCTACAGACAGATTCACCACAGTGCCAACCCATGGTGTTACAGTCATCAGCACATGTTCTCTTCCACTTGTAGTTCTGTCAGATCACGTGGTTAAGTCCACCACCCAGATCTTTCCTAGCATGTTTTCACACTGAAGAATATAGACAAAATCTCCCAAACAGAACCTTGGGTTATCCCTGGAGCAGTCTGATCATCTCCTCTGCCTACAGCTAGCACACTCTAAGAGGCAGTGTTGTCCTAATGGGAGAGCTTCAGCGTGGCAGGGCACGTCAACACAATATATATAACACAGCTTACTGACCTCAGCAGTGCTAAAATGTTTCACAACAGTGATAGATCTGCCAAAGGTACAAAAGGTATTTCTAATAATTGCAAGAATATAAAATGACTTAAATCCAAAGCAGAACCTTGAAATCCTGAGATACACAGCATAATCACTGAGCAAGGTACAGCTAGTCCTTCAGCATTCTGCACTGCTTTCCAGGGCAAATTGCCCTGTATAAGAAGCAGCACAATACAGTAACTGAATTTCTTCCTCTTTCCTCCCAGAACTGAATGAGAAAGATGTTCTGGCTCTGACAAGGGCAAGCACAGGAGAAAGAGTATGTATTTATACCCATAAAAAGCCATCGTCTTGTTTTAAAAAGCATTTCAAAGACTATTTTTCATGTCCAGAAAATAAGCATAGAGAACATTCCGAGTCCAATCAGAGAACAGAACCAACTCCTCAGGATTTTGGTCACCCACCCCTTACTGATGGAGAAATGAGCATAATGGGAATGCTTTGCAGGAACTGCCTACAGAACTGACCAGTGTTTGCACGAAGGAGACGAAGAACTTCCAAATCTCCAGAAAAGAGTAATGGCAAAATTTGTCCAATAACTTGTCACAAGTAGTTTGCCCAGCTCTAACCAGTACTGTCCTACAAATGAAGAGACATTTCCTCCTGGGAATCACAGCACGGTTTAGCAGCTTTCACTTTATCCTGCCTCTCTCTCATCCTGTCTCAGCTTAGCAGCTGTAAGGGAAAAGAAGCTGAGGAGTGTTGTCACAAGCCATAAAATTAGAACAGAGTAAAAGAAAGTGCTAATCAACAGACCACATCAGATATAAAAGAGCTCAATCTGGTACGACTCAGCAGAAGAAACAAATAAATGACCAGAGCAGCCTCTAGGCAAAGTACCCATTCTGAACTTTCCGTGTCTTCATTGAAAAGACAAAGGGTCAGCACTCACAGCCAGAGCTGACCCAGAGCAGTTTTGATTCTGTCATGCTGTTCTGAATGTTGGTCATTTGCGACATTGCAAATAATGGTCCCTTTTTGTCACTGCAAGAACAATAATACTGACACCAAAATGCTTCTCATGCCATTCAGTGCAAGTCACTGCAGGGATTTTGTACTGCTTCATTCTTCTGTCCCGATTGCTGCAATATTTCCCAGGACATCCGAAACATTCGGTTCCATCCTTCTTCTCCCTTGTTCCAAATTGCACAACGATTTTGTTTACTGCTTATTTCTGGAAACAAGTGACTCCAGTGAGGCACTCGCAGTCAGACAGCCCCAGCTGGGTACCACAGAGAACAGAGATGTTTGCTACCATCTGCTGGTGAAGTAGGGTTGGGGGCTGAGTGAGCATACAAATCTGTTTATTTTTTCTGCAGTTATTACCGACCCCTATTCATTGAGGGGTTTGATAATGAAGCTAAGAAATTGCTTTTTTTTTTGCTGTGTGGCAAGAAGCCAAAAAAGCTGATTGTTGTAGCATAAGCAAGTAACCAGCCAGAGATGGAAGGGGGGGATTTCAACCCTTTATGGATGAGCAAATCTCTGGCAGCAAGAACTTTCAGGAGCTGTGAGCTCCCAGATAGTAATGAAAAGCAAAAAGCCTTGATCTGCCATCACAGCTTGAGGTAACGAAGCTCTCATATTATTGCTAGGAATAATAAGTCATCCTTCAGGGAGTACGTGCTTCTGTGGCAGAAGCTCCCAATAAGGCATCCTAATCCCAAGTGCAGCAGTGTCTGGCTGCTGAGACAAGTATTTGGGGTGATAAATTACAACTGGTCAGACGTGAAAAGTGAAGGGAGTTTGTCAATCTCATTTTTGTTTGCATCCCAAAGTGACAAAAACAATTGACATATACATAAAATTAGGTCTCTTTGCTCTTGGGTGCAGGGCACATCTCACATAGTAGTGAGAAAAGTTCATTACAGCTGGTGTAAAAACAGCTGCTGAACATACTGGAGAGGTCCTTAATAAACAGGTAGAAAAGCTTTCAGGAGGGCAATGACCATTTCTGGATACTTATCAAGGAACTTACGCTTGGAAGAGTTCAGCAACTCTGTATTTAACAGAAATGAAGTTCAAAGAATAACTCACTGCTCTGGTAAGCTGAAAACAACATCCAAATTAAAGAATAAAGTGACATGCTTCCTCACAGGTGCTGAGTATTCTCAGCTCCATCACCTCCTGACTTCATTAGGATCCAGGCAGAAAAGCAGCTCCTTGGGCTAATTCAAGCTCTTCATAGATTAAGCCCTAGAGTAATCCATTGCTGCATGCACTACAGTCATGCTGCCCTCGTTTCTCTGCTGCTGAATGAAGGGACTGAATGAGCACTACAGACTTGTCTGATTCTGTGCATTTACAGCCTGGCTCCTTCTGAATCACACTTACTTAGGGGTCTGGTGAGAGGCTGCTCCTAGGCAGAGAAGCAGTGAGTTGCTGCCCACTTCCCACAGCCCTCTCCCAGTCCCCAGCCATTAGTAAGATTTTTTCTGGTTTTCTTATCACAAATACCACTCATTTTGTAGGACAGGATCATTGTTCTCACATCCCCAGGAAGAAGTTGGCATCACCGTTTCTTCACAGCCATTTGGACAATTCTCTGCCCCAGCAGCTGTAGCTGGCAGGGACAGTGAGCCATTGTGCAGCATTTGAAAGTTGGCATTGTGCTTGTGCCGGCTTCCAACAGCCTTCAAAGATCCCCAAGCCCATTTATGTATCCGTGTAAGGCGGAGAACGGCATCTAGTTGGCAAAAGACCCCTGAGACAGGCTGATTCCCATCAGGTGAACTTCCTGACCTCAAATAGAAAACCACAGAACTACAGTTTTGGTGTTCCCACCACCTCCTAGAGCTCAAATGTTACTCAGCAAAACAGGACTGTCAGCAGGAAGAGAAAGTCAATGGCATTCACGTGTAGCCAGTTCTCACTGAGTGGGAACACTCCATATCTATACTTGCTTCTATCTTGTGAATTTGAACTTCACTCATCTAAGCAGAATCATACGATCATTAAGGTAGGAAAGGACCTCTGAGATCATCTAGTCCATGACTGTCCAACCCTTTACCTTGTCTGATCAGCTCTAAATGAAGGATTGTCTTGGGCCACATACATGTAGGTCACTGTGAAAGCAATGCCTCCTGTTTATTTCCATGGACACTACAACAGATACAAAAAACACAGTAGCTCTGTTTGATAGAGCAAATTCTCAGCTACAAAATGCTATTTTTTCAACACAATCACCACCATTAGCTCTGCATTTTTGCCAGCAATGAATAAGTGGAGGTGCCCCACTGTCACCTCTGCTGAAATGTACCACCCACCACCTCACTGTGTACACATCACTGTTTGGTCTCCATTAATGTTCAGCAGGTGTTGTTGAATGCCAATGGATGACATTTTTCCTGCAGGGAGAAATTCAGTGACACACCTTTGTTTCATATGCACTTCTATGTCAGATACCATTCTGTCAGACTGCCTCTTTGCTGCTGTCTGCCTCATGGCAACAAAATGTAATGGGATATTGGTGTGAAGGTTCCACCTCTACTGTCATACCACCAACATCTGCCTCTGACATCGTGAGCCATCATCATAAAACAGGAGGCCTTGTAAAATATGTAATATAGTTAATGTATGTAAGTAACAAGACATTTAAAATTTTAATAGTTTTATTAAAACATTAAAAAAGAGAGCAACAAAACTGTAAAACTACTGGGATACTTTATCTTGATTTTGTGGAACTAAAGATGTTTGTCAGAGATTTTTGACAATAATTGCTCACAAATTTATGTACCGTCAAAAAGTGATGACATAATCAGGGTGCAACTGTGAAGCAAGGAGTACTTTTCTCTGGTAACAGAGGATTTATGAAAGTCCAGTAGAGAAACATAATCAAATTTTTGAGTTGAATGCCTGATTGCAACTTGATACATTCCATTTGAAAACCTGCAGGTAATGCGTTCATATGGAGTCACAAACATAAATTGATGATTTTTTCTACAATCTGGAAACCTATTTCCAAATTCCTTTATTAGAATGGAAAGCATGACTGCATATTTTTCACTGTTCACAGGACTGTGTTTAGCCAGTGTATCAAAATGCATTCAATTATTTGCCATCACTTGAGTTAGCACTGCAGTGTGCCCTGGTTTCAGCCCAGACAGTGCCGATCATGTTTGGTGCTGAGCAATGTCTGTGCTCACTGGGGCACAGCCACTGCCATGATAGCCCAGCAGCAGGGGTTAGCCATGTTGAGTGCTATGCAGGACAGCATGCAGATCCGTGGGCTGTGGGTTGAACATCCCTGATCTAGTCCAACCATTCACATACCACCAATACCACTCACTAAACTATGATCCTCAGTACAACATCTATACATTTCTTAAACACCTTCAGGGACAGTGACTCTAACACCTCCCTGGGCAGTCTGTTCCAGTGCATTGCCACTCTTTAGGAGAATAAATTTTTCATAATATCCAACCTGACCCTCCCCTGCTGCAACTTGAGACCACTCCTTCTCATCCTATTGCTGATACCTGGGAGAAAAGCTGACCTCCATCTCATTGCAATCCCTTTTCAGGGAGTTCTAGAATGTTTCTGTCTGCTGGTTAGGAAATAAGTGGTAAGAGTTTGTTGTTGTACCAATAGCTGCATGGTCTTGTTATCCCTTTTTAAATCAAGATGTACAAGACAAAGAGTTGCAACTCTAGATTCCCCTACCTTTAGCAGAAAATGATGGGAAACTCAGCAGTGATTTATATGAGCAATAACTGAAAAGCCCTTTGGAGAGAAACTCTGGCTGAGCTGACAGCAACCCCAGCCTGATCTGTGCAATGCAGGCACATAATCGCGCAGCACTCATCTCCTGCTCCTACCAGCTCCACACCCGCTGACAGCTTGCGAAGCGTCAGCAGCCAATTCTCTGAGGAGGAGGCAAACAAGCAGAGCTGTGAGAAAGAGCAGCCTCATCCCCTCCTCCAGGCAGCAGAACAAAGATCTTTGTGGCTTATAATCACGATGCTTCTCTCTTTGGTGTTCCAGGCCTGGTGCCTACTTGAAAAGGCACGTTCAACCCTGAGCCTTTCGCTCTTGTCAGCAGCCTTTCAGCTGTCACCTCCCTCAGCCTTCCTGTACTCATGCCCTCCCCCCACTTCTAATTAAACCAGTTTTTACAAAACAATATTTTGACAAAAGCAATGAGCTTCGTGCCCCACAGACCATGAAATATCTACAACGGGAGTCCTGTCTTTCTTCCACAGTTTCTGAAACATCCTATAAATGAATATTAAAACTATAATCAGAGCAGGCTTTGGCCTGAATACTTTTCACCAATATTTCTGATTAGAAATTAATTTCTAATAGAAATAAAAACTGTATAGCAGAAGGATAATGCTTTGGGACAAAGCTCACCCCACTCCCTCTGGCCTCAGGAGGTCTGCGGTGCAAGCCCACATCCCACTGGCCTCACTGCACGGCACAAGGTTTACATGCTTGTCATGCTATGGTGCGTGCAAAGGCAGAAAGTTTCATACTACCTGCGGGCTGGGCTGCTAGTCTTGAGAGAAAAGGGCTTAGCAGTCTGAAGGTAGACGCCTCTGTGTTCTCCCCCCTCCAGCAGTGATGTGACCCCTTTCAGCTTTGAAAGATTTCAGTTAACTCACATTACCAGTGCTGTTCTAACTGATGTTAGGATATGAACAAGGCTTGGTTGTGGGGAAATCACATTTTTCATCAGCCTCTTGCTGTGAAAATAGAAGGCATGTGTGCCTGAAACAGTGTTGAATTTTTCCAGCTGTAAGAACTGGTCAGTAAAAATGTTACCTCCCTCCACAAAGCCTTTCTTAAATAAACTTAGTTATTCTTTGCCCTCCAGCTTCACTGCTGGGTCAGCATCTCATTTTCTTTTCTGTGCCCACCTTTTCACATATTTTTACTTAGTTCATCAGTAAATATAGCACATTTCAGGAAGATCTAGTGCACCATAATTTCTTTTAACTTTTAATTTTAAGCATTTGCTCTTGATTGCACATTGCACACATCAAATAGTATAAACTGAGCAAATATCAGAAGAACTGGAGAACTGGAAAAGTGCAGCCATGTGCACTTTTCAGTACTTGCTCGTTTGTTCCAGAGGGATTTACTATGATGCAGTTACATCTAATGGCTCTCATCAACAAAATGAGGAGGAAAACAGGCAACAGAATGCAGCACTGAGTTGGGTTACAGCCATGAATGCAGAGTACCACGAGCCAGGAGTAGGAAGGAACATCAGCACACAGTAAGATGCCGGCCCATTTCCCATTGCAGTCCCCTCCTCCACATGCCTTGCAGCATAAAGACAGAGACGCAAGTCCTCACAGCTCTAATATGAAAGCAGAAAAATCTTCAATATACCATTAGCAAGTATGTGTAAGGCCACTGTATTTTTTTTAATGACCCTTTTATTACCATTTAGTGAATAATCAGTTCGGAAAGGTAAGATTTCCCATGCAGAAGGAAAGATTCCTATAACATTCCTTTCATGTGAATTTTACTCCAAAGTCACTTTCCCCCAGCAGATGATTTTTATTTAGGGTATTATGCTATAAGTAGTACCTATCTGGTCTGGGGTCACACTGTGCCAGGTACCTTAAAGAACTTTCAATAAGCTTCTGAGCAGTTTCTGCCTCACCAGCCAAGAGAAAAGACAGGTCAAAGTCTGAGAAGGGGATTCAGAGAAGGTACATGACAACTACCTACGCAGTGTAATGAATCACGCAGAGCTGAAGCAAGAGCAGTTACCCTGCTCTGTCACAGTATCTAGTTACTCCTAATTGGCTCACAACTTAAATGCCTAATAGTGGGTAGAGGTAACCTTCCTACAGTCACTGCTCTGTAAATAACTGAGTCTAAAATGAAGTTTTTAAAGTAGTACTTCACAAGATAGCGAGTGGGTTCATTCTCCAGCTGCACTATCATGAAAGCACATGTTCACTGACAGAGAAAGGAAAGGCAACGCAGCTGGTCCCAGCTTGTCCTGATGATGCTGGGATCCTCAAGATGAGATGAATATGTGTCTCAAAGAAATGAAGATCTGACCCGAATCTGTGAATGGGAGAAACAGCTGACATGCAAAGTAGCTCTGGCTTCTGCCAAATTTTATCACAACCATATGCAAGGCAATTTGTGCATCTAGAGCTGTTGGGATTTTTTGCTTCAAATCCTTTATTGTAGGGATGCAAATTTTTCTGATTTATCATATCTTGGTACAGCTGACAAATCCTTTTAATCTCTATGTTATCTAGGAAGCTTGAAATTTTTCCACAAACACTGTTCCTTCCTTACAGAAATGAGTAACTTCATGTGTTTATACACCTCTCTGCATTTGCTGTCACTATAAATTCAGTAGCATTTCCAGACTGAAACGAAGAAAGTGTCTATGCATTTGGATATTTGAAAAGCCAGGTGACAGAAGCTTTAAAAGGCAACTAGTAATCTGTTCTCTAGACTCACATCCATTTAGTCTGTCTAGCTCCAACCAGTCATGTATACGCCATTTTGCTGTGCAGTTCCCTTAAAATGTTATCACTCCCCTTAAAATTTTGTCAACGTGGCTTACAACATACATGCTCATTCCCTGTACCACCAGCATGGTTGTGCAATGCATATCTGAGCTTACCTTCCATGTGACGGAGGGGCAGGCTGCCAAGGTGAAGGTAACTTTCTCTGTCACTACATTGAAGGTGACACGAAACATGGCTTGTATTCCAGCGGCCTCAGATCCAGGGTAGAAATCTTCAGTGACGGTCACATTGCTCACTTGTGTACATGCTGCCAGGCTCCTGTCATGCTGCACTATACATTCAGCAAACCCATAACGTTATGATCGAAGCTGAAGCCTCAAACAGCTGTAAGGGTCCAGCTTTTCCCAGCAGCCTCACTCCTGTGTGTCAGGACTAATCAGATTAGCTGGTTTTACTTGTCTGAGTTGGGACTAGCAGGTTAGCAGAACAGTTTGGGTGGGGGAAGGGAGCAGCAAATAAATCAAATTAGGGCATTTACTAAGCAGCTGAGATTTCCTTCCTGCTCGCCTTTGTCTCTTCACAAGACTCACACAGAGCCAGGACAATGCACTACAAAAATGGAGCTTTGTTTTAGAGCAGCTCTTTGTCTAAGGGAATTTCTCTAATTTTGCCTTGATTTGATTTGTTTTTGGTTGCCAACGATAACCAACGGGAGAGCTCACTCCAAGTGGCCTGGATGTTGTGCAGATAAACAAGCCCCATGTAGAAAAGATGAGCATTGTGCTTTTTTCATCCCACGCTACCACCAAGGCAACACACTGGCTGTGCCAAGGGATTGGTCACATTTGCTTCTCTGCACAGGGCTGCGTAATGGGGGTCACACGCAACCACATTTGGAAACTAGAGAAAAACAGTCAGAGGGACTTGACAGGACAAGGAGCAAGTCATGAACCCCAACCTGTTTGAACCTGAGAACTTAATATCCCTGACTGAGAGAGTCACCTTGGGTGAAGGAAAATGAAGAAGACAAAAGAAAGAAAGCAGAAACAGTAGTTTAGTAGCCTCCTTCCCACCATGATCAGTGGCTGACTGGAGGCATGAGCGCTGCAGGAAACACTGTGTGAGGAAGATGCTTCCCCAGAGAACACAGGAGGAGCAGTCAGCACTGCCTGATATCACATAATACTACTAGGATGCAAAGACAGATTTAGTTTGGAAAATATTTCTCACCTGTATTTAACCTACCAAAAAATAGGTCTATAGTTCAAGTTAATTTCCTCCCCTACCAGTGGAAGAAGATGGGTAGGATCAACTGCCCTCTGCAATTGCTTTTTTCTCACTTCTTACTAAACAGTCCATGTATTGTTATTTCAAAAAAATGCCATGAGATTAATACACCCCTTCAAAATTTCTGTTACTGGTTCAGAGTTCAAAGGTGTGGTTTCTTTCTCCTACTTGATCAGCAGGACTGCTGTATGACTCTAGACAGATGTTTGTTGCAGATTGAGGAGGCTAGCAAAATGTCCTGTGTTCTGCTCACTAGTAATGATTCTATGAGTCACAGTTCATGATGTGGGAAAGAGGCCATTCTGAGAACTTCAGGTTTACTGAGAATCTGAAGGAGAAAGTTTCCTTTCTGGGAAAAGATTAATCTCCAGGACAGTTTACAGGGAAACTGTCTTCCATTTGCCAGCAATGCTGCTGTTCCTGTAAGAAACTGTTGTCACAGGCAGTCAGGCCCAGGTCTCAATCCCTTGGTAATTTGTGCCACAAGGTACAGAGAATGAAATATAAGGGGATGAACTGGATGCTCAGCCAACACAGTACACATTTTCCTCCTCTCCCAGTTATCCTTCACTATCATACCCTGCTTCGTCTCCTCCTATTTTATGACTGATATTAAGTTACCATTTGTACTGTAAGCTTCTCAGGGCAACATTTTATTTATTGTACATATAGCCCCAGACTTATGCCTGAATAGTAGCAGGGCCTCTGGAGCTCTGCTGCACTGTCAATCAAGCTCAGCATATTAAAACAAGCGCATGCTGAGATCAGCCATCCTTATCTACTGCCTTAAAATATTCAGAGGAGTTACTCCACAGATATATTTTCTTCTCCCATTAATGTGAAGACATGCAGAATATATTTATTTAAAACATATACTTTTAATATACTGAATATATTGAATTAGCAAATTACATAAGACATCACAACTGGGTGCACAGTGACAAGTACTACTATATGGCATACTTAGAAATAAATACCCACTGCAGATCATTACTTCCCCTTCCTTTCCTTCCAATATCTATGTGCTGGCATGCATCCTGTTCTTCTGTGACACCCCACACTTTTCTTCCTTCTCAAAGAAATAATCAGAACCAGAATCATGTCTCAGAGTGACAACAACTGTTCTGAGGTCCATCCAAAAAGGCATATTACCTGTCAGTTCTAGAAAACAAGAAAGGTTGACTGAGACAGCAGTACTGTGCTCCTCCCAGAGGCAGATGCGGTTTTCAGTCTGAAATATATGTGGTATTGCATCCTGATAGTGTCCCACAGGTCAGCAGTGCAACTCTGGATTCAATTCCTTCTGTACTCAGCACTGTGTTCAGTTTTGGCCCCTCACCATAGGGAAGACATTGAGGCCCTGGAGCATGTCCAGAGAAGGAAAATGAAACAGTGAGGGGTCTGGAGCACAAGCCATGGGGAGCAGCTGTGGGCTGGGATTGTTCAGTCTGAAGAAGAGAAGGCTCACAGGAGACCTCATTGCTCCCTACAACTGCCTGAAATGAGGGTGTGGTGAGGTGGGTTTCATCCTCTTCTCCCACGTAACAGCAATAGGACAAGAGGAAATGGCCTCAAGTTGTGTCATGGGACATTCAGGATGGAGATTAGGAAAAATTTCTTCTGAGAAAAAGTGGTGAGGCAGTGACACAGGCTGCATGGGGAGGTGGTGCAGTCATCTTCCCTGAAAGTGTTCCAGAAACGTGGAGATGTGACACTGAGGGACTTGGTTAGTGGGCATGGTGGAGATGGCTGATGATTGGACTACAAGGTCTTAGATTTCTGTTCCAACCTTAATGCAACTATGATTCTATGAGAACACTATAGCAAGGTGTGAAGAACAGTGGGCAGACTTAACTGAAGACCTGCCACATACACTTTACACAGAATGTACCACCTGCAAAACACCACCACAGATTTTCAGGCTGCTGTCAGATGAGAAAGTATAAATGGAAGACAGGCAGAACTACACAATCTGTCCTCCACTGGCATAACATTTTCTGGTCAAAATAAAAAGGCAAAACTCATAGAGAGAAAGATGTTCATGAATTCCACTACCTCATTTTATGAATCTGATCATGACAGACCTGCACAGGGCTAACAACAAATAATCAGGTTTTCATATCACCTCAGAAAACACATGATGGTTGGTGCATTCTAATTAACTATCAGCTTCGATAAGCAGAAGTTAAGGTGTCATTTACTCCTGTAGTTGCTGCCATTAACAATCTCATGTGTTTTACAGGTCTCTTAGCCTAACATCTTCCAGCTGACCAAATGGAAAATGGCAGCTTCCACACTTCCTATGCTTTGAAAATATGTGGTTAAGCCTGCCCGAATGAATTTTCCATTTGTTTTTATTTGGTTAGTATTCATTAGGAGTTTAAGGAGTAATGCCTAAAATGTCTCCCCAGAGCATCTTAAATCCAGTAAAATCAGTGTTGATAACTACAAGACAGGATTGGAAAATGATGCAGACTCCTCACTTCCTCAGTGGCCCAGGTAATATTCTGTAGGAAAGACTGCATGCCTTCCCCATTATCCTACTACTTGCAATGCTGCACAAAGAATTCCTGCTTCAAAAGACAGGCTTTCTGAATTCAATAGCTCCTTCTGGTGGTCTGAAAGAAAAGGCTTCATTGCAGTTGGCTCGAGGCAATGCAGTATTAATGCACAATTCATTCAGTAATCACACTTAACAGCAACAGCTAGAAGATATGGCATCAATTAAAAAATAAAACAAAACATAAAAGTTAAGATTCAATAAAATGCTACACCAGCTATATTTTACGTTACTCTCATAAAGGAGACAAAGTTTCTAGTAAATCCTGCTTTCATCCAATTCCACCACAATATTGCTGTGAATTTTCTTTCCTATTGTGAACAAGAAAGCATGAAGAGAAGTAATGGGATGAAAAGTGATAAAGTGAGTCAGGAATTCTCAGTTGCTGGCCCAGCAAATTGAAATAAGTCCTGAATGAAGTATTAGGCATGGCACATCTTTGAGCAAGTTGTTCTGATTTTGAAAAAATGATCAAGATCCAAGAGAAGAATTTAATCAAAATCTTTCTGAAGACAGAGAGGCTTTCTCTAATAATGTGAGTGTGGTCTTGGTCAGACTCAATGACACCAACTTCAAGGAGGAAGAACATGTTATACAATCTCTGAGCAAGAGACCTTCTGAGATGCCAAAAAGTATTTGTTTTCTGGTTTTTACCCTCAGATCGCCCAGTGTTAAGACACATACTACTCTCTTTTTAGGCTCATCTCTTAAAATGGACAACCACACAGCACTTATAAGGTATGCTTTCTGACCAATCCATTATCACTAGCATGATGTCAGTCCTCAACTACCGAAACAAAACATTTTAGTAATTATAAGCAGTAGCCCCTTAACTTGTTTCTGAATGATGCATTGTTTTTAACAAACAGAACTGTCTGTCAAGGTTCTATAAATATACTTCCTATCTGATGCTCCCTTCAAGACTTATCTGTGAGACATCATGGCTGTCAGAGGACTCCTGAGAAGACCTTTCCCATCACACCACCAGCCAGGCAGCAGGACCTGCTCAGCCAGGTCCCCAGTACCTGAGATTCTGCTTCAGTGAAACACTGAAGAGAGCTCCAAGTTAAATTAAGAGAAATACTGTTCTAAAACACAAACAGGTCATGGTCGGCTCACATTTTCTCCAAACATCATGCTTGGCAAAAAGCAGGGTTTTATATAGATAATGAATAACACAGATGTTTAAATGATCCATGAAAGCAACAACACACATCTTTCTGAATACAACTTCCTCTAAAATATTTGCAATTGAGGTTTTGTTGAAAGTCAACATACAATAAATTAAAATGAAAACAGTCAATGCTTTTACGCAAAGAATAAATACTTGGGAAAAAAAGAACCAACAAAGCCAGCACTAAGGGCAGAAGAAAAACAAAAGCAACACCAAACCAGAATCTAAACAACAGTTTAATTTTCCTAATCTACATATCTTTCTTGTCAACAGCCCTTACAAGACATCAGCATGAATTTTAGGATCTGGCCTAATTGGTATCATGACTGAGTTACTAATGAGAACTTAATCCCACAGGTTAAAAATATTTTTTCACTTAATATTTGATCTGGAGTTTACTCAGAATACTAGAGAAAAATAAGACCTAGTGGTGTAAAAAGGATTGTAAGTTGTAGCCTTGTGGTAAAACAGCTTGCCTGCTGTCTCGAGGGAAGACTGTACCGGTTTCAGGAAGTGAATCATGACACCTTCCATACCTCAACTCAGCTCCTCACCTCCAAGGCTTCCCTCCATAGTGTGTGTGTGAGGGGGAACTTTATATCACAACATCCTTAGTCTGAATGGAGACATCTGTCGCAATGTTCTTGGAAGGTTAGTAATGCCACTAGCAGTTAAATTAATAAATGACAATGTACATGTCAGAAAGATGTCTGTGACCCTATGGGGCATTAGAATGTCAGAGTACATTCATACCATAACAGTTGAGCTATCATCACCAGAAATTTTAACTTCAATTTGAGCAAATAACTTCAGTAACACCTTTGGAAAAAGACTGTATCTTTCTAGCTCTAACACTCCTTTTCTGATTGTCATTGATAGGGAAGGGTCTTCGGGAACATACTGTGCAGGTGAAAAACATTATGTGCTCTAGATTGCTTTAACAAAGGAATTTTTAATCTCATTGTATAACATTTTGAGAGATTTTTGTAATTATAATTTGGTAATAATTTGGATAATAATAATTTGGACTGGATTACTCAACAAGATGGAATGAAGGTATAGGTACATGGTAAATACTTCTCTCTGAAGCTTAATAAATTTAACAAATAATATTCTAAAAAACTGTATAGGGTGCTTAAAATCAATTGTAAGTGTCTGGAGCCTACAGCAAAATAAGGCAGAAAAAAATGATTTATTACACGTTACTGAACAGTAAATGTGGGAGAGAAGAAGAGAGAAAAAAATAAATAATACATATAAAAAAAGAACAATTAAACTTCCAAAACAAACTGAATGTCCAGACAATCAACAATGTACATTTCCAGAAACCTTTTAGAAACAAGTTCTAGATACCCTAAAGCACTTTTCCTCTGCTAACTGTGATTTGTATTTTTCCTGGCCGGTTGGAGAGAGCTTTAAAGAAATTGTATTCTTTATGATTCAAGAAGGTCAGAAAGGAAATAATGTCTTCCTCCTGCAGGCACAAACCAATCTAAAGTATGACACCTCACATACACCACTTAAACCAACAAACCCAGCCCATGACAGGGGGCTGGAACTAGATGATCTCTGAGGTTCTTTCCAACCCAAGCCAATCTATGATTCTGTGAAGATGATAAGGATGAAAAGATAATAAAACACTCAAATGTGAACTCACAGTGCTGACGGTGAGTTTGAGTGCATGGTTAGTACATGGATAAAATAAAATGCCAACAAAAAATGTACAACAGATGTGATCAAGAGAAAAAAGAACTGCTTAAAAAATTTCCAAAGGAATAACTCCACACTGAGAGAAGAAATATGGCTGATGGTTGGCCAAACATCTTTGGGTGCCCTGTGATCATCAAAAGAGAATTGTGTTTGTTAGCTGCAGATTGAATAAAAGAACATCTGTCTGCGGAATACAAGAGGTTTCCAGGTAGAGATTTGCTGATTCTGGTGGTAGGTTCATGTCCATCATGAGTGTGGCATGAATTTGCTGGAATTGTAGAGATGCTGATAACCCCTGGAGTACCAAGAATGTCAGTTTTGATTAATGATCATGGGAAAGTAATGTCAGAAGGAACAAGCATGGCCTTCAGTCCTGTAATACAAATTTTATACAAAAAGGAAAAACCTCATTATTATACCAAACACAACTCTCAGATCTTTATCCAAAAATGGAAGGATAAACATCCCTAGAATTTTCAGAGCATTACTAGCCCTGAAGAGACAATGAATTTCTTTAGCCATGCCCTGTTCAGAACAAAACAGTAATATGTCATCACAAACATCCAAAAGAAACCCTCCACTGCCCATTATCTCCCCAGAGAGAGGACCCTGGCAGTCACCCTGTAAATGCTAGTCACACTGTCTGGATTCCTGATAACACAAACTGCTCAGAAGATAAAGGAATGCATATTACACACAAAACTTCCACAATAAAATCCCCTCCGAAACTAGAAAGACAAATTATTATAGTTTCATCTTCACTGACCCTCACTAGAGGATCAATGCTTGGAAGAGAATTGTGTTAACCATCTGCAAGAGCTACTATTGCTTTTGTTCAAACAAGGAACTCACGCAGTGTCCTCTACATCTGCAACAGACAGGAAACTAGCAGGAGTGATAGCATTTCTTTTTATGTGTAAGACCCTGGCTATTGTGGAAGAGCTCACTACTCAGATAATCACATACAGGGAGTAACATGGAAATCATTTTAAATATTATTTCCTAGTTGTTTCCCAACCCAGCTTAAAAGATATTTCTTTCATTCTCCTTCTTTCCTGTGCTATCTAGTTTAGTTTGTTTTAGTTTTAGTTTTTGTTCTTGTGAGCCAGAAGTGCTCATGTCTGTCAGTTCAGTTCACATTTCATTCTAATCAGAAAGCATTTTCTGTCTTGTGTCCCCAGCCGCCTCTGCAGCAATTACATAAGTTCCCAGCAAGTGCAGGAAGGCTGAGTTTAACTTAAAGAGAATGTCCCAAATTCAGCTGCACCATACACGTGTACACGTGCTATTTTCATCCCCACTTTTCAGTTCAGCTGGCAGCGACACTCACAAGCCAGGAGTATAAATCCACTCGCAACATTTAAGATCCTCCAATACTCTCCACTGCTGTTAATGTTTACTCTCACCAACTCCACATGGCAAGTGTCTCCTCTATACATCTCATTTCTGTACTGTGTAATTCCACGTACATTAGTTCCTTCTCCAGTTTTCACTCCAGGCCACAAGTCTCACACATACCCATCACTGCTACATGAAGGAAAATCACATGCTGGTACTTAGAAGACTCAGGCAAAATACAGACACAATTCTCATGGCTCACTGATTAGCCAAATTAGTTTTGGAGGACCTTCCTCTGCCCTCCTGCACAAAGAAAACTACTGAGCTGGTGAAGGGAAGAATTCCTGTTGCAGGACCTAACTCTACAAGGAAATTCCTGGTACACTTGCTTCTTGCACAAGACAGTGAAACTGTTTTGTACATATGCAGAATGCAAGACGCAACCCCTTCTCTACTCCACCAGTAATGTTTTGTCCTGTTGTTACTGAGTTTGTATTTGTCATCATTCCAACCACATGATGCCTGTTGTGCCACCAACCACTGTGCTCTTTGTCTTCTTTACAGGAGGCAGTCTTAAGAAGGAAATATAGTGGAAAGGTTTATTATAATCCTATGGAGATGGAGACAAAAAATCCCATATTTGCTTCTCAACTTGAATCTTTCCCTTGTGATTTAAATTGGACTGATTTATGTTCTTCCTGGTTGTATAATTTGTGAATGACTGGTGCAAGGATGCTGACAGCAAATTGGCAGTCAAGTCAAACACAGAGTATTCTCTGCCATTGTCATTTTTCCAGAAATTTTCACCTTTGTTTTGCAAAGCCAAAACAGCTGCCCTTTGGCTCGGTAAGAACAGCTGATTTGTCTTTATGTCCATAGGAAATTCCTGAAACCTCGCTGTCACCAGAACAATGCAATTTAACCAAGGCCTTGGATTAGCCTTGAACACTTGTAAGCAAAGCTGTGAGCAAGAGAGAATGGAGAACTTCCCAAGAGAGAGACAGTCCTAGAGTGCCTCTGCTCCAGGCACCTCCACATACAGGATGGACAAACAACTGCTTAAACAGTCCCAACACCTCAAACACATGTCAGCCTGGGTCTCTTTCATGATGTTGTAAGACAGAAATATATTACGAGCTATGAGCCCAGTCACTTCTGTGACTGTTGAAAGTGAAAACTACAACACCACGTATCACCACACATTTGCTTGATCATCTATCTCATCCTGTTTTGGCTTCTAATGAACTCTAAAAATCACCTTCACAAATGTGACCAATTGAACATATTTAAATTATCTAAATGATAACCTTTCTTTAAAGAAGAGTTACTAGTTGTTCAGTAGAAAACAACAACAAAAACCTCTTACATTCATTTAGAAGGTGGTGAAGGACTGGAACAGCTGCCCAGAGAAGCTGTAGATGCCCTATTTCTGAAGCCATTCAAGGCCAGACTTGGTGGGTTCCTGATCAGTGTGATCTAGTGGTTAGCAACCATATCCACAGCAGGGTAGGATGAAACTAGATGATCTTCGAGGACCCTTTCAGCCCAAGCCATTCTGTGGTCATATGATTCTTATTAATAGATGCATTTATAAACCTAAAGCTTAAAAAAGCAAATGCTGACTAAGGGATTTTGAGATGCTCTTGCTTTGATTTGGTTGCTTACTTTGTTATTATGCAAATATATTCATTCAGAAAAAGTCTGAAACCCCTTGGATGGCCCCAGAGCTTTCTGATAAAGATCACTGTATAATGTTACAGTTTTGCAGTGTACAAATCACCATTTCACTTCCTCCCTAACTGATCTGCATAGGATTAATTTTTAAAGTTGTTGAATTATGCTAAAAAGATCTCAATAATTAAAAGAGCTCCAGGGGAAAGAAAATAGAGTTGGGAGTTAACTCAGCACTCCCTGCAAGAAAAAAGGTTTGTGTTTCCTCTTGAGCTGCTCCTAGCTAGTGATACAAATCCACAGAGTTCACATTAATGCAAGCCTGACTGACAACCCACCATTCAGAGCAAGCATCTCGGATTTCGGCAATTAGCATGTGTTCTAAAATTTCTGTTTCTGTAGACTTGGTCTCTAATTTACATTTTGAAAAGGCTCTTAAGAATGAAGATGCCAAGACTGAGCAAATTCACTGCTCTTTAGAAACATTCTACATGTCTCCAAGCTCAATAAAAGTGTTTCTCTTAAAATAAATAGGAGAAGTATCACATGGGAAAAAACTGACTGTTCTTACCAAGTCAGGAGTACTGATGGCTTTCATGGTGAAACTCTGGAAAGAAACAAAAGAAACTACTCAATGCACCGAAATACAGTGTATTAAGAAATGAAGAAAGTCCCAGATTGCACTTGTTAATCCCTGAAAATCTCTTCATGCCCTTAATAGCAGCTTTTTATATGGAAAACTGTATATTCAAGATGTCTGTGTAAAACTTAATCACAGATAAAAGAGAGAAAACAAAGATATATTAGTCATATCATCCCATCTGCTGCCAGCAAATTTTCTCTTTGTCGGGGTTTGCTTTAGAAGACCCAAAAGATCAGACATATATTACTTACCTAGGAATAACTTCTCACGTTTAGAACATTTTGCTGAAGAATAGGAGGCTTGAAAATAAATGAAACAAAATCTGTATGCACTGATGCCTAAGTAGGTCCCATACTATAATGCTGAAGTCAGCACATCATGGATTAAATAATATCAGTGAGAGCAATTTCTAACATTAGGTCTTTGATTAAGTACATTTCACACACTTGAAGTCCCACCTGGGTTTCCCTGGACCTGAGGTGCAAGTTGTGATAGGCCAGGGTCCTATCAAATGAAGATTCCTAGGACACCTTCAATACCAATGTTTTCATTGTGAAAACTTTGCCAGATCATTCTCTTAACAGTTTTGCATAGCAGGAGCATTCTGATATCTATACGTTGGAGACATAGCAACAGAACAGGAGGACAAGAGAAGAGAAAGGCAAATTCCTCCCATGTGTTAGGAAAAACCCTCTGCTATACAATCACACACACACAGAAATGAAGTTTTTAAAAACATGAGTGGAAATAGCACAGAAATAATGCCCAATAAACATGGTGGATGAAGGCATTCACTTTTGGGAGAGGGGTTTAGGGAATTCAGAGGCAGAAACAATGTAAGATGTGCTGTTTGCCCTCTAACTAGTGAGGCTTGGCCTACTTCATTCCCTAGTACAGATGTTAGCATCAGATCAACAAAGTCCTGCTTATGAACCACACTTCACAGCTTTACTGTCACACACACAACCTCAAATAATCCCTTAATGAACCAAAGGAGGATTTTTAACCTCCAGGCTTTAATTCAGCATTATTCTTTAGAAGTTTATTTTTCCCTTACAGTAAAAACTGGGAAAATAATCTAGAAAAAAGGCATACTCCTGGAGTTTTAATGGAGAAAGCACAGAAGTCATCCAATATATCAAAACATAGCAATCCTTTCTTCCATTTGGGAAAGGCTGAACAAATACATTGTAAGATCCTTGCTACTACGCCACTTTGCATTTACAATTTCACAGAATCGGAGTTGTAGGGGTTGGAAGGGACCTCCAGAGATCATGGAGTCCAACCCCCTGCCAAAGCAGCTCCCTAGCCCAGGTTGCACAGGTAGGCGTCCAGGCAGGTCCTGAACATCTCCAGAGGAGATTCCACCACCTTTCTGGGCAATAATTTTCACTTTAATACCACATTTCTCTAACGTTTAGGGCTTGGCAAAGCTTGTACAAGATATAGAATTATGAGTGTAGATAATCAGCAATTATTTCACTGTATTTTCTACACCTTTAGATCAAAGCTACCATATTGATCACTGACTAATAAAGCTGCCGAGCAGTTACTCTTTTATATGACAGTAATTAATATCTAGTAAATGGAAAATCACAGAGCTGTCCTCCTCCCCACCAGAGATGCAGCAACCCAGCTGATTCGTACCAGTCACAGGCAAGCACTGATGTGAACAGATGCTGAGAAACAATGGAAATAGTACAGCCAAAGCGAGGGCAGGAGGAAGAGAGAGAGCAATGACTGGTGTTTGTCAAGTGTCTCATGAGAATGAATGATTAAGGCTAGCTCAACACAAGTCAGAAATGCTGCTATCCCTTCTGCAACCTCCCTGATGCCATATCAGGTCTACATACAAATTTTTGTTTGTTTTTAATAAAAATAAAGCTAATGAAATGTGACACAGACCTGAAGTGCATTCTCAGTAATATAAGATTGCATGCACATTTTTCTTCTTTTCAATCTCTAATGAGGCTTCATTTTTGTAATGCAGTGTTGTGGCTTGTGATGATCCAGGGATTTGAAGAAGACAATGTTTACAGGGGTAACTTTGATTGATAGAGCTGAAAAACAATTGCAGACTTTCAAGCACATAAGTCCTATTTCAGTTCTAAATCTCCAAGGTAAACTGAGAATGTGAATCACTGCTCTGATTTTAATTTAATTGAATTTGTCTTTTTCAAGGAAAAGGACAGTGGGTACCAAGGGAACAGAAAGAAATGTCAGCAGAAAGAGGTGATAATATTTTAGATGCTGTGGGACCAAAACTTAGTAATTACTGCCTACAGAATGGTAAGCTTTTAATAGAGGATATGGTGTAGAGAAAACACTGCCAATTAGTTTTTCTATTGGATCCACGATTTCCGGTTCCTAAACTATTATCTGGAAACATTATTACCTCTCACTGGAGGATCAGGACTACAATATTAAACCATGGCTTTCTTGAAAAATACTTTTTTATTGGATGTTTTTGGTTTGTTTATTTGCTCTTGCTTGTCTTTAAACAGTTATCTCTGTGGACTATTTCGACTGCTTATTTCTTGTTTCATTTCATTCCTACTGTCCTCATTTGGCAGCCCGGATGAAGTACATGTCACATCCTGGGACTTTCAAGGCTAGTCAGAGAGGTGGTGTAAAGCTCTACTGAAGGGCATGATCCTCTTCTATCACAGTGTTAGCATACAATGGGACCCCAGCATAGACACAGTCAGTAAGATGGGGAAAGAGATCGCTTTCCAAGTTACAGCCTGTATGCAGTATTACCTAATGATCCCAGATTTGGGTAGCTTTTTATTCACACCATACACAACCAGCCACTGATGTGCTGGGAGAATGAGGGTCACTGTAGCAATCATCATCTAGCCCCTAGTAGCGCAGAAGCTGACCTGACAGGCATCAGACCCAACCAAGCATGCAATCACATTATTATCCTTTAAAGGAGTTTAGCTTAACATTCTGTGTGCTATTCTAATACAAAAAGTAGTTTCATGGCAGGAGGGGAGATGATAGAAAAATGCAAACAGGTTTAAGGGATGCTATTTTAAAAGTGCATTCCCTATATAAAATGAGCGCAGTCATTAAAATGGTGCAAACTTCAGGCCTGTGAATTGCTAAATCTCTCACTTCAGCATTTAGCAAGTTACACTGCCCATGGTACAATGCACACGTGCTGTAGAGGAAACACCATCATCTCACTATGCAAGTCCTTCTTTCAGTAACAAAATAGCTAAAGGCATGACGTTCTGACTATCTGCACAGTATCTTGCAGGTTTCTTTATTGAAACAGTGCAGTACTTTTAGGTAAATGCCTGTTCCCACTGTTTCAGTGGATTTTACTTTTGAAAGTAGTAATCTGTTTTGCCAGGTTGTGAGAGTAGGGAGGAAAGGGGAAGAGGCCCAGAACCAAATGTCATATGAGCTCTGGTCACATCTACTCACATCACTCTGTTTATATGGCCTTGGTCAACCTTGGCACTCTCTGCCAAAGAGAACATTTATGTAACAAGCCAAGTAGGCTGACCACAGCTGATAAATGTGTTAAATGAGTATATCAAGATGTTTCTGGTGCAAGTAATTATGCACGTACTTGGTAATGATGAACATATTTCTCAAGGTAACACGCAGACAGATCCATCTTTTAAAAAGCCAGCTGTTTCCCAGTATGTCCACACCACCTCCATCCCCACCCCAGCATTCCACCCACCACTGATTCTTAGAGAATAAGGCTGCCCAGGGATCCAAATGGCCAGGGTCTGGGCTGGCCTCAGTCAGTTACAAGGTCTGACTGGTGCTATATGCCATCATGTCACCAGGCCATTGGGAGACCTGGCACCAAGCAGAGCCCACTGTGATGGAGTGCTATGGAATGGTTTTGATCGGAAGGGTCCTTAAAGCCCATACAATTCTTATGTGCCTGCTGCGAGCAGGGCTGCTACCCACTAGACCAGGTTGCTCAAGGACCCATCCAATCTGGTCCCCTGGGGCAGCCTGTTCCAGTGCCTCACTACTCTGAGCCTCCTCATCACCTAATCTAAGCCTCCCCCATTTCAGTTTAAAACCATTCCCTCTTGTGCTATCCCTATCATCAGCCCAAGTAAAACATCACTCTGCATCCTGTTTATAAGCTTATAAGTTTGTGTTAAATCTTTCTTTCAACTGCTGAAAGCTCTGAATGAGTATCTCTGAATCTAAATTAATTCGGTTAAGCTAATTGTAAATTCTATTGAAGCCAAAGTCTACTACTGCATGCCAGCTTTCTGTCTCAACTTAGCCAAGATGCTAGGGACTGAATTAAAAATCTCCGGTGCTGAAGCATACCTCTGTGATATGCAATCAAGCAAGTTTTGCAGATGGAACAAATTTAAGTGCCCCACTCAGAAGAACATCAGTGACTGATACAAAAACTAAATGGAGGAAGAAAAAAATTAATGCAATGGAGCTATGTGATGAAGCAGTATTACTCAGTAGGGCTCATAACATTGAAAATTCCTCTGGGGGCAGCACATGAGCAAATGAAATGTGTTTCAGACCAGTCAAAAAATGATTGCTTTAGAGATAATTAGTGCTCATGTGTATCTGTAGGGGACACAGCATGGTTTCATTTCATAAGAGAGTAACAGCCTCTATCAGCACACAGAACTCTGGTGTAAGATGTTTAAAACCTTAGAGGAAGAGAAAAATCATATCTCAGTTAGGTAAACAAATTTTACTTATCTAATTTTCCTTTTCTTCCCATTACAAAAAAAAAAAAAAAAAATCCACAAACCAATTTAACAATAAACAAACACTATGAAAATCGTTACTGGTCCATCTGCTCAAATCTGTAACCTTTGTATCTGGACAGAGAGCCAGCCACAAAAGGAGTTTTGAACAGGCAAATTGTAATTATCATTTGATTTTCAAAACTTTACGGAAAAGAATTCCCTGTGAGCCTCTCTGACACTGATGTCAAGTGTTTGTGGGTGACACAAAGCCAGATTTTGATGAAACAAAAGCAGGAATATTCAACACGTAAGTAGCACCATGTAGTACTCACCATTATAAACCAAGAGAATTCAAAGAAAATTGCCCTAACAAATACACCATTCTTGCAAAAAAAAGTTTTCATTTCAGTAGTCAATTTTACACCCAATCATTTCTAAATGAAATATACTTCATGCACATAAGTGTACAGTAACAAAACATGCTTACACTGGACTCTATTATGCAAAACTGAGTAGAAATTTGCTGCCTGTTTTGAAAATAAAAGACATCAACATCAAAGCCACAAACTCTATGATATGTACTACTTATGTGGAAATACTTCTACATTTGGAGAATAGAAATGAAAGATTTCATTGCCTCACCCAGGTGTTAT
Source organism: Callipepla californica brunnescens (assembly GCA_023055505.1). Lineage (NCBI taxonomy): Eukaryota > Metazoa > Chordata > Aves > Galliformes > Odontophoridae > Callipepla > Callipepla californica. The sequence continues at coordinate 106,205,118 of JALIRH010000001.1, read as the reverse complement.
TGCAAAATACACTCTGTCAGCCAAATGAGAAGTGGAAGAAGACAACTCATGTCTGTTATTTGGATTTGCAGAAATCAGTGGCAAACTTGCATCAATTCAAGTGCCTGTAATTTCACTAGCAGCAAGAGGAATTTAGAGGCAAAGTTTTACCCTTTTGAATGCTAGCTATACAATTAGTTGAGCTTCAGTAACTTTCAATACAGGCTATAATTGCTTGAGAGTGCTGTATCACACAATCAGTGTCCTCAGCAGACAATGTTGTAGCATAGGGAATAATGAATTTAATTATATGGCACAGCTTGGCACGAATTAATAGCTCTGAGATTTCAGATTAAGACAGATTTGATTTCAAAGTTACCTAAAATCACTGCCTAAAACATCACTTTTTGTCTTAGTTTTTTGTAGAATAAATGATAATCCACAAATTGATTTCTGCTCATACAGGACTGCAAACTGTGTAGAACTTCAGGGCTCTCTGATTAGCACTGCTATGCAGCACTTAAATGTGAATATATCAATGGCCAGTGGAGTTCTCTTACTGCTATCCTTTACCCTACAGAAGTTTCCTCCACTTGACTGCACCCCTTGAAGTGACTGAAATGATACTTTTACTATAGGGATGAGAAGTGAAGCTGACATCTAGAACTGATATTATATGATACTTCCTGCTCTGGGAGCCTGTCTCCAGTCCTCTCAGTCCTGCTCAGATGTCAGCTATAGAGACAGAAAGCTCCTGCCTGGGCCATCTGCTGCTGGCTGAATTCAGGGGGAAGTTTGAATCAAAACAGTTTGGTTATTATTCCTGAGATTGGGACCAGTTAGAGTCTTCACAAGGGCTCTTGTTAACAATCTCTACTATTACTTTTCGGGAGACGTAGACTTGAAGTTTGGCTTTGGTGAATCATCTTCCCCAAGGGCCTATGATTTTGTATAGTACCAAAAGCAAGGACACTCCTTTCTGTATTCTTGCAGCCCCTTTTATTGGTGAGATGGAAAAACCTAGGTGTGAGCAAAGAATAATAAGAAAGGAGAATTCTAGCAACTAGAAAAAGTCCTCTTTTCTCAGATCTTCCACTGCTAGCAGTGTTTTTCATGTATAGCTTGCCCCCACCCCCTTTCTTCCTAGCACGGATTTAAAGTTATTAAATCAAATTTTAGGCATCATTCAAATCCTCAAAGTCACTGAGGATTTCCTACTGGATTTTACTCATTTCCTACTGCCCCTTAAGGTACCTATTTTCCTACTTGCTCACATCTCTACTGCTAAAAATCAGTGATACTGATGAATGTTGCTGGCTAGGCATCATACATTTCTCTCCAAGAAAAACAGATCTGGAGGTCATGCTGTGATGTTACCCAGTGCAGGATAATTTCATAATGCTCTTGCAGCATGAAAATGTTGCCTGTAACTTTCACATGCAGAATACAGAGGGAAGATGCATTAAATTATTCTATATTAGAGGATCCTAAAATTATCCACTAAGCACTTTTGGTTCAGCAAAAGCATACAATGTATGCACGACTAGAGAGATCTTAACTTCAGATGATTAAACTCAGATCACTAAATCAATTCTGGATGTATATGGACAGTATATCAAAATATGCCAGAAGGTAACAAAAACGCTATTAACATCCACTCCTAAAGGATTTGCCACAAACCACTAAAGAACCCAGGAGATATCCCACACTGTCAGTCTTCTACAGAGACATGTATTGCAAGCTTTCTGAAAATATCCCTTTTGGAATACATTCACAAAGCAGCCTTGTAGTCAGAAAGTCACTTAGTTCTTTTTGTCACTAAAACAAAAAGAATGCCATAGCACATTGCAATTTCTCATTTGGAAGCTGTTCTTTGTTTACTATTTGCCAAATTCATGAAATCTAGTTCACTTCTAATTTCAACTTCCACCCCACTGACACAATGAAATTACTGACTGCCATTTTTATATATGGATGTTACACAATCTCCATACTTTAAACTAGCAGGGAATATTTCATTAAACATCTTTTTTAAAAAAATAAGGTAAGATTTTCAATCAAAAGCCACTGTAATGGAAATTTGATGAATGGGACCAATTTGTGTCACCAATAGTATTTCAGTACCTTCACAGCCATTTGTTTTAAAATCTATGAAGTAAACTAAAAGTGAGTCTTCCCCCCTGAGCTATGTATCTTCTCTGTAAAACAGTAAACACATGAACATTACTCTGTTCTGTTCAAGATTCACAACACAGGCTAATGAAATTCAGTCCCTTAATAGGGTTGCTAATGTTAGGCAATCTCCTTTTCTGCAATCTCCACATCTGCTTAAAGCACAGTTTTGACATCTCTGCCTTTAGCCACAGAGAATAGAGAAAATATGAGAGTGAGACCGGTCAAGTGAGGTTTCACATGGCTCTACTGCTGCAATTCATTTTTGCAATTGCTTTTTAAACTATACCACCAACACAAGCACACAGAGAATTCATTCTTCAAGTTCCCCTGCAATTCTCCATCTGAAGTGTGATGAATTTCCAAATCTGGTGAAGCAAACACATCATCCCAGAAGAGTAATAACTTAAAAAAATAGAAGAAAAAGAAAAAGAAAGAAAAAGACACAAACTCGCTACAGCAGAAAAATGAGAGACAGCCAGAGCACAGCTCAGCTGCAGGTCTTGTGATCCTATTGAAGCAAGGTAGCAAACTACAAGCTACAAGTTGCTCCAAAAGTAATGCCTCCTGTTTGTTTTCATGGAAATGACAGACACAAAGAGCACAATAACACTGGTCAAGGAAATTCTCAGTTACAAAATACTGTTTTTCAATAGTCTCCACTATTGTATTTTTGCCCGCAATGAACAAGAGACTGCATAAAAAAAAACTATAAAATTCTGCACCAGTAGAGGTGACCCACAGTTTCACAGCTGCTATGATTTCATTGCTGCTAGGAAACTGCTGCCCCACAAACCATCTTCCATTGGCCTGAACAGGTGTAAATCAGAAGTTGCCAAATCTGGATTATAGTGGGTATAGTAGGACAGTACAGCCAAGACTGCTGATGTCCTCCACAGTCATGAAACTGGTATGGGGCCTGATGTTACGTTGGAAAAGTGGCTGTCTTCTCTGGCCTGACTCTGGAAGGTAAAGCCTTCAGCTTTAGCCAGCATCACAATGCAGCAGTCAGAGATGATAGTTTGTCTGGGTACCAGGAAATCCAGAAAGATCACCCCCTCCTTATCAGAAAGGACAGTACACACAACTTTACCCTCTGAGGGATGCATCTTGAACTTTTTCTTTGATGGAGAATTCACCATCCAGTACGCATCATAGAATGGTTTGGAGCCATGGTTTATTAAGGGGCCTCAAGGATCATCAAGATCCAGCTCCCTGGCCACAGACAGCATTGTCAAGCACTAAATCAAGTACTAGCTCAGATTGCCTAGGGCCCCATCTAATCTGGGCTTAAACATCTCTGGGGACAGGGCATCCACTAATTCTCTGGGCAACGTGTTCCAGCACGTCACTACTTTTTCAGTAAAAGTCTCTCCCCAGTATCTAATCTAAATCTCCCCTCCTTTTGCTTAAAACCATTCCCCTTTGTCCTAATACTATCTGCTTATATAAAAATTTGATTTCCCTCATGTTTATAACCACTCTTTAAATATTGGAAGGCCACAATGTTGTCTCCCCACAGCCTTCACTTCTCCGGGCTGAACAAGCCCAGTTCCTTCCACCTATTAACACAGACTTCATAGGAATTTATGTTGCCACTCCACAGACTGTGGTTTCAACTCCAGCTTGTAGTGGTGGCACCACATTTTGTCACCAGTAATGGTGCAGTCTGGGAAATGGTCACTTTCAGCCTCATTTGTTCAGTAAGCTCCGGCAAACTTGCATAGGGATTTCTTTCTGTTCCTATGTGAACGGTTGTGGGATACACATGGTACAAAGTCTGCAATATCCCAGCATTGCCACCATTGTTTCCACCACATTGAAACTAGTATTTACCTCTGTACACAGTTCCTGGTCATACTCCACTTATTCACACTGGTGAGCTGATCAAAACAGTCTTCATTTTGTGGTGTGAGAGCTATGCATGGCCATTCAGAGCATGGCTTGCCTGTCATGTTGCTGTTGCCTCTGCTGAAATGCACCACGTCACTGTGCTCACATCCACTGTTTGATCTTCATAAGCATTCACCAAGTGTTGATGAATGTCATTGGGTACCATATTTTTCTACCTCAAGGAATTCAATCACATGCCTTCGCTCCTCACGCACTTTTATGTCAGACACTGTTCTGTCAAACTGCCCCTCTGCTGCCATGTCACACAGCAAAAAAACGGAATGGAATATCTGTGGGAAGATTCAGCCACTACTGTCACCCCACCAACATCCCCCCATAACATTGTGGGCCAACATCAGAAAACAGGAAGCATCACTTTTGGAGCAGCCCTCATATGTAGTATAATTTCTTGTCAAACCTTTCTGACCGTATATTTATGTAACATTTCTGGCACAGATAAACCTTCAAAGGGACCAACTTGGATTGCAACAAGATTCTTTCTTTAAAATACAAATCAGAATACGAATGTTGAAACACCCTCATATTTTTACTGAGGAAAATCACTAGGATTTTCTGACACAGATGCTATCAGGGAACTTTTTTAGTGTTGTTAATTTATTATTCCTTATTTATGACATTCTTCCAAGTGATGCCCATGTTATATTAATCTCGCCAACATATCTAAACAAAAAATTAAACAAAATCCACTCTCCAGATAAACCATAAGCATCAAATGTCAAACCGCTACCCAGGAGGATTTCAGCAACTACTGAACAGTAGCATACTGCTGAACTGTGTTTATTAATATAGAGGCAGTTATCTAAGGGTTATCTTGCTGTGTCTCCGAGGAGTGCCCCTCTCCAGCAGACTGCCAGTGTGGGAGGTTCATTTCCTCTGAACCTGATGAGCTGAGGACAGTTCCAGCACCATCAACATGAACATTAAGTTGTGTTAACTTTATTTGCTCTAGATTTTTGTTTTAATAACATATTCACTACTGGTTTCCTCTGAGGATCTGTTTGAATACAAAAACAGATCAGAAGCCCATATGCCAGGGTTTAACAGCTAAATGGTGTGAGAAAATCCTCAATTAGCTGAAAGTGATTTCAACCAGACAGGCTGTGATATACATTTGTCTCCTAACCTAAAAGCTGCATAAGTTAATTTTTCAGCTATTGTGTCCAGCTAGAGTTTAATAATTTGGATACATCAAATAAACCCACAGTACAACACCAATACAAATACAGCAAACAATGCAAATGTTGGAATTGTTTTAGATAGTGCAGGGACCAGACTTGCTGAGGAAGTGGGAATTAATCACTATATTAAATTAAACAAAACACCCAGCTTCCAACATCACAATTATTAATCATTGCACAGATTCTCTTTCTGCTAGATGCTATGCACAAAACAAAGACATAATCCCCACCTCCAAAAACCTATGAACACTTAGTTATTTGCTAAACAATACATTTCAGATCATAATTACCTCATTTGTTCCAAATTTGATCATCTCTCCTCTTAATGGTATCAAGTTCTTGATACTGCAGCCACTGGACACAGAGTATGAGCTTACACGAGACCACATGCACAGTTAGTATAAGAGAGCTGCAAAGTTAATGCTAAATTCCTTAGGTAGAAGGCACATCCACATCCTGCCTTTGGCTTTGATACACTAAGCAATAGCTGACAAGTCAGGTATTCCCTGAAAATATTTAGTCAGATAAAGCTAATTCAGCTTTACTAGGAGCATCTGTGCATTAAGCCATCTGCTTTGTAGGGAGAGGAAAAATAACCAGGTCAGTCATCAATAAAGAGTTAAATAAAACTCAGTATGATTAAGTAGAATGTTAGCATATAAGTTAATTGAAACGGAAATAAATTAAAATCTCTGCCTGCTGTCATCTGAGACATTATGGTATGTCATTTCTGAACACCATATCTATGCAAGGGTAGCATCAATCCCTGCTGGCAGAAGCTACAAATTGTAATTTTTATTACTGCCTCTTGGGCTGTCTAAAACCTTTCCAAGGCAAAGCAGCAGTATTTCAACAATATATCCTATCATGTTTTTTAACTCCAGTCAGAAGTTTACTTATGCAGCAGCTATCTGAACACCATGATAGGAGGGCACAAGAGACAAATGAACCCTTAACTTCTAATCTCATTTTTCCCCTCTATCTGATTTTGTACAATGTCAAATTTGTACAAAACAATGTCATTGTTTTATTCAACATAAATTATAAACAGATCTTTCCTGTCATTATATGCAAGAGGAGCACTACAATCAGCTTCACAGAAGTTAGAATTTCCTTATGAGATTCTAATATGATCAGTTTGCCATTGTTCCTTTATTCCTGAAATATTTTGGGGTAGAAAACAAACATTTCAACCAACCTTAGCTAAGAGAGCACATATTTCAAAAGCTGATGTATTGTCTCAGGGCACTATTACTTCACCAAGTAAATTCTCCCTTCTGTCAGCACAGAGAATATTACTCACCATTGTTTTTCTTCCTCTCCTTTGCTCTGTTCTTCATCAAATCATAGTCCCAAATGGAAATGTCTGTACAGGCACCCTCCTGAGTAATCCTTCATCTCCTGCCCTTAAAGCTCACTACCCCTGCACATAAGGGTGGAGAAGAACAGGGTCACAGCAACCTGTATTTTATGTGCTATCATTAAAAAGAAGTCTACACTTTGTCTTAAGTCAATTTCAGTTAGAAAAAACTGCTCTTTTATTGGCTTTGCAAAAATTTAATGCAATGAAACGTCATCATCTCTGCAAAGCAAATAGCTGTAGATATGTATTAAACACTTCTAAGTCTCTTCAATCCCATTTACTCTCCACCTGCCTCTCACACTAAGTAACCTATCTAGGCAGAAGCACAAATACAAGTAAAATGAAATACAAATCTATGTATTTTAGACACACATCTCCTTGCTCTGTTTCTATGGTTCATATAAATATAGCCAAGAGATGGTAAAAACTAATCAAGAAGAACAGCATTCAGCCTAACAAATCAATGGCAATTACATGTTCCTGGGGATACTCCTCCTGCCAAAGGCTCAGTCAGGGACAAAACAGAGGTTTACTCCTTCTGAATGAAACAATGGCACGTGCATATCATTGCATACTATTGTACACCAGACAACTTTATAATAGCAGCAAAATGCAAGGTTCAGCATCCAGTGTGGCACTGATCTTTTAAATCAAAAGTGGGCTTTGAATCTTGGTCACCTACCACAGATATACCCGTAAATGTATCTGCTACTCTACATGAAAAATGGAATTCAGAATGAGGACAATGGGACCATTCCTAAAATAGTTAATGCTCACTGTTTGACAGAAATTTTACTGTTACTTCCCAACAAAAAAGCCATCCACCATCTTTGTATATTTTTGTGTAGCACAGTACATGCAAACATATCTCTGGGAGTTCTTACTGAATCCCTGCTCACCAGACTTTCTGTCATTCAAAGTTATGAAAAATAGCACAACACAAAGTAGTAAACCAGATGGGTTTTCCTCCTGCTAAGAGCTCTGCTTTTACTTTGGTCTTGCAGATCAGTCTGCAAGCACTGCCAACTGCAAGTGCTCAGCTCTCCACTCCTGTATCAGCTGTGCCAGCACTGTGGGGGTGTGGCTGCTCTCCTTCTGCCTCCTAGTGCACTGAGAATTAATTAATTGACTGCTCCATAAACAGATTAAAAAGATTAATGTAAGATTAAAATAAAAAGCATACCAAGTACCATCTGAAAGAGTTGATTATTTCCTTTATTCTAGCATCTTATTAATATGTGAGTGGATCTGGGGGCACCAAGAGCTTCCCAGGGCTCTCCCCACATGCCCAGGGCCCCAGTTCAGCCCCTGCCTAAGAGAGGTGGTAGTGGGGCCAGGTTCCAGCTCCCCACAGCCCTTCCATGTGTCTTGCTGAGCCAGGCCCGCTTCCAGGTCCATGTCCTGGCCCTATGCCCATGGAGTTGCTGATGGCCAAGCTGGGGCTGCCCATGGCTGCCCTGCTCCTGGCTGTGGCAGGGTGGTAGGCTCAGGCTGCCAGTTGCACTTCTAGTTTTGGCTTTTCAGTGTTTTCAGTTCCAGAAATCATTAATCTGGTAATACACCCAGTGATGACTGTCACAAAGTCTTGAAAATGAGAACACATTGAGAGAATTCTTTTTCCTAAGACCAAAGGCAAAACATGACATCCAGCAATTCCTGTGGCTGAGAACCCTTATTTGAGTCATCTATTTGAACAGAATATAGGTCTATATCTTCATCTATCTAGCAGGACTTAAAGAAAGCAGCAGCTCACTTGCATGTACAAAACCATATTAATCTCACCTACAGCAAAAATGGAAATTAAGCATTATGCATTTAGGACATGTCTGTCAAGATGACATACTACTTCTTTTACTTACTTGAAGACAACAAAGATCATGGAATGAATGTTTCTTGCCACTTTTTTTTAATCTATATTTGGAAGTCAGTAGCTAACTTCAGTGCTGTTTTGCAGTTCTCTTATCACTTAGATCACACTAGTTCTTTATGATCAAGAGGGTAAAGAAAAAATAAAAATTGGTGAGGTGTTTTAGACATTAAAATTAAGAATGTTTAATTTTAGAAATTCATAGAACCATAGAAGGTTAAAGGGGCCTTTAAGATTATCTAGTTCCAATCCCCTGCCATAGGCACAGACACCTCTGTTTAGACCAGGTTGCTCACAGCCCTGTCCAGCCTGGCCTTGAATGCATCCAGGGAGGGGGCATCCACAACCTCACAGGGCAAACTGTTCCAGTGTCTCACCACCCTCATGGTAAATAATTTCTTCCTAACATCTAGTCTAAACCTACCCTCTTCCAGTTTAAAACCATTTCCCCTCATCCTGTCTCTACATGCCCCTGTAAAAAGTCCAGCTTTCCTGTAGGCTTCCTTCAGATAAAATTCTTTTGCCATAATCAAATAGTTCCTGATCAGTTTTCAAAATTAAAGCATTCCCACAGAAATACAAAGTTTTCTGATTTTGAGCTACTGAGGTATCAAGATTTCTATGAGGTTTTTAAAATAAAAACATGAGTTATAAAATGAATGATATTTTCTGTTGAGCAATGACAGGTCTTGACCCACATATTTTCCCTCACAGTTTTTTAAATACCTAGGTTTGCCAGGAATACAGTTAGAGGTAATGATTGCTATTGCTGTTTCTGGAATGTCTTTTCCTACCATGGCAATGTTGATTAATAGTTAACTCGAAATTTTCCGAAGCTTGTAAATGTTATTTCCTGTACTGTGGTGTTACAGAACTGACCCTCTGACTGCTATTGCCATTTTTTTCTATCTTTTACTGTAATAAAATTAAAATTTAATCAGAACTTCAAGACTAAAAAACAAGCCAGGCAAAAACTTACTGATTAATGACTTCAGAAAAACAACAAAATACCAAACTTCTGACAATTACAGGGAATTTTTTTTTGTTGATGTCATTTAAAAAAAAAAAAAAGGCATTTCTACTTAATTAGTTTTGGGATTCTTTGTTGTGACAAATAATGAGAATGATATTGATTCTCCTACTTATGTTGATTATTAAGGTGCCTTCGATCATAAGAACATGAATTCCCATGGCAATAATATTCCCTTTCCTTTCCCTCATCTCAAAGTACAAACAGCTGCTAAAGAGCAATAAGAGTGACATTTTAGATTAGGACCACAAAACATTCACCCTAAAGAGTAGCTGCAGTTAAAAAATAACAAGAAAATTATTAAAAACTTCAGTGACACAAAAACATAATAGGAAGGTAGTCCAAATATAAATGCTAAACTCTTCAACAAATGGGTTTTCTACTTTTCTGTAGGCAAGTAATATACGCATTTTGTAAAGAAATCAGACAATACCCCGGTAGAAACTGAAGTTTCATTAAAGCCAAAATTAAACATCCAAGGTGAGATTGGAATAACAGCCTCATGCCGTCACTAATGGTTCTTCTCAAAATGGAAAGATCCCCCACTTCTCATAGACAGCTACAGTGGGGTTCACTTGACCTACTTCCAGATGCATAAAGGCTAGCTGCCTTAAGCTAGTCACATATGGTCATCAGTCAGTGCAGAAAAACAGATACTAGCAACAGGTGATTTATCACATCTTTCCTCTTTCTTACTTATTTAGCTTAGCTTTTATGCTTAGATGGCTGACCACATCTATTCCTTATCAACAGGCACCTTTAGAAGCATCTAAAATACACAGAACAGCCAAAATTGACAAAGGATGTCAGAGAAAGAGCTTTCACATTTAAAAGTGTTCTTAAAAGTAGACTATTCTTTTTAATTATCTATTATTTGAAGTAAGAAAGTCTTACACCTCTGAGAAAGGACACAAAACCAAGTCAATGCTTAAATAGAAATTAAAGGAGTTTGGCAAATCCGTCAAAGTCACATGAATATTTATAGCCATAACAGACATTTTCCAATTACCATGTACGTAGAGCAGCAGTTCTCATCACATTTCTGAACGCAGTCCATGAAATTTCTCTAGTTTCTGTATGGCTAATAGAACACCTGGTAGAAAATGGTTCATTGATGCATTCAGTTGTCACCAGTTAAATTTCCAGCTGTTCTGCTTCACCCTAGACTTCTTAATTTATTCATCTGGCATATTCAGACCTGTTTCCCCTGCACACATATGTTCCTAACAAGACGAGGGGAAAAAATACGTTTCTGGGGAATTAATCCCTCATCTGTCAGATTCCTGATTGCAACTTCATAAGTAATTGAGTGCTAGTAAGCACGCAAATTACAGTAATTACATTTCTACATGGATGAAGCCAGCTCTTAATCATTCAGAGATATATATTTCAATAAAACTCATGAAAATGAATTTATATCATTTGGGGGTATCAAGGGTACATACATTCTTGCCATTACCTTGTGGTCAAATAATTCCTGCAATAACCTGATGTTCTGATACAGATTTAATTAAAAGACATACTGCTTGCTAGTAAGTATAATAAATAATAATATATATACAAATTATCACCTTTAGTGGATAAAGAAAAAGATTTTTTTATAGGATATGTAATAGCATCCCATTTTTAAAAAGTGGAGCATAAAATTAATCAGTCCTTTCATGTTATGAAATATATACAAGTAACAACCTCCTCAAATACAGTAATTATAACTTTATTTTCATTTCTTCCTTACTGACCTTGAATATTTACAATTTGAATATTTTTCAAGGCAGTTAATTACAGAATCTTTTTGTTGTTCCTGTCCCTTGATTGGATGACAATTCCTCCAAGTGCTAATTCAGAATTAGGGTTTGTGAAACCCTACTTATTTGCATGATTCAAATTAACTTTGTGAGTGCTTGAGCAAATAAAATTCTACAGCTCAAATGCCTCTCAAAAATGAACATAGAAATTGTTTGTAAATCTCATGAACACAACTGCATTTGCTAGTATTCACACCCACTCATCCATGGGAAAGCCCCACACAGTCCACAATCCCTCATGCTCCATCCACAGCATGCACGTCAGCAGCACTGGCATTGTTTTATTCTGAAAGAAGGGTGAGGTCAGATTTATTCCACTGTACACTTGCATAATGAACACTTGCTTTATTAAATATATTTAACAGCTTTCCTCTACTGTTATTGGGGCTATGGAAGTGGACTTTTTCTTCTGCCTTTTCTTGCCACCAGTATTTTAGTACTGTTCGAGATAGATGCTATTTATGTTTCCCTGCCCATGGTGGAGGGTTGGAACTAGATGATCTTCAGGGTCCCTTCCAACCCAAGCCATTCGATGATTCTATGATGATGTACTGATATAACAGCCCTTCTTAGGGTAACACCCTTCTTGATACCAAGCTCTGACTAGGATGGACTCTTGTCTGAGTAAGAAGTAGGGATTTAGGCCAACATTAATATCATCTCATTTCAGGCGCAGAGTTGAGATACCAAACAGACTTGCACTATATGCTTTCTTACAGGCAAAGGACAGATCTGAAGTACTATCTGAAAGTGTCATTCGTACACAGACAGTGGAAGTGAAGGACATATCAAGCTCTCGCATCACTTGTTTATTCGGCATATATAATTTAATTAGGAAAAGATATGCCACAGTCAACAATGAGTAATTAGCAATTAAGATTAGAAGTTGTTTCTACAACTTCTTTTCCCAGTTCCTGAAATACTCACTGTAAAAAGACTTGGTCTTATAAACCTTTGTCACCTACATAATTGCTTTCAAATCCTCACTCTATATTCTTAGCTGCATTTTGTTGAGTTGACACTTATGAATTAATATCTTTTTGCAGATCTTAGAATTTCTTCTCCGTTAAAAACTAACATATCTACAGCTAAGCAAGGCTGTCAGACTTCTATGTTTTCCAATTCTAAACATGCAATACCTGATTACCCTGTAATTACACTTCTAATATAGTGTGCTTAATTAAGCCTTAGTTCTCAGATGAATGTATAGAAAATGTGATGAGCTACAGCGTCAACAGAGTAATAACTAACAGTAGTACCTTTTTGGGATTTGCAAATCTTACTGGTAATACTGAGAGTTGGCTGCTGGTCACCAGCAGCAATCAGTATAAACTGTTACTCACAAAGTTAAATTTAGATCCATTTCCCAAGAATTAACTATCAGCATAAAAATGAAAATAACTACACTCACTAGCTGGAGTGTGTGTGCACGTGTGTGTAAGAACAGACTTAGAAAAATATCCATTCATTCATTGTAATCAAACCAAATTCATACACCCCAAATTAATAGGATTGCAAACATCTCATTAGAGAGCTCTGTCATTCAATCAAGTCAAGGCTATTTACCCCTGGTTTAAGAAATTAAATTTCACAAGAAAAACCCATGAGAACATTTGCTAGCTTAACTAAAATTGCATATGATGTTGTGCTCCAAGCCATCAGCACAAGCAGCGTGCTTCATTTGAATGTTACAGAACTGATTAAAAAATATAAATTCTTAAGCTTCCAGTAGCTGACCCAGTTGTCACGGGCCAGACCCTGATCTCACTGAATAACTCATCTGACATCAGTGCAGATAAAGAGATCAATGAAAAAATGAAGGGACAAGTTCCAGCTCAGTTAGTGAATGCTTGTTTCAAAAGCATATTGAAGATGAAAAGATGAACACACAATATGAATAGTATATCACATTATTCGTTAAAAAAATACTATGTATGTTATATTAAAGTGCTACGTTATTTGTAATAAATACTATATATAAATGCTATCACTATATTTTAAACATAACTGGCATGACAGAGTTCATGATTTTCCTATGGCACCCAGCACTGTGAAAACACAACCAAGGAACACACACCCAGAAAGCAAAGCTGGAATGAAGAGATCTGTGGTATCTGCTCAGGTTTTCAAAAGATGTTAGACTGCAATTACCTAACTTCCATCACCAATCTATAAAACTCAGCCACTGCTTTGGTAGCAGACATGAGTGTGTTGTGAAGAGAAAACCATTTGCAATTTACAGAGCTTCACATATTACAGGAATAAGAAGTCCAGAAAAGCCTATGAATTAATGAGCACAAGCTGGTGTTGGTGGTACTTTTATGTGCTCCTTACTGCCATATCTGTCAAATGTAGTTAGCATCATTGAGGCTCTTTCAATTGTAATATGACACGGGAGTGAGATCTAATGAAATACATAAAGAAATAATCTTTCCCTTCAAAGCAGCTGCTCAACCAGAAAGTCAGGTAAAGTGAACCAATTGATCTTTCTAGTTTTCTTTATTTTTGAATATAAAGGAAAGGTTATTATATATCACTACCTACTAACATCACAATATTTCTACCCACCGTTTTGGGGATTAATAATTATGGTAGTTAAGTGAGGAAAATAAAGTCGCTAATTTACTTGCAATATTTAATGAACTACTCATTATCTTTTTATGTGCGAAAGGAAAATGCAGGTATTGTCAATCTGTGTGCTTCTTTAGCGTGATCTCCAGGCAAACAGTTCTGGCTTTTCATATCTATTCACACTTAATACAATTGGAAACTTGAACTTTTACAAAGTTAATACTCTGTCACCACCTCTCTGACTTTTCTCAAATTCTACAGTAATTCCCTATGCAAATTCATCCCTCTCTACATATACCAAATACACACATTTACCCCAAACCTTAACATCAAGTATTGTGTTTATTATTTGTTAACAACCCACTTGCCACGCATAAGGCCCTGCCTCCACCCCTGTAGAAAATTAAAATGCACTAGGAGCCCCAGTTCTGTCAAAAACAATTCTTTCTTCAGTAGCTTGTTTGATTTTGAATTCTCTTTAATGCCATGCTCAGGTGATGGGAGATGCATGGAGGTGGCTTAGGATAAAATCAAATAAAACTTCTATTAAGTGACAATTAGAATGATGCCGCTTTAATGCCATGCCCAATACTCTACCAAATAGGCCAATAAAACAACACGATATCAGAAAATGGTAATGAAAAACCTTTGTTTCAACCAGTTCCTGCACTTGCTTTCAAGTTTATTTTTAAACTAACTGCCTCTGGCATCCATCCCCCATTAATTAAGGATTTGTTACTCTTGAGAACTGTCACACTTGAAACAGAGGGAGTCTTTCCCTTCTGACCCTTCCTGCTAGATTTAATTCCTCCTCAGACAGCCATTGTAGTCAGAAAAAAAATACACACTTTGTCTATCTCCTGAAAAACAGCATACTGACCATCTTTGAGATTAAAGTTCCTTTCCCAGTAATTAATAACTAATAAGTAGTTGAGTTATTTTGTGTTTCATGGATGTTGTACATATCAGCATGTTGCTTGCAGTTACCTGCAGGAGCTTCCACTTTTGTTGAATATAAATATTAAACCCATTTTTAGCAGCCTGTGGTTGTTTACTAGCCCTTTATTAAAAATTTGCTATAAACCACATGAAACAGACTACACACTGCTATCAAAGTCAACTCAGAAATTTGCAAAAATGTATGTTGACCAGGTAAAGCACTGGAGGGCTTAGTATCTTCTAAAGCCAGAAGTTTTTACCAGCCAGTGAATGAAAAAGTTGTTTTCTGTTCATTCACTTTGCTAGGCCTAAAAGCTGCAAACGAAACCAACCCAACCCACACAAAACAGAGTCCTTCCTTGACCGTCTTAACTTTTGTTCACACCTGAGTGCTTCAGATCCAACTGTGAAGAACCTTCTTTAATCATTAATGGTGAGAATGAAAGCTCACCAGAGCTCAGTGCCCCACTTCAAGGGGTGTCAGACCAGTTCCTGAGCTTTTCTCCGGGATGCTATGGTGACATAGCCAAACTGCAGCTGAGTCCACGACAGTCAGTCCTACAGTACATGATGACAGAAACCAAGCCAAGCTGAACCCTAACTTTTGTGCCGATGACCAAATGGAATGATGGGATGCACTGTACACGCAAATTCTTTTTTTACAGACTTCACTGTGAGATCACACTAAGCATTCCACAATTTGTCTTTAATAATTTTAAAGCTTTTGAAATCAGTTGGAGAACTATCTATTTCAGTAGCAGTAGAATCACCTAATGAAAAACTCAAAAATTAGAAGTCCCTATTAGACATGTTTCTCTAGGGCAAAATCCAAGTAGTTCAGACATTCCAGAATGCAGAGCTATGTTACTCTGCTCCTTCATGAGAAGGTTAAAATCAGCCCACTCCATGCTCAATCAGGTATTTCTGCCTTAGAACCACAATCAGATATTTTGCAAGGAATTTCAGCCACAAGGTATGCGTAAGTGAATGACTCAAACTAAAGTTCTACTATTGATAAGGAATCTGGAATAGCTACAAAGTGACAGAAAGAATACAGACACACACCTAATGAAATCTAAATTTCTTTACAGTTTTTCTGGTTCATCTCAGGCAAGTTACTTCAGTTCCCCATGTCTGCTTTTATCTTCTCTGCTTTACCAAGATCCATAGACACTTCGGAGCAAGGATTAGCTACAAACCCTCTCACAGCGTGCCTTCCAGCACAAGAAAACATTAACACAGTTCAGATTTCTCTAACGTCTCTAAAATATACTTGACAAATAACATAGTCCATATAAAGGATGTAGAATAGCAGCTCCTGTTTTTAAGAACTGCTTTGAAAATAATTAAGTTCAAATGAAGTTGTTTTACCATGTTTTTAGTAGTGGGACGAGCTTGGTTATGTATAGAGCTGGTCTTGATTAGCTGAACGGTATGCTGATTCTACTGATTTGGCACAACTTTTACTACAATAAGAATGAATATTAATGACAAGTCTTATTTTTAATTGCTGAAAATCAGACTAACTGTGCAGAGTGAACATTCATCAGTTCTATTGAATGTTGTCAGCATTTTGTGCTGAACAGAGCTTAAAACAGAGCTAAGAAAATGGAAATAAGAACAATTATTCACAGGTGTTTTAACAAAAGTAAAGAAATATCTCAGTTTTGAAGAGGAGTACAGCAGCAGCCCCTTGGTGTTAAGGGGCATTAGCTATTAACATCTCCTGCCTTGGGACGTCTAGCACGTACCAGTCAGGAAAAGTACCAGTAGTACCAGTACCAGCAGTACCAGTCAGGAAAAGCTCTCTCTGTTTCTCTCCCCTGTAAAGTCCTTCAGCATTTCCTAATTACTCACTTCCCAAATGAGCAGGACTCATCTGTAGTGTATACTATTTAAGTGCACACCAAGATGCAACAAAAATTACCCATTTATTCTAACTTTCAAAAAAACCCCAAAACATTTCCTCACTTCTAAGTATAGATGGGCCCAGATTTGCAAACTATTCTGTGTGCACATAGGAATCCACACAAAGCAGCCTGCAGGTTCACAGCTCATAGAGATTTGCTGCCATAAGGTGAATAAATATAACTAATAGACCCTAAAATAAATACTTCATTGTTACTGGTATTTTTAGCAAATACTGTTCACAGGAATGCCATATTACAAACAAATAGTAATGCCCTGAAGAATTTACACTTACACCTTTGCCTGCTCAGCACTTCTCATTCTAGAAACTCTGTCCTTTAACCACTGTAATGGTATAATGGCAATAGGACCAGCACAATCAAGTAGATGATGCAAAAGAAGTGGGGAAAAAAAAAAAAAAAAAAAAAGTGCACACCCATCTCCAAGATTAGAGGCTCACAAGGGAAAACACTACAGAGGAGAGATCTCCAGCAAGAGATCCTACCTATGTGGCAGTCAGCCCTTAAAAGGGATCTAAGAGGGGTTGAGCCTGGCTCCACCCCTTCCAGTCACACAGGTGAATTGCCTTCAGGGCTGACCAGAGGCTCAGGCTGTGACTCAGCAGTTACCATACAGCTACTCACAAATTTCCTCTTGCAGTTGTAAGTACATAGATAGAAAAATGAACCACAAAGAAATGAAGTATTTTCTACAAATCTTATGAAAGCTCTGCAGGACAGCTTTCAGGAAGTTTAGGACCTAGGCACATGGCTTCTGCTGCTGCTGCTGCTCAGGAAGAAGAGCCCAGCAGGTTTGAGACGCATGGAACAACTCTGCATAGCATCCTGCTGAGAACTGAGGCAGCAAGGTAGCAAGCACTACTTTTTGAACCTCACTGAGGCTAAGGACTCTCACAGTTTTAAAATACAGCAGCACCTCTCTGCCAGACTCAAAAGACAAAGCTTACGTCAGCATCCTTGGATAGCTAATTTTTAAGTGATTTAAGAAGTCCTGCTTCCTCATGATAGATCTTTATCATGTTCAGCATCTGTAATCTTAAAATACATCTCTGGGTAGTTTTAAATGTTCCTGCAAAATTTTCCTGTCAGAGGATCTTCTTTTCTCCTTCTATTTGATATTCTTCCTCCTTTCCCAGTTTTTACATGGAGCCACATTCCTCCTCCTTTCATCTGACTATTCAGTTGGGGTTGATACATAATGGGTTGAAAACCTCATTCTTTAGGCCTCTATAGATAATTGGTATTGAAAGAGAAATAATAAACTAATATGGTATTTGACACTTTAGACCGTAATTAAGCAGGATTGACATTCCTACTGGGAACTTCTATGAGAACCTGTTCTAGTTCATATTCTCCTATGTATATGAGCTTACTGATTAGGGCTAACAGTAGGTACCTGCAGTTAGTGTTCTGCTGATGTCAGCAACTGTCTGCACAGAATCGAGACGCTGATAACCTGCCTATCAACAACTATTTTTTTTCCCTATTGGAGACTAATATCAAGGGAATATCAGAAAGTTACCACAACTGATGTCATGTTAAAACTGCCACTCTCAAAACTGGTCTTACTCTTTCACTGACATCTCCTCACTTTACCACCTCATCAAACAAGCAACATTTAGCACTTTGGCCTGAGAGCCTTGCTCTGAAAAATCCTCCCATCAAAAGTCTCTGAACAAGTTTCACAAGTTTAAGTTATAAATAAATTTTTTTGCTGTGACCTTAACAAGTAAAAAGAAAGAACACTGATAAATTTCCCCTTAAAGGAAGCACAGTGTGCTTCTGCAAGCACACAGCAACAACCTCCTGCAGCCTTGTGAGAATACAAAGGTGGAGGTCATGAATAACAGGAGACCTGGTTAGGAGTCTCGCAGGGACCATGCAATGATGATATAGACTCTCTGTGTCTGCAGAACACAGGCTTAAAACGTTGCTCCTGAGACACTGAGTCAAGTTCTCAGTAGTCACAGGAAACAAGGACACAGTGAGAATTTGCTACAGTATATGAAGTTTAGATTTAGAACCTCTCCATTGTTTTGCCCTCATTACTCTGAGAAGAAGGCTCCTCTAAAATCAGACTGCTCTGGTAGTTAAAAATAGTCTTCTAGTTTCCTGCAATTATACTCTCCTGCTCTTTAGCCAACACTATCCCCCAGCTCAAATAGTCCTTCCCCACTCCTGACAGCTTTATAGGAAGCAATCATCTCTTGCTGCCTTTCAGAAGAACGCTGATTCTCTCCTCTCCTCCCTCTCCTAATCCTCCCCTTCCAGCAGTGGATGCACACTAGAGACACAAAATTTGAGGAGTGTGGTTTTAAAATAATTACAATTCCTGCAACACATCCAGTTCTGCTCTCACTGCATTTCTGTGAATGCTGAACAATGTCACTTAGGGGCTTGTTTGGAATCACAGCCAGAGATCTCTTTGAATTGAAAACAGAAGGCTCTGCTGAGGAGCTGAGTGTAGCCAAGCTGATATATGGACACGTGGGGCTGCAGCAGTGTGAGCAGCCATAAACTCCACAGCAGCATCAGAACTGAGTAACTCAAAACCACCAGCATTTGACTCAGCTATTTTGCTTCTAAAAAATTCTAGCCTGTAATCAGTTACATTATGAACAGGTTTGTTACTACAGCTAATACAGAAAGTTGCTACTGCTCAGAGTAGCAGGTCAATATTTTTTACCTGATGAGTGAAGAAATTTATTTCAAATGTTTTAAAAGTTGTTAAAAAAAAGATGAACTTTCTGCTATCTGGGTCTGTGCAGTACTTTTCCTTTTAGTACTTCTGCTTCGAAGAGAACTAAAAGGAGAGAGACTGATAGCTGTGCAAATATACCTCATCCACAGACCAGGTGCATCAATAGCATCTCATTTGTTCTGAGCATTCCAAGGTGACTATCCACTTTGAAGTTTGTCTTTTCTGTCAGTGGTGCAAGCAGTTGAGCAGTTCTGCCAGAGGAAACCATGAAGCACTTTGAAGTTTTCTTTTCCTGACATAATTAGCAGTATTTTAATCCACATATCATAAAAGACTTTTTTTTTTTTTTTTTTTGAACTTTCTCATGGTTATCTATGAAAATATTCAGTGTGGGTGTTTTACTTTATCTCTGCATTTCAAATTGATAGCCCTTTTATTTGTGAAGCATGGTTTGAAAGATAGATGCATCCAGTCAGGTCATGTGGATGACCTGAGATTTCGTGAACATTTAATTCATATGTTCCTATATATGTTATGAAAATAGAGAAAAATTAGTTGTACCAGTGCACTGATCTAAATTAGCCAAAGCAGACAGTCATGTCAATTCTGTGATTCTATAAGGGTGCTGAGGCCCTGGCACAGGTTGTCCAGAGAGGTGGTGGATGCGCCATCCCTGGAGACATTCAAGGTAAGCCTGGACAGGGTTCTGAGCACCTAATGGAACTGTAGGTGTCCCTGTTAGTTGGACTAAATGACTTTGGAGGGTCCCTTCCAACTCAAACATTCCTATGATTCCATGGTTCTATGATTCTGATTCTATGATTCTATGTTCATCTCTAACCCTAATAGATACCATGGAACCATAGATAGATAGATAGATAGATAGATAGATAGATAGATAGATAGATAGATAGATAGATAGATAGATAGAAAAGAAAGAAAAATTCTAAAGAATTGTTGTAGTACAAATGTTGCACACTGCTGAACTTAAAAATATAGGTATCGTATCCCTCCATTCAACCTGAATCTCCATATGTAATGGTGGTACATCAGATTACTTCCATATGTTCAGTATCCTTAAGCATGGGTTGCTTAAGGACGGGAACACAGAAGATGTTCAGCTCAGCTTTTAATGATATTTTGAAGATCACTGAAATGCATTTTTGCTAAGTCAAAGGAAAGTCATTCATCTAAGAACAAGTATTTCATGCAAGAGATGAGAGAATGAGAATTCAGGAAATAGCATTCAAAATATGAAAACAATTATTTATAGTAGGATGGTCAAATGCTGGAACTGGTTGAGAAGCTGATGTGTCTCCATCCTGAATTATGGTTTGGAACATAATCTTAAATGACAATTTCTGAGTTAAAAGTATGCTGCATCTAACAACAGACACAACGTACACTGACACTGGAATGATCTGGACTGTGTTTTTCTTAGCCCATCTACTCAAATTGTTAAAATAATCTCCTGCCTCCATTGCAAAATCTATAACGCAAAAGTAAATTAGAAGTATGGTATGGAAGACTATAGGTAGATGGTTGTTAGGCTATGTATGGTCCAGACCGTAAGTAGACTATAGACAGATGGTCTTTGTATTTTTAAAGAAAATACTGAACCTCTGAAGGCTCTGAGAGCAGGCTCAATGTGGTGTATGTCTGATAAAAAATGTGATCACATTACCATATATTCCATTTCAAATGCTGTGGTTGTTATGACTACATCACATTTGCTTTGTATTATGACTTACGCACAAAATTAGCCCTGGAATATTACAGGGTGTTGATCTATCTGTGGAAGAGAAAAATGGGATGCCCAGTAATGCCAAGACGTGAATAAAAACGGAAGGAGGATAGGGACCCAAATTTAATGGTGTATCAGGGTCACTCAAATTCTCTAGATAAGATCAGAGAAGGAAATGAATGCAAGGCTTATGCCTGCACAAAGAGATCATTCTTTGCAGAGAGAGACAAGTATTACACAAAGTGAGTGGGCAAAGTTTGCCTCCCACATTTCTTTCATTACTCATACCTAACACCTGCTAGTTAACTACCATCCATTTTTCATACAGGCCTGCTCCAGTTCCACTGAACATTAATGTCAGTAAGACAGTCTCTCATTTCATGTTGCCTTGTAAGATAGAAAAGGTAATGCAGGCAAGTCTGTGCAACCTGAATTTAGAGTATTCATTGAGTTTTAAAGCAAAAGGTACAGAAGTCTCAACCCCTGATGAGAAACAGTGTTAAAATAAAATTAGGGGAAAAGGAAATTGGTGGTTTAACTACACCCAGCAAAAACATGTAACTGTGCAGGGCTTAAAAGAACTGTGCATGGTAAGCAAACTAACCTTCAAACAGGCAGTGGGACAATTTCCTGGTTTGGGATGTAAGTAGGACAACAGACTTTATTAGCATTACCCTTTCTCATGCAACAGTTACTGTAAATGCCAAGTATCAGTTTTATGACTTGGAAAACATCATATGCAGCTGTTGAGCATGCCTTTGCACTGAAATGACCCTTGACAGACTCACAGGGACTGTAGATAATTAATACTAGTATCTATGGTGCAAGAATATCCTTGGAAATATTAAGCCAGCTTGCAAGAGCTTGGCAAATAGCAGCACATTAAGGTCTGGTACCTTAGCATTCTATACACTACTCTAATGCCTTCAAGGAGGATGCAGCAATTTACACCACTTGAAAATATAAAACCATCAATTTAGAGGGTCAGAAGATGGATTGACTTACAAATCTTTTAATATATGTTGTGGCATCATGTACTATACAGCAGAAAGGAAATTGATGAGACAGAGAATGATGAGGGCTGGTACACATCTGCATCTCTGGCTTCTGCATAGGGAAAACTGGAAGATACCCTCATCACTTCTGTTTTTTGAGTGTAGCCAAACAAGATGTGGTTAGACACATTTATTCTGTTGTCTCTAACTGTACTGACAAGACTCTGATGAATGAGAATTGCCCTAAGCACAATATTCTTTTTTTCCTTGTCAGTGACTCTCCACATAAGCTCTCTTTCATGCCCTAATTCTTCATGCTAGTCTGTATGCATACTTTGCTGCGGTGTTTTGACTTGCTAATGAATTTTGCTGTGATGTTAATAACTCAAAGCTACACGACATCTGGTGATATCATCATTACCAGCCTTTGTGTTATTGCTTTGTCCTCCTGTAAACTGCAGTTGAGCATTTTCAACTGGAAAAAAAGTAACATAGAATCATAGAATCTTCAAGGTTCAAAAGACCTACGAGATCATCCAGTCCAACCATCTATCTACCATCAATACTTCTCTCTAAACCATGGTGACCAAGAAGGCCAATGGGATCCTGAGCTGCATTAAGAAGAGTGTGGCCAGCAGGTATAGAGAGGTGATCCTCCCCCTCTACTCTGCCCCAGTGAGGCCTCACATGGAGTACTGTGTCCAGTTCTGGGCTCCCCAGTACAAAAAAGACAGGGATCTCCTGGAAAGAGTCCAGTGGAGGACCACAAAGATAATAAAGGGCGTGGAACACCTCCCTTATGAGGAAAAGCTGAGAGACCTGGGGCTGTTCAGCCCTGAAAAAAGAAGACTCAGAGGGGATCTGATCCACGTCTATAAATATCTGAGGAGCGGAAGGCAAAGGGATGAGGCTGAACTCTTCTCATCAGTGTGTGGTGATAGGACAAGGGGAAATGGTCACAAACTGAAGCATAGGAAGTTCTGCACAAATGTGTGTGGGAACTTCTTCACAGTGCAGTGACGGAGCACTGGCACAGGCTGCACAGAGAGGTGGTGGAGTCTCCTTCTCTGGAGACGTTCAAGACCTGCCTGGACGCAAAGTCCTCTGGGGTATGTAGTTGCTCTCTTCTGAGTACCAGGTACCCAGAAATTCAGCAGTCCATGGAACTGGAGAATTAACTCTTTAACTCCCAATGCCTTACATGATGTTAAGATGTGGAATATCAATAACAAAAATCACAAAACAATGACAACGGTTTTGAGTATAACAAGTTAATTGTGTAGCTATTATTGCACTGTTATGAGAAATGGTGAATATCACTCCCTGCTTCATGCCATATAGACTTCGTTAAGCAAGATGATATTACCTACCCTCCCTCCCCAAGTGGTCTCTTTTCTAGTTTGAGGACGTTTGGATCATTTACTCATTCCTAACATAGATAACATTTCTTTGACCTTGTCTACTTCCCTACTTTGATTCTCCCACATTCTTCCTGTGACATCATCCTGAAGGACCTATAGTGTTCAAGGCATAGTTGCATTATGGCAATACTACAGTGCTTTTTGTATTGTTGTCAATTTCTTTTCGAAGAATCTCTAATTTTATAGCTAAGTTTAAATAGATTCTCTATTTCTCTATAAAAGGATAAGAACTGAACTGTGTTTTGTGATTCTCCAGGAACTCTGTTGTGGTGAACACACACACAAAAAATACATTGCAATTATACCGTCTTGATAGATGATGGGATGTTGCTCTGTCTGAACTAATGATTAGAAGAGCTGCATTTCCTGTTTTAATGAGCCGCAATGATGTACACAGCTTTGACAGCTCATTCCCAACAGGGGTCCTGACCCTCACTGAAAGGCTTCCTTGCCTAATTTTTGAAGAGAGAGACGTCATTTCTGTGGGTGTTTTCTTGCTCCACAGGTAGCCAATTATTGCCTATCATATCTCATGCAGCTGCTATTTTGCACATACAAGCCTAGGCAGGTGTCACATCCTATTTTCACAACCAACCAATCAAGGCAAACACAGAAAAATTGGTATTCCAGGCCTTGCACGTTGAGCCTGCATTATCACCAATTACAATGTTCTCCCCATGTTATGGAGAAGCCATCATCAGTAACAAGCATGTAGCTAACATCTACTGAGCACCAAGACAAGGACTGCATTTTCAAATTCTTATAACTTTCAAGTTTTAGCTATACGTGGAGAAATGGGGTTTGTTTCCAAGTGCTGAACATAAAAGTGAACTGAAATAGCTTAAGCTATTCTTAGAGCTGAAAATGTACCTGTTCCAATTTCTGATCCACCTGCAGCTCTCCAGCTTTAACTGAAGGTTTTGAAGTTCTCGTGTGTACAATGCCAATAAATAAAGTTGCCTTAATGTCACCTCTCACTGCTAAATATGTTGTTTTTTTTTCTCAAAATCTGTAGAAATAAACAACTGGAGGGCCACTAAAATGGTTGGAAGGCTGGAGCTCCTCTCCTGTGAAGGCAGGACGAGAGAGCTGGGGTTATTGAGCCTGGAGAAGGGAAGGCTCTTGGGAAACCTTATAGCAGCCTTCTAGTAGCTACAGGGGGGAGGAAAAGGAAAGATAGGGAGGGACACCTTATCAGGGAGTGTACTGATAGGACAAGGGATTTAAACTAAAAGAGGGTAGGTTTAGATTAGACATTTGGAGGATATTCTTTACTCATATGGTGGTGAGGCAGTGGAATGTATTGCCCAGAGAAGTTGTGGATGCCCCATCTCTATAAAAGTGTTCAAGGCCAGGTTAGATGTGGCTTTAGGAAACCAGATCTAGTGGCAGCTGTCCCTGTCCATGGCAGAGGGTTGGAACTGGATGAACTTTGAGTTTCCTTCCAGCCCAAATCATTCTAGCAATCTATGATTACTGACATACTGCAATAGTGTGAAAACTGACAAAAACCTCAGATTCCTCTCTTCTCCATAATCAGTAGTTCTTAAGCCTGAACCTCAGTGTTTTTTACCAGACTTTCTATACAGCTCACTGAGGGCTATTCTAGTTTAGCATTACATGGGAGCATCTGCCATGCCTCAGATGGAGCAGCTACACCACTTTTTACTTTGAAGCACAGTGGAAGTATAACCACAGATAGCAAAGAAAATCACATTATGTGAGGATGCATAAGAAAGGTCCGAAAATATATTTCATTAGCATCATGAATGTCTGAGTGGTTTTCCCAGACAAAATTCTAAAGCAAAGATTTTACAGACATTCTTATGAGTAATGTTCACATATTTTGATTTGATCAGGAAATGAAAGTTGGCACATGGATAGATTTTTAGGCATAATCAAGATAGCATCAGGGTACAAGGATGTTGTTTCATTTATTCAACAGTATGTATTCCTTCTGTGTAGGGATTTTGCCAAGTAGCACCAATGATTCACATGGTAAAATTAGATTGAAAAGGAGAGAGATTAGTTTATTGTCTGACCCTTCTGGCTGAGTGGAATAAAGCAGTCATTAGTCCATTTGTTATTGCCGATAACAATCAAATATTATATAAAAGCTCTCTCTACTGAGAAAATCTGATTTGAAGCTTGCTTTTAAATACAGCAAAACATTAAATCCTCCTTGTGGTCATGTGCAGAGCTAATGTAGCATTATCCTTTATCTAAGGAAGATGAGTGACTAAATGGTATTTGTAGAGCTGTGTACTCTGATTTCATAAATTCACCTCCCCCCCAACTGTAGGGGGGGTATATGCATTCATTACATTTAGATGTTTTTATTTTATGAAAGTTTGTATCAGAGGATTACAGCATGCAGGCTTTGCACACCCAGGGTGAAAGTCTCCCTATCTCTGACCTAACTTGTCTTTTTGATTACAAATTACGTTCTTAAAAATTACTCATTCTGAGCATCTGGAAAAGGAACTGGAAATTCAGTTGGTTTTTAAGACTTAGGATGGCACCAGATTTAAGCTGTCCTTTCTCTCTCTTGCATGGTCAATGGGCTGTTCAGAGCCCATCACTCCCAACAGAAGTTCACACTACATGGGTACACTGCAATGATGCTCTGCAGAACACTTGGGAAACTCTGGCAACAAAAAAGCTTCTTGTTCTTCTGCAGTATTTGCAAAAAGAGACATCATAGTGATAGTCATCTCCAGTGAAGTGAAGAGAGTGAAGTACATGGCTGAGAGGATAAACAATGTCATCTATAGACATACAGCACTGATTTTATACCTCAGACACAGACTGTCATAACAGCATCTGGTTTGTCTTGCACAGGAGCATTTCCAGGACTGTCCCCTTAAAGTGTTGGGAAAGAATTGATGTTAGAATTGCTTTGAATTTCCCTGAAGTGAGGCTGAAATGCCATGACATTTGTGAGGATACAGTTAAGTGACACTGCTGGTCAGGTCAGACCTTGAAGAAGGGCAGACCTGGAACGGCGACGTTCAGAAGGCGTACTGGTGGTCATGTGAGACAGTAAACCTTGAGAATATGGTTTGGTAAACACATTTATTATTTCAGAAGGGGACACCAACTCAGTGTCTATGCCTCTTCTTTTTGCCTTTTTTTTTTCCTGAGATAAATCTTCAATCAAACACATTTTGTATCCTGACAGCCTGCTAAGCTATTCGTGAACGTGACAGACTCACAGATCTTCAAAGTGCAGTGAAACTGCTGAACTTTCATTCAGCTGATGACTATTCCCCCTGAAGATTCTCAATGCTTCTTCTAAGTTTTAAAACATGGTCTTCAGCAGAGAACTGCTTTCAGTAAGTATAGGTTTCTTGGTTTAAAATACACGGTCCTTGAAATTCAGAAAATGTTCAACATATTGGAAAATTATATGCATATATATATGGTCATTTGCAGAACCATGTTATAATTACTTATGGATGAAATGGAACACTTTTCCCAGATGATAAAAGGGAAGTGTGATTTTTTTCTAGCAGTGTGCTTGCATATAATAAGACATATTCTGCTCTTGGTACATGCCTTCCATTTAGATGAAAGGCAGTGATGCATTCATATTTACTGGAAGGATGATGCCTGTCATATTTGATGTGACTGTAAAAAGTGACACCTTTTAATAAACCTGCCTCTTTCTGGAACAAAATCTTGTTTTTAACCTAATAGCTTACGCACAAATAGACCTCAGCTGCGCTTCACTGCTGCCATCTTCTGACATTAAGGTTATACTGCAGGTTTTTAAAAGAATGAAATTATCCCAGCCAATTTTTTTTCCTAATATGCTTTTCAGTAAATGTTATTACAACAGTGAAAAAAAAACAGATCAGGGTTGTATAGATGTGCCTTTGACTTTCATAGACAGTTAGTGAAGGGAGTTGTGGCTGTACAAAGTGCACATAAGTGCTCCAGAGACTCCTAGATGGGATGAAGGATACCTGAACTTCATTCTGAACCTTGTTGGTTAACATATCCTATAAAGGAGCATGAAAGTACAAAGAAACAGAGGACGTAATGTCCTCATTTTTTCTTCTTTATTAATTGTTATGATCTAAGATGATCTTGCTCAAAGAATTTTGATATAGAGTGCATTGCTAAAAGAAGCTGTGCAATTTCAGTCAGTCATAATCAACTTCTCTTAACATCTTTTTCTCCATCAGGAGCAAAATTATACAGTAAAACCAATGCACCAAACAGAAAACTATTTAAAAGAGGAAAAGAAAAAAAAATCAGAAAATATAGAATCAGAGGGAGGATGATAGCTGTGAACAGACTACATGTGGTTACTAGAGATTCCTGTTACTGTCAACTAAGTATGACTCAGACACCAAGATAAAAAGATAAAAAACTTAGATACAGTTGGTGTGAACATCATATGAATATGTATTACGTGGACATATCCTTCACATTTAGGCACTGAAGTGACAATAGATGACAGCCTTCACAGTATCAATTTCCAGTATGCTACGCAGACATTTGGATTCCTGGTAGTTTGTCTATAATAATGTGTAATGTGATGAATTTAGCAAAATATCTGGGCCAGAGGCTATGGGATGTGCTGTGAATCACCAGATTTGAGTCTTTACCAACTCTCACCCCAGAATACCCACATTCCCCTCTTCCAGTGATGTTCGACTTGCAGTCACTTCATATTCATCTGCCTTGCAGCAATTAACACAAGGTTCTATGCAGGTTGTACTAACACTTTTCCTTTGAATTAATTGTGTTGGAGCCTCAGAAGAAAGAGTAGCATGGAATTATGCTTCTCAGCAAAGCTAAGCCCAAGGCGTATTCAACCTTAGCTGTCACAAACCAGTAGAGTAGCTGATCCAATATTGTTTACCTTTGCAAAAGTGTGTGGAGGTAAGTGGGAAGGATTTCATTTTCACTTTTAAAAGAATTCCAACCTTCAAACACATTTATTTCAACCTTAGCAATGAGACAGCTATAAGCAGTGTCTGATTTCTAGCAAGTGGTGCACAGCCTACCAAGGAAGGTGGTTGATGTTGGATGCTTCATCTGCACACCTGATTACAGCAAGATCTCAATTTGTGTCACTTGTTGCATTATCAGCCAGCCTATTTTTGTTTCTATTCTGACAATTCTACTCCAGTGTGGTTTTGTGGATTTATTTCCTATTCTTTTTACCATGTGTTCAGTTCTTTTCTTCTGCCTTTCTTCTCTGATGTACCAAACGCTTGTTCACCCTTGTGTTCAGATTCAAAACCTGTATGAAAATAAAAGGGCATTTTGTAGAGAAGAAATCCATACACATTTGATTATTCCCCACCTTTCATATGTCACATTGTAAACTGCGTGGAGGAAATAATCCCTTACAGATTGGTACAGCCATTTTCAGACCCCAATCCTATTTGGATATAGTGGATTTAGAGTTTCAAATATCATTAATTTTATTATTAGGAACTGGGCTGAGATTTTGCAGAATGATGACATAGTTTTATTGGAGATTCCTCTTAATTAATTTCTTTGTTTATCAGAAATCAGCTTCTACTTTCTTTTCTTTCCATACAAGTAAAATCTCTCGCAAAGTAATAATCCCATGTGATTTACTGGTTCATTGGAGTGACGCCAGCTTTGTTATAATCCCAGCTGCTGTTTTATCCTCAGGGTATTTCAGTTCCTAGTGAAGTGCACACCATGGTCTCCAGGATCACGTGAGCACAGATTTTAACATTTTTATTCAGTCCCTTTGTTCTTCCCTCATAGCCGAGCTCGGCTGGTTCTCAAACTTGAGAAATTGGATTATATTTAAACTACATTTAGACAGATGCATCCCCTGGGTAGAACTTCTTCCCTGATTAGTCTGGATGGGAAGCATCTGTTTCCCCCTGGTAATAAGCATTCTTAAACTTAAAGCACAAAGACAGGCACTGGCCATGTCATATGTTGCATGTTGAAGACTAGTGAGCAAGTCTTCAGGAGTGGAACTTTAAGAGTGGAACTTTAATTTAGGCAGATCAACCCAAAGACATTAGCACAAGAGAATAAGGACAAGCCCAAGAGCATCAAACCTCAAACCAGACCAGTCTTACTTAAGCTGTAGCAGTGCTTTTATCCTCAGTGATTGGGAACGTATCAACACTGTGGTAGATTTCACAACTCTGAATGCATAAAGTCTGGCACTCCTTTGAGGAAAGACTGGAGAAGAGTAGAGGTGACTCAATGTCCCAAGGACTGTGGAAGAAGTGAGAAGGCATGTCCCATACCCTAACAGTGGATGCGGAGGAAGAAAAGGATCCTGATGCAGGATTGCCTTCATGGGTTGATCACAGAGATCATAGAATGTCTTGGGTTTGAAGGAACCTCAAAGAACACCTAGTTCCAAACTTCCTGCTTCAGGGAGAATTGCCAACCACTAAATGAGACACTAGATGTTGCCAGACAACGGGTCTTCTGCCAAGGTACTGGAGCAAGAGGAAACCAACTCCTGGCAGTGTGTTTCATCTTGGAGGGAATCAGCTGGCTTTTCCCAGAGTGAAGTTATTCACATGCTATGCAAAATGGGGACACTCATGGGGCTGTGGAGATATACCCTGAACCTGCTCAAGTCAGTGAAGAAAGCACAGGACTAAAAATGCTTCTCCTTTTTATTCCAACCTATCCTTTCAAAATCTCCTTTCATATTAACCCTTGGAACCAGGCCAGTCCCCTCTCTTGCAGTGGTTCTATAACACACAGAATTGGTTCTTTTCTCCTCAAGCTCTCCTCTCACCCTATCCTGGACCAGACAGGCCAGTTACTCTAATCAGCCTGGGTGGCTGATATGCCATTGTGCTGCAGGTTTGTCCATGGGGCCATGTACAGGGAGATATAGCCATGCTCCTGTAGATGTGCTTCTTGTGAGGCAATCTGTCTTTAGAAGACTAATGTCTTGATGCCCTAGTGATATCTTAAGAAAATGGACCCAAGTGGGCCTCATTGCATGGTTCAAGCATCGGGAGAGAGGTTCTGGAGGGGCCAGAGCTGTTTCCCTGCCACCAAGAAAAACTCAAAGATTCATGGATAAAAAAGTCTGGAGAACTGCAGGCTAGATTAGAAACCAAATCCCTTGTTCAATCTTGTATCTAGGAAACTGTGAGCTATGCTGCAATGGGGATCCACCAGGGAAGATGGTTTCAAGAGCTAATGGCTCCCAGGAGGGTTGGCCATCAGCAAAACGTCCCTGTGTGAAATTTTACCTGTTTTTCATTTGCCTTAATTCCTGTGTGTGTTTTGCTGTTGTTACTTAATTTGTGCAGATCCACACTCTCGTCTCTGGGATTCCTCAGAGGCCATCTTCATTTACAAGCTATTATTTCCTGCTGTTTGTTTCACATCCCAGCTCCTTTGGTCTCTTCTCACATCCGTTTCCCTGTAGCACTGAAGCAGTCAGTGAAAAGGGACAAGATTAGCACAGACCTCAACTCTGTACAAACATGGGAACCAACCAGTAATGCCTGCTCTGACAGGAGAGTGAGTTACCAGGAAATCTTCAAGACAAAACTGTCATTTCAATAACACTGAACAATTCCAGAGTGACTCTCAAGAATAGATTTCAAAGATCTTTTAGCAAGACAGCATCATGCTCCTTTGCGAAGGAAGAAAGCCTGTGGGAAAGCAGTGAGCTGCTGGCACACGTTTGGTACCCAGCTCAGTCTGTGAGTCCTCCTCTCTCCTCAAAACATGAGATTGCATAACTCTGGAATATGCCTACTGGCTCTAGCACAGGCTGACAGACACTTCTCTGGAAGAAGAAAACACGTTCTGTTCCTTGCTAGAAGAGTCTTAAAGAAGCAACTACTGCCATAAAAAGATCACAAGAAGCAGAGTTTTATTCAGCTTGTGAGAGAACACATCCTTTTTCTTTGCATTTTACAGAATATCTCTGTCGACTCCATAATAGCTGCATTAAGTTCATTCAGTATGTATAACTACTGGGCATCTCTACACACCTTTGCCTAACATCCAACTCAACTTTTCCTGTCTGTCCTTGGCCTTATGCGACCCTACCTGAATGAAAATAAATAAATAAATAAATAAAAATAAAAATAAAAACAGAACAGCAACAGCAGGCTCTTAGGAACAGGGGAAGAGTTACCACTCTGCATACTCTGAGCATTTCATTGAATGCCTTCCAGTCGGCCAGAGACGGATGTTGCTGTGACAGTGATGGGAGATGTCAGTTTCCTATCCCATCTGGACCAGCTACCATAGATCTCTGCAGACTGTAAGCAAACTAAGATAATTTAAGAGAAAAAAAAAGTAGTAAATCATGGCCACATGAGAAGCTGACTGGGGAGTCAAACCTGTGAACAGAATTCCACTGGAGACTGCTGGTACTACCGTGAGCTGATGGCTGAGGGATGGATCCAGCACAGTTGCACCAGGTCAGAAGGGCTGGGTTCCCTCTGCAGCTCCTGTACAGGGCTCTCTGAAGAGACTCCTGATGGATGAGGCTTCCAGGATGGATGGGGATTTGAGCAACCTGTCCAGTGGGAGATGTCCCTTCCTATAGTGGTGGTGGGAGCTAGATGATCTTAAAGGTCCCTTCCAGCCAAATAATTCTATGATTCTATACCAGATGTAATCATCTTTCACCCCAAATCACCATCACACAGTTTGAGCTGTTCAGTTTGTCTTCAGCACACACCTGGTATTCCTGCAGGCTGAGCAGGTTCCACCCCTGTTGAAGTCCTTAGGGTGCAGAAACCAGGTGGGTTGGCACCCATGGGCCAGACTTACCATATGCTCAGGGCACAGGGGCATAACACGTGATTTGGGATGCTCCCAAGACCATGACACTGATTCAGATGAGGTCCTGAGACAAGCGCCTGTAACCCCATTTACTCCATCTTCTCACAGAAATAGGTGCCACAGACAAGAAACAGACGTGAGTTATGTGACTCATGCACAGAATCACATTATTTTAATCAGATGCTAAGCAAAAGAAGTCAGAAATTGTGCAAGGTTATTGCCTATGTATTTCCTAGTAGCACACAGATCCCATGCTCCCTGGCACTTAGGGCTGCACAGCTCTCAGGCCAGTGGACAGATGGATTATGCAGATGAGAACAAATCATGTGCTGTGTAGCTGCAGGAAGATGCAGGCAGAATTTACCCTGGAGCTGTTAGAATTAATAAAGCAATGACAACCATCATGGAAAGTGCATCAAGCAAGGGATCGAGCTGAAAGAATACAAAATGTATGGGGAAAAAAGGCATAGGGCTGCAGGCTTTTGATCTATCTGCTGGAAAACAGCCCCAGAGCTTGAAATTATTGTGACTGCTTAAAATCAGCTACCCATTTAAGGCACTAGAATATTGTTTGGACACTGAGTATTTGATGACTTGTGGAAATCTATGTTTGGCTAAATGCTTTAAGTGAGAATGAACGAGCAGAGCGTGACTGTCTTCTGAAATGCTCTTTGAGACTCTTGCCCTGGGTCAGGAGGTAGAGCAGAAGTGGCAGCAGTGCTTATATTTAAGGAAATGGGGATGTCCATCACGTCCTGGGACAAATGAATGTTTACATATAATCTTTGACAGATGGGGACATTAGTGCTTTTATTTTACAGATAAAGAAGAGAGATACTAGATGTATTACACAATATTGAAAGCTCAGTGTAGAGGATAAACCTCATCTTTAGGGTGGAAATCTCTCCTCCAGTTCCAGGGGAAGACTCTGGCAAAGGGCTGATGTGCAGAGGGTGGGTGGCAGCACATCTGGCAGCACTCCCTTCTGAGGGGGACCTGCGGTGAGCTATGGGAGGAGCAGCAGAGAAAGCAGGTTGTAGGATATCAATATTTAGTGAGACACTGTGGGTTTAGAGACAAGAGTTGGGAAGGATACTAAAATAACAGTGTTCCAGAACTACTGGCAATATGGATGATGCTGCAGCACACCGACACAAACACCTGATGTTAAGTTGTCCTGATTTGAGCCTTGATCATCATTCCCAACCTCCCTTGTGAACAGAGCATGTCTTGTGTTTAATGACAGTCCCTGCAGAAAGTGAGGTATATATGTGTTTATAGACAGGATGTTAATTACAGTACCCAATGTCAATCCCATTGCCCACCATGACCTCCTCTCCTGACATCACCAATCCTGTCAGAATGACAGACAAGAAGTGAGTGTGAAGCCCCACTGCAGTGTGAGATAAATTTGGCAAATTTACAGCATCTATAGCAGAAGGGAAGCCTTTTCCCAGAGCTTTTTAAAGATGTTCAATTCCAATTTAAATAATGGACATAAATGTGCAGAAGAGGGAAAGAATACTAGGGAAGGCCAGTGCTGCAGGCGCTAAAGATGCACATGGGTGTTGGGAGGAAACTTAAGAAAAAAAAAAACTATGAGGGAAAGAAAAGGAGAATAAGCATTTCTGGAGGTCAGTGTTCATGCACAGCAATGGCTGCTACCATGACCAATGTTCCACAATCCCAGGAAGTTTATAGGATTTAGGTCTGCTTCTCTAGAGTAATGATCTATTTGGAAAGTAACACCACCACCTGATCTGACTACTGACGTTCCTCCTGCTCCTGCAGCAGTCCCAGCTGAGATAAATGAAGGAAAAGCAGCCTCTGAGCTGGGCTTCATCAGCCTGCCTTTATTTGTATGCTTTGAAGATACTCCAAATCAGGTCAGGATTAGAAGCAGTAGCTGTGGTTTCAAAAACTTCTTTCTGTGAGCTGTGACCTAGCAAGGAACACAAATGAAATTGGCTTGTTCTCTTGCTCGTACTTACATTCTGTAGAAAAGACACCAGAGGACTTAAAAAGATTTTTCTCATAGATCTAAAAAAAATACATATATAAAATGCCAACTTTGGCTTTCCCTATTTTTTCCCAACAACTCGCAGAATATCTCAGATAGAGTGTTTCAAACTCTTAGCTAAGATGGGAGATTTATTTCCCATCTTTTATTTATTTATTATCATTTATTTCCCATCTTCCCAAGAATCTACCAAGAGTATATTTTCTTCTACATATTTTAAACATTTCAATAAAACAGAAAAAAAAAAAAATCCCAGAAGGACATTAATAGCTTTAATGAAAAATCATTAGATTCCACTAGGACAGACCTTTAGAGTTATTATAAATGGTTATTAGGGTTATTATAAAATGAAAGCCAGAGAAGATTACTGGATAAAGAAGGAAAGCCTTTCAGTCATGCACCACACAACATAAACAAGGAAAGAAAGCAAGGATAATTCTCATTTTCCCTCAACAGGGCACCCTTAGATGGAGCTCTAGACATTTACTAGGAAAGAGAGATGGGGACAAAAAGCATCTGTGCCTGAGAAGAGAAGAAAAGAGAGGATAATTCCCATTATGGTCTGTATTCAGGTCTTCCTTGTCTTCCCTTCTACCCAGGGCTAGCACAGATGGTCCTGTGGCTGCTTACAGCTATGGATGAAGCAAGACATGGCCCCAGTGATGTAGCACTGAGGTTCCTCCAAGTGAAATTCAACAGGATGTTGATCTTGTTGGCAAACGGTGAGGAAGGCTGAATATTAAATGAAACATTCACTAAAAAACTCCCAGAGCAAACAGAAAGTGCTCTATACATCTAGGTGGAATATGTGATCAGAGTGTGACAGCTGAAAGGACCACTGAACAAAAGACACTCTGTAAAATGCTGTGTAGCACTTGACTAACAAAAGCTCTCATGCAGGAGGCACAAAAGAAGAAAATTTGGAGGAAATCGTACATTTCAGTGTAAAATCTCTATTCATGCAGCTTAACTCTCAGAATTACGTCTGAAAAATCAAGGTAATGCATGCACCCTGGTGGATCCTCCCTCCACGGCTTCCTTCCACCTCCTGTGCCAGGAGTCAGAGGGTCAGATCCTTCCCGTGCTGTATTACATCACTGAAATACTGGGATAACCTATGGTGCTCCTTTGTAATGGAAATCAACAATGAATGACTGTGCTACCGTGATTTCCCCACTGTCTTTCTGTTTTTCAGTCATTTCTGCAGCCCTCAAGTTCAGACAGGGCAGCCTGTCCATGTCAGGCCCCTTAGTGCCCCAAAGCCAAGGGACCACAACCTGATGTGCAGAAAAGAAATCTCAGGCAAGTGCAGAGCTGCTCAGAAGCCTACATAGATGGCAAAAAACAACCAACAAGGTGGTCCAGGCAGTTGATGGACAAGAACGAGCTGAGAGAAGGACCTGCTCCAGCATGGACACTGGATAAAGGCTGTGCCAAGGAAGGGTAGTGTTGAGGGTATTGCTCTGCATGACTTTGATGTCTATTGATCTGCGGAGGCTCTTCCTGCTGGCTGACTTCATGGCAGACAACAGGTAAAATAGTTGTATTTCCCCAACCCCAGCATCTTCCCCTTCCACACTCCACCTCCTGCTACTGCACAGCAGACAGCTGCGGCAGGGTAGGGGCAAATCACTCCATCCACTCCCAGGCATTGGTCCCACTGGTCTCCAGGGTCGTCTGAGAGCACCACAAGTCATTCCAGGTCATGGCTCAACAACAGCTGGGAGATAATGGCAAAGGTATTCATTCCCCCCCAAAAAAATGAAAAAAGGAAAAGAAAAAAAAAGAGGAAAGATTAAACTTGGAAGTCTTTTTTTCCACATTCAGAAGTTCATTTTCCCTATTGAAAATTCTGTTACTAACTCCCCAAGGGAGTTACGCATGCATCCCTTGAAGCTGCATGGGGAAGGCAGCATGTCAGGGTGCAGGATGAGAGCAGCAGCAGCAGAAGGTAGCAGCAGCACATCAGAGCATGCTCCAGTGAGCCGACCAGCTTCGCAAGGCTGTAAGGCAGCAGCTTGCAGACAGAAATCTGTCCATCTGCATCTGCTGTCTGTCCCTCCTGCTGCGCCAGCTGCCAAGGGCAGCTCCTGGTGTTCAGCTGGCTTTGAGGAGGAAGGAAACACTGCCAAAACCATTCCCATTGCTCCTCCTCTGGGGCTGCAGGCACTGTGCTCTGTGGGTGTGTTTAGCCAGTGATCCTTCCAGTGCTTTAAGTGTTGAATACACCACCCACATGACTAACCGGTGTTACTTTGATGGGTTGGGATTTTCTTCTCCTCTTGGCCTGTGAGAGATGAGGAAGATGTCATCTTTTTCTTCCTCCAAACAGAGGCAGCAACAGGAGCGGTACTCGACTCTGAGCATCAGTAGGTGCTGCCTAAAAGATGGGTGCACTGGTAGGCACATGAGTGTAGGACAAACCAGAGCTATGTCAGTGCACTCTCGTTAGGCAGGTGGTGTGAAGTTCAAAGGAAATATGCATTTTTACATGATAGTATCAGCAGCCTTTCTGACTCAGGGCGTGTGCAGTTTGTCTTTTCCCCAGATGATAGTTTCAGGGTGTTCTCCCATGCTGTCGAGGGGAACTGAGATCTGTGGTAGAAATAACTGTAATGTCTCAAAACTGGGGGTTTGTATTACAGGTGATTGATCAAAAAATGGGAGAGAAAGAACCAGGACAGGTCCTGCTGCCTTGGCTAGCTGCTGGCAGCTGTTTTAATTTATACTCATTGGTAACTGCTTGAACAGAGTGCTTCAGATGCTAGCTGGCAAAATTAAATCACTGACTCCAGCTCCTTTCCATCAGCCATAGCTGCAAAGGGAAAGCATGTTATAGCAAGGCCCAACAATGATCTACGTGGCTGAAGGGCATTGAAAACCAGCTCAGCTGGCTGAGTAATGCCTTCTCCTGTGGTCTCAGTGATACTAAATATTGGTGACTGCAGCACCCATCTAGAGAGGGTTTCCTGGAGAGGTATGGCAAAGTAGTACACAGCATACAGTTGACTTCAGTATAATTAAGAAGAGCTATATGAGAAAACTTCCCAGGCAGCATGCTGATTTCTCTCTAGCCCTCCCTTGCAGAGCTGGTGCAGAGCTCCCAGGCACTGGGGAATGGCTCATGTTGCTCATATGACTGCATCTAATTCAACCCCAAACCTAATTTTCAGCAGCAGCTGAAACTGCCCAGGTTCTGCCTCACTTGTTGGGCTCACACTTAGGTATGCTCACCGTTAACATGTTGTGTCTACACACATACTTACCCAAACCAGTTGCAGGGAACAAGAGCTAAATGAGTTGGAGGAGGAGGCACCAGGCAGTGTGGGATGCCCAGATGCTTCCTCATGGCTCAGCTGGTGCGTGACAGCAGCACGAGCTGACAGCAGAGAGCAGTGCTGGAGATTAATTGCTTATAATGAGCAGCACCATGGCCTTCAGAAAAGGATAAACTGGAGACTGCCTGGGAGATGGTGATGCTTTAACCCTCTGTAGTGTTGATTCCCTCAGTGGAAGCTTTTTGGGCATCCCATCCCTGCGCCTGGAAGGGAGAGATTTTCTGAACAGCATTGGCCTGGATTTACACTTCAGAAAATAGACTGGGTTTGGGCATTTGCCACCTCTAAGAGCTGCATTAAATGACTCTCTCTTTCTCTCTCTTTCTTCTTTTCCCTTCTTTCTCTTCCACTTTTTCTCTCCCTACCTATGAACATTTTTCCTTAAAATTTTTAATATAAATAAAAAAAAGGAAGACAGAAGAACAACTGAAAAGAGAAGGTCCCCAAGTCAGGACAGCTATCTGAGGCAGCCCTTTAGACATCACAGCATCACAGGATCACAGGGACGTTGAGGTGGAAAAGGACCCCAAAGGGCATGTTTTCAAAAAATGAATATCTGTATCGCCTTGATAGGACAAAGGAAAATGGCTTCAAACTGAAAGAGGGGAGACTTAGATTGGATGTTTCAGGAAGAAAATTTTTAGAATGAGGGTGGTGAGGCACTGGTTTCCCAGAGAGGAGGTAGATGTCCTGTCCTTGGAGGCATTTAAAGTCAGGCTGGATGGGGCTCTGAGCAAGTTCATCTAGCGGTAGGTGTCTCTATTCATTGCAGAGTAATTGGACCAGATGGCCTTTAAGGGTCCCTTCCAATACAAACAATTCTATGATTCTATTATTCCTTCTTCAGGGAATTGTTGGCCTAAGTTAAACAGAAGCAATGCTCTCACCTGGGTAAAGAAAATTGGGAAGAAAAAAGCCTACCACTGAGTGCCAGCAGCTCCGTGGAAAAACACTACAGCTTTTCACTGCTGTTTTCATTTCAGGACTGACCTAGATTTTTATGCACTGGAAAGATGGGGGTGTTACTGAGCCATAGAAGAACCAAGCTGTCCCAATCTGAGAACTGTCATTTGGGGGCCATTTTTCCCATTTAAAGCAACCCAAGCTGAATTTTCTGGGAAGGTGTAGTTGCTGGATCCTGCTTTGTCATTAGGGACATGGGCAGGCACCTGCTCAGAGAGCAGAGCACAGGCGGGTGATGTGAAGAGCCCCTGGAGGGGGCCAGGCATGACAGCTGGCTCTGGGCAGATGTCCATCACAGAGACTGGTGACAGCAGAGCCTCAAATTAGGGCACTGGGTCACTAGCCACAAAGGAGAGATCAATTCACTTTACAACATGTGGGGAAAAAAAAAGCTTAAGGTTTGTGCTGTGGTGTTTATTTGGACATGTTCAACTTTCTGTCTGATCCGAGGCACAAAGCCAAGAAATGCTTTTCTAAAAACCTTGAGTTACAGCCATCCTATACTCCTTTGCCTAATTCAACAGTTGTTGCATAAATCTTCCTTAAGGATATCTACTTGGGATAACAGTCTCACAACTGTTAATGTTCTTCTGCAAACAAGAGAGGACGCTTTTCTCCAGCTGACTGGTTTTGTGCTCTGAGACCACAGGTCATGCAACAAGAACTTTAGCTTAGCTGTTAACTGAGGGCTTCCCGAAGACATCTAAGCTAAAAATACTCAGTGTCAGAACTACTGTTGTTTAAATAATTAAAATAACACTTAAATAATGAACTGTATAAAATATATGGGATTTTACTTATTTTACAGTGTTTTCTTACATGTAGAACAGCTCTTTTTGCACATAGATGAGAGATAAATATTTCAATCAATTTCAGTGCATTTGTGTCGAAGTAATTGAACTCCAAGGTGTAATATCTATTTTTATAAATAAGAGTGGAGGATTAAAAAGATTTTTAGAAGACTCTTTACTCAAATCAGATTATTTATACAAAGAATCTGCTAAAATTGTTGAATGCTTTCTTGAATGATAAGAGCTGCCTGCAGTTCACAGAGCAAAATCTTTTTGTGCAACAAACAGCTGCTCTAGGGCATCCTAACCTCGGCCTTGTTTTCAAATGTGGCAATTAAAACAAAACAGACTATTGCACATCACAGTTTCTTAAATAATGTATCTCATAATTCAGTCTCGAAGAAAAGACAGGAAAGCCTTACTTGCAGGGTCAGAAAGGGATTTGCTTGTTTTGTTTTGTTTATTTTTCTCTCCAAACATTACTGATAAAGAATGCGCTTTTAAGAAACTGCAGTCTAATGCGTAGGCAAGGGAAAACGTCCTCCTGCAACAGACAAGAAGACTCTCATTAGCAAACTGCTGGAGTTCTACTATAAGGCACTAATGCAGCTGGCACAATTCCTGAGAATAGAATTATTCATTGCCATGGTTACCCGTGCTAGAAATATTGCCCTCCACAATCAGTGTAAACAAAGATCCTTTCACAATGGTAAAAAAATTAGAGAGCTTGAAGCAATTATAGGAAATGATAAAATTGTACAGAAGTTGAAGTTGTGCCATGGAAGCACTGTGGCTTTTCTTACACTGGGGGGTTTGAAAGGCGCCTGCGAGGAGCTGAGCCTCTCCTGGTTGCAGTGAGTTGCAAGCTCCGGGTGGGCATCGGGAGCCGAGGGCAGAGCCCAGCAGGGTGGGCAGCACTGCACTGAAGGGATGGTTATAGCTGCAAATAAATGTAGCTGGGTACCTCATGTGGTGGTGGTGGTGGTGGTGAAGCTCTGCAGCTGTGCCCTGGGGTGCCCCAGGCCCAGCACTGCCACTGGAAGACGGGGGGAAATAACTATTGCTGCTGCCCTAAGTCAAAAAGTGGAAGTGAGGAAAGAAGTAAAATATCTTTCTTCATCTGGCATTACTTCCTAGTCTGGTGTTTCTTCAACTGCTTTCATAAAAGTAGAGAATCTGCAGCAGTAAGCAGGTCAGAGCTGTGCAGGACCCAGTAGAAATGCCATCTGATGTCAAGAGCATCTGTAGCCAGGTCTAACAGCTGTATAAAGGGGTTCAAGGCATGCTGGCAGCATCTTCTCACTTCAACTGAGGAAGGACTGGAACACACCTCTGACACTTCTCCATGATGTTGACCATTTCCCTCAACACCCTGCTCCAACTCCTCTCCATCTCTTTAATCCCTCCTTCTCAGAGCAAGAAGAAAACTTTGAGGCTACTTCAGAAGCCCTGAGAGCAACAGCATTGCAGACAAAGAGAGGGAAAGGCAGCTCAGTGGGTTCTCTGGCTACATCATCATGCTGGGGACTTAAACTGTCACCCTGTGACCAAAGAAAAAAAAAAAAAGGGAATGAGGGTTTTTCATCCCCTCTTCTTAATCAGGTTATAGCCACATTCACCTTTGGTGAATCTGGGCAGGATGTCAGAGCTGAGAAAATGTCACTGTTGCAGTATGCCCCTACCCACACTTCATATCACTTCACAGACAGTGGGGTAAAATGTGAAGTATTTCGTTTTGCCTAGCCTCTCCTGCAACAGGATCACTGTCAACTCCATTTTTGAGGTGGAAAAAGCAAAGAGATGAAGTTTTGCATGGAAGGTAACAGAAGACATCTGTGAAGGACTATCACAACCTGACTGCAGTCCCCTGCCATTCTCCAGCTTTTCTCCTTCCTCCCCAGCCATGTCAAACAGTCCTGTAACAGTGCTGGGAAGCTTTGTGAAGCCCCGTGGAAAAAGCTCTAGGGATGAGAGAGTCAGTTCAGTGATGCAGATCAAGACAAGGCAACAAGCAGCCTGCAAACCTCAACTAAGTGATCCTAACCTCTGCTCAGCAGCCAGGGCTGCTCCTGGCCGACCAGGGCATCAGCAGTACTCACTGATAGCTGCACTTCTCCACTGGGAAGTCTGAAACTGCCATGGGAGCTCCAGGTCAGTAACCCCTGAAGGAAACATTACACGACATCCTCCCACACATCATCCAACTGGAGAGAAACAGAGGTGACAAAATAACACTGAAATAAAGTCCCAGTGGGGAAATTGGGGAACTTGTTAAAAAGCTTGCTGCCATCTGGAAGGCAGGAGGAGGCATGGGTCTGTAGAAGCATGGCATCTCCGGGGAAAGCCTGGCCACTTGCAGCTGGCACTGCAAGATGAAAGGATAGGGACTAGCTGGTGAGCCTGCCCAGCCTGTGGAAACTGGAACCGAGGGTGAAGGGAGGGTCGCTTTTCATTTTCATGAGACTTCAGGGTATGTAGCAGAATCTAAAATAATCACCTTGTGCCGGTTGTTGTCCTTGGCATGAACAGTAACTTTGTGGCCCAAAGGGCTCAATTGAAGATATAAAGGGAGAAACGAGAGCACACTGGGCTCTTGATTTACTAATAGGAGTCTTTTGTGCTGATTATTGGTTCAGAGCCATCTCCTAGGTCTTAACCCTTTATGCATTAGTTACCACGAAACCATGTGTTCTTCCTTGGCTATTCATTTTATCTTACAGAATGGTAAGAATTGTTCTCCTTGAGTTTTCCCTAAGCTCCCATCACTGATCTTAAATCTGGGGCATGGAGAAGGAAGAGGAGACCTATGCCATGGCAACAGATGCCTTTGAATTAGTAATTGGTTTTCTAGTAACTGATAGTTTCTGCAGTTCAGCCCAGTGAACACCAGCTTCACACTGGCCTTCTCTTCTGGAAACAAAGTACAAAAGGCTTTTGCTTTTGGTTAGTCATGTAAATCCTCCGATGGAGCCCATTCTAACAGAAGGGTAGTAAAAGGCTGTGCTATAAATAGTGTTGAGTGTTTGCCTGAGCTCAGGCAGAAATGTAAGGTTTCATGGCTCAGACTGAGAATCCCAGTTGTTTCAGAGCCAGGGGCTGACATTTGCCTTTGTGCTTGTGCTCTGATGTCTGTTTTGTTTTCTGATACAGTCATTTATTTTAAATCGGTCTGAATACATGTTACATCTTGAGAGAGAATTAGGATTCAGCATAGACAAGTCAACTTAACCATGTAATCTGGTC
Source organism: Callipepla californica brunnescens (assembly GCA_023055505.1). Lineage (NCBI taxonomy): Eukaryota > Metazoa > Chordata > Aves > Galliformes > Odontophoridae > Callipepla > Callipepla californica. Next base: position 106,162,372 of record JALIRH010000001.1, on the reverse strand, counting down.
CAAGTGTCTCTAGATATAACTTGCACATTTATGGGATTTTCTATCAGAACCTATGGGAAAAAGAAAAATAAAAGCAACAACATGCAACATTATGCAGTGATCACAGATATAAATATTCTAAGCTTCTGAGAAAGCAACAGGAAGCACTGCAATGGGTGCAAGTATCCTTCATGCAATTGTTGCATAGGAGCATTTCTTATCGATTTGAATGAACCTGTTCAGATGCAGCGGCTACAAAATCAGATCATAAATGCAGCATGATAATGACTGGATATGGTTTAATTAGGAAGATCAAAAGCTTTATTTGTTATCACAGGAAAAAAAATGATGTCTATAAGCAGAGGAATAGGACTGGTTTATTCACTTTAAGTGCTACACTTCTGTATGATTTGTTACCTGTCAGTAAAAAAATAAAACACACAATTAGTGCAGAATGTGAAGTGTAGAAACTAAGAGAAATACAGAGGCAGGTCCAATATTTCTACTATAACAAGAGACCAAGATTGGCTGGATTCTTGGATGTCATTGTTTTGAAGCAATATTCAAACAGTCCATCTGATATTCATTACGATTGTATTTTTGATCCTTTGATTTTTTAACCGAATACATGTTTTCTGTGCTTACTTTAGGCTTTAATATGTATCTTCACAGTCATAACCAAGGGCAGATTTTTTACTGAGACACACTGACTGTTTTTATTCAAAACTATTTTATTGTAAAATTTGGTTATGCTTTCATCTTTACAGGTGATCAAATGTAGTGGGGCAGGAATGGAACAGGAGCGCTTTACTTGACATACAGATTTGGTGTAATTTCTGTCCTTAATATATTTTTGGTTGTCTGGGTTTTTTGCAGACTGCCCTGGATGCTCTCAGCCCCAAGTAAGGAGCTCAGCACAGTTTGTTCCCATGCTCTGGTAGCTTGTGGCTGAAGAACACCATGTAAATATCCCACTAGTTCCTCTGTCTGATGTAGCACAGTGTCTGTAATGCCATTACTAATTCAGCATCTGCATTACAGTCTGAACAGCGTAAATTTTGCCCTTAGTATTCCTGTGAGACAGAAAAATGCTTTTAACCCATATTATAGATGTGGAAGTATATGTCTTCATTTACTTCTTGATTCACTCTGGTACACAAAGAAACCTCAGACGCAGCCATCTCCCTGAGAAGCAGGCAAGGACACCTCTGCCAAAACGACTCTTGGCTGCCCTGAGTTTAACTGCCTGGATGTCTCCCATCACCCCACACTTCTACAATGCTCCTGCACCTCTAGGCAGTCAACTTCTGCTTGTTCAGGGCTTCAACATAGATCTTCATTCAGATTTAAGTTCACTCCTCTGTCCAAGGGACTTATGAATTCCAGATGACACCAACAGAGAGGGCCAGCACAGCTGGAGAAAGGGCCTGTCAAACACTCTCACCTCAATGCACAGGTTATTTGTTATCAGCACAGAGTATCCTTTAGTTTTGCAGTAGCAGTGGGAGATATACTTCAACAGGCTCCAGTCTTTTTCTCCTTGCACTTGTCTTGTTCTATTTTAAATGGTATCCAGGGGCTCTATTTCTGCCTTCATCTTTTAAAACAAGCTGGAAGAATACACATAGCACTCAAGGATGAGTCCTTCTCATTAGAACGAGAGACCTCCTGTTACCAGCATCTGAGTGTCTGAGCCAAGTGCTCTGGGTCTTCACAGAGGAAAAGGAGTGATGTGTCATTAGAGATAAAGCAGGTTCTTACTCCTCATCAGCCACAGCAGCAGCCACGGCTGCTGAAATAACCCCTCACAGAAACCTTTGAGCCTCCCTTCCACACACCCCTTGGGGCACTGTGGAATGGTTTTAATTGGAAGCAGATGTGCAATGTGGTAGGTAGGAGCAGACGTACGCTCAGTGTGAGCTCCTAGTAAATAACTTCTGTATGATCACTTCAGAAGGGAAAAAAAATACCATGATTCTTGGGAAATTATTTAAAATGAGACTAATAGGCACTCACAGTCAGTCATCTGGTCAATATTCCTTACCAGTCATTAGGAGTCAAGAATATTCTCTCACTTGATAACTCTGCAAAATGGAGCATTCAGCTTCAACAAATGGGCCAGAGGGAAATTTCCAAGCCATTATTTCCACTGCAAACATTTTGGGGATTCCACTTTTCCAATCAGATGGCCATGAAAATCGCAGAGTTGTACTACTGGGAATGACCTAGGTTTTAAGTGGGTAGGAAGAGTTAGCTGAATAACAGAAACTCAGTATCTTGATTTTAGAATTGATTAGAATTGATTTTAGAATTGATAGAATTGATTTTAGAGTTTTTTGGCCAAGTCTCCTGGATTTGTCACTCTTCTCAATTTTTTTCCGTCACAGTGAATCTGCCAGGCTACCGTAGCCTGATTTCATGGAATATCACACATCTACAGTTACCAAAATTCATATGGTTGCTGTACCTCTGCTCAACACTTCATTGCAACACCTTTGCTCCTCAAAAACCCAGTAGCTGTGCTTTGACACAAGCAATGCAGTCATCAGGCAATCTTCTGCAGCAGGGAATAATTTAATCAACAACTCCTTTACTTCCAGATGTGCAGGATAAAACATGAAAGTGCAACAGGGAATATAGGCCAAGAAGGCCTGAATGTAACATTGCTTATGCATTAAATCACTGGGAAAACCTTTTTTCAGTCCAGCTACTGGAAAGAAGCTTGTATGAACATAGGGTCAATGCATAGGGTGTCACCGTGTCCTGCTCCTTACTTGCATGATGAGCTTTCTCATACCTTTTGTTTTGTAGTTCCTCAAAAATATTTTAGCAGATTTTATTTCAGTTCTTCTTCCGTCGTGTATCTAATAGCATGGGGGAGGCTTTTTGAAACTCAGCTGAGTGAAGAAAATAAATGTAAAGGTTACGACTAAATTGATGCAAACGCATAATGCACCTTCGAAATGCATGAAATGAAGAGAAAGTTGCAAAACAGAGTTCTAACAAATGTCACTTCACATTCATAGAGGTCAAGCCCCAGGTTTAAAGGTAAAAAATGAAGCTTTCTGTGCACTGCTTTGTCTAGTTGTTATGCCAAAAGTGTGGCTCCAATGTTGATGTGCGCCAAGGAAACCAGCTTCCCTGCTGCCTTCCTGACCAGGGGAACCAGGAGGCAAAGGTGATTTGAAAAACAGAATGAAACCTGGTACATTTCCATTGTTATAGTGATTTAAAAGCAAAACAAACAAACAAAACAGAATAATATAAAAACACGCTGATAAAACAGAAGAACTCCGAGACCAAACCTCACTCCGATTTGTGAAAGCATTCCCCTTAGTAGCAAATTCTATCTAGTTATTTTGTGATGGTATTAGTAAAACTGCTACAGGCATTTCTACATTAAAATGAAAGTGCATACATGTGTGAGTACTCTCTTCTGTGCTATTCTGGGGACATCATTCCCTGATCTCTTGCTTTCAAAAGCCTAGTATTTTCCAGCACACTGAATAAATCGAATCTATCTTTAATTCAAACATCAAAAAGTAACCTCCACATTCATCAATGAAAAGTGACAACCGATTTTATTAACTGTATTCATTATAACACGTAATATGACAGTGGGAATGTTTTTCACCGTAAGATCTTTGAATGGAAGAAAAGTGCAGTTAGTCTGAGTTCCTTACATTCATTAGAAGCAAGACTATTGAAACCATCAACATTTACAATGACACATAAGCAAACACCAGAACCAGTGCCAATAAATATGCAGAGTACCAAAATAAATATTTACAGAATTAAAAATGAAACAAACATTGATTAGTATATCCTCGTGAATTTCCAGGGAAGAAAGTCATCTATTGCTATCAGTTAAGTTTTCCATATGCTAAGAATACAGTGATTTGAGGAGACACATGTTCACCAGAGTTTGCAGAGGTGGAAAGAAGATACGCCTAACAATCTGATACAGAACCACCCCCTGGAGCATTCTGATCTTTCACTCCAAAGAAGCTGATGCATGCAGCCTAGCCAGATCACTGGCAGACCATTTAGATAAGAGCAGAGAGGACCGGCTTTCCTCGCTTGTTATCTTGGATTGGTCACATGCTGCCTTGCTGGGGGTGGTCGACAAAAATAGAGGGGAAAATTGTAATAAGCAATGATTTGTCAGCTAGAACGTGTCAAGTAAAAACAGATGAAGTGACTTCTAACAGGACACATCTGTCCCTTTCAGCACATAGGAAGCCCCAGGAGCATCAGTTTGTCAGATGCAGTGAGGAGCAGTCCCTGCTACGTTTTCCTCAGGCACATAGTGATATTTAAGCAGAGCTGAGCTGTGATAACAGGCTGAGGACCTTCTATATTTCCTGGACTTGCTGAATCTGTGTTTTCCACCTCCGTGTTTCATGCTCCCTTTCAACAGGGCCACAAGCCACAGCACCAGAGCTTTTCTGAGACAGACTGCTGACAAACGTAGCAAGGAAAATTCACATGGGGCCAAACTATGGGATCTCTGCTCAGCCTTAATACCAACCAACACTGCTAACAGGCCCACTGATTTCCAGGGGAACACTGGTGGGCAGAGCTGCTGTGCACCATCCCACAGCAGAGCATTTATTATGACTTTACATGAAGGTAACAGTTTTCATCTTGCTCCCTCTTTTGGGAAGCAGGGTAACATCATTTTTATCAGGTGCTGCAGAAAGGTACGCGCCCTGACCTAGGATTTGGGGCTGCCTCATCCCACTACACTCCCTCCACAGCTTTTCCTAGGCTGTAAGGGTGCCAGCAGCCCCCACCGCCCTGCTGGGCACAGATCTTCACACATCCCTGATGAAATGAGAACCAAACATACCATGCAGTGGGTGTGGAAGTACCTAAGCTAAGCGCCTTGCTCCTCGAGCCCATGGGGTACAGGTGGGCTGGGCCAGACCCTCAGGTTTGCTGCTGTGAACTGAGAAACATCATCAGATGCATAGCTTTTACACTACAAAACCAGGCTTAATTCAAAGCAGAGGTAGCCAGTGTTCTTTAACGAGCTTATTATGCTCAAAGCCTCAGTGCATCTGCATAAAAAGCCCACGGAAGCGACCTGATACTGAAATAGCAACTGTTTTGATGCAATATCATCCAAAATAATAAAAATCTGTTCAAGTTCTTACCATTCAATCTGTAGGCATTGCTCTCCCTTAAAACAGATCTAGGATGTTGCTATGAAACAATTAAAGGGAGGCATAATCAGTTACCACACAAAAATAAAAATAAAAAACAGCCCACAAGAGCAAAGACATCATGAGCAGGAGGGATTTTAGTGCTCTGGAAAGGATCTGGTCCTGTTTTTGCCATCAGAAGTTAAATTAAGGAAGGCAGTGATTGTGTTAACTGTAATTTAAACATGCTGAGCGCTGGAGTTCCGTACAGAAGTGGCTGCTTGTTAAAATGGAAAAACAATGGAAAGACATGTTTTGCATTCAGATCAGCGGAAGTACGACTACAGTAATATTAAAGACTGCACAATCACCTGAATAATGTTCATCTCCTAAAAAAGGGAAGACTTCTTTAAGAAACACTTCCTATTTCCTTCAAGATTAAGAGATTAAGAACATTCTCCAGCTCTTACTGGAGTCAGTGGGAGCTTTGCCACAGCAGAACTGGGCCTTAGAAAGAGATAGTCAGATTGTGTTGGCAAATGCCACTTTTCTAGCTCTGTGGCCATACCTGCAATAGTTTCTACTTCAGAGCATTGCTTGGATGTGATACTACAGGCAAAGCAATCTTCCTTTAGCCATTGCTGTAGGAATTCTTAACAGAACCATTTAGTTTCCTTGCTCTGTGAAGTATAGAACCTTTTCCCTTCTCCCAGTACACCTTTGGCTCTATTTACTTAAACATATACAGAAAGGGAAAAGAAAAGCAGCTCTTACCAAAGATAAAGAAACTCTGGGAGCAGCCTCCCTAACAAACAGCCTCCAGGCTTTCCCACACGCGTGACATGCTTCCCTGCTAGATGTGATAAATTGCTCACAACAGAGAAGTGGAAGGATATATGCCACTCTGTGCAAAATACCACTCAACATCCTCACCCACGTGTATGAGATCACACGGCACATTTTAAGTATCTGTGCCACTTGTTATGAAGGCAAATTCATTTTTTTCCATACCGAGGAGTAAAGCCCTTTTGAAGATCACATTGGCAGCAGCTCCTCCTTTGGAGTGATGGAGGCATAGGGCAAAAATCTCTGTTTCCCAACCTAGTCATGGGTGAGTGACAACAAGAGACTGAGTGGGGTGAAATGTGTTCCTAGGTAATGGACTTGAATGGAGAAGGCTGGAAGAGATTTAACAACTTGCTTTTGCAGGAGTAAAGGCCCCCAGGTTGTGGCTTGAGTGGTCATAGCTCTCTGCATATGGCAAATGCCTTTGCATAAGGCAGGTTTTTCTGTTTCCCTTTATGAGTAATGGACACAGAAAACAACCAATCAGCAGTGACCATCACAACCGAGATGCTCACAGGGAAGACAAGATGTGAGCTAATGATGACCTAAACAATTTCTGTGAGTCAGACTAAAAATCAGCTGACCTCTGAAAGCAAACAGTAAGACAGATCTGGATGCTTTCTGCTCACAGCAAACAGCATGTGAACCATTGTAAGGGAAACCCACAGTGGAAGGGAGGGATGCTCCATGGGGACTGGTCCCAGGCTACCAAAGGATGACTGGCAGCAGCTCTCGGATGAGTCAGTTGTTGTGCAGTTCTGCCAGGACAAGTAGGGTTATGTCATCGTAATGAAAATGTAAACAAAGCAAAATAAACAAAAACAAAGTGTAAACCAAAACCAAAATAAAAAAGGGAAAGAAAAAAAAAAAAAAAAAAGCAAACCCGAAACAGCAGAAACTGTCATGCCAATAGTCAGTTCTGCAACATCTTTAATTGTTGTCAAATTGCTTTTCTGAGACAGAAGCCATAGACTTTCATATCGATAACTATGAAAATACACTTCCAGGCCACCTTGCTTGGAGCCCCGCATTATCGCAGTTAGATAACCATCTGCCTTAGAAGTGGCTATTGTTACCGTGAACTGTCTGTACCATTATCTTGCTGAAAAGCCTTTTCTGAAAGTAGTCCATTAGAGCAGGCAAAAGAAACCCTCAGAGCATGGCCACGTAGCAGAATCAATGGCTCCCTTTGATCTGCAAGCTTGTTCAGCACTACAAATCTGAAAAACAACTAGGGTTTGCTTTGCTAAGCAAAGCCTGTTGATTTGGCTCATCTGCACTTATAGCATCTTACTGAAAATGCCATCTGTATCAGACGTTTTGAAGACTTTGGTGCAATATTCGCTTAGCTTAGTTTAATAATTTAGCAAGTGATTCATTAAAAAATAATCAGTGAATTAATTTTCATAGTGTACATCTGTGCACGTAATTCTTGAAATTGTACCACCCTGAATGATGGAAAGGATGTTCACAGTGGATGAAGGAAGTGCCGCTGATGGATGGAGTAATGATGAACATAGATGTTTCTTATTCTAGTCAGGTAATTCCTTCTGAAATCTATTATGTGGATTTGAGTCCTATTATTGGCAAGAGCAAAATGCATATGCACTACAGGTAATGTAAGAGCCTTTATGTCTGGTGCAGGCCACACATATAGTACAGATAACTCCTATCGTGACAAAAGAAGTCCACAAAAACATCGTTTCATGCTAAAAAAGGGAGATCTTTTGTGCTGATATATATAGGACAGGAATGTATACCACTGAAATCACAGTTGATAGCTAAAAACGCTACGCAATATATAGAAACAGCCTAAGAACATACAAAATCAGCAGTGACCTGAAAGTGCAAAGAGTATACAGAACTAATGCCAAGTTCTCATCTATAAAATCCTTAATGAACGACATACAAGCTGGTAATTACAAAGCATCACTTGGACCACAAAGCAACAAAGAAAACAAATAAACAAAAGTATTCTTTAAGAAAACCGAAACAATTACGGAATTGGGAATGTTATCTTTGGGACTCAGAACACCGCTTCTACCTCGATGCCTACTGAAGCCAAGGAAAACATATGCCTGAACACAGGAATATAAATAAGGATGCCAACCACCACAGAATGCCTCAGGACTATTTCCTCTGTATGCCTCAGCCTTTAAATCCAGCAAGCCATTAACTGTTTGCTATTAGGCATCCCGCAGTATTTTATGGGGATCTTTCAGGAATTAAACATAGGTGTAAAGAAAGCCTTTGAAGCTCCTTTCAGTGATTGTTCTAGGCATTGTGCAGAGTTATACAAATATTTCCATGACAATGGAAAGCCCTAGTAAATATTACATTTTCAATTACCTTTTGAAATATTAACAGAGATGGCTTAAAGACAAAAGTGAGCTTTATAAATACAAAGTTAATCCGAGCATTAAATTGTATTCCTGCTCTCACACGACCATCACCCTGAATCAATGTCAGCGTGTCGCAACGATTCAAAACGCTGACGTCCTACCACAGTTACTTTCCCATTTTCCTTTTAAGGATATGATTGTCCTTAAAATATGTACATAGCAATCAGCCAAACGAACCGCCAGGAGATCTACAGGATGTACAGACACGGGGACATGACAGAAATGGCCTGAGAGCACCTGGCCGGGCTGCTGAGCACGGCCGTGCTCCCATCCCACACTGGGCTGCAGCTCAGGTCTGCCCGCTCCGCACCGCAGTCAGCACTGAGCAGCCAGCACGCAGGGGAAGGAGGGAAAACAGGGCAGAAAACAAAAGAGAGAGAAAATGAAGGGCAGCCAAAGCATTTTAATGACGATTCTTGTTAGTCAGTAGGTGAGAGGGAGCTAGCCTAGTGTTAGCCAATTGGTTTCTCGATACATACATGCCACAACGCAAATGAAATGCATACAATGAATAATTCACCACAGACAAGTCCTGCAGAAATGGTAGCTGATTTCTTCTTAGTGATTCAAAGAAGCACCACTGACACTGCCTGCAATCAGTGCTTCAGATCTGCATATTAAACAAGCCCACTGCATCCTCCCCCCCTCTCGACTTCCAGTACCCTACAGAATCTCTCTGTACAATTTGTCCATGAAACATAATGGAGAATTACAATCTTTTAGCAGAGTTGTCATGCAAGGAAAGCTACGCTCCTCATAGTCACATGAAAACAGAATGGAAAAAAGGATGTTAGGCTTAGGGCTGAACGCTAGGATAACGTTCCATGTTCTGTACATCCAACCTTTTGAGGGTATTTTAGCTTTAACTTTCTAAAATGCATAAGCAGAGCTAGGCCAAATGCAAACCTCTTTCTCACTGAGTGATCAGCAGCGTGCTGTGAAACAGATCGGCGGTGCATCCCCTCAGTCTGCACGCAGCAGTGTGCATGCATGGCCACGTTTGCACAGGTGAGAGTGTGCAGGGTGTGTGTCTGCCCGTGTGCATGAACGCTGGGAGGAGCTGCGCTCGGACTACACATGCATATGTACAACGTGTCAGAGTGAGTAGGCATGTAGGAAACCACACGTAGATACGTTACAAAGGAGACATATAAAATTATCTTCTGTGAAGTGTATTAAGGTTCTTACTCAAACCATGAAAACAGGGACTGAGCAGAAAAGAACGATTTCTCCCCAGTCACTGGGGTGCTGCAGTTTGGTGTTCCATCCTGCAGGGATTTCAGAGCCAGATGCCAATTCTCCCCTTGCGACCATAAGGTCATTACCTCAGTGAACTACACATATAAGACAGACTTATATGTTGTTCCTGGCCTTTTATGGTTTATCTATAACCTTAATATCCTTCAAATGTATATCCTGTATATTCACTTTCCTTTTTCTCTTTCAGTTTCAGAGACAATAAAACCAACTGCTATATATCAGACCCATTAGCCTCAGTTTCTTGAATTTAGGATTCTCTGCATAATATAGACTTATATTCTTAAAATGTATATTATTTGTCAGATACACCGGAGCATATATTTTTATATTAACCGTGGTCTGATGATTAAATACTCATATCAAAATATTTTGTAAATACATAATATTCGCTTTTAATCTTCAGTGATTTTTGGAGCTTTTTTAGTGTATCATAAAAATATGTCCTCAGGCACATTAAAACCCTAATAAATTTCTTGGAAATGTCGTCAATGTCCATGTTCAGTAGCCACTATTCAAAAACATCCTGGCCATTAATACATTTCTCTTAAGATCCAAGCTCATCAGACCACTTTATGGACCATTAGCCTACCATATTTCTTTTTATCTCTCAAAGTAAAATTATTAAGAATGAAAATAAAAAGCAACAAGAACCCAGACTTTCTTTAAATAGTCAAAAACTAATTTTATATATTTTAAAAAATAATAATTAAAAAACTTGTTTCTTTCCTGGGTTCCTTCTCTGTAAGGTTTAAGCCCAGAGCAACTTTGTCTAAACCCCTGAAAATAGAGGTTTGCAATGGCAGTGCTGTCAGAAACTCTGCTCTGACATGGAATGTGCCACTTGAATTAAATCAGCACTTCAGACTTACCTAACTGGGGATGCATGAGCCCATACAAAACAGAGTTTTGCTCTAATTTAAGGTACTTACACAAAGTTCTATCATTTTAGAACTGTAAAATCATCTACCTATAAAAACTAACTTTTGTTTAAACTCTAGATAATACAGAAGGGTGATTTATATATATATATATATAAAATTTGTAGCATTGAGTAAATCTGCTAAAATATGTATATATTTACAAATGGCAAGCAAGTTATTGTATAAATGTGAACAGTGTGTATATATTGGCATTTAGTAAATTGTTTCCCTGAACCTGATTATATGCATTATTGGACAAGTATTGATGTAAACATCTGAACCTACGTCAGGTGTCTCTGTTACCCAATTGTATTAGAGCAGATCAAAACGAACCAAACAGACAGACAAACAAAAATAGATTTTCCTGTTGGACAAATCCACCTAACTCCTTAATTAGCTACTGCACACAAGTCAATCAAGTCTGCTACTGAGCAGTGCTCTCACTCCTACATCAGGTGAAATACCTGTTAGGTTGTTTTTTGCTTGGTATTTTTCTCCAACTTCTTGTAGACCAAACACTACTTTTGGCGCCAGGCACCCTCCCTCCACTCCTCCCCCAGGAACAATTAAGAGATAAGTGTAGTGGGGAACCTCTCATGTCGCTCCTTTTGTAACTCTTGCTCCCTTGAAGAATGCATGGCACTGCTTTGCATGAGGGAAGATACTCATTTAGGTTCATAATCCAAGTTCTGCTTCCATAAAGGCATGTAAAAATGGACCTCCCCAGTATTTAGTGCTGCAGAAAAAAGATACAAATGTAAAAAAAAGTGCTTGAAAAGTTGTCTTCTCCTATTCAGTCATACAGATTCCGAAGTGCAGGCCTATGCAGTACAGTGAAATAAGCCTTTTAGGTGCCTTCCTTCAGGCAATGCTAAACTAACACATTATTTGTGGTCTCCTATGCAGATTTTCACACACCAACCTTGCCGTTCAGCTTTGTCTCCACCTGCTCTTCAATTACTTTTTGGCACTGTCCTGGTATGTGGCAGCTTTCACTGTTGTCCCTGCTAAACCCCTGTTACTGACTCGGCGTACCAGTACTTTAGAGACAGGAATTTTTGTTCTGTGCATTTCACTTTTGGCCAGGTGATGGTGTGCAACGTGATGGCTGTTACTGGTATCTGTTCCGTGGCTAGCAGGATGTGATGCAAGGTGTTTAATGCTGATGGGTATTTTAGAGTCCTTCACTGTGCTTGAGGGCGTTTTCAGTGAGCACGTGGTGGTTACTGGAGATACGGGCTTGGAGCGTGGTATACAAGTGACTTCTTCCTCTGGAGGTCCTCCTGGTGGGTTTTCATCAGGCTCTGCGTAGAGATCATAGAGCGCATCCCCGCTGTAGCTGTCCCTCGGAAGGGTCTCCTTCTGGATGCTCATGGTGCTATCTTCTTCAGGACCAGGGGTGGTGGAATCCCAGTAGCCCTCGTCACTGTTTGGGACACCTTCGTGCTGTTCTTTCTCCCTGCCCTTCTGCTCCTCTTTGTTGTTGAGGTGAATGCGGATCTGGTTGAGGCCACCACGTTTCACCACCACCCTGTTCTGGGACCCCTCAGTGCCTCGGTTCTCCTTCAGCCCCTCGGGTGTCTTTGTCCCTTCTCCACCTCCTCCTCCTGTCTCAGTCTCCTCTGTCTGTGACAGCATGTCCCAGAACTCTTGCAGGTAGGTATCATCCACCTGGTCCGGGCTGGCCATCTCCTCCCCTCCTCCTTGGTAGGTGACCATGGTGGGATGCTTCTTGGAGGCACCCAGCTTGCTGGCCCCGGGGGTGCTCTTCTGGCAGCCGCCACTCCCGCCGCCCACATCCTCCTCCTGGTCCGCAATAATATCTCCGCAGCCTGTAAGAGAGTCAAAGCTTTTCAGTGAAGTCACGTCAGCAAACATCAAACAAATACGATCAATCGATTGCTCTGAGGGTGGATCAACAGAGGAAGGGTCAGGGGCGGCTGCCGTCTCTTGACCGCTATCACAGTGAGGTTCAACAGGGGGAATAGTCGTTATTGGAATGTCACCTGTTATGGCCGCATCCTTCGCAGTCCCAACCTCTCCAGCGCCCGGCTCCGGTCGCTCCCCGCAGAGCTCCTCGAGCGGCCTTGCGGCAGCAGCAGCAGCAGCAGCAGCAGCAGCAGCGGGGTCCTCCCTGGGGGGAGCTGCGCCGTCCCGCGATTCCCCGCCTCGCAGCTCGGGCTCCTCGGCCGAGGCACACGCGTCTCCGCCGCGCTTCTCCTGCAGCGATTCGAGCCCGACGTCTCCTGCGCCGTTCGGACTTTCAGACAAAGGTTTCGGCGTCTCCTCTTTGATGCACTCCAAGCTGGCAGTCAGAGACCCCGGCATGATAAGCCCGGACGGGATTTCCGAGGCTTCTCCCCTCTCCTCTTTGCCGTTTTTGTCCTTTCTGTGCCACCGCATGCTGCTGAAGATCCCTTTCAGCCCCTTCTTTTGTCTGCCGCCGGCCCGCTGCTCCGCGTTCTCCGCCGCCCTGCCGTTCTCCGGCCTCCCGTTCTTCCTCAGCAGGGAGAAGAAGCTGTGCGACTTGGCCACGGAGCTGCTGGCGGAGCCGCCGAGGCCGCCGTCCGCCCGGCTCGGAGCATCCTTCCCCGGCGCTTCCCCGCCGCCCGCGTCCTCCTTCTTGCCGCTCTCCAGCACGGCGTCGGCCAAACCGTCGTGCGTCCTGCTCCGCACCATCCCCGTCTTGCTCTCGCCCTTCCCCTCCCCGCCTTTGCTCCTCACCCCGAAGATGCTCGGCATGGTGCCCCCGGATTTCCTCCTCCTGAACAATTTGAAGGCGGTTTTGTTAATCTTCCCCGACGGCTGCTCGGCGGCCGGAGGCTCGGCACAGTCGCAGTGCGAGTCCATGTCTGCCGCCACCGCTCCCCGCCGCGGCCTTCTCCTCCTCCTCCTCCTCCTCCTCCTCCTCCTCTCCGCCGCCGCCCGGTGCCCGGTGCTGCCTCACTGACAGCCCCGCCGCCGCCGCCGCCGCCGCCCGCCTATCTCCATGGCAACCCGGAGGGGGCTAAGCCGCTTTCCTCCGCCGTGGGCCTGCGCCAGGCCGCTGTCATCCGCCCTCAATCAACCTGAGCCGCCGCAGCCACGCCGGCAGCGCCCCTTTCCTCCACCCCTCCCCAAAAGGGCTTACATAACTTAACCCGTGTGGTCCTGCGCGGTGGCTGCCGGCCGCTGGGGGAAGGCGGCCCTCGTGCCCGCAGCCCCGCGTCCCTCGTGTCTCTGCGGTGCCCAGGGCAGCGTGTCCCCGTCACTGGTGGCTGGAGGGGAGCGGTGGCCGCCCGCCTGCTTGCTGAGGGAGGGTGGCTGCTAAGCTGCTCCACGTGCAAATTGCGCTTGCAGCCTGCAAGGCCGCCCCAAAAGAGGGATGGTCGGCAGAGTGAGCATTGTCCCCCTCCGCTCTGCCCTCGGGAGACCACACGTGTGTTCAGGCCTGGGGTCCCCAGCACAAGAAAGTGCAGAGCTGTTGGAGTGCGTCCAGAAGAGAGCCACAGGGATTTCAGAGGGCTGGAGCACCTCTCCTGTGAAGACAGGGTGAGGGAGCTGGCTTGTTCTGCTTGGAGAAAGGAAGGCTCTGTGGAGACCTCATCACAGCCTTTCAGTGCTTCAACAGAGCTTACAAGGAGGAGGGGGATCAGCTTTTTACAGATCTGGTAGTGATAGGGCGTGGGGGAACGGCTTTAAACTAAAAGTGTAGAAATTTAGGTTAGATGTTAGGAAAAAATTCTTTACTCAGAGGGCAGTGAGGCACAGGGACAGAGAGCTGTGGGTGCCCCGTCCCTGGAGGTGCTCAAGGCCAGGTTGGACGGCGCCCTGGGCAGCCTGAGCTGGTGGGTGTAACCCTGCCTACGAGAGGGAGTTAGAGCTCAATGACTGTTAGTGTCCCTTCCAACCAAAGCCATTTTATGATCCTATGAAATTAACCTGGCCTGACATGTTCTTCTGGAAGTGGCCCTGGGCACCCTGGTCTGCGTCCTTGTCTTGAGCAGGGGTTGGACCCGGGAGTCTCCATCTCAGCCATCCTGTGACTCTGTGATTCAGAGCTCCAAACTGGCTTGGTGGCTTCGCTACCAAGGTACTATCAAGGCAGGGCAATTTCAAGCTGGGAGCAGTGCACCACACCTGGCTGTGGGAGAACTGCTTTCATCTGGAGCTGATATAATCTACTAACCTGGTCATCCAATGGCTACTGTACAGAGTGAGTCTGGAGCCCTCCAAACAGAAACGATCCTCCTGGCTTGTAAGCAGTTCTAAACACTAGACAGAAGTTACATGTCAACCCTCTGGCTTGGGGCTAGGTTCTGGCCTCTTTGAAGTTAGTAAAAGGTTTTGCCTTTGACTTTGCTGCTTGGAAGAATGGGCTGTATTTTCTCTTTTTAACATCTTTGGATGCTCACTGCACTTTCCCACTGGAGCAGGTCGTGAATGATTTATCCAGCGGTTTTAGCCCTTCTTCTGTTCATTTATTAAAAGTTCCATTTGCATTCACAATCACTGCATGTTCAGTAAGAACATTATGAGAACGTAATTCAACATACATGTCTCCTCTGCTTTCTGCAAGAGATAGAGGAAGGGACAAATGGGACAGAAGCCAAGGCTGTGACTGGAGGAGGGTTGAGTTACATAGTACAGTGTGCACTGCATACATCTCCTTAGCACTCAGAAGCCACAGAGGCAGAAGGTCACTTTGAGCCTCCGTCAAGCATGAGCTCCCCCATCACCTGGAACGTTTCTGCTCTCCTGTCAAATGGATGAAACTTGATAAAAAAGAAAATACCAAATATTCTTGTGCAAATGCAAATACACATATGTCCTTTGAAAATTTGAGAGAGCAAAACCTGGTCATATATCTTGTATAAACGTGGACAAAGCATTTTATAAATAAGGGTTGTCCAAATGGCTGGACTTACTGATTTTTTGCTCTTTTTGTACTGGTGTTTAGCTACAGTTCACCAGTTCTTTACGTTATGCCAATTCTTCTTCAAACAGTGAGACCAAAGCAGTGGGATACAGAGATACAAAGGGATGAGGCCAGATGACTCAGTGCTTCACAGCTGTATGGGAACAGACAAGTTATTGTGCCCGCTTCTTTTTCTCTGTGAGTTTGCAGCCATGAGGGAAAGGGTGGGCTTCTAGCTGTTTTTTCAGTTGACTTAAAATCCAAGTGTTAATGGAGGAAAGTGATTTGAGGTCAGTCTGAAATTACTGTTTAAGAAGTATTTTGACAAATTGATTTTTTTCTACGCATTTCTTCTTCATCCTTTTCTACTTTTTGATACATGATTTAAATAATCTTGAAGTACCTTTGGAAGTGGATAGTAATTTTAAAATGAAAAGTCAAAGCACTGAATTTTGAAAGTGACAAATTAAACATTCCCATTATTTCTATTCTTTTTTTAAATGCTTTGTTTTAACATGAAGGCATC
This sequence comes from Callipepla californica brunnescens, assembly GCA_023055505.1. Classification (NCBI taxonomy): domain Eukaryota; kingdom Metazoa; phylum Chordata; class Aves; order Galliformes; family Odontophoridae; genus Callipepla; species Callipepla californica. The sequence goes on along the minus strand of JALIRH010000001.1, from coordinate 106,146,395 downwards.
TATGAATTCAGCATGAACTCGTGACATGCTTTGGTTAATGTGCCCTTTCACTGTCTTCTGACTGAAGACAAGTAATGCTGAGTGGTGGTTATATTCATGCAAATTCAGTCTTACTCTTAGAGATATTTGGGTAAGGGAGAGCTGTGAGATCAAAGGTGTTGGGGTAAAATGTTCTCTTCTGGACAATAGGAAATGGTTTTAAACTAAAAGAAAGGAGATTTAGATAAGATGAAGGGAATTCCTTTTACTGGTGGTGAGGTGATGGCACGGATTTCACAGAGAGGTTGTGGACTCCCCATCCCTGCAGGTTTGCAAGGCCAGGTTGGATGGGTCCCTGGGCAACCTGATCTAGTACTTGATCTAGGGGGGTTGGAACTTAATGATCCTTGAGGTCCCTTCCAACCCAAGCCATTCCATGATTCCATGATTCTGTGATCAGTTGTATCTCAGTCTCACGTATAATGGCAGCTTTACAGAGAGTTTGAGTGGAGTTTCCTTGCTCTTTTTGTTTCCCTTGCTTTTGGCTAGGAAGTCCCCTGGGAACAAACAAAAATCTGGTGCCATTTTTGCAAAACTGAAAAGGGGTGCAGAATCAATGCACTTCCATGGTAAGCTGTGTCAGACTCAGATCTTATCCTATCCTCACTCCCTGCAGCATACCAGAGCCACCAGGACACCTGTAACTGCAGCCACCCGTCAGTGCAGCAGAACCATCACCTGATTTTTCTCCAGAGTTTACAGCACAGACAGGCTCCTCCATTTCCCCTGGAGCCTGCAGTATAAAGCACAGAAAACAGCTCAGAATGCTAAATAAAAATCCTCAGATTCTCCCAGTATGAATTAGTGATGGAAGCGACAGCTCTCAAGCCATCCTTTCCCTTTGTTTTGACAGAAGCCCCCAAGCTTCACGGTGTGTTGAGGTTTTCTCATGTGCTGAATGGGAGCACAGGAAGTTGTGTTACAAGTCTGAGGTGTTTGCAAGTTCGAAGGCACAGGAATTTTTATCTTCCAGCTTCATTTCTAAGCAACTTCAATGACTCGATAGAGCAACTTTTTCAACATATTACTCATAATATGCTCAGTTTTACACCGGAGTTTGCCCATTTCCTTCTGAACGTCTTTAGTTTACATTCTTTCTTTTGTTCAGTGTTCTCGAGAGCTGTGTCTCTACCCTCGTAGATATACTACAGTGCATATATAATTAATGGGTCTTAAAGTTACAACGATTTAAAACTGGTAGGTTCTCCTGATGATGATTAGGGAATCTAAATTGCAAAAGTGAATTGCGAGGCTCCAGCCAGCTTGGTGCCTGCTTCTAGACCCAGACTGAAGATGAGAGTAAATCATCAGGCTTTTGAAAAGCCATAAACAATTCTCATGCCAGCTCAAGAATCTGAGTGAAGGGAGGTGCAAAGCAATTGCAGCCTGATAGGGAAAGAAGGCCCACTACTTGAAAAGTTATTGCAAACAATGTCATTCCTTCTTTTGTTTTTGGTCAGGTGTGCTGCAACACAGAAAAGCACTTCAGTGCATTCCAGGATTAGAAAATGGAAGAGATACTGTTTGCTGGATTACTGAATCAATGTAAGTGATTGTGTGCTTCTTTAATACAAAAGTGGAGGTAAGGAAAAACAGCCATCAAATTCCCATTCATGAGCCCGGAAGACTGTGTATGAGCCCAGAGAATACTGGTGAGGACTTCACAGGGAGAAATGCCTCTTGTTCTCAGTGATGGCATTGAGGCAAAGGCCATCAACACCGTTACATGTGAGAGAAATCCTGTGGCCACAGCAGTTTTCTTTTCCTGCTGTCACTCAGCCCCAGCATTCTGAGTGCAATTTTATCAGAAAAATGAATACATTCAACATTAAATGAATGTTCAATTCAGGTTGAGCAAAACAGTCATGGGTTTCCTGAGAGGAGCTAAGAATCTGAAATGAGAAAGAAGGAAATTACTGTACTTCGTTCAGAATGTTTGCAGGTTGGTTTTTGTTTTGTTTTAATTAAAACATCTCTCTGTAAGTGCATATGTTATGCTATTCTAAAGAGAAAAATAGTAAAATGGTAACTCTCCCAAAATAAAACAAAGTATGAGTTTAACCCAAAAGAAAATCATTCTGTGTTTTCTGGTTCAGCTAATACTGAAAAAAATAACACATTCTCTGTGTCATCCAACTGTTCTTCCTAATGCAAAACAAAAGGATTACACGAAAATAAGGAAGGGACTGAGAAAATGAGAGGGGGAAAATACGCTTCATTTGCCTTAAAGCTAAAAACAAATTAAAAATGCAGGCAGTGCATGTAGTCCCCCCCAAGGGACAGATTTATTTCTAATTAATATTATGTCAGTGCCCTTACCCAGTGCATCAAAAACAAAAACAAACCAAAAAAGCCCACTCTAGATTAATCCCACTCTTACACTGCAGCTAGAACCCCTAAGAAATAACATGGCCCAATCCCAGATTTATTTGCACTGTGATTACTGGAGCTGTTGAGAGTTTATTTTCCTTCACCTAATGGACTGTAAAGAGAAATGTTTAAAAACAAAATCCCCAAATCCTCCATTTTTGTTTTTGTTTTTACATGGATATGCAGCCATTCCTTTTCTTCTTAAGGTGTTCACAATGTCTCAGATACATGAATAACTTCTATTCTTAATCGTGCTACTTAAGCTTTTCTATTTCAAAACATAATGAAAACAGACTCTTGGCTGTGCAATCCCAGTAGACCTGGCAGACAATAGTACCACAGGAGGCAAGGGTCCTGCCCACTACCATTAGTTGAAAGCTCAAAACAAAAGTCTAAATAGATTAGGAGAAGGATGGGGTATGCTGGGTATGAATGTATTTTTCTAACAGATGGGAATGATCTGGGGAGGAGAGAGAGGACATTTTTTACTGAGAGGTAAAAGGAACTCACTGGGGGTGCCTGAGCTTTATTCTCACACTTGTGTTGTCACAGGCCCTTTCATTGACTTCAACAGAAATCCTTTTGATTAGTGTAAGTGGATGTACAAGTCAGAAGGGGGCCCTTAAGTATCACCCTCCCTAAATACGATACCTACATAGATGTGATCATACTTGTTCTGCTTTTTTTCAAATAAGAAATGCTTCTCAAATTCAGCTTCAACACTATTGCTAGATTCAGCTGCATATATTTCATTGTAATTACTGATATATACATTATTGGGTTGATTTCAGGAGTGCTTTGCCTTGTTTTCTTTCTTTCCCCCACATCACTGTGCATAAAGCATGGTGCAAAGACACAGAGGTCAAAAGCGAAATAGGGAAAAGAAACCTGAGTACGTGGGAAACAAGGAAATTGCTAAAAAGCTTTGAAAGTAAAACTGTGCCTTGGACCATGGCGGAGGAGGAGAGAAATGATTATGTTTATTATCATGTCATGACAAGTTTCCAAAACGAATGGTAGAATTCACTGCCTGGATTCACTATCTCTAATGACTCTCAGAACAGCAACTACTCCAGCCACTCTTAAGACATTGTATGTTCTAAAAATTGAAATAGGGTACATCTCTGTAGCGTCTGAAAGAACTGAATGCAAAATGCTATTACAAACTTGGCTATGCCTTGCAAACATGTAGGAACTATGGGTTTCAGTCTGTTTCAGACCAAAGAACAGGTTTACTCTCCCCATGCTTTAGACAGCTACAGGGTAGACAGCTACATTGCAGCTTGTAAGCTTAAATCACCTTTCTCAAATGTGGAAAAAGATAGGTGTTCTTAAAGTATAATTTATTTGACCTCTTTTATACATCAGCTGAGTGAGATAAATCTTATCCTAAAGCTCTGTCTCTACTGATCACAAAGGGAGCCCAGGTTCAACAGCACCTGTGTTTGCTCGGGTCTGCCCCTCTCCAAATGTTTCAGCATTTGTGGACTAAGAGCTGTTCTCCTCCCTTTCCCAAAAATATCAGCCAACATTTTTTTCCATTTGGAGAAAACGTTACACAGAAATAAAACATTTCCCACCAACTCTCGTGAAAATGTGCCCTGTTCCATGTGCAGCTGTTGATGCCCATTTCTTGCCCCAGCAGAGCTAGTGCTGTGGTTGGGCACTGGAAAGGCTGGGACTGTGATCAGGGCTGCGCCATTGGGAAGGTTTGGTGCAGCCTGATTTTGGTTCTATTGGTCCCTCAGAGCTGTGAGGGATTCTAAGGAAATCCAACATCCCGTGCTCTTTCTGAAAATGATGCCTTGAAACACATCGGTGAGCTCATTAGCTTGAGACAGTCATAGGGACTGGTAGCTTGTAGAGCTATTCATTTCCCACACAGCACTTTCACTGATCTCTTTTTAGTGTTGGTCTCTGACACCCTGCTCTCACTAAGGAGCATTGTGTGGCACACGCCATACAAATAATACCAGAGCTTTTTCCAAAGGGCTATTTTTGACAAGAGCTGTTGCTCTGAAAGCAGATCACTCAATCGATTCTAACTGAATGTCAGCTGAAGGATGGCTTCTCTGGTTTTCTTTTCCTTTTTTTTTTTTTTTTTTTTTTTGTCATGACGATAAATGGAGCAGTGGGTGTTGATTTATGACAGCTTTACTAAAATACCAAAAGAGCACAGTTCAGTTTAAGAATAGATTAGCACCAAGAGGGGATAATCACTGGGGTTTGCACTCCTGCTCTTCTTGCTTGGATGAAGCAAATTTCTGGAGAGGTATCATTTGCACACAGTGTAAGTGGGAACCACAGGTTCAGGCTCTATGAGTTGGCTGCCGGGGCACCCAGGAGGCAGAACAAGCAAGCTGGAAACCAGCAGCACAGGTTTGCCTGGTGTCACTCAGGCCCATCTCTCTTGACTCTTGGCCAAGGTATATCATCCTCTGTGTCCAGAAAAACTGAATGCAAAACACATGCATCAGTGCAAAAGAATACCGTGTATCAGAGAGGATGGTCAAGATCGGCCAGTCCTTTTCAAGGAGGTTTTTTCACGGCACTTCACAAAAACAGGCTGACAGGTGGTCACAGAGTTTTGCCTGCACTCATGGATTACAAGGCCAGAAGGAAGAACTGTGTCAGATCCGCAGTCTTGGAAGACACAGCCTGGAGGAAATGACCTGATTTTTCTCAAAAACAAGTGCCCACCACCTGTGTCTCTTTTTAATTGCTCTCTCTGTGGCATTCGTGCACACGTGTACATATGAAAACACACAGAACTCACAGAGAATTTTTTTAGAGATTCTTCTCCTTTTCTAAATCTGTTGTTATTAAAACATACTTCGGAAAGCACTCCTCTCAAAATAATTGTTTTATTTTCTGAAGTGCAGTTGTATTTCTGAAACAGTATAGGGAGTAAACAGACACTAAACTGAAGTCAGTATTAACATTCATCTCAAATCAATTGATAAACCCTTGCTAGACCGAGTGCTGTCACAAGGAAGAAAAGAAAAGGCATTTTTCCTTCCCACCATTGCAGCTGTTGTCTTATTCTGTTAGCTCAATTAAGCAAAGCAAAAAGCAGTAGCACCATATCAGAGCCAGTTTGCCTCAGGATATAAATTGTCCTCTTGTGTTTGTCCATAGCCAACACTGCAAGAATAACAAAGCAATGCCATAAATGCGGACACTGTGCTGGAGACACAAAGGAATGATTTTTTTTGTGCCTGGAACCAGCATGGCATCCAGCCACAGTGCCCCACAGACAGTACCAGCCCTCCCTCTCCAGGCTCTGGCTCATTGCAGGGCTGCAGCCAGCCCAGAGTCCCTGGGGACAGCAGACCAGATCAGGCTCCCTCCCCCTGACACTCCAGAAGGGTTTTCTATGGATGCCACCATGAAAGCCAGTTTCGTCCCTCTATCTCTAGTCCTCACTTGGCAGGGGAGATCCCTCCACCTTTCAGCTTGGAAAACAGGAGAGAATCAGGAATTTTCTCCATTGCTGCTAGCCAGCCTCCTGGAAGTGAGCTGATGCTGTCATTGCAGAAATGCATCTGACTTCTGGCAGCAATGCCAGAGAAGTGAACCGCTCTTGTGCCTTGTTGACTACGTGGCAGGGCACCCTGATGTGTGTTGGATTATCACGTGTAATCTATGCAAATGCAGTCATTAGCTTCAGCAGATGTTTTTTTGTTGTGGTGCTTCAAAACTGACAAGGCATCAGCGGGGATTTTTGTTTCTTTTTGCCTTGGTTTTGAGGAATGGAATACATTGCACCAAGCTCTTGTTCATACAGATACATCCTTCCTGGTACACGAGACCATGCACCTACCTCCACTCCACATAAGAACACTTTATTTCTTGCTTTTGCAATTCTCTAAAGTGTAACAAATGTCCTCAGAACAGCCTTAGGAAAGTAGATTTGAACTTCTTGGCTGCCCGTGGAGCACACAGACGCCTTACTGAGGTATCAGAGAGGAGAATTGGTGCTTGGAGCAGTTCACTGTTCCTGGCCTTTGCTTCCAAATGGTGACTCTGTGGGTCCCCTTAGGCTGCTTCACCTCCATGGTGTGGCCATGAGAGACATCAGAGCAGCATCCAAGCTAACTTGGATGCATTCATTGGGTTTGGAGGATGAGAGGGCTTAATGACACCAACGTGGGTGGGTTTCTGCCAGATGTCTCACCACAGACCTTGTGCAGAGAGCAGACACAATAGCAGTGTCCTGTCCTTAAGCTGTGAGCACTTGGGGCCACATCTGCCACCTGACTGCCGAAGGTCTCAGGGCTTATGGTGAGCGCTGGGATCGGAGCAGGAAGCCAGGCGAGGCGGGCACCAATGGAGGGGGGTGAAGCTGAACTAAGAGGATTTGCTGGCTGCTGTGCCAGGAAGCCCCTGGAGCAGCCATATGGCTGCAGCCACTGCTGGGCCCCACCAGCCACTGTGACTGTGAGAGCAGCCCCTTCCCAGCAGCACGGTGCCAGCAGCAGTGACCCTGCCACTTTGCAGCTGCTGGTGTGCTGTGTGGGGATGGGGCAGGATGGCTGCGGAGCAGAAGACAGGGCAACGAGGATCTCCATCAGCCTAGCAGAGCCCCACACCCCATGGCACACCCCACACAAACCCAGCACTCGTGGGCGTGTGGGAGAGGGCACTGGGCTGTGCTGCAGTAATTAAGTGAGGATCATGTGTCTGTTTCCTGGATCTTTACATCTGAATGAATTTAACTGAGTTTTAATTAAAGCTGTTGTGAATCCGCTTAAATCTGTGCTCCTTCCGTTCTCTAGGAAGATCTTGAACACAGAGGTGTGATGCTGTCTCAGGAGGCAGGAAGCCTCGAGCTGACAGCTAGGTACTTGTGGAGACCTAAATATGATGACCCAAATTCAGCTTTCAGAGCAGCGAGCCCAGTTCAGATGGCACAGCATGTGAGGTTGCCAGAGGCATCCAGCACTGCTCGATGGTGGTGAGATGTTGGTGGAAGTGACCACAAGTCAAGGTCATGGTCTCCAGGCTGGGAGCATCCATCAGGAACTCTCCTCTGGCAGACCAGGACTTCCTACACACAGGGTGAAGTTTGCAGGAGAGGGAGACAACACTTGTTCTGGGGCAGCTTGAGATCACTGGGTGGTTCCCACAGGGTCTGAAGGTAGTCAGTGTCACAACTCCGTGCCCTGAGGTTTCTCCAATGTAAATATATAGTTCTGTGTATCCTGGAAAAAAAACACAACAACCCTACCAAAACATTTCATTACACAAGTAAAAGGGAAAGGGTAAGAAGAGGACAAAATCTCCCATACAGAGCACTCAGGAAGCACTTAGATATCACTTAGGCAGTGACAGGAATGCGTAGGTAGAGCAGAACACAGCAGCACGTGCCAATGTAAATTTGGTGTGACTAGCACCTGACTCTTGCTTTTGAGCTGCAACTACAGAGAAGCATTTTAAGGGAATGATGCTTTCCTATTAACCAGGCAAAGTATTGATAGGGGATTTACTGGAGGAGTCTCTTTTGTGTTATGGACGTTACAGATGTACCCTTGTAGTGAACCATTACAAAGTATTTGCTCCTAGGTAGGGAGGAAAAAGAAATCGGAACCATTTCTTTTAACATCAAAAACCCTACGGAAATACATGAACCTGTCATTAATTATGTGAATGTAGTACTGGGGAGAGGTTTCTGTACATTTTCATAAGGTATCTGCATAGTTTGTTGTGTTTTATTTATGCTTAAATTTAATGAGATTGAATGAGAACAAGAACGGCACAGGATCCTCTCAAAATGGCAGGAAACAATAAGCAAACACTTCCCTGGACCTCCGTTTCAAACTGGTAACATGTTTTTCACTCTACATGTGTGGAGGAGAGAAGGCTTCAAAGAATGCCACTAGGAATCTCTGCTGAGAGGGTTTCCTGTTATCTGAGGGTTTCCTGCTATCAACCATAGCTGGGCAACCACACCACTGGGCTAAATTACAAAGGCAGGGCTTTAAAATGTAGCTATATTTATATGACATCTGTAACACCCGGGGGACCTGATTATGTAACACAGTACCAGGGATGCAGAAAACTGCCCTTTGCAGAGATTTACATCGACACATTTTCAAACGAGAAATACAGAACCAGGCAATGTGTGAACCACAACTTGAGTGCCTACCTTTCCATTGAAGCATCTTAACGAGCTGCTGTATAAAAGCACCAGAAATCAAAATCGTCATAGAGAAATGCCAGCAGAGCTGAGGTTGAGCAGAGACAGCGTGTTTAGGTGTGGGGATACTGGTGGGGGCAGCTGCATGCACCTGGGCCAGCCCTGGTCCGCTCATGGTGTGGTTTCTTTAAATCCTTCCTCCTGCTGCTCCCATTCCCATGGCAGAAGTTCCTGAGGAGCACCAGAGAGTCAGGAAATGTGAGGCTGGAAGCTCCATGTGGATCTGGGAGAGAATTTCCTTTTCCTGGAGATCTCAGGAGAACTACAGGAGAAGTGAATGCCTCTAACCTGCTTCAGCCCTGTCCAAAGGGAATTGAGTGCTTCCAAGGGACATAGCGTTTCTGAAGGGAAAAGCTGTGGATGGCATGGAGAGAAACACAAAGTGCATCCTTCCTGGCGAGGCATGTTGTGCTCAAGTTACACAGTGTCTCTGAGATTCTTCTGGGCCACATTTGGTACACCTCAAATTCTCCAGCTTTGGGCTTTTGCCCTGGGATGATACCAAATGTTACTAACAAAGGGGAAGGATGGGTTTATTACTGAATTACAGCAAGTACTAACCTCATATGTAGCACACCTTATTTTTTTTTTTCCCCTTCAATGTATGCAATGAGATCACTATTAGAAATATTCAAGCTCCTCACAGTAAACAGGGATTTTTGAATAGGTATTTCCTTGTCTCCATAGTCATCTGGACAGTTTTTTGTAAAAATTCAACTGTGAATTTCCTAAAGAAGTGAGTATTGCCAGATTGGTTTAATCCCTGCTTGCTTTATCTGCATTTCTAAGACTCAACCTGATTTAATTAGTAACCAGCATTACAGCACGTTTGGATTACTGTCCTATTAAGGCAATAAATTTTTAACAGGATTTAAAAGAAACATTTGTAAAACTCATTAGCTCTGGCCCAGTCCCCAGCCATTCAGTTGGACACGTGGTGGCTCCTGTGTTTGTGAAAGTCACACTTCTGAGCACGTTTCTTGAGTTTTTACCCTCAGATACTGAAGATCTTTGCACATCTTTCTGTTGGTCCCACAGAATGCAGCATATCAGAAGTCACAATGTCCAAAGTAGAAATGGATAGCATTTGCTTTCATAAATGTAGGAAGAAGTGCCTTGAATCTCAGATCAGAAACAGTCATCTCAGTTGGGATGAGGTGGTGAGCCCTGTGTAGCTGGGCGTAGCTGGATGCGTCCCACACCAACAGCTCTGCAGGACCCACCTCTCCGTCAACACTTCCACATCAGCAAATCTTAACCACTCATTTTGTTTAATGTAAAACTCACAAGACTTAGTTCTGCACCAGGGAAAAGCAGATCTTGCACCTCTCATGTTTAGCAGAGCACATTTCTCTCCACATTCTGTTTGAAAGCTGAACAAAGGCATAGATTTTAGCATGAGATGTAACTCATCTTCCAAAAGTAGAGCAGTCACTAGTCACCTTGAAGTGACTAAATGTAAATTCAGGGCATTCATCTATGCCAGTCTTACTAGCATCATTGCAAAGGAACATTGGTGCCACACTCAGCAGAACTTTGATACTGAAAGCAAATGTGGAAGGTACTTGACTATTGGAGGCATGGGGAGTGGGACCAGAACAGTGTTGGCTTTGCTGTCCTCTGGAAAAAGCAGTGGGAGATGTGAAAGAAGGTCCTGGGGAGAAATGTCTCAGCCCATGTCACTCCTGAGACCTCTGTGAGCTCTGGAGGCTCAGCACCATCCTGACCCCTTGAAACCTGCATACATGGAAGAAGAAAGAGCAGAGAAAAGGTGGAAGAAGAAGTGAAGATTCAAACAAAATGCAGTCATGGCTGGAGCTGAGGAAAGCACCCTTTGGGTTACTTTGTCCCTCCAGCATGTGGGCAAATCTCCAGAGGTCTGGTGGCACAGGAACAAACTAGAAAAAAGCCTGCAGCTCAGAGATCAGTGAGGGGACTCAGGGCCCCAGACTTCAGTCTCCTGTGGGAAGGTCACTTTAGCTGTCTGAGGCTGCAATGCCACTCCCCAGTTGGGCTTGGGGAGGCTGCTGGCACTCCTCTGACAGGTGAGATGTGCTTGAGATCCTGAGGCCAGCCCAGTTTCTACACGTGGCTGAAAAGCAAGGAAATGACATATCACTGAACCTGCAGCTGTGCTGCATGAGGATAAGAGGAAGGAAAAATGGACTCGTGCCTTTCACTTTGTCCTTTCCAGGCAAGGGCAATCCCATCTGGACAGGATAGTTGTTTTATAAATGAATTAATCTTGACAAAAATACCTTCAAATGAAATGAGACTATTTGAGCCCTGAAGGGGCTGTCCAGTATTCCTGTATCTGACTGAAGAAGCATCATAGTATCATAGATTCGTTTGAGTTGGAAGGGGCCTTTCAGTGTCATCTGTTCCACCTCCCCCCCAGTGAACAGGGACACCTACAGCTACATCAGGTTGCTCAGAGCCTGTCCAGCCTGACATTGGGCATGTCCAGGGCTGGAGCATCCACCACAGTATCGCTGGTTTAAGCTACTTCATCTCACCTGTTACTGATCTTCTGCTCCTTCCAGATTATCATCTCACAGTTTCCTCTTGTTGTTCAAAGGCAACACGGTCAAAGGAGGAATCGAGCATTGTGGCAAGTGGCTGAGCTCCACAGGGAGTCCCTGGTAAAACCCTTCATCAGATTTCTGTTTCTGGTCACTTGTGGCCATTTCTCAGCTGTGCCCTTTAAAAATCCCCAGAGGGAAAGGTACACTCTGTAACATGAGAGTGATGCTCTTCAAATGTTGAATGTAACGCAGTTGGTTTGTACACTCCTTTTCTTCCCACACTTGTGGATGAGAGGCATTATCTTCAACGTTACTTTCAAACAGATGCTTTCATATTCTTGTCCTCAGAAGTAGCCTGGACCTTTCTTTCTTTGGAGCAGACACAAAGAAATAAGAAAGGACAAGTGTTTTTGAGAGCTACCTCCAGGAACGTAGGATAAAACACAGTGCCTCACACGGACAAGTTATAAAAAAAGAACAAGGCAAGAAAATGAATGAGAAAAGAGACAGAATAACAGGTGAAGAGCAGGGAACAAAACAGTGTCCATCAGTGGTCTGACTAACAGCTGGGCCTGAAGGAAGGTGTAGACCTTAAACCAGTGGGTTGGAAAGATGAGGAAAAGGCCAAAACCGTGTCAGTGCAATGCTGTGTCCTGAGAAGATCCCACCGGTGCCCTGAGCAACAAAAATGTTGGGAGCAAGGAGATGTGTAAGCAAGGCAGCAGCTGCTCTGGCATGTGCACCGATGGGAAGCTGGTCACCACTGTGCTCACACTGCACAGCACCAACATCATTTCTCTATGGAGCAGAAAAGGGCATCAAAAACACTGAAAATTAAATAGCCAATGTGTAGTACACACAGACAGGCATGGATTTGCAAGTGTCCTTTGCCTGAGGATATGATTGATTCAGCAGTTGTGTATGATTTGAGTAACTGCTGAGTGCAGAGGGCCAAACTGAGGTGTTTGCAACAAAGTCATTAAAGAAAATACAAATCTGCCAGTTCTGCTAACTGACAAACTCTTGGAGAGTCAGCACGGAGCTCACAAGAGCTCAGTGAAAAGCAGAACCTCAAACCCAAGTGCTGCCTGCTGCTGAGAGCAGCCTGGAAGCAGTTCCCTCAATTCAGTCTGTGATTTCACATGCCCTGGAGTGTTTTTTTGAATGTTTACCAAGTAACTTTCTTAAATCCTTGTCTCTTGACAGAACAACTGAATGTCAAGGCTCTTGATTTATATTTATTTATTTATTTTATGGAAGAACACAGGAGCATCACATCAGTACTCAGGTTTCTGTTTCTCTAGCTACCCAACAGATGAGCAATGAGCTGGATTCGTGGTTATTTTGTGGCCGCTAGGCTCTGTAGATTGACGATGCTGTGCAAGTGGTGGAATAATTCACATGCAAACTCTCTGTACACACTAAACTCATGGCAGCTGTGGCTATAGAAGGTCATTAGTTGTTAGTTGCAGTAGATTTTGTAAGCTAACCTAATGAGAGCTTTATTTCTTTCTACTATTGTTTTATTCTACATGAAAGATGTAGGAGATTGCAGTGGTTTCTTGCTTTCTAAGTATAGAAATACAGGCTGTTCCAGCACTGTGTTTTATACATTTCTGTTATTTGATATAAGGCTGTGCCTACTTGCCCTTGATTATGTGTTTAATTATGTCTACAATATTCCATAATTAATCTCTTAAACAAGATCTGAAATGGAGATTAGCTCTTTTTATGATTCTCAGCTTACTCATCTGTTTCTGCTACACAAAAGAGCCAACGCAGTTAGCTTCAGCTATTCTGTTAACTCCTCATGCTGTGCTCCTAGTCCTGGTATTCCTTCCAACACTTCCAACCAGTATTTGCTATAAAAGTTTGGCAATCAACAAAAAAAGAAAGAAAAAAAGAAGGAAACAGCAGCTAGCAGCATTCTGAGATGGGATGGGTTTTCTATCTGGCCAGGCTCACACCTTTAAAATGTCCCTTCTGCCAGCAGGTCTCCTACATGCCCTTGACTCCCACTGAAGCACAAGAAAAACCACCCTGCATGAGCGCTCTGCTGCAGATTTCCCTCTTTCCACCCCAGCTCCCAGCCTGAATGTGCTTTGTCTGGGCGGCTGCTTTGATGTGGCAGCTCTCAAACAGTCACTTGAAGATATTGCTAAAGTCAGTCAAGGGTGGAACATCCAGCCCTGCTGTGCAGCCACACAGACACGTGCCAGCGGTGTGCAGGGAAGGTAGCAGTGCCCACAGTACCCCCTGAATTGGGGTCCAAGTGCAGCGTGGCTGCTGCTCACGAGGAGCTCTGTGAAAGCCAGGTGGGAGCAAGGCTCCGCCGACCCATCTCCAACTATTCACAAGTGAGCACAAGCAGGGTGGAAGCAGCCCTGCCAGAGCTGTCACACGCGTTGGTTTGGAACAATGGAGGATTGAGGGGGGTGGGAGAAAAAGTTGTTTGTGTACATCTGTCAATAAGGGAGCTTAAGTTGGGGATGAGAGGCGAGAGCTGCAGAGGTACTCAGGGAGATTAACTGCAGCAGATTTATAGGTGAAATCTGGTTAGTGTTGATGTAAAAGGTTGCGGGGGAGATTTTCAGAAGCGTGTGTGGGAGGAGACTGAGAGCATACTACTCGTTTTCTATTTTGGTGCCTAGCTTTCATCTCTGTACAACAGTCCTCTTGTGAGCTGTCCATGAAGAAAGCAGCAGTGAGCAGTCAGTGCTGATACCATCCATCACCCATCACGGAAAGAGGGGGAAGAAGTCCCCATTTCTTCCCCACCCCACCAAGCATTCCCATTCTCACACAAAGAAGGCACAATGAAACTCCCTGCTCCTCACAGATTTTCCAGATAAGTGGCAGCTGAGGTGAAGGTCAGAGAGGAACTGCGTGGTGCACAGCAGTGGCCTCTGGAGATGTTGGAGTTTCCAGTTTTGCATGAGGGAGTTTCTGCTGCACTGGGGAGCACCGACACAGGGAACTGCAGCCCCCAGATCCTCTGTCCTGTATTTAACCCATCCTCACCCACAGGCAATGGCATCTCATGGTGTTCTTCCTCTGTTTTATCCAGACATGTAGCAGCACACATGCAGTGGCAGCAGAGGGATGTGCATTGGGCATATGGACACACTGTGGGGAGAGGGGGATGTAAAAGCAGGAGTGGCTTTAACAAAACCCTGAACCAGGGCAATCTGTCTCTTTATTGCTGTGAGGAAACAGCAGCAGCTGCTGCTCTACCACGTGCACTTTGTTTTTCTTTCCAAAGGCAGAAAAATAAAGTAGGTCAGTATCTTATTTGCCAGAAGCAGAGATTAAGGATATTAAGAAAGGACACAGAATAGACTAAGCTGCTCAGGAAAGCACTGAGGATCCAACCTGCGTGGGTTTGTACATGACATGAATGAGAAATTCAGTTGCTGACGTGAAAAACAGGCATCATGTTCAGATACTGCATGAAGAAGAGATGCCAGGTGTGTGATAGCGGATAGAAAGTATGCATTAATTGGAAGATATTAAAGCAAAGTGTATGGTTTCTGGCTCTCAAAAACCAGGAGACTAGGTAGAAAAAAATAGCTGTCATCAAAAGAAGAGTGTTAATCAGATCCTACATCCCTTTTACTTCTAGAGCACTGCTCACCCAACAAATCTCTCCAAATTGATGGGAGGCATGGGTGACCAACAGCATTAGAGATGGCAAAACGTGCAGAGTGCAGCAGGATGTTATCTGTAGGACCACCACTGTAATCCATACCCATTAGTCATGGCACACACAATCACATATGAAGGACTTCAGTGTTTTGCCTTTAAGTCTTCACACGCTGAGATGATAATTGTGCTCCCAGTTCAGGCACATCCCATCCAGCAAGAAATAGGGAACGATGCATTTAAGACAAATCCAGTTAACAACAAGCAGTAAATTCCAAAAAAACCTGAGAGCTTTGCATGCTTTATTTTGTAACAAGAAAAAAAGAATAGAGACTTTCACTGAGGACCTAGAGAAGATCATATGCACAAATTCTAAAATGCAATGAGGATTTGTACACAGAGTGAAATCAGCTCTTCAGCATTAAAAAGTCAGACTGTATGTACACCGGGGACCATCAGCTGCCAACTATACACTGTTGTTCATCAATAGATATCATGCTGCTGTTCTGCAATTTGAGTGAAGTTTCAAGCAGTTTGGGAAGAATGTGATTTTAGTAGCTCTTCATGGACTAATTACAGATATTTTCCAGATAATACTATTAGAAAACAGAAATATCTACAGATCAAGCTTCAGGGTCCTCAGTGAAATTGGTCTGAGCGCCGTATAAAATAAGAGGAACAATCAGTGAAATTGGTCTGAGTACCATATAAAATAAGAGGAACAATTTTTGACCTGAAAAGATTGCAATCTAAGCAAACGAAAGGGAGAACTGATGAAAAGAGGATATTATCTCAGTTTTCCACAGGCAAACGGGAGTAACGTAGAGATTAAATGACTTATCTGAGGTCAGAAGGAGCCCGCAGCAGACTCAGCCATCAAAATCACATCTCCCAAAGTTCCAGATTTAACTACGATGCCATCTTCCTATTTTCATGCAATCATCGGGGATGAATAAAAAGAGAGAATAAACCCTTATTGCAGTCTGGAAATTAGTACAATATCTCTTAAGAGAAATTAAATATCTTCCCTGCATCATGTATCTGTAAGCAGCTTAACAGGTTTTCCATGGAGATGGGGTACAATGTTTTTTGCTTGCATTGCCTAGAGAATCTGCCAGTTAGGAGTATTTATGATCTACTTAAGATGCTTTGTTGTGAGCAAGTCACGTAATTCACGTTATCAGTTTTGTTAGAGCAGCCACATATTGTGCCACATTGAAAGGAAATGTTGCTTTGTGTACCAATTATTCCATTATTCCACACTTAACTGTGGCATGAATCAGCTTCAGAGGGAATGATTCTAACAGGCAACAAATCAGTATCTTTGGTGTGAGACACAGGAGAAGAGGATCTTCAGTGTGCCCAGTGAAATGCAAGTCTTGCTTGTATAAGGCATACAGAGCCTTGACTTCAATGGGGCACTGCAGGAACACCTCAGTACATCCATTCAGCACAAGAGACCTTTTTCTTCTACTTCCCAGTTTCTTGTATTCAACCACAGCTACTGCTTCCTTCCCTCAGGTCTCAGTGTATCTGTGGTATCACGACACATCTGGAACGTGATCTGAAAATAATGAGGATCCAACACCACTACCACCAAGCCTTTAGGAAACAAAAGTGTGTATGGAGTAGTACTGCCTTGGGGATGGGTTAACCATTCAAAGTGCATCTCCTTTTAGCATTGCAAAGCTCAGTACGCATCAGTTCCTTAGTTCTAGTGTGGCTTTCTCAGCAACATTCTCACAGGACAGAAACACTTCCTTTTCAGACCTAAATCATACCTCTATTTAGAATAGTCTCCTCTGTCTCAAAACTCCCTGCTTGCAGTTGAGACCACAGTTTGAAGTCTTTCTCTTAACCAGATTCATTGCACTGCAGCCCCTGATCCCCAGGAAGCTGAAGATCAGGCTTTTATCATTTTTTAGCCCAGGTGCACTCACAAAATTGCACTCGTTCTTATACCCCTCTCATCCCTTTTTATATCAGGTACCTTGACTAAGTATCAGGAGACCAGCTTTGCTTCCTCAGAGGAAAGGAAACTGATCTTAACTGTCTGAATGCTTGCTCCAGGGAATAGGGAAATACTAGTTCTAATTGTGTCCTCCTCATGGCAGGGACTTCCAGAGCAGCACTGGGAGCATTGCACGCCACCAGCACCCTGTCTGCTTGCACTTTCAGCTATATAGATGAATCCAAGATTGACAACAGCTTTCATCCAGCATGTTAGTATTTATAAATCATGTTTAGGGACGAGGGAGGTCAGCTGTAGTTCTCTTTTGTAGCTTGTTTCCTTCTGGGTAATCACTCTAGAAAGCAACTCCATTTGGCAGTCCATGATTTTGCCATTCAGAAGGCAGGATTTTGACCTGTAACAGTTCTCTGAAATGCACTCCCACGTGTCACCATGTGAACTGTCAACAAATCCCATTAGCTGCTTCGCTGCTGTTCTGTCACCTCATTAAGTATTGCTTGGACTAAAATCAGTCACCATACATTGCATATTCCATCCTCTTTAAGTGTACGGCCTTTGAGAGTATGAGAGGTAACGGCCTTAAGTTGCACCAGGGAAGGTTCAGGTTGGGAAAAATTTCTTCTCAGGAAGAGCAGTGAGGCAGTGGAACAGGCTGCCCAGGGAAGTGGTGGCATCACCATCACTGGAGGTGTTTAAGAAGCGTGTGGATGCGGCACTGAGGGACGAGATTCGTGGGCATGGTGGGGGCAGAGCTCCCACGCCAGCCTTTACTTTCCAGGCCGCATTTTTAATCTACCCCAGAGTTGAATTTGCTGACCTGTAAAAGCAGAGGGACGTGACAAGCAGTGCCTGACTCCTCACGTGGCTGAGCGGGTCACCCACAGCTCCCTGCACACTCAAGTGAGAGAAAGAGGTGTTTTCCCACGTGCTTGCAACAACCCAGTTCAGCAGTGCTCCCCTGCCTGAGGCCGCCCGAGCACCAGGAGCAGCTGCTCACTTGCATGCAGAGCCAAGGGTGGCCAGCCCCGAAGTCATGTCCACATGGGGGGCACACAGCTGGGAGATGGACCCCAGCAGGTGGCCCTGGGACCTGGCCACCTACCAGCAGCATGTGATTCCTCCTGCAGGTTTGCTGGAAGGGGCAGTCAAGGGTAATTTATTTGGATGCTGGCTTAAGCTATCAGAGTCATTTCATCTATTTCCCCTTGTTTTTCTGCGGTGTACGGCTTTGACACATACTTCTGTGCTATTTCAAAGTTAGCACTAAGATCTCAGGATAACTTTAACGCAGTTTGCACAACGAACTTAACATGACTTTCTTGTTCAAATGCTCATGTAAAATTCACTTGTGTTTCACAGACCTCCTCTAAGCAGTACAAATCCAGTATTCTGGAAATGACTGAGAGTGCTTTCAGGATCACCACACCACTCGGTAACCTCACAGGTCTGGGCTCCCAGCTGCAGACTCACAAGACCTGCTGGGATGCCTGCAAGAATCTTCCCTAGGGCGTGACACAGCTGTGATGCGGCTTAAATTGTTAATGCCTGAAAAACAGATTTTGTTTAACTTGTAAAACCAAGGCCTGATAAAACAAACCAGATATTAAGGTCTGCTAAAACGGGCAGTGAGAGGGAAAAGAGGACAGATTCTATGATCTTTGTTCTGCAGTAAGGAAAGAAGTAATTTGATTTATTGGTACTGTAAGCATTATGGCTGAAAATGATAACGCAACAGCAGCATGGCTGCGTTATGTGAGGAGCCCCGGGCTCTTTCCAGTGCTCTAACCCAGTTTGGATGGCACACGAAAGCTCATCTGGCAATGACAAGCGTTTGAATGGCACTAAACCCAAGGAACCACACACAGCGCTGAGAGCTGCCTCTCTGGCTGACATTAACAGCAGCTAATTTCTCAATTCTCAACTCACCATAAAGCCCAGTGATGAGTATCATACATTCTAGTAACAAGCTGTACTTAAATTTGATCGGTTTTATCCCTTCTGCAAATAAATGCATGAAGCCAAATGTACTGCATTCAATTACTGTTATAAATGTCATAATTTTACCCACAGCAGAAGCCATCCCCCCCCCCCAATGCCCCACTTCTGTTCTGCTTCACTTCATGCCCACAGAACCAGGTCCCTGAGGAGGAGGAAGCAGCTGTACGGACGGTGGTAATGCATTTCTGTGCTCAGCCCTTCACCCCAGTGAAGGCTGGAAAGCGAAATGAGGCTTAGCTGAGTTTGTTAATACCAATCATGGCATAAAGGCTCGACAGCTTTCTTTCTCACTGCCTCTGCAAAGCATCCAGGTTGGAACACCTTCAAGACAACGGATCATTTTGGAAAAAAAAAAAACAACCTTGCATGCATGGCAAATGACAAATGGTGAGGTCTTGGTGTCTTTAGAGAAGCCCTGCCAACCCACTTCAGGAGCACGAAGCCACCACGTGAAAAGCTACAGTGAAGGTAACGGTGAGCCCAAAAGATTAACAGTCTCTCTGAAGCTGGATGAGCATCACTGGTACAGCTGCAGTTCTGCTTAATGACCCAAACTCTGCTAAGTTCCCATGACCCTGTAACAATGAGATGCCCTAGCTCTTCCTACGCTGTAATCATGATTTCTAGAACCATCCCAGGGAAGGAGCACACAACACCCTTGCTACCCGTGCAGCTAACACTAGCAGCAGTCTGTTACCTGTTACACTGCAAAGCCTTCAAAGCAGCAGGGCTAGACACAAGCAGCACGATTTCAGAACTCCTCTTAACTGCAGTAAATCAGAGCAGCTCTTCCTAATGCTCCTAACGATGGGATGATGCACTCTCCGCATCCTCAAGCACTGCCCTCCCAGC
Source organism: Callipepla californica brunnescens (assembly GCA_023055505.1). Classification (NCBI taxonomy): domain Eukaryota; kingdom Metazoa; phylum Chordata; class Aves; order Galliformes; family Odontophoridae; genus Callipepla; species Callipepla californica. Next base: position 106,126,798 of record JALIRH010000001.1, on the reverse strand, counting down.
CCTTGGCAGAGCCTGGCTAATGGTCTTCAGAAAGAGGTCAGTCCATTAGTTCAGTACCTCAAATATTAATAAATGAAATGAGTTCTTACTGCTAACATTGACCCTTGTTACTGCTGCTGAACTCCAGCCGACCAGCCTTTCTCCTGCTACAGTCTGTAAGCAGAAATTCATTCCTTTACAATCTTGTGATCTGCATTTGGTATTCAATATCCTCCACACAATTGCTGCTGGAGGAGCTGCTCTCCCTTCATTTTCTCGGTTCGTTTCAGCAAATACTCAGATAGCAGTTATCTCTCCTTTCCCAGGCTGTCCTCTGGCACTGCAGATAGCCCTGTGTGCTGGGGGATACGAGGAACGAATTACAGAGCTCTGCTCAGCCTCCTGGTTTTTGTTTTGTCCCTTTCGTTGCCTCCAAAAGCTCAGCACTCTTCCCTCTGCACCTTATTTCACAAAGTCCACAGCCTGTGCTTGATTTTCATGTTCTCCCACCACAACGTGCATTTCCCACCCAAAGCCAATTTGCTACAACTTGCCAAAAAGCACCACCAAGTTAATACCTACAGAGGTTTGCCCAGGTGAGGCCCCATACCAGGCACCAGGAGTGCCCGTGCTTCTCTTGAAACCCTACAAACCTCTGTATGACAGTGTGCACTCACACCGGGATTTCAGCTGTTATGAAATGGAGCTACAAAATGCCACGCTCCTTACAGGGAAGGGATTGCATCGGCATTAACTGCCTTTCTTTCACAACCCATCCCTTTTCAGCGTGCTTCATAATTGCCTTTGGTATTCCTGCATGCACAACAATAAGCATGGGAAAAGTCATTCAAATAAAGTTATATGAGAGCAATCGGAACCTCTTTCCTGATCATGTTGTCTTATTGCGTGGAAAAAAGTCCCACTTATTGTAATCACTCAGAACTGAATTCCAGCCCCATGGAGGTATCGCTCTATCGAGAAGTGTTTGAGCCAACTATTTGTCTACGTTTCCTTCATCCACATAATAGATGTATTACACTTCAATTATGAGCAATCAGGGATCTTGGAAGGTGAAAAAAGAATTTGTAGGAACAGTTTATACTATCCTATACATACACTGGTGTGACCTCAGACACATTTGGCCCTTAAACTTCTATTTAAACTCTTGAACATATTGTGGACTAATAGGACACTTGTACATCGTCAAGGAACCTAAGAACCTCAGTCCACGCCATGCGAAATCCAGCAAGAAAACAAGGTGTTAAGAATCATTTATTCCGTCAGCACACTACCAAAAAACGTGACTGAAAGCTTCAAGTGGGGTTAGGAGACAAAGAAAGAAGGCTCCAACCACTGGGAGCATTTCCCCATTGGAGTGCTCTCACGCGGATCTCAAACAAAAGCCGAAACTGCAGCAGTACTGTGCTTTCATGGAGAGGGACTGAGCCGAGCTGCCAGCTTCGGAGATGAGTGCATTTCTGAAGAGTGTCGGCACTCCTGGGCATTCTGAGAACAACCTGCCAGCAGCTGAGCCACGTTCTCACTAGGGGACAACCATCTTTAAGTGCTTTAATCCCAAGAGCTTCAGGAGGTGGAATGGAAACTCAGAGCGGACAGCAACATTTTTAGGATCACTGTGTCTAACATCAAATTCTGACAGTATCGTGGCCAACATCAAGGCTCTCGCACCACTGCATCAGCCCCTCCTCCCCACACCCCTCCACCATGAAGATCAACACAGCCGAGTTCATCTCCATTTCTGCCTTTATGGAGCATGCACACAGATGAGCATGTTGATGCCCTTCATGTAGCAGAATTGCCACAGGAGACCAAACCCCACTGACAGATGTTGGGATTGTTGTGGCACGTGGCTTAAACGCACTGCTGTGACTTGCAGCAGTTTCGACATTCCCCCTTAATGGAACAATGCAGATTCTCTCACAGTGTTGTTCCAGTACTCCCAAATGAAGCAGCTCAAGAAAACAAACCTGCAGCCCGTTAGGTTGCGTGCAGCCACAGGAGGGTTCCAGTCTGTGACAAAGATGACAACATTGCCTATAGATCACAGAATCCAATGCTCCAGTCCATTAGTTTCCAACTGTACTATGAACAGAAACCATATTGTCAGCGCAGATCAAGATGGAGCTCAGTGCAGACTAACTCAGATTGCCCAGAGAGATATCCTACCCTTGGAGGCACTCAAGATCAGGCTGGATGGGGCTCTGGGTGCCTGATGGAGCTGTAGGCATCCCTGTTCACTGCAGGGAATTGGACTAGATGGCCTTTAAGAATCTCTCAAGCAATTCTTAAAATCCACATACTTAACCTTGAACACTGCATAAAGACAAGTAGTTAGGAAGAGCTTTGTCAAAAACTAGTTGCTATCTTCACTGAATGAACACCATAGTCCCAGTAAGCCTCAGAGCTAAGAATTAAAGAAAATAAAATGCTTAACTGAAAAAAGCTGTTGAGAACAAGGTGGTGCTTTCAGAAAATCATTCCAGTTTGGTACCCCAATTCACTGGTTTTTGAAAGTATTAATTTGGATTACCAAGTATGGAGTAAGGGTAACACTATATAAACAAGCAGAACTCTCTTCTCCCAGCACCAAGGTCGGGCACAGAATAGTGTCTGTAATCAAACAGCAGCAGCATAGAGACAATAACACACAAGGAACCTAAGCCAGTCCCCAAAACCTTAATTCAAGAAACCAGTCAATAAGTAGAGTCATTCCTTACTCCATGGTCAGTTCCAGATGTTTCACCTGTAAAAAATTAACTTTCATTCAGCAGATTTAAAGTCTACACACTGCTATTATAAAGGGACTGTTTAGTATTGCCAATCTAATTGAACATTAAGATAATTTTATTTTAAGCTTTATGGATTTTCAAAACATGTACAAATAATATATTCATTACAAAAATTCCATTTACTGAAGTTTCTCCATGAATATACATCAAGCATCATCCCAGCACACAGATAAGTGACTTTTACAGAGCAATAAGCAGCCATCAGGACAGCCAGTCCCTCGGGACACACCACAATGGAAAGAGTTTTCCTTCCCGTTGCCACATCCAGCATGTAAATGATTTTTTACTAGCCAGGTCTGCAGTTAAAATGCCATAAGTAAACTGACCGTGGAAGTCAGGAGGCACTCAGAAGCCCTGGAAGGGAAAACAAGCAGTATTTCTCAAGTTTGCTAGTTCAGGGGTAAAAATCCCTGAGGGCCAGAGAAAAGCAAACCAATCTTCTTTGATGGAAAGATGCTTGTTAAGGGGCTTCACCAATAGCTTGTGAGGATAAATGGAAGATTGAAGAGCAAGAGGAAGACAAAGCAAGCAAGCAAGTCTGGGTGGGTGTAAACGTAAGGCCAGGTGTTGAGGAACACTGCTGGGGGGCAGCCTGGGAAGCACTTGACAAAGGCTGCCTACTTGCCAGACAGAAAGCACGACATGTGTATGCACCAACATTGTCAGTAAGGCAGGAAAGACATTACAGTATATGACAAAATCTGTAAGCCCACTTGATTATAAACGGTACATAGCTGACCTTGAGAGTTGAGCCATAAACAAAGATTAAATGAAATGTTACGCTCCCATTTCTAAGTCACATCCAGGCCATTAACTACTAGAAGCTAGTAGTTCCAAAAAAAGGAAACCAGGAGATCTGTATCTATTTTAGAGTTTAGTGCCAGCACTGAATTACTGTTTACCAGAATAGACTTTTAATTCATCTGAACCTGGAAGCTGACCAAGAAGCGTGGCCCCAACCTTCCACTTCACTTCAGTTGCATGGCTGAATTGATTTTCAGTGCTGTTTAACACATAAGCAGGTCAAGCCAACTCGACCAAACATCAGCACACCCATGCTGCTCACTGAGGCTGAGCCAAACCTTCAGAGCATTGGAAGAGAACTGCGGTATTTTCAGGCTTTTGAAACATTAAGAAATCTGTTCTATCTGAAAGAGGCACCAAGCACCATGCCAAGCAACACTTAGAAGTGCAGCAAAAATGGTGGAAGTGATCAAAGCAGACCGGCCAAGTATAAAGATCTACAGGGTAAGGCAGGTTTCATGACTGCTGTCTACAACCAGCTACAGGCTTAGAACCATCAGCTACTAAATACTGAGCCTTAAGAGCAAGCTTTAGGTTCTGAGCAAAGGTTGAATCAACTACCAGCAGGGAGGAGTGACCAAGCCTGAAACTGGGTCACCTTTAAACTGAATAGAAAGCAATAATGATTCTTAAATGAGGCTCTCGCAGTAGCTGTGCTCGCTCAGCGGGGTGGGACTTCAAAGAGAGATGCTAATAGCATGGGTCCTGTGCTATTTTATTCCAGAATTTAAGTTCTTTTCCTCAAGGGGTTACTAGTTAAGCAATGCCAGCCCCACTTCCCCTCCTTTGTAAGGCAGCTCAGGGACTGCAACAACAGTGCATACTCATTGTGTGTTAGTTTATGAGAATAGGAGCAGCAAGTTCCCAGAGCTCAGCTGAGCATTACTGTTTATTACAAGGCCTTTGGAAAACAGCAGCTACAGATTAACACACTCCCTTTCCCTGAAAGGCCTTCTCTAGCATGCCTATGATGAGTAAGAAACACAGCCAACTGCTGCAGCTTGGCTCATAATAGTTTTTACCCTATCTGACATTATTTTAGGACCTAGTTCCACCTAAGATAGAGATGTGCAGTTTCACAGAAGGACCACTTCTCTTAACAAGCTCTAGACTTCAGGCTTTCGCCCTCGATTTAGGTCACTAGTAATTGGGCGTGTGGAAAATGCACAGGCTCAGTACAGTGTTGCTTAATTAATTTCTTAGTCCGTTGATTTGGCAGTTGTCCTACAAAACAGAACAGTTGGATATTTACACTCGTATTGAAAGAACACGTCGTGACAATAGGTAGCCACCCAAAAATAAACCTAACTCTTCCTGTACTAGTGACATACTTTAAATAGCCTGAAGGATAATATAAAAGCAGTTTTAGTTGATCAGGTGAGATTATCAGCTTGTCAGTTAAAAGGTGCCATTTCTCCTAAATAGTGCTCTGATTAGAGAGAAATAAAAAGAAACATTCTACCACGATCTTCTCATAATGAAGCACAGAATCAACAGGTGCCACATTCTTGCAGCCAACAAAGCAGAATCAGCCACAGCACATTTCTGTCTGGGTCATCATATTCCCACTCAGTCAGCACTGCAGCTATGAAGTCAGAGAGACCACTGGGCCCAGTTCTGAGCTGTACTGGGCACCGTTTGGTACTGTAATTGCTCCTGCAACGATATGTCTGTGATAAAGACAAACCCACCACTTCACTAGGAATCAGAATTCCTCCTCTCAGAAGTCCCCTGCCTCAGCCCTTCAGCTCACTTCTTGAAGGACACGGCGCAGCCCTGCTGAGTCCCGGCCATCCTGCCAAGCTCTGCCTTGGAGCTCGCTTTGCTGCCATCTATTTACTTCTCCACAGGTCTCATGTGCTTTAAGGTAGATCTGGCTTGAGCCCAGACAGCAAAGGAGAACAGACAGCTGCCTCTCTGCAGGGCCTTCTCTCATGGTAACCCAGAGGGCTGAGCTGGAAAAGCTGTCCAAGGCTGCTCCACACAACCGCTTTACATAACCATCACGTACCTACATGAGCAATGTACTCTGAACCAGGAAGTACTGCTTGTTTTCATGAAGAAACAGCTTTTGTGCTTTTTAAGGCTAGCTTAATCTGTCTACCTTGATTTTTGATACAAAACTGTTTTCTGTAAGTGACCTCTTCCAATGCGAAAGGGCTGAAGACTGAAATAAGATCGCTTTAGCAGTACTGAAAGAAGTCCATCTCTTAGAAAGCCTTCCATACAGGGGTACACTCAGATGGCTCTTGCAGTAAAAACCACATACAACAGTATTTGCAAAAAAGCTTCATATAATCTTTTGAGTCCATAAACTCTAAACAATAAATATGAAAATGTACACAGCACATGAGAGCAGCTAAATATTAACCAATTACAAATCGATAATGCCTACACTGTCAGAGATGTTTGTTTCACTAGTGTGGTACAACACAAGCTTTACATGTTTTTTTCAGAGGAAAAGCAGAGAATCAAGTTGACACAGGTGAAGGGCAGACAACAACTAACAAGGCACAGAAACCTCTCGTTGTAACCCTGTAAGGCACCACCGTGCAGATGTGGAAATCAAAGCCTGTAGTGGAAAAAAGGAGCCAAAACATGGATAAGGTAGTTCAACCATGGCCATCTCCTTGAGAATAAAAAGACTTATGAATCTTTATTTACATTTGTAGGCTTTTAGAAAATAACGAAGCAGTGACTTGTACTCACCAAACACGGGTCAGAGTTAATTTCACCCATTCAACTTCACAAGTGCAACTCAATCACCCCCTCTACCAGCCCTATTAACAGAGTCCTGCATCTAATCTGGTGCCAAAGGGACAACTGCCAATTACGTCAAGTAATTTTTATACAAGAGACTTCAGGGATTAGGATGAGAATAACGTTGTTTTCACATGTAACTAAAAAGGATTCAAATCCAAAAGATAAACAAACAGCAGGATTAATCTAGGGATCTTAATACCCAAAGTTTTCTTTTGTACATCCACTAATGATCAGGGTGCTGACGCTGTACTTCCCTGTTCTGTTACCTGCTCAGAAAATTGATCACAAGATAGAAATTGATAGAATCCTTCTCCCTTATTAAAAGCCTACAGATAAAGTTAAGTTTACATATGGCAAGTTTTCCTTTTCTTCTTTTCTCTCTTAAGTGTCAGGAAGCCAACTATATTCTGCTAGATGAAGTTTGCCTAGCTACATGTTTCCAGACTACAGAAATAGCACAGGTTGGGTAGGTTTTCACAAGGTAAGAGGGAGTCTAATAACTAAAGTTTCCTCTCAAAGAAAGGCTTAGTGTGAGGCACTCCATTTCTCATGAACTTCAGACACACGGATGGAAGATTGTTTTGTACTTGGGAGCAGTGTCAGTAGGCCGCACTTCCAAGATTTCTGCTTCCGTTCTTGGAACTTGGACGACTGCTCAGCGCATGGTTAGGCAGTGTGAATAGTCAAGTTCCATTCAGATATTGGCCAAGTTTTTTCCTATGTGTTTTACTCTCTTCCTTCTATGCTTAAGTACTTGCAAATCTAAACATTCAAGATCAAACACATGACCTGTAGCTCCCATCAATCTACTGAGCTGCCAGAGAACAACGTCAGGCCAATCTATTGTATTTTAAACAATAGAACAACTAGAAGAACAATCTTCAGTAATAAGTTCACATTCATATAGCTATTTGCTGAAAGGCTATGCCAGCTTCGGCATGCTTCATTCCCTATGTTCAATCCTGTTTTAAGGAAAGAACACTTCGAGCAAATACACTGTAAACAGAGTCAGGTTACAGACTGCAGTCACAGACACCAGTATCACTGATCTGACAGCTTTAAGGCCAACATTTTATAATTGGGAATATATTACGCTTTTTCAGGGCACTTAATATACTGAATAATAGTACTGGGTGACATTTAGCAAGAGTGTATATAGTTTTACCATATGTGATGTACAGACACAGCTTCAGTTCCCAAAATAGAAAGTTCAAGTTTTCTTGCCAGATAAAATCAATTTATGAAAGACCACCTGTGTTTTCCTATACTGAATGAAGATTACCATTTCAATTTAGTGCAAACTGATTCAAGTCCAAAGACATACCAACCATACCACTCCTTGATTTTCAGTCACTACTTATCAAGTGTATTAAAAGAAAGAGGCAACTACACTTTATATGCATGTAAAGAACAGCAAACACCTGACAACTAGCATGCTGTTCTAGTCTACATCAACAAAACTTGCTGATATACAAATGATGTTTTGGTCATGCAGCACAGACCCATCCTCAGGAACAATCCATCTTTTAATTCAGCCAGTCTGAACAGAGGAGCCAGATCTCAGCAGGTCATCCGGGCCACTCCGTACTCCAAGCTGACAATAGCAGGCTCAGCTTTTGAAAGCTCTTCCATGAATTCACTGTAACGATTGTCTGCTGTGTTGCTGCCCTCTATAGTTCTTACAGCATCATTCAAAGGGATCAGAGGCTGATCTTTCTTGAAACACGGAGGGGTTTTCAGCGTCATGGGTGCAGGATGAGCAGACTGCTGATGTTCCTTCAGAAGGACCACATCTGACTGCCCGCTCTTCTGCTTTAGTTTCTGAAACAGAGAACAGTTTGCCAACTGTGAGCGCCACTGATCCACTGATGACATTCTGGTTTCAGTGCAGATGAATTCACTTCTTTTTCTCACTAACTCAACTTCTGTAAAACCTTTATTGTACACCCCGGGCGAGATCTGAAACTAGGTAAGCTTTATGCCACTGGGTAAACTAACATTCTTCCATGGTTTACAACAGATGCTGCAAGCACTGTATGCTAAAAGTATGCAGGTGAGCAGAAGACAAAAGGCTGCTTGTTAGTTCATAGTGAAGGAGAGATTCTTTCAGGCTTGTCCCTTGTCGGGTTGCTATTAGGACAGGAATGTATTCTGGAGTACAGACAGTGGCCTCAATACTAATAGCAAACAGGGAGCTTGCAGCAGAAGAGGAGTCTCTTAGAGAGAGAAAAAGCAGCATCATAAGCCTTTATATCCTTCCTAAAACTTCCTACAACACCTAACTAAAGACCTACTCTGAAAGCACAGTGCAAGAGAAGAGGAAAAAATTTGGGTAAGGTTTTGTTTTTAATTCAAACTGTCTCACCCATAACTGAGAGTTTGAAGTAAATTCTCTACTTGTTCATGTCTTCACACTCCATTATACCCTAAAACTGAGTCCAGAAGACTCCCTTCGGTGTGATATCTGAAGCTGGATCACTATATTAGATATCAAGGTGGGGAGGGGGTTCTAATTTGCCACACGGACATAACTGATGTCCCCTCTGCAATGAAAACTGGGGTGTCAGCTACTGTTTCCACTGGCCATGTACCGACTACCAGAGAGTTTACCAGTTCACCAACCTGCAACAATCTCCCCCAAGGTGCAAGCTGACCACACTATTTTGGTCCTACTTGCACCTTGCAAGGCCATTTTACCTTGTGTTTCCTGGCTCTAGGTCCTCAGGGGCAGTAAGCAGAAGATTATTTGTGGTGCAAATTTGCAGAAGCATCATTATCTGTAATTTGTATCCTAAGGGGAAGGTTTAAAGCACTGGGTCTGCCATCCCTCGATCTCTCATTCAAGTCGCACAGGGTTTCAGAGTCTCTTGGTCTATTCTTGGACACCACTGGACTGTGAATCTACCTTCAGAGTGGCCCTTAAGATCCCATTACATCTTTCTATTAGGCCTGCTCCTGTTGGACTGCACAGGGGATGAAACCACCATTTGATGTTCTCTTTGGTCCACTTCTGCAAAGCTGCATCCATAAAATGTGTACCTTGGTCACTCTCTCAATGACCTGAGGAATCTTGTAAGATGCCAGCAGCCTTTGAATTAATAAATGATTTTCCCCATTGTGTTGGACCAGTGCGTACAGCCTTTGCCTTAGGGCAGGGTGGGTAGTAAGGGATGCTAGTTTCAAAATCTCTGTTCTGTTTACTCTGATGCTTTCTGCCCGATGTACCGTAACCAGAGCAACCACACTGGTCTCTTGGTTTTGCTTAAATCGATGTACTAGATACACAAGTTTGGCTGCCAGGTAGGGCATGCCATTATACATAACATGGTCTGGGTGCTGGGCCACTGTTTGGGGGCACCCCCAACCAGCCTATCTTGCATCTTTTCCATTTTTTTTGAGTTAAAACTGGTTGGATTTCAAAGTTCCATTCAAGCCAGATAGTTTTGAGATCCAATCTTTTAGTTCTTTTATTTACAGAATCTGGTTTATGTGAACTCCCTTGTTCAGGGTCTCCAGTACCTTCTAAATACGTTTCAGACTTCCTGCAGGAGAAAGATGAGATTGGCTTTTTCCCCCATCAGTATTATGACTCAAATTTTTCCAATTCTGTTGCATAGTGATGGATTCTCTTCAGCTAAAGCTTTTTCAGACATATTTAACCAATTTAAAGCCATCACCAGTGGCCACACCACAGCTGATGTAGCCAACTGTTGTTCTCTGGTAATAAGCATGTCATCGCTGAGACTGAAAATATTTGGTCATGAAGGCAGGGGACTCATGGATATCTCCCCCAACCCACAAGGGGTCCCATTTTTCAATTACAGAAGCAATCTCATGATAAGGGATCCTAAGAATCCTGGGATGTGCCCTGTCAGGATCTCATTCAAAGAGGTGTTCTTTCCCCATCCAAAAACTCCATTACATTACTCAGAAATGTCATTTTAGTATTTCAGAAATCTTGTGATGGAGTACCTTTAGAGGGCTAGGTTCCTGCCTGGCTCACCACTAATATGTGGCAAAAGAAGACAATGACAGTGCCTTCTTCTGGGACGCAAGCATTTTGGAGCAATCAGAGTTGACAAAGAAGAATTAGATCACCCCTTCCAACAACAGGTGACATCTGGAGAGGAATGCAGTCTGGAAAGATGCTGCTCACCCTTAATTGAGGGTAAGGAGGGGTGGACCCAAAGTGCACCTCTTCTGGTCATTCAGGTGCACTGCCTGCACCTGAGCTCCCTGGGTTAGCCACACCTTCCCACCTGGTGCTCAACCACTGGTTCACACCATGTCCTGGCAGTTTCACTGCACATACATTAGAAAAGTTTTGAGTTTCTTAAGAGGAATTACTTTGAAGTTCAGCATCTTAACTGGCATAACAGAGCATGAGCTATACACCACTCATTAATCTGCAGCAGAATCAGGCAAGATGTTCTGTTCAGTCTTTCCTGACTGTTTAGTGCAGCAGACCAGCACTGACAGAAACCTGGTCTTTGTATTATGCTTAAAGACAACAGTAAACCCAATGTGTATATCCCATAATTAAGGTGACTTAAAGTTCTGTGTATCAGCACATGAAGTTACAAAGAACAATAATTAGGGCCTCCTGCTTCAGTAGCCACAACTGAAATAAAACATTTTTACGCTTAGTTCAGTGCCACAGCTTGCAGCTATGGTGAGTGTCTGTCATCTAAGCTAAGTTCCACAAATTCAACCGATACTAAACCATCTCCAGTTTTGTTTTGGTAGTAGAAGCAGTCTAACAATTTATTTTGCCTTACCGAAGGACTACATTATGTATTCAAGAATAGAAGCATACAGCAAATGGTGAATCCAACAGTATGTAGAGCAAGCACCAGGACACAGAATAATAACACTCATAATAGCTAGCAGCATTACTACAGGCTTCACACACAAGCTGGAAGAACAAATACACTTATTTTGTAATACTTACAGCTTCCAGTTGTTTAATGTCTTCCTCCAGTTGTTTATTTTGTTCACTCATGTTCATGATAAGATCATACACAGACTGCCTGGGATGCATGCTTCGGTCAAATTGATGGTACATATTTCTCCAAAACCTGCACATAACAGACAGTCTTAACTATGTGTAATATAAATAACATTGAAGAAAAATACTGTGTGTATTTCTAACTTACTTAAAATTGAATGCCACTGTATTAGGCTCCAGAAGAGTTAGATTTGGAGAAAAACTTGGATTATACAAAGGATTCCTGTATTTCTTTTGTTCATCTAGAAGGAAAGGCCACAAGGAATACGTCTTCTCTTTTAACCTTAAGGCAACAAGAGATAAAGATCAAGACACTGACTAGAAGTGAAAAAAACAGAAGCTATTCAACACCGTAAATCCATCTTGGATTATTCTTTAAATAAGTTACCAGAAAGAGTTATAAATTTTTAATTCAAATACTTTTAAGTGCAACTAACTTATTCCTGTCATCTGCTAATGTTGGACAAACGTTTCAGCTATGGAAGAAATAGTGCTTATGCTGTGCAAGTTTTTTCTCATTGTAATAAATGCTGTTTAAATACTTAAAGACAAGAAATGAGCTGTTGAAAACTTTCCAGAAGTTTTCCAACTGAAAGCGCTGAGACATCCTATCAATACTTCCAAGTTATATATATATATATATACACATATATATATATATATATATAAAAAGCATTCAGCATGAAAAAGCATGAAAAGCACTGCTGCTCTTCAGCATCACTTCAACATCACTTTCTACTTCGCCAGTTTAATTTTGAGTGCTATAGAGAAGATTCACAGTAGTTCTTAATCTGCCAGAACAAACAGACACAATGCATCTGCTTACTTCAGTTCTTCTCGCTCTTTTTGGCAATTTCCAAGGAAGTTTCCAAACTGGCACGAGTGGACATGTTCATGGATCTGAAGGAGGAAAGCTTCATTGTACTCAAAGGCTTGTGGGAACTGCTCAGTCAGATTCCATACAGCCTCTAAAAACTGAGTGAACACTGGTGAGATCTCTTTTGGATCGCCATCCAACTGACAGCACCTGGAAGACATTGCACAAACAGATACACTGGTTTAACTTAACAACTGAGAACAAGTGCAACTATGTTTTTTTAACTACAGCATGTTAATTTGACACAGCTCTTGATTCAGAGTGCCATGTCAGCTGAAAATAGCTTATTCACCACAAGATTTCTAGTAACAATACAGAAGTTTAACATACACAAGAAGGTTTTTCCTCTTTTTCTTTAATGCACATGCCCAAATATTAAAGCAAAATGTTGTCATTTTTTGTAGTATTTGTCACTCAGTTCACTGTATACATTTCTTTACATTGGAAGAGCAAACTACCTGTCAGAGAACTTGTGCCCAAAGGAAATCCAGTCTTTCTCTATCAAGACCTAGAAAAAAAAACAACAAAATATCTAATGCAAAATTTTATTGTCTTACATCTACAGAATTAACCTCACAGAATTGTCAGTGTACTGTATTTTAAATCTGACTCAATGTAACTACAGTAGGAACAATTATTTATCATTCTGCAGATCCTTCATTTTGCTGTAAGAATTTTTCTTTCTACAAAAGATTTGCAAGTCCTATCTGTAAAACTACTAAAAAGAGTTTAACAGGCTGGCAATCAGAAAACTTCTGTTAAAACAGACACATTTTAAGCATACAAATACTGCACAGTTTCTCCTAAATGGATTCACATAAATGAATTACCATTTTACAGAAAATTAACTGTTATGTATGGGAAAAATGTTAGTATTGCACTCCTGCTACTGAATTAACCCAAAATCACAGCTATCATCTTAACATTTTACAGCAGTAAAATTGCTGATATCAGCACCAGCTTGTTGTATCACTCCAGTTGTAATATCGAGCACAAAAAAGAGCAGGGAACCAATTACTCATTGCAGAAGGCTTCTCAAAAATTCTAATCAAAAGCAAGGACTAAAGATGCATGAAAAAAAGAAATGATTAGATGAGGTCCTTAAAGATCACAGGCATCCCCACTAGCCATGAGCAGCTAATCCACCAATTCCTTCTCACTCCAGCTTTTGTGGCTTGTATTACTTGTGGCAGTTAGATAGCAGTGAATACACTGAACTAATTTTGCATGCTAACTACAGCATTTCCATAATGCCTTGCCACACCAAAGACACAGTTGATCTTCCCACTCTGAAATTTTAAATAACCACACTAAAAGCCTTTATTCCTCTCTACAGGAAGATGAAGTACTTTAGGTTGCTAAAATATGCTCAGGTCTCTCTCCATGCAGCTGCGTGGAAGGGATGTCACGTTTAGATTTTAATGATATTGATTTGGAACAATGACAGAAGTGCCTAGCTGCTAGATGTACCAAATTCTATCTCATAAGCACTTCAGAATCCTTCTATTTCACAGGTAAGCTTTCTGTTATTTTAGATTGAAGAGACAGTTATTACACTTCCACAGGGTGCCTAAAACAATCTGCTATTTGTATTTCAGCCTCTTTGGTTATTTCAAATGCAGAGTGCTTCCCCACAGTAACTATTTGTAATTATAAAAAACATCAGTACAATCACACTGTTCACTTCCACACAAACATTTTACATTCTCTGATTTACCAAGGAACAATTCAACAATACAACAGCTTACCATGAAGCCCTTGATTGTTCTGTAATAGGAATCCAATAAGAGAGCTCCAAGGGAACAAACTTGGGACGTCCTATCCCAGCCGTCAGAGCAGTGCACTAACACACTCGCGCTCTCAACTGCTATTGCCTGCAAAACATTTGTTCCCTTAGTGAATGTTCTGTGGTTTGCATTGTTCAGACATAACTGAAATATAGTATATATTTCAGCTATATTTATCCAAAACATACAGCACAGTCTATTTTATTTCATACAGCAAGAAAAGTATTATGGGAAAAGTTATTAGCTACTAACAGAAATCTAGGGATCTCTGCACTGAAATGCAGGATACTCCCTGTTAAAGAAAGGAAATCTACCATCCTGTTCACTAAAGGTAACAGGAATGTCTACAGTGGTTCCCATTTCTGTTTCTACACCTTATAAAACCAGAAAGATTTTCACAATGAATGCTAAGAAACAGGTTCACTATACATTACAGTGCCTACAGTTTTAAAACAAACAAAAATAAGGACAAGAAAGTGGTCAGAAGCTTCAGCTAAGACTTTAAATCTTGTTAACCCAAATACATTAGGATCACCTGATCTTTAGGAGAAGCACCCTCTTTTAATTAAGGTATCTTCTGATACCTCAGGTAGAAAGAAAAGCCTGTTGTTTTTTTCTTCCCTTCACATTATGCCCTCCATGTCATAGGTGCCTGGCACTTTAAGTTCGTTAAAATCAGTGTCATCTCCTTTCTAAATGAAGTCAGCATATCCAATTTGTCTCCTCTGCAATTACTACCCCATACGACCCATTTTTTCCAAGTACATTAGAATTTTATTCTATTCAAATTGTTACATAAATACCTGAAAGAATCTCTTCATCTCCCATTCTGGCAGCCAAACAGCCTTAAAAAATAATCCCTAAACGTTAACTAGCATATTTACAATCTCCAACCATAAAGAATTGTGTGGGACTTAAAACACCATATCAGATGCATGTATTTCAACCCATTCCCTCTCTGTGAAGAGAAGGAACTGTATCTGCCGAGTTTTATATTTTACACAATATTATAAGCACATCAATCTGCCTTCAAACAAAAGCAGCATACAAATTACCTTGACCAGAAAGACAGCAGCATCCAACACAGCTTTGATATGACGCAGCCATCCAGAATTCTCCAAACCAGACAAAAAGTCATTGACAGACAAACCCTTTGTGCCACTGACTGAAAGAAGACAAGAGATTAGAAAGCTGTAAGCAGTTGCAGCTCCAATGTTCTGCAATAGAAGGAGTGCATTCAGTAGTATAACATAGAAAAATAAGTTGATTTGACATCTCTTTTAGGAAACCACCACACTCAAATGATTAAGACAAAGGCAGTACAAAGTATGTTTTCCATCCAAAACTCTACTCCACATAACTGTAAGCACTGACAAGCAATGAGAGTAAGATCTTCATATATGACTGACAAACCATTCAAAGACAAACCATTCAAAGTAAATACACTGGTCACCCTCAACAGGGAGCTACAACCCTTGTCCTACCAAGGAAAAGAGGACACGAACACCAAAAAGGCTTACCAGAAATGCTTACAAATTATAACTATTATTAATGAAACTGTATATGTTGTTTGGCTGCAGTTCCTTCAAGCAAAGTGTTTCATCACCTCCACTAAACCAAGGAGAGCAAAGTGAGTACAGAACAAGGAGAAGGTGGTGAACTGAAAACCATGCAGATTTGGACTGCCTCCAGAACTTAGATACTACAGTACCACCTGCTCTTCACTGCTCTCCCACAGTGTACCAACTACAGGAGCAGAGAAGAACTCAAATTAAAGGCAAGCTGCAAGAGGTACAGAAGTAGACCAGAGAGTTTCTCACAGGGATGCCTACTAGTTCAGAAATGAGACAGATGACCTAGTCCTTGCAGGACATCAAGCACCTCCCAAATGTAGAAACTGATGTTTTACTGGCCCTTTAACACGTGATCTCAAACACAGTGTCATTGTTGCCTAACCACAACTAAACAGCTAGAATTTGGGAGTGGTGGAATTTACCAACTGATACACCTTCATAATACCTGAAATTGAAGTCTACAAAAATACCTGCTACAGAGGAAAGCTATTTTCTGCCAAGCTATTTATTATCCCAAATTACAAACTAGAGAGTGCTGTAGCTGAAAGTTAGTAATGGAGACACTCACACAGCAGCTAAAAAATAACCTTCATCTCTGAGTATAAGAGGAAACGAGTCAGCAGGGAAAATGAAGGACAAGATTCACCAAATCATTCTGTGATGCAGTTTCATTCTCACACAAGCACCCTGATGTAACAAAGACTAAGTTCTCAAAAAACAAAAATCCCCCCCAAAACCCCACTGCATTCTGGAGCTTTTACGCATCCAGACTGTGTTCTTTAGATTTAGTTACACACATTCTCATATACTCCCTATTACTCAGGAGGACTCATAATGCTAGCTGCTGCTGAATGTAGTAAAGATACATTTCCAAATTCTAATAAATCTCCAAGTAATGCGCTTTTCCTAAAGCCCACAGGTCTTCCTTATCTACCAAAAAAGAGCTATCAAAGCACAGTACAATGAAATAGCAAAAGACCGAGATACCCCTGGAAACAAGACCTAATTTTAAAGGGCAGCCTGTAAATGTCAGTAAAATCAGCAATAGCTGTGCCATGCCAGTTTTCTGTGGTCTTTGAAAAAATAAAGTAGTATAACTAGGCAAAAGTTTTGCTTCTCAAAGATCCTCTACATGACACCATGGAGAAATCTGAGGACTACTGACTTGTTGCTTTCAAGCTGCTGATACTAACAGTTTGTGAAGAACTCTCTCAACCTGTGTTTCTGTATATCTGCTAAACCACAGCAGTATGAAAGCAGGTCCACCACTCTAGGATGAAATAAAAACAACCCCTGAAAATCCGTAAAGCCAAACATCTGCAGGGAATAGATTGGACAGACAAGGCAATACCTGGAAGCATTATTCATGACTTCACGTCCCTACATTCTGCAGCTTAAGGCTTAAAGCCAAAGCTGTCAGCTACAAAAACAAGTTTCCAGCCCTTTATTTGCTTTCATCCAAATACTTCTGTCAAAACAGCTTCTGATCAGCATTTTCAGCTTGGTAGAAAAGCTTTGTCTGGTGTCTTCTGTTTCTAGACACCTATCATTTTGTAACTCAAAGCAAAAATAAATATGCTAAGAGCCATTAATTATTTTTCTATTTTTGTGAATTAACACAGACATTTTATACTACTTAAGGCTGAAATGAAGAAATTGTGTTAATACCTTTGTGCTCAACAATAATTTCCACTCCCTTATGTTTCCCAAAAGAGACAAAGTTTGGTTTTGGCACCATTATGCTGTTCAGCTACTTCACAATAACTATCCTTTCAGATAATTTTGGCCATGGGGATCAAAAAGACATGTCTTGCATGCACGTGGGCCCAAAGGACTACACTGTCCCATTACACCTTCCTTATACTCAGGCAGCAGTGGCAGCACAAGGTGACTGGATCCTGCAGCCAGAAGCCGGTGCCTGAAGCACAGTGTGTTAAGATAGATCATTTCTGAGCAAAAAACAAAACAAAACAAAAACCACTCTACTACACTCTATTTAACTTTCAAAAAGCTTGGTTAATGCAATTCTATCAACAACATATATGCAGCAGATCATAACAGCTATTCTTTGCCCTCCAATATTTGCTGCAGAAATGTTGCTTCTTGACTTAAGCAATACCTTTTTTGCTTATCTGAATTCAAACTTTGCAGACATAATAGTATATTCTCAAATGAATATACAAAGGTCAATTTTTTGTTTAATAGAACAGCATAGACAAATATAGTCTAATCTTTGATTAATGCTGTAGAGATGGACAATCTGCCCATCAGGGGAGCAGTCATCACATCCATATTCAAGAAGACTATTTTGAGAAGCTCTGTTCCATTGTATATAGGACCTCTACAGCAGCAGCTGAATCAGAAGAACAGACTGCAAAGCCCTCTAACATGTTCCATTAGAGAAAGACATTGCCAAAGATCCTGCCTATAGTCCATCTGCAAACAAATGTCTGCATAATCTAATGAAAGGGTTGAGAAGGAAGCCAGGCAGACAGACAAAGAGCTTAGGATCAGAAACCTGCTGAAAGAAGAACAGTTGCTTGTTATAAATAAAACCGAGTACAGTCCCAGTTAGAAAGATTTGAAAGAATAGGGTCATCACACTGCTGATTACAGAACATTCAGTTCAGCATATCTGGAAGCAAGCTCAAATACAGAAGTTAAATGGTATCTTCCACATTTGAGGTTATGAATCTCTCATAGCATTTCCTTCCTGATCACTTTACTGACACCCTATTTCAACAGATGTCTATAAGGTTACCTACTGCATGCCTCTCTAAGTTTTCCAAGTCATTCCTGCCACTAGAGATGCATATTTCATGCTTCCCATGGAAGATGTAATTCCATTTCCCCTCTTCTCCCCTTCCAGTATCCCAACAGGTATCCAACAACTGCTTCCTCACATTAGGAAAAGCATTTGCAAGTATGGAAGAAATCCAGCACACCCCACTCCATCACCTTAAATAGCTTCAGGTTTTAAATTTCCCTGTTAAAAAGAAGCAAGCTACTAAAAGACATCCCTGAAATTCAACAAGACTCAGCTGAGATAATTCATGGCGCAACTCAGATTAAAATTCCCCTGGATAGGAACTCAGTATAAACACCAGTAACAAAAAAAAACTGCCAGAAAGTGTTTAGCCTCTACTACTCCTACCTTAAAAGTAGAGTTTAACAAATTCGCAGCAACAACTGCTAGCAACAACAGCAACTAGATTAAACAATCCAAGAGATCACAGACTTCTGATCATTTGTCTTATTATTCAAAAGTGAAGTGAGTTAGCAAACAAGCTCTTGCTGCAAAATCTGTTTGGCAACAAATATAAATGAAGGAATCTGTGATGACAAACCAGAATAAACATCTACTTACAGACAGGCATTCAGCAGAATGCTTCTCAATTATACCAGCTGAACAGAGCTGGAAACAACTGTGTCCATTTAACCCAAAACTTGCTCTTGAGAACAATTATAGAACTGCTGAGACATTACTATTTTTATTTTTTTTTTGGCTGTCGAATTCACATGAACCAATTCTCCACACAAGTTGAAACAAAAGATATTCCATCCTTAAAGAAATGTATTATTCCAGACAAATATATGGTAAGGATCAGTTGTAAGATGCTTCATCAAGTGGAGAGGTGAAGTCTAAAGCTTAAATGTGATGCACATGCTTGTGCATCACTTCATTACACAGAAGCAACTACTTTAAAACAAACCAAGATTTATGAGCTAGTTCTCTGAAACTGAAGAAGTGATTTGCAAGAGAAATAGGGATTACCCCATACTTAAAAATAAATATCAATAACTGAAGTTCAGGCTCACACTGCACATCTTTCCCTCCAGTAAAGCATATGCAGGAATGAACACAAAAATGTGATCAAAGCTCAAGTAGTGTTCCACATAGAATGCCTGAGAAACAGGTTAATAGTAGATATAGGCCCAATAGAAATGAAGCAAGACCACACCACTGGTCTGGAAAATTTCTTCACCAACATAGCCAGAGCATCTTTATCAAGAGGGACAAGTGTAAGCCTTCCCCATGGCTGGAAATATAATTTTAGAAGGCAAGAACTTTATATTTGTGTACACTATTAGTCACGTATGCAAGTCTAACTTTTGCCACTGTACTCTAATCGTAGCATTAATATTTCACCAAGCATCTTAGATTTGTTTTCACCTGTTAACCTTTGTAAAGCATTAAGGGAACTAATTAGAAAAATGCCATTAACACAGATTTCTGCCCCATTGCTTCCACCATACTGCAAACTGGGCCACTTGGTTTCCCCCCCCCCCCTCCCCCACCTTCTACCATCCATTCTGTAACATACACCCATAAGCACAGGAGTGATCCACCAAGACAGAGTTCAAGTTCTGTACAGACCACACAGTTATTGCGAGTCCTACTCAAGTGCTCTGTGAACAATCAGTATTCTACAAACAAAGATGCACATATATCCACACCACTTTATTACATATATATTCACATATCTGTATGCATATATGCTATACTTGGAAAAGGTCATTCCCACAAGACACTGACACAGTAATTAAGTTCACACCACACAGATGCTACTCAGTTCTTCCTTCAAAGTAACACCATTCATTGGGTTTGCAGTTTAACAGTGAAGGTTTAAGGTAGTTCACTACCAGAACAGAACACAGACAGCTGGTGCTAAACATGAAGCTTAGATAAAATACCAAAATCTCAATACAGTTTAAGCTACTAAGTATGTCAGAAGAATACTCATTTCCATATGCACTATTGTAGCACAGTTAGAACATACCTTCCAAAAGTTTTTGTAAGCTGGATCTCATTACATGAATATTTTCAATTCCAACAAACTGGAACCTGATGTTAGAGTAGTTGTCTTCATTTTCATAGCCCTTCCCAGCAGCTCTGTTTGCCATCGCATTAAGCTGTGAAGAACAAAGTTGAAATACTGAAAATCAGCACTCAAAATAAAATGTCAAATGAGGGACTAAAATCATGCCATTTCAGTGTAATACAAATCATTTCTAAATTAACAGTTCATTAAGCATTCAAGTATTGGAAAGGCATAGTACACAGAAACTAAGGTCTGCATTCAAAGCTGATGCATCTGAACAATGCATTTGAGAATTTCCTGTTCTCTCCTCTGCATCCCCAGCAATAAACCTTTAAAATAAATCTGACAGAAAACACTGCAAGGCAACCTAAAAACAAATAATTCAAACCCAGATTTAACCATATATATACTTTTTGGGTATCCTAAAGAAGTCAGTTTTCAGAAGAAACTAATACACTGCTCACAGCTCTAAGAACTACAACTATAAAAACTTCTACCAGCCAGACTTGCTGAAGCCTGCTCATAGTGTAAATCACACAGTGTAGAAATTTCACTTTACATTCTTGTTTCCTAGTTCTTATACTGGGAGAGATGAATGAAACAAATACCACTCTAAATGCAAATGGTCTGACAAGTGAAAGTTGCAGCTGTTAACTCCAACACAGGTCAAAAATACAACAGAGTTTAATCTAATTACTGTTTAAACACAACTTCAGCATGCTACAATAAAATTTCTCATACGTCTTCCCAGCCAAGGCAGACAACAATGGCAGTTTTTATGCAGTGTTTATGCAAGCCACTGTTCTTCCTTTTGTCCTAAAGGAACCTCCAACACAGCTCACAGCTTCATAAATTTAATTGCTAGCAGTTAAAGCAGTTTGGAACTCACTCTGACAACTCATTTCTTACCTGCATTTTAAGTATATTTTTAAAGGCACCTCCTTAAAAATGCACTAACATGCTCCAAATTACAGAATCATACAAAAGTTACTTCAAAAATAATGTCTCCTATTTTATTATGTTGGTCCACGTCATCAGAGGCAGATGCTGGAGGTATGGCAGTAGAAGCTGAACCTTCCCACAAGCATTCTGTTATGTTCAACTGGTGTGTCATGGAGATGGCAAAAATGGTTGACAAAATGGTGCCAGACATGGAAGTGAATATGAAGCAAGGGTGCATTACTGAATTTCTCCACAGAGAAAAGACTGCATTCACTGATATGCACTGATCTTTGCTGAACGTTTATGGAGATCAAACAGTGAATATGAGTAAAGCACATTTCAGCAGTGGTAACAGTGTGAGAAACAATCCATATTCTGCAATCCACGCAGATTCTTTTTGTTTAAAAAAAAAAAAAAGAAAGCATAACATGCAGGCTCTTGTTTATCAATAGTGAAAAAGTGGTGCCTACATTGAAAAATAGAAAACAATAACACTCAGCTACAAAACACTATCTGTTGTAGTTTCCATGGAAATAAATAGGAAGTATTACTTTCAGAGTGACCTACATAGAATCATTTTGCCTGGAGAAGACCTTCAAGTTCAAGTCCAACCATCACATTGACCAGGCACATGCATCTTATTTAAGAAAGCAAGTGCTTAACCACTTGAATACTGATGCTTATTCTTACCTTTAAGAAATAGCCAATATAGCCATATTTAATGCGTTGACTTGGAAAGATTAAGAGTTCTCAGTACTCTCCTAACATGCAGGACAGACAAGCCTGTAGACCCTACGTACCTTTGGCCTGGTGTCCATAACATACATGTAGCGATTTGAAGGATTTGCTTTACTGATGGCTTGCAACATGTGTTCATCTTCCAGGCACCTGGCACTGAAGCCTGAGAGAGGTTGGCTGCATCTGCAAATTGCAGCCTACAACAGGAAACAAAGAACAAGTTAACATCAGTTTAATATCAGTAGTTGAAAAACACTTCCCATAGTGTTTACATAATGAACCTTAACTACAAAAAATTCAAAAAGCACAGGCTAAAAACTTAGAAAGAAGCACTTCAGTACCTTAATAAAGCAAATTACTTGATATGAAAAATTAGTTTTACTACTTTATGTATGGTATTGTTGTTGCAAGTACATGTTACAATCTGATGTAGTTATCACCGTGTCACTTTTGACAATCTGTTGCCTTTGTGAGGGTATCTATCAGGCATTTTTTTCCAATTAGTTATCACCTTCATAGGTATCCACTAGTTCAATATTTATCATTCAAAAATTCAACTCACCAAGCTGAAAATCCTGCTCCCCCCTCGAAGATACACCTACCTAGACACAGGCAGAAGTTGCTTCATACCACTGTCTACCCAACCTTGCAAAATCTTACTTTTCACTCCCTAGCTTGTTTTTCTCCTTGCACATTACTCCTTAATGGATACATTATATTCTTTGGAATGGTTTTCTTCCCCCTTGCCCATTTTGACATAACAGACTTCACTCTCCATTTATCAAGAACTTGACAAAAATCTATCTTCAGCTGGTCTTAAGGTCAGTTTCTGAAACCTTTAACAGATTCAAACGATTACTGAAGGATTTCCTTTAAACCAGCTTGGCTTAATTCAGCATCTTGTTAGACACTACTAATGTCAACCCTACTTAAGGTTATCACGAGCTATACTGTTGTAATTCAAGGCAGCGTACTTGCTTGCTTATTTACCTCTGAACTATCAACAAGAGTTGAGAAACACATCTCAGACCATTTGCATTAAGAAGAAAACGGACTATACCTTTTTATCTTTATGATAATAGGACAACACGGGGAATCTTCCTTTGCTCCTGAATTTGGAGCTACCAACAATTATGGGCTTGCTTGCAGTTCTGGGAACATAAAGTTCTCTAGGATAGGTTTCACAGATCTGAAAGACACATTTGAAACATATGTATATGCATTTGAAGCATATGTATATGTTATTACATACACAAATCCTATGCTGATTTTATTATACCCAGTTTGAGAGCAGTTAAGGGAAAAGAAAGGGGAAAAGCCAATGTAATTCTCCACATACACGCAAGTATCTCCAAAGAGAAAATATAGATTAAAAGGTATGAATGAAGGCCAAATCAACAATCAGTTACTGCTGAAAAGCACTGCTATATTATCACTCACCTTAAGAATACAATTTGTTGATAGAACTGTTGAGAATGTGTTCCAAATAAGATACTGAAGCTACTCCCACTGTTTTTTAAAGTTACAGACTACAAAGACAGATAAAATCTACTCTGGGAAGCAGCTGTACCACCAGAGCCATCATCTACCATATCCAGCACTGTAGATCCTACAGTAGAATCCCTCTCAATTAAGAGGAGAGGAAAACTGCCCCTGAACTCCTGGGGCAATTAAGTCCACTCAAACAACTCCATATGCATCCGTGGACACATAATTCTAAGCGGGGGCTTCCAAAATAAAAAAGTTAGAGAGTTGTGAGACTACTGATTAAGAAGTTAAGCCTTTAAGTTCTTTGCTTGTGCTGCAAGCCAAGTGATTTCACAGTACTGAGTTTTCTATTAGACCAGAGAATAAAGAAAAAACAGATGCAGAGCAAATAACTTCTCATGTTTTCCACTTCAACCCTTACCTTATAATCTCGATTGGCATCAGACAACTGCCAGTAATCATTTGGCACTCCCATTCTCTTATATTCTTCTGCTAGATCAATAAGCTGCCAACCTTTGACTTGCTCAGATTCATTCTGCTTTGGGTTATAGGAGAAGGCATACAGCTCTTCATATTTTGCTAAACGGTGAAGAAAAATAAGATCATGTAATGAGCTGTCCCCAGAAATGTGGGTAGAAAAGGCAGCACAGTTGACGAAGCTTAAAGCTTGAACTGAAGAAAAATCAAAGAATGATTCACGTTGGAAAGGACCTTAAAACTCATCCAGTTCCAATCCCCCATAACACAGGGAGGAAAACCTCCTACTCCATCACACTGCACAGGGTCACCATCCAGCACCTTCAGAACCTCTCTGGACACCCCGTCCCAGTACCTCACCATTCTCAAAGTGAATTTTCAACCTAATACCTATTCTGTATTTCCCTTCTTTTAGTTTAAAGCCACTCAATTTCAGGTCTCCCAACTCTCAAATGTTGGAGTTGATATTAGGCACTTGTAAAATATTTGTTCTTCAACTTCTGTACAGTTAACAGATAAATCTGGTTAAAGGTAAGTTATGCAAACCCTCCTCAAAAAACAGGCTGCATTTTCATAGGGACATTTGTGAAGTCATTAAGGTAAATTATTAGAAAAAGCTTCACAAGAGCTGGAAGAGCAGACATCACCTTTAGAGGTGAGAAAACGTAAACCTAATGAACATTAAAATCAATGCTAAAGTTTTCTTCAAGCTGAAAAAGCTGTCAAAGTACTTCCTTGATTTCTCTAATACACTATTCACGTTATGTATCACACCATTTTACATTGCTCTAAATATGAAGAGGCACAGCAGGCCACACTAGGTGACAGAAGTCACTATCAAAACTAAACTGATAGTACTATTTTAGCATCAAATCTTCAGCTTTTTTTCTTTTTTTTAACTTGCACTATATTAGTAAAAAATTAATACTTGTTCAGTAGCATTTGACCAATGGAATGCACCAAATTAAAGATCCTGTATATATTGAGACTCATAATTCTAATGATAATGCTTGAAATGTAGAATCTACAGGAATCTCACTTTCTCTTGGACAACATCAGTGAGCTACAAACACCAGGCAGCACAGCAGTTCCTGAATTTGTGTACAGACCAATACCATTAATAGTACTCTTTTACAGATTAAACTTGTTTAATGCACATTTCTCAAAAAATAAAAATAAAATAAAACAACTCACACGTGGAATTTTTCTCATCAACTTCTTCCCCAGGCATATATCACAAAGTCTTCTACAACAGTTAGAAGTCTCACCTGTTCTTGACAGCTGGAGTAAGGAGTTATAAATGTCATGGCAATCTCTCTCTCTGGGAACAACAAAGTGGACTGTTCTGAAGTTCTTACACTGGATGACAAGGGGGCAGCCAGAAGTAGTCAAGGGAAGCTTTTCCACTGCAGCAATGTGATGATGTAATATCTAGGGCATACAAGAACTCACACCATAAGCGTGCCAGTGAAAAAGGAGAACAGCATACTACATTCAAGATCAGAGATTAAACTCTGCTGAATACAAGTTTTTATTAGATTTGTCAATCTTTTAGTTATAAAAAATACATTTAGAAGAATAAACCCAATTCTGGCATTCTTCCCTCGTACTTTGAAGTGTCACCTCACATTAAAATACAAAAACAGGAGTAATAATACATATCCTTATAACGTAGAAACCGAGAAGTAGAACTCCACTGGGGTAATTTCTATAGCTCTGCTAACTGAACAGATTATCTGGGCCTTGCCTAATTGGATGCAAGTTGTCCGACTTCTTTTATAGATCTTTTTTTTTCCTTAATAGATGTAGAGGAACATGCTTCCCAGTGCTTCACAGAATTCCAAAATAAGTCAGGGAAAGTAACAACATATAGTGTTGAGAATGAAGATAGAAGAGATTTTAGACTACAATACTTAGCACTGTGTTTCCCATCGGTGCAGGCAATATTTTGTGCATCAGCCATTTACTTACATCTGTTTTCTAACATTCAAGCCAAGAGTACAACTTCAAAATGCTCACAAGGATAAGAGAAACCGTTCCTATACTATTATCCATTGTGTTAATGTAGACGTGACAGTCTTAGCTAAGTGACTTTCAGTTACCTTCACAAAAGACTGTCACAGTAATGGATATCTGTGGTAAATCTACAGAAAGTTTGAGAAATGCATGAGAAAGTAACAACTGTTCAATCCTGGGAAGAAAGCCACAGATACATTACCTCATCTGAACAAGATGTTCTCAACAGCATTCCAATTACTTCACCAAAACAATCATCCCATCCTCATAAATATTGATCAGAATTAGTTATCTGAAAACTACAATGCTAATTATGCATTTATAAAGAGAATATGCTCTGAAGAGAGACATTATACTTGATACTCACACTGTCATCGCATAAACACAATATTCAAAGTACACATTCAATATCACTGAAGTAATACCTTAAAAGCAGTGCACAAGCAGATACAAATAAGGCTTTTGAACCAAATTCTCCAACACCTCCTTTCATATGAAAGAAGAACAATAACAACAGCATACAAAACTGCACATTGTACCCCATAACATACACTAAAAAAAGCTACTTCTCCATTAAAACACCAAAGCACGCCCAGGGAAATGAGATTTCACTCTGGAGAAGCACAGACTGGAGGGCAATGACCTCAAGTATCTTGTAAGAGTGCAGTTTAAGTTGTTCAGTTACTATGACACCACGAACATGGAGAGCACAGGGAATAATTAAACTTAGATAATCATTTTAGTAAACAGTCAATGTTTAAGAAGAATAAAAGCTCTCAAAAAGCCACAGGCACTTGTCCTTACCCAAGTCTCTCTCTGGTTTGCATCTATGAATAACAGGTGTGTTGCTGTAAGGTACAGAGTTCCTGTCAGAGACTTATTGCTGGTACTGAACCTATCCAGTAATTTCACGTGCTCTACCTGTAAGAAAAACGTAGCAGAAAGCAAAACTTAACATTTAGCTGCTATGGTTATTTACTAGTAGAAGAGATCGAGGTATTAGGTTTTTTGTTTGTTTTTAAGCTGAATTTCCAAACACACAAAATGCAGTATTTTGTGGGAGCAATCTCACACATTAACCACTTTTTGTTATTCACATCAGTACTGTACTAGCAGCTCATCTCAGATCTACACTTCTTAAAATGGTTGGCTGTACCCTCATCACAGCTACACACATAATGCCCTCCTGACTTCTCTACTGCTGTTTATATCATCTCCAGCTTTGAAAGTTTCAATTAAACTGAAATGGAAACATATTAGAAATAGAAAAATATCTCCCAGAAATGCAGGGACTGTGAAGTCTCTTTGCTTCAAATGTGAGCAAGTTTGAATCTTCCAAGGACACATTTCTTTTCCTGGTATTCCATCAGCACTGTTTCAAAGCAAAGCAATTTTCAGATACCTCTCATCTTATCTGGTGCTCCTAACCTCACTGGCTCATTTGCTTTGTTTAAGGCAACCAATACGTGATCCCCTGTGCACAACAACAGGAAAGGAGCACAGTGAATGGCTTATGTCTACGCAGCCCTGTATTTCTTGGCAGCACTGGCTCATTAGTACCAATTTAAAGCCCAAAGCTTGATGCTACTGCATTATACCCGTGACAGAACTCCAAAAGCTTTCAACCAGCAAGATCAGCATGCAGATCCAAGTTCACATCTACAGTGTTGATGTTAGGTAGGTCTCAATTTACATGTATAAACTTAATTACCTACTAAAAATACATACAAATAACTACAAAAATTGTCTTTTTAGTTCAGTCATCTCTTGCAGTCTAGCAAAGCCTAATTTTCTTTTCAGAAACTAAATAAAAGAATCCATGTAATGCATCCAAAAGAGGATGCAGGAAATGAAAGCATCAGCTCACAGCCCCTGCTACTACAATAATCTAGACTTAGAAGGAAAAAAATAAAAAGGAAATAGAGTTGCATATATCTGTACCTCAAAATATGTTATGCTGTTATCAGCAATGTACCAGCACTCCGATACAGAGCACCATAATCAATATAATAGAGTGCAAATGTGGAAATTACTATCAGCAGATCTGCACTGCACTCCCAGCAAACTGACAAGTGCACAGACACTGCTCCAGCTGGGTTACCATAATAAAGACTACAGAGCCTAAACGTGCAAAGTTCTCTTTCCTTCCATGCAACAAAACAGTTATTCTCTACTTATGTGAGGGCAGCATTAACACTCCAACTCCTCAAAGCATTCAAACTCTGAAAGCCAATTTCTCAATGTACTTTGCTTATAGACAAAATGTATTTTAGATACAGTCTCCATAGATGGTACACTCGGTTAAACCTGACACAGCCAGACTTAATGGGTACTCAGCTAAATAAGCACACACCAGTTTCGGGGACACATTCACTTTTTTTAGCTGTAAAGCTCAGCAAAATCTTTGCTCAGTTTTGAAGAGAATGGACTCATAAAATACTGAAGACAGCTGTAGAGTTTTAGCACATTTCCAAACAAAGTTCAATTAGGGAGGCAGAAGTAATATTCTGGCAGTAACTAGCACTAACAAGTCAGTGATACAGATAACTTATAATCAGATACCCTGATAACATAACCCAGTTCCTGTGTAAGAGAATAACCACATCGCTTGTTAGGACTAGGAGTTACAGATTAAAGACAAAAAAAAAAAAAAAAGAAACATTTCAATATAACAGATTAATTTGTACAGAAAGAAAAGCTAAAACTCTCTGTAGTGTTGCCTTAAAAATGCTGAAGAGTCACATTATATCAATTAAGCCTTTGAATGATAGTGGGTTTTTTTTTTGTCTACTTAATTACCACTTAGTGCAATGTTCCCTCAAATCACATGGAGCTGCCCCCTTCACCACTGGAATCTCAGCCTTGCAGACTCATGGGTGGGATTTAGAGGTCAAGTTAAGTCAAAACACCTCCTTCACTGGAAAAGCCATCAGTATTTTTACTTGCATATTTGACTTTGAGTCTACAAACAGATTCGACCTAAGAAATCCCAGTCATTTTCACTATAATTCAAAATATTTTTAAGAACACTTCACTTCTAAACCTCCATTGAAAAACCACAGCATTCTCATTTTCCCCACAACTATTTATGACATATAAACTGTTCTTCATTTGTTATTACCTGAGTATAAAACTCACAGACAGGACAGATTTTTAAACTGACCTCACTTTCTTGCTCAACATAATCTGTAGGACAGCATTAACTCCACCAGAAGCCCAACTTTTTGTCAGGCAGTTGTGCCAACAGTTCAAAAATAATTGCAGCATTTCCACAAAACAAAAGTGAGACAGAGTCAAACCTATTTCATCACTTTCTCTGAGGTGCCACAGCTTCCCTGCACAGCAGTTCATTTGTGCAAGCCTGCACTGTTATTTCAAGCTTACTGCTTCAGCAAAAGCTACCAAAAGGATGTGAGGAGCAGTCAGATTAGGGAAAGCATATACATCTCACAACAGTCAGAATGAGGTTCAACTCAAATCTACACAAGCACAGACCTCGTATGGCACTTAGGGCAGAGACCAGACTTAAGTAACCATGCCTCCTGTAACTGCAGTGATCACAGTTATTACAAGCTAGCATAAATGTATTTTAAACCACCTGGATATTCAAGAAACCACTAGCTCGTAAAAAATTAAGCAAGCATCACAATTATAACCAAAAAGTCACTTTACTTGAAGCAATAAAACCCATCATTTTAAAGTAGATTTCGGGGGTTAGGGGGGACACATGAACTATATCAACCAAATCAACTGTAGGTCCTGTATCCTACAGCTTGGTGACAGTGTCTAGTTCTCTCTTTGACTAGTTACATGGCTCCATACAGGGTCTTCCAGGCAGGGCCCCAAAATACACACTAACACGATGACTGGGTGCAAAGAAGTCAGCGACCTGCAGCCTTTGTAACCTCAAATTCACATCTGAAACTTAAACATCTATTCAGATAACTGAGATATTTTACTTCTAGTCTAGTTTTTGTTTTGGAATTACCGACTATAGCAACACAGTATCACGCTTCCAGATAAAGAGTGACAAGTTAATGAATAAGTAGGCTGATAAAGAAACCTCATTCCCAACCCGTCAATTTGGCAACAAAGATCTCAATCCAGTTAACTGAAGTGTTAGAGCAGCTTTGTTAGAGATTATCCTACAGGCTTAAATATAAACATGTATGTACATGCAAAACGAAATAAGACAGATTTTGTATCTAGTCTTATCTCAGGTATTGCTCCCTCAAAATTAAAAGCCGTTTCCTCTATATTGGTTATATATTCATCAGACTCAAATATGCGAAGAAAGCAATAAAATAGTCCACAAACATAGACCGCAGTCAGGCTGCCAGGCTGCAAACCTGATTCCCAAGGCACCACAGAGAGAAAGGCACAGAAGACTCAGCAGTCCGGGCTGACGAGCAAGATAAGAAAAACACTAAAACATGACTTGAACAGAGTTTAGTCGTGCATATGTACGAATATAAGCTATATCTTTCCATTATAAAGGAAATCAATAAGAGAAGAATAGAAAAATAAGAAAAGAGCCCCACAGAGGGGACAGCTCAGCCCCAGAGCGCTCAGCGGGAACGTGCCGCCCTCACAGCGGCCTGACACAGAGGCCCGCAGCACCGACCGCCCCGGAGCCGCTCAGGAAGCGGAGGAGGCACCAACGCCCTCACGCACCGGCGAGGCAGGGACGCGACCGGCCCGAACGCAGCCCGGTGCGCCCCACAAGCGACCACCCCATCTACAACACCACCGCCACTCCTCCCTCGGTGCCGGCAGAGGCCCCGGTACCTTGGTGGTGCGGATGTGCTCCATAGCGGCCCCGAGCGCGCGACCACAAACACTGCGCGCCGCCGCCGCGCCGCGCCGGCTGACACCTACCGCCGCTTCCGGGGCGGGGCGGAGCTCGCCCTAACTGCCTGCAGCGCCCCCTGGCGGCGGGAGGGGGCGCATGCGCCTTCAATAGGCGGCGCCGTAGTGGGGGCGGGGAGGGGGTGTGAGTGAAAGTGCAGTGCTCCGTAGTACTTCGGGGAGTGTACTATGAGTACCTAGTGAGAGCTGTAGTCTGGAAGGAAGGAATTGTGATGAGCGACAAGCCCTGTTTGTTCATTAAACCTGTCTTCAGTCATCCTGACTTTGTTTACGGGATGAATGCAGTGACAAACGAAGTCCAAGGTAACAGACGCGGGAACGTAAAGTCTACCCCCTGCGAAATGGTATTAACTGTAAAACACGCAGATGTGATTCGTGTCAAAAGAGACAAAGTCAAAGCTGCTGATACGATACCTTTAAACTGGCTTTAATTTCAATCGGCGTAAACTAAGAACAGAACTCTATCTACACTTCAAACGCTAACCCTGCAAAACAAAGCAAAGAAAGTGTATTCTTCACACCAAGGGGTGAGACATAAGCATTCCTTACTCAGACCTTGAAAGACCGGCCTGGAAGGCACCGAAGGCGCTGCTCCCTGTTGGTTTATCTGTGTTGGGCGGGCGTAAATCAAACTAATAAACTGGTCGATAAGAAAGCAGGACAGACATCCTGTTGTTCCAACAAGATAACCAAACAGATGTCTCTCTTCAGGAATAATGAGGGAGATCCCTTCAAGGTTTGAAAACGTACAGCAAAACTGGCCCTTAGGTTTAATCCCCTGCATAACCAGAGTTTGGAACGTAATGAATAATGCATGTGCTGTACCTTTAAATGGGTATTCGTTTTTCTCTTTGACTCCCCGGCCGCCCAGCGCTGTTTTGCTTACTGTCGCTTGCTTCATAAATTGTATTCGATCTAACTGGACTTGTTCCTGTCAATTATTGGAACACATCTATAACAACGGTCATCCCGCCCAACCTCAGCGCACCCCCACCGCTCCCGCTCACCGCGTCTCTCAGCGCCTCACCCACACGCTTCTCGGAACACGCGCTGCCCCTTTAAGAGCGGGCGGCCGCGCCGCCGCCATCCCGTGGTGCATTGCGGCGGGCGCGCGGAGGCAGCGTGCGGTGTGCCCGGGCGTTGGGAGGCGTTGCGGGCCGCCATGCGGCGCTGAGGCCCCCGCGGCCCCGCCGGGACTCCGCAGCCGCCCGCCGCCGTCTCTCAGCTCCGCTCTGCCGCCATGTCCACGGGCTTCTCCTTCGGCGCGGGGACCCTCGGCTCCGCCGCGGCCGCCGCCGCCGGGGCTGGAGGAGGAGGCGGGGGCGGCGGGTTCTCCTTCGGTACCACCGCGCCGAGGTAACGCGGCCCCTCCCCGCGGTCCGGGCCGCGCTGCTCTACCGGCCTGGGTGGGTGGGAGGTGTGCAGCCCCGCGCTGGGCTCTCTCAGCCCTTTTCCGGCCGCGGCCCCGCCGGCAGAAGGGCCGCTGGTGGCGGCACGGCCTCGGCCCTGTGCCCGGTGCGTGGGGGCGAAGGAGCGCGCTGCCGTTGAGCGCTGCCCCACGCGTGGCTCTGCTGAAGGCCCTCTGAGCTCGAAGAGGTCTCAAGAGTAACTGCTGAGGTTAACAGCAGGACCAGGGGAAGTGGGTTTACGTTGAGGGAGGGAAAGTTTAGGTTGGGTGTCAGAGTTCTGTACGATGAGAGCGGTGAGGTGCTGGAATGGGCTGCGCTGGGAGGTTATGGGTGCCCCTTCCCTATAGGTGTTCAAGGCCAGATTGGATGGGACCCTGGGCAGCCTGGTCAAGTATTGGGGGTTTGGTGACCCTGCCTGTGGCAGGGGGTTGGAGATTTATGATCCGAGAGGTCCCTCGAACCCGGGCCGTTCTGTGATTCTGAGTTCCAGGGTTGTTTTTTGTATGTGCATATAAGGTTGCGATAGTGCATACTGTTCCTTCTCATCTTGTTGCTGTGCTTCTGTTGAGGGTTAGGGCTGTTAACAGGGGAGCTTTGGAGCTTTTTTGCTGTTTTGGAGTCTTTCCAAATCTGATAGTACCCAACTTCACACTGTAACATAAATGAGCTCCTTGGGACGTCAGTTGGGAATGGGTTTATTTCAAAATGCCTGCCCCTGAGCATTAGTAGGAAGGCGGCAGGGAATCTTTACAGAACTCTTTGAGTTAGATCACCTTTAAGGGTCCCTTCCATCGTCCAAGAGCGTCTTCTGGAGGTTGGGGGCTGCCTGTGGTTGGGGGTTTGGAACTTAATGATCCCTTCCAACCCAAGCTGTTCTTGGATTCTGTGAGTTAAAGGGCATTCTCACTGTTTGGAAGCACATATGGGAAGGGCAAGGCTTCACAGCCTCTTCTGATGCTTTAAATTGTCTTGTCATCACAGATTCAGGATGCTTTTGTGCTTACTCTTTTCCCTACAATGAAGCTTCTGTGGGCTTTGTAAAAATTATTTCAAAGTTAATTTTGTCCCATGCTTGTTTAATACTGAGTTCCTAATAGTGAAATGAAGCGGTCTGTATTTTTTTATTCTAAGCTGTTGTTTTAAATATGCTACCATAACTGATGACTTCTTTTGTCGACCCAGTTGGTACAAATTATCTTTTAGATTCAACTATTTTTATAGGTACTTTTTTTTTTTTTTTTTTGCTGTTCTAGCTGGGTTTTTTTGTAATCTATATAGAACAGGTACTAATTAATAGCTAAGGTGTTAGTATTTTTATTCATATCTTTATTTCTACAAGCAGGACGAGTCTTCAGGGCTACTGATCAGGGTGTATCACAGAAGAAGGGGCCTTACTGCTCTTAGATGGTTAGGGAAAGAATCTTGAGCATCCCTGTGGGATGGTTTACTTGAAAATGTGTTTAAGGCTTTATGAAGAAGCTGATTCTCTTCTCAGCAGGGTCCAAGGCAGTATTGCCAGGTGATGGAGGGAAAGGGGACTTTGTTCTGTTGTCTGATCAGTGTGACTGCACAGTTTATATTCTTGTATCTTAAAGGGTATGGTTTGGCAGCCTGTGTAATTCCTGTGCTAAAGTTCTGCTATTTTATCAGCGTTCTCCCTAGCCAGCTGTAGCCAGGTGCAGTGCTTTGTGTGGCACTGTACTGTGTTGCTCAAGGATGCTGTGGGTGACCCACCCCTAGAGAAGTTCTGGGCCAGATTGGCTGGGGCAGTCTGATCTGGTGGGTGGCAGCCCTGCCCATGGCAGTGGTTGGAACTGGATGGGCTGTAGGATCCCTTCCAATCTAAGCCATTCTATGATTTGTTCTAGCTCTGAAGTCAGTTTTCCTTTGCAGCTACTGTGCCAAGGTGATGCCTTCCATCTGTAGGCTTGTGATGAATAATCCCTGTGGTCCATGGGTTCCCATGCTGCAGTTGTTCTGCCTCTGTGTTTTGGCTTAGTTCAAGTTTATTTGTAAATTTCTCTGTATTTACTGTTATGGATTTTTTGTTTGTTTGTTATTCCCATAGTGTTGAGCTGCATATATTGCTCTTTGGCTTTCTTCTATTGGAATGCAGGAACTTAAAAGAAAAATAATCTTTTTCTATACCTGGAAAAGATGAAAAGCGAACTCTCAGCAAGTGAGAGAAGCACACTGTTGCCTATCCGAGTTGGTAGGCAGTTAGAGTGCCCTGCTGCAGTTTGGCATTTTGAAATTCTGAGAGTAAAGGAAGCTTTGAAATCGGACAATTAGTTGGCTTTTGTCTTTCTGGACTTCTTGGCCTCTGTTTCCCGAGTTAATTACCTTTAAGGACAACTCACACATGAGTTTTAAACTGGCACCGTGTTTTTCTGGGTTTGCCGAGGTAGTTGTGTAGGTATTTCTAAAACTTACAATGTAGAAACCTCCGACAGCTTTCTTAAGAATTAACTCTTGTAATTAATTTGTTAGGCATGGGAGCTGTGCTGGTACCAAAAGGGAGGAGCTGAGGGAATAAAGAGAGCATATTTAATATCTGAAACTTGAATCTGTAAGGATGGTTATGTAATAGTCTCAGTTGTGCTCTTTTTCGTTGCTACTGTGATGCTCTGTG
Organism: Callipepla californica brunnescens; assembly: GCA_023055505.1. Taxonomy (NCBI): domain Eukaryota; kingdom Metazoa; phylum Chordata; class Aves; order Galliformes; family Odontophoridae; genus Callipepla; species Callipepla californica. Next base: position 106,091,802 of record JALIRH010000001.1, on the reverse strand, counting down.
CCAGATGTCTCAATTGAAGGAAACGTGTCTAGTTTATCAAGAGGCTCACAGGTGAGAGCAGGAAGTTGCTATAAAGAAATTGTTCATGTCATTTTTCATCAGTCGAGAACCCAAGCTTTGTAATCTTAGATTCATGTGTCTTCTAGCACCTGTGACTTACCAGGTTGGAGATATACATGGGGAATACAATAATTATGTTTTTGTGCAGTAACTTAATGCGTTCTCTGACAAATGTAATGCCTGTTTTGTGTTTGCCATAAGATCTTTACAGTGTGTAGCTACCCAAAATAAGTGTTTTCCTTTTGATTACTAGACTCTGAGTTTCTCCTTTCTTCCCTTAATCCTCCCTGTGAAAATTATCACTCTTAGCTGTGGAAAATAGCTCTTGGAGTTAACTGCTGTACTTGGATTGCACAGCGTATTGTTAGAAAATACCTGAAATGTAGGTGTGGGTCATCTATGATTTGCATTTACAGGTGACAGTAGCATTTTTGTTCCTGTTTCTTGCTAAGACAGGACAAAGTTGTGCTGTTGATGTGATGAGATGTCTGCATGCTTACTGCTTCAGAAAGAAATAATGTTGGTTTCTGGTTAGACATGCAGAACTGTACTTGCAGTGTGTTTTGAAAAGATGCTCCTGTAGGTTTGTCATCTTTGTTCTGTCTCAAGCACTTGTTCCCCCGTTCATGTAGTTCAGGGGAGAGCATTAGGCAGCTGACAGAAGTGCAGGTTTTTGGCTGATCTAGCCAGATATTTCAGTTCAGCAAAGTATTCAGCAGATGCTGGACTCTGTGTCACAGTGGCATCTAAGTGGCAGTACTACAGAGGAAGATGGATTGCTCTTTGGCTAGGTGAGCTCTGACTGCCCTGCCAACTCAGAGAGGTGCATGATGGCGTAGGGAACAGAAATAAGGAGGCTTGGATCTTTCCTCTTGAGAAGTAGTAAGTGTTAACAGTCTTATTTTGTAATAGCTCTACAGGAGGACTTAATTTTGGAACTCTGGGTTCTTCCACTGCTACGGCAACTACATCGGCTCCTTCGGTGGGATTTGGGAGCGGACTTTTTGGATCAAAACCAGCTACTGCCTTTACACTGGGAGGCACCAGCACAGGTGGGGAAAAAAACTGGTACAGCAGAAGTGTGAAGCAGCAGTGAAGGAATGTGCCATATACACAAAACCAGGGTTATCGTAATCTTCTTTTTCCATAGTAGCTCAGATTTGTAGCTCAGAATATTATGTTGTTAATAAATAAAATTTAAAAACAATTCAATTGAGCTGTTTAAAAAAATTAGTTAGAAGTGTGTAGTATCAGTGATGCAGAAACACAAATGCAGCAACCAGGAAACTGTAACTGGGCACATGTGTAAATTGTGCCATCATTTGAATCTTGAGTGCTGTTGTGCATGTAGATATATCTTTTGCAATTTATTTCTTCATCCAAGGAACTCAAAACGATAATTTGAGTGGAATTCATTTTTGATTTGAAAAATATTTGTAACCATTCTGAAATTGTTAGTGTTGACAGTCTTGCAGTGGGAAGTTCATTTGTGTTGTTAACATTAAAAAATTAATCAGTTGATTTTTTTTTTTTTTTTCCTTTTAGGTCCATAGTTAAGTCTATGCTCTTCTTAAAAACTGGTGTATAAAATAATGAACATTTTCAGTCTTGAGTTGTTTCTCAGCAATTGTGCACAAAAAGGAATTTTATTTTGGCTTCAATATACTTGGAGAAAAACTTTTTTCTTCTGCATCTCTATGAATAAATAGAGAGATCACTGTTAGAAATGAAATTGTCAGCAGACCCGAAGCTTGTCTCACTGTGTTGGGGTTGTTTGTCTTGGCTCCTTGCATCATTGCTTTGATATTCTAATTGTTTAAGTCTGAAGTTGCACAGCTGTGTGTTCAGCACTTCAAATTTCCAGTGAGGTGGTCATCCTAAGCTGAGAAACAGCATTTCATGACTACTTTGTAGTCCTCTTCATTGTATTATGAATACATCTTATGTGCTGTCGAGAGGCTGAAAAAATGCTCAGTAGATTTATCAATCTTATTTTTGTGTACCTTCAGTTATATGAAATATAGTACTGATATGTTACATCAGCTTCACTGGTAACAGATTCTTACAATAAATTGTTTTAAAGGCTTTATATTTTGATTTATGTAGCTAGAGTTTACAAATAGTGGTTTCATTGTTACAGTTACTTTGCTTTCAAGATGCTACATAATGTAACATAAGTGGTAAATATTTATTCTGGTGCTTTGTTTCACAACTGTTAGTAACATAACTGCTTTGTGGTCCTCACTGTTCTTACTGTTCTTCTTGTTGAAGCAGGAACAGCAACGACCATTGCTCCAGCACTGACACTGGGTAAGGAATTCATTTGAATGTTAATGATGTACAGGCAAAATAAAAATGTGTAGTTCTTATAATGTAGAAGGTTAACGTTTCTACAAGCTTTTTCCTTGCAGTTAATTGCAATCTGCAGTGTTAAGCTGCGAGCCAGGGTGGAGTTAAAGGATTATTCCATTCCTTTACAACAGTAAGAGTAGTCATAGTGAAAAGTTAGACCTGGATTTAAACCCTGATGAGTTCATCCTTCAACAGAGAAGTGGAATCTATTATCAATGAATTCTTAGGACAAAATTTCTTTGTTGTGAATTTTGACAGAGCAGATATGTCTTCTGATTCCTTCTAGTAGAAGAGTAAAGAGGTTTGAACTATGAAGGGGTATTTGGAGTATATTCCTCTTGTTTCTCTGGTACATGTGTAGTAACAGCCATCATTAGGATCACTGGAGTATGTAGGTGTGTTTGTTGTTGAGCCACTGAGTTTGACATAGAAGTGTTTGGGTTGGGATGGTGGTGGTAGTGTCACATGACAGACTGGTGTCCAGGAGCTTTGGAAGCCATGCTAATTGGGAGAAAGTGGTATTGGTTACAGAAGCAAATGAAGTGGGTGGGAGAAGAGAGGAGCAGCTAACCCAGTGTTTGTGTAATCATGTATGGCAGTCAGTACTGTGCATGTGAATATTAATTTTCTATGGTTGAATGTCATTGAAAATGGATACACAGCAGTTGTTGAGAATAATGTATTTCTTATACACACACATCACAAAAACAAGCATAAGTGCACTCCTGTTATTTTTGGGATTTCTTTTAGGCACACCTGCCACCACATCAGCGGCTACTACGGGCTTTAGTTTAGGCTTCAACAAACCTGCGGGTTCAGCCACACCATTTGCTTTATCTATCACTTCTACCTCAGCGAGTGGCCTGTCGCTATCTTCTGCTCTTACATCGACTCCTGCAGCAGGTAGGAAAATGTTTTGTTTGGTTTTTACAATATGAGTTTATTCTAAAACAGTGCCATGTTCTGTTTTATTCTAGTATTTACATATTTTTGTGGTACTTTAGTAGGAAGGTTCGTTGGATTTTACTAGCTCTACATCTGAGAAGCCTAATGCAGACAAGGTTTTTATTTATATGGAACACACTGTAGCCTGTAATTTAGGCAGCCTGTAATCCAAGTCATTAGGAGGGTAGCAGCAGCTCGTTTATGTTGCATAGCTGAAGGATGTCTACCTGTTGTAGGCAGTGTGAAATAGTTAAGTAGAAATCTGTAAATCAGATTTTTTTTGTGTAGCTCTTTTACACTGCTCACCATACTATAACTCACCTAAACTGCACCGTACATGATGATAATAAAGACTAGAGCTTTTATTCTTGATGCCAGGAACCTACATTTAAACACAGTTGTTTGTACTTTCTACGCTCTGTAGCTTTTTGCCAATGGTAGTTCTCAGATTCTGCCATTCTCATCCAAAGCTGAGACACTTAATTCCAGAAGACTCAAACTAACAATGTGACATTTGTTTTCAGTCTGCCTCTTGTAAATTATAGAATCATAGAATGGTTTGGATTGCAAAAGGACCTTTAATATTGAGTTCCAGCCCCCTGCTATAGGCAGGGACACCTCCCTCTAGGCCATGTTGCTCGCAGCCCCATCCAGCCTGGCTTTGAATGCCTCCAAGGAGGGGGCATTCACAGCCTATCTGGACAACCTGTTCTAAAACCTTCTACCCTCACAGTAAAGAATTTCTTCCTAATACCTAGTCTAAATCTACCTTCTTCCAGTGTAAGGTAATGTTTTTTCATCATGCTGCATGCCCTTGTAAAAAGTTCCTTCCCAGTTTTCCTGTAGGCCCTCTTCAGGTACTGGAAGGCTGCTATAAGGCCTCCTTGAAGCCTTCTCTTCTCCAGGGTGATGAACCCCAGCTCTCTCAGCCTGTCCTCATAGTAGAGGTGCTCCAGCCCTCTGATCATCTTCATGGCCCTCTTTTGGACCTGCTCCAACAGCTCCATGTCCTTCTTGTGTAGGGGGCCCTGGAACTGGGCGTAGTACTCCAGTGGGGTCTCACATGAGCAGAGTAGAGGGGCAAAATTACCTACTTCAACCTGCTGGTTACACTTGTCTTCATACAGTCAGGATACAGTTGGTCTTCTGGGCTGCAAGTGCACATTGCTGACTCATATTAAATCTCTCATCAATTGACACTCTCAAATCCTTCTCAGAGCTGCTTTCACACCATTCTCTGCCCAACCTGTACCTGTGCTTGATATCGCCCTGACCCCAATGCATCACTTTGCACGTGGAAGTGAAGTACTTTAAACATAAGCATTTTGACATTTAAAAAGTCAGTTGTAGTTGTTAGATCCATTATTCTCTAAGATCAGTGTAAAGTTCTAGATGATCTAGCATTCTGGGTAACTCAGAATTTGACTGTAGTTGCAGGTAGACTAATGAAGCTTACAACATCATGAAACAAAATCACGTATGATTTGAAAGTCTCTATTAAGTTTGGTCAGGAAATTGAAGAGGAAAAAAAAACTATAGTTGAGTTTATTATTGAGTTATTATAAAGATGATTTCAGTTATTTCAGGCTTCCTGTAGATGTATTTGAATGCAGTGTGTACATGGAGCTGTTTTTTTTTTTTTGTTCTTTTTTTCTCTGCAGGTACTACTGGCTTTACGTTAAATTTAGGTGGAACAACTGCTCCAACCACAACTGCCTCCACAGGCCTGTCCTTGGGAGGGACCCTAGCAGGTTTAGGAGGTTCACTCTTCCAGAATACAAGCACAGCAGCAACAGGTGAAAGTTAATGTTTTTTTCTTCTGCCTTAAAATGTTGAGATTGTTTGTAGATGTACTAAATTGTAACCTGAAATTTACTTTTTCTTTCACAGAATTAAGATGTATATGATTTTTAAACATCAGTTTGAAACTGTTGCTATCCATAGAAGCTCTTCTGAAGTCATTAGCTTCTTCCTAATGCTAAATTTGTTAATTCTTAATTTTTTTTTTTTTTAATTTAAACACGAGAAAAATCTTTGCAGTGACTCAAGGAAGTTCACTGTGAAAGAGAGAGGGCAGTGTTGTATCCCATTCGACTGTGGAGAAATTTATTGCTCCTTCTGTTGGTTGCTTTTGGTCTGAATAAAGTCTTTAACTTAATAAAAATCTGTAGGGACAATAATGACTTTGACTTTCAGTTCCAGAGGAAAAGTTAACATATTTAGTGTTGGAAACATTCTGCTCTTAAAGAAAATGAAACAAAGGCATTCAAAAGCCTGTTGATGTTAACTATCTATTTCACAAACACTGTGAGGAAATTACGTAAAAACTTAGCGTAGTTGTATGTAATTTGATAAAGTTCAGTTTTTTCTTTGCATTTTTTTAATCCAAATAGAGTAATTGCACTCTGAAATTGCAAGCAAGGTGGTCTGTGGTTTCATTGTAAACTATCAGCATTTTAAATGCAGAAATTCTGTTTGGGTTTCTTAACAGGACTTGGGCAGAATGCTTTGAGCTTGACTCTGGGGACAAGTACAGCTCCTGCAAGTACTGCTAATGAAGGTCTTGGTGGCATTGATTTTAGTAGTTCTTCGGATAAAAAGAGTAAGGTTTTTTTAAATATTTATATCCTATAATGTATGCTGTAATTTGTTGGAAGAAATATACAGTCCTACAGCAGACACTGTTTTACTGTTAAGAGTGTGGAATCAAAGCTGTCAGTTCTAACCTTACTTCTATGAAGCATGTCAGTTAATTTCATGTATGGTTATTGGAAAAAAAAAAATCTTGGCTGCAAATGCAATATAACGTGACTTTCTTTACAATAAGTATAAGCAAGCATTATACTTGAGAACAGCAGTTCAAAATGTTGCAGACTTCCTGGAATGAAAGACTCTTTGGGCTGTTTATTGAAAAGGCATGGCATATTTCCTAGCAGTTGGGTCAACTGGCCGCTAGGTGGGGGAGCAGTGCAATGTTTAAGAAATGCATTTTAAGTACAAAAAGTGCTCATTTGAAAACAGCTTTCTCTGAGATTACCAGTTCTTAAACTTGTGAAGTGGAGGTTTAAGCTTTTCTTTTTTTCCTCCTCTCTCCTCTTCAAAACCTACAGAACAAAAATGTCCTGTTGTTAACCTGTTATTCTTCAGTGCTGTGTTTCTAGAGCTGGGGATCTGTTACGTTCCATGTGGTTGTTGATACTAGTTGTTGAAATCTTAACTCTTAAGGTATCTCCAAAGTATTTAATTAATGTCCGTCTGCCAATACTCAGTATTCCCTTGTCTTATTTGCCTTGATTTTATACATCTAAAGCATTTCAACTAAAGTTGATTATAAAATACCTGTTTTCTCTGGGGAACTAAACATCAGCATAATGTTGATTTTTATTTTTTTTTTCTCCCATAACTTTCAGTGATAAAGAAAAAGCTCAGGTTCTTAGGTTCTCATGGGGTTTCCATTACCATGATATTAGGATTCCACAGCTCTTCCATGATGTACAAGTATCTTAACATGAGGCCTAGTGAAACACTGGCTTCTTCAGCATTGCTTTGCTCAGTTCTTAGGGTGTAATCCCAAAGGAACTGATTACCCAACTTCCTGTCATGCACTGAAAATGGGTGGGAGGAGGTGGGTGTGTGTGGCTTTTGCTGTCAGGATGATTAGCAAAGAGATTTGCTTAGCTAAGCAATAGAAAATGCTGAAGGGGTCTGTTGGAGTGTTCACTTCTCAAAATTCAGAATTTAACTTAGAAATGTTTCTTGTAATGGGTAGCCTTGACAAATATTCCTGCTTCTGCACTACTGCTTGTTTCTTGGTGGTAAAATTGCTTGTACAACTATGTGAGAAACTGTGATAAGAAAGGTTTGAGAGTAATGCTTTCAACCTTTTTTCCTTCCTGAAGGAAAGGAAGGAGATGCAGCTACTGAAAAAAGTGCTTGTGAGATTACTGCCTGTGGAGTTCCAGGACAGATAGCACCTTTATGCTGTCTTCTGGAATTGGTTGTTGTAGATTTTTCTACTCAAGACTAAGGAGTGGCTGCCTAGTATTTCTTTAAAGATGGCTACTGGGAGCTATTCTTGTACATCAGTTTTCCTTGCATGTGACCAAAAAAAGACAGCATATGCTCAGATAATAGGTATTATTTCATAACTCTTTTACTTTGTAAATACCGTTCAGATGAAGTACAGCTAGGAAAATTAGTGACTGAGGAGAGAAAACAAAGTAAACTTACTTTACTGCATAGGCAGTCAGCTGAGAAAGGAGTTTGAATTCTGGTATTTACCTAGGTTGTCTTTTTTTTCCCTGTTCTGTGCAACTTTGGTTGTTGGTTTTGTTTGGGTTAAGTAGAGGGGGGATGGGGGTGGTGGTTGATTCTTGTTTGCTTGTTTTGCAAAAGGTGAAGGGAGTGGGTATGAGACTCTTGGTTCTGGTACTGGATGACAGTGCAGATGGCCTAAGCAATTGCTTCTTCTCAAACAAGTAGCAAGTGTACTGGCTTGTGCAGCCTAAGTTTTAGCATTCACGTTACTTTCATGGCTACCTTCTGGCTTGATGGTGCTGTGAGGATTTGAATGGCATTGTGTTGAAGAAGTGGCCTCATTCGTAGTTTGTGAAAGCTTTATTAGCAGACTGCTGTGATACAAAATGCAAGTACTGCCCATACCTACAACTAGAAGCAGTCGTGGCTTGCCTGTACATGTGGTACTGCTTTCAGCTACTTTCTGTAGTTGAAGAGAAGTGTTTGGCATCTTGGTTAATTTTCTCATCTAGGTGCACAGATACCTACCACCTACAGACTCCAAACTAGATAAGTGGTGACACTTTTGGTTCTGTAAAATGACATTTCATCCTGAACGATGTGCAATAGTGGGACTCCTAGAAAAATTCAGCAGGCCTAGGCAGGGATGGATTTCTTATGTAAGTGCAATTGCTTGTGCATTTGAAGTGACTTTTAATGTAAAACGTCTTGTTGCTCTAATTTTTGTTCAAGAGATTAGCACCTGAGCAGGTGAATCATTGTTCTTATCTGTGAAGGAGAACAAATTAAAACATTTCTTATATGCTAGGCTAGTAACTTCTCTTATCAAGAGCAATCAAGCAGATTGCACTAATTGTTTCTTAATTAAAAATCTTATTGAAGCTTTTTGTCACTTCTACTAAGTTTCATTTCTCATCTACAATTTTCTAGGTGACAAAACAGGAACAAGACCAGAGTAAGTGTCAGATTCTCTTTGCGTTCCGTATCCTAAGCTTAGCTGTCTTCTGTGATGCTACCTTTTCTACTACTTTCATCTTTGAAAAGGCTTAAATGGAAATAGCCAGTTCTTGCAGTATGAGTCAATTAATAATGGTGATTCATCCTTTTGCTCATCAAATGCAGTGTTCTAAATGACAGTACCTGCGGCTCATCTGCTTTCTACTATAAACTGATCACATAGCCTGAAAAATTGTTTCTGTAAATTGCATGCAGTATTTATACTACAGCATTAAGTACTGTCATAGTCTCTGACTGTGCATTAATTCAAATCATTTCTAGATGCGGCCTGCATGCAACTGGTGCAAAATTGAGTAATTGGTCACTTGAAGGTTTTCACGGTCCTTAGTAATCATGTGAAAATGCTTGGCAGTATTGAAGCACCATCTAAACGTGTGTTGTCTGTTGTAGAGACAGCAAAGCGCTGAAGGATGAAAATCTACCTCCAGTAATCTGTCAAGATGTTGAAAATCTACAGTAAGTAGTGTTTATGAGCATTGTGCTGCTAAGTATCATATTCTGTTAATGCTGTGTAACAACAACATGAAGAGCAGTACTTCAGACTGCGTGCAGGATAACTTAATAGTCTGAGGCTGTCAGCAGATTAATGATGGGATCACAGCAGGTGAATGATTCCAGCAGCTGATGTCTAGGACTATGTTTTGCCACTTGAATTTTCAGTCTCATTTCTTGGGCATGCCCAGATCCAGACTTCCCTGGGAGTGTTAAGCTTCTTGTGCATGTGTAGTAAGTATCTAATTCTATTTGCATATGCACTGTGGATCTTGCATGGTGTCAAGAAAACTGCAGGCTAGTCTTGACTCAGGCAGGAGAGAGGCAGATTATGGTCTAATCAGAGGCTGTATATGTAATGGTATTTGTGAATTCAGCATAGCAATCACTTTATCTATTTATCTATAAATCTGTAGCTTAGATTGTCAGGGTGCAGCGTAACATGTTTATACAGTTGTGTTTTTGCTGTTTTATTACAGTATTTATCATATTGGGAGTTAATGCTACACTGCGTGATCTTAGAATTTTATGATTAGTACTTGAATTTGGAAGAATTAACTTCATTGCTATTTAAGTAACGCAACTGAAGGAAATGTTTGGATACTTTAGGTTGAATATATTAAATATTTTCTTTCTTACCCCCCCCCCCCTTTTTTTTTTTTCCTTTCTCTAGGAAGTTTGTGAAAGAACAAAAACAAGTTCAGGAAGAAATTAGTAGGATGTCATCTAAAGCAATGCTTAAAGTACAGGAAGATATTAAAGCTCTGAAACAGCTTCTGTCTGTAGTTGCAAGTGGATTACAGAGAAACACTCTTAATATTGACAAGCTGAAAATGGAAACTGCGCAGGTATTGCATACTTTTTGTTAAGTGGAGTTTGGATGTTCATTGTTTCCTGTAGGATATATACCTTTCTTTATCAACCAAGTTATGGCGTGGTGACTCCATGACAACCAAACTGAAGCAGTTGTAAACCAAGTGTAAAGTGGAATCCATTCTGATCTTTGTGAAATTACTGGGGGCAGCTGACTGAAATCTGTGATGCCATTGTTTTCAGATAAGTGTAATAGCAAGGAGAATTTTATTCAGGGAGGCACCCCATTAACATAGGCACCAGAAGGGGATGTGCACGCACTCTAGTTTGATTTCAGTTTGCATATTCAGCTGCTAGTTAAGGTTTCTTTGCAGTCACATACTGAACTCTGGGGGCAGTGGAGGTGCAAGTATGTTTTCTTATCACTTAAGAAAGATTTAAAAATGTTAGGGACTGAAGTGTTTCGTTATGTCGAGTATTTATGTAATGAAGAGGTCAGCTGTTCACTAGTCTTTATCTTAACTGTTTAAGTAGTATGAGCTTGACCTTTGATTCAAGCTTTTGAAGTTAAGCTCTTTGTCACTCTTTCTTTCATCTGGCTTGTCAAAACTGCTTGCTTTGTTTATAAGCGTATTTTATTCTAAAGTGGAAAATATGCTTCTAAATTTTGAAAAGAAACACTCTGTAGTTGTGCTTTGGTGATTACTTGCTGTGAAAGCAAAAACTTCTTAGTAATATTCTCTTATTTTCTTATTAGTAACAGAAGCAGGCACTGAGAAATGATTAATGGTAGTGTTATTAGGAAGTATAAAACAAAATGTCTAGTGTAGTCATGCTTAAAAGGAGCTTTTCCATAGAAAAAGTATTATCACACAATTAAGGCTTTTTTTAAAGGCAAAGTAACTATTTCTTTTAGGCATATTTTGCATTTGACTATTACATTTCCTTTTCCTTTAGCATGTTAACTTATTAAAGACTATCTGAAGTACAACAGAGTTCAGTCCTTACCTGTGACAGTCTCTGTCCATAGCAGGAGGGTTGGACTAGATGGTACTTAAGTATCTAGATGATCAGCAAGCTTTCAGGATGTACTGCTGCCTGTTTCTTGTCTAAACATACTGTGATATTTTCAGTTCCTCAACCTTATGCCAATCTATTCTTTGAAGAATTTCTGGTCAGATTCTATTGTAGTTTTAATTTACAAAATGTTTGCTTTGTTTGTGAATGAACTGCAGAACTGTAGCTATTTTCTTTTTGAACACTTAATTCAGAACCTTATATTTTTATTAATTTCTTCATTTATTTAGGAGCTAAAGAATGCAGAAATAGCATTAAGAACACAGAAAACTCCTCCTGGTCTCCAGCATGAAAACACAGCCCCAGCAGAGTGAGTTACAGTTGCTTATAAAAAAAAAAAGGGCAATAATGTAACTTCTGAAGTTGTCTTTTTTTCTTCTTGTAATGTTTGTACTGAATGCTTCACAGAATCAGTGCTTATTTTATCTCATAGTCATGAGAAATACAGTCCTTCTTCTTCTACTAGTAGAAGAATGTCAGGAATGTCATTAAAACATACCTGCTGCAAGTAATGAAATGAAAGTAGGCAGCTGATGTGGTGGTGTGTTGTTTTGTTTTCAAATAGTGGCAAATTAACGAAATCATATGATTAAACTTCACTGTTTTACTCACCTAGCTACTTCAGAATCTTGGTAGAGCAGTTTGAAGTACAACTGCAGCAATATAGGCAACAAATAGAAGAACTGGAAAATCATCTTGCTACTCAAGCAAATAATTCACATATAACTCCACAAGGTAAACGTTTCTGCTTAAGTGTTTTATACGTGAAAATTATTATTATACCCATAATAGGCTTAATAACAAAAGAGGAGATTAAATAAAAAATCATCAGTAATTAACGTAAAGAAGCAAGTGTTCAGATACATTCCAAACCACAGAATTGAACCTTGAAGCTGTAAAAGCTTTTAAACTTTGTAACATGAATCTGTTTCCTGAGGTGCAATTTGTGTGCTTGGTTTGTGTTTGGAAACTTTGGGAGGTGCCTAGGAATATAAATCACAACTTTTGTACATCTGAAAATTAAGAAGTAAAGAAAAATTACATTCTTCTGTTCTGACTTTTGTTCTTTCACAAGAGTGGTTTCTCAGTCTTTCCTACATTTAGTTAGGGCTCTTGCATAGAAGCTGGGAATGGAGGTTCAGGGCTTTTTATGGGGCTGGGACACATCTAAGACATTTTGTGAATACTTAAACATTAGTTTTGTGCTCCCCTTTCTGGCAGTGTGTATGCATTTGCCATCTTGTTTTCCTTGTTTACATTCCTAATGAACTCATAAACATCAGAGGAATCATCCTGCTCTGCAGTCTTTCATGAACTCAGCCCAAGATTATCTGTCATTTGGTTTGGCTTTTAGTGGCTTTTTTTGTTGTTTTTCTGCTTCCAGACCACTGTTATTTCATTTGTTGTTGTGTAGTGTTCTTGGGGTTAATGTAGTAGTGAGAAAAGTCATTCCTCTCATTTTGGTTTCTGCATTCTTTCTTCCATCCTCATTAATGAGACTTGTGTACCTACCTGCTATTTTAACATGAGGTCTTCGTTCAACAAAGGTGCTCTTCTGTAGAAAATACTAAAACAACTTCACTGTTGTATGTGAGTGTGGGAAATGATGATGTTGGTTTGATTCTGGAATGTAATCTTCCTTTTGAAAGACTATCTTGTTAAAGTGGCAAGCTCAGGAATGAAGGTGATTTCTGTGGGGAAGATGTTCTATAATCTTTTTGCCATAAATCTTTGAGCTTGCCAGATAATTCTGGCAAAACATTAAACTGGGGGCATTAACATTTACAGTGCCCATTTCTGTCCCATCTATCTGAACTTGTATCTGGCACCACACCTTGCAGTGCACTGATTGGACAAACACTGCTCTCTGCTCTGACCGGTTGCAATCAGAAAATGAGAACTTCTCGTTAGTTTGGAGCAAATTGGCTCTGACTAAGAAGACTTGGTCTTTTTTGCTGCTGTGTCACTTTATCCAGACCTCTGAGAGCTTTTCCCAAGATAGTCTTCCACAGCAGCAATATTTTACTGTAGTGTAAAGGTTCTTTGTTTGTGCAGGGACTGATCTGCTGTGTTTGTCTGCTCTCAGCAAATCTAGTCAGCAGTGTGTTCTACATGTAGACAGTTTTCTCTTTCTGCATATAAGAGAACTCAAACATTATCTGGAATTTCTTGAATTTTGTAGTGTCCTGAGTTCAGTGTGAGTAACTTGGCCACATCTTTCCAAAGAGTTCTAATGGAGAAGTTCCCCTGCAGAGTTGCAGCTCCTTTTGGTTCTCAGATGATCTTGTCTACTGGAACTTGATGGCTATTCCTTGGATTTCAGTGGCTTATATGCCTCCTTTAAGAAAAATTAAGCTGATCAGATCTCACTGGAAGATCCCTACATCACCTTTCCATCCTTCATTTTGCTACGTTCAGTGCTTCTTTTAGAAAAGCATTTTTTGTCAGCGCCTTATTTTGCACTAACCTTTTGAAATTTCATCTTTCATCCAAAAGTTTTGCATTAGTTTAGGTACTTAGAAAACAATTTCATATCTGTGTGGAAAGTAGGGTATTGTAAATCTAGGTATTTGTGAAGGCAACAAAACCCCACTGGTGTAATTCACTCAGTTTATGATGTGCTTGTGATTAGAAGAAGAGTTTCTGTAATGTTTGTTGATCGTGGTTTTTTAAATGTAATAAGGGTTCTATTCTCCTGTTATGTCTGCAAAATGGACTGAGCACTCTACTGGATGAGCTCAGAGCAGAAAATATATTCAAACACAAGGAAGTCTGATTTAACTCTCTGGTTTTCTTGTTTTTTGCTTTTGGTGAAATGTTTTTTGTGTAGGGCTTTTTTCACAAAATTAAGTTTAGAGTAATGTTTTTAAAGTGTTTTTTAAATGTTTTAAAGTTTGGAATAATGCTTTAAAAAGTAGTTCTAGATGCAGGAAAAAATGAGAAAATCAGGATTTGATACATTAATTTCTTTTCATGTGATCTTTTTGTGCTTTGTTCTGTATGGATTCCAAGTGGGCTTCTTGCTGTAATATGTACACTAAACCTTTTCTCCTGAATGTAAGGCTGCCATTTACCAATATTTAATGTGCCTTTTGCAGATTTGTCTATGGCTATGCAGAAAATCTATCAAACATTTGTGGCTTTAGCAGCACAACTTCAGTCCATACATGAAAATGTAAAGGTAGGTTGCTTTGATCTGTTGCTGTGTGTTCAGTGAAAGAACTGAAGTCACTGTTTATAAATGATACTGTATCTTCAAGTATGCCTTTTCTGTTGAAGTATGGTTAAAAAAAAAAAAATGAACACTTGTTTGATATGCTTAGATTAAAAGGGTAACTTTCATTCAGCTGAAGTCTAATTTGAAACATTTGCCTGTAGGGATGGTGGCAACTGAGCTGTCACTTAAGTTATAAAATGTTTTTCATGTAGTTTCTTTTTTGTTGTAATCAGTTCTTGTTTTTTGTTTGAGCTCATGTGGATATGTTGTGCTCATTAGTGACATCTTGATGTCAAGCAGAGACAATCTGTATATGTTCTTACCCAAATAGGTAACAGGAAAAAAAAAGATATTCACGTTTGTTTTTGGTTGTTTTATTTTTTTACATAAAGGATGCTGGTGCGAAGTGTGTTCTGGCTTAGTGTTTCTTCAACCTGGTTTTCATGGAAAGTTACATATGTACCAAAAAATAAGACTATTGCTGAAAGAATGTTAATGCAGTAGGGCATCACAGCAGCCTAGTTAGGCTTGGGTTTTCCACCGTAAGCCCTAGCTCGAGCTTTTTGTTACAGTTCTGGACAAACTGACAAAATGTCAGTGTTCTACAATCTGTAAGTATCAGAACTCTCATGGTAACAGAACACGCAACCTCCAACACAATAAAACAACAAAACACAAGTTTTTGATTTTGCCAAATGACTTTTTAAATAGGTAAAAATTCTTTAATTTAATTCTTTTTTACCTTTAAATAGGTAAAAATTCTTTTCCTTCTGAAGTTTATTCTACGCAGTATTGCTAGTTCTTCCAGATATTTTCTTTTAGGGAAAGTTGAAGAATGCTGAGGCTCTTGTAGGAATTAAATTCTTTGTATCTGGTTGCTTTGGTCAGCATAGATATTTATTGGGTTACAGCTACTTACCATAAGGTATTTGTGCTCTAGTTAACTTGTTTTGATACCAGGTACAGAATAGATCAGCTTTTCTGTAATTTCAACATAATTAAACAGAAAGGATCCCATAAGCATTTTGTGTTAATTGCTCCAGGGATGTGTGCCCTAAGTTGTCACGTGATCTCTGTGGTGATGCATCTCTTCTTTAATATGAAGAGCTGGATTAGTATCCAAGTATTAGCAATAATATCTTCAAGTAATTGGTTGGCTTGATTCAGTATGGAAGGGGTTATTTTTTATTGTTGCCTGAAAATAAGGGATTGCTTGGAGGATTGTTCTTTTTGTGAGATCCAGTCTCACAAGTGTGATGGGCTGATATGCAGGAAAACAAAATTTCAGTTGAAGCTTCAAAAAGGAGGGAAATGGACATACTGCAGAAAGATGTTCAAACTGTCTGATTTGGTTTATCAGCTGTTAGATGCTAGGAGAGGAGAGCAGTTTTAAAACACCGTCTCTTCCTCATTTCATGGCTCTAGTATGATTTATGAAGGCAGAGCTCTGACCTCAACTCGTTCCTTTGTCTGAAGAAGGCTTTTTGGCTTGCATATATACTTCTCCTCAGAGGTCTGAAGTGGCCTGAAATTTCTTTGTGCAGAGTTAACTGATAAATGTACATAATAAACACATTCTATTCAGTGAAGAGTAGAATATGCTTCGGTACAACAGAGGGGCAGGACTTTATTCAGTCATTCTGTTGTAGGGCCTGCTTTGGATTATCTAACAGCATTTCTATGAGCTCTGGTATTGTATTAGATCTCACCAAAGTTCTGCGAGCATCTTTTCTCACCAAAGATGTCACTCCTGATATGACAGTGAGAGAAATCTGATACGTGCTGTTTCTGATAGACAGTTGTTAAAATCCAGAATAAGAAATCTTCTACTAAAGTTAAATGTGCTCCTTTTCTCAGAAACAAGCACCTACTTAGCCAAAAGTTGTGAAGTTTGTCTTCCAAAAAATTCAGTTAAATCTACTACTTTTTTTTTTTTTTTTTAAGGTAAACCTGTTGTATTTCAGGATATTCTGTAAATGGAAATATATTTTACCAGTTCGTTAAATGCAGACATTTAGTCCTAAGATATCCATATTCCCTCATCTGTGACAGAGGTAGAAATGCCTTGTAAGACAAAGAGAGGTATTGTGACAGGAGGTGGGGTCTTGAGGGTGAGGGGAAAGGGAAACAAATATATGCTTCTTGGTAGTCTACTGCAAAGGAATGATATCGTGCAAATGCAGTATGTTTTAGATACATTTTGTTTGCTAGGTAGCAAGATAATTCTTAAAATTCTGAAACATTCTCTGAGCTTGTATTAAGAAAGAAATGCCAGCAAGAAAAGACAGAAATAGAGGTGAAATAGAGCAAATTTATGCAATATGGGTAGCACAGAAGGAATATTGTTATATCATGTAATAAGCTAATAATGCTGCTGTGTTTTGCCTCTCAGTCAGCCAGCATAAATCGTGTTGATTTACACCAATTTTAAAAGACTTTGATATCATTCAGAATGTTCCTCTATTA
This sequence comes from Callipepla californica brunnescens, assembly GCA_023055505.1. Lineage (NCBI taxonomy): Eukaryota > Metazoa > Chordata > Aves > Galliformes > Odontophoridae > Callipepla > Callipepla californica. The sequence goes on along the minus strand of JALIRH010000001.1, from coordinate 106,075,106 downwards.
CACTTAACCACTTTGCAGCATATAAGTAAAAAAAAATCTCTGGCTTTGAAGTTTCTAACTTGACTAGATCCTTTCGGATCTTTTTAAGGAATTGAAGGAAATTATATTTATAGCTTGGTTTCTTTTTTTCTTACGAAATTATGGTTTTTATGTCAAATATACCAAACTAAAATAACTTCCCCTCCCCCTTCAGATGCTCAAAGACCAATACCTTGGCTACAGGAAAACCTTTCTGGGAGATGCCATGGATGTGTTTGAGGCAAGACGAACAGAAGCTAAGAAGTGGCAGAGCGCGCCACGTGTTACCACTGGACCGACCCCCTTCAGCAACATACCAAATGCAGCAGCCGTTGCGATGGCTGCAACACTTACTCAGCAGCAACAGCCTGCTACAGGTCTGAGTGCATTCAAGTTATAGATTATTAGTGTTCCGACAGTAGTAAATTTGTGTAACGTTTTCTATGCAGTCTTCCTTTGTGTTAGACTAAAACTCTGAGCATTGTGATGAGTAAAGTTACTGATGCATAGCCGATAGGAAAAAGCAGGGTAGACTTAGCAATAATTATACAACAGATACTTAAACTTGTGGATTTACTTGTATTAGTGGTATTTACTGTATTGTTCTAATTTACCCCCTTGGAATGTGAGTCTTTGCTCTTCCATAACATCTCTGAATACGTTTAGCATAGCCTCTTTCCAGATTTGTGTGGTTATAGTAAATTATTTAAGAATCGGTAAGGAGAGAATATCTAAAGACGCATTACCTTTTTCATGTGTAAAATGAATAATGCATTTTTATATAGCACTTTGGAACTGTAAAATGAAAAATGCTGTAGAACAGGACGGGGTAGTTGAACAAAAAGAGTGTGGGTGCCTGGCTTAATATTTTATAGCTGGCCCCTTTGTCAGGGTAATGTTGGCATAGTTTTTGCTGGCTGTTCTGTTGTTGTGAATATTAGTAGAGAAAGTAAAGTGGATTGGTGATTCTGTGTAATGCATGTATGTGTAAGAGGAATCTAAAGCAGAGGAAATACCTGATCCACTGCTAATAAAAAATTAATATGTATAGCAAAAGTAGTAACTTATGGCACCTTAATTGACATCGCTATCCTAACCTATGCTTCTCAGAGAGGAATTCTTGAGTATAGAGAACTTAATTGGTATTTAATTATTTGGCAGAAATAATAATGTCTTTTCATTTAATTTTACTTGAATGTGCATTAGCAAATCATGAGGAGTTTAGTTAGATGCATTCCAATGCTTCTTTTTTAAGATGTGTAACTCTTTGTACCGAAAGTCAAATTAGCAGCTTTTCTGCCTCCTTTGTCTTACAGCAGTGGTCATATTCTGAAAGATTTTGATAAGAGACTTACTCAGCAACCACACTAAGAGTTTGGTATGTCTCATCTTCTCCGTAGAAGGAAAGTAAACTGTGCTTCCAGCCCTGGCCAATTACATACAGCAAGGATATGAGTTTAAAAGACAGTTATGCCAAAATAGTTTGAACACAACAGAAAAGGAATTTAGGAAATACATTCTAAATTTCTACTGTAGTCCTTGGTCCTCCTAGTTTTGCTGCTATCTTAATCCATGGAAGTTCTATTGAAGTGGTGCCAACAAAAGACTGCTTTTAAGCAGAGTCATTATGAAGTAATGTAGTCACACTGGTGTTTTGTTTTTTTTTTAAGTATGGATGGAAGTATGGAAGCCTAATGTTGCCAAAACAGTTTCTTTTTTTTAATCTTTCTTTTTTTTTTTTTTTTTTAATACTATATATGGTCACTTAGGATTGTGTGCAAATCACGTAACTGTGATGTTGAATTTAAATTTTTATTTCTGTTTTCATGAATTGTGGCAAGGGATTCAAATTTCCTTTTCTTGGTCCAGATTCAAGATAACTGATAACTTCAGTAATTTGATGCCATTTATGGCAAGATATGAATATTCTCTTAGGGGTAGGAGTGAACAAAATGCAGACTTGACCTGTATCAGCACATGTGAGGTAAGGTGACTTTATACCTCAGTTTCTTTTGTAATGCTTTGTAATGGAAAGAACAAAAGGACACAGCAGTCCATTGGGAATTTTGGTTGGTTTTGTTCTGTTTTTATTAGGCTGGCTTGGTGGTTTATTTTCATGGGGGTTTTTTTTTGGCTTTTTTTTTTTTTGACGGAGTATCTCAAAAGCCAGAAACACACCAACTGCAAAAGAGGTGCAGATAGAACAAAGCCATCAAAACTTAGATTGCACATGCCAATGAAAGTAGACAAGAACATAAGTTTGCTGTTTTCTCAGTTGAGATACTGTTGCCCTGATTGAAACTTGTTTGATAACGTTGCAGAACTAGAGGTAGAATGATACTTTGAGTGGCATTTCTGGAATACTTAAAATGTCATAAATGGAACTTGAGGTCATCTCACCTACCCTGTGTCTCATAAGCAAGCCTGAACAGTTCTGTGTGATCTTAGAGTCTTAAAAACTTGCTGTGAGGGAACATTTCGTAATCTTTCTGAACTACTGATGACAGTTCTTGATCTCAACACCTTATCTGAAACTTCTTAGCTTCAATTTAAGACCACTACTTTTGTTTTTCTTCTGAGTGAAGAATAATCTATTCTTTCGGTTTGGCAGAAATCTTTTAAGTATTTAAAAATTGCTTCTTCTTTGTTTCCTTTTCTTTGCTTGAGGAGAACTTATACCACCTCTTGCAGTGAAACTGCAAGTATTTGCTTGATTTAACTGGCTGTTATAAATTTGATAAACCATCCACTGGAAGTTGGTCATGTGTGTTTCTTTGTGAGATTTAGATCCTTGAGATTGGGATAGAGGAGAGACAGTAGGAGGTTATGAGAGAGAAGGTTATGAAGTAAGGTGTATGAAATAGAGAACAGGGATGGTTTGTGTGATACCTGACCTGCTGTTGCTGTTCTTGAACATAAAAATAGAATAAGACAATTAATCTGGACTTGAAAGTTTTGGGTTTTGTTAACCTGAAATCTAACATGCAGTACTGTAATATTGGGGGATCAGGAAGGTTAGTCTCGTCTGAAAAAGTATTTCATGTTTACATGGTTAAGTCTAGTTTGTAAGGTTAAATTAGAGTTACCGTTACTGTCCTTTCTCTGAAAAAGGGAATCTATTTTAAAATTGTGTTCAGAAGTCAAAGGTTCAGTAGCTACATCTAAACCTGGACCTGTGGGATCAGGGGCTCTTTCTCCAGTTCCTAGAGGCTGATATGCACCACATCTGTTTTCTCTATATGCCAAGGCATGTGTGACTTCCACTGAAGGAAAATCAGTAGATTCTGGCCATATGGAAGTGAGAGTGCAAAGATGCACCGCACTGATCTCCTGGGATAGGTAGTCACAATAGCAGGGTTGTGATGTGCACGGTGAAGCACAGTTCTTGTGCTGTTCTATTGAAGCTCTAGTTATTAAAGTTATATTTGTGTTGTCTGCCTGCAGCATTTCTCCCTGGTTTAGCACTTTTACTCCGAGCACGTCTTTATTGGTAGCAGTGGGGCTGGTTATGTTTCTGTGCAGTAGTGGCTGCAGTTCTAATGCCCTACTTGCATCTTCCCTGAACAGTTTGTAACAGCATGGAAGCTGAAATGATGGTGGCTAGTTTGACTATTACTATTGATGTGTCTAAAATGAAAGATTACTACTGCCCAGTGAGCCATGAGCAGTAAATCCATGAGACTGAAACTAATGTTGTTCTGGCAAGACTAAGTTGTCTTAAAGAAATGCTTTTCAAGTTCACCTTGCCTCTGCTTTCCAGAATAACCCCTCACTTCAAGAACTTAGCTACTCTCTCCTTGACTGTTGAAGTGCAGAGTTGGTCAAAGTGTTATCAAGCTCGTAGTATTTCGTTGTATTTTCAACTTGAAAGAGTTGATAGAAAATGATACTCAAATCTTCATAGCGCTTACTTTCGTAGCTGTGTAATTTGATACTAACCTTGGTTAAAACTAGTCAATGTATTACTGTGTCAGAATCAGGTTGGAGTTGTGACACTGAATTTGTTCACTGTTAGGACCAGCTGTGATTTAAATTTGCAGAATGTCACTTAAGAAATCATGCTGAGCTGTCTGGACTCTTTGTTGTGGGTCCAATTAATTAAACTGAAATGCTCTACGGAGCAAATATAGCAAGTTATGGAAGTGTTAAATCACATGTTTTAAAGAATTTGTCTCGTACCTATAATAACCAGAAGTGCTCGTTTTTGCTAGTACTTTTGGCATTGAGGAATCTTTTATTACTTTTTTTTTTCTTTTGCTATCGAAAATTGTTTACTTAGAAGAACTTTAAATAGTGATGATGCCTTCAGCACATTATGGTACTAAATCAGCAAAGATCATATACTGTTGCTCAATGAGAAGCTTGTTAGCCTAAGAGATGAAATCCTGTTTTATATAATCTGAGGTGTTTTAGAATAATGTTTTTTACCGGCTCTTAAAAGCATATTGCATTTGGAGGGGGGGATAAAAGCCTTGTCTGGAAGACTGTACTGTTTTGTTTTAAGGTCTTCCATTAACAGTGCCTCCTACTGAGATAGAAAACCTGTGCACTCTATTTGAGAAAGAACTGGATATGTGTTTTGGGATTCTTTTAGTTTATTAGATGACTGACTTGTTTAGGGTTTCTTTTTATTGATGAAAACTATTATTTTTTAAGAGCTGCTAGGTAGATGTGTCAGTATTTAAACTGGATGTAAACAATTCTCCTTTGGAATTTGTGAAAACTTGTAGTTAAAGCATCTGGTATACTTCAGTTAAAAGATTAGCTTGAGTTTTCCAACTGTTCCCCACCAAGCGGAGACTGAAAGCTGTCAACTTTTAGTTGCTCTGAAATTTAGTTTAACACTACTTTTGAGTATGCAGATGTCGTTTAGCTTGGATCACATAAGAATTGTGTTCCTTGCAAAAATGTTTCTTTTGAATATACAGTGCCTTTCACTTGATTCAAAGTGATTTTTCTGTAGAAAGCTTAACTTAAATGAAACTTAAATGATTTTAAAAACTTGAACTAAAACGTAAAAATTCAGATTAATATTAGTCACAGAAAGTATTGTGGTTTTAAGAAGCATGTTTGGAATTAAGCCCAAACCGAAAAGACTTAAATACTACTATGAAGATCCAATGATTATTGAGCAAATCGTGACTCTCACAGATATGGTACATGAAGTCTGCTTGACGACAAAGGTTGTCTCGAGGAAAGGTGCAAATGTCTGTGGATTAAGAGTTTGGCACTGTATTTTTTGTGATGAAACTGACTAGTGCACTGAAATCTGCTTGAAAAAGACAGGAGTATAAAATTGTACTGTGAAAACTGTTAGAATATATTAATTTATCAGAATTAATTATTTTAAAGAGTGTTAGTAATGGGCTAGCAAGTTGATTCTTTATTCCCAGTGGTTTTAAAAAGGTAAGAAAAATAAAATGAACTGAGGCTGTGAATTTTATCTTGGCAGTCTGAAAATGCTTTTTTTTGACAGTCCTGCATCTTAGTGCAAACGTGCAGGGAAACCACTGTCAAATTTTAGTGATGGGACAAACTCTGACTCTGAAATTTTGAATGTATCTAATTCCTTAAGGTACACGGAATTGTGCCTTTGTAATGTTTATCACAACAGGCGGTTTGACTAGTTTACCTTACTGAATGGTGTAATGTAGCAGAGCTTAACAGAACTCAGTTATCACTTGTGTGGAAAAAAAAAATCGAATTGTCATGTTGCTGTGTAATTGACTTGCTTAAAGAATGAACAATAAATTTAATAAAATAAAGTCATTGTCTTGTTTTTTATCTTAGTGTTCTCTTTAAATTTGGATGGACTGCTTGAGTAATTTGAAGATTCCTATTTGTTAGTAGAATAGCGTCAGTTCTTTTGTTCTTGGTTTAAAGGTTACCACTTTTCCAGTTCCATTAATACAAGTGGCAACATGTTGCCTGTAGTTCTGTTGGGATTTTGATTAGTGATTCAGTTATGAAAGTTCAAGGTGAAACTTTTTGAAATGGTAAATGGTGTTATAGTCATGTTAGTAGTTTGGGGCAAGTTTCACCTCATTACAGTTAGTGTTTTCTTAAATTTTTATCAGGTGGACATAAAGGCAGACAGTTAAGTGAGGAGTTTTAGTAAGGTGAAGTTTGGAGTGTTAATGGGATTTGATGAAAGCAATGATGATGTTCACGTGGTCAAGTACTTAAATAAATGAAGGACCTCTTTACTATGAAAGAGTAAGGCAAGTTTGTTCTCATTTTTTTTATACCAGGGCCACAGCCATCTCTGGGAGTTAGTTTTGGAACGTCATTCGGCTCAGGTATTGGCACTGGCTTGCAATCAAGTGGCTTAGGTTCTTCAAGCCTTGGAGGTACACTTTAACTTTTCTAATATTTCATTGAACTTTTATATCGCACATCTGAATCTCTTGTAAACCTTAAACTCCACCAAGAGGATCTGTTCTGGGGCAAGACCTTTACAGTTGGTAGTCTGCACTTTGCAGCCTTCTTTGTGCCTTACTGAAACAGTCAGCTAAGGCTAATGCAGTACTGCAGTAAAAACCCAGGTTGAAGTTCTCACGCAGGATTTGCTTGGTAACTGCCCACTGCAGGGGAGTTGGAATGAGATGATCTTTGTGGTCCCTTCCAACCCAAGCCATTTCATGAGCTGTAGGAAAGTGAATCAAGGATATCCTTCTGTAACTGCACTTCACACTAAGCTGTATTGCAACATGGCAATGTTTCACCTGTTGAGTACAGCTCTTAACTGTGGGTGCCTGTTTCATACTGGAGTAAGACATTACTGGTAGAAAACAGCACAGTTCTGGAATCCTGCTGGGTGAAATGTTTGCTCTAGCTGTCGCGCTGCTCATCAGTGGTAAGGTAGGGAAAGAGAGTCTTTCTCAACCTGTAAAGCAAAGCAACATTTGAAAGTGAGGGAATAAAATACTTTCAAAATGTTGATTAATAGTGCTAGTAGTAAGAGATGCGTGCAAGAAAACTCGATACCTTTTCATCCGAGTTTAATGCATTTTCAGCAGTAGAACTACAACTAGAAATGTGATATTTGCATACAGACGTTCCTGTCTGTGTCTGTCAGGGTTCCAACAGTGCAGATCAAAAGACAGTCGTGTTTGTTCAAGCTTTTGTGCACGTGCTACGAAGGCACTTGTATATGATAAGCACAAGCAGTGCATTGTGGTTTTTCTTGTATCCTTTCTGCAGTTGCGTTCTGTATCCCTGCATTTGAATCTTCTCCAAATATGAGAATTGCTAGTGTAACATATTTAAAAATAATAAGCATCACTGCCTATGGGAAACACTTAACTGCTGTGATACGTGATACTTGTCAGTTTTACCTTAAATGATTATCTTGAAACTATATTTAAATCTACCAGTGTGTTTTCTCATCAGATTTTAAGTTTTCTCAGATAAAAGGAAGTCTACACAACAAGAGGAGAAGTAACTAAGAGCAGTGAGCTGAATGGGGAACAATTCTGGATTATTGTCATTACTGCAATGCACTAGATGCCTTAAAACCAGAAATCTTTTCAGCCAGCCTGTTCACCAATCTTACCAACATAAATTAACAAATACTGTACTTTAAGTTGGTGGATGTCTGCCTCTAATTCTCTCTCTTAGAGGCCTACCTTGACTTTCTTGTAAACCAAGTATGCAATTGCTTGCATTTCATCTATTCTGTTTGGTCCTTTGATAAGTCAGTAAAGCTGTCTCACAGAAGCAACTGTAGAAGAATAAAGGAATGCACGCAAACTGTCCTGCAGCAGTGCTCTTGGAATCCAATGAGCAGGATTAATATTTTAGGGAGTTGTAATTTTCTTAATCAGTACAATTATTAACATACTTGAAAAAGTGCATTTTAGCTGGGAAACATCAATATTATGACTTTGTTGATAATAGGCATCCTGGCTTTTGTTGCTCAGTATGTAACATAAGCAGCATTTTGAGTCAATGCTTCATGAAATATTTGCTGATAGAGACCTGATTACTGCTAACAAGCTAGAAAGGAGAAAAAAGGTGTATCATTCAAAACAAAATATCTTGCATTCAAATGATATCTGCTGTTGTATTAAATTAAAATTCTGATTATGGAAGGCTGCCTCGGATAGTACCCAATCACTACTAGTTTTAAGATGTAAAAATCGTTTTGCCAAAGGAACGGTAAAGACTCCATTTCCCATGAAGTACATCACCTAACGCATCGCACTTAACGTGGGGGCCTGGTTTCCGTGAGCAGACGGTTTGCATTCTGATAATCTCCTGAGACAGCAAAACAATACAGAATATATTTCTCTTTCATTTTCTCTGTCCTTAATCTCAAATTGCAAATTTTAGCTTGCTTTTCCTTTACCTTGAAGTTGCTTCATGCTAATAGCATAGTTTGAAATTCTGAAATCTATGGTTTGAGATTACAAATAGGAATTGCAAAGTGAATGAATTTAATGCAGTTAAATATTCATGGCTGCCCTTTTAATGGTGATTTTTCCATTAAAAAAAATTACAGAATTGCTTGTTCTGTATTCTGACTTAGTTATATAAAGCTTATCACTGTTAGCTTAGAGTAGGGGTGGATGAAATAAACCCCAAATTGAGCCAAATGTAAACTCAAGGATTGCTCCCTTTTAAGCTTAGGGGATTTTTCTTTTGGAGTAGTGGATGAAGATGACAGCTGCCTGTAATAGAAGTCATAACTTGTCTGAATCTTCTTAGTTTTGGCTCATTTTTTATATTGTTTTCTTGCTGATTTAACAGCAGTTCATTAGCAATTGGTAAACTCAGGTACTTCACTTGAAATTTCTTAGCCTGTTTCGTTCAATTTTGTATTTTGAAGGAAATATTTTTCTCCAAGGCTTTCCTGTTCACAGTTTTCCTATTCTCAACATAGCATTTCTTTCTAGAAGATACACCTGTGGTGGTAGCCTTGGGAATATTTCTTTACCAAATAATGCTTAGAATTGTTTGTTTTTAGAATACTTGCCCAAAACCTGTCTGTCCTTAATTGCTGTGCCTATAATTTTTTTGTTGTGTGTCTTTACTGTTCTGCTAGGATTTGGAAGTAGCTCTGCCTTTGGAAGCAGTGCCACAGGAGCATCATCGTTTGGGTTTGGAACAACAAGTAAACCATCAGGAAGTCTAAGTGCAGGTTGGTTGGTTTTTATTAATTTAAGTACTGAGTGAGCATTGTTTTTCATTTAGTGGCATCTGTCAACACTGAAGGAGGAGGACAGATGCATCAAGTGGAATCACATGCAATCTGAGGCATGGAAATGCAGTCACTGCCTAAATACAGAGACCATGCTGTTGCTGAGCTATTGAAAGTAAAGCATACATCAGTGACAAATATATCAGTAATTCCACTTCCTACACTTAAAAAATGAAGTGAAAAATGTTTTAGGTGCTGGAAGGCTACCTTAAAACTGCTTTTTTTTTTTTTCTTATCCTGTATATTCTGAAGAGCAGATTATAGCTATTTATGTATGCCTGTAATTGATGTGTTAATTACTTTGAAAATATTTCTGACGGTTGAGCTGATGGTGTCAGCATCAGCTCACTTTTTTTGTTTTATTTTGTTGATGGTGGGAAGATGAAAATATGGATGTAGTTTCTCCTTAATTCGGGTAGCTGAAATCTCACTGACACTTCCGTAGCTTCCATCTCTGTTTACTTCTCAAACTGGAGCTTGTTTTTGAATTATGTAGCTTACTAGCCTTTCTAGCGACAGTCTGAAGGAGCATCATATCTCCTTGAATTACATTTTAGTGACATGATTGCTTTTTAAAAAGAAGCTTTAACTGCTAATATTATAACTATAATAAATAGCTGCTATTCATTAGTAAGTGCCCAGTAGATCAGCTTGGACCAGCATTTCTCAGTTCCCGTGAATTTTTATTTTCTTGGTTAACATTGGGTTATTCTATAAAGTTATGCCTCTGAAATACCTTCAGCTTTGTGTCATAAGGTGGAGATAGTTCACTAAACTTGCCTGTATAGCAGCATGAAGGTGTAATGCCCTGGTGCATTTTTGACAGAACACCTGACTTTGCAGCACACAGTTTCTAAGCATTGGCTTTTTTTTTTTTAGTCTTTTTAATATCAAGAAGTCAAAACTTGCACTGCTTACTTACACTTCTGTTCGTAATACTTTCAAATAGTATTGCAGTCTCTTTGTAGCAGTGTGAATGAGTTGGACATAGTAGGATCATAACTGCTTTCAGCCAGCTCAAGAGTCACAGCTACAGAAGATGGTAACCAGGAACGTAAATGGAATTCATATCCTCATTTAGACTGGGATCATGGAGTAGAAAATCCTGTGACAGTTTGGTTATCCTGAAGCACATTAACTCTTAATGTACAAAGCTCTGATTTATAATTTCTAAATTGCTCTTTAGTTTGTGCACATCTAAATGATGTGGAAGGATAGGTAACAGTTTTCAGTTTGTATGTCCTATTTCATAAGTAATGTTTCCAGGATCCTGAAACAAGGATGTCCTATCACCCACCATAAGGTAGTTTTATGTTGTTTCTGAGTCTTTTCTTATCAGTGGTTGAGAGGGGGTGAGGTGGCATGTGTGGTTATACCAATATTACTGTTTTTGTTTATATGTGAGCACTTTGGTGTTTTGCCCCAGTCAGTGTTCAGGAAGTTAGGAAGTGTTCTGCCATGCTATCTTGAGTTGCTTAGGTAATGCCTCAGCTCTCCTCTGTGTTTTCCATCAGTTTGTGTTTAGAATGAAGATTGGAAGTCCTCAAACTGCTCCTGTCAAGTGACTGAGTTGCATTTATTTGCTAAAAACAATGATTTATTTTTTTTAGTAACAATACTGTTTTTCTCAGTTTCTGTTTGCATGTTTGAAGAGAATCTTGTGCTATGAAAGTATTTAAGCTACGTTTCATAGTAGCTTGAGTTCAGTCCAGGAGCAGTGTGTATCCAGTGTGTCAGCAGGTGAAAGGCAGTGCAGTTAGCCTTCTGTCAATTCAGTATCAGTCTCTTGGGAGTGGGACTCAGTGCACCCTTGGCAAGTTTGCTGATGACACCACCAAGCAGAGTGGTGCAGTTGATACAGTAGAAGGAAGGGATGCCATCCAGAGGGACCTGGACAGACTTGAAAAGCAGTCCCACGTGAACCTAGTGAGATTTAACTAGGCCAGGTGCAAGGTGTTGCAATGGGGTTAGGGCAGTCTCAGGCACGTGTACAGGCTGGGAGAAAAACTCACTAAGAGCAACCGTACAGAAGTCTTGGGAATTATGGTGCACAAAAAGCTGGGCATGAGCCAGCAGTGTGTGCTTGTTGCCTCAAAGGCCAATTGTATCCTGGGCTGCATCAAAAGCGTGCTGGCCAGTAAGGAGGAAGGGATTGTCTCTTTCTACACAATCCTTATGAGGCATTACCTTTAGTACTGCATCCAGGACTGGAGCCCCCAGCAACAAGACGATGCAGAGCTGCTGGAGCAGGTACAGAAGAGGGCCACAAAGATGATCAGAGAGCTAGAGTACTTCTCCTGTGAAGAAAGATTGAGAGAGTTGGGCTTGTTCAGCACAGACAAGACGAAGTTTCTAGGGAGACCTCATTACAGCCTTCCAGTAGTTAAAGGGAACTTCTGAAAAGAAGGGAGACTGGCTTTTTACACAGGCAGACAGTAGTAGGACACAGAGAAATGATTTTAAATGGAAAGAGGGTAGATTTGGATTAGATGTCAGGGAAATTTTTTTACTTATAGGGCAGTGAGGTACTGGCACAGAGAAGCTGTGGGTTCCCCATTCCTGCAGGTGCTCAAGGCCAGGTTGGATGGGGCCCTGAGCAGCCTGAGCTGGTGGGTTGCAACCCTACCCATGGCAGGGGGTTGGAAGTGGGTGATCTCTAAGGTCCCTTCCAACCCAACCCATTCTATAAATTCCTTCAGTGAACACAATTGTGTGATGAAACAAATGTTTCATGTTTCTCTCTGAAATGCAGGCAGAGCTTCCTTCCAGTGTGAAAAGGCTTACCCCAAATGAAAAGTCCATTTAATTCCTAACTCCTTATTTATCTAATGGCAACCAAAAAGGCTGATTTAAGTGGAATGTTGTTAAGAACATTGACTCCCAAAGTGATGGGAGAAGGAGAAAAAATGCCAGTGAATTTTTAGAGATAATATTTTGGGGGAGATGGTATGTGAAAGCTGAGACACTAAGCATGCTTTGAAATCTGAGCTGGGAATTCATGGTGGAGAATTGTTTTTATTGAAGAATAGCATTGTCAGTACGATGGCATAAGAGGCAGTTGAATGGGATCGTGGCAGGACATGCTTCTACTGTTGGGAAGTGGACCCATATGTAATCAATATGTGGCCATGAGCAAGTTACATAACAGGCTTCAGTAAATCAGCCAGAGCTGTGCTGGGGATCCATTTTGAATCAGAGTATCTGTTGTGGTATGGAGGTAGGAGGAGATTGCTTTTGACATCTGCTGAACTGCTAGTTATCTTTGTAGCACTGAAACGAGCAGAAAGAGCAAACTACAGCAACCTGTGATGAGAAAGCTTGTATCTTTAATTTGGCTTACCTGTCTGAAGGGTTTGCCTGAAGTTTGAGTTGCTGGAGTGTGTGTGATGGGACGTACTAGGCCATGTTGAGTTGAGCTTGGTTATCTTGAAGGTTTTTTCCAGCCTGTGCAAAGCAGAGGTGCAAATGCCCAATGAGTGAAGTGTACTTTTAAGGTCCATAAGGTTCGTGCTAAGTTTGTACCTCTTAGGGGAAGTGGTCATTTGCTTCCTGAAAGTAATTGTTGATACAGAAGTGTTGTTAATTTCAACCAAGAAATCATCAGTCATGTTGTAGCTGTGCTTCAAGACTGTGTGCATCTCACACCTCTAAAACCGAATGTATGTCTTCTTGAAAGTTCATTTCCAAAGGTACCTGAAGATTGTCATTTGAATATTCTGTGTTGAGGGGCTTTTTTCTCTTGGAAGCATTGGTTGGACAAAGCCTTTTACATTAATTTCCCTTTGAACTTTCTATGCTTTCGTGGCTGTCCTAAGTAGCATTTGTACAGCTATTGCTTCCCAGCTCACAGGTAAATTAGCAAACATCCTCTCAGTCACCTGTCCTATACAGCTCACACATTTTTCTTTCTCTAACATCATTCGAAGTTCATACTGCCTTCCCTTCCATGTTCAGGATAAGCCCTGCATCCAGAAGCAGCTGCATGGAGGTAGTTCTCATGCACTTTATTCCTGCCACTGTGGACCACATACCATTTTACTGTGACTCGTGCACGTGATGCGTTCTATCAGAACCAATACTTATGTGCTATCTCAGCATGTACTTGAACTTAAAATTTAACAGCCTAAGCTGTTCTTCATAAGTTAAAGATTTTTTGTTGTTGTTATTTGTGGGATTTCCAGATTAAAACATATTTATTGTTTTAAAATCTTGCCTAGTATTCTGTGATAACAGGAAAATGGGAAAATGGAAGGATAGCAACATCTGCTTCACCCTCTACCTTCAAGGATGAGGGACAAATTAGCCCAGGAGATTTGAGTGAAACCCAAATGAATGATCCCATCAGACATACTTCACATCCACACGTAATCATTACACACAAGTTGTGCACAGGTGAAGTGTGTATGGAAGGACTGCAGTTACCGTAATGTCAGTAATGGTTTGCTTTCTTTGACAACAAGATGAGTTATTGTGGTGTGATTGATCCAGATCCAGGCACTACAGGAGGGAGAATTCCACCTTAGTTTTTGAATTGTTACTGAAGCACTAGATCAGGAGCTCAGTGAGAGAACAGAAGACAAGTTCACGTGAGCAGCTTGGGATCCTGACAAGAAAACCAGTTGGGTTTTAATTCCTGGGCTTTAAAGACAGTTAAGACATTCAGTTGATGACACTGATATGAACAAAGGGTTGCTTTTGCTGTCTGCCAGAGAACCGGTGCAATTAAGTAATGCTTATTAAGAACAAACTTTGTTTGTGAATCAGTCTTGTTTTTTAAATATTTTAATAATTTCCATGTGCAACTTGTATAAAACTACTTAAAATCTTAACTTGCTCAAGTCATGCTTGTTGTTCTGTGGGATGGTTTGCTGTTTGGTTTCTTGAGAGAATGAGAAGTTACAAACGTATTAACTAGTCCTCGGAAACTTATCTTCCAGTTGTCTCTTTTGAGTGTCATCGAGCTGGTTATACTTTAAAAATGGAAGTAAAATGATGCGGTGTTACTGCTGCTGAAAATGGCAAATGGATTTTCTTCAGCTGCTCTTGCTTTGCAGCCGAACCAAATGAATTTTGTAACTCCTCCCTCTCTTTTTATATAAATGTAAGCAGCAGCACAACTTGCTCACCTATTCATTCAGTTTCTCCAGAGCTTTGTTTTCAGGGCTGCTGTTGGACTCAAGTCATAAAGGGCTACTTATTTAATGTAGGGTCTGTGCCATGCACGTTGTAAAGGCAGGGAAACATAGCCTAGTCAGAAGGGAAGGGGAATCTGTTTCCAGCTTTGCCATTGACTTGCTGTGAGGTGAAGAGTGGCTCTTGAGTTCTGCTTGTACTTCTGCCTTCCCTCCCCACCCTGCTTTATAGATGTTGTGTATCTGACTGCAGTGTTGGGAGCCTGGGTAAGGGTCATTGTGCTACCATTACTGTGCGGCTTCCGTGGGACTCTTGGGTGCTATTTGATGTGAATAGTGGTGTTGCAGATAAGCTGTGACCTGAGGTAGAGTTGCCTACAGTCAGTGGAGTAGGCAGTGTTAGAGCTGTAATATCCCAGTTGACACAGCTTGTCCAAAAGGTATTAGCAACGTGACACACTGTTGCAGATCTGCGTTGGCATGAAATGCTACAAGTATAGTAATGTTGTAGCTGATGCTCACAGCTCCGAGGAGAACAGAGTTGCAATCCTGATGTAACCTTGCTCTAAAATATTTTTCCCTCCCTCATAAGGCTTTGGCAGCTCGACTACATCTGGGTTTAACTTCAGCAATCCTGGCATCACAGCATCAGCTGGCTTGACGTTCGGGGTGTCTAACCCCGCATCCGCGGGCTTTGGGACAGGAGGGCAACTCCTTCAGCTGAAGAAACCTCCGGCAGGAAACAAGCGAGGGAAGAGATAGGCCCCCCCTCGCGGGGAAGTGGAAGTGAATCGGCTTTGTTCATCGGAGAAGTCTATTTTTCTAGATTGATGCATTGATGAAATTGCATCCCGTGAGATTTATAAAAAACAAAAATAATAATAAAAAAAAAGTTGCTACTTTTCCGTAGTCTGAAACACAAAATGGATCGTACTGAACAGCTATTTTCTTGTGAATATAAACCTGTTTATGTATTTTTATTTTTGGCCCCATAGTTTTAGAAATGTTCTATACTGCATTATTAAAGGATCTTGTAAAACCATCTATTTAAACTAATGTTAGTAGCAGAATATTTTTTGTTATTAAGCTTTATACCATATGAATATATGCATATTTGTTTTTTGTACAGATAAAGTATATTCTAGTACAAATACTACAGTTCATATCTTCTGTTCCTGGATATGGCCTTTAAATCTACTTCAGGGTGTTTGTGTATATGGATGTAAATATATACAGTACAGCGCACACACGTGTGTATGTATGTGTATAAAATAAAGCCAGATGTGCAAACCTTTCCCCACACGCAGGTCTCCTTCACTCTGTGTCCTGTTGCTCCGTGTTGCTCTGCAGTTCCTGTGCGTTTCAGGCTGTGTGCTGGGCTGTGTCATCGTGTTTTGTTGCTGAAGAGCAGCTGAGGCACAGTGGTGGCTGTCCCATGACGTTTCATATGCAGTGTTCAGTGGATGTGCTGTGTGAACTCTTTTATTTTAGCCATCTCTTGGCCCGTTCTTGAAGAAGAAGCTGAGATCTTGACTCAGGTGCTTCCTGGGTAATGTTCCCAAACCGTTTTTCCAGCTGCACAGCAGGGTGTTGTAGGGTTGCAGGATCTCATAGGTTCTGTTTGCAGGCAGAGCTGTCAACCTGGAGGAGCTCTTCCCCACAGCTGCAGGGGATAGGTTACACCATTGTAGCCCTGACTGGAATTAACTGTTAGAAAATGGAGCTGATTTGCTAGCTGCTTCTAGTCAGTGCTGCCGGCAGGGATGTGAGAGGAGCTGTGTATATCTGCTTTCAGTATGAGCTGTAGTGCAGTAAGTTGCTGCTGAAGAATTGAGAAGAATGATGTAATTTGAAGGTGAAGCTGCTGCAACAGTAGAGCATGGATCTTGTATTACATCATACCTGCTTGTGCTGCGTTTCCAATTCAGTGTGTGTGCTAGAAACATCTGGAAAACATCCTAAGGAGGTCCTGCCTTGTGTGAGTTGAAGTGTGAATGTGGAACTTTGGATTTGAGTGTTGTTTTGTGCGTAAGATGCATCAAGTGAATATTCAGTCACTTTCACCAAAGCACCTTGTTTCCAAAGCAGTTAAAGTGCATGGGATTTTATTTTTCAAGCACCAGGTGAGTTATTTGCTTTCAGTTATTGAAGTGTCATTGCCACCCTGTGTGTTGTGGAAGTGATGTGTGCAGTGGTTGCCTTTAGACAGATGTTATTTATCACCTGATCTGGATGGATTCGGAGAAACTGAGCACAGAACTCCTCGCATTTGTACACTTGTATGTTACTGCATCTCTGCGAGCGGTCCCTTAGGGATTTAATGTCTGTTTTTCATGTTTGGGAAAACTGAAAGGTTAAAACTTGCTTTGGATTCAGCTTTTTTAAAAGTTATGTTGGGCTGCAGTCAAAACCACAATGTTTTTATTCTTTTGTTACTTCTTTTTTTTTTTTAATAATTGATGTTAAACCGCTGGACTTTCTTGTGATGTATTTGTGAAACTAATTCAAAGTATGTACTCTCTGTCCATATGCACAACTTACCATTGTGTGAACAATAAAACAAAGGCTGCGATCCTTGTCATACATATTTGCCTATTTGAAAGGTCGTTTCCTGTTGTCTTCCTATGTTCAGTAGGACAAACAAAGCCTTAATCAGCTAAGATGTAGAAGACTTTTTCTTGCTGAAGGCCTCCATCCTGGCGTGGAAGGGAGGGCTGCACAGGGAGGAGTGGTTGTGGTTGCCTGGAGTCTCTTCACAGCGAGCTGTATGAAGCTGGGCCATGCTCTAGCAGCTCTCAGTAGGTTCCTGTGTATGTGTGTTCTGGTCTGTTTCCCTTCATGTTAAGGCAGCAGGAATCTCCTTACTTCCAGCCTGGGTGAAGAGATTACTTAATGGAATGATTGCATGCTGTACAAAGTGGTTGAAATTGGATTTGAAATGATTACCTTCCCAGTGTATGACTTTGTTAAATGCAGCCGTGGCTTTCACGGTTCAGCGTTGCATATGTTGCTTCAATTACTTTTCCTCTGTAAAGCTGTGCAGTGCAACTGTTGTGTGCAGCACAAATACAGTTGAGGGACGGCATAGTGTCTTCCAAGGCAAGTCAAGAAGCTGACCTGTACCTACATAATGGAACGAAATCAAGTCTGGAGTTTGCTCTTTCAAGGAGGGAAGATGGAAGTGGGGTGGATGTGGGATGTGATTCTCTTTATTTGCCAAGACCTTGTACAGCTGTGGTGTGAACTGACTGATGCAGCCTCTTCTACCAGAAGGACCTTGGGTTTTCCGTTATTCCCACTGCAGCATCTGTAAGAGGAGGTGTGATAGAGTTAAGCCTCAGTTTGCGGTCCATCATCTCAAAACCTGCACGCTGTATTTGCCTGTGTTCCTGACATGCCTCTTCCTCGTCACAGGCCTCTGATCCTGGCACACCCCTTCCACCTACATGTTCTTAATGTGTCGTTATGTTGAACCTTAGGCTTTGTGGCATTTTCCTCTTTGACATCAGTGATAATTTTGTTTTGTTTTTTTTTTGCCTCCCAGTCCTCATTTATAAATGGAAGTAATCCGGAGTCTGTGATGTCATCTGTTCCCTGTTGGTGCTGGTACCTGGGCTGCCTCATCAGAGGGAAAATGAGCAGTAGTGTGCAGGGGTTAATGAGAAATTAGGAGTAACCATATGGGAAGATGCATCCATGCTCTAGCGTGTGAATACATTATGCACCATTAAAGTTTGTTTCCTGGAAACTCTTATTCGGGTATGTAGTGACAGGTACTGCTAGCTCTGCATGCTGTGGGGCTGCACAAGCTATGAACGGCCCGGACTGGGCTCAGGAATGGTGTGAGGCAGTGCTGCCATGGCCCCACCTCCCCGGGCAGGTATGTCTCTGGGAAGGAGTGGGGAGACAGCAGGGTGATGTTTTGCTTCTAGGTCACTCACACTTTCCTGCCCCTTTCTCTAAGGCAGCGAGGTTCTGTTCCTCCTCATGGGTATTTGAACAGTCCCTGTGGTGAGGTGGCTGTGTTGCTGTGAGGTTTGTTACTCAGTGCTTTCTTACTCAGCCTCAGGACTCTGATCTTCGCGGCCCTGCGGTGCAGTTGTGGAGCGGGGCAGTGAGGAGGTGAGTATGCCAGGTGGTGCTGCAGCTCTCAGGGCTTTCTCCAACAGCGTGCTCCTTGCTTCCCTATGTGAGGCGATTCCAGCTTCCTCCGAGCTGCTGAAGTTTAGGAGGTTCTGCATAAACATAGAAAAGATTTGGGGTTGACTGACTGTACTTTAGGTATAGATCTGATACCAGGTCAGCTCTGCGGAACGCTTGCATGGAGAACTTGGCACGGGTATGCCTGCCCTAACCATGTCAACAGCTGAACAGGTGGAAGGTGTGTGTGTTCAAATGAGCTCTCAAACTGATGGGTTTCCCTCTTCTTTTCACTGCAGGTGTCACTGTACGGCGTGTACATGGGCAGCCCAAGGACAGCACCGTTATAAAATGTAATGCAGTTGTCTCTCAAGTCCTGTTGTGACCAGAGGCTGGCGTCTGCCTCCTGAGCAAGAAGTGCCTCCTGGGCTCTGTGTCCTTCATGTGTTGTGGCACCAGCGTGTGCTTCTGGGCCGACTGTCCCAATCACAACAGCGAGGCGGGATGGTGAGGTTCAGATTGGGCACCGGGGCGTGCTCAGAGCAAAAGGAAAAACCGTAATAAATACTGAAAACTCAGTAGCACTTTATCAGGTGTGAGCTCTTACGGGGGTGGAAACAGCAGCAAGAAGCTCTTTAGACTTCCAGTTGGAAGAAACCTGGGATGGAGAAAGAGTATAAACTGTGTACAGTTGGGTGGTACCCACATAGCAGCTACTTGGTTTCTATTTGTTGGGCTGTCTTGGAGATGGGCAAGAATGGTGGGGGCAAAAGGAGGGGTTGGGTAAAATCTCAGGCTCAGACAGATGTGTGATGACAGAATTCCAGCAGCAACAGAAACAGTAATGTTTATAAGCAGCACTGCTGCAGGAGGGATGTGTCTTCTAGTCAGCCCAGACCCATACTGCTATGCTAAATCATCTATCTGCAAGGTCAGGCAGATTTCATCAGTACTTCCAATGCCAAGTAAAACGGCGATGCTGCAAGCAAGCAGTCTTTAACTCGTTTTGTAAGCAATGTGCTAAAATGTCCTGAACTGTGAAATATTCTTACGCACTTTTAATTTTCTGCTCATTTGCGCTGATTATATAACACCCAAACCTGCACGTTGAGCTGTAGTGAGTCGTGTGGAACCGCACCATGAGGAAGGGCACTTTTTCCTTGCCCGGCACACTGAGCTGTGGTAAGCTGGGCCCCACCTGCACAGCGGTGCCTGTGGGCACAAAGCTGCTGCCTGGTGCTGCGTTATGAAGTGAAGCAATAGGGAAACTCAGTTTTGAAACTGTTTTCTCTGCCTTCACTTGACAAAACGCTTGTGCTTTGTTAGGCGTAAAGCAGTGTGAAAAGGGGAAGCTCCTGGGTCTTTCTTTTCACTGGAGTAAATGGAGGGCGAGGAGGCCGTGTCCATTTGCCTCGTGTTGCTGGGAGAGGTTGATGGAGTCATAGTTTCAGGATGGCTGGAGATGGAAGGGACCTCGCAGCGCGCTCAGCCCCGGCCCTGCGGCTTCCCGCCGCTGCCGCTAGGGGGCAGCACGGCACCGCTGAGCTTGGAGCCGGAGCCCGGCGGTGCCCTCGCGGTGTCCGCACCGCGCGGCAGCTGCGGGAGGCGGCGAGGGGTCAAACAAACCCGCCTGGAAGCGCTGCGGAGCGCAGGAGATTAAGCCCGAGCGGAGCCAGCTCTGTGCCCGCAGGGACCGGGGAGAGCCCGGGGTGCTGGGGTGGGCACGCGGGCGCGCTCCCGCTCGCGAAGCGCGTTTTCTCCTCGTGCGAATGCATGCCGCCCAAAGCCGAAGTCGGGCGGTGCGGGTGCGGAGGGACGGCCGCTACGGAGCGGGACGCCAACTTTCCCGCTACTCCTGCGCGGCACGGAGCGCGCGGATCGCCGCCACCGCTTCGCTCCGGACAAAACACCAACGCTGCCCGTCCCGCTCCCGCTCCCGCCGGGGCCGAGGGGCCGGGCCGCGGCCGCGCCGTCGGGGCGGGGGCCGTGGGCCGGCCCGCGGAGGGCGCATGCGCGGAGGCGGCGGCGGCGGCCGCTATAAGGGCGGGGCGCGGCGCCCCCTGCCCAGCGGCGGGCCCGGACGGGGCGCACGGAGGCGGCTCGCGGCGTCCCCGCGCCCATGGCGGCCGCGGGCCGGGCCGTGGCGGCGGGCGGGGCGTAGCGCGGCGCGGCGTAGAGCGGTTCCGCCGCCCGGCTCCGCACCCCCCCCCGGCGGGCCAGGCCCGGGCGATGCGGCGGCGGGAGCCGTCGGGGGGCGGGCGGCGCTGCCCCGGCGCGGGCGGGCTCTGACCCGGCGCCATGTGGGGCGGGCGCTGCTCGCTGCTGCTGGCCGCGCTGGGCTGGCTGCTGCCGGCGGGAGCGGCGGGCAGCGGCGAGTACTGCCACGGCTGGCTGGACGGGCAGGGCGGCTGGCGGGACGGCTTCCAGTGCCCCGAGCGCTTCGACGGCGGCGACGCCACCATCTGCTGCGGCAGCTGCGCGCTGCGCTACTGCTGCTCCAGCGCCGAGGCGCGCCTCGACCAGGGCGGCTGCGACAACGACCGGCGGCAAGGCGGCGGCGAGCAGGGCCGGCCCCGCGACGGCCCCGACGGGGCGGCAGGTGAGCGCCGGGGCCGCGCTCCCCCTCGAACGGGCGCCGTTTTGCCCCCGCTCCGCGGGCCTCCGGGAGCGCGCGGGCGGACGGCGCTCCCCGCGTCCCTCAAAACCGGATCGCTTCGGAGCGGTTGTGCGGCGGCGCGTGCACCTGCCGGAGCCGAGCCGAGCCGTGCCAGCCCGGCGTGTGCGGGAAGCGTTGGAGTCGCGGGAGAAGTGGGGAAGGAGTCCTTTGGGTCGCCGGCGCAGCCCTTGCAGCCCCGCGCAGAGCATCGCTCGCTCTCGGGGTCCGGCCCTCAGCCCGCGGTGTTAGGGCCGCTCTGCAGGGCTGCTGTGCGGGGCGGCGATGGCCGTGCGTGGGGCCGCCCCATTGCCGGGCTCTGACGTCCCGCGGCTGCAGGCACAGCTGCGGGCCCCGTTCCTTGTGCCGGCCGCTCTGCTCTCCTGCTGGCTGTTCCTGCTTGAAGAGCAACCCGGCCAGATGCAGCAGTTGCTTCCAGGATGCTCAGCGGGTCGCAGCCCTGCCTCTGGCTGCCCCGTGGCACGTCCTGAATGTCACTTTGTGGGGGGGAAGGGGCCGTCCCTCTCGCGTCCCGTTGCCCACCTTCTCCTTGCCGTTGCAGTGCCCATCTACGTGCCGTTCCTCATCGTCGGCTCCGTCTTCGTCGCCTTCATCATCCTGGGCTCGCTGGTGGCCGCCTGCTGCTGCCGCTGCCTCCGGCCCAAGCAGGAACCGCAGCAGAGCCACGCTCCGGCCGGCTCCCGCCTGATGGAGACCATCCCCATGATCGCCAGCACGGGCGCGTCCCGCGGCTCTTCCTCTCGCCAGTCCAGCACTGCCGCCAGCTCCAGCTCCAGTGCCAATTCGGGGCCCCGTGCCCCCCCGACCCGCTCGCAGACCAACTGCTGCCTGCCCGAGGGCACCATGAACAACGTCTACGTCAACATGCCCACCAACTTCTCGGTGCTCAACTGCCAGCAGGCCACCCAAATCGTGCCACACCAGGGCCAGTTCCTGCACCCGCCCTACGTGGGCTACGCCGTCCCGCACGACGCGGTGCCACTCGCCCCTGTGCCGCAGTTCCTGGACGGGCTGCAGGGCGGCTACAGGCAGATCCAGTCCCCGTACCCCCATGCTGCTGGAGAGCAGAAGATGTACCCGGCGGTCACCGTGTAGCTGCCTGCCACGCTGCGCTCCTCGTCTCCGAACTGAGCGGAGGAGAGATACTTCTTCGGAACGCGGCTCCCGGAACGGCGCTTGTAAATAACTTGGGAAGGCTCATGCATGTCAGGCAGTGTTTATAAACCCTTTATTCTCATCGAGGTCTGTTGCCAGGAACTGTAGGATGACACCGCTGAATTAACGTTTCCAGATACGTTTTCATTCCAGTGCATGATTTACAGTGGCGAAGGATTATGCTGGAAATGCATATGCATTTCAGATCACTGTGCTCGTGAGATAGTGCCGCAGCCGTTAAGTGCCCTTCAGGTATGACATGGTCAGAAGTATTTGCCTAATTAGTTCTCAGAAGAGCTTTGTAATGTGGAAAGAGAGCGTGATACTTACAAAGCCTTTCTCCTCTCCTCGTCCAGTGTCCTGGTGACATTTCTCACTGCTGCACAGATGGGACAGGCAGAGCTGTCAGGGCAGCTGTGGTGTCCTCGCTTCCTGCTCCTTCGGTGCTGCGAGAGCGGCTTCCCCAGTCCCTGGTATTTATGTGACACGTTACGTAGGAGCGCACCAACTGTTCCTACTTCTGGCGCACTTGAAACCCTTCTTGGTTTGATTTTGCCTCCGGATTGGAACCAGTAGTGGCTGGCACAAACTTTCTTTCTCTCTGAGAACTTTCTGCTACGAGCAGGGTGTGAGGTGCCTGCTCCTCCTGCCACCAGCACCGTGTTCTCTTGGTGGCTGCCCTTGGAGCTGAGCTCATGCCACAACTCCCATGCACCTCTACCCGTCAGGCTGGTGATGGAGCTCACCCTGCAGCCGCCGGCCCTTCAGCAGCAGCCAGCTCAGCATCCCCAGCAGGGCACCGAGTGCTGCAGCAGCGTGCGAAGGGCAAAACCCAAAGCGAGCGGTGCTATAAGCGGAGCAGAACTGGCAGGAGCTTCCTTGGCTGATTCCGTAGCAATAAGAGGACGCTGCTATTTTTGTATGTCTCTCCAAACCACGCGGACGCGTGGAAGCATTGCCAGGTGTGACACTTTGCCTGTAAACACACTGCACACGCACACACGGCCGGGCTGCAGATGGGAGGAAGGTGAACGGGTGACGCGTGGCAGCTCTGCTGGCAATGGCTGTGCTCTCCCAGGCTGTGAGCTCCCAGAAGTGCCGCTCTGTGCTGGGAGTGGCGGCCTCGTGGGGTGGTTGGCACCCCCTGCCAGGGCACTGCTGGCACCCGTGGCATTCAGGTGACTCTTTGTATATTGTTTACTTGTTTAAAAACAAACAAACAAAAAAAAACACAAAACAAAAAGAATAAGTTAAATTTAAATCTGTAGAAAATAATTTACGGCGGAAGGAGAAGCGACCCGAGTTGTAATAAGAGGAAGTTTGTGAGATGTGCTGTTTTGTTTTTTTTTTTTTTGTCATGTATAATAATGTAAAACCAA
Organism: Callipepla californica brunnescens; assembly: GCA_023055505.1. Lineage (NCBI taxonomy): Eukaryota > Metazoa > Chordata > Aves > Galliformes > Odontophoridae > Callipepla > Callipepla californica. The sequence continues at coordinate 106,051,406 of JALIRH010000001.1, read as the reverse complement.
CGTTAACGTTTGATACAGCTTTTAAATTTCTGAAAGGGCACTTGGTTCCAAGTGTTTCTTACAAATGAAGAAAAAAGCCCCCTTTGTTTCTTAATAAATACTTTATGGTGTGACTTTTTCCTTTTGTTTGCTTTGTTGCAGTCATTTTTCAGTTCAGTCGGTGCCTCACTTGCCCCTTCCTGTAACGCTGTGTCCCAGCCCAGCGAAGCCAGGGCTGTGCTGTCAGGTGGAGTTTGGAAGCCCCAGAGGTGCTGCAAGGCCGAGTGGTGGAGACAGCAGCAGGAAACAGGCCCTTGTGATGTGGGGGTGCCCCACGTAGGAAAACAAGAGAAGGCAGGCTGGGCATGGCGGCCGTGCGGCCCCTTGGCTGCGGGCAGGAGCAGAGCAGCTGCTGGATGCTAGCAAAGAATGGCTGTTTGCTGTGAAGGAGCCCCTGTCTTCCCCTCCTTTCTTATTCTTCCACTGCAGCTCCACACTCAGCCCTCCTGACTGCTCTGTGCCTGCTGGCCTTGCTTGCTTTCATCCCCTTACTCAGCTTCCTCTTCTCAGACTGCCCTGAACAGTTCCTCCTGTTCGTCCCGCTGTTTGCGCCTCTTAAATCTGCTCTCACTTCCTTGCAGTTGGAAGTGTATGGAATACACTTTCAGTGCTTCTTTTGGAATACCTTGCTACTGATTGCAGGCTCTTACTCAGGAAGTTGGGAGCGTTGGTGGGCACCGCTGCGCTGTCACTGACTCAGCCTGTGGCACACGTCCTTCATGCGGGCATTCAGGTGGGCAGAGGGAACCAGTCACTGTGAGAACAACTGCTGAGTGTGTTCTTGAATCCCAGGGCTGCACCCCTTTGGGCCTGGAGGCCAGCAGCAGGCCCACGGCACCTGGAGCCACTGCAGCACCAGGGGAGCCCAGAACCACCAACAGCAGGAGGGACACAGGCAGCACGTGGGGGTTCCCTGCCTTGCTCCGTAGGGAAAGGGCCCCACCCCTGCTGGCATCCGAGAGCCCCCATACAGCTGCTGCCAGGAGCTTCCATGTGTAGGGGTGAGGAGCTCTGTGCAATCAGCACCCACGTGAGAGCCGACTCTTTCAGGTCCCAGATCAGCGCGTGAACCTCAGCACCTTCCTTCCACACCGTCTCATTTGCTGCTCACTTCTGGTCTTGCTGGAGCTCCTTTCCCCTCCGCATTTTCTGCTCTCCCAGTTCTTTTCCTCCCACTGAAGTTGTTACTAAATACTATTCCCCGCGTGTATTCCCTTGTATTTTTCCAAGCTGAAGCTCATTTTATTGTTTCCTGCTCATATTTCTTGCTTCTCTGTAGGTCCCTTTGTATTATTTCTCTGCCCTCAGTGGGGTTTGCAGCGTTTCCCCACGTCCCACACGCAGGCAGCAGTGTGCAGAGAGGTGCAGCAGCACAGCTTCAATGGGACATGAACCCATTTACCACCAAAAGTGATGCCCTCCTGGTTCTCCAAGTAGTGCCTGCAGGAAGGCAGTCTGGCAGACAAATGTGTGGCATGCAGCTGGGGACCCCGTTTCTCCATCATCTTCATTAGGCAACTGGAGAGAGCCCTCTTTGGGGTGTGACATGAGCCGCAGCGTTCAGAGTGCTTATTTCTGCTGCCACGTTGAAAGGTTTGGTGAAGTATTTCATTTTAATGGTGCTCAGTCTGGGTGGGTGGTTGTGTTCCCAGTCGGGCAGCGATGCCGGCGTTCTGCACACAGTGGTATCTGCTGTTTGGTGTGGAGAAGCCCTTTGCTTCTTGTGTTTGACTTGTCAGTAGTACATGAGGAAATCTGAAAGAAAACTTACCCTGCACCCTGAAGACAACCCCTTTGCTTTCAGATAAGCAAACTCTTATTACTGTCAGACCCAGGGCCTTGGTTTAGAAGCAGAGCTGCCTCCTGCCCTGTGCAGGGAACGAAGAGTCGTTATGAACCAGAGCTGAACTGAATTCATCTTTCCTGTGTAGGTGTGTATGCTCCAGCTCTGGTGCCAGGCTTCACACTGATAGGATCACGGTCTGTTTTATTCTTTTTGCCAAGGAAGAAATCCTGCATGGATTGGAAACAGTTTCTTCCTCAGTGGGCAACGTGGGGCAGGGAAGGAAGGAGCCTGACCAGTGTGGTAGTAAATCTGTGCACCAGACAACCCAGCCCTACCCAGCATCCCCCTTCTCCCAGTCTCCTTTCCCCATGTGCTGGGTGCTGGCTCCCAGCACGAGCCACCAGCCCACAGCATCTGTCAGAGACAGCAAGCGAATGCTGTTAGCTGTGACAGCTGTGCTGGGGCTTGGCCATCAGGCACTGTCAGACACAAGGCGTGAGAGCACTGCCATGCATGTCACTGAAGGATTTGGTGTCCTGGAAGCTCGTAGCTTCAGGGTAGGGTGTCAGCACTCATTTGTGTGCCCAGACCTTGCTGCCCCATGGATATGACCCTGGTGGGACAGCACCCAGTACCAGGTACAGCAGGGTGCCAGGACTGCCTCTTCCACTGTCGCTCCACCATAGATCAGGTCTGTCACAGCACAAAAACGCAGCATACCCCTACCCAGAACTGCCTTCCCACCTCAGTTCACTCCACAGCCCGGATGCCCCAGGAACTGTGCAGGCGTTCAGTAACACTCCCTTCCACACCTCGCTTCCCTGTGGAGCTGCAGTGGTGCGGAGCAGGAAGCAGCAGGAAACCCCCTGCTCCTGCCGCGTCCATCAGCACAGGTGGAGCTGAGGGGCTCAGGGCTGCCCCTGGGGAAGGGCAGTGCTCGGTGGCTGGGTGCTGCCGCAGCAAGCTCACACAAAAGGATTATGTTTCTGAAATCTTCCCGCTTAACATTCCTCAACTGGCCCTTTCTCAGTTACGCTTGTATTTTTCAGTGCTCCCATTACAGACTCGAGCATTAATCTCGGGGTTTAGGGCCTTTGATTCCGTTTTGGTCTGGTATGAGGCACCGAGGACGCCAGCGACGGCCTCAGCAGCTGCTCCTGCAACGTGTGCTGGGGGACCGAGCAGCGGGCGCTCGTCTGTCACACTGCTGGGGGTGGGGGGGGAAATGCGCTCACATCTCTTAGCTCACATCTCTAATAAGGGGTGTAAGAAGCAACTCATGGCGTTGAGCAGTTCCAAGAGTTATCTCGCTGTTAGCACACTGCAGAGGACAGCGCAGGCAGCCGTCACCTTCTCCCACAGCCAGGTGAATGTAGCTTTATTCAGGTCTGTCACCGGTTTGATGTTGGTGTGGGTGCTCACTCGGCACATGGCAGGAAGGGAAAGGCAGGTACCAGGGCTCCTGGGATAAACGTGCTTGCCAATGTGCTCAAGCAGTGACTTGCAAAGAGGGGAAACCTGGCTTACAACCCCTCTTTGTTTCCTAAATTAAAAAAAAAAAAAAAATCCAGAAGTAATTTGTTGGCTGAAACGAGTCTCTCTAGGCCCTTAAAAATGGCTCTGTCAGCAGTGCGACAATCTGTAAGGAAAAAAACATTCATCACGTTATAGCACCCCAAAGAGGAACAGTTTTAGCCAGACTACATATAAATGTGCGTTTTGTTCCTGCGGAAATCTATTTAACACCAATATCTAACAGCATCTGGACAAAGAGATCTCTCTGCTAAGGCCCACGCACTTTTACTTTCTATGGGGATCTTGCAGTTTGCAGTCCTTGAGGTCACCAGAACTCTACAGGGGCCAATCGTTAACACACTGCAGTCACCTGGTACTGCTGCTGCACAGGTCGGGTGCTGGAGGGGACCACAGTGTGTCCTGTCCCCCAGGGCCCGCGGGCATGGAGCTGTCTGGGGCAGGAGAGTCCTTGTGTGAGGCTGTGAGTCTTGCATGAGGAAAGAGAGAGCACGAGAGGTACTCCTGCAGGAGAGGTCACTAGCAGGGTTGGGTGCTGCGTTCCTCCGCCTGCAGAGCAGCAGAGCCTGCCCCTGCCCCGCTGCTGCTCCAGGGAAGGATAGTGCTGATGTCCCTGTGTCACTAGGGCCACCTTCCCCCATGGCCCCGGAGCGTGCAGGCGCCGTGGTGAACATCCTGCAAACTGAGCTATCGGAGAAGAGCAGAGGAGAGTCCCAGGGCTTCATTTTACTCCGCTGTCTCTGTGTGACTCAGATGTTAAAAAAGATGTCCCAGGCTCATTTTAATGAAGCTGTGATGAGATCACACGCAGCAGTTGTAGGAGAGAAGCCTACCCACCTAGTTCAAAGGAATAGATGGCTCTTCCCCTTCAGACACCATTTGAACCCCAGGCACATGCCATGAGCCCGCTCATACCCTGCTCTTACCGACACCCTCATGGCAGGGCCTGTCTCACCCCACTGCAGGGAACCCAGGTCTCATCTGTGGCACTAACAGAGGTGTCCCTTTAAAAGCACACCCAGAAGGTAATAAAAACCCAAACCGACCCTGACAGCAGCTTTGCAGGTGAAATCTCCAATGCATTCAATGCTGAGCTCTCTCTGCAAAACTTGTGGGGTGGATAAAACAAACAAGCCCCGGTCCGCTGAGTTGCTTTAATAAAAGGTTTATTGGAAATATTTTTGTGCAGACATACAACAGTCAACAATGCTGTTCAAAGCTACAAATTTGCTAAGTTTTGAGAACCTTCTAAAAATACGAGTAAATGACCTTCATTTGTATTCAGTCTGGGAGGGAAACAAACCCCACTGTAATGCGATGCTGTGCTGAAACAACCAGAGGACATTAATAGAACGTGAAAATGGGAACGCTTCTGGAGGAAAACCCACACAGCACCCAGCTCCCGCTGCTCTGCTGGGAGCCAATTAAACATTCCCCCACAGCAACACTCCGCACTGCATACCCAGATGAAAACCTCTCCATCTGTAACAATATTTAAGCAATTTGAGCACAGATATGACAGACAAGTGGGCACACGACTCAGCTTGCTGATGAAAAGGATGCCGGTAAGGATTGCTGTCACTTGGAGCGCTGAATGTGTGCGTGACCTCCCGGATCGGTGGCTGTGCTTTGGGGCAGGTTTTCCCACTGAATGCCTCCCAGCACACACAGGCCCACAGGGCTCAGCCATCTCACTGCTCGGGATCAGCCCAAGCCCTGCTCCAGGAGAGCTGGGAGCCTGCCTGGGGCTGCTTTCAGTCCACGTGCTGCTGGAGGTAAGAGCTCCTAAACCAGAATATCGACCAGAAGGGCAAAGCAGAGCACGCACGACAGCTGTTCAACTCCACGTTCTCTAAGAAACCCTGCAGGTGTTTTGAAGGGGATAAATTTATGCCAAGACAACATCTGGAACATCTTCTCGGGGAAGCCACCCAGTAAGGTGGCCAGAACCTAAAACAATCACGTCTTTCTGTTAATGTTGACTTTCTCTTCCTCTCCATAATTACAGGGGTGCTGACCTCGCTGTTATACACAGTGACACTTTGGCAGTATTTTGGCTTTCCTTCATTGTGATGCTTTGCATGACTGCCCAGAGCTGGGTGCTTGGCTGAACCAAAGTGGTCCTTCACGCACTCCCATTTCGCTTCAGCACCCATAGAGAAGCTGCAGGAGAAACCCTGCAGATTTCAAGCAGCTTGTGCCAGTATCACACACAAAGGAAGGTTTTGGAAAGTGTTCCCTTCCTATCCACACCACAAAATGAGTAGGCCCTAAGTTGGCATGAAACAGCTCCCAGCCTGCAAGTGAAGTGGCCAGCTTCCCTGACCAGGAGGGCCCCTCCATCCAGCCAGAGGAGAGGAACCATCCCAGGAGCACCACTGACAAGTTCTGCATGAGAAATCTGCTCCCTGGACAACTGCAGCCGCACAGTGTGCGCTCTGCGTGTGTCCCTGAGGCAAACAACAGCCAGCAAGCAACCCTGTGTGCTGCCCCAAACACTGCCTACCGACTCTGGACAGCAGAGGCTGTTGGCAACGACGTTTTCCCTTTCTCCAAACTCAAGACCCAGTCTGGTGCCAGAGAGACCTCAGCTTCAGGACATAAGAGCACTGCAGCATGCCTACTCCCAGCCCACAACTGCAGGAAGGAACCCAAGGAGTATCACGGCTCTTCAGGGATGGCTGCTCTCCTGCTGGCAGCCACAGCGGCCCCTGCCCAGCCATTTCACCCCCAGCTCCCTCACCACCCATCCCAGAGCACTCTCTAGTTTTCACCTGCAAACAAGACTCAGAGCCTCCATTTATCTTACTGCTAAGTGAAGGTAAGAGCTATTCTCTGCACCCATGTGGCTTGCCTTTGTCATGTATTGCTCTGACAGGTCCTGTGGCCTCCTCCAGACACAGCACTGGAGCTTACGTGTAATGGCCATTCAGCAGTGACTGTGAGCAGGGACTGGCACAGCCAGGCCAGGGGGCTCAGCACTGCGAGGAGCTGAGCTGCAGCACAGACCCCGGCACTGTGAGTGCAATGATCCGTCCTGGAAGGGCCAGAAGATTCTTAGGCAGTCTGAGCCCAGTGGTGTGCAGACTGAGCATGTGGGCAGTGCCACATTTCAGAAGCAAAATGCCACCCTAATGTAGCAGATACAGCACAGACAAACAGTTTCTTCTCCAACCCCTTATGGTGGAAAGACCTGTTGTGGTGTTTCCTATCTTGGTTGCATCCTGCTCAGCGGGAGGCCAGGAGTGTGCTCTGAAAACTGACAGAAGTTTAAGGCATTGCCACCAGAAGTTTAATCCGTGCCATTAAACCAGGGATCTAGCTGACAAATCCAATGTGTTGCTGGGGGTGAGCACCTGCTCAAGGGCTGCTCTTCAGACCTTAGCTGTGAGGCATAATGGCAGTACTGCCCTCAGAGTACTTAAAAACAAAATTAAGTCATTATTTATAAAACCACAGGAGAACATCCACTGGGCATCACTGCACTGATGACTGGAGGCGATGCAGAACCACGGATACAAACCCTGTGGGACAGGAGCAGCACAGGAACCGCATGCCTCCCCAAGGCCTTGGGGTGTCCACAGATGGCCCAGCTGCGCCCAGCGTGTGCCACACAGCCCCCAGATTTCACTTATTCTGGTCCACCTGAGCCTTCCTTTTATTTATTTATGAGCATTGATCGCCTCCCAGCAAACACACTCAAGTACACACTGCAAAAATAACACAGGCTGAGAAACAGAGGCCGTCCGAGCAGCACCTGCTGCGTGCTGCTGGCGGGGGCATGCATGGAGAAGCGTGTGGCCTGCTGAAGTGCCGACTAGTGAGGCTTGTCTGCTATCTTAATTTACAGCCCAACAGTCCGTGTTAACTCCAGACACAATTTCAGAAACATTAGCAGCTTAGTTTGACTCGGACACTTGTATTGGTTATTTGCCATTTCAGCTTGACAAGTAATTCCTGACTTCCCGAGCCAGCCCCCTGCAGCAGCCCTGCAGCCCTGGCAGGGAGAAGGAAACATTGGTGGCTGCTCAGCACTGCTCAGCTCCCTGCTGCTCAGTCGCGGTGACTGCCAAGGAAGGGCAGCTTCTGTGCAAACGACAACCACGGTGTTACAAAAAGGTGCAACCAGATCCAGATTGAACTCAGGAAAATCGTGACTTCTTCCTGAATACTGAAAAAAACCCAAACCAAACCAAGCCCCACCACTGTGGTCAGTGCAGAGAGCTGCCAAAGAAACCCTTCTCTACTCAACCCCAGGTAGTTAAACCTGGACAGTCAAGCAGAAACCTTCCATTCCTTCTGCTCCACTACCCTCCCTAGCTCGTGACACCTCCATAGAGTGCTTTCAAAGGGTGTCGTTATTGCTACATGTGTTTGTGTTAATGAATGAGGAATCCTGTCGATACAGAACAGCTGCCCTTCTTCTGTTGCTAACGTGACACTGGAATACACCTAATCACTGTTCTCAACAGCAAGCAACTCCAACATCCAGGCTACAGCGCGCTACAACAGATTAATTCCTGTAATGACTCCAAAGAACAAGAAGAATGCCAGGCCTTGACCTGGGTGGGCTCCACAGGATTAACTCAGATAGAGATTAAGGCCTTACAGTGATGATAAAGCCTGACCCTCCAGCCCCGGTGTCACATACTGTATGGCTGTGTGACAAACCCCATGTGTGATTTCCATTGAGCTGGCATCCAACACACGTACCTCTATCCAAGCCCCCGCTCACTCGAGGGAGAGTTTGTCTTCGTGCTCCTCTCTGACCTCAATTTACAGAGGTCAGAGTGATGCAGCCCACAGTCTGCACCAATAAAATAAATCACATTGGATGGCAGCTGCTCCTCCCCAGCACCTCTCATTGGCTCTGTAAAACTTTTGTTGGACCAAGTTAAGAACAGAAAAGACTCTGGGATCCTTTCTGTTCTCTGCCTAACACATTTATTTGCCCTTCTCCATTATTCAGAGGGGTTTTTTTTAAGTTTTTTTTTCTTCTTTTTTTTCGGTATCCTCAAGAAAAACCTCCGAATTGTTTACATACCAATGTTTAGTGTGTGGCTTAGAGTACAAAGACTGCGCTGACCTCACTTTGTCTCAGCGGGAAGTTAATTTTCCTCGTGGTGCTACAAAAGGAAGAAGCAGTTAGCAGTTTCGAGGACACCACACATTTCCTAAAAAGATTTTGCCTCTCAATAAAAGAAACTGTTTAACAGGTTAGATCAGGATTAAGATTTGCAAGCTCCTGGGATCGGGTTTAGCCTCCCCTTATTTATCCTCTCCCCTAGAATTCCTGCCTTCAAACAAAAGTAATCTCCCAGAAAAACACACACACGCACACACTTGGCCCCTTGACGTTTGCGCCCATGGCAAAATTATTTGCAATTTTCCCTCCCTGTATAATTGCCTCATTAGCACTGCAGAAAGGCGGCGATGACTTTTCCCTCTGTGCTGTCGACCCAATCCAGGGGCAATCCCGCCTGGTGCCACAGGAGCCAAACTTTCTTAACATGGGAGGGGACCCAGGCCCCTGAGGTGGCACTGGGAAGCGGCCTGCTGCTCACAGCCCATCAGCGAGATGAAGCCAGAGAGCCAGGACGGTTTCTTTTTTTTTTTCCTTTGCTGAGCATAAATATTCATATTCAAATCGCTTTCGGATATATTTAAATCAACAAAAGTTCTGGATGACGGTCAATAGGGCAAGAAACAGCGCCAACTTTTTCAACGCACAGATGTAGTATATACATTAACCACAAAACCTGGCTAGAACACAGCAGTATTTACTTCATGCTATTCAGAAACGTGGCTTGGCGACTAAAATTAATAGAACTTGTCTGGAGGACAGCGTAAGCTTTCTAAGAGCTCTTTCAGCTTTAAATTATGCCCCAGTTTTCTCTCTTTTTCCACAGTGCCAATGTATGCAGCAGCACGCCTGTCCCACTCATACAGCGAGCCAGTGAAGGCAGCATTCCTCCCAGGGTTCGCCAGGCAGAGGGCGGGCAGCCTGCGGACGGATCTGCTCTAGAGAAAGGCCCGCTCCGGCCAAACAAACAAGCAGCAGGTCTTCTCCCCACAATGACCAGCTCTGTGTGCGTGTGTTAACCTTTCCTAGCTTCCCCCAGCCAGCCCATCCCACCTGGCCGGAGGAACGCCTCTAGGATCACAGCACCAGGCTCCTGCGTGGGTGCACACGCTCTTCTGCCTACAGATATGAAAAGCTCCTACCTCTCCGTCCTCTCTGATTCATTCTATTGTCAAAATGAGAACGGGATAATAGAGGGAAATTCCAGGCTAAATCTGAAGCACGCATCCAAATACAACCTGCAGAGTTACCTACGTGAGTTCCTTTTTGTGCAGAATGCCACACGCTCCACACAGCTGCCTGGCAAGCTCTCCAACTCCCACAGCCCGGCTTTGTGAGTAAGCTATTAATCTGTTTTCAGAAAGCTAAGATAGAGCCCTAATAAATCCTGCAAGAGGGCAAGAAGTATTCTACATAATTCATCGCTATCGTGTTATTCTGTCATAAGAAGGCAAATAAGCAATTTTAGCTATAGATCGTGTTTCCGCCGCAATCACAATTTTTATGCCAATTTTTCTGTTAAATATTTCAGTCAAATCTAGTAATCAGTGAATGCTGGAGGGAATAAGGTCTACATGCAGCCGTGCGCTCCTGGTCTGTATGTAACAAAACAGGAAATCTCAGCACCCTGTTCCAATTAAGGAAAGGCTGATTTCTCATGGAACATAAATTTTCAGCTTTTCTCCCAGAACAACCTTATGCTGATGCTTTAAACAGTGGTAAAACATTGTTTTTAATTTCACACCTCACAAAGCACAGTCAAATGCTTCATAACAACATAAACAAAACTTTAGGCAGAGCTTTGCGACTGAAGTCAAACGATGATTTCCCCCCACAATACATACTACTCAAGGTTTGCAGGGAGAATACAGAAGCGTGTTGGCTAAGGCCACAGAAATGGTTCTCTGGTGTTTTGGCTGCTGCTGCCAGCCCTAGTCAACAATGTGTTAAGAGTGGATGCACTGATCCAAATCCCATTACTCCCACCACCCATCAGGCAAAGAACCATTTATTCTATTTCTGTTCTCCTTTTGGTTGTATCGTAGGATCGAACAACTTGTGACTGGGAGACAACACCGTGTTCTTCTTGAGAAAATGCATATCCATCTGAAAAAGCAAAGGAAGAAGAAAAGTCACTGGAGTTCAGCTCAAGGGCACGGCCTGTTGTTACCAACACTTTTAGGCACTGCTGAAGTTACAGTACAGGCAGGAATGATCCTCATTTCTATGCTGCACTTCTGTCATCCACAGCTGTGCCCACGTGGATGCCTGCCAGCTCTGCCTTACTGCTCCCTCCCAGGCCACATTAATGTACATGGTCAACATTTTCCCCCGAGCTGACCCAGCTAACAGACTTCACATAGATTTTGGACACCAGCTTGACTCCCACGGTAGCAGAGCTGCTTTAAAGACTTAACAGGCAGGTGGAGATTTGCATTTCTGGTTGACACTATCGTCTGCTTGGTATCCGCGGTCTGCCTGGAGGAACACAGAGATGTCTACACCACAACTGGATCTGAGTCACATCTTCCTATGTCCATTCAGGAATTTCTTTTATTATTTTAACAAGTTCCCAAGTGTCACCTGACAAATCACACTGAGAAACTCAATTTTCTTGGCTAGTCAACCAAATCTTGAAGAGAAGAAACTTTCTGGAGACCTATTTTGAACAAGTTAATTCTGTTAGCTAACGTAATCCTTTAATCTCCCTAGAAATTACTCAGATGAGAAGAACTACATGTCTGATCTCTTTTAAAGTATTGTGGACAAGGCAACTGACATCATCTGCAAAACACCACGCTGCTGGTAAAACCATCACAGCAAGTAATGGACCAAGACAGTGGAACTCAAAACAATATTAAAATCAGACATGAGTTTGCAGAAAATTCTGAACAGAGCAAAGCACAATATTTTCTGAGACACCAAGAAAGGACGCTTTCACTGAAAATGGGTAGTCAGAATGGAAAAGATTTGCATCACAGGCTACTCAAAACCTGTGCACCAGGCAGAGGGCTACTTTGTAGTAGGAAAGTAGGCAAAAGTTTGCAGGTGTGAATTCTGCCTAAGAAAAGCTAGGCATGATACCACAGCCCTGGAAGTGGGAGCTCGTGAACTCTGAAATCCTGCTCCAGAGCCACCCCAGGCTGAGATGCAGCACCAGGTAAGGACACATGTGCCAAGCACAAACCCAGAGATGTATTTCAGGTGTCCCTCCTTAACAGGCTCAAGCCATATTCCCCCTGGATCAGGCACCCAAGAGAGGAAAGGCTGGAGCAGGATATGAAGAGACCCTGCTGGGAAGAGAATCTTGTTTAGCTACTTGGGAGGGTCTTCTCTCGCAGAACGGGGGACAACATCACCTCTGAAGCCACAGGGACTTTGCTGGAGATTTGAGTTCAGAAGGCAGAACGTACCATACCCTACCTTAGCAGAAGAGCACACTAGTAGAAGATTAACTGACCCCAACCACAAGCACAGCAGGAAACTTTTGCTAGCAGATGGAGGATGTTCAAAAAGAAATACATCATCCAGAACTAAGACCAATCACATTTCCCACTTGGAGTGATTGTAGCACCGTAGGAATTTCAATTTCATTACATGACTGATGCTGGCGTCCCATTTCGTTTTCCCTGAGCAATTCCATGCCAATGTACATACTGCTACAGGAATACAGCTTGGGCTTTCCTGCCTCTGGCTGAAGGTTCACAAAGTACATTCACAAAATGCAATTCCTTTGGAAATATAATGAGCATCCTGTATAACTGCAAAGGAGTTATTTACAAAACAGGCTTTCATTTTAAAAAGGGTGGATTCACACCTAAACAAATACCTCTGGTGGGATTGTTCCATTCAAAGGGCCAGCCTCCTGTTAGCTTTATTGGTGAAATTCTCAATGGAAAGTCTGTTTGGTCAAAGACTTCAAGACTGAGCCCTAACAGCCTGACAGCTGTGCTCCGTAACTTGGTCTGCATCAACATGGCTTTGCTGTACTGACTTATCAGTATCACAGAACTGCAGGGGTTGGAAGGGACCTCCAGAGATCATGGAGTCCAACCCCCTGCCAAAGCAGCTCCCTAGCCCGGGTTGCACAGGTAGGCGTCCAGGCGGGTCTGGAACGTCTCCATAGAAGGAGACTCCACCACCTCTCTGTGCAGCCTGTGCCAGTGCTAAGTAGGACCAGGCAGCACTGTAGATTCAACTGCTGTCAACTACTCCAAAAAACACTGCTCACTGCACAACTGTGTGCAGCCTGCCAGACCTAGGTATCTTTCCATTACCTGCTTATTTCCAGTGCTACAGAACAGTTAGGCAGACCAACCATTCTGCAAAGCCAAAGCAAAATGTGGTCTGATAAAGATTCTTATCATACACAAGCAGAAAAAACCTCTCCCTAAACATTTTTGCCGGATTAAGACAAGCAATGGTTAAGAATACCAGTGGCATTCCTACAACCTTATGTTCTTAATCCACTCTGAAATATCAGCAGTGAGGTTTTTGTGCATTTGTCATGGGAAAGGCTGTGATCCCAGTACTTGCACCTCGCCCCTGTTCAGTCAAAACTGGACATCTGACAGCATATTTAAAGCTTTTACTGTTGATCTTTATGCAGCAAGATCATTTCATATCATCCTTCTAATTTGTATTATGACTGAGCTTGAGCTTCAAGCTGTTCAGGCAGCTGTCTGTGCCTTGCAGAACGAGAATGCTGTGAGCACTCATGTCCCATCCACACTCTCCGTTTCCACTGCTTTCAGACCCCATCCAAAAACAATGACAGTTTCCATCAGCCCGTTACCAGGGAACGTTTCGGAAGTTTGAACTTTCCCCCGAACCCTGGCTTTAAAACCACACCTAGGAGCCTGCCCGGAGAACAAGGCTCCCATTGTTCCAGCTCAGGACGGAGCGCGCTTCTTGGGGGCTCTGTGGGCACAGCCTCTCACAGCCGCTGCAGGAGGAAGAACCTTTGTCCTCAGAGACGTCCTGTTAACGGAGGAAAGGAGCACTTCTGAATCTCCGTCAGCGTGGCTCATTTGTTAAGCAGAGATTCACATACATTCTCATCAAATCTCAGGTTTCGTTGGTACCTGATACTATCAGGCAACCTAATGAATTTTAAACGAATTCTGCTGTTTTGCTTCTTTTTTTCTTCTTCTTTTTTTTTTTTTTTTTAAGCTTTGATATTCTATTAGAAGATCAGAATCTAAACTCCCATCAGGTTTCCAATTTAACAGGATCTTTTCCTGTTCCTTGCAATGACCATTCCGGTCTATGCAATGCTAGATTAGAGGTCTCTCTGCACACATCCCTCAGTAGCTCGCTCACATGCAACAGCTTCTGAGAAGGGGATCAGAGAGCAGGGTGCTGGGCCCGATGATCTCCAGAGGTCCCTTCTGACCCTTATGATTCTGTGACAGCATGAAAATCCGCTCACTGAAACCCTGTGCACAGTTTTATGTACTTCAGAGATCTGTTTTAGGGGCTTCCTACTCCTTGTGCTCATCTGATACACCTGAGCTGCTGGGTTTGCTAAACAAACACGGGTTCTGGCTGGGAGCCTCCCAGAAACCTTTCCTTCCTGAGCATTTCACTATTTCATACACACAGCAGTGTGCAGTTAGCATAGCCTGGAATGTAAGATGCCTTGTGCCATCATATTGTTTGTCCTGGGAGAAAAATGCCCAGATCCAAATCCACTGAGATTCAAATGCACTGTAAAAAAAATAAATAAATGAGCTCCTTTAAGAAGGATACCCACCAAAATCTCTATGACAAAACAAAAATCAATGTTAAGAGTACTGCTCAGCCAGCCATACTCCCCCAGGCCAGACACTGAGTTCCACATGGTTTTTAAGGAGTCTTAATAAGATGGTACAATTCACACCTCCCCATTAAACTGTAAATGCTAACTCAGCTTTCACTTCTCTTCCACTTATTCTGGGAAAGCAAGAGCTGCTTTAAATCTTCAGTGTTTTGACCGATGCTAACAGAATTCATTCATTTCCTTGCTGATAAACCATGCCTATGTTTTCTAAAGGACCCAAGAGGAATTTGGTCCCGTCTCTGTTTTCCCCGATACAAACTTATGTACATGTGAAAACCATAGCCAGAGCCTCAGCATCAACTCTAAACTAATTATTCCCACTTCTTTTCCTTAAGATGATTTTAAAAGATAGTCACACTACTTCACAGTCGACAAATGTGTCTTATATAAGAAAATAGAGATGCATATTATATTTCAATCACATGTCAGATAGTAGGAAATGGAGCTTTAAAAGCTTCTGAAGGAGCTACCCTGTTGTTTTTCGAATCAAAATGCACCAGGAGTAAAGTGAGAGGAAGAAGGTGTCTGCTAGTGGAAAATAAATGGTAAGATTAGAGTCCTCAGCATGAACATGTTATTATTATTTATTATTCGTCAGCCCCCATGCTGTGAAACAAACCTCAGCTGACAGGTGCTTTTTTTCCATTGATGAATAAGGTGCAAACCATACGCCCTGTGTTCACATTCACTCTATGCAGTCACCATACACCATCGAAGGAAGAGGGATTTTCTTTGCAAACATAGGAAATCTGGGCCAAGCACAGTAATCCTCATTCAGGCACAGCACTCTGCATTTCAGGGGGAGTTCTGCCAGAGCAGTGCTTAACGGGAGCATTCCACTCTGTCTTTAAGAGCATGCCGAGACAAACGGCAACTGAACACTGACAGGGCACTCTGAATTATGAGAGTGAGTCTGCACTGGAGGGACTGTATTGGACATTTGTTACACACAGCCAAGGATGAGGGCACCTCAGCAAATGGGACAGCATCACCCTTCTGTCCCGCTGGCAAGGCTCTGGGGACACAGGTGGCAGACACCAGCCATGCAAGGAAGGCAGGGGACTCAAGAACTGCCTTTGGTATCCACAGTGCTTGTCTAAAGGAGATGCTACTTCCACAGAGTCAGAGCTAAAATAGAAAACACAGTAACTGGGATGGATACTTGGCTTGCTATGCTAATGCTTTAGGAAAGCTCACCAACAGAAAGCCATAAGACACACCGAGCAAGCTCCTCTCCCCACCACAGGGCTGTGCAGGCTTACCCTCTGCCATCTTCCCCTCACTGCTGTAGGCCACCAGAAGTAGCCTTGAAACTCCTTGCAATATTCTTCTCACACATAACTCATCTCCATATAATTGAAACAAATTTATATACATATTGCCTCCTCAACAAAACTTTGGAAACGTTTTTTGTCAAGAGTTAAAAGTTCATCTCAAAACCAGTACTGCGCCTTTTCAATCTGTGCTAGGAAGTCTAACCTCATTTTTGTTCCTCACTGGGACCAAAGCATTTGATTTGTTTAAGCCTTCGTCAGCCCTAACTAAACAAACCATTTTCATGTTTTATATGCGAGTGTCAGATTCTGAGCTGAAGTCACACAAGCAATTTTTGGAAGAAGTGGCCTTCACTTGGAGCCTGGCAATAATATATGAACAGTTCAAGACTTCAAGCAGAGTGCACATAACATGATTTAAGACACTGGCCCGGCAAGCCAAGGCAACTGCCCTATTCATCAATTCTTTGCCTTGAAGATTTCCAGCATTTAGTAAACAGTTTTACAATTTAGGGCAGTGAAAACAGCACATATGTTCCCCAAATTTCACATGGCCTTGTACGTACAGCAGCTATGCAACATCTGAAAACACATTTGACAAGAGATGATGGAAATTTTAAAGAACTGTGGATATGCTGTAGAAAGAGTCTTTGAAACCTAACAGCTTCACAATCAAATTTACGCTCATGTGAAAAGCAGGCTGCTGACTGTAACCTGTCCTGACTGCACTGACTCATTTAGTACTTAAGCTAGTTGTCAAACTTAGGGTTTATTTTGATGTCTCGTTTTTCTTTCCCAATAGCAATTCACTTATTAACAGACTGATGAGACATTCCACCGAACTAAAAGCATATATCAAGTCTGATCATTCACTGCTAATGGATCTCCTTTCCCCACTGTGGTCTCTACAGCAGACTTCCTTGATAGCAATTTATTTGTGTATTTTACCAATTCCTTCTGGAAATCATCCTCCTTGCAATTTTCTCACAGAACATGTTTGTGTGCCCACAGCAGAGCTCCAGACAGTGTCCCTGGCTCCTTGATTCAAAGGATTAAATGCTGGAAAGAGCACGTGGTCCACAGGGCTGCTTGGCACACCCGTCTCCTTTTCCAGGAGCAGTAAGACTGATAACTAAAGACCCTATATGCCATTGGCAGTGACAGCCTTACATGTGCTTTGTAAAGGACAAAGACAAGCATGTTCATCAATGTGCCATCCGTTCTGATTAAATTCCCTGTGGAAAACGAGGATACCTCAGGCATCCCATCCTTGCCGCCATGTCGTGAACCATACAACACAACTCAGTCAACAAGTGAGATTTGACTCCAGTTAGCTTTCTGGGAGTCTTGAGCAACCAATGGTCTAACTTCTCATTGCAACAGTGATACAAAACCCAAATCCTCAGTGCCAGTCCCTTTCCCTCAGAGCAGCAGTGCTGCATGCAGGGGGGTTATTTCTTTAGTGTAATGAGCAAAAAAACCCCAACAAAACAGGTCCAGCTGATAGAGGCCTGTCATGTGTTCCTCCAGGAAGATGAATAAATGGATGACTTCAACACCTGCAAGAAATGCAATTTATTCCAAATAGTGTCACTAAGGAGGTGTGAGGTCACCTCTCTCCTCCCTGCAGAGGACAAAGACAGAGAGAAGCGATGCAGCTCTGAATGCCGTGGCTTTCCTCATCAGACACACACATAACTCTCAGTTGGCATCCTGAAATATCACTGTATTCTCAGCTAACCACAACTAATAAGACTTTATTCATAAAGAAGCCATTTCTATTTAAGTAGGCTCTATCACAACATTTATTTTATCCTGCAGAGTTTTTGATTTCACAGTATTCTTGAGACTATCAGGATTTTGCATTTAGAGCATGTTGGGATTTTGTCATCTGGGTCTGTTGATTGGATCCTAGGGAATTATCCACATTTGAGCTCTGCTTGCCTAGGGCCAAATACACTAATTCCACTTCCAAACGCATGTCTCCTGGTTGGCAGCTCAGCTTCTGCACTAGATTATCTCCACCTACAGTTTAATTAAAAAGTAATCACCTTTCGCTTCACTCATCTGGGACTGACTGCTGTGAAACATACATGCACACATGAACCGTTACTTACGTGATACACTTTGCTGGACAGAATGAGCACGGAAAAGGCTCGGAGGAGTTTTCCTGCCGAGCCTTTTTAACAAATGATCACGTTCGTTCACGCTGAGGAAAAGAAAAAGAAAATCAGTGAGCAACAAGATAATGTTGAGATGAATGTCAACTGTACTTAAAGTACTTGTCAGCTTTTGTCAGTATTTGAGATAGTGAAAAAAATAAATCTTTCCTTTAAGTTGCACAGTACCCAGAATATTCTCTAATAATGGAAACTCCTCCTTTCTAAGGCCACTTTGTAAGGTTTACATTTAGTTCATCCATTCCTATCATCATGGTCATTGTGATTTCTGAATGTGAGATATCTGTAACTTGTCAGAAGCCATATCAAATGTCCAACATCGAGTCATGTGGAAGATTTCAAAGGAGATAATTTTTTAGTATGATGTACACAAATGATGGCAACCACCAACTGCCTTAGAGAGAAGGAGCAACGTGTTCTGGCTTAGCACACAGCAAGAGGCCTCTATCACACCTGCAAAACTGCCTGAAGCAACAGAAGGCATCACCACTGTAAAGTTCTGAAGATTTGCACCACTAATACTGGAGAAAAAAGCTTCCAGTGCAAATCATTAGAGCCACTGTCTGCTCTAATTTTTACGGATGCTACTCATCTCGTCAAGAACTGTATGTCCAGAATAGACAATGGTTAATGTCCAGAGATTTCAGAGCACTCATCTACATAAGCAAGTGGCATAAAGTGCAATGGAAGACGGTGTAAGTGTTTAAATCTTGTTGAACTGGGGCTTCCAGGAACTGTTGTATATCAGACAATTAAGAAATATATATTACAGTCTATTTCAGTTGAAAGTTCCTGTGTGATGGGGTTGTTAGTTCCCTGTCTCATACTTGTTCCTAACACTGAGATGACAACACTGCATGCAGCAGATGTCTGCAGTGCAGCCCCTTGCAGTGTTCTTTGTATCATTTACACCACATTTATGCTGCCTGCTTCCATTTTCAGTCTGCTTGTTCTTTCACGTTCTCATTTACAAGTAATTCCACTGGTTATGCCATAAATGTGGACACACATTTGAAAGGCGAATGCTGGTATCTTTCTTGGGTTAGATTACAAGTTCACATTTATTTGGTATATGAAATGGAAATCTCAGCAAGCACAGCTGCTGCTGCCAACAAGCTCACAACAGCTTTAAACAAACAACTCCCTTTCATTGAAGCAATTTGCTAACTTCAAACAAGAAAGTAAGCAAAGAATCTCCGATACGTCTATAAAGTGTAACCCAGCCATGCAGGCTTATATTCCACTTAATATTCCATTAGGTTAATATCCAGACTCACAGCCCGTTTACTGAGTAACAGGATGCCCGTGAAAGAAAGAGAGGAATCCTCCTCTTTTTTCTATTCTTTTTTACTTTTTCCCCTGTGGACTCTAAGTCTAGCCAGCCAGGTTAAGAAACTGTACATCCTATGGACCTTTCCTTTAAAATCTTTATAAACTGACAACATTTTCAGGCAATTGGTCTCTTTCCCTCCTTCCCTGGTCACAGTAGAATCACACCTGGAACAGATACACTAGGTTGCTTTTCCTGTCTGCAGTCAGTTGTATTTCTTTGGCAGCATTTTCCTTCAATAGGAGTTGGAAACAAAACTAAAGACACCAACTGCATCAAAGAACCTTTAAGAGCTCACTTGGATCATGAGATCTGCATGCATTTAAAAGAAGAAAGAATCACAGGTTTCCACTGAAAACAGAGATGCAGCATGGGCAGCTTCTGAAGGTCTCAGAAGATCCAACTTAGAAAAAAGACTGTCTCACTGAAAGAAAACCAAGTATGCAAAGAACAACCAAAATGCTCTAGGCATGCAGCAGAACAGAAAACATACTACAAAGGGTCATCACAGAAGAGAATAGCAGGTACAAAGTGAGGCACGAGATTTTCCTAACTTAAGCTTAGGAGGTTGACAGCCTCCAGAAAGCACCATCACTGGTATGAGTGAGGGCAGCTCTGAAAGTAATGCCTCCTGTGTTATTCTGTTGGCCCACGATGTCAGAGGCAGATGCTGGTGGTATGGCAGTAGAGGCTGAACCTTCCCACCAATATTCCATTACGTGCTGCTGCAGTGTGACAGACGGCAGGAGAGGGGCAGTCTGACAGAATGGCATCTGATACAGAAGTGCTTATGAGGCAAAGATGTGCCACTGAGCTCCTCTATGCAGAAACAGTGGCACACGGTGACATTCATCAACGCTTCCTGAATGCTGATGGAGACCAAACGGTGGATGTGGGCACAGTGAGGCATTGGGTGGTGCGTTCCAGCAGTGAGAACAGTGACAGTGACAGTGCACCTCTGCTGCTGCAGATTTTTACCAACATGCCACGTAGACTCTTGTTCATTGCTGACAAAAATGAATAGCTTGTGGTCGTGACTGTGTGGAAAAATAGTGCTTCATAGCTGAGAACTTGCACAATCAAACTGTGCTATTGTGTTCTTTGTATCCATTCCACTGAAATAAATAGGAGGCATTACTTTTGGAGTGACCTATGTATATGTGGCCCAAGATGATCCCTCTTCACTCAGTGTGGCTCAGGCAAGTCAAAAGGTTGGACAGACAGCCATGCTTAAATACACTGAATGTTGAAACCTATCTGAAACCTATCTTCCTCTGAAAGAGTGGTCAGGCACTGGAATGGCCTGCCTAGGGAGGTGGTTGAGGCACCGTCCCTAGCGCTGTTCAAGAAGCGTTTAGATGAGGTGCTGAGGGATTTGATTTCGTAGCTTGGTGGGTAGGGATGGTGGTGGGAGGATGGTTGGACTAGATGATCTTGTAGGTCCTTTCCAACCTAATGAATCTATGAATCTATGAATCTATCGAGCAGTATAAAATAAATTCATACTATGGTAGAAGTAAATGCAACACAGCTCTTCTGAAATGGATGAGTATTTGATTTGCTAACAAGTATTAGATCATCCAGTACAAAGCCTGAAAAGAAAGTGAAGTTGAATGGATTACTTAACTAGACCAAAGTCTGCACTGATACCCACTCAGTCCTTGCTTTCAGAGTCTTTTCTCCTGCTGCCAACAGATAACAAAAAAATGTAGACTTCTCATTAGTCTCCCTCCACTACAGTGAAAAGCTAGTGATGGCCTCAGACTCCCAGACATATTTGCCCTTGCCCACAGATGTACTGCTTGTAAATCAATCCTAAGTATTAGCCATGATGATTCTAAGTGCTAAATCTACTTTCCAGACACGAGAGCCAGCAAAGGAGCCCTCCCACAAGAGACTAAGGATGGCATCTTCAGATGCATCACTGTAAAACGGTAGAAAAGAGAACATGAGATCATATGGTGAATACTGGATATGCTTGTGTTTATACTCAGGACCTAAAAAAGGTGTCAGAGTGAAAGAAATCACAAACCCAGACATCCTGATGGGAGTCAATGACCCGGAAAGTGACAGTGAAATATGCTTTACTTGGTTGGTTAGTGACCTCAGAAGGGGTAAGGGAGAAGCTTCATCTATCTGTAATTACATGAAGGACAGCACACGGACAGAATGCTTTGAACTACACAAATCAATAGTTGCTCAGAACAAAAACAAGGAAAAGAAAAAAAAGGCCCAATTCAGAGTGCTACTCTGAAAAAACAATTGAAAAAAGTAATTATTCCAGTCATAGAAAACTAGACTCGGTTGCCAACAACAATAAAGAATAGCATGCACAAGAAATACCTTTGCAATGGCTTCCTGAGTGGCACAAGATTACTTCAGGCTGCCTGAAAGTCTGTGCTAACAGCATTACATAAATTCATTAAGCATATGATAAATTAAAAGATAAAGTAAAACCAACATCTTGTTTTTCCATTCCATGAAGAAAATAACTCTTGCATTTTTGCATCTGAACTGCTCAAAGGTGTCAACAGAGATCTTCATTTTATTTTTGTGTGTTCCCTTCTTCTTCAGAAGAGCAAACAGCTCCTAAATCCAGGCAACAAACATCTGGCTTTACACATTCAAATGAGGAGCATCAAAACAAACAGAATAATTCAAAGCTGATCACAACGTCCTGCTGGCTCATTTGCTCAAGTAATTAAAAAAAGATGAGCTTCACCACCAATTAACCTACTGAGGACTAATTAACGTTAATGAGGATTTGCGGTACTTGGTATACCCTGACCCAGAATGTCCTCCCCAGTTCACTAATTGGCTGGTGGCAAAGCAGGGCTCACAAAAAAGGGAAGGTTAAAGTGGATGCAGGTGTCTCTTAAAATTGGATCTTCCCTAAGAAAACATATGCACAGCTCAGCTTAAAAAATTCAGAGCTCCCCTTCTCTCCCATGAGCTGAACTGCTATGAAATTAGCTTGTGTTTTGTTATGATTTTGCTAATGGAGATGGAGAGCACAGGCATGAGAAATGGGCAAAGATGCTTGGCTGCTCTTGTTTTAACTTTCTGCCCTTCTAGATTATTCAGAAGTCAGACAGAAGATCTGGTTGTGTTTCCTGCCTTTCTTAACGGCAGAATTGAGTTATTAGTGCAGCCTTCCTAGGGCAGGTAAAAACTACACAAATGACACAGAAGTGCATATCCCCTCTGCTGTCCCTCTGCTTTAATAGCATCCAATGAATCCAAGGCAGAGGCACAGCCACTTGGTGCAAGACAGCCAGTGTCACCTTCATGGGTAAGGCCAGAGGACAGGCAGGATGCTTTTCCTGTCATATAAATAGCTAGAAATCATAGAATGGTTTGGGTTGGAAGATGATCTAGTTACAACCCCCTCTATAGGCAGGAACACCTCCCTGTAGACCAGGCTGCTCACAGCCCCATCCAGCCTGGCCTTGAGTGCCTCCGCGGAGGGAGCATCAACAACCTCTCTGGGCAACCTATTCCAGTGTCTCACCACCCTCACATTAAAGAATTTCTTCCTGATATCTAGGCTAAATCTATCCTCACTACATGCACTTATGAAATGTTAGTCCTCAGCTTTCCTGTAAGCCCCCTACAGGTACTGGAAGGCCTTGGCCCCTTGCCCTACTGTCTGGAGGTGCTCTATCACCATTTCTTCAGTTCTATGCTACTGCTGTGGCATTAGCAACAGCTGAACCATTGTGCGCCTTTGGTTTAAACCAGAAAACCCTGCAAAGCTCAGGCTGAAATTCTGCCCTTCTCTCCACAGAGCTCCTCCTACCCACATGCACTCTCAAATGGCACAGCAGATAAACCCATATTTAACATCTTCTTTTTCCCCACTCACGCATTCTGTCAAACATCTTGCTGTCCAAGGAGCAATCTCTTGTTACAAGTAATTCCTACAACCCGCTGTAGCAGTGCTGTAACAGCAGGGAGGAAGGGGAAAAGAACATTTTTGCATAACATCTGATGTGGCTGAACAAGTTAAAAGATCAGAAGTTTCTGTCCCTGTCATCCTAGATTGTGAGGAGAGGTAAGAATACTCCTCTCTCACTTCTTAAAATTTATAAAGATGACGTTCTAACCAGTGACTTATACGGAAGCCTGCTGTTTCTTTGTTGACGCTCTTCTGCATCAACATAAAATATTAAGTGAAGGAATAAAGGTCTGAAACAACCAGACATGCTCAGCTTTGATCAGCCATAATCACCAAACCATTTACAAGCAGATTTCCATTTCAGTCCCTTGGTTCTCAGATTCCTTAAAGTTTCTTCTAAAGGTTAATCAGAGGTTCAGGCGTGATTAATTTTACATCAGCATGACCTGACACAGGGGCTTGAAGATCCGTCCCTTCCAGAATACACCAATTATTCCTGAGGATGCATTCATTTCTCCCAAGTTCCATCCCTCACCTCTTGTGCACTGTAACCCTGCTTAAGCACTTCCAGTGTCCATCATTGCTGTGGTGGACAAAAGTTGAGTAACAAATTCCAGGCAGAGGCTGTGACCACACCTTTGCAATTGGCCAGAGGAGACCTGTTTGTCCTCCTCCTGTGCTCCATTCTCCCTGCTGCTCAAGTGCACTCCTCCAGCACAGCCACAGGCCTTGATTTAACTTATTTTCTCTCAGTTTAAACTCAAATTCATGTAAAGGAGTTGTTACGTTGGAGTTAGGCAGTGTTAAAAACATGGAGAAGTGGCACTGAGAGACATGGCTGGTGGGCTTGGTAGTGACGGGCTGATGGTTGGACTACATGATCTTAGTGATCTTTTCTGACCATAATAATTTTGCAATTATGTAATTCTGTGACAATGAATGCAGACTTGTCATAAGACTAATGGAAAAAGAAGCAATATTCTCACAGACTGGGAGCTCAACATTGAAAAAGCATGCAAAAAATCTCAAATACGTCCCACTGATGGCTGAGGATTCACAAAACTCTGTGTACTCAAGTACTCAGAACAATCAGGGCTTTGGAATAAAGTGCTGCACATGGGAAGGGTTCTCCCTGACCAGCTGCCTGAGCAAATATGTCTCCGAAGACGGGAGGATGGAGGTATCACAAAATGAAATCACCCTCCTACAGAATAGTCCAAGTAGCAACTATAGGCTTCTGTTGTTTTCTTTTTTGGTCCACAAAGGGGAGATGTTATTTTTGGTTATCTATCATTGGATTGCAGGAATGTTTTACTATGAGGTCAATCAGGGTAGGAGGTCTTAATTTAAAAGGCAAACAGGCAATACTGATAATGAAGCTGCAGTGTAATCAAAGGAAATCTCCAGAGCATTTCACAAGGGAGCATCTGAGGCTTATAAAAGAAAAATCATCATTTTCTTAGCAGAGTCAGCACCTACACGCATGGCTTAATCACTCAGGATGCAGCTGAAATAAGGAGACATCCACATCCAAGTCCCTTCTGCATTCTTCTGTAAATACTCCATGAGTCATCAACAAGAAACAGACCATGTCTAGAGACCAAGGCGTTGCTGAGCACAGTGCACAGGGAAGTGAGGAGGGAAGTGTGGCCTGTGCCATTTGCAGGCTGACACGTGCAAGAGGTTTCCTATCACAGGTGACACTCCTGCATCGATATAACCAGGCTCTAAGGAGCAGCAAAGGGCTCAGCAGCAGCTGGTTGCCCAAGGAAGCTGGAGGCATTATGTCCTGCCAGGGGATAACATCCCCAGGTGTTGTCACTGCAGCAGCTCTCCTCTAGCTGCCTCCCAATTTCATTTCTCCTCTCCTGGAGAAATGCTGTAGTTACAGCTTGTGACCCACCCTGGTAGTTCACTAGAGCAGAAGGTCTCCTATTACACTTCAGAAGCTGGCATGCAGGACCCCCAGCACAGAAGCCAGCCAGCAGAAGGCCCCGTGATTCTTAGTCACTTAGTCAAATCCACTTATGCCAGTGCAGAACCACCCTGCAGCAGCAGGCAGAGGCTGAGGCACGTTATGGGTTTCAGCTGGCACTGTGAGAGACAGCAGGGCAGTATACTGAGTTCTGAGATCAAATTCTTCACTACAAGTCTGCAGAATCCCTTTAAGCTGGCCTTAGAGCTGTATGGCTAAAAGCAGGACATTCCTCAACTTTTCTAAGAGAACTACTTGGTACATTAGGTGGTATTACCAAGTACATTTAAAAGCTCCATTAACAGCAGACACTAAATATCACATGGCTCTCTGAAAATCAACAAGTCTAATAAATGAGATCTCTCTACCTAGAGTGCCTTCCATTTGTAAGCACTGCAAACATAACACATGTGTTTATGCACTTTGCTACATGGGGGCCATCACTTCCAACTGTCCCAAAGCCAACTAACTTAAAGTTGAAGCTGCTTGCTTTTGCCTTCACTCTTTCCAAAATATGGGAATTGACATTCAAGCCACCACAAAGCAGAAAAGGCAAAGCATGGCTTTCT
The DNA here is from genome assembly GCA_023055505.1 of Callipepla californica brunnescens. Lineage (NCBI taxonomy): Eukaryota > Metazoa > Chordata > Aves > Galliformes > Odontophoridae > Callipepla > Callipepla californica. Next base: position 106,025,918 of record JALIRH010000001.1, on the reverse strand, counting down.
GCTTTTCAACTGCCTCCCTCAGGACCAGGGCTGCTTTCTTCTTGTTCTTAAGTGCCTCACTTTGCACTTACTCTAGTGGGTGCTTGGTCATATCCTCTACAGATAAGGTGGCCATACAGTTGCAACTGTAACATTCTTTCCCTAGTAATTCATTTTGTCAGAAACAGTCACCTTGGTGTGGATGAGCTATCCATGCTTGTTCTCTACAGAAAGGCCTGGTGTTTTCAAACAAGCAAACAAAAAAAAATCGCCAACAGAAGGTTAGAATGAAGTATACTTCCACGTTTTGAATCAATTTAAAATAACTCCTACTCAAAATCTCTCAACTCTCCTCTCATTACTTTCTTTTTTTCTTTTAAGAACAGCTCAGGACAACAAGGAAGACTGATGAGGTTTCAAAGTGTCTGGATACAATTTAGAGCAAAAGCACAGGACCCCGGGTTGAGTTGCAAAAAAACAAGTTGCTTTTCTTCATGCTTTTCTGTATTTTGTAACCGTTTACTAAGTAGTATCTAGTCCAGTTTTTTGTGTTCTGGTAGGGAAGGCACAGAGTCTTGCCCCTCCTCATAGCTGGGACAGCCAGGAGGAGCTGGGCGAGACTGCTGAAGCCATTACACTGGAATAGTTGTTACGGAGCACTTCTCCTGCTGTGCAGCCTGGAGGGAAGATTTCTTCTTCCATCCCCTGTGGAGATTCCTGGTGCCCAACCCAGTAACTACGGATTAGGCATCAGAGAGACTGCCCCCTTAATCAGTTTTAACCCTCGTCTTGTTATGTTCCTTTTTTTTTTTTCTAATCTTCCCTTTTAATTTACAGCTTCGTTTTGGCCTTTGTACTGATACTGTACCTCCATCAACTCTGACTCTAATAGCAGATGCGACCACACCTCTAAATCCTTCTCCAGGTTACCAGGTTTTAACTTTCCTTGTGGCACTGGATCTCCCTCAAAGTCCTGTGACAGGCACAACCAGGATGTAAAATAATTACCTGCACTGGAGAAGGGTCACATCAGCTCCAAGTGGTGTATGTGAGCAGCCGGGCACATGGGCTGCCTGTGCCAGCAGGAACATGGCAGCTCCACCTTCATCCCTCCACCAGCTTCTGACATTTCTCCTTCTCCTGCTCCCTCCCTCTGCCCTACTGCATCTCCACTGCCCAGTTCAGAACAGAACCAATCCTGCTAATTTGCAAGTGCCTCATGCGTAGGGGTTAGAAATGCCGGAAATTAACAGTATGTATTAACATGAGGAAATAATGTGGCAATTCTTTACTGACATGGGTCAGGGGAGAGAGACAAAGGGACAAGCATAAAATAAAACAAAATTAAGCATTTTCCACCTACCATACGTGAACATTTACCATATGGAATCAAAGAATTTAACAGAAAAAGCACTGATATCATTTTATGTGCATTTTGCTAGTAAAAGGAGTCTAATATCTTTTTACTCGTAAAGCTGCAAGGAAAAAATCATAAATATGCCAGTCACTTTGTTGTGTATGCTGGTGGGGAAATCTCGCCTTTCCTTCCCAGAAATGGTGTGAGGAACATCTGGAAAAATTGATAAAAAGCCTCGGAAACTTCAAAACCAAAATACACCTCTCCTCTATTCAGCCTCATTTTACACTCAACTGCATGAGATGGACTCAGATTGTAGTCCTGAGTACCCCGCGTCAATGCACCCCAGTCAAGGCACTTATGGAACCAGAATTTGTCTCCAAATACCTAATGCTGTTTAACCAGTTGAAAACACAAGACTGAGTTTGTTTTAAATAAGATTTGTTGTACCTGCTGATGGGAAGAGGCCTTACTGGCACAGTCTCTCTATTCAAGTGGCTGTAATTTGGAATGCATCAAAAAAGAGACAAAGTGCTCTGACACATAATGAGCTCCCCGTGACATTAATGAAAATGCTCACCTCTTCTTTAGGAACAAGGAGATCAGATGCTCAAGCTCATTCAGGGTTTGTTACAAGTGGAAAATTAAGTCTGTTTTAACAATCCTGCTCCTGCCCTGTGAGGCAGGAGGCTTGCTGCCCTTAGGACGTGCACAGCCACAGGTCCCATCAGGCTTCCCACCTCTCATTCTCCTCCTCAGGGACACAAGGAGCCCTCCACGAGTGCCTGTGTCACCTGACTGCCCACTTCCCCACACAGCTATGGAAACAAGATAGGCCTCTGTGCTCATCCACCCCGTAGCACCCATGTCGAGGTCACCAGACAGCTTGCTCTTGAGGTGAGAACCAGTCATGCGTGTTTCACTAAAGCAACAGGCAGCTTCGGTGAAAAGCACAGGACTGAAAGAGAATTTCCTCCACCGTCTCCTTGCTGAAGACAGACAGCAAGAGGCTGGGGAGCACTGCAGTTTCCTGTGCATTGAAAATGAATGTTTGTTCTGCAGACTGGAGATGAAAAGAAGAGGTAGCCAACTTTCATCAGCACACATCTGGAGGAAGACAGAGATAAAATGCGCACCAAAAAATGCCGTGTAAACCACGAAGCTGGGTCTCCTTCTTCAGCTGTCACTTCATTTTCTCTGCTAAATAAAAGACACTGCCTCCCAGTTTTCCAAATAATTTGAAGGAATTCTTCCCAGTATTTCAGTGGTGCAGGCAGTTATCCACAACACAGCACAGGCCCTTCTGCTCCATGTAAAGCAATTCAACAGTGAACGCTGCACTATCCTTCAGCATCAAATACTGCTCTCATCCCAGACACCAAACAATTACAAAACAGAACAGAAAAACAACCAAAAAAAACACCTTCAGAGGGAGCTTCAAGTAGGGAAACTCTGCAACAGAAAACCTACCGTCACAAGGAGTGTGCTGCACAGCTTTGTTTGTTGGCCATCAGGGCACTGAAGTGACGTGGGTTTCCAAAATAAAGTTTGCTTTTGTCACTAATCAGGCTTTACTCCACCTGAACTCATGCTGACTTCAATGAAAGGTTACATGGAGTGAAAAGTGAACGAAGACTTAAAGATCTGGCCCTTTACGAGGCAAGGTTTAGCTGCAAACTTACCTCAAGATACAAAAAATCCCTGCAGCTGAACTCAATGCCACTTTTGAGTACAAATCTACAGAAAAATTGTTTTTCTTTGTGTAAATCTCACATGTTAACATGATTAGCTCTGCTGGGCAGGTGTCTCCACATGTCCCTGTTTACTTTGGCACACGAGCTGCCCCTCTCACCTCTCCAAATTCACATAAATTTAGTGTTAAATCCTGCCCTTTGTTACATGAGCGTGCCAGGGAGCCTTCCTCACTCCTGCACCCAGGCTCGCTCACCTTGCAGCTGGGCTGGATGCCAACCCAGTGCCACTGGGTGCCAGGCTGGGGAGGACCAGAGCAGGCACTCATCTTCCACAAGCAGGAATGTGAACACAGCATGGAGTCCCTTGCTAACTCCTTACTGCACGCTCCTCCCTCTGCTTCTCAAGCTATTTCTGGTCATTAGTTTTCAAGGGATTTCCATAGATTCAGAGAATGGTTTAGGTCAGAAAGGACCTTAAAGATCATCCAAGTTCCACCCCCCTGCCATGAGCAAAACTGCCAACCACCAGATCAGGTTGCCCAGGGCCCCATCCAGTATGGCCACAAACACCTCCAGGGATGCAGCATTTTCCCCTGATTAAATCCCCTAACTCTTGGAATCATCTGATTTTGTAATCATTTCAGCTTCCACGAGGAAATAAAAGTAAAGTTTTAGATGTCCAGATGTGATACAAAGAAAAAATGAGGACAAAACCCTTTATGGCTCACAACAATAAACTCAGTATCACCTTCAAGCTTCTCCCTAGTGCTTTTTGTAAGGTATTTGGGACCTGGCTGTAGCACTCAGTATGCCAGTGCTCTTCCCTACACAGATCAGCCATCATCAACCATCCCTCACCTACCATTTCTTTCCTCACTTACCATTGGTAAAGCCAAAATATGTGCCTGCATTTTTTTTTTAGCCCGATAAAAGCAAATTCAGCTTCAGAAATTGCTCAAAGAAGCTAAGATTTAGAAAATCTAACTGATGCTAGAAGTCCCTTTTTATTAACCTGGAAAAATGTCTCTAGCAAGAATAGCTGCCAGGGTGAAGACCTAAAGCAGGATGTGCATGTTTAAGTACCAAGAGGCACATGAGATCTCCCAGTGCTCCTACCCAAACTGCAGTGAGGACCCAGGTGCTACCCTGCTCCTGCTTTACAGAAATTCAAGTGAGCTGCAGCAAGCTGCTGGCACCCTGTTGTGCATGTCTAGATGGTCTCACTGCCTTCCGGGATTTGTGAATTGCTTTTTGTTTAGCAGAATAATCCTAAACATCCACATCTTCACTTCATTTTTCCCCTATAGTCTAGGCAATGATAAAAGCAATTAGCTCCCTAAATCCCCCCCTATCTGTAATTGGGTGTGATTTTTTTTTGTTTGTTTGAAAAAAAAAACCAAACACTGAACAAAAATAGTGTCTGCTGTGTAAGACAGGAAACCAGACCCTGATGACAGCAAGCTTATCTTTCACAGCTGCCTGAACAAACCAACACCTAATGGCTGTGTTTTCAGGAACGCTTCCAACCAAGAGCTGACACCAGCACGCAGAGGTGACTGGTGGACCTGTGCAGTTCTAACACAGCTCTCCTCTTCGTGTTAGAAATGAAGGTACTCTGCTTACGTCCCCTTCCAGCACAGAGTCACACTGCCAGAAATATCCTCAGAGCAATGTGGCTGCGGGCAGCAGGGGAGGGCAGTGCATGCATCTCCTCACTACTCATTTCCACTGGCTTCAAGGACACTTAAGAGAAAATAAAGAATATGAACCAGAGAGGCTGTAACTGCAGTAAGGTCCCTCTGCCTCTTTCCCACCCTCACCCTTCCCTTTGGACAAGCTCATGATTTCAAGCAGGTGTGAAAGAGCCAGGAGACAAACAAAAGGGATAAAAGGCAGAACAACTCTGAAGAGCACTCTGGAGGCCACATCACAAGCACAGCACACCAGCTCCTAGCAGGCAGAGGCACTCCACCATTATCTAGTTCACAGATGGACCACCCAGAAAATCTGGGAGCAATTAGGAAGGAGAACAAACAAATGCATGGAAAGAAGGGGGGGAGGGAGAAGGGGAGAGAAGGCCAGGAGGGATTCCTTACATCATCTCCATGCAAGCGTTTTGAGAATGAAGTGAAGCTACACAGAGGAGGAGGAATGCAGATGAGAGAGTTTGCAATGAGAATGAAATAAAATAAAAGGCTATGAAAACATAGATTATACGAGTGAATTACAGCATGGTCATTAAATTTACAAAAAGTCAGTGCTGTGTGTAAACAGAGAAGAAACCCATCAATTTCTAGGAGACACACACATGCATATAAACAGATAATGCTATCAACTTTTCTCACTATTAATGCTATGTCAACATGCCTTGCAACCCACAGATTCTGGATCTGAAAAAAGCAGATCCACTTTCTTCTGTGGCTGTCAATAAGTGGCACTTAACACTGGCAGGAAAACACAAACATCTCACTGACACAAATGCAGCTTTGCCCCAGACACTGATAGGAATCACAGTGGCAGGCACGGGGCTCCTACTACCAGAACAGCATGTCTGGGACCAGCCAGTCCTCAGCACAACTGGATCCCACTTGCTTGGAATCTAAGTGGTCTACTAGCAGTAATCCACAACCCAAAGTCACACCTTTCATGTGTTTTAGTTGGAGGTTAACCTGATTTTGGTACCAAGCACTTTGGCTCCAAGTGACTCCAAGGTGATTACTCAGCCAACTAGAAACACCTATTTTGAATTAGATGCTCAATTTCAGACATTTTTGTTGTTTTTAACCACGGCAAAGAGCGCTGTCTTTGTTGACCAGCGCTGCAAAGTTTGCTTTTTCTTTTTAAACAATTTCATGTGCAGTTTGATGACTTTTGCAAGCAAGCACAATTTATGTGCAGTGTTGTGTAGAATCCAAAAGTCACAGCAAAAAAATGGCTCAATAAAAACTGAGCTTACCAAGCATTTTTAAGTGATTTTAATCAACAGTACTGTGTTTACTTTGTCTTGGCCTCTGAGAAGCAAACTCTGGTCACTAAGGCCATCTTACAAACACACTGTAGTTCACAAAGCATTTTTTTAAAGCTTTTCAGTTTACTATAATCTTGGTAAACTCACTCCCTGATAATATTCCCTAAAAATAGTGCTTCTTAACTCACAAGTTCAGTTGAAAAATCGACTACCCACTCATCTTAGCAGCAGCTACAATATGGCAATTAGTTTACCTTAGAATACACATCAAAGGCTCAAAGGATGACCCTGCCCCATAAGAACAAAATCTTTTAAAAGCTCCATTCCACTCAGTTTGCTAGTTTATAAGGTTTGCTAGAATCCAGTTTAATGATCACGTCGTTTCTTAGCAAGTCATGTGGTGCCATATTGTTTAGGGAACAGAAGAGCTAGTTCTAAAACCTTTTTGAACTCAGGGAGCTTTTCCGACTAGCTGATGCACAACCACATTCTGTGATGGCAAATGAAACTGTTGGATGCAAAAGCCTCACTGTGATTTTCTTTAGCTTCTTTCAGAAGAGACAAAGATTCCCACACAACACATACCAACATATACTCTCCCCTTACAATGAAGGATTCAATAATAGCAATATGTTCAAGTCCATATGGTATGGATACAAGGGAGAGGCATGACGAGAAACTGAGAACCCTGAACACAGGGGCCTGCAAAACTGCGGTGGAAAACAGCAAAAAACATTAAATAGACCCCACCACCTTGAGGTGAGAATGAATGATGCTGTAGGGAAACACTGGATTAGCCAGTTCACCCTTTAGCTGCAGTCTAACTCTCCTTATATCTGGAGTCACAGACAGCTTCCTCCTTGGACAAGCTTATCAGACTGTTTTTTTTTGATGGCAACGAAAGTACGTGCAACAAAGTCCTTTCAAATCGGTCTGGCCTAACGGACAGGTAATAGTACTACTTGTTTCCAGGAGACTGAGCTGCAGTTTTCAAATACAGCCTCACTAGCAATAACACAGGAGAAACAAAACCAGAAGGGCTGATTTTGGTACAGGAAATGAGCATAGAAATGAGAAAGGAACAACAGCAACAACTTAATAATATAGGACAGAAGACGTCATAACTGACTGCAATCAGATTTGAACAATGAATGAGAAATATACAGACGACAAGAACAGTAATTCTTTTTTTCAACATCAGCATGGAATTGTCCCACCTCTTCCCATTGCTGTCACGAAGCATGGCTTTTCCCAGCTCTCTTGTCTTCATCTCCAACTCTTGAACTTGTTCCAGCAAAGATTTATGGTAGGTATGCTTGGCCCTGTACCACAAGAACAAGAAAGACACAAGGAGAGCTATATTGTGTTTCTAAAAAAGCCCAGTTTTAATTCCTATATTAGGAGCCAGGGCAATTCCTTCACATGATTTGGGAAATAAGGCAGTGAATGTACATGAACAGTCAGCCCAGATTCACAGTGCCTGGGAAATGTTATATAAGAAATGAGAAATTCAGCAGAGCTTGTCTGCTTCAACACAACACTCAAGATGTAACCAACTAGCACAGCTATTGGACTGTGGAGACCTGACACTGCTGCTGTGGGACTGCTCAAGACCAGAGCTTTCAGACAAAAGAACAGGGATTCATTGAATATTCATGGCAGTAAAACATGATTCCACTCAGTCTTTTAAGCTATGCATCACACTGCTCTGAAAACCTAAGGAGAGTCTCAGATAATAATTGCCATTCAAGCCCCTTTATTTTCATTTATCAGTCTCACATGACTTGGAAAAGCACTTCTTTCTCTGTGCTTTCAAGATGACAGTAACAAGACTGGCTCTGTCCTATTTTCTCAGCTTGGGGATTCAGTGAGCCATGTATGCACCACACACTTAACCAGAATTTGGAAAGTAGTGCCCCCCTGTAAATACTGAGGCTCTTTTTTTCAGTTTCACCTACAACTCTAGTAATATTAAAAATTAAACTGGCATAAGGAGAACCCAGTCCCCTCTCTCGACATTTACACAGTAATAATACGAAATGTGGGGATCTTTCTGCAATGGACAGTTTTTGAACAGCTTCCTCTTTTGTGTCACTTAGAGGAGGACAAGTGTCCCGTGAGACAATATTGATTTGCATGCGACTGCATGATAAGCCTGAAAACAAGATGGAGACAAGTAGGGTAACACACCACTTTCTTCACTGCACAGCATTAAAATTATACTCTTCCGTTCTAGAGGTGGCAGAAATTTCTTTTTAAGTTTTATAAAAACCATACTTGCAGATCCTATAATCCTTAATCAATGATACAAAATATGTCTTCCTCCTTCTAGCAGAAAAGTAACTGGTGTATATGTAATTAAACTATAATGAAGATGCATTTATTTTTAAAAAGCACGATTCCTATCACTCCTTCCATGGGGAATAAAAAACGAAAACCACAAAATCTTTGCTAAATCTTTTGTAGATGTGCGTGGCTTGATACTAAGTTATACCCAAGTACTTTGGTTTTTGTGGCGCTGAATTAGGCCCCAAATGCCTCAGAATGAGAAACTAAAATGAAAACTTTTCAAAACGCATCTGAATTTAAGAGCAAAGCAAAGAAAACAGAACAGAAAAATAAAAGACATAGTAAAATCTGGAGATATCAAGGATGTACTTAGGAAAGTACCTGATGAAAAGCACTAAGAGGAGTATGATTTGCAAGGGATCATCAGCATATTGTGATAGGAAAAAATAGAATAGAAAACATATTTAAAACTCAGCATTTCAAAAACGTTAGATAAGCTATAGCTGCACAGATATTACTTACATTCAAGTTACTATAACTTGTTAGGCTAATGGTTAAACTCTTCGAGGACGGGAAACTAGTGGTCTTCTTAGATGAGAAAGCTTTGAGATATTAATTCTTATAATCTTTACAGTTGACATAATTACCATGCTCTTTACTTTGGGTAAATACATTAAAACATCAACTCTGAACTCATCTTTTACCTATTAATGCAAACTTAAATCAGAGAGCATCTTTAAAACCTTCTCTCCCCACAGATGAGAACACAGAAGTTTGCAAGTTATTCAGTCTCAGGGTTTCATGCCAGACAGCACAGGAGATGAAGGATGTTTTTCTTTTCCCTTGGAGTGAACAGCAAATTCAAAATAGAAACTGAGCAACAAAGTCCAGTGAACAGAGGACAGCAAAAGCAGATATTGCACAATATGGAAAAAATACAGTTGCTCCAAAGTCAGGTGTTCTGAAGTACTTTAGAAGTAAAATGAAATAGCAGAATACATTAGTTCTGCCATGGCTGAGTGTCCATGAAGCAGCACAATCCCTCCAGGTAATTGTTATGCACTGAGTGACTTCTTCATCTGGAGAAAGAACATCCATGGAAGAATGAGCAATGAAGTATTTATAAAAGGGCCTGAGCTGACCTATCCACACGTTTCTCCAAGAACAAATACTAAAATATGGTATTACAATTGCCTCAGAGTCTGGGCTTGCTCCCATCAAAGTCAATAGCAAATATTCTACGGACTGCAGGCAACAGGACTGGATACTTCATATTTTTTTCACAATAGCATACTGTTAACTTTTGATATATAAAAACACAGGTAGAAGTCTTAGCTTTCACCTTGTGCTTTACAAGTGGCCTTAGATGTGTGATCAGGCCTCAATAAATTATGAGCTCTTCTATTTGCTGCTCCCGTTCATCCTCAATTGTTGAATTATATAAAGGCAGACTCAACTTCCCTCACACATAGGGATATTAAGATCAGGGACCATAAGAACAGCTAAAGGGTCATCTTATCATCTCAGTCAGTTCTTCCCCTTCCAAGTCAGGGAAGTGCATAAGTTCACATCACAGCCCTGGGAGGATATTTAGGGGGCTTCTGGAGGCCAGAACTTGCCAGGGAGGAGCATGGTTATATTCACAAGTCTTTTTCAAGCACAGTGACACCTCTACTGTGGCTCTTCATTATCAACACTGTACTAGGTGTCCCATGCTCCAGAGACTGCAAGTGCATGCAAGGATGGGAAGAGCTCCTGCACCTTCTCACTTATTTATCCTACAAGGGCTGGCAAGTACAACATGCTTCTTCCCAAGTCCCCCTCCTCATAAATTAAAAAAAAGATACATCAGGACTTCGGTAAGGATTGGAAGCCTCAGTAAACTTCTCACTATAACACTAAGTGTTGAGACACCATTTTTAGAAACAAACTCTTGCCCTCTTCTCTAATTTTGCTGGAATAAATCCTGCATTTTTATGATTCTCACATAGCTTTGTGGGTCTGACATTTCAAGACTTCCCAGCATCAGCGATATGTGTTCAAGTGACATGTGCCAACTGTAAGGAAGGACTCACCTTATAAAACTCTGTTCTTTTCAGTGGTAGCACAAGTGGGATTTTTATAAGGCAAAAGCTTAATCCAAGCAAAGCCACTGAACACAAGGTAGTGGACCAAAGTTAACAATGTGGTATTGCAGCCAAGTATTAATAACAAGCTTCCTTCTTTTTCTAAAGTGAGTTTTCCACTTCTCCCTTGATTCACTTCAGTTATATATATGTACATATTTATAAATATATATACACACACAAAAGAATATATCAATAAAAAGCCTGGAGTCACAGAGAACGTGGGAGATAAGCAGTGTGTTGACTACTGTAGCATGTACGACAAAGGGAACATGTAAAACTAGCTCGTGCTTGCCAGCATTAAACATTTTGACACTGGATGCAGCACAGCAGTTTAGAAACAAATATTTGCATGGCTCTTGAACACACTGGGTTATCCCTTTTAGCACACTTCCAGACAAAAACTCTATTTATTTTTATGGAAGTATTTTGTACAGAAATTAGGCATGTACCTTTTGGGTCACATGGATCCTCTTTCTGTGTACATATGCCTCACATCCAAAAGGAATGGAAAGGGACAAATTCCATGACCATGAGAAGTCAGAACTGCTGGAATTTTATGGCCCAAATCTGATTCTGCTGAATTACGGACAGCAATGTGCTGTAACTGCTGCTGTGGAAATGTGCTGTCTGATTTCCAGAGGCCTTGGGCTCAAGTTTTGAATGGCAAGCCTCTTGGAAAGGAAACAGACCTTTACTCCTTCCATATGGCAGTGCTGATAGCTGTGTCATTTCATTTATCCTAGTTAAAATGTTAATGGCGTTAATTTTTCAGTGATAGGTTAAAAAGAGAAGTCCTGCTCAGAGTACAGTTTTTTTGCTTAACGTTGATAGCAGCCTCCTGTTTAAGATCTGCTGGGAAAGCATCCAGCACATCAATCACAAACGTTTGTCTTGAGAGCTTCACAATCTCTGTACATTCTTGCTCTGAACCACTGAAAGGATTATGTTGCTGAGATTCTCTAAGAAATACTGAAGAACAGGCTGAGTCGACTGTTTTACATGAGTAATAGCTGAGGATGAGCCTGCTTCAGCCTGGTCTGCTTTACGATTCTTTAGCCATTTTTGCCAAGAACTGATAAGAACAGAGGACAACTTCAGGACACTGAACTATTGTGAAAACATTTGAAAAACTGAAACACAGTCCGGGGACGCCTAAATATCTATTTGATTGCTGATGATGCAAACAGTTCAGCTCCTATTTGGCCTGAATCACAGCAGCAGTCCCGTTGACTTCTGAGCATGTAATTTTAAATAATGCCTGACACAGGAGCAGGGCCTGTATCACTAAATGAGTTCTGTGATTCTTTCAGAGTTTTAAAAACCAGCTCACTGACACAGCTAACTTAAGTACCCAAATTTGGCCTCATTTTGGCCTCAGTTTTAGAGTTCTTAAATTATTTTCAATTGGAGAAGTTTAATGAATGTAACAAAAAACCCTCTAGTGTGCAAGACCATTAAATCATAGTTTGGCCTTAACATAAATTTTACATTATGATACTTAGTTTTAATTTTAGCTGTGTAGCTCAAGAAAATTAAGCTGATGAAGAAAATGGGAAAACATACAAGAAGTATCTACTGATTGGCAGATTTGCCAAGCAAAATTAGTTTAATTTAACCGTGCCATCAGCCCGAAGGGAAGAAAAAAATCAGATTTTCAGACGTATGCATATTACCTGACTTACCCCATATGCTGTAACTTGAAATGTACCCATGTTTGGCAAACATTCTGGTTTTTTTTTGTTTTTGTTTTTGTTTTTGGTCAGTGGTGGTGTTGGTTTTTTTTTTTGTTTTTTTTGTTTTTTAATTTCTCCCCTAAAAAAAAACAACGTTCGTTGACTGATCAACAGGTCATTGCTGGAGCTACGTGTTACATATCATGAAGCTTTCACTTTGGGCCTTCATGACAAAGCAATATTCTAGAGTGTACTCCCTCTTCGCAGCAGCCTGGATCTCCATTTTTGCCTGAGTTAGAAAGGGTTGGATGCTTGTGTAAGGTTATGAAGACCAGCACCACCTTCAGGAGCAAGGGCAACCCTTTCTTTGTTGCTCTTATGCTGCATGTGACTAATACATTACCTTTAGTTGGTCAGAACCCAGTAAAACTCTCTTTAATAAGGCTAAAGAAAAATGTAAAAAAAAAAAAAAAATAACACCAACAAATCATCAAAAACATCTTGGCTGTTAAACAGACTTCCAAGGGAAAAAATGAAAGCTTTGGGACTTAAGACACTTAAAAAGCAAGCAGAACACCAGAAATGCTACCTGAAAAGTGTGCTTCTGCATGTCAGAGTGCAGTGATAGAGAAGCTGCTTCTCTTTAAAGGAAAATTCTTCAAATTATTTAATTTCCGCAGAGGTTTGAAACTACAGAGTTTTGAGAGGATCTGGAGATTACACAGAGCTGTATTTCACAGGGCTTGTTCCCTCTCTCTGGACAGGGAAAGAGTCACTAAAACCAACTGTGGGTACCGCTCCTGTCTCAGCTAAATTGTTGAAGACCCACTGCTGAGTGAGCCTAAAAATCAGCTAACAAACAACTATAGACTTACAGGGTAAGGACAGGAGTACCACATTTTTATGTTCTTCCTAACCTCAGTCAAACTAAACAAAATATTGGCTCCCTTTTAGAAAAGGAGATCTCTGAGGTCTGAACTCAATTTGTTTACCTAGAGGGTGGGCAATGTAAATAATCAAGAAAGATATCTTCATTACTCGGTGAAGGCTGCCTCCCTCAGATTGGTACAGGATGAACTGGACAACATGCAGAATAATTCCCAGAACTCTGAGAAGACAGATTCACGACTTACGCTGTCCATGCCACATCTTTAACAAGGCACGCAGTGGGCACGAGGAATAACCCAAACCAGAAGTAGCCACATCTCAGCACCATTCCAGCCTAGGAAGAAAACAAACAAACAAATGATGAGCATTTTCACGCCATCACACGTTAAGTGGTTGTCTTCAGGGAAAAAGTAGAGGGATAGCAACGGACAGCAACTGTGACTGGGATGATGTTGAAATCTGTGGGGGTAAGAGGAGAGGGAGAAGCCTCAGCAACTCTTAATGGAAAATAGGCCTACAATTGAGGAGCAGCAGCATTTCTCACTAGGATCATTCCTCATGATCCCACATTTCCTATATATTTTTTTTAATATTGTGTTTAGATCAAATCCTCCACTGATATTAATTTTTTGATCCAAGCAGACATTTTCACTCACAAAGAAGTGCACCATACATGCTAAGTTTTCAATTTTAATGAGTTTTTCTACTCTCTACTTACTCTTTCTACCCTACTACTCCAGATCTCTGAGCAGCATCAAGCTGTCACAAAAGCAAACAAACAAAAAAAAGATGTCTCACTAAAATGTTTCAGTCATATTGCACTTAAATACAGCACTTCCTGTCCAGATTACTGCTGTCTGAAACCCAGGGTGGGAAAGATTCACTCCTGTCCTTGTAAATGGCTTTTTACAAACAAAGAGCTCTAAGGTTATATTTGCACTTCTTTCATTGTTGAAATGCTTGAAGAGAAAACTTGGTAGGATTTGAGAAAGAAGATATCCAGAAACTCTGCAGGTACCAGCATACAGATAGAGCTGTGGAACAAAGCTGAAACACAGCACTATTTATGGACTTGTTATTTCACGTCATTTATTTAGAGGTCTCTCTAGAATTTTTTACAGATAAATTAATGGTAAAACCTGGTTTGATACACAGGAGACTGGAAACAACCTCACCACCTTCTGCATGCGTGTGAACATACATACACAAATCCCTTGAGAATCATTTAAGCTCTGCTGCACCAGTAAAGAGTATTTCTCTATTGTAATGAATTGTGTGCAGCGCACAAGTAAAACATGGGCTGAAAGGTGTCAGCAGCATTTCCAGCAGTTAGCCACACTTCGCTCTCTTGTTGCTTGTGAATGACACGATGTACCATCCCCAGAACCTTGGCTTCTCAGTATCTTGTATGCCACATACAATGTCTGCATGTATTCCTACAGATGCCTGTGTGCATTGCAGCCAAAGGCAGGGAGGCATACACTCAGGGACACTGAAGTGAAGCAGCTGGCTCCTGCTGACTTGCTGGCTGGGCTGGTTTGGTTGTGCCTCACTTGCAGCACACAAGGGAAGAGCAGCCTACAGCGTTTAAGTGTCAGGGAATTTTATAGACAAGCACAAAGCTGAAATATAGAACATGAAATTGAACGCACGACTTCTAGCCCTTGAAATAGACTGTGAGAAGACAGTTTGTAGCTACACTTTGTTCAGACAAAGACGGTCGATCACAACAGAAAGAACTTCCACCACTCAGTACAGCGGGGCTCGAAACCCAGAACAACCACCACACTGCAGAGCCAGGATGGCACTTGCATCCAGCATCTCCTACCAGTGTCACTCCCTATTTGGAGTCATCCAGCTCTTTGCTCAGCCACATTCAGTCAGCAGCAGCTTGCCCTTGGATTGCTAAGTGCTGAGGACTTCCAAAAGCATTTTTCACTTCTGAATGCACAGTCTCCAATGCTACAGCCGGACTGACAGGTCAGTGGTAAATGTTGTATTGAGACTGTGTTAAAGCATTTATGGATGCTGCCACCCACACGGACAGTAAGCAAACAAATTCCAGTCTGAGAATCAGCTCATAGTTATTTGCGATCCCTCATGCCTACTTTCACATGAGAATTCCAGAAGCATACCATCAGTTTTGATCTATGCTTACTTGAAGAGAAAGATGGGCAGGAGTAAGAGGGAAATCTTAACTTTACTGTTAGTCGTAGAGCTGAACTACAGTAAGAGAGTGGCAAAATACGATGAGATTCACACTCAAGCTTTGCTTTTCTTCAGCTGCGACCCTGCAGGTGCTAGCAGTTCCATCACTTCACATTTGCTCTGACCAACCTTCCATTGCTTCTGCTAACAGAGGCAAAAAAAGGACTGTGGTATTAATCATACATGCATCTTCTGGCATATTTGCTCCAAGTACTTTACATTCCACATTTTGCTTTCCTAGCTGAAAGAAGCTTGATGCACTTCTAATGCACAGAACAATCCAAGTATGTGTTCACCAGGAATTTAAATGCTACTTTTTATCATGTTATCAACTCAGCCAATGGCTATGAGCTTGGACTTCTTGCACCTAAAGCTCTCTGCACTAAAGAAGCTCAAAAGTCACATACCTTAACCTCCAACTATGCATTTTACATCAGTGTTACCCTGTTGGCAAACTGCACCACAACAATAAAACTGTTCATCTCATCTCACCCCCTCAGACACTGATGTTACTGCTGGCAAGCCTTCTTTCACACAGCACACTCTAAGTTTTTCTCCTTTCCTGAGCTCACCTGGATTGTTTCTGCCCATTTGCTTCTAGTTTCTGCGTGCAGTTGTGTGCCTGCTGCACTGCATGACAGTAAGTGGTTTGTGCACGTGGACCTGAATGCTGCCTCAGTCCCAGCGTGGTTACACCATCTGCTCCTCGGCGGAGGCATCCCTGGAAATCACCTAATGTGGGCACATCCATAGACAGCATTTTTAGGATGTTTTCCAATTGGGTTATGAACTGAAGCTATAGTGAGAACACACATATATCGCTTCAAAGCCTTCCCCAGACTTTGCAGCTGTTCCCCATGCTCCACTGCAGTTGTTCAGCTATTCATGATGGCAGCGTAGCCTGGGCTGCAGTGTGTCTTCAAGGAAACACAGCACCTCCATGCCCAGCCCCAAGGAGTAGCAGCCTTCAACTATCAGGCATTCCCTTCAGATGAGAAAAGCAGAGCTACTAAACAGGAACCATCACCTTTTAAAAAGGATATATATATTTATTATACACTTGTATTTTAAGAAGGCTGCAGTGAAGTTGTTTTTTTAAACAAGCTCAAAATTTGACCCGTCCTATCACCACACAGGCTGCATGCTGTGCAACTAAGTGATTTTTAGACTGCCTTCTGGAATAAACACTAGTGACTAACACACCCAAAGCCAACTACCAGCAGCCATTTATCACACGGCATCCACAAAGCCCTCAAAGCTAACACAGGTCCTCCTGCTGAAGATGCTGCAGCTTAAACTGCTGCCATCAGACTGCCATCCAAGCCCTGGGGAAGCTGCTGCAGTGAAACAGGTGATTTCAGACTAAGGGTAACATCTGTTATAATGGAAGAGTGAGAACAATAAAATCAGGAACATTTTACCACCAGTTATTTCAAAGAATCAGCAAATAATTTCGGTCTTAACATCTCAAACCAGTTGCAAAACTTAATTTTAAAGGCAGGTACCTTTTTAAAAATCTTTTAAACATTACAACAAAAAAGTGATGGTATTGGCCATTATGAACAACTCGAAGATCTGCTCTGCCACTCTTTTAGAAAGCACAGCCTAAGTGGAAATTTGTTTGCTGTTCGTTCGTTTGTTTTTAAATCAAAGACTAGCTCTACAGAAGTGTATCAACTGGGATGTTTCAAAACAATCTACTTCATTATTCCTTCTTAGTATGCAAATAAACATTATTCATTGATTTACTCTTCTGCCAATAGGTGGTGCCACCAATTTCAACAATCCCTTCCAGTGAGAATAACAATGCCAGGAAGCGCTCAGGTGTGAGGAGACATTCCGATCATTTTTGTACTCTTACCACTGCATGGTTAGGAGAAAACTGGGGACCAGTAAACGATTCAGACAACCCAAACAAGGATCACAAGCATCTCAGATCATTCAGGAAAAGTGAGATAAAATATAAATTCACATTCTAAATAATGAAATATTTTATTGCTTCATTTCCTCAGATGCCCACACATCCTATTTCTGATTGAAAATGGACAGCAAAAGCATAGCTTCACCATGAAAACAGCTGGTTTTGTATTTATACCGCAAAAAAAATTATTACTGGAAGTGTGCCTAGATCCCGTTCATAACTGTCTCCATGAGACGTGGATAAGGATCCAATAAGCTGCTCAATTTCAGTTTCATATTCATGGAAATGCCAGCATCCCACTTGGGATCTAAATCCAATCTGCTGTTTACTGGGCACCTGCACAACCATAGGTAGATTACTTTGGTCCTCACTAGTCAAACATGGAAGACAGTGTATTGCTGCCTTTGGCAGCAAGTGGGAGAGGAGGAGATGGGGAAAAGAGGGCCACGTGATGACTGTGAGGGGTGCCCATACCATGATATTGATAATGAAACTCTCCTGCAAACAACAGATGAATTAATACACTTAGAAGAGCATTACCCAAACATGTTTTCCCCTACAGAACATGCAATCTCTGCATGTTCTAGATCCTCTTAAGACTGAACGTTTCAGTGACAGCATAGGCTATTTTTTTCTCCTTTTTTTCTTCAAAAAAGACCTATAAGTTTAATCTTGAAAGAGCAAAAATGTTTCAATGCTTATCAAAAAAGTGGTTGAATTAATCTTAAGGAGTCATCGGACTTGCCACAGGTTAACACTGTAAGCACATGCTACACAAACAGCTGGAAGCTAGTGTCATTTTCATAAATTATTCTAAAGACATAAAGTAGCAATGGCTTTCTCCCACTTCAATGATAAAAGAGCAGTTGTTAGATTTAGCCAAAACCTCCTACTATTCCTCTTAGCTTATATGACAATCACTGTGCTGTTAAATCATACAAAACGCACAAATTGTTATAATTACCGTATTATACAGCAAGATAAAGTGTTACTAATGTAAGACCCACCTTAAAGACCCTACACGTTAAAACCCAAATGCAGAGACATGACATGGTTTGCTCATGGTCACACAAATCAATTGCAGAGCTGGGCAGATTGCCCAAGTCCCTCAATTAAATTGTCCTACACAAAGTCTGAGCCCACCGGAGCCTGAGCATGAAATACAACCAATAGCCAAGAATGCAGCCTCAAGGATTTTCTCTCTGCACGTTGGAACATAATACAGCCTCAACATGAGTTGGTGCTTAAGAACCTTTCCCCTCAGTATAACTGTAGCCTGCTCCAGGCTGGACAGATTTACTAGATTCAGGGCTGACAGGTGTGATCAACAGATTTACCGGCTCTCTCCTCAACAAGCATCTTGGTTTGAAGTGTGCCTAGAGAATAACTTACTTTGGGTTAGTGGCAAAGTGTTAAAAAAACGAGGCAGAAGAATTTGATTTCCCCTCCTGCTTACACCACTGGGACAGGAGTACCTCAAATAAAATCAGCAGAGCTCTACTCCTGAAAGGTTGGCTGGATATTTCCATGTCTGAAATAAAGATGTGCAATGTTTTCCATAATGTAAGAGTTTTCATTCTAAAATGACTCAGATGAAAACAATGACCTCACTGGCTGGCTGGGTTTAACACAATGACACATTGGTCCAGTCTCAAACCCATTTCTTCTCTCTTCCAGTCTCCGCTCATACAGCCATTTCCCCTTGAGAGTGGTAAAAGGAGCACAGAAAAATTAGATATTTCTCTCAGACATTTTACTCTTTTTTTCTTACTTTTGCCAGTCACAGAATCATAGACTCGCAGAATGGCTTGGGATGGAAGGGACCTTAAAGATCACCCAGTTCCAACTCCCATGCCACAGGCAGAGTTGCCAACCACCAGCTCAGGCTGCTCAGGGATCCATCAAACCTGGCCTTGAGTGCCTGCAGGGTTGGGGCACAACAGCTCTCTGGGCAGCCTGGCCAGTACATCACCACTCTGAGTAAAAAATGCCTTCCTAACATCTAACCTAAATCTCTCCTCTTTTTAGTTTAAAGCCATTCTCCCTTATCCTATCACTGTATGCCTGTGTAAAAAGTTGGTTCCCCTCCTGCTTGTAAGCAGGAAGTATGGAAAGCCACCATGAGGTCTCCCCAGAGCCTTCTCTTCTCCACGCTGAACAAGCCCACCTCCTTCAGCCTTTCATCACAGGAGAAGTGCTCCAGACCTTTGTTCATCTTCAAAGCCCTCTGGATCCCTTTCAACAGCTCCACATCCCCATGGAATGGGGGGCCCAGATCTGGACACAGTGCTCCAGATGGGGCCTCACAAACACAGAACAGATGGGTACAATCCCATCCCTTTCCCTGCTGGCCATCCATCCCTCTTTTGATGCAGCCCAGAATACTGCTGGCCTTCCAGGCTGCGAGCACACACTGTTGGTCATGTCCAGCTTTTCATTCATGAGGACCCCTGATCCTTTTCCATGGGGCTGCTCTCAACGAGTATTTCTCCCAGTCTGTACTCATGTCTGGGATTGCCTTGACTCAAGTACAACACTTTGCCCTTGGATTTGTTAAACCTCATACTTCAAACCATATGGAAGACTAGAATAAGATACTTATCCACTGGCTTGCTGTCATACCATGCCAATCAAGCCTGTTGGTAATTTTCATTTAAAGCCTAGATATAAACATAGAGAGGGAAGACAAGAGTAGTACTGTGGACAAAAAGAAAAATGTAGTGCTATCACAATGACATATACTTGGTATTCCTAGTAAAGCCCAAGACATTTTAGGATTTAGGCCTCAGCAAAGAAGTTTTTCATTAAAGAAGTTGCTCGCTGTGATAATTAAAAGAAAGTATGAAAACAGACGAAAGCAACTAAAAGCCCACAAAAATATAATCACAGCAACAATGATAAATTACTCTTTTGAACAACTGCTCTTCTGTGATGAGAAAATTCCAGGATCTGGCAATACAATGTTATAGTACTGAACCTTTCGCACACACATTATTTTGGGGAAACCAGATGGAGTTATAACGCTGCAGGAGCACAGTGAAATCCTCAGAGCTTCTACTCCCTCTCATTTTCTGTTAGGAACCTATTTTCCATAATGGAGGAATACAAGAAGTTAGTTTGTTCTACTTTTTAATGTAATTAACAGAAATTACTATTTGAAAAATACATGAAATACCTATTATTATATCATTAGGCAACTGTTTCTCAAAGGGTGTTAATAAGTTCTGGTTTGTGTCAACTAAAACATAGTCTACATATGCAGCTTTGCCTAAGAAAATATTACTGTATCTCACTACTTAATTAGTATACAACACTACCAATTAAATGAGGCGCCTGCCCATGTTACTTTCCATTATTACTCCAATAGTAGAAAATTAAGGAAATTAATCAGATGGTGTTTTAATTTGATTTTATGGTTCACTGGCAGTGTAAACTCTGATGTAGTTTCATGCAGCCTATCATTTCTTTTTTCATTACTGGTTATGTTAAGCTCAACAAATAATGTAAATAAATGTTTATTCAGAGCCGTCTGGAGAAGGCTGTTGGTTAAAAACACACAGTAAAATCATGTTCCACATAAATGGACATCAGTGGCTTCCTGAAATGTTTTTAGGGAGCACAGATCTCATTAGTAGAAGAACTTTCTCCTTAAAGTGGATGAAATACCTCAGTAAACCTTCAGGTGAATGGCACTGGGGATTAATTTCGCTTCCTGGTTTAAAAAAAGAAGTATTTCAACAATTAATTAGTCTGAGCTCCCCCAGCAC
Source organism: Callipepla californica brunnescens (assembly GCA_023055505.1). Lineage (NCBI taxonomy): Eukaryota > Metazoa > Chordata > Aves > Galliformes > Odontophoridae > Callipepla > Callipepla californica. The sequence continues at coordinate 106,005,045 of JALIRH010000001.1, read as the reverse complement.
AAATCAAAACTTTCTGAGTAGGAATTCTCGTGCACTGTGCATACCTTGAAGAAAGATATCCCTGGTTCAGATGATGCTGTGGATGGCATCTATGATTTACCTTTTGTCACCTGAGTTGTGTTTGATATTATCCTAAATCATAAAACAACTGGGGTTTTCTTAGGTGCTGTAAATTAGACAGCTGTGCAGCACAACATAACCATTTTTTTGTTGCAGTTTAAGCTGAACTTCCACTTGAGGATGTGGAAGAGCAAGCCCACAGGTGGCTACCTGCCAGGGCTGGAACTACATGATCTTTTAAGGTCCCTTCCAAAACAATCCATTCTATGATTCTACGTGTGTTAGCCTGTCCTGCTACTCCACATTCACTGAGCCCAAATAAAATCTGTATCCAAGTGTTCTTGCCAGTTTGAAAGCCAGAACGTTTTAGAGTACTTGCACTTTTTCTTTCCCTCCCCCCCTCAAATTAAACACAGGCACAAATACAAAGAGCTTAAGGTAAATCAAACCAGTAAGTTTGATAGACCTGACAGTGCAACAGCTTGTCTTGTTCACTGTTTCATGCACTTTAGCACAAACTTTTACTCTGCATATAAAAATGGATTTATATCTTACATTATATTTCTCCTTTTTGAAGTCACGCTCAGCATATAACCACTCTTGTTTGGTGCCTGTAACTTTTCCTGTGCAGGTTTTAATAGTAACCACTCTTGTATGGTAGCTGCCCTTATTTAATAACTGTTCCTTTATCATGAAAGCTGCAGGGGAAAAAAATTAAATTTTACAGAACCCACCTTTGAATTTAAAGCTCCAAGGGAATAATTACGTTTAGCAGAAGCTGTTGCTTGCCAGTGAAGATATAAGATATTTGTACTACCTGCCAAGTTACACCTACAAAAAAAAGAGGCAGAACCTCCAAATTTCCTGGCTTTGTGTGTTGAAATTTTCCAACTGTGCTACTGCATCAGCACTGCCTCCGTTGCACAAAATGCATTTGTTCCAGGATATGCCCTATCCTCCAGTATTAGCAAAGCAGCATCCCTGTGTAAGACAATCAACAGCAGCAAAAAGATTATGTTCCCAAAACTCAGTGTTATTTCACATTCTATCTCACAGTATGAGCTTGAGCATGTGTCCTAACCTCAGAGAAAATGTAAAAATACAGTGCACCTCACTGCTCTTAAATTTATTCTTTTAAATGTTTAAGTAATATATAGTAAACAAGCTTTTTATAAAAGCATCAAATACTATTCTATCTCAATGTAATTGTTATACGTATATTTTAAAAACCATCTTTGAAGTCTCCATTAATTCTTCCTCTGTTGTTTTTCCACTTACTAACAAACACTTTTGTGCTTCTGTAGAACATCTGAAAAAGGCAAATCCAAGAAGAAAACAACTCATACAACTAAGCTTCAATACTAAGTATTTCAGCTAAGTATAATCAGGCATCTATCCATTTGTCTGGATCAGTTAATAACTTCATCTTCTGAGTGAAGCTGCTGACTAAAACTCAGGTTCTACAGCATATATGTAGCAAAGACCTGGCACCATCAGTGCAAAAACCTTTATCAAAATCAGTCCAAATGAGATCCTGCACCTTAGGTGGTGGCACGTAGGCACCTGAGCATGCAGGCAGTCTGCTGGAAAAGTACTGTGGCTTTGTACAGGGTTTGCTGCTTGCAAAGAGCTTCAATGAATGGGAAGTGCTGCGTTTTTTTGATATTTTGCTTTTAACTTATTTCCTGATATGGTAGGAAAAAAGTTTACCCAGCTCTGTGTCTTAAATCTTGGAGATTCCTCAATAGCTCAGGATTTCCAGAAAAGGTCTGATAATGATACAGCAAGAACAGCCCTAATAACTCTGCCCAAAGCAGACTTCTTCCAGTTTTTCAAATTGGGGTCTAGGTTTATAAATCAGGCTGAATTCTTACAACAACCAATAGCAGCTGAAAGCATTTCACTTCCAAGCATAGCTCTGAAAAACTACATCCTGTAAATTTAGTTTTATATATCTTTGTTTTTTATCTGTTATAGTAATGTAGAATTGCATCAGATAAGTAATTTCTCCACATTACGTTTTTCCAGACAGAGCAGTTTATTACCTCAGTGACTACGTGTTCACCTGGGATTTTATTTTTGCTCAGATACTATACTCAATAGCTGCTCTTAAAACACATTTTGAATGCAATTAGCTCCAAGTCTTCGTTACTGTCACACTGCCCCTCTTGAAGGCCTTAAAGACTTGGGTTATTTCAGCATGACTGCAGTTCAACTTGGATCAATGGAGTCATACCACAGATGGGTACTACTACCCACAAACCCTTCATTTTCATTCTCAAAGCAATTTACCTCTTTGCTTAAGTACATATGACTTCTTCCTACACCCACCTCATCATTTCCTGCATTATCACATATGAAATACACTTGCAATTGTTCCCCCCACACAATTGCCAAACCCCGGAGACGCATCCCTGTTTCTCTCTTATTCCTTTCATCCTGAACAAAATCTTAATAACAACAACACAATAGAAGATAGTAGTGATGTACATAAATTCTCTTTTATGTAGATGTCTGCTCTGAACTTATAAATAAATTAACTGCAGCCAAAAGTTACCTTCCTGGCCCACAGAGATGCCTGCGAAGCCTCAAGGGCATGTTGTGTAATACATCATGTCTGCTGGGGACACTGCAACAAATCATCTCCACTGCTCAGTCCTGGTTGTCTTGTGCCACCTCTGATTTTCCACGGATAGCTTATTTCTGAGCACGCGATGTTCAAAAGACAAGAGTTAAATGAAGACAAGTCCCACAGGAAACAACCCTGGATTCACAAGATATCTGCAAAACAACCACAATAACCACCAACCCCGCTACGAGGTGACAGGGCTCTCCTGAGTGCTGGTGCTAGGCCAGCCCTGCAGCTGCCCCACCGCCATGCAGCCACCCCCATGGAGACCCTTCAGCTCAGTGAGCCGTGGCTCTTCTAAGAGACCCACATTGCCTGCTACTCTGTCAGGGAGAACACCGTGGAAATGCGATACCGCTCGGTGCATTAACTTTATTATATTGATTTATGCTTTCCCTTTAATTAAAAGGTACCAGGAAAACATTTGTTTTTGATTTGGATATTGAAATCCACTGAGACCTATTCCAGCAAACTCCTGAGCGTGGGTCCGGTGGGCCCTGTCTGCATCCCCACAATGAATTACTTCCGCAACCGCGCAGGCCTAAAGCCCCTCCGAAGCCTTCCCCATAATCCCCAACATCTGCTCAGTGTCCAGCCCCGGCCAACTGTGGGAATCGGTGGGGATCTGCTGTCAGCGCGGGCGCAGATGAGTAAACACGCGAGCGCCTGTGTCGGCCGCCGTGTGATTTCAGCTGAGAGCTCCGGACATAAAGCCAGCTCTCATTTAAGGCGTTCGTAATGTCAAGGAAACACCTGTTAAGAAACTATCCAAAATAAATTTGCCATGAGCCTTTCAAGAGAGAAAAAAAATGTGACTGACAGCAGCAGTACAAGATCTGGCAGCAGCACAATTCGCAGCCCCATTGAGAACTCAGACCAATTGAATACACAAACATCACTATTTCTCATTTCAGTGGTAACAGTTTCTAGTTCATTTCTCATCTTCCACTTAACACAGACACTCTTCACATTGAAGTTTGACCTATTTTGACCCGTTTTATTTCCCCCTTGTTGCAAAAACCCTACAATGGCATGTTGTGTGTAGCACTAGGAGAAACACTCCTCTACTGTTACACTTCAACATCACGTCAGCAGCATATCATCAGGACCAGTTTCAAAATAGCCTCTGCACAGCTAGAGGAAAAGGTGGATGGTGACACTGGGTAAAGCCAGCCAGGCACAGCATAGGAAAATCAGTAATTTCAGAATTAAATTAGTAAAGGTACTGAGATTTTCCAAAGCCATTTAAGTGGCATCAGAAAGGAAACCCAAAAGTCTTTCAAGTTTGGAGTACCAGAAACAACAGGCACTTTTTAAAAGCTTACCAGCAAGCTTTTCCATTAAAAGCAACGTTTTTGGCCTTTGGGAATTCTGGGGGCATACCCAGGCCTCCATGGGTACACACATCTGAGCAGTGAGCACACCACGGGCTGCTTACTAATGAGTTAGCTATTACCAGCACAACTACTTTGGGATATTTCAGAAACACTTAAGTGACTTTGGAGCACGGGTCACACTGATGTTCAAGTACAACTAGATGAAATACTTGCAATAGTTTGCATTTTTCAGCTTCTTTCTATCCAAGGCTTTCCAGCAAAGAACTACACTGCTGACTAATTAGAACTCTATATATGCTTGTGAGATAGGAAGTTTTATTTCCCATACCACAGTTATGGAAAATGAACATTTGTACCAATTAAGCAACTTTCCTGACATCACACAGTGCTTCTGGGCCAAGAGTAGGTGAAGTCAGCTCCAGGCAATTTCCCAATTTTCCAGGGACTGCAAGTGCCTCCATAGAGGCACCCATGACCCTACTGGTGTGCCCAGGCATGGCAAAGCAAGCAATCTAGAGTGTCTCTTTGCCCAAGTAAAACACACTTTCTCCACCAGATAGCCTCTGTTTATTCAGATTTCCAAATTCTGCTTGGTTCAGCTTTATCAGAGACGCAGAAACAAAGATAACAGAGTAAGAATGAAAGTCTTTGCACATTTGAGTAATCAATTAGGTAATACAAAACCAACAGCAGGCCTAAAAGGCAGTGTCCTTAATGGAGACAGATCAGCAGCAGAGTCTGACAGACATCTGTGCTACAACTTGTGCCAACTGACATATTCATGCTCTTGAAAACAGGTGACTAGCAAGGCAATAGTTTGATGGGATACCATTTCCCTTGAGGAGCATATATAATACAACCATAAAGAATGGCAAAAGGACCTTTTGGGCAACAAAATAAAATTCAATGTCAGTAAACGAAGAGTTACAGACAGAAGGGAAGGCTGAAGGTCTAAGGAATGTTAATTAGTGCTCTGAAAAAGCAAATGAGCATTAAGATTTAAGAGTAATCGGATAAAGAAAAACAGAGCATTCTCCTGCTATAAAAATTTGTACTTCATCTACATGCTTCCTTCTCCATTCAAAAACAGACACAGGAGCACTACAAAAGGCTGAATGAAAAAGTAACAAGTAAGCAGAGTATGCCACAGTTTCACTGAGTAACAGCCAGTGGGATGACTTCCTATTTATGCCATGAAAGAGGGACAAAACAAAAACAAACAAACAAAAAAACCATTAAAGAAGAGAATGGCAGAAAAACAGGTAAAGAGATCAATTGCCTCATTTTCTTTTAGTACAAGGACAGGGACGTCAGATTCAGACACCAGGTAGGAGGTTAAAAACCAGTTACAGGTAATATGCTTTCATTCCTATTTTACTTTAGAACACTGTAGACCAGAGACACGTAATGTTAAAAGCTCAGTTTCAACTTAACATTATACAGCTTTGTCAAATATAAATAAAACAATAAAACTGATGCTTAAGAAATGAAATGGTACTATTTCTGGGTGTTGAAGTCCCTGAGTGGTTTGCAGCTTGGAGACTGCACCACAAAAGTATGGCCATATCCTTTCCTATTCTTATGCTCTTCCTAACCATCTGCTACTGGGCATTGTCACAGCCTGATAGTAGGGTAGATACACATGTTATTTGGATTGCACTGGCTGAAGGCTGCAGTTAAGTAATACTAGGCATGCCAGAAATAAAACATTGATGCAATCAAGTGGGTATGACTGACAGGATGCATAACAGTGAGTGACACAGCTCCTTAGAGCTACAGTGACCCCTACCCAACATCTCACTCTCACACCTCCAAGTTACCTACTCATCCCCTTGCTTCTTACACATTCTTCTAAAATGCACTGTTCCCTTATGTTCATAAAATTTGGTGGTCTTGTGATTGTGTGTTGGTCCTCATGACATTCCGTGAGGCCCAGCCTGCTGGAAAAGCTGACTTGAGAAGGAGAAGAGAGCTGAGGGTTCTCTGGGCTCAGAGAATCCCATTATCAGGGATGCTGGTTTCCAGAGGCAGATGCTGATAAATCTAATCTGCTTCTTCTATCCCACAGAGCGTGCATAAGGGCTTCTGCATGGACACTTAACAGACATTATAGTAACGGACCTGTTATTTCAAAACAATGATAATGATAATTTCTCCTTCCCTCTCAAATGATGGGAAAACCCAGGCATAGGTGTGTAAGAGCAAGGATGTGACCAACTCTTCTCACAAGCAGCCCAGGTAGCTGCCTGTCTCAATGATTCTTAAACCCATTACATGAGTTCTTCAAAGCTTTTAGTTTTGCATAACAGACAAAGTAAATTAAAATGATGTTAAAGCAATGTGCACTTCAGTCAAGAAATACAAGGGAGAAAGGTAACTCAACGCAGATGTTAGTTATGCAGAGCAGTTTAAAGAATATTTTACCAGAAGAAAGTGAACACCATACTGACAGGCTCTCTTGTTGAACTGATTCAGAAGTGACAAGCTTTCAGCCTACAAAACCCATGCTGCGACCAGGCTGCACCTTCCTATTAAACTTGCACTGCAAATTGAGGCTTCACAATCCTCCCCAGGGAGTGACTCCACCTCCTAAGGTGCAGAAGTGAGTAAGCTGCAGATAGACAGTCTTTGGTGAATATCCTGAACAGCGTCAATGCATCACCTCCTCCCTGCAGATGCACTTTCCAGTATGCCCACAGCCAGCCTAATATAAAAATGGAAGAGACTCGGAGCACTGAGCCCCCAAATCAAAACCTGAAGCTCCTTCTACTCCTTTGGAAACAGCCAAGAGCACACAGGCAGGAAGAGAAGGCTGCTGAAAATCTGGGCTAAGTAAGAAAATGCTCACAAAACAAATCCCACAACCATACATAATTGAATAATCCAGATTTTGGCTTACTCAGGTTTACGAGAACCAAAACAGCATTTTAAATGCTTATTTTTGCTCTCCTTTAAGTATAATTAAGCTTGCCTTAGGCTCACAAGTCGATCGAATTTAAGACTTATTTTTAAGCAAGATAACTATTTGACCTAGAGAGTTTTCTTACTTGTTCTGCCCCTGAAGTATGCCCTGAGCTCATTCACTCTCTCTTACCATTCTACCACAGGCTTGACAGCAACGTGGAAATGATATCAGAGGAAAAAGATCATTAATTTTTTAAAAAGTAGCTGAAACATGTTAGACACACCAAATAGTTTCAATCTCATTTATAGACTCAAGGGGTCCTCCTGCAAGGCTCCAGATTAGGTGAGATAGGAGGCTTTTTTATAGCTATAGCCTGTGTTACCCTGTTTCCCCCAGATCAGAAACTGGGGCTTTCTGAAACGGCTTCTGGCTCCCACAGTAAGTCTATTTGCTACAAGCACCATAAGCATTATCAAAGGCCTCATTACATTTGTCAAAAGCTGTAGCTATTTGCAACTGACAGGAAAAAATGTGGATTTGCAACACCAATAAATGGGTCCAACAGCTTTCTTGAGTCTCCAAATGGGCCAGGAATTTGCCAGGAAGAAGTAAGCCAGAATATCTGTTAACTTCTCGCCTCCAAACCCAGTAAGTCAGCAAGGAAGTACTGCTGAAGAAGAAAAGATTGCTAACCTCAGTACAGCAATAAGGTAGCACCGTGCTAATGAAGTCATTCTGCTATTCATCAGGCAGAAAAGATTATAAGCCTGTGCAGCTGGAAAGAAAAAAACTAAAATACAAACATAGCTTTGAAGCCAGATATTTCAAAGCAGGAGGATTCCTAAACTTTCTTTTGTGCTATTATTACACTCTAGATCATTAACAAAACAACCCAAGAGAAAGAAATAAATACAAAGGCAGTGGAGGGTAGAAAGAAGGATATAGCTAGAGGAAGATTCAGAATGTCAATTCCCTGTTAATGGTTCAGATTCATTCAGATGGGATAGGGCCATGAAGCTCTAGGGATTCACACATCTCTGCCTCAATTCAAGGCACTAATAACCAATCAGTAGTTTAGATAAGACTCTATAAATATTTAAAATTTTTAATCTTCCGAGTGCCAAGAATAACATTTCCCATCATGTCCCTGCCTTTCCCACAGCAACAATGATGAGATTTCTCATCTGGCATTGTTGGCACCAGCATGATGTCAGGTGGTTTTAGTAGTGGCAGTCAATTAACTTTAAAAGTTACATCTAATTGATCCATTTCCTGCTTTGATAAACAACTGTAAACAAATACTTTTCTTCAAAGGAGGAGCTTTGTTCACAAATTAAAAAGGGAAAGAGGCCATCTGAATTATGCTAGCCATGGCTGTGTCAGGGGTTTTATTATAAACACTATTTTTAGAGCTTTAAATGAGTGATATGACATTAAATACGAGCCAAATTCTTCCCCAGTTTAACATGACAGCAGTGCTTCCTCACACAGTCTCTGCCTTTTTTTTTAATAACCTATTCTACATTAGCGACAGCAAAGTGTGCGTATATTTACATTATTTTCATTTTCCTTATCTGCACGGATCCATTCTACCTCACACTTATTTTTGCCAGGGGAAGCTCACTACCCCACTTATGCTTCAATCAGGTTCTGTGCTGCAGCACAGTAGCAGCCCTAGCTAAAAAACAAAGGTTGTAATTCTCACTACATGTTCCCTGTACCCATTCTTACCAGCGTGCATTCTGTGGTGATTTTCTAAACGTTTTATAAGATACATGTAAATGCTGCTTAAGCCTCCATGATGAAGATTCCTTGCTGGCTGGAACTGATTGGGCAAAATAATTAGGGTAAACTTTTTCGGCTTTCGTGCTGGTCTGAAAGAGACTGTAACACACCACTACTTGCAGGACGGCAGCTCCTCCACAGCTTTCACTAACAGCCACGCTACTAGTTTGAACTTCACCCTGAGCACACCTCCCAGGGTAATATTTTTCCCTTATCTGCCAAACGGGAACGATGATATTCACAACGATTGCAAAGATATTCAGTCTCCTGTCTGAATGACTGCAGACCCAACGATAAAGCACGCTACAGAAATGCTTCGGTAATTTTGCTACTACTGTGCTCTCCTCTGGCGCAAAGCCAAGAATTCTTCAGTTCAGAAGATTAAAGTCATCTCTGTCATTTCATTAGCAGAAGCATTTGTTTAACTAATTAGGACAGGACAGACTGTTGCTTTTGTTTTAATTTGGATGCGGACACATCACAGAGTTCAGGAGCTCAGACATACCTCCATTAAAGCACACAATTCACACATCACTTCAGCGAAGAGATAAAGTGATTCCTTTCCACACACTGTCAGCTGCCACGTCTGTCTTGACAGACTCAGGATGCTTCCATATCCAATTGCCCTGACTAACACAGTTATGTACAGTCTAAGACAGATATTATCATGCTAATAAAGTTTTTGAAAATGATCTTAGCCCTATATATTGACTATGCATTTTTAGGAATTTGCTGTCTTCTGCTAACTTTCCCGTCCAGACACACTATGTTTCACCTAACACCTTTTTAAAGATGAGAAATTAAGGCCACATGCAAATTGGCAAACTAAAAAATAGAGCCTGACCCTGTGTGTCATCTTGCTTTCAAGTCCCAGGGCATGCTCATAGCAGCAAGGTGCTTCCTATCAGCATGAGGAGACCATATCCAAACCTCTTGCCAAACAGCAAAAAAAAAAAAAAAAAAGCTGTAACTTATCTACCAACGTCAGAACTTTGGTATGTTAGTCCAGGACTAACTGTTAACTCCAGACACTTGATAAATAAGTCTGCAGAACCGTGACTGTATAGCTGCTCACTCAAGAGTCTAGTGTGTTCTGGCTGTAGAAGCTGATCGATTAAGTGGAAAATAGAAAGAAAGAAAGGATAAACGGAGGGAGGGCTGAACAGGTACTTGACAGCTCCCAGAGTTCTGCATTACTAATGATAACCCTAGTTTGGTGGTACGCTGCAAGACTCTTCTTTTCTGGGCAGTCTCAAATCTGGTGAGACACGAGCACACTAGTATCCTTTCTATACTCAGAGCCCCTGCAAAACACACCTCTCTGCTCACCCGCTATTTCCACTTCTTTCTGTTCAGTGCCAGAAACTCAGAAGGATTCCTCTGTCATTCAAGCACTCTTCAATATTCTCCTCAACTCTTTCACATTTGCATTCTCCTCCTTCTCTTCAACCTCTCATCCTGTAAGTTCTCATCTCTCCTCTTTACACTTAACAGTGTTCGAGGTGGATTTCAATGTCATATCTTCACTAAATCCTCTGTTTTGTCCAGAGTCCAACCACTGAGTTCCACAATTTCCTGACTGGTCCCAGACTCACTTATTCTAGAATGGTTCTGGATACACTGCTTACAGAAAATGAAAATTGAAATAACAAAGGAACACTAACAAAGATGTATATAACATAAAAAAGACATGGGAAGACAGCAGTAGAAGACATAGGTTTTGCATAATTCAGACGGTAATCTGTAAGATGTGAAGAAGAAATTCCCTGGGAATGTCAAATGGAATTTTATGCTGACACTAAGAAAATTGACATTCACTCTTCCAGTGGGTTGACACGAATGTTATCATACCTACTATACACAGGTAACCACATCACAAAGTGACTGAAAAAGACACTTCATTTAAACTTTGTGCAGTATCTATGAAAAGAGAGATTTGTATCACCATGGAAAACAGAGGGCACATCCTAAAATGGCTGCTGGGGTTTTCTGAGCAGATTTATTCAAGGGATCTCAGAGAACCAGAAGGAAAGTAGCAAGAAAACACTGGATAAATATTAAAAATTGAAAAACAAAAAACAAAACAGAACAGTGGTGGAAACAAGTTATAAACGTCAAAACAAAACCCCAAACTACAGTCCTACTTCTGGGAAGCATTATCCTCTTCTGACTCAAGAAACCAGAAGTACTTTCAGATCTTCTTCATCAAAATTACAAAGAATCCAAATCAAGAAATAAAACAGACCAGGAATATTATTGTCAAAGTAAGTACATTTGAAATAAGGGGGAGCTCTGAATCACCACAGATTTTCAAATCCTTAGAGATGTTACTGAACCTGGCAACCTCAAGCCACCAAAGAGTTCCTGGAACAATAAGCACTTACCTCAATTCTTAGAAAAAAGGTAATTCAGACGTCAGTGAGGATTTACACGGATAATCTTTTAAATATAAGAGGCCAAAAGTGGGTATACTTAATGGAAAACTAGATTTGGAACTTTGGATTCAGGATTCCCCGCAGAGCACTCACAAGATTCTGTTCAGACAGTTTGTGAAATGAGAGAATAGCCGAAAATCACACAGTTGCATTCTGTTCAGTTTGGGTTATAACTTGCTATTCTAATTCTTGGATTTCCTTCTTTGGTGTTATGTAACAGATACAGTGAGAAAATTTTCCTAATGTAGGATTAAAGTCAATTTGGACGCTTTTAACCACAAAATATGCTCTATCTGACTGGCATGATAAAGACTAAACTTTAAAAAAACACTGCTTTGGGTACACAGAATTACAGTAAGGAGGACTAATTAATCTTGTTAACCCAGAGGGGAAAAGAATAAAAGGAAACAACAAAAGAAATTAACACAGGTGATCAAATAACTGGAAGTGCTACATGAATGAAACAGTCTGCAAGTATATTTATAAATGACTCCTCTTTCTCAGAGGGCGAAGAAATACTATGCTTCTGAAAGAAGTGAAAAAGCTGCCAGATGCTGAAACAGATGTATTATGAAGAGAGCTAAAACTAATAAACTCCTCATCCATGTCTTACTGAAGCAGAAGGAAGTGAATTACAGCTATTAAAAATGTTAAACCAGAAGCTGAGCATAAGAGCCAGAGAAGCTGTTGGATAATCGGGCAGCAGAGCTGGGGGAGTTCCAGGAAAGCCCGGATGCTTCCTGGTACAAAGATCCTGTGGAGAGATATCAGTGAGGCTAAGAGCCCACAGAGCTTGAAAGGCCAGATGAGGAAGAGGGGTCAGAGAGGCAATTAAACTAATGCAAACACAAAAAGCCCTCAGACCACACAGGTTTCAGTAGAGCTTTATTATAGGAGACTCCGCATACAAGGCACACAATCTCTACTTGCTCTATCTGATAAATCTAGAAACTGAAGACATTTCCAAAACCAAAAGTGAAGCTAGCATAGCAGCACAAAAATAAACTACCTGTAAGAACAATAATTTCCTTTCTTCATCTTATGCATTTTAAGTAATCAGGCTTCCTATGGCCAGAGAAATGAAGCTCAGCTACGGGCAGCCAGGAGCTTAGGAAGCACAGACATGAACTGGCACCATGGCACAAACAGTGGTATGTTTGGGTTTAATCACCTTCCAGACTGATGCTGGCTTCTAACCCTCTGCTTAGATGTCAAACCCATAAAGCTCTAGTTAACCATACACATCAAAAATGAAGTGAGGAGACTGCACAAAAACTCCAGTAATTACATTAGTTTGCTCTCTAACAAAGCTTCTTGATGCTTACGGAACGACCTGTTCTGAAAACTGGTTCTTGAAGATGGGGATTAGAAAGAAGGCTTGGGTAGTAACCATACTACATCTCCCCACACACTAAAGTTAGCCCAGCAAACTCTCTGCTGTAGCTCAGCTATTCCCAATTTCCTCGTTATTCACTTTTAATGGATTCCTGTTAAAAAAAAAAAAAAACAACAAACACAAAAAACTAAAATCTAAAACAAGAACATCCTCCCATCTCCATCCCAACCCAGTGTAACGGATGTATGTTATTGAAATTAAATGACTGCATGAGATGCCCTTTAGTTTGCTCAGCCCAGAGCAGAGCAGCTGAGGGGAGGCCTGATGGCGGCTGCAGCTCTCACAGGGAGCGGAGGGACAGCGCTGAGCTCTGCTCTGTGTGACATGGACAGGGCCCAAGGGAACGGCATGGAGCTGTGTCAGGGGAGGGGCAGCTGGGGGTTAGGGACAGGGTCTGCACCACAGGGCGGTGGGCACAAGCTGCTGGAGTTCAGGGATCAGTGCTTTCAGACATTGGGTTTGGATTTGGGGTGGTCCTGTGCAGAGCCAGGGGTTGGACTCAATGATCCTCATGGGTCCTTTTGGGATATTCTATGACTCTATACAATTGCTCTGCTCATATAATCTGATACTCAAGGTTATCAGCTAATGACTTCTATCAGTTATGATTTCCATGACTCACATTATGGAAAAAGTAGATGAACTTCTGTGATATATTAAAAGTTGTAAGGTTTCCAATTCTGCTATAATTCTAAGTACAAAGCTAAAGGAATTCACAATTAAAGAGCTCCAGCGCAGCATTTCTGTGGTCTGAACTAATCGAGTATGTACTGCCCTTAACCTCCATCAGCTCTATAAAACTAGTTTCCCACTTACTATTTTTAAACCATTTGTAGGATAGAAAAAAATGTACATGTTAATAGTTAAAGGACTACGAGAAATTACTCTTCTGATTTGGTCCGTAACATGACTACCTAAAAGCATTCTAGACACTGCTCAAAATGGAATTACCAAATTCTACCAGTAAACTGAAAATTTAAGGCTCCTGGTAGCTTCCTTTGGAAAGAAAACAACAACCAACTTGGACATTGAAGACCCACCTGGACACCTACCTGTGCAACCTGGTCTGGGGAGCCTGCTTTGACAGGGGGTTAGACTAAATGATCACCAGAGGTCCCTTCCAACCCCTACGATTCATTGTGACCAAAAGGTTACAGCACGGCACAGCCCTGACGGCCATCACCTGCAAGTCTTCTTGAAGGTGACAACTTTGAAGCACAGGCTGAACATACATATCACATACATATGCACTTTCTTGTTTATTCTATTCCCAAGTATCTGAGTTGATGGAAAAGGGAATGACCAGGGAAGCACGTGTCCTTTAAGTGTAGGACTGCTTACAGTAAAGAGAGTGTCTAAATCCAGGAGACCTCCCTCTTGTCATCAGACAACTCCAGCACATAATGCGCAGGAGGAGGAGCATGTAATCCTAAATCAATGCTTCTGAAGTGATAAAACATTAAAAAAATTGAATAGCAAAGCTATCAGAATATTAAAACGCTAATTTAGGCTTATCAGCAAGTGAAAGCTTACAACAGATTAATAGGAATTTCCAACAGGAAGCTGCCTTGCAGGTCACTGAACTTGCATCAGCCTCTCACATTGGCAGCAGTGCAAGGAGTCATTTCAAGTACACATTTACAAAGGTTGCTCTGTGAGCAGCCAAGAGTGCTGCTCTGACTTCTGTGGCCCCAACTGTACCACTTCAAGTGCAGAAATTGTCTATTTTTTCAATATGGTATTTCTGTCATCTTATCACCTCATGAACTCAAGTTCTTCCTTACAAAGCAGTTTGTTTTCTCTCTCTTGCTCTACTACCACCACTGGAAAGTCATCCTGGAATTTCCTCATCCTAGAAAGAAGCTCTCCACAAGTAATTTTCAGCTGAAGTTTTATACTTGTTTATACACATTTGCATCAACACTGTTCTTTAGCAGTAACGATACATTTCCTTATTTGGTGCTTCTTCTCCATACTTCGTTTTCTTTTCTTTTTAAGACAAACTTCATTTCCCTCTGCCTTTGCTCTCTTGCAAAGTACAAGGTAAATCCATTTTTTCTTCTGCTTTCCTCAAGCACATAAGTAGCAGCCTTTCAGCACCTGAATTAACTTCCATGAGCCTGCTGAGAACCATTAACAGTATCACAACAGAAGAAGCTGATAATTTCTTCTGTAAAGCTTTTTGCCCTGATTTTTTGAACTTATAGATTTAACTGGGTGAAGACACAGATTCACATGCCAACTGTATCCAGGGTTGCATCAAGAGAAGTGTGACTAGCAGGTTGAGGAAGCTGATTTTGCCTCTAATGCTCTTCTGAGACCTCACCTGAAGTATTGTGCCCAGTTCTGGGACCCTCAACACAAGGAGCAGGTCCAAAGGAGGGCCACGAAGATGATCAGAGGGCTGGAGCACTTCCCCTATGGGGGACAGGCTGAGAGAGCTGAGGCTCATCAGCCTGGAGAAGGCTCTTAGGAGACCTTGTAGTGACCTTCCAGGACTTAAAGGAGGCATGCAGGAAAGCTGGGGAGGGACTTCTTACAAGGGTAGGTAGTGAAAGGACAAGGGAAAATGGTTTTAAACTGGAAGAGGGTAGATTTAGCCTCGATATTAGGAAGAAATTTTTTACTGTGAGGGTGGTAAGACACTAGAACAGGTTGCCCAGAGTGGTTTTGAATGCTCACTCCCTAGAAGCATTCAAGGCCAGGCTGGATGGGGTTGTGAGCAACCTGGTCTAGAGGGACGGGTCCCTGCCTACAGCAGGGGTGCTGGAACTAGATGATCTTAAAGGTCCCTTCCAACCCAAACCATTCTTTGATGCTATGACATTTTCATTTAAAGGCAAGGGGCTTACTGCACAGTTTAACATAAAAGAAATATGTAGCAATCACATCCTTCAGTGGAAACCAACAGTTCCAAAAGAAACTACTCTCCCTTTACTTCCCTATCACCTTCATTGAACACCACCAGTAGCATCACTTCTACATTCTCTCTGTGAATGCAACACAGACAAGCTAAGGCTCAAAATGAACAACAAAATCCAACTCCAGTAAAAACCATTAAAGACACTATGTGAAACTCCAGCCCATTCAGATGCTGGATAAATGTATTCAATAGAGTTCTAATCAGAAATATCTTTGATTGACAAAGAACCTGGAACTTTCCATCCTGACAGCAATATAGCTGTCAACTGTGTCACAAAGTAATGAGAGACGAGGCTCAAGTAATGGGATATGAATTCATCACATCTGAGAACACAAGGGGGATCCTGGTACTTGGCAAACACTTTAGTGGTATCCAAAACTAGATCATCATTAGCTGGTGTGATCACCAGCCTGCCTCGTGCTTACCATTGCTAAACACCTTTGGCGGGAGGAAAGGAAGGAGCAAGTTTGAAAGTGGTAATCCTTGCTGCAGAACCTGAGGAATGCATTCCGACAAGAGATCTCAGAAGCCAATAACCTATCAAATCATGAGGAATCCTATTCCCCCAGCCAGTTCTGCTGGTATGAGACAGCACTGCAAGAGGGGACAACAAAATATCTTACTGGAACGCACTGTGTAACTGGAGTGACTACTTAAAGAGGGCAGCTCCTCCCACCTGTAGCCCCATGATGACCTTCTGCAACTGCCCAGTTGCTTTCATGGCAGCGTAGTATTAGGAAAATATCTGATATATTTTTAGGTTTCTTTTATTGTAGCTTAGCAGCTGGATTCAGAGAAAGCCAACACCATGTGATAAAGCTGACCTCTCTGTGTATCAGTAACACAGCTCTACCAATCACCTACAAGTCCTCTTAAGACTGCAAAAAGGGCCGCAGCAGAAAATACAATTTTTAAGGTATAAATCCTCATGGATAATGGCATAAGACCCTCTCCACTGCTACCCCAATTATTACGGTTAATCAGAAGGATTTTATGTTTCACTCAGTCCCTGATGATCTAAATTCTTTTTTTTTTTTTTTTTTTGAAGATCTTGAAAAATACAACTACTTCTTGTAACATGAGAGAAGACAGAGGACTAACTGGATTAGTGACCTGATACAGTAACATTTCATATGGCTTGGCTTGTAATAAATCCTGCTTAAACTGTATCCTCTCACTCATAGCTGGACATCCAGTGACCCTCAGTCTGCTTGGCCTGTTATGGAAGGGACAAGTGCAAACCGCTTCTGATTAAACCAGATTGCTGACTGCTGAAGAGACATGCCTTCTCTTGGCAAGGTTGAGAAGGGCACAGAAGAGCATAGCTGTGCCTTAGGTGGAAATTTAATCTGTGCTGAGAATATTACCAACAGCGGAAACATTTGACTTAAACAGTTACGTGTTTCCATATATTAACATACTTCCCACACTTGCTCACATCTGCCCAAATAAGCTATGAAATAAATATTTTCCATGCTGTAAATATAGCACATATTTCTAATGCTCAGTGATACATCACATAATCAATCCAAAATGGCGAAGCCAGCTTTTGCAACTAAGCTATTCATGGTACAGCTCTGCAGGCAAGCAAACAAGTTGAACAAATTTTGCATGTTTATTTAACATTCATTTTTTCTTTTGATTGTACATAAAATTTGTTTCATTTTTTTTTAAATAACTGGTATCAAGACCTTAATGGAGTAACAAGCAGTGCTCTCCTTTTCTAAGGGAACACCCATTCAAGAAGAGCAGCTTCCTTATGCTGGTATGTTTTCTAAGTATCGACAGAATGCCCCATACAGAAAGAACAAGATGAAATATTAGTATCAGAGGTGACTTGCTAAGCAATTGAACCCTTCTTTTCACTGATTTATTTTAAAAGTCTTGATCTGTTCCTTAAAAGAAGGCTTGTCATTGCAGGAGTCCAATTGCTGCCATGTGCAGCTTCCCCTACTTTTGATAAATAATAAATATCTCAGAGAGATTTTGTTCAGTCAATCTTTAACAAATTATATTCTTCCTCCAAGGTATTAAGTTTTAATAAAATCCAGCAACTCTTGAGTTTTATTTTCTAATTCTTTTTTTTAACCTTTTTAGCTTCAGAAATATCAGGTGTGTCACATGCACGCTTACTATGTTTTACAAATTAATTGGACATCTCTAAGAATATCAGCTCTGTGTGAAACAATAATGCGTCTTCTCCTAAATGTTTAGTCAAGCAACACAATAAGAAAGGAGTTAATAAAAGCAGATTAAAGAAGTTAGAATCTGTATGATTAAAAAAACCTTTCCATTCCTACTTCCAGAGCTCTCTAAGATTTAACTAGGCAGCAGTTCAACCAAGGTAGTCAAGTAATGAAATTAGCTTTTCAACAAGATACGGAAAATCTTTGAAACTTGACACATTTTAAAGATTCACACGTCTTCAAGTATGGAAAAAGATAAAAACAAAGAACGTCAACCAAATTATACCACCACTAAGACAACCATAATTAGGAACATCTACTACCTTGAACAAGTTTGAAAATAAACTAACTGTACAAAACTGGAGCAGAATCTTCCCTCTCTGCAAAGTTGTGTTTGAATATGAAATCCTTGCCCTGTGCCTAAAAAAAAAAATCATTCTAATCCTGCCTTTCTGAAGACAGCCACCACAAAAATTGCGGAAGTTTCAAGTCTGATCAGGATATTGTCTATAACAAGCACTAGAGTATTTGTGCAGCTTATATGGAAGGAAAAGGAAAGGCTGAGGTAATGGCTTGCTTGGAAACTGCTCAAAGAACTGTGAGGAGCGATGGCTGGAAATTCACCTACTTGCTTAGGCAAGTTTACTTGAAGGACAGCAAGAGCCCAGGATTTCTGCAAACTTTGACTGTAATAGCTGTTACCACAATTGCCATACTATAGCCACAATTTGGCTAGCATGGCTGAAAAATGAAGCAACAGAACAAAGAGATAGCCCTTTTGCCAGATGGTGGAATGCATTCTTCAAAGTCTTCTCTTACAGACAAACGTCTACCCTCAAGAATTTGTTGATTGACCGTGTTTCTGAGCTGGGGGTAGTAAAACATGCCATTTTCCTAAGATAATCCCAACTCACTGGAAATTTCAACATAGTAGGACTAAACTCTAGTGAACCAGTCTTAAAAAAAATAAAAACAATCGAAAAACCAAAATGATGTTTTCCCAGCTGAGAAATCGCAATAACTGTAGAGCTAGTGCCTAGCACTTATGCAAATTAAAAATCTTCAGGAAAGGCACAGACGGTGCCTTTAGTGTCTAAAGCCATGGTACATTTGAGCACATGTCCCGGCACATCATCAGCAAAGTTCAGCAGCAGCCATGTTCAAAGTTCACAGCCTGGCTGTGGCATGAGACCAGTGACCCAGGTACAGTGGAATGGCCATCTGTACAATGTAGGTGTTGCAAGAGAAACGACACTTCAAATTCCTGCAGAAGTCTGAAGAGAACTTAAATGTCACAAGCATGAAGTACATGTACTTTCACTGTTTACAGTGCAGTACTGCTCAGATGCACCATCCTCAAGAAAAGGTAGTTTCGATTCAGAATCACCTACATCAGCCTCCTTCCCCTTTGGATAAACTTTGAGAAGTTTATCCCCCACTCTCCTTTTTTCTCCCCCCCTTTTTCTACATCCTCCCATCTTTTTTGCCTTAAAGCACTGCTGTGTTTAGGTCACTGCACTGACCTTCTTCAGTCCTGCTTCCTATGTACACACCTGCCTGAACGATTTTTAATCCACACCAGCACTTTACCCTGGATTACATGGCTATTTATTTTTCTCAGTGGAATTTTAGGAGGAGCATTTTGGAAAGCTTTTAGGAAATCCAAGTAATTTGTCTCATCCAGGTTGCCTTTATCTTCCATCAACTTTTTCAGTAATGCTGATAATTTAAAGAACTACAATTTCCTCACCAAAGCCACGTCATTTTGACTTAAGATACATTAATGTAATTTCCCCTTATGCTCTTTACTGATGAATTCTCTGTGGGCCAAACTCCATATCCACTTATAGAAAACCATATCAGGAAAAATTTAAAAGATAATTGATTCAGTTATCCATGCCTATTGCTGTCCTAATAAGAAAATTTATTCCTCACTTTCATTTCCAAGAGCTAAAGTCAAATTAAGTTATATCTAATTCTCAGTCTCTCCCTTGAAGACAGAGTTCATTTGCATACCTTTAAGGTTTTTCAGGAGCACTCATTAAAAAAGAAGAAGGGATTTTAAAGTGCTTACTATGTTCCATTTAGACAATAACTGTTTTATCAAGGAATTTACTGGGTACAGATTTATTTTTCTGTCTTGTCATTATCTCCACTATAGTATTCAAGTGAGTTACTGCGCTTGAATTTTCAATAGACCTCCTAACTTTCTTCTAAAACAATAAGATTTGCTAAGGTCACAGATTGATTTCCATAAAAAATGCCCTTGGAATAATAATTTCCCCTTCATCTTCTATAATAAAAATAGATGTAAAATAATTCATAACTACCCTGCTACTTCATCATCTACTTTAACTATCACTCAAGTCCTGGTGCTTTAGAGACTGTAGCCCTATAGTCACTGATAAAAAGAGGACAATACTCAGCTCATAGTTCTGCCTACAGAGCACATAGAAAAGAAGATAAGCGTTATAATTCTCATCTCCTTAATTCATCATGAGTGCCATCTCATTCGAATATCAGAGTGGGCACAACCCTAGAATAAAAAATGGAGCTTGAGGGAAGTAGGGAAGAAGGAGACATTATCAAGTAAGCAAAGAAATCTTTGTAGAAAAGGATGAAAATTAAGGCTTATTTCACCACCTCTTTCATTCTCCCACCTTGAAGTTCTCCTCTCCTTCCAGAACTCTAAATTCACCTCAGTAATTTATCGATCCTTCTCATGCTGTGCTGCACTGCCTGTTAGCTTTGACTCCTGTTTTCAAGACACAACACACTTTAGGGATAGAGACTCCACCAAAACAAACCTAACTGCAGAATCTTGGTAAGGGTTCATAACAGCAGCAGCAGTGCAAGGGCATAGTTCAGAGAGAAGAATGGCTGGAAGGGCCAGGATGGTCCTTGGTTTCTCAGAAGTGCTGTGTAAGATTAAACATTTAGAGAGAATGTGTACAGTCTCAGTAGGCATTTGCTAACATCTTAAAAGTACAGCTTAAGTTTGAGTCACTTTTCAGAAAAATACTGATTCTGGGTGATCACTTGATTTGAAGTACCACTTTTGCTGCTGTGGCACCAGTCCATCTTAATCTGAATACTTCTCCAGAGAAGATGGAGTGCTTAGAAAGGATACAGTTGGGTTTACTGGACAAAATTTATCCTCAGGCCTGCTCCTCTCCTGCGCTGGCAAGCTGAGAGCGCTGAGTCTGAGTGACAGGTAAAGGCAGATTAGAAGGAGCAGAGAGGAACGCATTTAAATGGAAAGAGATTAAGATGACTTGTGTGTAATTAATCTACAACATTCATTTTACATTCAAACTCAGCTTCTCGGCATTTGATTGAAGTATTTCTTCTGTTATGCTAAACCTCTGCTGGATGTCCATGCTATTAAAGAGCATGCAAAGCAAAAAGTGTCTACTTAAAGGAGCATCACACTGGTAACATCTTTGAACTACAAAATATTTTTTTTCAGAATACTGATGTACTGTACATCACAAATATTATTCCCTCAAGACAGGACTATGGATAAACTGAAATGAAATTCAGAACAAGGAGGCAATTCCATCACATCTTTCTGGTGACATTAAAAACACAACAAAAAGTGCTATTCATATATTACCTAGCCAAGTCAATATTTATTTTCTTGCTCAATGCATGCTTCGCAGGAGTGACCTTAATAACAGAAGCAAGTTACTGAGAAGTGGTTTGGTCCAAAACTCATTTTGGCAGACACTACGCAGCTTTCCCCAAGTAACTCTGCCAACATGCAATAGGCTGACCTAAAAGGACAAGAGCCCTGTCATGAATGAGACTACAAACATTTCCCCCCAGAGCGTGGTGTGTGCACAGCCTATTTCCATGTTTGCAAGGGGGAGGGGAAGGGATTTTCCATGTCTCTATGTGTTTTCCATGTACATTTGCCAATAGTTGCTAAGATTATCCCCAGAGTCTACTTTGAACACTAGGATAACTGCTCTACTGTAGACTGTATTTTCTTTATGAACATGGAGCAAAACATGCAGACTTCAGAACAGAAAGCCACATCTTCAATCCTGAGTTTTTCTGGGCACACCAACAAAATAAATTAATCTTGGATTTATTTCAGTGTCACTGTGAACAGATCTAACCCCTCCAGTCTGCAGCATCTCTTGGGACTGCAGAGTTGAATTGGAAGGACAGGAGACCAGGCAAAACCACTTTAGATTTGTTTCTTTATAAGAGAGCCATGAGGCAATTTACATACATCAACAGCTTATTTCTAATGATGTCTCATTTTACCCCAGATGAAGGCATGCTTTTAAAAAATCCATAGCATAAAAGCAACCTCATGATGCTTGACTGTCTGCCTCATCAGTGAGAGATTCCCCATTTGTAAGCTGCCAAACTACTAACCCAATCCTTTTTTTCCCTCCTTTGTCACCCTAAGGATAAGTCTAAAAGCTTTCAGCGCATTTCCTCTCAGTTAAACTCAAATTAGTCCCCTTCGCTGGACTCCTACTGGGATGCCTTGGTCTAGCCCAGAGCCCTTGCTGAGAAAAGCTCTTTTCAGCCCAGCAAATCGCCCCGCTACCTGCTACTCTGACAAGGCCTGCGCCATTATTTATTACATAATAAGCTCTCCCTGTTGAGGGTCAATTATTCCATTGACTGGGCATTACAATAATTCTTGGTAATTAAAAGAGGTACTTATGTGAATCTGGATGCATATTGAAAGAAACATTAGTCCTTTTGTCATCTTGGCAAGCCCTTGTTCCTAGCCCGGCCCCACCAATTAGCATCTTCTGCCAATCCCCGTCAGCTGGGGTTTGGGAAGCCTGAACAGAGGGTCACTCAGATGCTAATTTAGATACAATTGTGACAGCGGAGTTTAGAAGGAGCTGCTCCAAAGGCGCCATCAGGGTTTAATAAAGCAAACAGCTTGGGTCCCAGTGACCCTGCAGGGGTAATTAAAAGGACTTCTCTATGTTGCTGTGCCAAATCGGAGAGTGGCATCGTGAAGCCCGGCCACAAAACCCATTTTTAAAAGACGTATAATCACCCATTTAATCTGCTCATTAAACTAGTCTCTCATGCGGACTTAACAAGAATTAGCACTTTCTAAAAGGCAAAAAATTGACATAAAGCAGACGGTTCAAATGATTCCAAAGGTCACAATTCCTAAAGGTTTTCCCATTATTATTATAAGCTCATTTAATGCTAATGTATAATATTTGGGGGTATCAGTGTTTAAGACTATCCTTTTAATGCTGCTTTTACAAGAAAAATATGAACAACCACTTCTCAAAGGTAAGACGGGGTACTGACATCGGCCTTAAGACCAGTACAAACCCCAGTTCTACACACTTAGTGAAAACAGCTCCTGTTCAACCCACACCAAATTCTGCAGTACAGCTAGTACTGTGCTCCCCTGCACACAACTGCGGGCTCCGTCACTACACGCACAAGCAACATTCTCTACCTTGTATGCATCCATCTCTGTGCTAAAAAATATTGGTAGGAATTGGAACCTTCACTACTGACAGCGAAACAAACCACTTCTCATTGCTTCAGAAAAAAAAGAATAAAAAATAACAAAAAAAATCTTCCTCTTTCAGTCTGGAAACCAAAAGTGAAGTTAGTGAGCTTGTAGGGCATAGGGCGAAGCGTAAGGAAAAAGAGACTTTGGCTTGGATAGCAATCTAATGTGAAATCATGGTCAAGCTATTTATCTCCATGTAGATGGCAATATATTTATTTCTGGGAAAGTATTCTGCTTTTGTTCTATATGTAATAAAAGTAGCAGTCTCTCCAACATCGGAAGATGATTAAAACTATGGGGAAACAGTGTAATGCCAGTTGATTTTTTCAGTTTAAATGCAGTACTGAGAAAAGTGATCTCTATAGAAAGTCTGGGGAGAGGATGCAGCTGGTAACTCAAGATCACAATTGCTTATCACAAGGTAAGAATCACTGAAACCCCACAGATATCTGTCCGGCCATTATTACACACCTAGCATTACCTAGATGGTTTTCCCTTCCCCATTCCTAAGCCCTAAAAGGTGACAAAGCAAAAGGGATAAAAATGTATCAAGTGTGTGAGAATCTCTCTATAGCATATGAACTGAGCTATGACCCAAAAAATGTCTCTGGGTAGCAAGGGAAGCAACATCCTACTTTGAGAACCTTATCTCGGTAAAGAAATAAGAATGTCACAAGCAGACATGCTTTTCTTAGCTCCAAGAGACAGCATACAGTATGGAGCAAAACATGATAGAAATTCTTACAGAGCAGTATTTTGGAGTACTTGCTGCAGTGTAGTGGGAAAGACTACACCTTTTAAAACCTTTTAAAAGAAAACTCTCATGTCTTTACTAAGGAACTACGGAGGTCCATTACTTCCCAGGAAATCATACAAGGAAAAAACCGAAGATATTACACAGGAATACACCCAAGTTCATCACATCAAGGAACAATGACACTACAGGTGATAATTTTATGCACATTCAACCAAGAACTGCTGACATCAGATGAACAGAGCACGCTACTTTCTTGCCTCAGGTTGCCCCTAAAACAAAACACCAATGCCAAGAAGAAAGCTCTTCAGAGTGAAAAGAACATTGGCATCATGAAACAAAAGCTTAAATGGGTGTGAGATGGGGTGTTTGGAAATAAATCAAGGAGTATTGGTTTTCAGAGTGAAATAAACAGTACTTCTTTAGCCACAAGGTGCTTTTTTTTTTTTTATTTGATTTTAAAGAAACTTAATATGGGGAAGAGGTGGGTAAGGAGGAAGAAGAAAATGTGAAAAGGATGAGAGAACATAAGGAACAGCAGAAGAAAGATGCAGAAGGAAATAAATCATCAAAACATTTATAACCCTAGACTGCCTCACATGGGAGCACAGAAAAAAAAAAAAAAAAAGAGCCCATTCGTCTGCAGCATGTTTGCTTATTACCTCTTGGGAGGGGCTGAGATACAACAGTTGACACCATTATATGTATGTGCAGTTAACCTTAACATATGCTGTTTCTTTGTACATTTGCAGTCTCGAGCATGCACAAAAATATCTTGTGCTGACAAAATGTGGCCAGCTTCCCTTAGCATTGTAAAGAGAATAATTCCTATATAAAATGATTACAACTCTTTGCATTAAAGTATACGACAGTACTGACATTTGGCAATATCTCTGTCTAGCTCCAGTAACTGAACTACATACTCCCTCTGTATTCCCAACCATCAAGTATATTTCCTAACACACTTGAGAAAGTAATTTAATAGCTGAGCTAAACTACAACTAAACTTTTAGCTCTATTTAAAACTGCAAAAACAATGTGTTCTTTCTCTTGGGAGAGCTACACTACCATTTGGTCAGACAGCAACACATTTTGGACTCACTTCTAAAGTAGCTGCATGCATCGCAAAGATTTATGGTTTTGGAGGGACAGAGCTGGGTGCAACTCCCTGGGAAATACTGAAATCTGTCCATAGATGTGCATCATGGACAAAATCACACATGCAATTTTCTGACCAATTTTCTGCTGTGTGGGGAGATAGGAAAATTCATGCAAGAATTACATTCGTTCCTAAAATTAATCGCCATGTCACAAATGAACATGTCATTCTGAAGCAGTATATATTCCCAGTGGTAGTGTTTACCTCTGCTTCTCCACCAGCATGTGTGATAGTCATTCCAGACATTCCTTCTGCAGCTTTTTGTTTTCTTGAGTAACATGCAGAAGGCTTTTGCTTTAGTCATTAAAAAAATCTTATTTTAAAAATGCCCCCGCAGCTCTGGAGGAATCATCTGTAAAAGAGATTCTAAAGAAATACGTACGGCTGCCTAACAGAAGACGAACCCAGTCCAATTCTCTAATAAGTCATGAGGTTGTGCTTTAAATATTTGGAGTTTTATCAAAATGAAATATATTTCTGTTTTATTCAAAAGCTGTTTTAAATAACCACGACCAGCCAACATTCCACTAGCAATTATTTGTATTAATAAACATATAAACTACTAATATGAGCAAAAGCTGACTTATTAAAAGCATACTTCAGAAAAGCAGCATTAGTTACGCTTGGAGCTCTTGAATAGAATTGAGAGATTGAAGACAATTTAGGAAGAAAAGCATAGAGGTCAATTTATCCTCAACAATGAATATTCATTTATTTCTGGTCACTGGGTAAATCTGCTTTTCTTATCCCTTTCTTTAACTGTCGGAGATTATGAAGATATTAAACCAAGATCTTCATATTTTTAGGCACACATCTGAAACATAAACGCAAGAGGGCTATGACCGGTTTAAAAGCCCATGTGCTCTCAATGTTTATTTCTCTCCAGTTAAACAACAGCGTCAACTGGAATTTGAAATGTTTTCTTTATTTAGATCTCAGAGGCTGAACAATAAGCGCTGACAGCTCCGTCTCAGCCCTCTTGAGGCCTGTACCAAATGAAGCCGAAACTCACCATTCAGCAACTGCACTGGCCATGGGATGTCTGGAATTTGTTGTGTGCACTCATCCTTAAAATGGAACAGCTGTTGTGAAAGGCTGTTACAAGACACCTAAAGGGGCAAAAGGCTCCAGTGACACCCTTATCTACAACTTGATATGAACAGCATTTGCTGCTACCCCCGCTCCCATCTCTAGGTGTAAAGTTACATGATATAAGGACCTAAACTACTCCACTTAGGGCAGAGGAGATCTGTATTACCTCTTTGGTCCCTTTTCATGCCATTAATTGCGCATAGGATTAAATTATCTATAAAATTTTCCTAGTGTGACACATCTGTATGCCCATTTTAGAAACTCTCATTTTAGCAATCTCCATTTCTAGCCCCAGCCCTCACGCTGCAGTAAAAGCAGTCAGACAGTCCTCTCTTTGGGCCATGCCCTGCTTTCCCTGTTCTCTGATCGTCTGTGCAGCCCATAAGCCTGCAGACTAGTTTCACGAGAGGCTCGACCAGGATTCGGCCATTAAGGATCAGAAAGCAATAGCAATATAGCAAAAATAGCTCTCAGGGGAAATATATCTTATTACTGCCAGAAAGAATATTTTTGTAAGAGGAGAATTTGTGTAATTCTTATTAGCTAAATAAAAGAGTGGAAATAACCAGAAGCATAAAGACCCAAGGGTCTGAGCTCCCATCAGAGTTGATGGCAGATTTCCCACTGATTTCACTGGCTACACAATCAAGACCAAATGTGGAATACGAAGAGGAAATATCAGAGGAAAGACTCTTATTCACAAATGCATTCTGCATCTGCAAAATTTGTACCTGTAATTGAACTATGTTCATAAATCAGACTAGTGTCTACCCACCAAACACAACTATGACAAGTTGCTCACATTCTGGTGGGAAAAGCATAAGAACTACTTCTATTTAATAAGAAAAAAAAAAAAGCTACATTTTTTACAGATGCTCAATATTGGGAAAAAAAAAAAAACCAAACAAAACCAGTCAGAAGTTGCACTTTTCCAATGACATCCTGCCAGCCTCTCTCTCCCGTGGAGGCTCAGGTGACCCAGGGACCTGCTAAAGCTCTGCAGCTAACCTATTCCTTCCACCATAGGCAGGTCCTATTTCTTGCTAAAGTTTCTTTGACACATCAAAGCTTCTCTCTAAACTCTTTATATTGCAGAGATTAAACAAGTTTGTAACCAGACAGGAAACACTTACCTCTAAACACTTATATGCCTACATAAATACTGTTAAATTGCAACAAACCATCAGCCTCACTTCAGTCAAAGTGCCATGGTGCCTTTTGGAAACTTCTTTTAGCCAAATCACAACCTTTTTTCATTGCATGGATGGAGTCCCACTCCCCACCTCTCAACATCTAACATTGGGGATTTTGTTTACCAAATTTTCTTCCACCATTTTACCTCTGCAGTACAATTCTCAGCAGCATACTAACCCATCCTCTGCCGACGTCCTGGTCTTGGGTTGGCATCCTGAGACAAGTTCCACAATAGGACACTATAGCTTAGCAGCCCAAGCTTGCTAATAACCTGCTCTATCCAGTGCCATACAAAACTAGAGAACCAATACAGTCAGCGTATCTGAGGAAAAGAAGAGGAAAACTAGGATACAAGGGAAGATAAGTCTAACAGGCTAATATGGTGTAAAATATGGCCAAGCAGACAAAATTGCTACAACAGGGTTGAGGATACAGTGATCCCAGTTTATGTGCATCAAGACCTATATATGCACAGACTGTAGACAGTATTTAGTTGATTAGGTGAGCTGTGCCCTAGACCTTGGCTTAACTGTCCATCTCAAGATGATTTACATGGAGATTTACATTGAAAAAGAAACACAATACAAAAGTTCACCCTCTCTCACTGAAGGTCCTCTGAGCGACCATTGTACTTGCCCCATTTCAAGGGCATGTAGATTATTTTAGTGTGAAGGGAGGATGCATAGCCATTTTTTTGCCAACTACCAGCATACATACTGGTCATTTACATCCAGATACTGTCTCCTTTGGGTACACCTGCTAACAGACAGCCATATCTTTCTTCTCTTCAGGGACCTCTGATGTAGTGTATTAAATGCTCACTTAGCATTTTATAATATCTTTTACATGCACAAAGAAGCAAACTTCCATATTGAATTCCTCATACTAAAACTACCACGGAGTAAATCTGTCACTACAGTTTTGTAAAATTGCGTATTTACTTCAAATTTTCAGCTCTGAATCTTTTGATGATCCTGATGTTACCTGGGCTCCTAACTCCGAGGACAAAATGCTGCAATTGGAAAGTGCAACAAAAATGGTGGGCAACGAGCAGCACCTCCCTGTTTGTTCCACAACACACTTCAGAGTGGATCGTCTCATTTAGTCCCCGCTGTTGAGCTTCAGCTGTCCTGGGTATATCTCCCTCCACCATTGCTCTTCTAAGTCTTTTTGATTCACTGTGTTTCAGTTACCCTACCACCTCAAAGAAATATCCATCAGCCAGTTGTTTCCAGGAGGTCTCCTGGAGATGTTTTCATGGATCAGAACTGCCATGCTATAGGCTCAAAAAAAGAGAAGCAACCCCAAACAACTACCTCAGGCTCTACTGTCCCCTTGTTAACAAAAAAGGATGACTCACTTCCAGCTGCTCCTCCAGCCCTACCCCACTGACAGCCCTACTGAAATAAAGCTCTGGATGCAGACCCTACTGCAGTTAGCTCCTCCCTATTCAGTATCTGGAGATTTTTAGTTTTGGTTGTGTAATCTGACTGAAATCTGTCCCTTGGAGCCCCACAGCCATCTCACTCCATTCTGTTATCTAGCAGTGTGCGATTCGATCATGATATTCTTCCTTCAATTTGTACTTTATTTTCCCTCTTCCCTCTCTCAGTACTAACCTCTTTTTCTTACTGTCTCCTGCACAGCCATACTGAGCTCAAAATTTTCAGCTACACATCTGCACAGTAAGCCTCAACTCTGTGTCAGGTCAGAGAACTTTGTGAATGATCTATCGGTTTGGTTTTTTTCCATGGTTGCCACTAGACTCATTGTTTTACATCTGTTTGAATTAAAAGTGTGTTTTCCGTTGAATGACTCAGACATTTAAAAGATCCCAAATCCCTCTGAACAGGGTTGCATAAATTCTGAAGTGTTTGCTAGTCCCTTCCCCTAACTTTGGTACCATTGAGTGAACGTTTAATATGATCTTACATCTGATATTCTCATCCAAATTATTTATGTATGTATTATTAAAAAGAGAAGTCCTCTGGAGTATGCCACTAGTAACCTGTTTCCAACTAGAGAAATTATCATTTGCAGACGCTCTACTTAACCTGCTTTGAGACACCTTTCAACTGAACAACTCCATGGTTTAACCAGTAAGCTCCTTTATGAAACCTTATGAATTTTAAGTGTCATTAATTCACACATTTCAATTCCCTTGTCATCTGTGCCAAAGAGTATTATTTTCTTCCCTACATGGAAAAATAGATAGAAAAATTATCATGATTCATTTAGAAATCCAGAATTCAGAGTAAAGAATATGTGTTTTTTTCTGAAGATTCTGGATTCTCTCTTCAGAAGCATTTTTTTTTTCTCTCTGACAAACAATAGCAAAAGTACAAATGAGCCATTCAAGGGAATTTCAAAACTAACAAACAAGCATAAAATTCACTTCTTCAACTCTTTTTGTTCCATTTTTCTAAGTTAGGATCTTATTCACTTTTCTTTTAAAATCATCAGCATTTCTGTATCAGACAGTTGGCAAGTGGGGAAGGAAATGGTTTTAAAGATCAAATTAAACAAACCCGATTGAACAGTTCGGATTTGCCATGGGACTCAATTATTTCCATTAGAAACACTTATTTTTCATGGGAACAAGAAGTTATTTTCTTTGGCATCCCAATAATTATTTCTTTTGATTTGGGAAATATTGAAGTAGTTGCTTCCTGAGGGTTTACCTGTTAACTCTTTCCTTGACAGAAACTATGACAGACACTCCAGGAACAAGTATACCATAAAGCAGATGTTTTTCTCTTCACAGCTAAAAGAATGATATAAGTGGATTTGCAAACTAAATACACTACACTATTTGAATAAACCTGTCAAAATTTTGGATGAGTTCTCTTACAATACAGACATTTCTCCCACTTAGTGTAAGTGCATTTATGAATACCATTAGCTCTGCTCTACAACACCTACACCAATTTATGCACTGTCAATGTGTCAACTAGCTGGATGTCACCACCTCTGCCATGTGTGTGGAGCAGCAAACTGAGAGTGACAATGTTGATAAACTGAGGGTATATCACATTTAACCACACAACCCTGTGGCCACAGTAGCACAGAACCGCCCCTACTAGAGGAGTAATCTCCCAATTGGAAAATATATCTTATATGTAAAAGTACCCATGAGGGAGAGTTCAGGAAGTTTGCAGTGCAGAAATTTGGTTCTGGTGTCAGAGACACTCAGGTATTACCTGCTTTGCTTCTCATCCACCTCTGGTCTTTTTCTGTTCCCCTCCCCTTTGTTTTAAGGCAAGATGCAGGCTAAATGAACTCTAGGAGGTATATAAAGCATAGGGCATGGAGCTGTAGGGGTTACCTACTTGACATTCAATAGGCCCGCAGTAAGTCAGTTAAATCCTTTCATTCTCAGTTCTTTGCATCTATACAGAGGATTTTTTTTAACAAGAGTTTTCAGATGACTAATTATATCTTGCCTGCAGAAGCATCAGGCAGAAATAAGGCCCTGAGAGTTTTAATTTTTTCAAGCAGAAACACTATCATTTTTTAAGTACATCTGAAAGTACTCCCTAGCTTTTCAAAGAACGATAAAACTAAGCACACAATATTTTTTCCAAAAGAGAACTTCCGAATTAACATAGACTACTGCAGAGCTAAATATAGCTCAAAAGAAACAGCTGCAGCTATAGCAAAGCCTCTTGAAGAAACATTGCTGTTTAATCACTACGTCTAACAACTGTCAATGAAAAACCTTACATGAAAAATCAAATAGCAAGATGGGATTCAACATGAAGACAAACACGAGCAATTAACAAAAGGAGACACTGCCCCATACAACGTGGCACAGAATGCATTCCATTCAAGAAAATCAAACACATAGCTACTGGAGTAAGATCTCACCTACCACGAATGAGGAAACACTCCCAGGATGGTTTTGGTTTGCAAGCACATGCTCTTCTTCACACTGCACTGCTGTAGAACCATTGGAGAAAAAAGTGCTCTCCCCACATGTGGCACTACTCACAAATTCAGAGACTGTGTTCTGTTACACCACTTACTCTGCAACATAGAGGAGTGAACACAGCTACTAGAGCAACACCTCAGCTGGAGGAGGCAGGCAAGATTACTCTGCCAAATTGTAAAAACACTGTGTCACTCTTCAAGACACTCTGAGTTTCAAGAGAATCCCCCATCTACTTAATAGCTATGTCTAAGCTGAGCAGGAAAATCAGGCTGACTAATTCACACTGGTTTGTTAAATTTGGTAACCTGCATGCTCTCCTCTTGCACCACAGAACCACTGGCCTTACTTTAAGGTTCCACATAGGCTGGAGATGGAGCTCATAAATTTCATGCATCTCCCTGGAGTTTGGGCTGTAACACATTCAGCCCAATTCACAGTCTATGCAGTAATGAGAACTCATTCTCAGGTCCCTGTTTGGAGCTTAGCCTAACCTCCCTCCAACATAGTTATCTGTGAGCAATATGAAGATTGACGGGAGGATCAAGACACAGAGAGCCCAAGAAACCTTTGATGTACATACACTCAATACAGTCGTGCTTCTGAACCCATTAAACATATCATCGAAAAGATCTGCAATGTGCAGAAGCTGGGTATTTATGTACTTTGCAAAAAGATGATGAAAACAGTCATAAGGCATGCTGAGGTCAGCAGCAGATCCTAGCATGGGAAGAAAGATGATTCATATCCAGGGATGCAGTGCTGTTCTCTGGCAGACTCCTCACCATACATCATATGGTCCTGGTATAACAAAATGACTCAAACTACTTTATCATCTTAGCTCCAGATCATAACAGCAGAATTTTGTGCCAAACAAGTAATAGAAGCATCATTTTAGCTTCTGCATTAAAAATAAGGATTAGGTTTATCATTCTTTGTTCTGCCTGTCCCTTTCTAAACTGTGAAATATATTGGATAAACTCAAGTTTGGCAGAAAAGCCAGTCTCAGTATTAAAGTTCACTCAAATGAACTGTGGAGGCAGATAGAGAAGAGAGGCTCCAAGTGCCCTCAAGTGCTACACAGTAGATTAACATGTCAAACAAAACTCACAGGAGAAAGAAACTCAGGTACAAAACAGGACTCAACCAGTGGAAATTCAATTGCAGTGAGTAGCTGGGGCTCTCCTCTGGTCTCTGCTACAGCTGCTGTTCAAGTGAAGAGCTCCAGTAACCAATGTATGAGAAGAGTCTACTGCCATTCTGCCTCTGGCCAACAGCATACCCAACGCCCATATACACTGAAACTGCAACACACTGTAGGAGTGGAGGCAAAAGCAGAAAACCACATTCATGACTTTATTTTATTAGAATGTGTTTCAATTGGAAAGTTGGAAAGATTTAGAGTTGTATTAAAGAAAAATCAGTAGTGTAATTAGGCCTTCTGGACTATGTTACAGTTTCATTTTGTCAGAGCAGATCAGGAATGGAGCATCACAAGTCTGATCTGTCAGCTGCACTGACACTTATTAGCTCAGAGCGTACAAGCAGTGTATTCTACATCAACATTACCAGGCAGTAAACCCCAACACAGTAGCACTTGATCTGTGTTACTAAAAAGGTGAAAGTAGGGCTCTATTCTAGCAGGGATCTCCAGTAATGTTTGGGCAAATGCAAAACATGAAGGCATTAATGAAGCCTTCAGTACAGGCTGCTTGGTCATTAGGCAGTACAGCTAACAACTTGCTTTTTCTCTGTGTATACGAGCAGGATCTCTTCCTACCTTGGCTTAAAGTGATGCTTAGAAGCTCAATTGTCTTCTGTGTTAAATGGGTTACTTGCCCAAAGTAGCACCAAATAACAGAAGGTGTTGTGAGAGGTACATACATTCACATCTAATGTGCAGAATAGAGAAAGTGTGGAATTTTTGCCTGAAGAACACAGCAATTTCCTTTATGGTATAGTACATCAGACAGTGAGATTTACTTGAGTTCCAAAGCATACTGAGGTAGGAGGAGTATATTTCAAATGCTCTCCAGCTCCTATGGCCTCCTGAGTAAACACCAAGCTCACGTTGCTTGTAATAAATGGAACAAGTTGGCAACACTAAACTAGAAGCAGCTCAAGAGGAGAAGCTTGAAGGGGAATTTGAAAAGATCAGAGTCTGATTAATGGGTTGGAAAGAAAATTTTAGCTTCTGAAACTTGGAAAGATTGAAAGTGTATGATTAGGGAATTTGGGATACCAAAACAGTGGAATCTGGAGTGTTGAGGGACAGAAATAATTAGCATAGAGAGGACAGCTTTTAGCAACAGCATGCAAAAACGCTTTTTAACTCTAAGATGCAATTGCATATCTGAGTTAATACCCTACATTTCTCTAGGGAAGAATGCCCTGAATCCCTCTTTAAAATAAATCCTTTCCATTCTACTGTTTTAAAAAGAATAGCCATGATCAAGTTGAGAACTACTTGGAGCAGACAGCGGCAGCTGGATGTGAGCCTATGTCCTTGCTCTTGACCAACTATGAGCTGCTTTAAGAGAGCTGCTGGTGCAGAGGATGCCAGCAGAGATCAGCTGCTTTTGAACCTGTACTGCGAAAGGAAGGGGGCTTTTTAGAAGAGCAAGAAACATTTCATGGGGAGGCTGGCACCTCGGATGGAGGCAGGGATCCTGGTTTCACACGACAGGAAGACAGTGTGAACGTCAAGTGCCCTATCACAGCTCAGCCTAATGCCCCATGGATTGGCAGAAGTTTCTGATACAAAGCCTTGCAGTCACACAGGAATTAAAGGACTCAGCATCAAACAAGCTATCTGTTCTTGGCTCTTCATAGTAAAATGATACTCATCTGATCAGTGCTACAGTCTGAAGCAAAACAATCACTAGGGCAGCATCAGTAAAACTACTGAGGCCTGCCTAAATGTGTACAAAGGTGATCTTCGATCCATGCTCTGCACTAGTGCTTCCCAAATTACACTTGGCTGAAATAAGAGGCAGACCATGATCTCCTCAGAAGTTCAAGTGGGGCCTGCAAGCTTCAGTAATGGGCTGGCCTACGTTTTATACTACTGTATACTTCTACAACTGTAATTCAAATATGATGGGAAATGACACCCATTTCTTGATCTCTCCAGGACCAAGGAACGCTGGCAATGAAGGATGCAGAGTCACCTGAACAGGCAGAAGGAAAGGTGAGAGTGTAGAAAAGGGAAAATCAAACAAGGAAAAAGTGATTTTCAGAAAGAAAGCATTAGCCCCTTCAGGTGTTTACAAATACCAACTTGTGCCACTTTGTTTATCTCTCAGCCCAGTACAACTATGACAAGACTAGCAGCTGTATTTATCTCACATTCTGCTCTACTGCTGTTGTGTTGGGTTTTGCATGCTGTCTGCAAGAGGCAATAGTCCAAGCATTTGGTCAGGACAAGCCACAGAAAAGGAGTTCCAGTGAAAAACTATTAATGAGATTTGGTTCTTGAAAAAGCAAAGTGCTTAGTCAGAGCAGCAGTCTCTCCTCTGAAGTTATTTACTGTCTTTTGGTCTGGAGGCTTATTCATTAGAAAATCCAGTGATCCTCCTCCACTATCCCTTAGCTACTCTTGTTCATCCTGTGGTTTGTCACACTTTGGAAAACTTCAGGGGCATTCCTAAGCAGTTACAGATGTGTGAGGATGCACACTACAGGCCACTTCATCAAGAAGATGACATAACCCTGCATGCCAGCCTCAAAACTTCCATTTAATACTGAACTGGGAGACACGATGGTCCCAGACTCACTGTGTGCCTGTTTAAAGTGATGGGATTATAACAGCAGCTGGCAGTGCTCTGTTCCAGGAAAGCTCACAGCATTATTCAGTCTTGAGTTCCCTCTTCCTCTGTGGAGGCATTTGATCTTTAACCACTTCTTTGAGTTCTTAACCCTTTTGATGTATTTCTTGACAAATTTTTACACATGCTGAGTGAAGACATTAATAAAGATACCACGGTTACATGTCTATTTTGAACACTATTTGTAAGTACTCGCCAACCATACATTTGCACGAAGAACTGTCTAGCACATACTTCACAAAATTCTGTACTGAGAAGCAATATTCTAATTAAAATTCACTGCACTGCTTTTCCTGAGTCAGACTGTGAAACTGGAGGTTAACACGATGTTGTAGAGTACCTGTGACCATGGGTTACCAACACAACTAGTTACCTGTATCTCAGTGACATCAGCTATGCAGAATGAAACACCATTACTGCTTTAAAAGGCTCAAAGCCAACAGTTGTTAGGAGACTTCTGTCCATCCCTGTCACTATCATGTTAGGATGCTCTGGTCAGAATTTCTTTTGCTTTCTCTCACTAGTGTCTCATTTAATTAAAAGAGAACTACAGCTTGCTTTGCACAACCAGATTTCTCTCCCACAGAAACAGAGACGGCAAAGCAAACATGACAGCCTGGAACAAGAGGTGGCTTGTGATAGAAAGACAACACCTGCATGGTCAAAAAAAAACTAGACAGAAAAGCCACTGGCTCAGAAATAAGTTACGATGAAAGTCAAATATGAAGAGGACAGACCTGGACCAAAGACCATTCTGGGTGATGGGGAGGAGTGGAAATAGCACAAAGGGTAACTGACATTACGGAGATTGAGGGAATACCAGGAAAAAGACACGGGGGAGCACTGTGAGAAGCAGGTAGGAAAACAGGTGAGATTTATGGGATGTCAAAGGAAACCAATAGGTTATTGAACAGAACATGCATGGATGTAAGGGAGTTTGAAAGGCAATGAAGGTTTGAAGTGTGGCCGCTGGGAGAAGCAGAAGAGAACAAGTTCTCTAAGTGCTGCTGAGGATTGAAAGGACTGGTTTGATTCCAGTTTCCCTTAAAGACCATGCATAAGTTTGAAGGGAATACATAGAAATGGATGCTGAAAAATAAGTAGACAACAGATGGATGGGAAAACAACAGGAAATAGAAGCAATAGTTCAAGTAGCTTGGGAAATAGTGCTGCTAGGGAAAAAACAATTATCTTGAACTAGCACTGATGAAGTTCCTCTACAGGAAGAGCATTACACAGCTGAAGAATGGTATTTCATGTCTTAAAAATGTTGCATACAATTTAAGAGATGTTATCCCTCACAAAGATTTCTTTTTAATCATGTGATCATTGGTGGATGGCCCCTGTAATTTTTTCCCCACTGTGTATTTACTCAGTTCCCTCTTACCAGAAAGCACAATAAATCTTTATTGAGTTAAGACTTATGAATCTCTCTCTTCTTCAAGGAACAGATTTTAATCATTCAGATTTCTTGGATTGCGAGGGATGGTGCAGTGGGCTAGAGAGCTAATTAAGCATGGCTTAAAATTACCACACTTTCACTGTTGCTCTACATTCTACTATTCACTCTGTCATATATTCTGCGTATGAGTAGTTACTGCATTTTCTTCCCCCATAACAAAGATTTCAAGGAACACATCATCCTGGGTAGAGTAAGCAGCAGTATCAAATATGACACATGAACACAAGTCATGAAAGAAATAACACAGCACTGCAAGTGACTGCTTGAAGTCAAATATGCAATCATAATAGCAATCATACTGTAAACCACACGTACAAAGGCAGAGTTAAAGTTTCACATTAAAACCCATCTGAGTTTTATTAGAGGGACACTGCTCGAGTCCACAGCAAGATTCTAGGGGAAAGCTGCTGGCTACTTGGGATATTTTCACCATAAAAATTCAACAATAGGAGATTTAGATTACCACAGAGGGGAAATCTCCAGCTTTCCAATGAGAGGCAGGGAGAGGTCACAAGCTATTAGTCTGTAAAATCACGGCAATAATTACTTTAACACACTAACTTCCCCCATCCTCCGAGCCTTCCAACCTGAGGCTCCTAACAACAAAAGCATCCACCTCCTCAGGCAGAAATGAAAGTCATTCCATTAATGAAATTAGTTTGATTATAAACACTTCTATCTGGTGTTTCAGGCAGCATATCTGATAGCATTATGTGGTAAAAAGCATCTATTGGTCCATGACTAAGATAAGAAGTGGGAATCTCTTCCTTCTTCACTGCTATAAACTTTACTGTCTTTCTTTACAACTTTAAGACAGATTCAAAACCTACTGTTGGCCCCTGGATAAGAATTACTTAATTTGAGATGCTGGCCTGTGCAGACTCAAAGGAGGAAGTCCTACATTTGGAAGTGCACAGAGGAAAGCTCTCTGGATGTCTGATTTAACAAATGGCAAAACCCCTAAGGCGTGTAGACTACAGGAGGCCGGCTGAGCTTTGGGAAGCTAAATCCTGATAGCAGAGCATAGGCACGGCATGTGAAGGGCTCTGCCAGCCACTGAGATAGCCACAGAACAGCAATGCAGGCAGACTTTAGACCCAATTGATTTTTCAACTTAAGACAGCATAAGCTGGTTTTTGTGCTTTATAGCTGAGCTCTGGCAAAGACATTTCTAACTTTCCAGACTGTTTAACAGATTACACAAATGGCCAGCAGTAGCTAAGCAGCGAGGAAGGGCTGTAACTCAGTAATGTATTCTACTGTGATAAAATTCCCTTTCAGTGAGGCCATGACTCCTGTCCTAGTTGAATCCCTTTGGAAGAAAAAAGGAAAAATGGAAGGAATCAAACAAAAAGCAAAGAATGGGCTGAAATGACTCTTCAGGGCCTTCCCTGCAGCGCTGGCACTCAGTCATACCTGGGCTGCTGCGAGAGGCTGTAGCCACTGCAACACTAATTAATTGGGGGCACTATGGAAAATGCCCTTCAGTCCCCTGCTGCGATCGCTGCTCTGCTCACAGAATCCCTCCCCTGAGTCCTCTCCACTCTTTTGAAGCCCGGCTGGAACATACACAGTCTGCAGCAAGGGAGTAGCTTCCCCTGGTTGTTAACGCAGCAGGTGTGGGACCGTGGAAGCAGGGCTGTGGCTGCCAGCCCCACTTGGCCCAGGGGCCCTGCGAGGAGCTGGCTGATGAGGTAAGGAGTCCCACTTCAGGCTGCAAAGGTTATTCCTCAGCCGGCTCTGAGCAGCCAGAGCAAAACCAGTGCAAGTCTTCAAAAGAAACAAAAAGCAGGTACATGAGCATTAGCAGAAATGAAGCACTGCAGGTGGAGCAGTTGTGAGCTGGCATCAGCTCAGCCGCACCAAAGGCACCTGCTGGGAGATGTGTCAGGGTGCTGGGTGCAGGCACCTGGGCTGTGACTGGGAGACCCAGAGGGAAGCAACCACAAAGATGAGGCTGTGCTATGCGCAGACTCCAGTGCTAAATGCCACTCTGCACATCAGCAGGGGAGCCCACAGCAGGCAGAATACAAATCACAGCCAGTTTTGTTCCAGCCAAGGTGAAGAGCAAGCACAGGCTTCCAGGGGAGTCACACACGTGTCTTCAGACACTGCTCTGAGACTGAGGAGAGAGCATTCCTTACGCCGCTCTTGACAAGAGCAAACTGATTAAAATTCAATTTTTCCAAGAATGGCAAAGCCAGCCAGAGGCTACTGACCCAGAGGCGGCTATTGAAAGGCAGCAGGTGTGAGCAGCTCCTGTGCTCTCCCATTGCTGAACCTCACGTTAGATGGGGTTTGAAGCCAGGAGCATCAGGGGTGAGCTAGGCTGGAAGGGGCAAAGCGATACTGGATGTAAACAACAGCTTAGAGGAAGGGGAGCACAAAAGAACACAGTAAACTCTCAGCAGTTCTGCTCTGACCACTGCACAGGCAGACAGTTGCCATACTAGAAGAAGCAGATTTATGACAAGCTTGTAATTAATCTGTCTGAAGGACCAATAAACTTCTGCATGCTGTTGTTTTTATGCCATTTTAAACATAATTAATGCAAGGGTTGCGTGTGAATCTGTCTCTTTGCTTGACAGGAGGGCTGCTTTTCCCAGTTCCCTGCTCTTATGATCCACACTATCAAGTGTTCATCCATGCTTCAACCTCAGTGGTGTAAAATCTCCCATCTGCTCAAGTATTCTTCTCCCACAGAGCAGTAAGAAAAACATGACCTAAGTCAGTCAACATACTTAATGCAGCTCTGCTGCTTTTTCTGTGAGACAGCTATTTACAGAAACACAAGTCAGTTCAAAAGCTATTTATCTTGCTTGTGAACATCACTGAGCACCTTCTGGTTTAATCACTGACCATACCTCAGTACCTGTACGGTACCCAACAAGAACAGAAAATGACAGTGGGAAGGTCAGGACAGCTTCATATTTCAAAGTGTGATTAACGAAACCTACTTTGAAATTTCGAGTGCTATTGACATACTTCGTTACACTTAAAAAATTAAAATTAAATACCCTGCACCTGTGTATGCACTGTAAAAAGAAACTAGTCCAAAACACAACAAAAATCCAAATATTAAGCAGTATTACTGCTACTGTCAAGTTTTTGTTTGCATCTTTTGCTCTATAGCTTTGACCTCACTTAGTCTTGTTTTTACACAGGGTACCTTGCAAGCACACTGTTAAGAAAGCTTCAGATATGCAAATATTTGAAGAGAATGGAACTGGAATAAAATAATCTGTAGAACAGAGGAACTATGCTGAATGGTTTTCATTTCAGGAAAAAAAAATCCTGTTTCTTATATCTCAATAAAGAAGCCAAGAGTTTTCAATGGTTTGGTAAGTCTCGGTCAATAGATACCTCAAATGCTGTCACTAGAATTAAAGTTCAAATTGTTTTAGCTCTCAGTGATAGTGTTATTTAAAATCCTTGCTGAAAGCTAGCAAAAGCAAGGACTCTTCTTTTTTCCAGGGACTGCTAACATAGTTTCCATTTACTCTTAGTACAGAGCTGATGTAACAAGCTCAGACCCAAAGCACTACCAATAAAAAAACACAACTGAAAAATCAGCTGCTGTGACCATCCATCACTCGTTAATTGTTGCAGAACCAGCCCCCGCTTCCCTTCCTCAGCTCAGTACCCACTGAGATATCTGTCCTCATAATGTTCCTGACAG
This sequence comes from Callipepla californica brunnescens, assembly GCA_023055505.1. Lineage (NCBI taxonomy): Eukaryota > Metazoa > Chordata > Aves > Galliformes > Odontophoridae > Callipepla > Callipepla californica. The sequence continues at coordinate 105,964,779 of JALIRH010000001.1, read as the reverse complement.
GGCAAATCCTAGGACCACATCAAGTGCTGGAAATCACAGAATGCTTTTATATGGACACAGTTTCGGGAAAAGGACCAAAGACTGAACTTCCTGGGACACAGGACAGTTAATTCATGTGGCCAACATATTTCACTTTATGTATAAAGCACAGTTACGATACCCAAAAACCTGTTCAAAGACAGACTCAGTTTACTCTGAAGATATTGAATGGTGCAGCTACAATTCTCATACTCCACGTTGAGGCCGGACACTTGCAACATGAATAATGCCATTAGCCCAGGAGAATTAGGTAAGCCCCATGGTTTTTCAATAACTTGGTTTTTACCTCCAAATCTGCATGTCTGAAACTCCACACTCTTCAAGTCTGCTTAAAGTGATTACGTCTTCTCAGTAAATCTTTGATTGTTCTTTCTCCCGGCCACAGAGCTGTCTGCCTGCAATTTCTCAAAAGAGCGCCAGGATTTCATGTCCATTGGCCCCTGCATTCCTGCCAAAGCCCTGCAGAAATGAGAGCTGCTGCAGCTGCCAGGGTTTATTTACACACATTCCTGCCTCAAATTGAATTAATGAGCATAATTTAACTCAGGCAATGTCCTCCACAGCTCTTGTTTCCCTTTGCCCCTCTTGACATTTCTTTCTTTCTCGCAGCCATTCTTGTAAGTCTTTCTTAAAGTAGCATCTAAAGAGATTCTGGTGTAAAATGTAACTGCAAACGCATTGTAGATACCATTTGAGCTGACAAATTTAAACAGATCTGCTTACAGCCTACTTCCTGAGAAGCTCAGGATCTCCTTAATGAATATCTTAGAAGGTTAACTTGAACTTTTCTGCACTGTTCAATCCAACTTTGTCAGTTTAGCACTGACCTGCCAAACTGATCAGTTACAAAGGACAGGGAAGAACTCTTGTTACAGATGATACTACAACCTATCTACAGCTGTACGCTGTACATAGCTCATAGACTGTATATAGCAAACTTTCTGGGCTCCAGTCCATTTCCGCCCTCCAATATGAAATCCTCTGTCTGTGGCACAAGTGCTCTCAGTGTCAGCAAGGCCTATGTGTGTTGTATGGACACACCACATATTCCCCTAAATAGATCAGAGCAGTGTTTCGTACACACGACATCAAAGATAAAACACACAAAAACTTCTCCTAACAGATAGACCCCTGTGACTAGTGAAGCCATGCATTCTCTCTTCTGTTACTACCCCATATGAGTGTGGTATCTCACATACTGTGTGTACTCAATGCTTGAAAGCCTTAAAACATGAGTCACAGAAGTCTACTAGAAGTGCATGGGAGAAACAGAACTGAACTTGTAATGATGAATATAATAGCTATATCAACACTTTACAGTCTACAAACATAGTGGACAAGAATATTTCAGCAACAACCCCAGATCCACAAGAAAAAACAATAGGTTGGCACACAGTGTTCATCCTTCTAGGAAAACCAATCTCTTGTGGAGCTTCCACAAAGCTGTGTCTGTCCAGTTAGACTGATTTCTGGAGTGCATTTTCCTTCCATAACATCCTTAAGAACATTTCAACGAAAAATCAACATATTCCAGGACTTGGGGTTGAAATTACAAATTCAATGGACCTGAGTTTGCAGCTGTCATAAAAAGAAACTATTTAAGCAGTCCCATTAAAATCACAGACTGGATGTGTGAGAAGCAGCTGCTCACTACAGTCCCAGAACAGGCAGGCTGGCAAGCTGGGAATGGAGTTCACAGAATCAGACAGGGAGCTTCTCCTGAAAAACTTATTCTCAATGGAGAAAGTAGGACTGATTTTGAGGCCTGTCTCCCTCTTCATATACATCAGATGCTCGTACTGCTTGGCATCTCGCTGCAGAAAACAGTTTCAAGTGTGAATGCAAACAGGTGCCAAATAACCAGGGGGCTCCTACCCAAGCCATTCTGCAATTCTGTGAATGTCAAGGAATGGCCATGGACCTTGATCTTGAGGCTGGATAACACCATGAGTGGTGGCACAACAGGAACTGTGTCAGCTTCCTGCCAGGTGAACAGCAACCTCCCTGTAGGGATGAGGAGGTGAGACCTAAAGAACATAATTCTGTGACAGGAACAAGTGAGAATAATCAATCTGAGTAACACCACTAATCTCCCTTGTTCTGAAATAAATCCCAGTATCCACATTCACTAATGGATGTCATTCACTTTGTCCTGCCCATGACAGCCTGCTTGTTTGAAATGAGTTCATCATGCTTCTCTGACTTTTAGCATCAAAAACCAGAACATAGCTATTCTTTGCAATCCCAAATCTAAATCCAGCCAATAATTTCACTTAAGTTAACCTCAGTCCTCCCTCATCCATTTCCATATCCCTCAGTAATAGTTTCCTCTTTATGTGCATGGTTGACATCAAATACATTTGTCACTAGATGTGGTCACTGGAACTTTAGAAATCATTTTAGATTTTGGGGCTGCCTTTCATGCATCTTTCAGTCTGTGTGGGGATACCAGTATTTTAGGAGTTCCTTTGTTCTTCATGTATATTTTGAATGACTCATCAGCTTCAATAAGATTTAGCCTCAACCCAAATGATAGCAGCACTTTTCATAAGCACCTAAGGAAAATAGCTTGACAGAGCCTTATATACTATATACTATTTTTTATTTCTTTTTGTTTTGATATTCATTCACAGTTTTATCAAAGCACAGTGAAAAAATAACTGCACAATACTATCAAAGAAATTCACCATGACTGCCTCTCACTTTTGTATCATTACAGAGGAGAAACTTCACTACAGTTTGAAAAGGCCCTCCCTGAATGCAACTTCTGTTAAAGCAAAGCTTGAAGTGGTTACTTTTCATGCTTCCCTGAAATTATGGTGAAAATACTCCTTTTGGTACATCTCTCTCAAATATTCTTAGAACCTTGTAAGAAGATTTCTACCACATGTGGAAATGAACTGTCAAACTTAGCTCTTCTGCGGTATGTACATACAGTAATGGACAAAACACAGAAAGCAACCAGTTACAAAGATATGGAAACCATGGGGACTAATGAAAGAAATGCCAGAATGCAACCCTTTAGATGTTTACAAAAACAAATGCCTATTCAAACTACTGCTCAAAAAAAGTTTTAGCAGTCACTTTTTCAAGAGTCCAAAATTACACTCTTCAAACCACATTATCCACTTCTGGTCACTCACACATTTTGCACAACACCTGTACAACAGCAAGAACTAAACTCAATGCAAAATGGAAACTCTGAATGTCAACATTTCTCCATTCAATCCCTTATATTCTTTGCCTTCCCTCTAGAGAGGAATCTAATTCCCTGTCTCAGAGTTGGGTGTACCCCAGGGACTGACACAGGTGGAGTTGATGATTGGTAGGTGTTCATCTTGTTCCTTCCTAGGAACCTTCTGAAAAACATTAAATGCTCCAAACAAAAGATTTCAACATAAATGAGACCATCATTCTACAGAATGAGATGAAGGAAATAAATCTACATACAGCATTGTCCTGGAGCCATTTCTTTGGAACGAACTGACACCTCACAGCTGTTAAACAGGGACAGCATAGTGGCAAGAAGTGTTTCCACAGAAATAAGAAATACTGACACCATGAATTTGGTTTTCCTGTTATGCTGAAAATAGATGAAGTTATCTGGGGTCTATTTTAACACGTATTCCACAGTTCAACAGCTGTACTAAATCCTGTTCTCTCTCTCCCATATCATCCAAAATACACTGTTTCCTATTGATGAAGGATGTTTACACTTGACTTTTGTGTGTGTGTCTATGTGTGCATGTATGTGACAACATTACCGACCCTGCAAACCTGCTCCAGGTTTCTCTACATCCAGTGACCTGCTGCACTAAACAGTAAGCACCAAACTGCCTTCAGTCATACTGCAAAAGGGCTGTGAAGTCCAGATCTGTGCTCCCTCCAGTGTGTTAAGCAGGAGACTGGCATTTCTTAGCAGTGGAAAACACTCTATTCCCAACATCAAGCTACTGAGGGCTGCCATTGTTGAATTTTATGCTACAGAGAAGAATGGGAGCACACTAGACCACGAGCAGGCCCTTCACATTTCAGGCGTGATGTTAGAGACAACACCTGAAATATTCCAAGTCCTTACTTCCTTTTAATGCCATCCAATTACATTACTAGAGAAAACACAACCCTCAGGAAGTGCATGTGGATGTCTGCTTAGCACCACCGTTATAACATCTATTTTCCACAGACTCCTACCTAGGCCTTCTGAAAGGATTATTATCAAAGAAATACCAGCTCAAGTGATACACACACAAATTTGGTAAATTACACTCTACAAGACAAATAGGTGCACTTTGACCTGCTCCACGGACATCCAAGAGCACTCCCAAAACTCACAGCATTCAGAATTAGAACTGCTTTTTATCTTCCCCACATTCCCCATCAGAGAAGTAGCACAAGATACCAGAGTTGCCGCTAGCTGCCAAGAGAACAGGAAATCAGTAGGGGACAGACTGCCTTGTCTGACCCACAGCCATGCATGGGGCACTCAGGAGTGTTGTGCTGCTTCAGGTTTGCTGCTCCCAAAGCCTGTGCACCCACGTCAGTCTTAGCACAATATAAGCAAGATCATTTCCACTCCTCAGGGCTTTTTGGATCAAATTTTGACATGATACAATTGGGAAAAAATTATCTCATGAAACATATACTGTAGGGAGGAAAGGGAATAAAGGTATGTTTCAAATTGATCTGGAAATATTTTTCCCATAGAAAATAGTTATGCCTGGCTCTTACAAAAATGCAACTCAACTAACACAGGATGTAGAGCACAAATTCAGCAAAACTAAGTTCCCCTACAAAAAAACTTTACACATCAAAGTAAATTCAAAGAAAAATATAACACTGCCCTCCTGTCTCCAAGGAATGAAGGAGAAAATAACATCCCAAGAAAACCCCAAATATCTGCTATCTGGGCTCCACTGCATCCATCAGAAAAGAAAACAACTTAAGTGTGACCACAGCAAGCTATAAAACCACTAATTCCAACACACAGTCACCTCTGGAATAGATCCCATCTGATGTTCATATTATGTTCTAAAGTAGCAACAACTTCATTACTGGGAACTTTAAATGCATTTTTAAAAAATCATCTTACATGAGCAACTACCCTACCATCTTTCTTCTTTGTCTTTGTGATTATAGGAACTAAAGCATGTTGCTCTCTCTACTTTCATATTTTCTCTCCTACCCACCTTCATCAATACCAGGTCATCAAGACATCAAACTACATGCAAGAACAGGTCACTGATGCCATCACAAACACCTTCATTATGCTTGTAGCATGACTAGCTCCTACATATGACAACCGCAGACAGAAGTGATGAACAGTGAATATGTGCAAAGACAAAGATTTTTTGGCTATGAAGACTCTAGCACTGCCCTTTACCCCACCCTGCAACTCTTAGGTAGCCCACTGTTAGCCTACAAAACTGATTGGCCAAAGGTATCAAAGAGGCCAAGCACTTTTTGAGACACAAAGACTGGTTGGCTACTCCCCAGTTATAAAAATTTAGGATTAAAGATTACTCTGGGAGTTGTAGAAAAACACTTAAAAGACAACACAGTCATTGGTCATAGATATCACAGGTTCACAAAGGGAAAGCCCTGCTTAACTAACTTCTTTTCACAACAAGGCTACCTATGAAGTTGACCAAAGAAATACTGTAGATGTGATTATTTGGAGTTTTAGCAAAGCTTTTGGTACTGGCTTTCATAGCATCGTTCTGAACAATGTATCTAGGATATAGTTATATGGTTGCCTGACCAACCTAGTGGCCTTTTACGACAGTGTAACTGCATCAATGGACAAGGGAAGAACCACCAATGCTATCTAACGGATGTCAGTAGAGCCTTGGACATGGTCTCCCACAACATCCTTCTTGTGAGCCAGAAGGGACCCTTAAATGTCATCTAGTCCAACTCTCCTACATTGAACAGGGACATGTGGAGCTTGATCAGGCTGCTTAGAGCCCCATCCAGCCTGACCCTGAATGTTGCCACAGATGGGGCATCCATCACCTTTCTGGGTAACGTGTTCCAGTGCTTCACTACATTTATCATAAAGCTCAATTCTTCATCAGAGGATGGTCAGGCACTGGAACAGGTTTCCCAGGGCCGTGGTTACAGACCCAAGCTGCTGGAGTTTAAGAAGAGTTTGAACATTGCCTCTCAGACATTTTTTGGTTGGTTGTGTGTGGAGCCAGGAGTTAGACCTGATGATGTTTGTAGGTCCCTTCCAACTATTCTATGACTCTACAGTCTTTGTGACCCCCTTTCTCATCAGTATATTCTAGACTTCTATAATTCTATGAAAAGTGAAGTTGGGTCAGCTTTGTCATTTCTTTTTTCAAACAGGGATGTGCACAAACCCCTCTCTTAAATGTCAAACCCACAGTGCAGAGCAGTTTATTCTTACTCCATTCTAATGCTGAATGCAGACTACATCAGAAATGCTCTGATCAGCTATGGCAAGTCACGCATTCTCAGTCTTTCCTTGCTTGTCAGCATGGCTCAAAATACAGACTTCTTTTTGTAGAAATGAATACTAGTGTACACTGCCTCTGGTAAAATACAGTAGCTGCTTTTTTGAATTTAAAAGCCAGATGTTTCTAATTAAGAAAATATTGAATAGGATGTCTTATAAACATCTTCCTATGAGCACGAAGCAGGACTTTTCTTCTTTTAAGTGCACGAAAAAGCAATTTAGAGCAAATTTTGAAGGACATTGAGCAACCCTGTACTCCAAACTGAAAAAAGATGGAGTTTTTGAAGCACAGACAATTACCACAGAACTATAATTCTATCCTGAATGAAGAAGTTTGTACTCCATGTTCCTGGGTACTGTACTCCAAAACAAAAAAACAAACACACAAAAAAAACCAACTGGTTAATCTGCCAATTATGCAGAAGTGTAAATGTCCTTTGTATGCGCTACATTTCAGCTTAAGCTACTGAGTTACGTTTAAACTTGTTAAAGCTACCCGATCTCAAAACAGACATTGGTCAGACAGCATGGCTAGTGTCCAGCTTTCATTGCAACACTGAAGGAAAAGCAGCTGACAGCCTGTGTATGCTGTCTGTGCAATCTGTGAGTAGCAGTTTACCTACAGTCACTTTCCTATTGTACTTCCATTTAAAGCACCAGCCCACTAGCCACTGCTGAGCAGGAACAAACTGCACAGGGAAGATGAGCACATGAAGAACCAAGAGAAACTCCAAGGCCAGTTCACTGCCCTGACACGCACTGCCAGCTCCAGAACCAGAATGAGTTTTTATGTCTATGGCTTAATCCTATTTTCACATGGCTCTACAAGGAAAGGCCAACACAGTACTGGGCACAGCTGCACAGATAACCTTCAAAGGAGAAAGAACTCAGGGATACCTTTAACAAATACCTACAACAGATTTGCCACAGAGTTGCCAAATAGGTAAAGTGGCATGTTTGTGGGGGTTAGTTTCCAGGAAGTAAGCATGTTTAATCCCCAGATTTCACATTCAGAAGTTAGTAAAAATATTTATTTCATCCATCTCACTTTTTTCGTCTCTTTTCAGTGTATGATACAGAACACCACCAGGGACCTAAACATGACAGATCTATTTCTGAAAGCCGTGTGGATCATAAAAACAACAAATCCACTCCTTCAACAGATGCTTGAAAATATATGCATGCTTCATTAGCCTAATTTGTCTACTCCGAGCCTAGTCCAAAACGGCAGAAAAGTTCCAAAACCACATCAAGTGCCATGGAGACCACTGTGCATAATAATAAAAACAAACATGATCAGCAGGCATTAAGAACCTCAATTTGCAGACGAAGTCTGATTTCTGACTAACAGCTGAATGAAGAATTTCCACAGAGCAAAACACTGACACCACAATGTAATGTGCAACTGATTGCAGACAAACCACAATCAAAGCAGCCAATTTCCTAACTAGCTCCAAACACTGTGGAAATACGAGAAGCCAAAGAGAAAACAACTGAACCCTCTGAAAAAAAAAAAAAAAAGCGTAGAGAAAAAAGGCAGAAATATTCTGGAAGGCATGGAAATGAATGCTAAGCTGTCAGTATTTCAGTACAGATTTGAGAAGGGAGTAATGTGAAACCTGTTTATTATGTTGGAAAAATGATTAGCATCTAATCTCCAGCTTTTTGTTGTTGTTGTTTCTTGGTCTTGTGTTGTTGAAGTCTTCCCATGCAGGTTTCTCACAGGCTTTGGCAAGAACTCAATCAGCAAGATTTAAGAGTTTCAGACAAAAGGTCAGCACAAAACCAGCCATGCACGCAGAGTGAGAACCTCTATATCACCTTCCAAAGTTAAATATCCACCCCAAGAGCTAAGGTGGATCTGTCATGCTAATGGCATATAAACAGAAAAGAAGAGGAAGCTCTGCTAAGAGAGGAAGATGTTTTCTTTGATGAACCACCACTTTGAATAAGTACTATTACTGAAACATTACATGGTATCAAACAGACACCTCCTCTGCTGGGATCTTTTAGAAAGCAGTCTGGCAAGAATGATGCACAGCTTTCTTAAACTGTACACAATCAGATAACCTAGCAAGAATTTGACAACTCAGCTGGAAACAAAACAAAACAATAAAACGAAAGAAGAAAAAAAGTCTTCTATAAGGGATTAGAGCTAGGAAAGCACTAGAGTGGCTCCTACATTCATCTACTTATACTCCACAGAAGCAGAGCTGATGGTGTAACCATTTATTCTCAAAGCAGTTGTACAAAATTAAATGGAAAATGCAGCAGCTCCAACTGCAAAATCCCCCCACCGTGGTAGGGCTGGAAGGCTCACGTGAGGGAGGTCATATGAATGCTGCTCTGACATTAAGATGTGTTCCAAACTCAAAAACCCAGTTCTGAGCTACGACTACAAAGCAAAAATATAAAAACTAGACATTTCTAGTTTGCACCATGGATTAACCACAATCTACAACTCTCAAAAACAGATTAAAAAAAAACATTCTTTTTACCCTCTATCCTCAAGGCTGAAACAGTAATACTAATTTCCCTGAAAACATTTAATTAATGGCAACAAAAGGCCAGTATGGAAACAGATAGCAAAACACATCTTAAGCCTCGCTCCATCCAGAGCCAATACCAGACAGGAACACTCCTCCCTTACAGTACTCAAAATACAGTACTTTACTTTACTTTGGGGTGGAGAAGGAAGAGATTCGTTCTTCTATGTCTTAGATAAAGACTGGATCAAGAATCAAAGCTTGACACTTTCATGCATACCTTTTCTTACATACATATATGTTACAAATGCTTTCAGATCCAAGTACCTATGCACGTGCATGGGTGGATATATTCACATACAGACTTTGATCGCAGACAGTGTAATATTACTTTCATAAACTCAGAGTAAGCTACAATTCCCATGAAGAAAAACATCCAAGAAAGCATGAGCAGCATTTCACGCACGCACCTGTATGACGCATGCAAGAAGTGAGCACAAATGTTAGTGCTCACTGTTCTCTTTGGGACACCAAATCCCCACAGCACATACAAGAAATAAATTGCCCAGTACAGCACGAAGGCAGGTTCACATGCTGGTTAATGAAATATCACTAGCTGGTGAGGTGCAAGCCCCTTGGCTCAGAACAAAGATGATTAAAAAAGCACCCACCTCTCCATTAACGAACATCAAACTGGACAGCATCTAAAAAAAAAACTGTTCTTGTGTTTCCAACAACCTTCAGGAATAAGGCACATCCACTGAAAGGTGGGAAAGGATGTATCTGTCGTACTAAATGTCATATAGTGCTCATTCAAAAACAGTCTGCTCCCATGGAAGCATCCCGGCTTCAAAGACAAGAGAAAAATAGTGACTGGCTGTTCTCAGGTCATAGTTCTCTGAAAATACAAGGATAACTCTTCCAAAATAAAATAAGATAAAATAAAAAGAAGCAAAAAGCAAAAGGATTCAGGAAAGCCACCTATGAGAGAAATGACCTCATCTTGTATGATTTCTACTGATCCTACTAAAGGCAACTATTATTTGTGTATCTGAAAAAGTATCCCCCAAACAACCAGAGTTTATTTCCAAAGTACTGGCTGTTTTACTACTGGAAAACTTCCATTGAGGACTATTGACGTTTTTATCACAGATTTGTTTTATTGCATTACATGCATTCTATTAGGAAGTTATACAGTGGAGAATGAAGAAATATGCTGACTCTTTGACTGAAGAGAAAAGCTAAGTTGTTTCCCTTTGCCCTTCAGGAGGGAAAAAAAGGTAATATTTTCTCCATGAAAATGATCAAGATATAATGGTAAAAAGAAAGAAGTACTTTATAAAAATGGGTTAACAAATCCCAGCAGAAACCAAACATCTTTTCATATACTTAAATATCTGCAAGGGTCCATGCTGACATTTGGCGAATGGACAGAATAAAGTGTTCTCACATCCTGTGCCTTTCACTTATGGCCCAAAGTCCTGGCTGGCACAGATGCCAGATGAGTACAGTAGTTAGAACAGCTGCCTGGAAAAGTGCTACTGCATTTGCATAAAGTAAGTATCAGACAGCTTTGGTTTACCTAAAAAATATGTATACAAAAAATATATATATTTAAAAGACAAAGAATTTTTTTTCATCATCCCATTTTACTTTTGTGATATCTTGATTACTTGCAAATGCAGGACAGCAAAAACAAAGAATACCTTAAGTTTGGGAAGAAGCAAGGCAACCTAGCAGCATATTTCACCTTAAGCTGGTATTTTGACACCACCTGATTACTCACAAGCCCTTGAATAAGTTAATGCAAGTGGTAAGCAAGTTCCTTTTACCTTAAAAACTTTCCTTGATTTTACAACATCAAGGAAAATCCAAAAGTCCATCAGAATATAGCACCTAAAATATAATATCCTAAACATATATCTATATAATCTTTGCAATATATTAGTACCACTTTCTCAATTCAAAGTTTAAAGTAAAAAATATATTTTTAAAGTGTATCCAAGAAAAACCAAAACTTTATTATTGTAAATCTTTTTGTTTAGGGACCTGTAATCAATGTTCATGGAAAAAAAAAGCAATGTTAAGCTGAGAGTCCGACCCTTATCACCTTATCATTCATGTACAAGAAGACTGATAGGCACTAATGGCAGCATTACAATCTGCTGTGGAGGACAAACTGTTAATGGAACCACATGATAATCAGTCAAATTTCTGCCTGATACAGTTGCTGTTTCTACATGTACTGTGAAACATACAGACAACATCATGAAATACTTATTAAAAGAAGTTAGGTTTTGTCTGTCAGCCACTTACCTGCTGATCCCAGCCTGTCCACTGTCAAATCTGTTGCAAAAAGCTGTCTGTGAATACCTATGACTGCCTCCATTATCCCCAGTGCTTTATCAGCAATTATACAATATTGTTAGTAACACGATGATGCCAGGCTGCTCTTGTTGAGTATAAATGAGAGAATAAATTCAAAAACCTCTATTTGGTTTCTTCAAACTTTGATTATTTTAACTACTATTTTCTAGTACACAAGGATGACCTGAGTTAAATACACTTCAACTCTTTGCTAAAACATTGTTGCTTTTTGCTTTTTTTTCTGTATCATACACAGCATCTTTGCTTTAAGGTCAACTCTTATGTAAAACTCTCTTTATGGGTCAGTTTGCCACAGTTCACTCTTCAGGATAATATTTTTACCATATATTTTTAAATCCTTCATTGTTCCTTGAAGCCCTCTATTTTAACTATTCACAAGGCTTTTGAGTGACTTTTACAGGCTCATGACTCGGTGTGCTCACCACAGGTTGAAATAATGACACCAAAGGGAAAAATTTCACCACCTGGAACTCAGCTGACACTGAAGGAACAAATCCAACATTCCACTGGTGTTATAGAGGGACCATTAACAGGTCAGTTTCCCTTCTGCCTCTGACCATCTCCTGCTGTTCTCGTCAGTTCCGATTCATTCTGAACAAATGCAGGGGAAAGGGAAAGATTTTATACATGGAAGAGAGAATCCATAATGGAAAAAAACCTACAAATCTAAAGCAAAAACTAAATTTGTACCTGGAGTTTTATAAAAGATGAAGTCTAACTAGGAAAGCACTAATCAAAGAGCCAATTTCACCACTATTCAAGTGAAGTGAGACTTGCCATGAAGATTCTACGGTGCCTATGATTGCGTATGATGTCATCTTCGGGGAGAAAGAGCTCTTCTAATGAGGAGATTAAGCTAAATGAATGCACAGAGCTTTAAAAAACGTTAAGTACAAGTGCTCTTAGTAGTAGACAATCCTTTACAAGCCTCTTGTGCATGTGCTGGCTGAGGCAGGGAAGCAGCCAAGCACTGCTGTGCTACCAAGCCTTCATACTGACCTGCCCCAGCATGTCGGGTGCGATGGGGAATGTGGGCCAGATGGCCGAGTAGACGCCGAAGAAGACGAGCCAGAGCAGCATGCTTCCCCAGACGGCCAGGTGACTGAACTGTCAAAGAGCAGGGAGAGGAGAGTCAGTGCACTTCCCTGGCCACCTCAGCACAGGTATTTTTCTGGTCAGGTCTCTGTCAGCATCACTCCGGCCCGTCTACTGCCCTTGGTTTCAGGCCAGTAGCACAGGTTGTTTAAACAGCATAAAACAGCCTCCTCTTTAATCTCTGCCTCACAACAGTGCAGGCAGTCAGTCTTCCCAGCCAATCTGTCTTACTTGGAGCTCCAAAAACTCATCAGATTTTCCTTAGAGCTCTGATTTCTCTCATCTAGCTCCTGGTTCCCATTGTACAGATGCCAGGTTCAACACATACATCAAGGTAGAATTTTTCAAAGGCACAGGTTAAAGTTCATACTGACAAATCCTTCATGTCAGAGCATATGCATACATCCATGTGCACCACACAACTTTCACTGAAGAAGGTTCAGTGTTGTGTGATACACCACCACTTAAATCATCAACAACTACTGATTAGCTCTCCTTTACTGCTTTAGAAGTGTTCTAAGTGATTTACAGATACGCAATACAGTTTACATCTTTACTGATTCTTTAATCTGCAGACTAAGAGTAAATAAAAGCAGTATCAAAGTAACCAAGTACATGTCCAGCACATAGTTCATTTCAGTTGCATTAAGGAAAGTCATTTCTCCCACATACCCAAACTACTTTGCTGTTCAAGATGATTTAAGCTGTTTTATTTTTACAGTGCAGTGGATGGAATCAGTAATTCTGGTTGTAACACGCAACTGAGCTCACTGTTGGCTCCAGCTCTTTTGGATGCCATCAACTCCTGCGGCTGATGACTTTGGCTCCAACTCAGAGAAGTACCTGCATAAATCTTAATTACTACATAGATACGGCCTTAGGAACATGGCAATGAATTCATTCACTGCGGGCTGTAGTGGACTCACAGTGTGTTTGTTTAGTTCTCAGCTTTATACTTTATATTTGATGACTGTATTTGTTGACTTGTTTTTCAAACAGGGTGTCTGCAAATCAAAGTGCTGAATGGTAGGTATTGCATTATGCCCGCTGTTGAGTCCAAAAGTTCTGGACAGAGAAGACTGCTCCTTCACTGTAAGTACTCAGCATCTTCAGAAAGGAGAGCTTTCTTGAACTCCTCTTGTAGAGAAAACAAACAAGCAGGGAGTCTTCAGCACCAAAGCAGACTGGCAGATACCTGGAAGCAACTGGAGCCAGCGTACAGTAGAAGCTTTCATACAGCAAAACTTTAGAGGCGAAGGAAAGAACGCTCTTCCAGGTACCCTCAGAGTCAGAGTTTTCCTCAATCCCTAAGATGGCTGGACAAGTGAGTGGGACATGGGGTGGGCTCCTTCCAGGAGAGACATTGTGGGCAGGAAGGTTTGTTTTCAGACTTTTCTATTTATTTGTTTCAACCAGGAGACATGACCAGCAACTGGAAATTCGGATCCAGTTTTGAGGTGAATAAAACTAAGAGACTAGGAGATGATGTTTTTTGAACTTAGGGGAAGTTGGGTCAATTTAGTTCACTTCATTTGCTTACTCTTCTGAAAATAAGGGACACTTCATGCCAATATTCTGACCAGAATAAAGCCCTACCACAGCAAGCAACTGTGGTATTCAGCTCATCCAAAAAGAGTGCTATGAGACATCTTAAAGAGAAGCCAGTCCCAAGTGGTGGCAGGAAAACAGCACCAGCCCTGCTCTCCCAAAAGCAGATGACACCTTCCTCTAAGCCACAGCCTTCCTTCCAAAGAAGTGGACACAAGACCCAGAATGGCTTGGACTGACACTTCCAAAGTGCAGACTCCTACAGGTTTTACAATTAAAAGCTGAAAAGATAAAAGTAAACAGGGAAACCATTCAAAAATGTATTTCTATCCCTACTGTCCATATGCTAGCGAATTATTTTGGCTTCATTCTTTACGTTCAGTTGCCAGGACAGTTCTTGAGTTCTGCAATTCTTCACCTTGCTCCTCCCAGCTTAGCAAAGTCTCTGCTCATTTTGGTTTCATCATCTTCTCATGACTGTACCAATCATCTCTTGCCACATGCCTCCCCTCACAAATACCAGGTTTGTATTTATTTGCATTAGTGCTCTACCTTCCAAAGATCTGCTTTTTGAAAGAGCACTCCTTTTCCTGCTTGAAAACATTTCTTAAACACTAACCCCACCAAGCTCTGCAGCAATCGCTTTCCACTGATCTATCATTTACTGCTGAAGAACTCATGTGCAAAGCAGAGGCAAGTTGGTCAGATGTGTTCAATGGCAAAAAAAGAAATCAAGTGCTCATGCATTAAAAAAAAACAAAACTACACTGTATGTCCTTCCTGTGCATCCAATTTATCTGAAGGGGGTTAAACATCATGGTAAAGCACCAAAGAAAGCTGTGTTTTAGAAAAGCCTGCTGCACTGTTATATACAGGCGTCCTGAACATAAAGTTGCTCTAATGGGTGGATTTTGTTTTTTGTCATGTTACTGCTTTTACCAAAGCCTTTCTTTCTACACAGCCTACTGGGTATACCAGCCTCTCTGCAACATCAAATCTGTGTTTCCTATTTAAAGCTTTCAGCTGAACCCAACACGTCTCCCAAGTGGCAGTGTCCCTCTCAGTCTGAAGTACAAATTGCATGTAACCAATCCAGCTGATGATGGAGAAGAGGCTTAACTCAATGTCGTACATTTAATACTCTTCAAGTAACCTAAAGATTCTTTGTTTGTTGATTCACTCACAGCTGAAATAATAATTGCAATATCAGATTCCAAGATGATGAGAATCACTTGATCCAAGCAATGGGATGGGAATTAGAGCATGTATAGAAAAAATTGATTATAAATACAAACATTTTTCTGCGTAGAACAATAAATTCCAGTATAAAATGCAACTGTTCAAGAACATTGAGATCTACTAAACATTGTGATAGCTTTTAAAATAAAGTTAGGAAAGGGGGAATCATTATTATTCCCAGTTGACTGAAAAGGCATCATTTACTCAGGGAAGGGGAGAAAGGAGAAAGCATCAAATAATTCAAATGTAACAGGATCTAAACGGGCTCATATGCCTCCACTGCAGATTTGAATAAGTCATCTTTCAGTGCATAGGGGATTAATTTGGTTCTAACTACTTTTGCATTTTAAAATGTTAGTACACAACAAAAAACCTGCGCCTAAGCAACAACAAAAAAAGGTTTTATTTTTCTGATGAGTGAATGAGCCAGAAAGCATTAGCATTTCCCTAATAATTAAATAACCCATACAGATAGTATTTCATCTTTAAAATTCAGAGCAGACAGCAGCTCATTAATCTAACAATTCCTCTGTGAGGAACGAAAGGAAACATTTTACAACTAATAGGAGCAATGAGGTTATGAGATTTAGCCAAGTCCCTACAGAAAACTGATAGAATAAGAATATGGGGCTCCTCTAAACAGCTTGGTCTCGAGGGCACTATGTCTTAGAATATGTTGAAAACTAGATTTCCATAAGGCACCACATATGGGTGTGGAGAAATAGGGACTCCACCAGCATCACAGTATTTGTGTTTTCTTGAGGCTTAGACAAAGGAAGAAAAGTGCTGGAGCTCCATCAACACAGGAACCCTCCTACCCCCCATATTCTTTCGAGGTCACTGCCCTGGCAGATTCTGACACCTACCAATAACAGAGCACTCACTCACTGCAAGTAAATTACTCAAATCTAGGAATCAACACAACTGTTTGACAAACATCCCTTATTTATTACTGAAAGTTTCCAAACAAACATTCTCAACCAGTGTGAAGTCAACATTGCTTTTTACTAGCTTCAAAGTACTTTCCAAAACCCATTTGTGTATCTGTGGGCAGACATCATTCACGATTGCATTAATTTTTAAAGGAGCTAAGAGTAAAAAGATGTTGCTCTTAAGCAATTTCTTGCTAAATTTCTACCATCTGTTTCTAAATTATCAGAATGTTGGCAAAGTACTTTTAGCTGTCTACTCTTCCTACTTCTGACAGGATGCTCTTTTTTTAACACGTCTTTAGAATGCATTCATTCTTCTCTCCTGTTGTAATGGAACTTAGTCTGTCCTTAAATAAAAGATGCAATTAAATTAAATTAATTCAGCCTCAAATGATCTTTATTACTACTTTTCTGTATTAATGCCCATCAGAGAAAAATGCATGCTAATAAAATAAAAGCTAATGAAGAATACTTACTCTAGTCCATGCAGTTGTTTCCAAGCCAGCTTTCAGGCAAACGGTGACTACAACGTACTGCAAGGGGAAAACACAAAAGACAGCTTCAGTATCAGCACTCTCAAATCTGGAAATGCTCACAGCTCAATCTCCCTTTTAACACCTAAAAATGGAAGTACCATCTAGGTACCAACCCGCCTTTTGGAGCCTTGGCAGCAGGGGTGGTGGAAGGACAGAAGATACTGTGTAAAAAAATGAACGTGGGTCAAAAATCAGCCTCACAACATAGGTATGACTTCATTTAAACTTTCTTCTGATTTACGTAATTCTCTGACAGTATAAAAAAATGACCATTCAAAAATGTCTAGGATACATAAACTTACAGTGTAAACTATGTTCCCAACAAATAAATAGTCG
Organism: Callipepla californica brunnescens; assembly: GCA_023055505.1. Taxonomy (NCBI): domain Eukaryota; kingdom Metazoa; phylum Chordata; class Aves; order Galliformes; family Odontophoridae; genus Callipepla; species Callipepla californica. The sequence goes on along the minus strand of JALIRH010000001.1, from coordinate 105,947,702 downwards.
ATTCCCTGCCCATTTGTGAATACTGCATCTGAAAAAGAGAAATGGTCACATTTGTTAACCAGTTTATCAACAGAACAGAATAAGCATCAAGGAGGTTTTGAGGAGGCCGGACAGTAACTGGTTCTAAACTTGTCTTTGGGAATGTCAAAGAGCACTTTCAGAAGCTCTGACTTACTGGTAATGCACCAGTTGTGCTAAGCAAAACATGATGTTCACACAGAATGTGGATACACAGTTCTACTTGCCAGAAGCCATCAGCAGAAGAGGAAATTTTTGCCAGGCACTAATGTGTAATTTGTCTCTAAGAGCTGAGGTAGGTCAGCATCACTTCTTCTGTGGCTATCTGTACTGTGCTACTCATTGACAGCTCTAACAAATTCCATTGTGAATAAAGTCTATACATGACTTGAGGTGTGCTGAAATAAAACTGCATTTATAGAGTGATCTTTTGCAGTTTTCTCTTAAGAGCACATTTAATACCTAAAATACCTCACTGGAGGTTAATTCAGTAACTGAGCAGCACTCGGTCCTCCACACGCTTTCTCTTAGTCAAGTGTGCAGAAGGGTAAGTACATGTTAATCTATCACTTGCAAGTGCCAACCTTGGCAATGCTTCAAATGTCTGTTTAGTCTTTCTTAGCCCATGCTGAATAAAACCGGAACACCACGAAAGCACACTCAACAGCTACACTAAAGCCAGATGAACTCATACTCACAGGAACTTTCAAGCATTACTCAAGCATGATAAGTACTGGTATTTTCACAGGTTTTAAGACAACTGCTAAAGAAATACACAAACAGCAGGGATGAAAAAGGCTTAAGATAAAACCCTTGGACTTGTTCCTAAACACATACTGCCTAGTACAGTGCTTCTACTATGAGGGTACCACTTTGCTAGGTTTATTTGCAAAACTGGATCTGACACTGTAAAACCAGGGTCACCTACTATAGTTAACTATGTTCCTGCAAAGTAAGTGTCCAGGATCAGCAAATTTTGAAGTCAACAGAGAAAAGCCCTGACAGCCTGACCTCTGGTGAAGACTCTGTCCAGCACGTGGCTAAAAGGTTCAGCCAGTGCAGCTGCCCAAGCTACTTGTGAGGGTTTGCATCTACAATCACTACATGTGTTTTTCTCTGAACAACTGAGAGATTCCGAGTATCTTCCACTGATTCTATATTGTAGCTTTTCTTTCCATTTTGAACCCAAACTACTAAGAAACAGCATCAGATATACTAATCACAAACAGCAGAACAAGACCAAAAACCTGATCCAGCCTGCCCAACAAGAGATTTGATCTTCGGCCACAGGCATCTCTACCAGCCCATTTTTTCTCCTGGTGCTCTGTGGCCTCAGAAATGTACATAGCATTTACAAATACACACAGTTTTAGCAGTCTCTTTGCTCTTTTCTCTAGTGTCAACAAAAAAGGCAAAGAGCACGAGAGAATGGAGCCTTCCATATCCCATAAATCCTGGTGATGCTTAAAGTCTCAGTTTACTGACAAAGAGGCGTGCCTAAAAACATACCTGTTTTGATAGCTCTACAATAAATGTATCTAATGACTCAGACAGTATACTGCTCTGGCACAACACCACAGTGTACATTTAAGTAATGGAGTAAAATTTGCTGCAAGTCTCAATTTTTTGAAGTCACGTAGTAATGTGACAGTGTAATATATATATATATATTTCAGCTTTCCATGATCTTCCACTTCAGGAGGAGAAGCAGAAGGAATGATATTTTCATTAACGAGAACAGACGGATGTTCAGTGAACATATATTTTTAAAGCTACACCAGTGTCCATTCACTGAACATATGCGCATCAGATTCTAAGGAACTGGAGAAGTTAAAAAACATCCCAGTGAGTATGGTGGATTTTTGTCTATGGCACTGGCATCTCTTTTTAACTTCGAAATACAGAGAAACTGGAAAATTCAATATTTGTTCCTCTTTGGAAAGCAAGCTAAGCAACCTATTGAAATGGTCTCAGAAAGAAAGTTACCATGTGAGCAGGTGACTATTTCAGACTTTACATTGCAGCTGTTTAAAGCAAAAGTGTGTCATCTACTTCGGAACTGAATAGTCAGAAAACTATTTATGGAAGACTGAAACAGAAAGCGTAGTCTGAGACTACTGCAGACATCAGCCCAGAATAGCTCAAGTTGGATTTAAAGAGGAGCTATTCAAGATTAACATTTCCCACAAAAACAGTGAAACAGAACAACCCCAGACCCCCCCCAAAGCAAAACAAAGACCAATTAAACAAAAACAACCTCTCTCCTCCTAACCTGAAACAGAGCTCTCAGTCCACAAACAGAGGAAAGGGAGGTCTCTTTCTTGTACGGTCTATCACACACTGTGTGAAGTTGTCACTGAGGATATTACTCTGAAGTATTACTGAACCAGGTAAAGAGAAACATGAACCTGCCTCCTCTGTATCTCCACCATCATGCCCCTTTGATGTGAGCATTCATCTTCCTTTCCTTTTACCTATTCTTTTCCCCAATTAACCCACCCTCAAACTGAGAAGGTTCTTGAAATTAAAGTTTCTAGATAAGCATTTGTTTTGAAAAACTCATGCTTTTGACAAATACTACCCTCTTTCCCCAAAATTCCTCTTCTGATCATGTCCCATTTCTTAATACAGTACAACAGATCTCCCATGTTCTCCCTGCCCACACAATTACATTGTAAATCTAAGTAGGAACTATATGGGATTTACTGTTCCCTGAATTACTGCGCAGTTGCATTACATTTCACAGAAAGCAAGTCTTAGTAAATTTGGTTCATATAACAAAAAGTCTTGTTTTCCTAATATCTGACTCATGATCTGATCTTTTTCAATCCAGGCAATTCACTTCTTCCACGGACTTCAGTGGTAATGAAATCTCACTCTTTCACTCTATACTTTACAGTACTGCATTATGGAACTGGAAAGATCCAGAAAGATAAAACAAACAGTTGTAATACAGCTACCAGCTGCTTTAAGAAACACTGCAAAAACATTACACAGTAAAAAGTTGGGATCTAAGCACGTCACTGAAAAAAATCAGGTGTTATACAGAATGTTGCTTGTGTCTGAGTAAGACTTTGGCAAAGCAGTAGTATAATTTCTTAAAGCAGCAGTATAATTTCTTAAGTATTAAAGTCGTTACATGAACAATAATTAAGTTAAATAGGAATAAACTCAGGAAGCCACTCGACAACCAGCCAAGAACAGCAGCTAGAGTCCACTGAACTGTCAGCATTATTTTCTTAGAACTTGTCAGGACCTCCAACTCTGCAAACACATTGGCTTTCTGAAACTGAACATCAGTTACTGACGTAAGAAATAATGAAGCAGTTACCATGCTCCAGTACTTTCAGTGGAAACCAGAAGAGAATGATGGAATGGATCAAGGCATTGATGCAGTGACCCCAGAAAACCTGAGGGAAAACAAACCAAGTCATCAGTAAAGTCCAAAACTCTTGACCTCTCTCTAACTCCCAACAAATGCTTCATTGTGCAGTTTAGAGTCTGACGATATTTTTCCTGAAGTGAAATACCTAAACTTTCCTAAGATCCATTTCCTCCTACAGTTTCTGCTCTGTCACAAGAAAACACTGGTCCAGTTGGACAGTTTTATTCTAACAAGTTAAAATGTAACAGGCAAGCAGACTTGCAACTTAAGATCTTTATCAAAATACAGCAGACAGATGGAGTCACCTTTCTTTAATTATCTCAAAGAAAGATTTTAAAAGACGGATTCTATGCCATGAAGTGTTCTATTTTCTTTTAACGGGCAAATACTTTCTATGCTCTGAGATTTTTAAACTTAAAGAAGTTTTACACAAACTTGAGCTTTATGCACTCAACAATTTCCTCCCCCCTCCTCTCTAATCAAAGCAGTCTCACAGTCCCCCTGATTCAGAAGTAAGTTTAAACGTGCCTGTTATGGAATAAACACAGAATTCCAGTGCTGGCACTTTCTGGCATGTAAAGTAGCAAAATGAAATAAAAAGCGTTTTTCAAAAGTTCAAGTCAAAATAAATCAATTTTTGTTTTCCAATTTTTGTTTTCTCTAATAATAGAGAGGAACAGATTAACTGCGAAAAAGCTGTCTAGTAGGAAGTGTTATGACAACCTCTATATTGAATAAATCTGGATGAAGTCATCCAATTTCTACAAAAATTGAAAGATAACCATTTTTCAGTTGTAAATTAGAAGGTCATATTCAGATACAAATGTTATTTGAAATCACAGTTCACAGACATTTCAGGACAAGTTTCATTTGAAGCCACATCTGAAAATCCTTACTTAAAACCAAAGAGTTTGTTTTGTTGTTGGTCATTTTTAAAACAAAACATAATCCCTTTGAAAGCAACAATCCTGTTCCAGAATCATAGTATAAAACAGAAGTGACTGTGGGGAGTAAGTTATTTTGTGATGAAATAGACCTAGAAAACACTTTTTTTTCATGTTATTCTTAAAGAAACAGATTGTTCCCTTACCCTTGTGTTGAACCCATCTGCATTCTGAGTAATTTTGTATAGCTGTGGAAATCTAAGCATGCTATCTTGAGTACACGATCGCTCAAAAATTCCCAGAGTGAAGGGTGGCAATGCTGTGAAAATCTGCAAGGCAAGCAAATGCTAATTAAAAGCGGCTATGAGTTTTAAGTGGATCCCTGATAATATTTCAGTGTGTAGTCAACAGCAAAATTCCCAGACACTTCACTGAAGATGCATTACCAACTGGTGTGTTGACACAGTTTTCAAATGTCCAAACAAATCCATGCATGAATTTCAGCCATCTGCAACTCTCAAATATTGACTTACAAAGAAAGGAAGCATAAATGAAAGTTGATATTACTAACCAAGCAGCTTACATTCAAGCAGTTAGCCATCAGTGTTTCTGACATAGCACCTCTTCTATGGAGGGTATGCCACATCAGAGTGGAAAGGAAAGACAATGTACTTCTTCAAAAAGGCCTTGAGGAAATGGGTTCAAATACAACCACATTTGTAGAGATAATTAAATATGTAATATGCTTAACCAAAGCTAAGTTTATAAACAAAGCAAACATGGAAGTCACATTAACAATACACTGAAAAACAACAGCCAATCTCTGTTGCAGTACTTCAGGAATTCTCCAGCCAGGCATGGCCTGACAGGAACAAAGTAACCATACTGTGAGTCCCTGTTTCTGACTGTTTACTGATGACCAAGGCTTGCAAGTTTTCCAGGAGAGGCAGCAGAACTCTGCCAGAATCACAGCAAGTCAGACCCTGCTGAATCCTACATCACTCTTCTTCAAGTGCTTCCAGGATCTGAGGTAGCTCATTTAAATCCACCTCGGGAATGCATGTTCCTTGCTGTCTGTTGTTACACACAGTGAAAATGTCACCAGTACGCTTAACTTTAGTCACATCATTTTACATTAACTTTGTATCTGAAAATTAATCCCTAACCCTATTTTTATATATGCATATTTAACAGTTCAAGAAGAGTTCAGTTAGCAGCTTCAGGTGAATGTGTTTCAATTTTGTGTAAACTGGGCTCTGTTTCCAGTGACAAGCTGGCAGTTGGAGAGCAGACAAAAAGCAACAAGGAGGACCAGACACCAGCAGGAGGCAACTGTTCCATCCCTGGAACCAATTTCTTCTGTTCAGAAAGTGATAAATCAGACGGTTAAACTGTTGGTGGGCAGAGCTAGAACTAAGACTGCTGGTCCAACATACCTTACATTTTCTCATATGCCTTTATTATAATTCCCCAGTTTTTTCATGTTTCTTCAGACACTTCCCAATTTAATCAAGACAGTACTGCAGAGGGGGTTTTGTCTTTTTTTTTTTTAATGAAAAGAAGATTCCAGTATAGAATCAAAGATTCACCAAGGTTGGAAAAGACCTCCAAGATCATCCAGTCCAACCATCCATGTGCCACCACAATTCCCCCACTAAACCACGTCCCTTAGTACCACATCTAAATGTTTCTTGATCAGCTTCAGGGATGGTGATTCCATCACTTCCCTGAGCAGCCCATTCCAGTGCCTGACCACTCTTTAAGAGAAGAAATTTTTCCTAATATCCAACCAAAACCCGCCTGGTGCAATTTGAGGCCATTCCCTCCAGCCCTATTGCTAGTCCAGTATAAACCCGATCTAGCTGTAGATGTGCCTGCTCACTGTTGGGGAGGTGGACTAGATGATCTTTAAGGGTCCCTTCCAACTCAAATGATTCTATGATTCTATAAACGCTGGAAGCACAATGCTAGTAAGATTTCCTACACTTTACGTTTTAATGAGCCTGCTCCTGAAACAGAGGGTTAATTAACACGGAAAAGAACGGAAGAGTTAAACTCTGCTTAACAACCTAACTCCTTCAAATTATGGAAGCTCTTAATACCCCACCAGCATTTGATTCTCTGGGATTCCACAGGACCAGTTCTACTTTTAGAAAATACTGGCCTTATGAAACAAGGATTATATTATACTCCACTGAGCCTCATCCATGAGCTTTAAATGCAGGATACATAGATCCATCAAACCAGGTTTAAAGATAATAGATGCAAATATCTAACCATGAGTGACAGCCTGTGCAACAGTCAGGAAACGAGGGTGAAGAGGAAGTGGAAAATCCCTGAATTAATGCCTTCCATGGAGAGTATGAAATCTTACAGCACATGAGGGTTTGGGCCATCATTTTTAAGATTATAGAAATGTGACAGAAGTGTTTCCATTAATACTACTCAGTGATAATTTGCTGGCTTTTCCTGTATTTCCATATATTTAGAAGGAGTCTGATAAAAAAAATAAATTATTTCCTCCCTCTAAAGAGAAATGCCAAGGATTTTTCAACACTGATGAAACTGACAAAGCGTCCTCCTGGCTTATAAGCGCAGCCATCAGCAACGTTACAAATATAACGCTATTGAAAATACCAGCATAGACCTATAGTATGAAGTGAAATGTGGCCCCAGAGATCTTCCAGGCTTTAATCAGACCAAGATTATTGATTAGAGTGATGAAATCAAATGATACAGAGTGGGACCCTGAAAAGCACAGCTAAAATCTGAAAGCACTCCTGGAACAACACGTCCTGCACTTGGTTACAGTGAGGAATACCGGTTATATCGAGTGCTGCTTCCAGTTCTGTACTGACTCAGTACAGAGTGCTTGATGCTTCCCCAAACATCTAATTCTTACAGGATCCGAGAGGAAGTCTTCTGTATTTTCTAACTATATACCAGTAAATGCTTCAGTATGTTTTTGCATGGACCAAAATCACTGGGACAATGCTGTATTACGAAAAGATAAGAAAACAATAAAAACACAAAGACTAAAACTTTGTATCTATTCTGAATATTAGCAGTCAGTAAAATATCTCAGTACAAGAGACCAAAGATGCTTGCAAAGAAAATTAAATTATGTCTAAAAGATACAGTCTTATGAAGTTCTAGTAGGCTACGCACTTAATGTATTAAAGGCATCTCTCAAAATTTATTTTTCAGAATTTATTTTTGTTGTTAAAAACATCATTGAATATGCTTTTCTTTCTATAGCTCAGCGTAGATCAAAATGGCTTTTACAAATGAATCTGTCTCTCCTGACATACACTTAGATAGTTACCTCGGAGAGACGGGACAGAGCACACTAACACACATCCCAAGCAATACCAATTCAAAACATGCAGCACTTACCACATTATACAGTCCAATGCACCATCGCTCAAACAAGATCTGCCCAGAGAATCCATTAACGAAAGCAAACCAAAGCTGAAACAAAGAAAGACAGGTTACAAGAAGCTTTAGATTACTACTGCAGTAAATGTTTCCATCTACAGTAGAGGAGGAGGATATGGAACACAGACCACCATCTGGAGACAGCTGCTTGTCATGCTCTAAAAATAATTATCAGCAGTGCCAGGAAGTTATTCTCTTCCAAAATCTAAAATTTTAAATACTACCAGAGTACTGCTTGTTTAAAATAAAATACTCAGGTGATGGAGCAATTTACTGAACATGAATCATGACTCTAAAAAAACAAATGGCCTCAAACTACTTCTAAAGTCTCACTGCTGGCAAAGTAACATGCTTGAAGCCACAAGATAACCTACTATCCACCAGAGCCAAATATCAGAATTTCCATGTTAGCTGTCTTCTGATGAACGCTATGTTCAACTTGTATTCTGTGTTAGTTACAGATCCAGAATTAGAAGTACTGTGATTCATCAGTTACATAATTACAATTTTATTGTCTGCATGATAGTAATTTTTATTTAATAAAAATAAATTAAGAATTAAACAATGTCAGAAGTTGCACGAAGATTCTGCGTTGTCTCCATCCTTTCACAAGTCTATGAAACCCAGCTGGAAGAGCCCTGAGCTACCTGGTTCAAGCTCAGTATTGACTCTACTTTAAGCAAAGGGATGGACTGGGTGGCCTCTGAGCTCCCTTCTGAGATGACTGTAACACCATGATGCCAGAAGACTGCAATATGCAGCACTGTGTAAGTCAACTCTTTCCAGAATGTAATTGGACCTACTTCCTTAATCCTACTTTTAATCTTGCTGAAGCAGCTTTTTAAAATAAGAAATGCTTTACTAAGTTGGAACAAAGTTTCTTTCTCAGTCAGTGGGCACGGAAACATTAAGAAAAGAATAAGAAGGGAAAGAATTGTGCTTTTCCAAGGGATGTGAATCACTGCACTTATCTGTCAAAGGAGCACTCTGAACTTGTGATCATTGTCCCTTTCAGAGTTCATTTGCAAAATCCATTTGGGCTCAACAGTGCACCAGGACATATAGTTTAAAATCACAGTTCAAACACCACCATTTTTAACACACTTAATCTTTCGTTTACTTTGCTATTTTACATTTCACTGCCAGACAGTTCACAGCACTCATGGACAGAGCTCCGTCCTGACCCTGTTCTATCAGTGATGTAGCAGCACTCCTGCCAGCATCATTTATTCTCTGGTTCATCTGTAATTTGCACAATAGGAGTGCCCTCTAAAATAACTCAGATAGGATTTACTTAGCTGTATACCATTTGGACTCTTTGCTTTCACTAAAAATGGTTATAGAATAACCAGGAAAGAGAAAGTAAGATGACAGCATCAAGACCCGCAACTGCTTTCATGAATCTGGTATGTAAGTAGAGTGGGTCTCATCAGCACAGGACAAAGACAACTTAAGGATGATTTAAATATTGACAAGATTGACAAGACCCAGCAATTTAATTCTATTTCCAGTTAGCTGAAATGCATCAGCCTTGTATAATCTACAAAAATGTATACCTAACTCCTAAAATCCCATTTCCTCTTTCATTCACTCTGTCAATCACACATAAATTTAAATTAAATAAATGTTCATCTCTCCAGTTCTTGCAAGGTTTTTCAGAGAAAAGGGCAGAAAAAAAAACTCCAACCTTTTTCATCATTTTTACTTCTACCATCAGAGAGTGATCACCACTCTCCCATTTTCACACTCAGGACCCAACTAATGGCCCAAAGCAGCACACTGACCAGTCTCACTCAGACTTGGAGAGTTTTAACTAACTGCAAACCTCTGTTCTTTAAATGAAAGCTATGGAAGACCTTGGGAAAAAATTCTTTTGTGGCTGTTAGGTGAGGAACAGGGAGGACAGCTTCCTCTGGCAAGAATTCAAGCTTCAGACAAGCTTTCTCCTCAGCATTTAGCAGTGATCACCAAGGTACTCATCACATTCATGCCTCTTGCAGTTCACTGCAAGCACAAATAAGGGAAACAATCTGAAAAACTTAAATAGCTCACAAACCACAAGCCTGTCTGCCTATCTGGCAACCTCAGCCTGTGCTCTGCTCAGTTTCCTAGATCCCACCAGGCAAAACAGAACGTTAGAGGATTAGTGGCCAACACTGAGGCCTTTTATGACACTGGCTCATGGTACTTCGGATATCGTTGCTGTATGAAGCCATAGCCTCTCAGAGGTAGTCCTCCAGCAACAGACATCCTTGATTTTCCATTGGGCAGGTGAAATAAAGCAGTCAGACTTGCTGTAGCTGGCTCACAGCTAGGAAATGAGCCACAAACCAGGCAAAGCTATTATATTTCATTCACATTTCCCATAAAAATATTAGCAGTAATGAAGTGAACATACAATTATGTAAAACTTGGAGAAAGCCAAGCTATTAAGAGTCTTACAAAGCAGTAGATAGACTGTTGGAAGTATGAAAGACACCCTCTCCACAAGGCTATTCTTTCTAACTAAGAAAGTAGCTATCCTGCCACAACTGGGTGATGCAGAAGACATTGAAGACCTTGCTAAAAAGCCCCTGAGATTTGTAAGTCACTATATAGGAGAATACAAAAATGGATGCCTCTCACTGTGGTAATTACGTATTTAAGTGTCACGATCTTTAGTCTTCTGAAGTCTGCCTTTACCTTGTATGAATTTTCTGCAGAAAAGCACTATCCTTATTTCAAGACTGCTATGATTTTGGCGGGAAAGAACTAACTGTCAGCAACTTAAGTGTTCAGCTATTTCAAAATCTGAACTTGTTTACCTTTTGGCAGGATCCATACAGGTGAAAATTAGAAGTGAGTACATTCCCCATTCCACCCCATGCCAGTCTGCATTGCACTCTCAAATCACAACACAAAGAAAAAATAACACCTATGCTTGTCTCCACCAGGCCTTCACATTATCCAGTGCCAATCAACAGAAAGAACGCTGTGCACTTCCTTGTGCACTTCATGTCAAGATCAACAAATCAGACACTTTGTATGAAATACACAATTATTTTGCATTTAGCACAAGCCATAAATTGGTACACGTAGTTTAAGCACTAGCTGTTTGTAGAGAGCATGGCACTCTTTAAGGTCAGCAAAGAAAAAACATCGTCAAGATTCCTGTTAACAAAACAGACTAAATAGATTTGAAGTTTCAACAACCCATGCTTGACTCAGACTTGGTAAGCTGGCAGGAAAACTTGCCAAGTCTGCCGGGCTTGCCAAGCTCCGGGGGTTTGCAGGGCTCAACTACAGCGCTGCTATGAACACACGGACCCAAAGTCATTAAAACGCTTTTCTGGCTGGAAAAAAAGAAATCTTTTCCCTTTAACTATTACCTGACCGCCAAAAACCTGGGAAAGCTTACTTGTAACTCAGCTACAAGATACGTATTCTTCTCTCAAGAAACAAGAAGTCCAATTTAAATGTAAGGAAATTTAGACCTAAGGCTGAAAGCTGAGCTGATATTTTACTGCACTTTATTATAGCTGATATTGCAAAGATCTGAAACCAGTAGGCACTGCACACAAAGGAAGTGGAACATGCTGCAAAATGAACAACAGCCTGTATTTCCCACCTTGAAGTGTGGCTGCATTGTTCAAATACAAACACCCTGGTGCTTGGAGCACTCTGTGTCAGCTGTGACGTGGGCATTCTGCCACTAGAGAAGGAAAAAAAGAAAAAAAGAAAGAGAGAGAGAGGAGGAGGAAAAAAGTAAAATCAGACTGCTGCCTCCTTCTAGAGGTCAACAAAAGCCAACAGATGGTAATACTTGGTTAATATTGACTTGAGCTGCAGGCAAATGTAGGATCCTGAGGTAAAACTGTCTCGCACTGCCATTATTTTGAGCCACACAGCCTATCCACCTGCTCTGGAGTGTATTTTGAGAAAAGATCAAGTATTATTTTCTAAAAATATTCCCACTTGAGCGAGTTGGAAGGCAATTTTAATTGCATTATTGCTTCATGCATAATTACCGCAACATTAATACTTGAAATAGTAGGAACTAATTTATTTAAGTGCTCTAAGGCACTGGGATAGAAAACGATCTATTCTAAACGTGTATATTTATGATGTCTTGATAATAGACAGCTTAACGAGTACTAGAAATGTTTTCCCAATTCTGCTAAAGGGCACAGAAAGCTAATGTAGTCAGGGTATCAACAATTGCCACAGGCACCAATTACAGCCAGCCTGGATGCCTTTACTACCCAGAAATGAGTTAAATTCTCAAAATAGCCTCTCTCAGCACACACACATTTTGCACGTTCATACCGAATGGGCTCATTTACAGTTTGCCTAATAAAGCAGGTTTGTGAATCTCCTGTGCACTTCATTAATAATGTATCCTGATTAAAACCCCTCGTTACAGATGCCTCTCTCAATGCAAGGCTCTTACTCCTGCTGAAATGCACATGGCCTTAAAATAATCCCTTCATTAGAGAGGATACAGCACCAATTCTGTAATATAGGTAGAGAGCCTTGATAATAAGATTTGACAGAGTAGGCATGTCTGCCTGAGACCTGCTCAGTCTGCCAGGAAATATTTCCCCCATTAGCTGTGTGTGGAAAACAGACCTATATTTTTCAACTGAAACCATTCTCCCTAGGCCTGTGCACCCAAACAAGTGCACCTCTAAGCTCAGAATCGTCTCCCACCTTCTCTGCCAAACTTTAGCAATTATTTTAAAAGCTGCATGCTGCTCATTAAAATGTGCTCATTAAAAAACAAACAAACAAACAAAAAAACCAAAAAAAAAAACCGACGCATTTTTACTGCAAAGCTTGGTCAGATAAATTGATATCAAAGCAACCACTACTACAGAGACTTCCTGGTTTTAAACGCTAATTTATTAAGTAAGCCTGAACAGCTATTATTTCTTTTATTGACGACTACAAATACACTTTATATTTCAGCATCATAAAAAGCACGGTTTCATCAGCCTCATCTTTCCCTGCTCACTCAAGAAGCACATGCAGAAAATTGGCTTTTCTTCCTCATACATGTGCTTTGCTTTACCAGCAGGCCTAGTGTCAGCATCGTTCCTCAGAAGCACACCAAACGCTCAGCAGAGGAGGGGAGTGCAGAGCAGGACAGGAGACGGAGGGGCATGAGAGATATTTTACAGCTGAAATCCTCACAGTAATTCTGAAGACTTGAAAATAAAACAGGAATTGGTGAATCTCTCTAGATGTTTCTTCTCAGAGGTCACCAGTAGTTCTGTTTCTTGCCTCAGATGACACACATCAGCACATGACCATGCAGCACGTCCCAGAGGATCTAGCCATTGCAACACATGAAGGTTGGCCCTTCCAGCAATGTTTGGTCCTGACACACTGATTACTATAATTAAAAACCAGCAAAACACAGCTGACCATGCAAACCTCAATTTCTTCACAGCGACGTAGGTTTTTTTCACTGCTTTTTTGCATTTCTTAAGGTACGTGGACATCTAATCATTATGTCAAATTTTGCATTTGGTATTCCCATTGTTGGCAAAATGACCAGGCAGCCCATTACAATTTTTGGACAGGTTTTGTTCTGGGGTTTATTTCTTTTAGTGAGATGAAACTGAGTGTAGAAAGGGCAGGATATTTTCCCACCCCTTAGCATTAAGTCTTGTAGGACTTTGTATTCTTCCAGCAGCCTCAGATAGCACAATTAGAAATGTGATGCCAAAGGAGACCTGTACTTGAGAAAAGATGTGGTTAACAGTCGCAGTTCTTTGGAACATTTCTTCTTTACATATAGAGTCAGTTCTAATCTCAATTTATTTTTCTGCCTCCCTTATGTTTCCTGAGTTGTCTCCAGAAAGCTGCTGTAGCTACACAAGGGCTGTTTCATCATGTGTACATGAGACTCTATGGAGGTGACCAGACTCAGACTGACTCTAGATCTGAAGTGGCTTGGCAACTGTGCCGCAGGCTGCAGACATCACAGCAGGCCGCTGGGAGCTGCAGAGCCAGGGGAGCTCCCGCCGTGGGTTCCCAGTGCCATCAGCCTTCCACTGAGTAAACACTGCTCCTAACATTCCCTTCCTTAGCATAACGAGAGCAGCTGTAAGGAAAGGTTTGTTAATGTGAACATGTGTCAGCAACTGCAGTCACAGCCAATTCACTAATATAAAATTCCCTTCCCCCCCCACTACTTCATCTTGCTTAATCAACTTCTCTAACCATCACCTCTTGCACTTCACTGTGGGACTGAATAATATAGTCTGAGTATTAATAGCTTGGCACATATTAATGAGAAATTACTGTATCTCCTCAGCATGTAATCACTCCAGACTGGCCTGACACAACTTTCAGAACTGTGTAATTGACCCACATCTCACATAAAAAGATAAGGACATGCTATTACATGGTTTTAAATGACCCGGTGGCTTTTCCAAAGCTAAGTGGTATCTTTAACCAAAGATAAAAGAAAGAAATACTTTGCTTTTCTGCTCTTGCTTTTTTCTCAAGTTGTGCTCAAATAAATTGATAAAAAAATCAAGTTTAACTATTAGTGTTAATATCTGAGGAAATGTCAACAGCTTCATGCAACTTAAGTTCCTAAATTTTTGCTAAGCACTTCAGATACCATAACAAGAATTATGTCACAGAGAAAGGGAAGCAGTATTCAAACAGAAAATTAAGAGACTGGAGAAAAAGTTGCTGCTACTATCACCTAGTAAAGGCAATGAGAGGGAAGGAAAGCACAGACTGCTATAGATGAGATTAGCAAGCCAGCAGCTCTAGAGCAGAACACACAAATAGAATGCCAACAGAAAACATGGCTTCATGAGTGAAGCCTGATAATACTGCATGTCAAAAGTGAGCTACAAACACCAAAATTCCTCACAAAAGACTCCCTGCAGCTCGAGCAAAGCAGATCAGCTCAGAGCCATACATAATACAGCAACACAGCACGTCCTGTACCGAAAGAACTTAGAAAGACCAGAAACTCTGACACAACTGTGGCTCCAGAAATCAGAAGGAAAAAAATATATATTTGAGAAAAAGGTAAATGTTAAAAAAAAAAAAAAGGAGTAAAAAACATTTAAATATGTACTCTGGTAACCAGTATCCTGGCAGAGCTATATCTCAGACACTGGTGGAATGTTCCTTACCTCAGTCAAACTGGAGCATGTACATAGACATACAAGCCCTGAAGTTACAAACAAGCTACTCATTTTTCCTGAGGACACAGTATCTCTTTTTCACACCCAAGTTAAATGAAAAAAACCAACTCAAACCAACTGGTGACTCATGTGGTACCTGCGATGGTACTGCAAGAGCACAGCAACAGGCAATAAAGACAACTGAATCTAACAATCTGAGAACACTGTTCAGGGACAGAGGCTAGAGCAGGATGGAGGAAGACAGAGCTGAATTGGAGAAATGACTGCATATAAAGGCATTAAGAAAACGGTTCTGCTTTCGCTCTTAATCCCAGGTCTGGATGAGAGACATCACGTATAATGGATAATTTATTAATTACTGATGCTTTTAATACAGCAGAGTGTGCAACAACACAGTCTTGAGGGTCTATATTAACAGTGAAGACACTGCACCTATACTGGACTGAATCCAGTAACAAGAACAATCAGAGACCTGAGCAAAACAATATACTTAGACTGATGACTTTAAACTCTGCTGCTACACATTCTTCTCTTGTTGAGTTCTATAAGACCGTATAGATTCTTACATTCTGCCTTGCAAAAGTCTGTTTTACATTATTCTATCCTTTTGTATCCTTATATGCCTAGCAGGATTCCATTGTTAGTCGGTAAGCTTGCCTCTCCCCATAGGATTGGGTTGTTGGCAGTTGTCTTTTAGCCTACATATACCCTAATGAAGAGGAGAATTTCCCAGTGCACTTACAGGCACATTCACTTACATCTGCATATGGTGCAAAGGGCACTATGCTAAAAAGTGATAGGGAGATCAATATTCATTTTATGCAATTAGAATACCATAGTGTATTCTTCTGTCTTCAATAAGAACCTAAGCAATATCTTATAAGTAACCAAAATGATTTTATGATTTCCAAGGACCAAACACATTTCCAGTACTCCTTCCATTAACTGACTGAATAAAGCTAATGGTGGCTGAGACCTTGACTGTCACTCTCCAACTCCTATTTTACAGGACACTTCAATCCCTTCCTTTCTTCCTTTCATTTGTAGGAGTCCCTTATGTTACACTTACAAATGCGGGCTCACAGATCTTACTTTTCTTGTCATCACAAAGGAAGCCTTCTGTAGAGCTGCTGAATTAAGTGTATAGGAGCAGTTCAGTAGCAAGGTCATTTCAGGTCTGGAACTGTAGGCCCCTCAGGATTCCCTATTACAGCTACCTCAACTGCCAATTTCCCTTTGCAAGTCTAAGCTTTCCCCCTTTCTCCCCATGAAATAAAATTCAGTGTCTGTAAGCCCTTGAATTAAGTTAGTTTTTCCAAGATGTTTACATAAAGTTCTCTGACAGCTTGGAACCCAAGGAAAACAGCAAAATTAGTGACAGAAAACCAGAGCACTACAGAAACCACAGCTCACCTTCTGTTGTACTGACAGCAGTAAACCTGCACTGCAGTAATCCCACAAGCAGACCACGTTTTTCATTACTCACAGTCCTATACTAGCGTTGCAGCACGGAGACTAGCTTCTAGCCCCAAACTATCATGCTGTAATCTGAAAAGCTCCTTGCTAGCACCTATCATCTTATATTTACTCTATTTTTATTTTCTAATATCATCATTTTCTTGGTCATTGGGGCAAATTAAAATTGGTAAGATTTACCATTTTCTTTTTAAACACAGTATCTCGTACCTAAAGGCCTTAAGACTTTGTATTAAAAGGCACCCTTCCTGTTCTTGCCACTCCTCTCATGTCAAAATTAAATGAAACGTTAGTAAATTAAGTCTAAAATTATTTCTTTACACCCTGGCTAAAGCTAAAAGACTTAGATCCAAAATATATGTTTTGCCAAAATATGTAGCAGACTAAGCACGTGCAATTATTTCACTAGCAAATTATTTACTGATGTACTTCTCACTATAAAGACAACGTCTGAACCTCTTGTCAAAAGCTGTTAGATTTCTTTCACTGCAACACATACAAAGAAATTCTTAGTATGCTTTTAAGTCATGTGCTGTATCTTCTGATAGAGCTGTGTACAAAGAAAATGAAACACTAAAAAAAAATCTTAGATTATTAAATGCAAGGAGTTAATGCACAGGAGAAGTACATTTATATTTTTCTGCCCTGGTGAGGCCACATGTTGAATACCGAGTCCAGTTTAGGTTTCCCAGTTCAGAAAAGACAGGGATCTCCTAGAAGGAGTCCAGCAGAGGGCCACAAAGATGACGAAGAGCCTGGATCATCTCCAGTACAAAGAAAAGGCTGAGTAACCTGGGCCTGTTTAGCCTGGGGAAAAGAAGACTCGGGGGATCTGATTGAAGTTTCTAAGTATCCGAAGGCAGGTGGGAGGGAAATGGGTGAGGCCAGGCTCTTTGAGGTGGAGTGTAGTGTAGTGTAGCAAGGAATAATGCCTTAAGATTTGAACATAGGAAGTTTCATACTTAACACACAGAAGAACTTCTTTACAGTAAGGGTGATCTCCTTTTGTGGAGATATTCAAGATCCTTCTGGACGCTTACCTGTGCAACCTACTATAGGGAAGCTGCTTTAGCAAGGCGGATGGACTTGATCTGTTGAGGAGGTCCCTTCCAACACCTGCAATTCTGTGATTCTGTGACTCTTGAACTCAGTCAAAATGGACAGTTGGCTCTGGGACAGTACTTTTGCTCTGAGCAAAGCACTGAACACTTGCACTGAGCAAGCAGCAGTGAGAGCTTCCCCTTATGAAAGTCTCCAAAAAATAGAGGACAGACTTTACAGCAGGCTGGCAGTATTTGCCACCAGCTAGTTCCTACCTGCACAATGTTTTGCAAATGAGTTTTTAAACAAAGCTAACTTATGCACCCTGTCACCTGCCATTTCAGAAAGGATGTCCAGCCAAATGACTAGCAAACTGCTTCTGAACATGTGTCAGGGATATATCCTTTGTTAACTGCAGGTATTTACCAAGCTCCAGAAGAACAGACTGAGACTGAGTGGTTAAACACAATGAAAATCTCAGATGGCACTTGACAGGACACAGGAACAGGGTATGCCTATGTTCAAATCAAAGTAGTAACTCTGAGAATGAAGATGTTTATAAAGGGTATGTAGATATGGTGCTTGGGGATGTGGTTTAGTGGTAGACTTGGCAGTGCTAGGTTAATTGTGGAACTTGATGATCTTAGAAATCTCCCAACTAAACGATTTTATGATTCTATTTGTTATCTTTCAAGCAATATGCAAAAAGAAAAGAAAAGAAAAGAAAAGAAAAGAAAAGAAAAGAAAAGAAAAGAAAAGAAAAGAAAAGAAAAGAAAAGAAAAGAAAAGAAAAGAAAAGAAAAGAAAAGAAAAGAAAAGAAAAGAAAAGAAAAGAAAAGAAAAGAAAAGAAAAAAATTATTAAGAAAAACAAGCCACAGACAAACTTAATAGAAAATTTGGCAAACACATTAACTGTGGAAATACTGTTTGAACATGCCCTCGGAGCTTGGTCAAAAACAATGAGAAATTTGCAACCTGAGTGGAACTACTAGGCTCTACACTTGCAGTATTTCACAGAATCTGAGTGGCTTGGGTTGGAAGGATCCTCAAGGATCATCAAGATCCAACCACCCTACCACAGGCAGTGTGTCCATCTGCCAGATCAAGTACTACATCAAGCTATCTAGGGCCCCATCTGGCCTGGCCTTGGACACCTGCAGGGATGGGCATTCACAGCCTCTCTGGACAGCCTGTTCCAGCACCTCACCACCCTCTCTGTGAAAAACTTCTTCCAGACATCCAATTTAAATCCTCCCTCCTTTATTTTAAAACCATTCCCCCTTATCCTATCAATATCTACCCGTGTAAAAATCTGTTTTGCCTTCTGTTTGTAATCTCCATTTAAATATTGAAAGGCCACAGTGAGGTCTCCTCACAGCCTTTTCTTCTCCAGGCTGAACAAGCCCAGCTCCTTCAGCCTGTCTTCACAGGAGTGGTGCTCCAGCCCTTTGACCCATCTTCGTGGCCCTCCTCTGGACCCTCTCCAACAGCTCCACATCCTTCCTGTGCTGGAGGCACAATACTCCAGAAGGGGACAGTCACCTCCCTATCTCTGCTGGTAACCACTCTTTTGATGGAGCCCAGGACACCATTGGCCTTCCAGGCTGCAAGTGCACACTGCTGGCTAATGTTAAGTTTTTCATCAGCCAAGACCCCTATGTCCTTCTCAGCAGGGCTGCTCTCAATGAGCTCGTTCTCTCAGTCTGTATATATATGGGATTACCCCAACCCAAGTGCAAATCATTGTATTTGGGCTTTGTTGAACCTCATCAGGTTTACATGGGCCTACCTTTCAAGTTTGTCTTGGTCCCTCTGGATGGGAAGAGCACCAAACAGGGAGCTGACAGGTACTCCTTCTTTATTTGCAAATATCCAGCTTTGTAAATGTCAGAGGTCTCCTGTGCCTGTGTAGCAATGTGCAATAGCTCTACTTCTTCAGCCCCCATAAACATTATGATTTATTTGTCAGGACCTACCTGACTAGTGAGGAGAAAGAACATTATGAACAGGATCCCAAAGAGTCAGTAAGGATGAAGGAATGACTCTCCTTAAATTACAACTCTACCAGCTGGTCAATAAGTAATACTGAGTACTTATCTCACAACAGATTTTTACTGGCTGTTTAAAAGATAGGGCTGGTGACTTGATGCAGTGGCAGCTCAGATCACTTTTCACGCAAGGATGGGAAAAAATACTTGTTTTCAAGTATGCCAAGGGATAAAAGAGTAAGTCTTTTAATCTAGGCGTCACAAAGGTTTCTCCAGTGGCATTTAAGCTATGAAAATGTCTCTCCATACATATGGCCCATAGCTAGTTTGAAGTCTGGTACATGGAACCCATGCAGTCCAATCCTTCAAGCTATCTTGGCAGGCTTTGCACCCTCAAATAACCTCTTATCTTGCACCTATATTCACAGCACAGGCCCTCACTCATGCTATAAACACTGAACTCATTTTTTTATGACATTTCAAAGGTTTGTTTTTTTTAAAAAAAAGACAAATCATACTTGGTCTACCCACGCCAACTACAAAGGAGTACAAGACAGCCAGCTTACTGTTCCTCGGGGTGCTAACTCTGAGCAATACAGACATGAAGAACTGACAAACAGAGTATCTATCAGTTCTTCAAAAGTCACTGGAGACCCATCTGGAATTAAACAAAGGAAACCACTCTTTTACTGCATGTGGCTCTCCCAGACTCCACTTGCTCAGGAGTGCTTTCTTGATCATTTCAACTCCAAACAGGATATCACAACAGACACCGATTTAATGTTGCATTTAAGGGTATGTCTTCCATACTGAAGCACAACAATCAACCAAATTAATTTAAAATGCAGGTTTTAAGTCCACAGAACAAGTTATCCAGACTATCATTTCAGTATAAATCAGGCTTAGAGTGCTCACAGAACATTTGGAACCAATTTAAATGGATTTACAATCACATCACAGTTAAACCACTGTAACTTCCTTGTGTAGTCAAGCTCATATGGCAGGCAAGTGAACGTTTGTTTATAGTTTGGATGACTACATGAGGAGAGAGAGGATGTCAGAAATAGCCTTTGCTTCGCTGCTTGGGGATTTCAGCACTGAAGGTTGAGAGGTGGGGGAAAAAGCTTATTATTACACTTGTACTACTCAAATATTAGAAGAAACCTTAAACCACTTTACATTGGGATCTGTCTCAGCTGCTCAACTCTAACAGCAGAGAATTTATCACCACATACAGCCATGGCCAACCACTTCTATGGAAAAATGTAAAGAAGCTGTACGTATGCTCTTCTATCCTTAGTAATCCAGCAATTTTTTTTCAGGTAAATCATTAAATACAATTAATGCCTTTAACTCCCAAGCTTTTCTTTTAGTTTTTCTTGATATATCTGATTCCCTAGGAACATGATACAATCAATTTTTCACTGCCATGGATTTAGCTCCTTGGATAATTTTGAGATAACAAATGGTTACTTGCATCAGTCATCTTGCCCTTCAGAGATTTCTTTATCACTGTCAATCCCGGAAATAACACAGAGGAAAAGCCCCAGCCTCAGAAATGCCCCTGTGTGATAAAACTAATTCCTGGGCTGCATTTGCCTGGAAATCCATAGCAAGGTGCTGACGTTCAAAGGTTTGATCTTTGGCAACTTCTGGCATTCCCAGAGAGCTGTTCTCTACCCTCTTTCAGTGGTCAGTATCAGGTTCTATCATGAACATGTGTTCCTTTTGCTGAGATATTACTATTTGAAGACTACTGAACATATTAATCTTGAAGCAAATGGAATCTGACAAGTTAGGAAATTTTTTCTAAAATGAAAACTGCAGCAGCTGGATTTTAATAATCTCAACTACCCCACAATCAGCTTGCCTTCCTTGGGGTTGAAATATTTCTCATGCTGTTGAAACAGAGCAGAAGTTATTTCAACCTTCAGCTGAAATCAGCAGCCTGCTCCTAGAACAACATGACCATTGCACTTCTTCCCTGGCTTAGACAGTAAGAAACAGATGACATGTGTGAAGACAGGCCACTATATACCACAGAAGCTTCTACCTTTTGCCCAATGTCAAAGACCAGAGATTTAAGAAAGTGAGGAGTCACCAGGGCTACTGCTGGGTAACTTCTCACAAAACAGGGTACTTCTCGGAAAAAAACAGCTTATATGAATACAGTTTGAGCTTATACTCTGAAATTCCAAGGTTCCTATGATTAAAAAAACTAACAGCAAAGCACCTGGCATGACAAATAAAAAGCATTCATTTTCTATGGCAAGTCCACAATATCACGTATATCTGGATATTCAAAAAAGACAACTTGTAAATTCTGCAGGCTAAACCTTTTTAAGAATAAAACTTTGTTCTGAAAAGTGCTGTATTAGTTTTCTCTGTAATTAACAGAAGAGGAGAAAGAATATTCATAGTTTACAGGCTATCTACCACTCAGTGCTAAGGTTGAGTTTTCTCCTTCTCATGTTGAGAAGGTACAAAACGAAGCCCCTGGAAGAGTTAGTTTACTTTGTATTTTGAAACCTTCCAAGGTTACCTCTAATTTAGCACAATGAATCTAGCACTGAGTTGAGAAGCACAGTAGCCAACAAGTTCAATGTTTTACAGAGATGAAATATTTGTCTTGAAGCAAACCTTGAGCTGCAAAATAATTTATAACATGACTAGCTGAAAACAAAACAACCAGACAAAATAAAACACAAGTATTTCAAAAGAACTATTGCTAGCTATTCCTCGTGGCTGAAAACATTCCTACCTGCCACTAGCTGTTACAGAGATATTTCTTTCTTAGAATGCTCTGCTTGCACTGAAATCAACTTGCCAAAATTACAGATATTAAAGGCAGGTTAATAGATACCAGTGTTACAAAGCCATAGAAGACATTTGAGTGAAAGTAGAGCAAGTGGGCTGAGTAACAGATAAAGTTATATACAGATTTCAAATGGGCCCTTGTGAGAACTTCAGGATGAAGTCAAAAGACAACTGAAAAGTAGGACGGGAAGAAAATTGGCGAACACACTTCAAGAGCAAAATGGTTTTCTGGTCAGCAACGGTTGCTCAACAGTGTACACAGATTTTCTGATAAAACTGACTTAAAAGTTTTCCACAAAGAGTTCTGTAGTTTAATAATTTAGCCCATGGATGATGCTTTATTAACGGCATGCATCAGAAGTTATCACCAGAAAATTGGATAGAAGCCCAGATGTCTGGTTTAAAGATCGTTTTTATTCCCTACATTTTCAAAACATCGCATGGGGCTTTAGCTGCACGACTCAAATGAACTTAATGAGAGTCATGCAGCTCTGCCTGCATATACCGCTTTGAAAATAGAGAGGTACTGTTTTGGGTTCTGGTGTTCTGAAGCTCTCCCTGGAGTGATTTAAAGCTAGTTTCTCCTCTCAGTCTTACCTCTAAAGGTCTTCCACATTTCTGACCACTGTGTCTCGCAGATAGTAGTTGAAAACTCCGGACACGTCATTTTTCAGTCTCATTTATTATACATTCAAAGGCAGAGCTTGCGTGGAACCACGAAGCTGAACAGCCAGTCAATTAAATTCAGCCAATTGTGCATATGGGCTCAACTTAACAGTCTGTGCAGAAAGTTACTTCAAATCAGAACACTACTGTGGACACTGAGTGGAGATACACTGAGTATCAACACGTGCCATACATTGTGATTGATTACTGCTGACTGGAAGCCATTTTAGTACCCACACATAATCAAACTTAATATGGGTTTTCCAGGTTCAAATCAAAACATCAGTATATACAGCGTATTACACACCACACAAATCTCCATCAGAAAACCTTGCAGTAAATCACAGTTTAAAGAAAAATAATTGTACACTGTACGTATCAGATTATTGATTTACAAATCATTTTAAAATTCACTTTGTAATCATAGAATTGCTCAGGTTGGAAAAGACCTTCAAGATCATCAAGTCCAACCACAACCTAACCATACTACCCTAACTCTAACAACCCACCACTAAATCATGTCCCTGAGCACCACATCCAAACAGACTTTAAACACATCCAGGGATGGTGACTCAACCACCTTTCTGCGGAGCTGATTCCAGTGCCTAACAACTCTTTCTGTGAAGAAGTTTTTCCTTATATCCAGCCTAAACCTCCCCTGGCACAACTTGAGGCCATTTCCCCTTGTCCTGTCAGCTGTCACCAGTGAGAAGAGACCAAGCCAGATCTCTCTGCAATCACCATTAAGGTATTTGAAGAGAGCAATAAGGTTTCCCCTCAGCCTCCTCTTCCCCAGACTAAGCAGCCCCAGTTCCTTCAGTCACATCTAATAGGGCACATTGTCCAGGCCTTTCACAAACCTTGTTGCCCTTCTTTGGACCTGCTCCAGCACCTCAATGTCCTTTCTGTATTGAGGTGCCCAAAATATATGTCTCAAGCAAAAGTTAACCTTTTCTTCAAAAGGACAGGGACATTCCACATTTTGTGCAGAACTGTACCAAGGGAACACCTACAGGAAAAAAAGATGATCTGAGTCCAGCAAACCCTTTGTTGCTCCCACCCTTTCTGGCCCATGAGATGTTTCTAACTTCTCTCAGCAATGCTCAGTGATGAATCAGCTGAGGAAACCTAAATGATAGAGGATGAAATTGAGGCAGAAAATGTTATGTGAACAACCTCACCTAAACATGAGCAGCATGCACTGTAGACTTCTTAAGCTGCAAGGGAAGTTTGAGTACTAAAGGACATGATTTCTCATGTAAACATAGAATGTGGCCTTTCAACATGAGTCATCATCCCACATATCCCTCTCACATGCATAGTTCTTTCCTAGGAAAAACAAATGCAGCACCTTCAAGTAGTTGTCAACCTGTTTTCTTTTTGTTGTTGTTTGTTTGTTTTTAAATGCCAACAATTTACTTTTAACTTAACATTATTACTACATAAAGCAGATAACAATACACTGAAGGGACTGCAAATGATTTGTTGCTGCAGAAGAACTTGACAATCTAGGAATGATGGAAATAGTGAGATGGTTTTGCTGTTTACCCCTTACTTACAGTCGCACAAAGTGCAAGTTATCAGGTTTTCCTGAGTGTACAGATATTCTTTCAGAGCATTTTATTCACATCACAAAACAAACTTCAGTGAAGAATCAAATTCTTGTTACAGATTTTGAGAAACAGTCACGACTAATTTAAATACGAGAAATATTAACTGCAATACCCACGTTTCACTCTACTCCTTTTAAACTTTCATTAGCAACTAATTTGTTTTAAAGACAAGGGATACTGGGAATTACCAAGTCTGACACTCTGCAACTATACAGCCTCCTGCTGTACGTACAACAGGGATTTCAAAACAATTTGGGAAACAGATTTAGGCAAGAGTAATGCAAACACAGAAACAGCTCCTCTTTGAGAAACATATCAAGGACACAAAGGGATGTGCACATTCAAGCGAGTTGGTCCAAAAATGCTTGTCAGGAAATAGCTGAAACCCAAGGAACATTAGAAAAATACCTTAAGCTATTAATTCTCAAAATGAACTGTGCTGGAGTTCCAGCTGCTTGAAATACTAGAGAAAACCTGTTCTCCTTTTTGCAGTACTACATCATTTCTTTTTCCTCCTACTCCTCTACTCCAACATAGTGGAATAACTGTGGATTCAATTTCCATAAATGCACCTTTTCTGTTCACAGCAGACAGAAGGCATCTTTATGTATGGCAAACCAAGATACCTTAGGATGCCACATACTCAAACAAGAGCATTCAAGTTAGGCTGAATCTTCTCCTGCACTGGAAAGAGAAATCCACGGGCACTACAGTGCAACATAGACATCTCTAAGACAAGCCCTTAAAAGCTCTAATTGCGACTACACCAGAAAAGAGTTCAGCTCAGATCATGCACTAGCGAGCGCTTCAACAGCACTGACACAAACACGAATGATTTTCAGAAATGCAGCTTCCTAGAACAGTTTGGCAAAACAGATGATTAATGATTTGGGGAGCATGTTACAACAAAAGCTTAGAATGTAAAAGGATGCTTTTGCTTTCTACAATAAATAGTTTTCTGGTGATTAATTCATCGGTTAGAATACTTTTAGTCTATTACTACAAAGCCACTGCGCTGAACGCTGAGTCCTGTAAGGTACACTACCGCTCCCCTTGGAGACATCAAAGCACCAATGACACTAAAACAGTTTAAAAAAAACCAAACAAATACATCATTTAATAGTTTCTAGCATGTAAAAACAGCTTTTTTTCTGCTACTGTTTTTGAAAGCTGAAAGACACGTTGGCAAGGCAGAGATGTGGAATAAAAAAGGGTTCTGTATTTTACTGCCTATGCAGTGTTTCAAATGAAAAAAAGAGATTCGATGAGCACCATATCCTTTATGGTGCTGCTGGTCCTAACACAGGAGCCAGACATAACAGTGCTGCCTTGGACTGAGCTTATGTCTTCCAGAAGATGACACTGCTCCAGGCCCAGGCACCCAGTGGAGGAAATGGCCAACCATCTCAATTTCCATCAGCTGCAGAAGTGCTGACAGGAGCTGACAGGAGTTTTTAATATTTTGACACCTTGAAAGATCTGTTCTCATTAACAAAGTCCATGAGACCTGGCTAGGAGAACTCTGCAATTGCAATGGAAGCAAGAGCTATTTAAATGCAATGCAAAAGCCATTCTCCTAATGGCATACACACCACGTCCCAGATAGCTTTCTGGAGCAGGATACAGACTCACTGCAGGTATTTGCTGTGACTGATGCCAGTAGGAGAGGGGGATAAACAGCAGAAAACAGCACAAAAAACAACTGCAGCCAGGCAGGTGAAGGTCTGTTTCTGCATATTGGCTAGAATTATATGGTGATTACTCCTGTTCAAACCAAAGAGAGCTGACATTTCCTCTCCACCGTAGCAGTTTTCAGCCATAATTCCAAATAGAGAAATACCATAAAATTAATCGCTCCTCATTATTTTTAACATGACAGTGGATGTGGGAGTGTTGCTAGATTTTGTACCATAGAAGTATACTCAGTGGCAGCTTTCCATGCAGGAACTTTTCTTGCAAATGAAAATTTTATCAAATGCCTGAACACAGCCCCAAATGGATTTTACTGCACCCGGTGTTTTTATCATTTACTTCTACTTTGGAGCTGCAACAAAACATGTGAATTTACTTCTTTGTTAAACAGGAAGAGCAAACGTACCGATCGATCTCAAATATCAGTGTGGTAAAAGCAAGGACTGGAAACTTCTCGTGAGCACGATTTCCCACCCACCCATCAGCAAAAGAAGAAGAAAGGAACAAAACAGCCCAGACAGACACCAACACTCAGACTGCAACGCAGCCTGCTACATGAGGAGTGACAGGCAATGACCAGATGAACTGCGCTGTGCTTCTGAAGAGCAAACCTCTCATTTACTGATCCAGCAACCTGCTCTGTATGAAATAAAATCAGACTTCTAAAAAAACAACGAAGCTTGAGATCATGCCCAGCAGAAATACCTCCACGCTCATGAATATTTCACACTGACCATAGCTATCCTGAGGGTAAGCAGAACCCACAGAAATAAGCATTGCTCATTAGAAACCACGTAGGTGGTAGTAAAATATTTAAGTGTCAAAAACAGCATGCTAAAAGCTCCATTAATCCTTCAAAAAGAAAAAAAAATTAAGGAGAGCATTTCTGAAGAGGCAACAGAATGTCTCTTCAAGGAGAGAGTGAAGCTAAAAGGAGACTTTGTGCCTGGCAAAGTGTCCCACAGACCAAACAGGCCATGCACACCCCCTCAGCAACTCAGCAGACCACCAGTGCTCTCTGCCCTTTCACAGTGCCCAGGAATGGAGGCACTGCCAGGTTTCCCTGGTAATGAAGTCAGGCAAAGATTTCTAATCCTAATCCATATTTTAGCGGTCTACTGTCTCTCTCATGCCTTCCCTTGAATGCATTTCAGCAGTAACAGGCAACTTGAAGGGACTGGTAATTCCTATGTCTTGAGACCCTCAAAGCGGGCAGTGTATGCCTGCTTCTTCCCTTACATGTACTACTCCCACCTTCTTATGTCAGCTCTGCATAAATCGGGAACTGCTTGAAAAATACTAATACCTTTTTCCAGACAAGCCAAGTCTGCCAGGAGTTTCACTGCTATCATTTTATCACTCCTCCCTCACAGGAACACCTTGTATTTTAGCACACACCAGCTCCTCCTTTCTGTCCAGATGGCCTAATGTGCATTCTTAGGGGTTTTTCCCCTCTCCATATCCCACAGATCACACACCATAAAATCCAGTGCTTCTACATACATTCTTTTAAAATAATGGCCTCTGATGTATTCCAAGTTTTTGAGAGATCGCAGCTTCTCTGAGCACGTGAGCACCACGTGACAGATCTATGGAAAAGGCTCCACACCCCAAAGGCATTTGGGATCAGCCTTCACTTCTCAGACTCCTTCCCTTTTCCCCAGCTCTACGTTTGGGATGTCTTTCAGTCCCACACCCAGACAACCCAAAAGGAAAAATCTGGTAAATACAGTCCCCCCCAAGCAGTTCTGGACAAATGTTAGTAGGAACACAGTTAATACCAACTCACCCTCTTACCTGTTCTACCTATGGAGTTTTGGGTTGCTTCTGCAGGTACACAAGGAAACAGCCCTGCATCATCTTACTGAAGTAACAGGTACATTTCTGTCTGAAAAAACCCTGCTGCCAGAAGAGCTGGCCCTAGTTCTCATTCCAGAACTCCTGTTTGCATCAGGAACCTGATGTGCCTGAACCCGAACCTCAGAGGGCATCCTGCAAACACTGGTGCCTGGGCAAGGGAGTGGGAAAGGAACATGCTCCCAGGGAAAAACGAAGACTGGAGTGCCCACCTTAATGGCAGTGTACATACACACTGGGTTAAGTCACAGCCTAGTTGTGCCATGCACACACAACACGTGGGATGGGCACCTTGATGGTGAGCACCCAGTGCAGAGCTGTAGGATCCACCCCAAAGTGGATTAACACCAGCATTGTGCAAATCTCATCCTGAAGCAGACTGCTTAGAAGAGTACAGTACCTTGGTTGCCTATCCCTATCTCATCAGAAGCCAGGTTGTGTTAACGGGCACAAGCATACTTCAGGCTGTACAAAACCAATGCAGATTTAACGCTAACGAATGCCAGCTGCCACAGAGCAGGGGCTGACTGCCACAGTGCTCAGCCCCTGCAGACACCTGTCACTCCTCAGCAGCAAAAGGGATTAAAGGTCAGAACACCTTAGCAAACCCAAAGGGAAGATTCACTTTTCTAACCAAATTGAACTTGACAGGAACCATCACCACAAATAATGTTCGAGGGACTCAGGTGTTGCTGGTTACTGATGGCTTCTGCTGCTACTGAGATGTGTTTTACTCATAAATTTTAGGCATACTTTAATCAGTTAATATTAATAAAATAACCAAGACTGTAATCTATTAACAAAGATAACACTATTTGTTTTTTTTTGGATGAGTTCATGCACTGTTAGATTTTTTTCTCTCGCTACACACAACATGTATTTTTATATAAATTACATAAATATACCTCCACTGGATCCCTGCAGAACTCAGATACAGCCAAGGCTAATATATTCCATCCTCTCGCTTTCCAAATCCTTAATTGCTTTTGCATGAATGCTGAGAAATCCAGCAAGAAGAGAGAAAGTACAATAACAGCACATTTAAAAATTGGCAGATCAAGCTTTGGCCTTCCTCCTCTTCTGACAGCATCAAGTCAGCGTCCTTCACTTAATGGGGCAGAACAGGACTTTCATTTCTTTTAAACACACAGCACACAGGAGCTGATACAGCTTATCCCTTGCTTTTCCACAGAACAGACTCCTGTGCATTTTGTGTATAGTCCTGGGGCTTTAGATTTAGCCCATCATTACTGCTTGTATTGATGTTTATATTCATCATGAAAGTGCATGTATAAATGCATGTTAAAATCACGGAGGTCTCAACTCCTCTGCATAGCTCCCAGTCCTTGCCCTTGTCTGACTTACATAGGTTACAGTGACCTGTCTCTGTTCAGAGCTGCTAAAACTACAATGCTCCAAGATGTGTTCAGATTGCACAGGTGCAAGAAAAGTACCTGGTTCGAAGTAGTAGGGAAGAGGAATAGAAGGAAAAGCATTATGAGAACAACAATAGGACATACTAGGGAAAAAATAGCAAGTGATAAATTTTTAACATCTGTGCAGAAAGATACACTACAACTTAGGAGCAGGGCTATCACTAGGTAGCATGACTTACTATTTCTATTGCATTTTAATATGTTTTAAACAATTATTATCTCCAAAGGAGATGGAGAGGACAACAACATGATCTCTAGAGCATATATATCAACAATAGCTTGTGAACATACAGCTATATGAATTGCACTCAGCATCTCCATGAGAAATAAAAACCTGCTTGGGACAGGTTCTTCAAAGCTGCTGATCTTTCTGTGTGTTGCCAGCACAATCTCGTGAGTCCTAACGCAGCCCGAGGAATCAGTGCAGGCAACCCCACAGGAACAAAGCCCCTCAGAAGCACTGAGAAACAGCAAATCCTACACTCCTCCCCAGTCCAAAGATCCCAGCTCCCTATAGGAGAAAAATATCCCTAGGGTGACACACTGAGCAAAGTGGTTCTCGAGCAGTAGAGGCTGTAAAAGCACACTTGGAAGCACCACCAATGCTGCTGCAGGTTGCACTGTGGACTGAACTGATCATGGAGGAAGTGGACCATTGTTATTGATTTTAAAAGCTTGACCTTGATGTGCCAAAAAATTTGCTTCAAGACCCTGAACTCAAGGAAATAAAACCTTCAAGCCCATATTGTAAACCATTTTGTTTTGCTTTCACAAGCAGAAGCTACATGTTTTAACCTAAAGCCCTGTACACATTCTTAAACTAGGTTACAGATGGTTTTATGAATCCCAAAATAAAATAATCTCTCCAGTGGTTAATTAGTGAAACTGGGTAGAGGTGGTTGTTATATTTTTTCTTGTTTTGTTTTGTGTGTGTGTATGTGTGTTCTAATCATTAGTGCTCATCCAAGTGAAATGGCAAAACTGCTTTTTGGCAGCATTTAGAAACAGAGCTTCTATTCACTTAAATTTGTTCCCTGCACTACCTTCCTCATGTTTTGATCCTAAAGAAAACATGAAACCCCCAAACAGTCAGGATAAGCTCAGGTCATGATGTAAACACTATAAAAAGTTTTATATGCACGGGTACCGCACTCAAGAAGTCTATTTTTCCCCAAAATTCGTTGACAACACATTTTTGAGCCAGTGTTTAGGAGGTCACTGTAATCATCTGTGAAGCAATATTAAGGCAGTAAAGCCATGAATGCATCAATAGCATGCATCTGTGTTACGGATGCGCTAGAAAGTGGAGCTGCTGGAATGCAACACTGAAATGTATCCTATGTAGATGAACACACTTTTTTTCCAAGAGCACATAAGAATAAACATGATCCTACCACATGGCTTGGAACAAACACACGTGTTTTATCCCAAAGAACTGGCAGGAGAGCAGAAATTGTCCTCAACTGCCTTCTGTGGGACCTCTCATAGCAACGAGCCCCAGATTTCCAACATCAGGCTCAAATTTAATCTTAAAACAAAAAATTAAGAAGTAAATAAAATTTACTATTTAAGACATTTATAGGAGTAAATTAAAAGAAATAAAGAATTTGTGAAATTTCACGAAGCATGACTCATTATTAGATTTTCTGCCACATTCCAAGCTCTCTGGCCCTATTTAAACCATGCTTTACACAAGAACTTCAAACTTCTCCTCTTGTCCAGGCCAAGCAGGGCTTTAAAAAGCACTTTAATGCAGAATAACTGCAATATAACACAGCACGAGGGCTGCTCCAAAAGTAACGCCTCCTGTTTTGTGATGTTGGCCCCCAGCGTTGGGGTGGGTGTTGGTGGTATGGCAGTAGAGGTGGAACCTTCCCATCAATACGGTTACATGTTGTTGCCATGTGACAGATGGCAGCAGAGGAGCAGTCTGACACAATGGTGTCTGACATGGAAGTGCAGATGAAGAAAAGATGCGTCACTGAGTTCCTCCACGGGGAAGAAATAGCACCAACATTCATCAGTGTTTACTGAACATTTACGGAGCCAAACAGTGGATGTGAGCACAGGGAGGCAGTGGGTGGTACATTTCAGCAGTGGTGACAGCAACAGTGGATCACCTCTGCTGCTGCAAATTGTTGTGAGTACAGTGTGCAGGTTCTTGTTTTTCACTGGCAGAAGTGTGCAGCTCATGGTGGCGATGATGCTGAAAAACAGTGTTTTGTAGTTGAAAATTGTCAGACAGGGTTACTGTGCTCTTTGTATCAGCTGCAGTCTCCATGGGAATAAATAGGAGGCATACTTTCGGATCAATCTACACACTGGAGCAAGAACTCCTGGAGAGCAGCCCTGTGGAGAAGGACTTAGGGGTCCTGGTGGACAAAAAGCTGGACATGAAGCAGCAGTGAGCACTTGCAGCCCAGAAGGCCAACTATATCCTGGGCTGCATTAAAAAAGGGGTGGCCAGCTGGCAGAGGGAGGGGACTGCCCCCCTCTGCTCAGCTTTTTTGAGGCCCCATCTGGAGTACTGCATCCAGACTGGGGCCCACAGCACAAGAAAGATGCAGAGCTCTTGGAACAGGTCCAGAGGAGGGCCACTAAAATGATCAAAGGGCTGAAGCACCTCTCCTGCGAGGAAAGGTTGAGGGAACTGGGCTTGTTTAGCTTGGAGAAGAGAAGGCTCCAGGGTGACCTCAACTGTGGCCTCCCAGTACTTGAAGGGAGGGGGGATGACTGTTTACATGTATTGATAGTGACAGGACAAGGGGGAATGGTTTTAAACTAAGACAAGGGAGATTTAGGTTAAATAGGAGGAAGTTTTTCACTCAGAGAGCAGTGACGCACTGGAACAGGTTGCCCAGAGAGGCTGTGGATGCCTCATCCCTGGAGGCACTCAAGACAAGGCTGGATGTGGCTCTGGGCAGCCTGCTCTAGTGGTTGGCGACCCTGCCCATGGCAGGGAGGTTGAAACTAGATGAGCTTTGAGGTCCTTTTCAACCCAGGCTATTCTATGATTCTATGATACATACCTTGTTATCAACTTGAACAGGTTGAGAACAGGTTATGCCTTCATAGGGCTTATTTGCGCTAACATGTTTAACAGAGCACCTGGCTTTATCTGCAGCTGACACAGGTAACTAAGCAGAAGTAATGGTGCTTTTCTCCCCCCTGACAGACCAATACCATCAAGCTGTATTAAGTCACAGAGCACTCATGCTGATGGAGCTGTTTGTAGTACCAGCAGCTCAGAGCCTCTAAACCAGAGAATTAAGCTAATTGGTGAGTAGTCATTTCAGGCAGGTCTATCACCAAGCCGTCCTTGGCAAAATGGAGCCTCATTTGTATTACCACTTACAAACAGAAGTCAATTGCTGTGAAATACATCTGGAATGTATAGCTATTTATAGCTCTGAGGTACAGGTGAAGAGAAGAAAACCTTGCACTTTCTCCATTCCAGCCCATGGCTTTAGGCCAGTAGAAAGAAAAATAAAACTTCACAAATAAAAAAATGTACAGAACTTTACTTTACTATTAGTTATTCCCACATAAATCAGGAATGTCTCCCCTAAAGGAAGTCTATTTATAGGGATAAAGGCCAGATATAAAGAAAACCAGTACAAGCCCAAGATATATATATAATAAGCTGTATTTTATATTTATGTATACTTAGATGTAAAAATAATAATTATACTACATATAGTTTTTTTAAAATACACACACATATATAGTCATATGGTATTGGATTTTAAAATAGCTTTCTCAGAATTAACCTCTACCATATAATATACATGGCTAATATCAACTTGAACACACTGAGCTAAAGTTATTTCCTCATGGGGCTTATTTGCCCTCTAAAACTTTGCTATCAGTTTACAGTTTGGCCATCTTTTTACCCACAAGTCATGCCATATGCACTGAATTGTCCTGGCTGGATAGGTTTGCATTTTCCAAAAAATAAGTGACCAGTTCTGGACTCCCCAGCTCAAAAAAGGCAGAGATTTCCTAGCCCAGCAGAGGGCCACAAAGAAGATAAGGGGCCTGGATCATCTCCCGTATGAGGAATGGCTTAGTAACCCAGGTCTGTTCAGCCTGGGGAAAAGAAGACTGAAGGGGGATCTGATCGATGTTTATCAATATCTGAAGGGAGGTGGGAGGCAAATGGATGAGGCCAGGCTCTTCTTGGTGGTGTGTAGTGAGCAACGGCTTAAAACTTGGACACAGGAAGTTCCACACTAACATCCAGAAGAACCTTTTTTTACAGTAAGGGAGATGGAGCACTGGAACAGGCTGCCCAGAGAGGTTGTGGAGTCTCCTTTTAAAGAGACATTCAAGATCTGTCTGGCCACCTAGCTGTGCAACCTACTGTAGGGAGCCTGCTTTAGCAGGGGGCAGAGACTCAATGATCTCGAGGTCCCTTCCAACCCCTGTGATTCTGTAACATATAGACTACTTTTATTTATTTATTAAATCACCAACCTTTGTGCAGCTTTAACTTCCCTCTTAAAATCTTCCACGCATTTAAGTTACCCAGATTTTATAACATAATGTCCTACAATACCTTGCATTTTCACTACAAATAATGTTAAACTGGAAAAACATTTATTGCTGACAGAATTAGAGTTTTGATGAACACATTGCGCAGGAAGATGTTACTGTTTCACATTTAACGGCAGATTTAGAGAACAGCATTATTACTGCTTTGTTATGAGCCCCCCAAATAAAAAATAGATGTTTTCAAATCAAATTAGGCAATAGGTTTTGAGGGGAAAAAAAAATCAATATGCATCTTCTCCCTCATGTATACGAATTTAAACAACAGCAACAAAAATAGATCCAGTAGCTCTGAACACATTATCTGCCCAATAAATAACATCCCAGCTGATCTCTTCTTGCAGTAGTCTGTTGCAACATGTATTGAATCTTCTACCTAAGAGATTCTGAGACCAAGGTAAGGAGATACACTTATTACTTATAATATTTTATACCTTGAAAAACCTTACAAGAACTGTTGCTTATAATGTGCAGCCAAGGCAGTGCCCTCAAAAAGAAAAAACAGCGTTAATGCTAGAATACTGATTTGATCCCTTTTGGAGATGTTTGAAAGAAAATTCTAAATGAGCCATTTATTAGTTGAGTCAATTTTGTTCTCAGTAAAGATGGACTGCTCTCTAATGATTCACTGAGCAGTATATATTACTAAAAAAGAAAGGAAAATTAGCATCAATTTATCTTTGTGACTGATTCCTTGGAAACTCTTGGGATTAACATACTCAATTAGGAATCCAAAATCCAAGAAGTCAATCATGGATTAAAGTTGATGAGACCAGCCTGTAAGCAATTCTGACTATTTCTTCACACAGCGGGGGGTTGAAGTAGGGAATAAACTGTCAGCAGCAGCAATATAAACTATGAGCTGCAGAACAGTCAAGAAGGAATTAGGATGTACTTTTAAAACAAAAAATAAACACATCTTTAGCCACTATTTGGATAATTCTGGATTGGGTTGCAACCGTATTTTATGATATCCCTAGAAGTTTGGCAGCCTATTTCCATAATCTGTTTTCTGGAACTACTGCTAATAAAGAATGCTTTCTTGAGTTGGAGCCTACAGTGAACTTTTCTGGGTGTGGAAAGAAGGTGATGTCCTGTATTGCCCTAGGTATTCTGCTTCTGTGCATTAAACCTGTTATGTTAAACCTGAAACAGTGCAAGAGAAAAATGAGCACATAAGGCTAGTCTTTCTTAAAGTTATGAAGACAGCCAGTGTTGGGTGTCATGCACATATATTGCATCTCACAGTATGTCTATCACTGTGTTTTCCAGGTCTGCCAATTCTATATTATAATTTCCACAAGTTTCTTGTGTCTTTTGAACTGACTTACCTTGCCCAAGTTGAAGGATTTGGATTCCTTTTTTATTATTTTATTATTTAAGGCTTCAAAAATCAAATGAACAAAACCAAGACACCTCACTTCCTACAAGGGTTTAGTTGCCTAGCTATTTATATATGATGACACAGTAATGCTTCTGCTCCAGATAAGGTGGAGATCCTGTGGCATATGTGACAGTCCTACACTGCTCTCTGCAACTGCTGAGCAACCTGTAAATGCCATCTAAATGGACAACACAGACGTTTCTCCTTAGCACCTGAATTTACACCTGCCACCTACATTAATGACACTGAATCCCACCTTTTGTGCATCTGAAAGCACCTGTCCATAGTAAGCTGGGGGCACAATGAGAATCCAAAATCTGAATTTTCAGGTTTCTACACAAACACGCATTCCTGCTTTGTTTTATGATACAGAACTGCTATAAGCGTACCAGACCAACCTAGTATAAGCACATAGAAGTAAGGAGCATTAAATGCCTGCTGCAGTATTTCAACATGCAACTGAATAATTTGTATGCATAAGCATGACAAGACAACTGGTTGCCTGTATTGCTGTTACCCCTGTTCAGGGATTTTACAGACAGATGTTCTCAATCTTAGCCTAACACCGGAGGGAAAATATTGCTCTGTTATCTTTTAACAAACTTGCTTTTTATGACAACAGTTATTGCACTCCAGTCCTCAACTTACTCCAACAATCCCCAAGCTTCAGGTTTTCTGTTGTCTGGCTGTACCTCAGAGATGCAAAGCCAATTGGAAACAGAAGGCATGGTGATTTAAGCAGAAGTCTGATTGTATAAATCAGGGAATAAGCACACAGAAATGTTAGAGCTGTATATTTTTTACTATCACGTCAGATAGACCAATTTCTGTATGCTGTTTGGGTAAATGGACTAGAAAGAACCCCCATGCCCACTTGCTGCATTTTTTAAACAAATCTGTTTGTCAGGAAAGTATAAAAACAACAAGAACAAAAAAAAACAACAAGTCTCATGCAGCAACAAGAAAAGACCTCATGTAGGAAGATTTCACGTGCACTTTCACAGCTTGTGCTATCAGCAAGTCTGAGTGGAGACCACCAAGAGCACATGGAGCCCTTCACAGCCACCACAGTCAGACCTTGCTGCACTTTTGAAGTCCCCATTTATTTAAAGTTTGCCTATCAAAGCGTTGTGTTTACTTGGAATTTAATAAGATTTGGAAATACAGCTCTAAATTAGAAACTATAATCCCATTACTTTGTCCTTTAGTATGTTTGTTTGTTTAAGACTGCAGACCTTCACTCTCAGCATCCATAAAGAACTGTGTTCAGATCCAGGCTTACAATTCATCTCTGGATACTTAAGGCAGAAGAGAAAATAACGCAGCTGCAAGTTATGAGTGCTATACACTTCCCCTCTCCTTCCATTCACTTCTGTTTCTGTTCTAGTTGAGTATCATGGCCCTGCACCACCAAGTCTTGACACAGGGACATATATATTTAATATGTAATACTCAGGCACTGAATTCTTAAGCAGTTTCAGATGAACAACGTGCTCCAGTGAGGTATTGAGCACTTCTTTCCTGCACAACCTGTGCTGACCTAAAAGCTATCGTCCATGCTACTGTTTCTCCAGAACCATTCCCAAATGCCTTGAACTCTTACCTGCTATTACTGATATCAACTTTGATCTTGCTGTGTTTCTACTCCTCCAAGCATGCCATGAAAGCAACATTCCTGTATTCGTTTTCATTCAAAATCAGCTATATTTCAAAGCTCTGATGTCATCAAGACAACTTTATATCATCTCCAGTGAAATATATCTGCTCAGCAGATGTGAAATGGATCTTTTGTTTTACTACTCGGTTTAAAGTCAGCCACAGAAGTAATTCTATGAGATGGTGTTATGTAATGATGCACAGGTATTTGTCTGTCAAGTCTTAAAAAGCCATAACCTTGCAGTTGATGTCCTGTTTAAGGTAATCTAGCAGTTTTTAGCACACGTTGCTCTAGCAATATGGGAAAACCAAAAAGAGGGCTTTGTATTGCCATTTCACCCCAGTAGGCATCTTGGTAACTTCCTAAATAGCTTGATTTCCAAGAATGAGGACAGCACCCCTGGAACCATCATATCCAAGGACTCCAGTGTGAACAAGAAATCACACCTGAAGAACTTTGGTTTCCAGGACCTGTTTTTCTTCTTTCGATTATTTGTATTTCATTGAGTTTTGTACAATGTAAAAGCAAGTAGACAAATTGAGAGCGTTAACTGAAGTACATCAACAAAGAAATGCAAAGGGGAAGAGAAATTAGAGCACAGAAAGGTGGGCAATGCCAAGTTTCTCCAATCTGACTGTTACTACTACTTTGCAAGTTTCAAAATTCACCTTTAATTATTTTTTTTAAGCCAACAGTAGGAAGGTCTCATTTTAAATTAAACAATGGAAAATGTAATCTTACTTCCATTTTCTCTGTAATCCCCAGGCTACAAGGCCTGTCTTCTGTCAGTAGCTCTCTAGCTGCATGAAATTATCCCGATGCAGATATATTTTAGCAAGGCAGCTGAAATCAAACATAGTTTACAGGG
The DNA here is from genome assembly GCA_023055505.1 of Callipepla californica brunnescens. Lineage (NCBI taxonomy): Eukaryota > Metazoa > Chordata > Aves > Galliformes > Odontophoridae > Callipepla > Callipepla californica. The sequence goes on along the minus strand of JALIRH010000001.1, from coordinate 105,909,776 downwards.
CTCAAGTGTCTTCTACAAGAATCAGTCACTGCAAGAACAGAAGCTTTAACCTGGGAGCATCACTGAACAGGAAAGCTCATGATGCCTGAATACACTTTCCATCAAATCCCAAATTGAGTATTTTAATTACTACTTTTCCCAGAAACCAAAGGAAAATCACAACATCAATTGCCATGGTTTGGGCTCTCCTGGTGTAAAAGTTCTGGCATCAAGATGCATTTCTACATGTAACAAGGGTTTTAAAACACCAAACTTGAGAAGCCAGAAAAGGAGGCATTCTCAAGGTATTCTCAAGTGCTCATCACTGTTTAATTAAATTTAATCTACTCCTGAACATAGGCCTCTCCAACATTTATGTCCAGATATTCTGTGCACTGAAGCCTCAGTATCATTTCTCTCTCTGACATTTATAAAGTCTCAGGATAAAAAAAGTTATGATGAAGCCCCAGCGCTTCACTGCTGCAAAGTTCATTTACATAAGTCTTATTACTGTTATTCCTCAGGTGTTAAAGCTTCCTTGAAATAAAGCAGACACAGTAACAAAGGTATAACTGACAGTCTGTCATATTGACCGATGTGCTTTTTGATTCAACTTTATAAATATTTACTCAGTGCAATCCTTTAGAAGATCAAGTTAGAATGTAGTTCAAGTCCAAATCCCCATTTCATTATAATGCTAAAAGAATATTCCCTATACACTGCACATCCAAGCAGGAAGTTCAGGTAAATACTAAGCTTGTCCAGAGTACTGGGGAGCAATCAGGAACATAAAACATGCACTAGCAGCAGGGCAACAGTGGTTCAATGCCCAGCACTGCTATCTCAAGCTGAAGAATGGACTCCCTCGGGGAGCTTCTTTCATACCATAAATTGATCAGTGCTCCAGAGCCACATGGCAGAAATGCAAAATAACTCAGCTTTCTTTTCGTAAAGCTAAAAAGAGAATTAGAGGCCTCTTCTCTCATCCCCTTCAGACCTGTGGTATTCCCAAACTGAGGTCTCTTCAGTTCGCAGTCAATTTGGCTAGTTTTATATGGTTTTGCCGGTAAAGTTCCTCAAAGCCACTAACAAAGCAAACTCACCATAGGAACTACAAACAAACTGAACTCTTCCCACTCTGCTGCGGGTCTAGCAATTTCTTCTTTTTGTTCCTTAATCTCCCACAAGCCTTACACTTGCTCTCAACTTGTACATACACAGAGGAGTTAGCAGTGCATGAGGCTGAAGCCAGCTGTATATTTGCAGTGTTGGATGAAACTGATTGCCTCCTCTACTCAGGGAAGTCAATAGAGCCGAAAGCTCACATCTCTCAGCACAGCACACAGCAGAACTGAACACAATCAGCAAAGAGAAGGAAACATCTGACCTTACATCCTCAGAGCAGGCTTGCATTTTATGCATCATATAGCAACATCTAATAAAACGCCTCCCCACAGAGAGATGATTAAGCTACCTCAGGCTGCAGGTCCCAGAGGCCTTCACCTCCCTTCAACCTCTTGCCCAGCTTCTCACAGAGTAGAATGTAATTTAGCTCTCCACTGAAAGTTCAGCACCAAATGTTGTACTTGTCAAGACCATAATAAATGAAGCAAAGGTACTATGCTGCAATATTTGATAAGCAGGACTTTCAAAAACAACACTTAAAAGCCAGTACTAAAAAACATAAGTTATGATCAGCCAAAATCAAGTTAAGGGCCATTTCAGAAAGTTACGCATAAGACAAATTTTAATTATAACTACAAGCATGAAAAAATTCCCTCATAACTGTGAAGGCAGCCTCTTCAGTAGGACAAGAACACACTTGTGAGATTTCAGGACGAGTGAGGATTTAAGACTGGCAGAAAAACAGGCTAATGAAGTGGAATACAAACAAGGACTGGATTCTTACAGAATAGAAAAAATGACTTCTTGCATTATTTTACGAATGAAGAACTACTGTATATCAGCCAACTATCCTGCTCACCCACCACAGCAATACACTGCCATGATTTTGACAGCAGGCTGTAATCTATACTGAAATTAAAACAGCCAAGGTTAAAGCTAATTCAGAAATAGTCAACAGAAGAAAATTTACATGAGTTAATGGAGAATATCTGTTCTCTAAGAGCCTAACACCATGCATAAAAGATGACTGGACCCTGAGGGAGCTGGATATTCACACACTGACCACAATATAATTCACTGAATAGTAAAACATTACTTACCCACTATCTGCTAAAATATACCTAACTGGTTGCCTAGGTATAAGTTGCTAACTAGGATGCCTAATTTTCTGACTATTAACCTCATTCATGACTGTTTAATTGTAGAAATAGAAAAATGAATATAACCACATATGGAAATATGTAAACAAAACTTCCACAAACAGTGTAGAATTTGCTTTATCAGCCCAAGTGACCAACCCATAGAGTTCATGTTCCTCTTGTATCTAAAGAGGCAACAAGAAACAATGAGAAAGATCCCTTCCTGGCCCTTCTTAAATTTAGATTGTAACTTGAAGCATGAGATCAAACTCCTACCTAAGAAACATTGTGTTGATTTCATAACATATTCAACCTCCTTCAAAACCCAGTTTGATTACCTGACTTCTTCAGGCAGTAAATTTTACAAAATATAAGCATTTATATTTTAAATATTACTAAATCAATTGACCTGATTAATTTTATAATTTCACTGGTACTGCAAGGCAACGCAACAATTTGTAAATGGGCAACAGGAAAAACTATCTGCTCTTTTCAATAACTAAAGCCAACAAATTTCAGTTTTTCCTTTTAGAACAAAACAACTTGAGGATTAAGCACCTTTAAAGCCCATCCCCCCTTTTGTTACTCCTACCTCAATAATATACAAAACCACATTCTTGTAGAAGCAGTAGAGAATGCACTTGGTAACTCGATTGTAACTCCAAGCTCCATGGACCAACAACAGCTTCTCCAAATAGGAAAACTGAAAGACAGAAAACATGTTTACATGTGAAGAGCTGTTCAGTAAGAAAGTTAAAGAGTAAATTCTCCCAGACACCAAAAAAACCCTCAGATCAGCTGAAGTACAATATTTGAATATTTCAGTAGCACACATATACAAAATATATGTCCTGACACTTAATATTTACTGAGAGTCTTTTCTGGCAACAAAACCTAAGAAACACACAAAATGTGTCACCTTTAAACAGCAAAAAGCCTTCAATTAGTATTGCTGCCCTGGTAATAAAATCAAGCAAGGTTAATATAAGCCACATGGATTATGAATAAATGTAAACTCTACATTACATGGTCAAAGATTTCTCTGTTTGAGGGCTTATAATGCTTAGGACAATCTCTTTTTTCTGTGTAAAATTAATAATCTCATCACTAGAACTGTTATGAGCTGAAATAAAACGTACAAAGGAAACAAGCACAAAATAGATGCATGCAACTTTTAATAGAGCACAGACACTTATCAGTCCACTAAATGTATGCAACCATATTATAAACCATTTTAGACTGTATAAAGGAGGAGCCCAAAAAGACAAGTAAATGAATGAAGTGATTGTAAAAACGGTTACCTTATAATGCTGATGTGAACCACTGACACAGCTGGTTTTTTTTTGTTTTAATATATATATATGGAAGTTGTCTCCCAGTGCAGCCTAGGAAATGGGTAATCCCTAGTCTTGGCTTTGTCAATAAACTTTTTTATGGCCTGTAGCTCTCCTCTTTTGTCCGGTTATAAAGGGATCAAACTGGGGGCTACATTTACTGTTCAGCACGTGTGAATCTGAAGGGTTCTTGGACAAAAAGGCAACACTACTTGCTTTGCTTCCTTTTCAATGGAGGAACTTGACAGTAAAGACTGACTTAGTAAAAGTAGATTCTAGCTCAGTCATTTTAAAAACTTACTTGAGACTTTGAAATTTGGTAATGAATTAGAACTGTCATGAGAGAGCTCTGCTCCCATGATTTCTAGCACAGAAATCACTGAACCACAAATCCTCTAAGAACAACCTTTCTGACATGCATCAGCAACATGGCTTTGTTAGGATATGCCAGCAAGAGAGGAGAGAAAATAAAAGTGACTGGAAGCTTCATGGTTCAGTCTCTTCCCAGCCTGAATCAGAAGTAGGACACTTAGAAGGGAGCAGGTAATGTATGAGTCACCTACTGCCTTAGTTAATCTGCAGCATTCTTCTAACTTTATTCCTCAAAACTCCATGACAAAACATCAGCAATGATGGGAAGATTCCCATCACATCCTGACTAGACCACCCCCCAACACCTCCTGTAGAGAACAGAGAGGCAGATGCCCCCTAAAAAATTCCCTTTCTGCTGAATCTGAAGAGTGACAGTTTCAGATGTGGCTCCTCCTGCAGTTCAAGGTTGGACAAATCCTACCATTAACTGCTTTTTAACCTCCATAGACACAATGAATCCAGTGAGAGACACCAGTAGTTTAAATAAAGCAATTCCAAGCCTGGTTGCACTTATGAGTGCAACTGCACTATTAAGATGTAGCAAGGAATTCAATTTTTGATGCTGATCACTGAAATGATGTAAATGCACAACTACTGGCACATTCAAGTGACCGTGGGTACTGGGCCCTTCCAAGATATTGTATTTGTTTGGCACTGCTACATGCAAGGGTTTTTAAATAATTTCTAGAAAGAAACATGAACTCTTATCTAAGGAAGAAGTTACTCCAGTTCAGAAAAGGTATCATTCTCCAGACACCAGATGCTCTCAGGATTAAGATGATAAAGCTGTTTACTGGGGAAGAAGTTTTTTAATTCTACTACTCTCTAAGTCTCTCTAAGCAGTTAGGTCGTTTGATTTGGGAATTCTCTAAACATGGATCACTGGTGTAAGATCATTTAAAGGGGAAAGGATGATTCGAGCAGATGCTCCTTGTACCTGTAGAAGTTATTTGGAAGAGAGTCAGATATAAGTTACCTTTTTATTTTTGTCTGGTTTGTGCTTTGATTCCCCCTGGAATCCTGAACGAGTTCATATTGAGACTTTCTCTTCCATGAGTGCCTACTTCTGGCACCACTGTATTTGAAATCTCATTTGAACATGAGATGCTACATTATAGCGGTCGTTTTAAATTACTCAATAAGAACATACACTGCCTTCAAGGCATGCACACACAGTAACACTTCAGTGGGAGTTATATGTCTTCACTGAAAGAAGTATACCCCACGGAGATCAAGTTTTCCTTTTGAACATTTTTTTGAAACATAACCATGCACTACTAGTCCACTCAGCAAGAGGGATTCTTGGACATCTTTTCTAACATAAACCTTTCTTAAATAATCAAAAAAATACAGTTCCATAGTATTCTACTAATTTTTGAAAATTTAAACTCTGCGCTGGTGTGACCAGCTCCTATTTCACATGGAACTAGGAAGATTCATTGCTATTGTCATTAACTCCCTGACTGGAATTTAAACCAAGAGCAACTTATTTCCCTAACTTTGACATTACGTCCTAAGACATGGGTTTTCTTTTTGGCAATTTGGAAGCAAGACATGATGTTGCTGCCACTAATGCAAAAGAAATTAAGCGTGTAGGACATGCTATTTGCCCCTTTGTGGACAAAGTTCTCACTGCTTCTGCTTGCTTATTAAAATGGAAGTAATAAGTGATCTGAGGAAATGTAAGTAAAGAGCATGCAATTAAGTTATGCAGCAGAAGCAATATACAACATACAGAAGCTAGAAAAAAAGTATCATTACAGGATACCAAAGACTATGCCTATGGCAGTTCCTATAATTTTATACACTGTTTATAATGGAATAAGCCATTGGTGAAACAGCCCGAAATTTTCAAGATGAATTTAGAAGGTGATAGTTATTCAAACCTGGAATGCATGATGCTTCATCTGACCACACAAGGCAATACAGCAATAATATAAGGATGCCACTTGGCTTCACAGCACAGTTAGCACATCAAACAGTTATCTAAATAATAATGATAATATTATACCTTTTCAAAACCTCACCTTCTACTGAAGCTATCAGGAAAAAGTAACACTTTATATCAATTGGTAGAACAATCTGGCTATACCCTAGCAGACAGAAACAGCAGCTGATGCTCAGAGATAACTGAAGAGTCAGTGGATCATCTCTGCTTCTTGCCAGCTCTCATTCCTTCTTGCCCTATGATCTCTCTCTAAAATAACATAGGGAACCTAAACTGTAAACAGTATTCAGAAGATGTCTGTCTACTGAAGTATCTCCTTCCTTACTTATGCTTTATATAGCCTGACTGAGTCCTACAACTCAGTTCCTTCAATGAAACAAAAAAAGGCTCTTCTACTTTCCTTTTTATCTGAAGTAATCAGGGTCGAATTTCATAGGGAAGCACTCACTCAAATCACGTTCAAAATAACATACCTAAAATGAAAACATTGCCCAACTCTTCAGGACTGTGAACAATTCTTGATATGTTATGGGAGCAGAAGGAATATAAAAGGGGAACATGACCTCAAAATAAGAATTTCCAAACAGCCACACTCTTACACACCTGCTTGTAATGCCTATTCATAGAAAGGGAAAAGGACTTTCACAAGAGAGATAAGTTGCACTTAAAAGTATGTCTGCTTAAGCATCACAAAGTGCCTTTCCCTGATTACTGAAGAGCCAAGCCATTACATAGCCAAGCAGGAGGAAACTGAAGATTCCAGGGAGGACAAAGCTTTGCTGTGAAGAATACAGAAATCAAAACAATGGACTCCAAACTATACCACAGATATCTATTTTAGATGCTGCCTTGAAAAGGAAATGATCTGAGATCTGCCCAGCTCTAAGGTCAAGAGAAGACATCGAGCACCATGTGGCCACACAGTGGGGTTTCTGACATAGGATATGGCAATTGGATTTTTTTGCCTCTGACCTGTGCAATGGCATAATCCGAGCAATTGGTTGCCTGCATGCCCTCGTTGCCACTGATCCCTACTCCGACATGAGCGGTCTGGATCATTCCCACATCGTTGGCACCATCCCCAATGGCAAGTGTTATGGCATTCACGTGTTTCTTTACCATGTCTACTATTTCAGACTTCTGTAGAGGAGATACTCTGAAAAGGAAAGAAAAATGTGTCAGTTTCTCACATGCTGAGTTATGTGCCTTTTCCAAAAGGACAGCTGTCACCTACATTTAGAATTTATCAAAGGGCAGTTGCTGGAAAGTTTCTTTATTCAACAACTGAGCCTCAGAACCTGTGCCAAACCATTTCAGAAAGAGAAAGCAGCTTTAAAAATAATTTTGCATTTGCATAAAATATGAGAAGATAACGATTAAAATAAGACCAAGCAAACGTGAAACATTTTCAAGTTTTTCTTCCACCTCTGAGCCCCATCTGAGGCACTCTGGTGTAAAACAGAGGTATCATAATGGGAACTAGAGAAGGGATTTTCCTCTCCAGCAACCATAGTTTACAGTTCAACAGTGCATCTCCATTCAGAAGGAGGAAGACAAGATAATGAATACTCAGAGAATAAATCCATCTGAAGTGCCTTTAGTTGCTGGGAACTATTTTCCCACTTGCGAGCCCATCTTCTCACCCTGACTGCCTATTTTCTATCAGAAACAAACAAACAAACAAAGGCTTTCTCCCTGATTTTCCCTACTTCCTGCATGATGGTACCATCCCAGCTTCAGTGATGATATCAATTCCAATTCAAAACCGGCTGAATTAAAAAACAAACCATCAAACACCAAAATACTACCACGTATAACTCTCATCAGGATTTTAGGCAGTTACAATAACCTGATCCTTCTCTCATTTTTATATCAGTTTCAGTTTGATAAAAATTCATGGAATTCAATGGTGTCTAAACCAAGGAAGTGGAAAAATAAGCAGGACTAGGTCACTAAATTAGATGAGACATTCAAAATGTGTTTTTTTCTATGAAAAAGGTGGATCAGATTACCAAATCATATGAGGTATTCTGGAAATACCTACACGTAGATTAAATATTTCCATTCTAAGCCCATCTGTACAAACAACTTTAATCCCTTTCCCCATCAGTTTTACTTAAAGTTCCAAATTATTTTTTATTCCCTCAAATAATGCTTTAGACATAACTTTCCACATCTCAAGTCACCCACACAGCACTCAACAAAATGAATGTAACTGATACCTGAAAGCTTTACTGTGAAAATGGGGGAGAAAGGAGAGCTTGGGGAATGGGGAAAATGGAGGCTTTTTATATGACAATTTTTTCAGAGTCCAAATCTCATGAGAACAACTCATACACCTTTCACAGAATCACAGAATCATTAAGGTTGGAAAAGACCTCTATGACCACAAAGTCCAACTGTCCACGTACTATCAATAGTGCCACTAAACCATGCCCCTAAGTACTACATCTCCCCTTAAACACCTCCAGGGACAGTGATTCTGCCACCTCCCTGGGCAGCCTGTGCTAGTGCCACACCACTCTGTCTGAGAAGAGATCTTTCCTAATATCCAACCTGAAACTCCCCTGGCACAACTTGAGGCCATCCCCTCTCGTCCTGTCACTGCTACCCATGAGGAGAGGCCAACCCCCCCTCACCACAGCCTCTTTTCAGTCAGCTGTAGAGAGCAATATGGTCTCCCCTGAGCCCCCTCAGCCCCCTCTTCTCCAGACAAGAACCAGATCTGTTTGTTGTACGGCAACAGAAATACCCATTAATTATCAAATAGACTGAATGCCCAAATATAAACAAATTTATGAACAATTACCTAATGCATACAGAACATGCTTTTTACCCTCTGCATCAAATGAAGCTCTACAGTCATAGTTAGGTAACACCCAGTTAAAGAACAACTTCAATATATATAGTAAAAAAGACAACTAAATGAGTGATAGTAAAAACTAGAAATACGCATTAAACACCAAAAGTCTCTCTGCATTCTGTTTAAGATGAAATCTAAAGTAAGACTTGAGTGCCAGGAGTTACTTGATTGCAGTCATTTGTTCTAACTGAACTCTTGCTAACAAGCACCTTCTTGGTTCCCCCTCTCCATCCAATACATCATCACTCTCCTGGGAACGCACTTTGCTGTACAAAGTCTAACTACAAAAGTTGTGAATTGAGATGGCCGCCCATTTCCTGAGGGGCTTACACCCCTCCCAACACACTCTCTGCTCCCAGGTCCCTTCTGCTCCTGGTAATCTGTTTGGTACCAACACCGCCCTGGATGACATTAATCCCCTTTAGCCAGATGATCAGAGCTGCAGTTCATTTCCCACATTTGATAGGCTGCCTACATGAATAAGAGGAAGATTATAGCGTAGGACACGATTAACCTGAAGCTTCCCTCAGGTGGTGTCATGGAAGAGGAGGAGGAAAAGCCAAGTTCACAAAGATTCTTGGAGAAATAAGTAAGTTCAAAGTAAAAAGTGCAAGGAAAAAGCCAACTACTTTGGAGAAAAATTTTGCAGCAACATGCAACTACTGGTAATTATCATTTTGGTGGAAAATCCCTGTCTTTCACTGCAGAGCTTACAGCAGCAATATCAGGATGGATGTAAGCCTTTCCTTGATATATACCCAAATAAGAATTAAGATGTGCGCAAAACATCAGCTGCATCACAATCTTCTGCTTACTCATGCATTACCTAGCCAGCCAGCAATGTCTCACACAACAGCTTTAAAGTGAAACTCAAAGGCTTTCACCGGAAGCATTTATGCATAAATTATTTTTATTGTCTCTGCTCCAAATTATCTTTCAAAACAGAGATAACCAACTTAGCCTAGACCAGGTCTCTCTTTTAAGCATATTCCAGGGGAAAGGAAGTCAGAGCTCAGATACCATCCTTACAGGTGTGGGAAGGCACTCATGAGAGTGCTCTCTTGAGAGTGTAAGAGCTGGTATGGAAAACGGAAGGTTCCCCCAAGTCTCAAACCTGCTTGGTCTTTTCTTTAACAGATCACTATAGAAAGCAGCCTGCATCCCAATGAGATGACAGACACTTTGATGTCGCATTTATTCCCCCAGTTGGGGATGGGTGAAGGCAATCAGAATGCAAACCACTGTGTCCTGGAAAGGTCAAGCACAGCCCAGAGCCAGGGGCCCTCAGAAAGACATGGACCTTGTTACTTTCACGTCATAAGGAAACCGTGGAAAAATGTAAAGTTCAGAAGTTCTCAAGTAATGTGCTCCTGTATTTTTACTATCAGCAAATACTTTAATTAAGATTCCCCTTTTAGTAAGAGGAAGTTCAAGGAAAAGCAGCGCAGGGCACCACACAGAGCAGGGATAACACTGGTGGGCACACAGCACACTGGAAGTGGCTTTCCCGACTTCTGCAGAGGAGCTCCCAACAGCTTTAAAACCCTCACTCTGCTCTAATTCAATCAATCCATTTAATTTCTCCATATTTTTCGCAATCTGACAAGGGATCTATTTCTCTCACTCCCAAAATCCACCCTGCACATCATGAGGGATACAGCTACAAAGGCAGTGGGAAGGACACAGCACAACCAGCCCCGTCACACAGGTCAGCTCCATGCTCCACGTGGTACTACTACTGCTGAGAAGTCAAGAAGAACTCAGTCTCAGCACGTCTGTACTTATTGGACCGTTACAGGTATGTAACAGCAATTGACGGCAACTGTAAATAATACTTCTCACAAAAGCCCTTAAGCTACAGCTGCATCATAGCAGATGCTTTAAAGTGTACAGAGAAACCACAGATGGGAAATGTAAGTGCAGTATTTTAGTAATGATGGGCTTTTGTTTATCACATTTAAGTCTGAAGCACCCATTGAAGAGGAGGTCCTGCTGCAGTCAGTAGTATATAAGAAAGGCATGATCAATATAGAACAAGGTCAGGTGATTTATAAGAGATCACCTTATAAGCAAACTGTATTATGAGGTCATCTCCCTCCTCTGCTTGCAAGGCCAGCAGCCCCACAAGACCCTCTACACCCAAGCAAGGCACAGCTTGATGCTGCTTCTCTGCACTCTATTCTTCTCCCTCTATGCATTGTTTTTTTTTAAACCAAGGAGACTGGACCAGTTCTGTTGCAAACTGCATACTTCCCTCAGCCCAAATTCAATGAAATATACTCTTAGCTAAAACTTTCTTACTAACACTAAACTTTTAATCTGTAAAAGAATGAGGAAGGCAAAGTAGGAAGTTGTTTCAAGTATTACCTCCTCCTGCTTCCAGGCTGTACCAAGGTTTAATACAGACATTAATGTCTTTAACACGAAGCATTAATTTGATATTCTGCTTCCTTGAAATGCCTCATTAATGCAACACAAAAGGCTCTCAAAAGCCTATCTTTATGACACTGAGCATGATTTTACCCTGTTCTATCGTAAAATGCTTCAGTACCTCAAAATGCTCAGTGACCTCATCTTCAGTATAGGCAGAGAAGGGAGACAGCCCAGAAAAGGCCGAGAGCTATCAATAATATTGACAGTTAAGCATACACACTGATCCTCTGAAAGAGGAGCAAGGTAAATTAATGCACCACTGAAAGTAAGGAATGTTACCATGACATCATATGTAGCAGCTTTAATTAGATATCGATTTCTTTTGACACACACCAGTGTGCAGATTTCAAACACATGTCATTCAAAGAAGAGATGGTCTTGGATTACATCTGATACTGTGAGGCATCTTGCTCAGACCTATACTGACAGAGTAATCTGTGCAGAAGGATAAGCAACAAAGCACTCACATACATGGACCCAAAACGTGCATTACACTGAATGCTTTTTATTTACAGAGCACTCCAAATGTGCTCCGCTTGCTGACAACTATGTTTCACAGGGACTGGCTGTGGAGCAGTACTTCCATCTCAAGTCAGATAGATTACTTTGCTGTTTTGTAGGAACTATCTGCCTGCTCACTTACTGCTGTCTCTAAAGCTGTTAGTGCTTCCAAAGGAGACATCTCTATCTACTAATCACAGCACACTCCTTTTATAGTCAATGGAGAGACACTGGCACTTCGGGAGTGCAATCCATCTGTCCTGTTTTAGATATATAATGGTACAGTTCTCCTCCTCTTAAAAGTTCCCTTTCCTCCCTCTAGCATAGTCAAGGGGCTAAGAAAGAAAAGCTCACATGAAGATGATTGCAACAGACAAAATGAAACCCAACTGATGTTACAGCAGCGTTAAATACTACCCTGGTGCACAAGCTTTTACAGGGGACAGAACACGTCCTCCCCCCCATCCACATTGCTGTTGAACAAACTGATCTGCAATGTCCTCCCCTGTCTTCATCTTACAGTTTTCACCTCTTGACTGCACTCTAGCTCTTGCCACACTATTCTCCTGATCCCATCCCTTCTGAGCACAGGCAACTCAGACTTATCAGCTCTACCACAGCTTCATTATGCTTGCCAGCTGCAAGCACACCTCTGCGTGCTGTGGTCATAGCTCCTGAGTAGATCATCCTCCAAACTGCCTCACTGGCACAATTTAATCAGACTAATTTCAGGATTATTTTCAAACACACACACACACAAAAAGTTTACATCCTGTTTTACTTACCAGGAGTCTCTCTGCATCTTACTGTAATCAAAAAGCCTTGCTTCAGTTTTTTGACCCGATATGCTGGTCATTCCTGGCTTTTTGAATGATTTATTAACTCTGAATTTCATGTTATCCAGGACAGGATTTTTAATGCTGAGAGAGGCTCTGTAACACCACACCCCTCTTCCCCTCCCCGCCATGCACATCCTCATAGAATACTTTGCAGTTCTTTTTAATGTAACAGGTACCAAATAATCCCTCCTGCTTTACTTTAGTTATAATAGAAATTTCTTCTCAGTATCATAGAATCAGAATCATTAAGGTTGGAAAAGACCTTTAAGATCACCCTGTCCAGCCATCAGCCCATCCTCACTATGTCCCTCAGTGCCACATCCATATGGTTCTTGAACACCTCCAGGGACAGCACCTCCACCACCTCTTTGGGCAGCCTGTGCCACTGCCTCACCACTCTTTATGAAGAAGTTTTTCCTAATATCCAACCCAAACATCCCTTGGCACAAATTGAGGCCATTATCTCTCATCCTATCTATATAAAATATAAGGCTGCCTTTGTAGTTACAAAGCCACTGAATTACACAGTCTTCTGTGTGTGACTGAGGGGGAGGAACCCCACAAACTCATTTGTTACCTTTTTATCACAAAACCAAGAATTATTATTTATTTTTTTAACTACCACTAGAGAATTACCAACTCGCATTCCATTATTTCCTCAATTCATTCATCACTCAGTTGCCACAGAAATGATCTCCAAAGGGTAAGGACTACGAAATCATCCCCATAAGCTGGATTCACTGTATTTAGCAGTGTAACACGATGCACAGTGCCAGAGCGAATGCAGGGTTAAGTTTCAAGTCAGCATCTTCATCCCCTTTGATATCCCTGTGCCTGTTACTCTCAATTGCCATTCTCCCCGCCTGCTTTACATACAGGGTGAAGATAAAACAAGAAAAACCTATTTTGGGAAACGAATCGTTTGGAAAGTGATGAGTTGGCACAAACATGGAGTTGAACGGGAGACTGCTTTGCATTTTTAACTATAACGGTCACTAGTGGCAACAGTTATAATACATTTTTAAAGTGAAACTAATGTATCAAATTATTTTTGAGCTTCCCTCACCCCAAGCTGATTAAGGCACTTTCATTTCCATGCTAATCAGGCTGAGCAGTTCACATGCAGCAGAGAAACGTCTCTTTTCCTAATGACAGAGCAAAAACCTGTCAGTCTGAAGTAGAGTAGTGTCTTCATAACCTTCAGCACACACACAAAGAGGAGCACACAGGTTTCACAGCACAGATGCTCACTGAATTTTGTAACACTTGGGGAAATTAGGTGACAAGAGCCACTGTGGCCACTATTTGGCCCCTTGACCGTGGAGTGAGGCCAACATGGAACCACAAGATCCCCTCTGAGCGCATCATGAGAGCCCTGTGGCAGTACTGAGCACAGTGCAGGCAGATACAGCTACAAGATGCCATCCATGCTCCAGACAGCGCTACCACAGCAGGACCAACCTCACACCTAAGAAATGCTTGAGGGGGAAGAAAATGCAGTGAGACATAGCTAAGAGATTGGAGATAGTTTGCTATTTCAGTGTTCCAAGCACCGACAGGTGTATCTCTTCATTTGGAGAGCTAGTAACCCTGTATGACTCATTTTCTTCCCCCTCTGAAAAAATAACTCCTGGAATTTAAAATGAAAACATACGTAAGTGACTGACTTGCAACTATGAATTATTTCCCAAAGGCACAGGCACTGTGAATGGCATGCTCCTGAAATAGGTAGGCAGTTCCCGGGAGGTTATCTTACCCAGCAATTATCAGTATGTCATGCTGAGGGGTCATTAACCACCACAAAAATGCTGCATGGAGGGGCATTTTCCATTTCAGAATTATCAGCACAGCTAAGTCAGAATGCTGTCGTGAAGAAAGGTGAGCCCCCTCCACATTCTTTTCACGACAACATTCGAGGCCAAGGTGTTTCCCACCCTTCTCCCTGGAGTCTGGTCTCTAAGGTTTGGGTCCCTAAGCCCTCAGATGTATAGAAAAAAAAAAAAAAAAAGGGAGGGATTTCTAGTTTTAAAGCTCTTAACAGTTGGGGAAGTTGACCACGAAGGTGTTCACAGTGAGATTATTAAAAACAAAAGCAAAATGGCCACTTCTAGACAGAAAAGATATTGGTATCTGAAGGCTGACTGGGACGAGCTCCCTTTTACTTCTGTCTTGGTGAACTATTAAATCTGGACTCAGTTCAAAGCTAGGTTAAATATTAACTTAGAAAAAACATTCAAAGCATGCTCACTATGCGTGAGGGTGGTCAAACACAAAGGGGCTCCCAGCAGAGTGGCTGCTGCCCTCCAGGCCTGTCAGTGCTCAGGGACGTTTGGACAAAGCCCTCCGGATGTGCTTTAATTTCTGGTTAGCTCTGCAGTGGGCAGTTGGACCCATGATATTTGTAGGTCCTGTTCAACAGAACTCTTCTGTTCTCTACTAGAGTATAAGTTGCAAGGAAGAATATTTAACAACAGCCTCTAAACCTCAGACTCTCTCCAAGCAACATAGCTGAAGGAAGAAGGAAGGAAAGAAGGGGGAAATAATTTTAATATTCCAGAACACAGTCAGACTGACTCTAAGAATTGCAAGTCAGATTGACTCTCAGCATTGCAATTATCTAGAGTAGAAAGGTGCACTTACTGTATACAGTCATCATCTATATTAATTAATGAGACCATATTTACACCAGAAAATTCTATAATAACATCTCTGCCATTCGGGCATTCATGGGACACAACCACCCCTCTAACACAGATTCAGTGCATACCTGTCCTGGCAAGGACAAGCTGCCCAATGAAGACCCCCACTCTGGGGACTGGACACAGCCATGTGGGATTTGTCCCAGCACACTGTGGTTTGCTCCTCTAGTGGCTCTGGAACCATCACCCCCAGCATCCATGGTTCTCTCCTTCTATACCATGAAAAGTTTCCTGCAGTCCTATCTGCTTTGCCACAAAACTGAGCATCCTTCTAGGTTTTCAATACATTCACATCTCAGGAGTGCTTCAGAATTCACGTTTAAGCTTCAGAAATGCCCTGCAGTTCGTGAACCAAACAGTGATGAATAGTAGCTACAAAACAAAACAGCAAAACCAAAGAGACAGCACGGTGTATGGAGCACATACTGGTCCCTTGCAACCGAGACTGAAGCTCCTTTCAAAGATCAGGACTCTTCTGCAGAAGAAGACACGAAGCCGATGTCCCACATCACAGGCAGAGTGTGGGAGTGCATCACTTGTGCAGGACAAGCTGCCACAATCCAGAGTCCGTGCTGACTCCTTTGCACTCCCACTTCACAGCACAGGCACAATCTGAAGTGTTTTAACACAAGGGTAAAAACCTAGCAAACTTGCCTCTGGTTTTTTTTTTTTGGTTTTTTTTTGCACACTTGCATTAACTTCTGGATTACGTTTGCAGAATTATGCTTCTTTTTAAAGATTCAAGCTGTCCACCTCACTATTATTAAAAGAAATCTTCAGGGGTTTTGAGAAAAATGCATCAAAAAAACTGCCATTCTCATTTCCTGCATGTGTCTCGACTCTTGGAGGTGATTTTCTTTCGCACATATGATTTTTAGTTTTAGTCTCATCCACGTTTCTGACCACAGAAGCAGCCCTATCAGTACAGACCGAGCACTCCAGGAGTGCAGACAGTCAAAAAAGCACAAGTATTTTGATTAAAAACCCAAACGAGGCCAACAATTTTGCTTCTTGACTTAGTCTGCAATGGAGTACAGAACCAGAAGCCAAGTGTTCACAACGTTAAACCTTTCCATCTTTATTAAAAAGCCACAAAACACCATTGTTAGCGCTAAATAATAGATGCCAGGTCACACTGTTCCTTCCTCCACACCTTTTACTTATGGACAATAAACCAAGCCACCTGAACAGAGATCACAGAGGAGAGAAGAAAAGGAGAGAGCAGATAGGTGCCTTAAGAAAGAAATCCCTTTTCTAATAACTTATGCTCTTCTCAGGTGAACTTCTGGACAACTGGGAGACAGCATGAAGTACCAGCCCGCTACCAGCGACAAGGAACAGAGGATTTTCTGCCTGTTCATTTTTATACCTGATCAGACCAGAATAAGCAAAGCATCCCTGCTATAGCAATTTTAAGTGCTGGACTGCTTCAGATCATTAGTGCCACAGTAATGTTTCGTTGGAGGAAGTCCAAGTTATTAGCGCTGAAAGTGAAGTATCAGACAGAGCTACCTTATTATTGCTCAAGGAAAACGTTCATAGCCTGGACTGCTACTGAAATTGGTACAAAAGACAGACCATGTGATAAAGCTCCTTAAAAAGATACTATGGAAAATAGGTAAGGAGGGGGGAAATTGGTAGGACCTGAACTGATGCTTTTCATGATTCAAGCAAGATTAAAGTTAGAACATATGTGAGAAAAAAAGATGACCTGCCCAGTGCTGAAATATTCATGGGCTCTATAAGAAAGGTGTTTTTTGAATTAGACAGAATACTCCCCATGTATACCAGAGTACATTGGTACGTTAAATAGATGTTTTCTGTATTCCAGCCACGAACAGTAAGTCAGATTGCTCACAGTGCTTTCTATCTAGAGAACAGCTGTAGTAAAGCCTATGCTCATTTGACAACTATAACACGGCTTTCATAGCAGCATTCATCCTTCTCTCAATTTCCACCACACTTTTTTACTTTTTTGTTTGTTTGTTTGCTACTAGATAAGACTTGGAAAGTCAACTTCATGTAAATCTTTCTATTAAATGTTTTTAAATGTCTTTCTATTAAATGTCTTTCTATTAAATAATACGTTCACATATTTCACATGGACAGAATTCAAAACAGTAACTCATTTCCTAAATTGAATGCACCGAGAAAAATCTCACTGCCACAGGCAAAAGGTGAGCCCCTTTAATGTGACCATTCCTGTGCTCCCAGCAAATGGAAAGCCAGTGAGATAAGTTGCAGAAGCTGAATGTAGAACTGATAACATGAAAAGATTAAATTGAAGGACTCAGCAGACACACAACACATTCTTCAAGCTCCTACTAGATTAGCCCACAACACAGGATACAAGGCAGAGAAGAAAAGCTGAAGAAAAAACAGGCAAGAGACAGATCACAAGCCTCCAAAAATCACATGCATGCGCTTATTTTTTTGAAGACAACTGAGTACAGAATTTCATTCAGTCTCCACAGTACAGCTTGTATACTAAATGCCAAAGACGGCCACCTTGCTGGGCTGCCAATATGCATCTCCAGGGTATGACATTTTCCTTCAAGTAAGTTCTGAAAAGCAACTTTCCCTTGTATACATCTATAAGATTGTCTCTACTCATACCGCAGCATTTCACTTTCTTCTCATAGGATCAGAGTTGCACTGTTACAAGTTTGCTGGCAGTGATGTACAAGGCACAGTCAAGGGTTACTACTGCAAACTCCAGGACTCAGAAACTCTAACATGAAAGTGTCAACACACTCAGTTCATGAAGATGAAAAGATATTACATGAGCAGGTCTCCCATGAGTATAATGGAAAAACATTGAGATTAGTCTACAAATAGTCTTACAGTCACTCTTGATCAAGACTTAAAATCAAAGCTAACACTTTGGATTAAAAAACTCTAAAAACAAATCGAATGCCAAAAAAAGTAAATTACTAAACCTTAAAGACGTTAAAAAAATTACATAGAAAAGAATCTGCTTAGTTTCTAAGTGCATTTGGCTCTAATTGTACTGTAGTTTCCCTGTTAATTTTTAGGAATAGAGCTTTTTGTTCTCATTTTACACTCTCATCCCCAGCACAAACATCCCGAACACAAGGCAACATGTGGGTACAGGACAGTGCCAACAGCTTAAGTGAAAATCCAACCACTTGAATGAATTAGGGACATAACTAGTACATCTTTTTTTTTTTTTTTTTTTTTTTTTTTGGCATAAAATATAATGCACTGGAAAAAGGTCAAACATTCAGTGTCCAGCTGGTAATAGTCAGAGTAGCCCGAGGATCTATTCTGCTCAGCGTCACCAGTGGCCCAGATGCTGACAAAAACAATACCATCCAGAAGTCTACAGATGGCACTGAAATATGGGGACTACATGACAAAGAATCACACTGCTTTGATTAAAAGGAGACTTGAGGAATTTGGAGCCAACAAACCTCATGAAGCACGAGAAAAGCAAAACTCCACATGTGGGACAAAACAACCCCAAACATCGGTGCAGGCTGCAAAATGACTCACTAGCAGACATGCTGCAAAGAACCCTGGGGCCATGGCAGGCAGCAGTTTCTATGGGCCAAAAGTGTATTTTTACAGTGAATAAGGTAAGCTGTGCATTCGATGCATTAGGAGTTATCATCACCCCTCTCAACACCTGTGAGGTAACATGGGTAATTTACTCAGGTTTGGGCCTCAAGTTGTAAAGGGACGAAGAGAAATTGAAAGAATCCAGTAAAGAATGACGAAGATGGTCAGGGGTCCAAAACACACAGCCCAAGAGAAGAGGCTGTGACCTGGGTGTGTGCAGTCTGGTGAAGAGGCAGACAACAAGTACTTAATACAGCAGAGTACAACTTAATCAGAGTGGAGTTGTGGTTTAATCCACCAGCAGCTCAGCACCAAACTGCCATTTGTTTACTCTTCCCACCCCCTCAGTGGGATGAGGGACAGAACTGGAAAGAAAATAAAACTCGTGGACTGAGATAAAAATTATTACCTAAGACAGAAAGGGAAAACAGAAACAAAAAATGCAACAGTAACTGCAATGATAATACTAATAAAAAAATAATAATGAATGGCCACAAGTTGCACCGGGGAAGATTTAGATTAGACCTGAGGAAAAAATTTTTCTCTGAAAGAGTGGTCAGGCACTGGAATGGCCTGCCTAGGGAGGTGGTTGAGGCACCGTCCCTAGCGCTGTTCAAGAAGCGTTTAGATGAGGTGCTGAGGGATTTGATTGAGTAGCTTGGTGGGTAGGGATGGTGGTGTGAGGATGGTTGGACTAGATGATCTTGTAGATCCTTTCCAACCTAATGAATCTATGAATCTACATACTTACAGTGCAGTTACTAGCCACTCACTGGCCAACGCCCAGCTAACAACACAACTGCCCACCACCAACCAACACTACACCACCAACATAATATCTCACTGCCCACAAATAGATGCCCAGCCAACCTCCAAGCAGTGGCAGCCCCAGCCAACTCCCTACAGCTTTATGGCCACCTGCATGATGTCATGTGGTATGAAATAAGCCTAATACATGCCACCTGTCATCTGGCTTTACAGCCATGCCATAAAGGCAGCGACCCTTCCCTGCCAAGCACTCTGGTCAGGACTTGGCATGCTCCCATCACTCAGCAACAATGAAAACATGTTATGAATGCTGTCTCAGTTGAAAGCAGGATATTACAAAAGCTCCTTCATTATGCCAAACAACAAAACAAGGGATAACAGCCACAGATTGCGATCTGGGAGGTTCAGGTTGGATATCTGGGATGTTTTCATGAAGTTATTGAGGTATGGAACAGATTTTCCAGAGAGGCTGTGCAATCTCTGCCCATTAGAATTTTTCATGGCGCAACTAAAGAAAGTCATGGTTGACAGGATCTGTGGAGGCTTACAATCCTGTCTTGAACAAGAGGTTGGCCTAGGCCTCCGGAGTTCTCCTCTATCTGGACAGTTTTATGACTGAAGCCTCAATTTAATGCCTACTACTGAAGGAGTACTATGGTCCCCAAACTGCTTGCAGGTAGATCTGTAATATACAATGAGACAAGAAGGCCTGAATTTCCACAAGTTTAGTAGACATACAAGCTTACTACCAAGCAGGTCTCCAGTGAAACAGTATAACAAGGAGCTGTTACACAAATACGACAGCACAGAACCTCATCTTCTTCCCGTTCATGCAGTCATCATCCTATGCTGTTGAGGCAAGTTTTCCATATGAACAATCTTCACCCTCCAGCCTTGCCCTTCCTTCTCCATCAGCGCATCAGACTTCTCACTGTCACAACATCACCTTTCTTCTGTCTGAACAAATCCACTTGGTGTTGAAATTATTTATATAAAAAACAAAAATCTAACGTTAAAGAAACAATGCACAAACTTACCAGTGGATACAGAAAGACAGTAACATGCATTAGATTTGGCAACTTAAAGTTAACAATGTTTGGTATAGAAATTTTCTTGATTTTTATTACAGAGACTCTTCAGAAGAAAAAAAAAATCTGTCATAAAGGCCAATCCATAAAAAGAAATAAACAGATCTCTTGAGAAAGCTCGACAGACAGACAGTGTAGACTCAACAGAAATTGCCCTAATCCAGCAAGTAAGAGTTCCACATGGGAAAGATCCTTTCCAAAAGGGTCAGTTCACAAAACCTTATATATATTTTTTAAAAAATCACTCTCCACATTGTCTGTTTCCAAAATTTAACATTTTTCTCACTAGTACCTCATGTCTGATCATAACTGTTTGCAGAGAAAGCTGGACCCTGCAGTAACAGGTATTTCCAGTTTTTTCCCTTCACCTTCACTAGAGAAATGAAAGCTGAGAACTAGACCTAGTTCTCCTAATTAAAGAGGACACATCAGGAATAAACAGTAGAGCAGTTTCAAGGAATTCATTTCTGCAACAGTCGTTGTGAAACTTGGGCATACATATTAGTGCTTAGGATGATCCCAGCTCTATGTTATAGCTATTTGTGACTCAGTATGAAAAATAATAGATTTGACCAGAGAAATTTAATGGAGGTTGAGAAACAAACCCTCTTTTCTGTTGCACTGTGCAGTGAATATCATGGACAATGCTAACTTCAACATTAAGACTTCCCAGCCTTTTGTAGCTGAGCTACATCATTCCTGTCTATTCATCCCTATGTTTAACTACATATTTATGGCATATATAAAACATAACAAATAAGACTACTATTAGGAAAGCCACAGACGCATTTTTAAGGGTCTCTTTATTCAATTTAATAGCTGACAGTAACCACTTTGATCCCAATCTAATTACAGAAATCAACAGAAATCCTTCCATTGACCTCAGTGGTGCCCGAATAAGGTCCAGATGATCAGACAAACCTCTGTCATTTCTACGTGACATACTGCAATTCTGAATATTTAACATTAGCAACTGTCACTGCATTACTGTTCCCAGTACATCATGTAGCAGTAGATAAATTAATCAACTCAGTTGTGCATGCTGATCAATGAACAGAGCAAACCATTTCAAGAGCCACTAAACGTCCTCTCTCCATCTGCAGCATTTGTCTGCTTGCTACAGAAAATAAAGGAATTAAAATTAAAAGGAAAAAAAAAAAAGAAGGAAGGGGGAAACTTTTCACAATCATGTAATCTGAACTGAAATAACTGCAAGTACAAGCAGGCTCATTTTCAAATATACGTGGGTCAGAAATAACAGCACACCTCAAAGCAGCTGCGGTCATACTGTTTACTCTCCTTCTTGACATAAAAGCCTTTTCCTCTGTTAACAGTTCTTAATGCAGAAACATCTAAATGTATGCTAATGCCCAACAGAGCAATAACTTCCTTTGATTGATTCAACAGTACTGAAAGCAAAAAAGAAAAAAAGATCAAACCAAGTATTATACAAACAACCAATGTCTTCAATATGGTACATGTCAGCATGAAAGCTGAAAGGAGTTGAACAAGCCAGCTACTAAAGTATTACATGGTTCTGAAAGTGGTAATGTTCTTAAGTGCTTGCAGATAAAAGTGTTTTTTTTTTTAGTTGTGACATCAATTTACAGAGCTCTGTAATATTATGAAAGTGCTTTGATATAATGTGATTTATGAAAAAAAAAAAAAAGCATTTCTGGTGTCTTCAGAAAAAAAGTGTAGGAGTTTACAATAAACATAAGATAATTAAGTAATTTTGCAGCGTGTTACTCTCCTGAAATCATAATTAGAAAAAACAAACATGATCTCCCTCCTTCTCTTCCATGCTACTTAAAATTCCTTCTTCTGCCCTTCATTTCACTGGCTCACCTTTCTTCCAACGTCCTTGCACTGGAGAGAATCCAGCCACAAACTTCACTGGCATCACTTTACTAACGACATGCAGATTTACAACTTTTCCCAATACTTTGTTTTTCTACAGAGCTGCTATTGTGTTTACAGAAGAACACTAAGACAAAAAATATGTATCTGGAACTAATGGTCTATGATTCTTCCAAACGTGTCATGAGTAACACAAACTCAGGCTGTAGTGTATTGAACTTTACCCTTCCAGGGTTCAGCAAGATGTCTGTTGTTTTTCTGACGCTTAATCTATAATTGAAAGTTATTTAACTGCTATGAAAATAAATGTCTGTGTTTAGATTTAACTGACCACATCCCAGATGCACAAAATACATAAGGAAATAAGAAACACTAAATCGTTCCTTTAGAGACAGACAATGAAGTTTTCTTCATGAGACATGAATAAATCCAGATGAGATGGCTGTATTTTGCCCTCTGAACAAGCAGGAGAAGCAACAGCAGGCATAGGCTTTGGCCATCAGGATTCAGTCCTGCCCCCCTCACTCTTCAAGTCACCCTCAAGTGTTGCTCCTGCAGAATCAGGCCCCCTCTTTTGCACTGTCCTGCTCTGACACGCGCATCCTTTCATCAAGTAGTGCAATGAGGAAGGTCGAAGAAGGGAAGGTCAGCTACCAAAGTCAGTCCCTAAAAGCATTTGTGCATATGGAGACCTATTTTATGCATGTCAGACAAATTTGAGTACTACAGCTACCTACAAGCTCTACCAAAAATCTTCTGACTCATTTTTAGAACCCAGATGTTTTTAGAAGCCATCAGATCAGCACATCAGTTCTTAAGCAAAGCTCTCAAATAAATCTTATTTCTGGATTTAGCAATATCAGCTCCCCCTGAGGAAATCACTTTGCTATGTCCAAAGAGGAAACAAGTTTATAAATCAGGAAAATATAAATGACAAAAAAAATGCACTGTGCTACTGCACAAATTCACAGCGTATCCACATTCTTAATGGGTCTCTCTTATCTCTCAAGCTGATAAAAAGAAGAAGAAAAGAGCTAAAAAAGGGAGGTATAGAAGACCAAATATGTGCAAATGCTTTTGAGCAAAGACTCTTTATCTGAAAGAGGCAATAAAAAGTCAATATACCAGAGGCTCATTTGCCAAGGTGGTACAGGGAAAGAAAGCAGTCAGGGAATGACAAAGATCATTTCTTAGAACACAGGAACTTGATAGCATCCAGTGAAATTAATCAGGCAGATTTAAAAGCAGAAGTACTTGTTCTGCACAGTACATAATACTCTCTGTTCAGGGTGCAATTAAGACTCTGCTCTGTAATCAAGATTGAAGTTTAATACAATCTGAGAAAAAAAAAATCAAAATTTATGAAAATCATAAATCAAGGATTATGAGAACAAGATGCAGATACAGCTGCTGGCAAATGAGGCCCCACATTCACTACACATTTTTTCCAAGGCAGCTTCTAATGGTCACTGTTTGAAAGACAAGTGGAGTTCACTGGGTCTTCTCTGGTTCAAACATTTGTATGTGAAACTGGCCTTAAGGTGACAACTACAACAAATAAGATTCTACACCAACCTCTCACTAATTAAACAACAGCTACACTGCAGTACTATCAGCTCACTTGGAACACATCCTACTGAGAAGCTCTTGGAAAAGAGAAGTTGGAATTCGGCTGATGTTCTCATCCTACAATTCCAATGAATGTGTCAGCAATTTGTGCAGTAAAACAACGTGATGTCATGCCCAGGGAACTGATCTTTTATTGCTTTGAACTGAAAACCTGACAGCAGTACACCCGCTTTTCTACAATTTCTTTCTGCTAGGCAAAAGGAAATCAGTTATCACTAATTAATAATGTATGATTTTATTTTTTTTTCAACGTGGTAACTGATTAAATATATAAAAGATTTCGAATAATTACAGCATTTACGAACACTGAGAATTCAAGTTTATTTTCACTGCCTACATCCTTCTGCAGATGGGAGGAGTTCAGAAAGAGAAGCAAAGCTCTTCATGAACATCTCAGATTGCTTGGTCGGCTGTCATCTCCTTGCCACACATTTGGTCTTACTCATTTCTGGCTGAGCATAGGACAGTTCATCTGAAAATTCCCTTTTGTTTTTGTTCTCTTCAAGGCTTAAGTAACTCTTCAAATTTTTATTTATTTATTTAAACGATATACCAAAGCTCATGCAGAATATTACAAATCCTGTTTTATGACGTGATAAACTAAATCCTTAGAAAAATACCAAAGCTAATGATTTCTGACAGAAGAGCAATTGAAAAGAAGGGTAAATTAAAAGATCTAGCTACCTTTCATGGCAAATGGACCACAGTTCCTTAAATTCTGTACTAACTGACAAAAAGAAAAAGAACACGGAAAAGCAATGGAAAGTTTTTGGGAGAATATTCAGGCTTTGACAGACTTTATCCATTAGGACTAAGGAAATCTTATAAAGAATGAGAAGCATAGGGAAAAAAAAATAAGAAAGCACAGCTACTACTGTTCCTGAAGTAACAGAGCTAGCAAAGAAAATTAAATTATTCACTCACATAATTTGGCACTTACTGATATTTTTGTTCTTTAATTTCTTTCATGGCAGTTCTCTTACATACCTAATTCAGCTAAAACACTTCCAGAAGGCAAACCAAATGGGAAAGCTCAAGGATACGGAGCAGAATGCCAAGGAGCTCTTGCCCGGACAGAATGATCAAGCGGAAGGTTTTACTGCACTGATATTTCCACCTCCAGGACTCAACCACAGTGTACATGCAAGGATACACCAAATATTTCCCCTTAACAATTCCTGAGTCATTATTTAACACAGAAGGCAATCTTAAAAACAGACAAATTTTAAACCTATATTTTGCCAAATCATGTTTACCTCAGATGACGCTTTTCTTCCCACTTCAAGTGAACATGAAAAACAAAAGCACTACAAGACTCACATCAGGTGTTCACTCAGCCAAATGGGGAAGAATCACCACTTAGAGAAAAAGAGAAAAGGAGAGCATTTCTTTTCTGTGGCAAGAGAATGGCCAAAACAGAGACTACAAATGTCTCAACATAAACTGCATAATCTGTTCTGACCAAATGCTGGGCACCACTATCAGACTGAGAGACATCTGGAGTTCGGCCTCACTACCTTGGTTTGAAGAATAAGATCCACTCATTACTCTATTTGAAGAAATGCGAAGGTGCTCTTCAAACCACATTTAGTGCTCTGAAATTTGCATCAAGGAGACACCATTTTCCTGCTACAGAAAATCGCCTGCTATTTGTCTCCTTTGGTAGTGTTTTGCTCGACAGACACTCCTCAGCTTCGCTATCAACAGCACCTCCTAAACACAGAATTCTTGGTGGAAACAGCCAATTACTCCATTAAAAGATATTTTTCTTTCAGCTGTACAAATTTGCTAAAAGGGAAAAGAACCTGCCTGAAGGTTTGCTTTCAACACAGAGCTACAGAAAGCAGACAAAAAGCTTACTGCTTCCTGAACATGGGAAATTAATACCTCTCTTAATGCTCCAGAACCGCAAGGACACTTCCAGCTGTGAAATAGGGCAACTGGAAAATTTCTGCAAAAAAAAAAATAAATGTACCAACACCAGATTTTAGAATGCACGCAGAAAGATGTTTAGGATCAGTTTTGTCCAGACTATTTTTCAATAGTTTCTGAAAGACACCTAAAAATTTTCTTAAATCCTATTTGTTGTCTCTAATGAATATTTCTTAAACAGGCAATATACCTAATTCCACAGCAAACCTGTAAACTGATCTGGTACACCTGTGTACCAGCAGTGTTTGTTGTGCCTGATGAAATCTCAGTCCTCTCCCAGTAAAAGTCTCTGCTTTAGAAA
This sequence comes from Callipepla californica brunnescens, assembly GCA_023055505.1. NCBI lineage: Eukaryota > Metazoa > Chordata > Aves > Galliformes > Odontophoridae > Callipepla > Callipepla californica. The sequence continues at coordinate 105,883,384 of JALIRH010000001.1, read as the reverse complement.
ACAAAAGTTGATAGAAATCCAAATTTCTCTGGGCAGTTTAAGTAAGGAAACCAGATCAGCTCCAAGCAGATTAAAATCTGGAGAGGCCAGTCTGATTCACAGAATTGAATAATCACAGAAGAAAGTGATTATTCCCATTGTAATATGTTCACACCAGTTTTTGGGCAGAGACCCACTTGTATTTCTTTAATTATGCCTCTAAAAACATAACTATTGCACATCCAATCTTCTATGCTTAGGGAGAGATGTCTGTAAAAAAAATATTTCTCATTAACGGAACGGTATTTCACAAAGGGTCACTGCAAGAATGCGAAGTCATCTCCACCAAGCACTGAATCTCACAGAGCTGCAGGGTTCGGTGAGAATGACCTAAGCTGCGAGCACGTTAATACACGGTCAGCTTCCTCCTCAGCATCCTGTCAATACCACCAGGGGCTGGTCTTATTTCATTTACATATGCCATAAAAATCTTTCCCGGAGAAGAATATTGCATTACCGTATGCAGATTTTCAACCAGGAAACTGAACTTGAGGACAGCACTCTGGAGACTTGGCTCTTTAAAAAAAAACATATCTTGTAGGCAAGGAAAAAGAAATAAAGCAGCCAGCGAGCCAGCCTACACTTCTTCTGCACTTTTTTTTTTTTTTTTTTTTTTTCTTTAAAGCACAACACTTTTCTGTTCTCATACACAGTAAATACCTGCACCAAAAGGAAAGAAAACATGCAGAAGTTTAATGCTGCCCGTTGTTTATCCTGGTGCATGAATGGATCAATGAGCACCAGCATTCCTCGCCACACGGCAGACAGCTGCCCTGGCAGGAGCCCCTCTCCAACCCTGTGTGAGCAAAGCCCGGTATCCTGGCCATGGAGACCTGGGGCCCCTCCTGGAAGATCCTGTTAATTAAGCCAAGGTCTGTTAAAATTATGCAGTGTTCTTTCAATACATGTCTGCTCAGCTAAGAGTAAAAGCCCTCCAATACTTTTGGTTTGTCAGGTCTCCAAGCACAACACATGGAAACCAGTGGAGAGATACTAAGTGTCCCTGTACCCCTTCAGGAAGGGATTTAATGCGATTGAATTACTGAACAGAATGCCACAAAGAAATACAGGCTTTCACACTGGTAAGGTGCAGTATAGGGGTGCTCACGCTACCAGCTTGGACAGCAGGATTAGCCTCCCAGATGCTCCTACCTTCTCCATGCTACCATCTGTAGGAATGATTTATACAGCTAGTGTCAAGAAGTTCATTATCCCAGCAGATGGAGCAGAGCTTTCAGGCTAAAAGAAGCCCACATCCCAGAGCTGAATGGCTGCAAGCAGAAGCTGCATAGTTGGGAAAACAGTGTGATATGGAAGGGAATGGAAAGCAAAGGGAAAAGCCAAGGAGACAGGAAGTGAGGAAGTCGGGGCCTGTAAAACGTGGGCACTCAAATCAGGAACTGAAATATCTACAGTGCCAACAGCTCAAAAAGCCAGGACAGACACAGAGGCCTATGTGAAAAGAGAAAAATGGGAAGGGGGAGAAAAGGAACCAACTACTAAAAGGTCACGACATGAGACGTTGCAGGGTTTAAACACAGACTGAAGCTATTTCCTGTTTTAAAACCGAGAGAAAGTATTGATTAATATCACGGGGAGTGATTTAGGATAATGTAAATCAAGCTTTTCAGGAGCTGAAATGCCAGGAATGTTCCAGCTCTTAGAGAAGGGTGAGGTTTGGTTGGTTATATTTTTTCCCAGCAATAGCTTTGTTTGCACATTTAATTTAATGTAGAACTATAAAGCAGTGGTGTTTTAATTCCCTCTCCCTTTAAAGCCAAGAAGGGACGTTGGTAGCAGAAATAATGAAGAGAAACTTTTGGATCCCACTGAGACAAAAGAGTTTCTACTAAATTGATCCCCCACCAACACCCCCCCAGCTCCAAAGCCACCCTACCTCACACACCCCCAAAAAAAGATCAAAAAAACCCAACAAACAAAAATGAGAAATCCAATCCTCACACCTCCTCCTGGCAAGCAATACTCTTTCTGTGTTCAGTTTTATTTCATAACTTTTACATTTTTTAATTTAAATCCTTTATATATATATAAGTATATATACTATATATATATACACAAATATATATATATATACTTATAAATATAAAATTAAACAATTTAATAGTTTTGCACTGGAAGTTTCTGAGCACTTGTTTGTAACACTGAGTTCGGGAAAATAATTAATTTGCCCCAAGGTCAGCGTTCTACATGCCAAACAACCTCTGCTGATCACAGACCCCTGCAGCTGACTGCAGCACCTTCTGCTCAGTGCTGCTCACAGCCTGACACACAACACTGCCAGAAGTGCATCTGGGACTCACTCAGTCCTTTTCTCTGTGTTACACCACCACATGCTGTAATAAGCCGGTACCTGCTACCAGCCAATACGAGCTGTCAGATTGTACTCCTATGTGTGTAACTCCTCCATGTGGCTCTAACTCAGCCTCTATGAACTCCTGAAGTCTCACAAACGGAGACAATTTCCTAAAGGAGCTCTGCTTTTCCCTGGCACTCCCTTACTGATAAGCAAAGTGACATTTATGAACACATTTGACAAGGAACACACACCTCCAGGGCTTTTGCCTTTAATCCCTGCCACACATCAATCCATTTGCATTGCCTCCTCCTCATCTACTGCACGTATAAACACTTTGTCTTAGTTTTGCAGCAGAAGTGAGGTGTGCTGGGGAGATTTAGTTACAGAAGCAAACTCTTGGGTGCCTGATCTGCTCATCTCCTCCTTACCCCTATTGTCTGTTTCCCCTCTAACCTGCCCCTATGACTACTTGGTATAAAAACTTGAGCTTGGCAGGTTTGTCAGATATGAATGAAGGCACGTGTGAACACTCCTAACCTAGGGTCACAATGGATCCACACATTGTACACTGTGTAGCACTCTTGAGAATCCTCTTTTCCCCAAGGACTTGCAGACTGACAGAGAGGGGGAATGACAGGAGTTCTGTGGGATGTCAATCTCCCTCGCCTAATAGTCTTCCCAGAACAGAAAAGTTACAAATACTGAAAGTCTAAAGAGTGCAAGTTCTCAACTCTAAAAACACATTAACGGGCAGTGTTATCACATACAGGCAGGGCACAATCCCATTTAAGAGTCCTCATCAGAAACCACACTGAGACACAGCAGAGGCAAAGCCTTATCAGCCCAAAATGCAGGCCACAAGAGTGCTGTGTTAGGAATGGAAGTTCTGTCTGCAGTCAGCTGACAGTCAGGGTAAGAGCTACTGCAATCAGATCCTCTTTCATAGAACTTACTCTTCTGCTGCCATCAAGCCCAGATGTCACTTCACTCCAGCATTCCTATCCTCCTACTGCATCCACTGGAGACAGTTTGCATATGCTTTTTTGGAACAAGCTGCAAATTGTTTTCTAGGCACTGAAGCAAAGTGAATCAGAGCAGCCGAGATGCTGGGATATGCCTGCCTGGGTTGAATTCTTCAAAACAGTTCAAGGACAGAGCAAGGCAACAGGGGCAGAATAAACTGGAAGATTTTAGCACAGGGAAGATGCAGCTTCCAAAGGGCAGAGACAATAGACGTGGAAGTTCTCTCAGAGAACAACAGATCGCTGTTTCCTAGGAAAACAGGGCTGCAGAGTTTGTTTTCCATTGTCAGCCCTGACGGTTCAGCTCTGGCAAAACTTGTGTTGCCACATGAAACCTTCACAAAATAACTATGTTGCATTATGTACTGTCCAAGTTACCTTTGCATCCAGAAGGAAAAAATACTTGTAACACCGAGAATCAGGAGAATAAACAAAAGCCATCTATATGCACTAATTTACATCTCTGTTTCTGTGAACATACAAACAGTGTTATCACACAAAATGAATCAGCTTCCTAAATGGAAAAGCATTGTCTTTCCTTTTAATATTTCACACTCTATTCAAAACTTACCTATGCTCAAGTAAGACAACTCGACAGACTATGTATGAAATAATTTTTTCAACATTACAGTAGAAAATGGGTAGAAAGTGCCAACACATTACATGACAAGGCATGCAGATGTACTTCTAATGTCTCCCCAGCTCAGAAACATGATTTTTACCTCATGATGTCCCTGTCTTGATTCTCAATGATGCAATCCAATTATCATAACATAAAGCAAGATATTACTTTTTTTATTTTTCTTCTTAACCTAAAGAAAAATAAGTTAGAACTGTTCCATAAGTTGTTGAACACTTGGTCTGAGAGTATAAGAAATGCTGGGGAGTGGGACAGACACTTTAATCAACCTAAAGCAAGGCCTGCAACTGCACAAATTTGGCAGTGCAGGTCCCAGAAGAATCAGTGAACTAACTGAAGAACTTCACCCATTGTTCATTAGGACAATATTAGGAAGGGAAGATTAGCTAGCTTAGCAAATTTACATAAAAAGAGAGAAAACATTTTATAAATTCTTTCCCTTCCCTGTTTTGACCTCAGTTTGAGATGTCTTTTGTTTGTGTTTTCAGGACTGCTATCCATATTTGTAGCCAGCTGTTACTATACCATAGCACATTCCCCACGCTAAATCCCACAGAGCATTGCTCTGTGAGTCGCAGTGTTTGAAAAGAATCGTCTCAGGCAGATGTCAGTTCTCACATTACTCAAAACCTGAAGCTGGCACCAAGCATCCCTCCCCTTGTCGGCTCAGCTCTCTTCCCTCACTGGTGTCTGAGAATGCAAGAGTCAGAGCAAGGGCAAAAAGAGACTTTAAACTGCTTTGTGTAAATTGGTCAAATTAGTAAGCAAAATATTTCTGCTGAGGGTTATTTCCCTCAAGGTAACAGAACATTAACTTCCTAGTAATAATTTAATTCCATCTTGGCCATTGCTTAAACCCAGATGCTGTTAGAATTTTACTATATGATTCAAATTGCAATGCTTGGGGGTTTCTTTTGGTTTTGTTGGGAGTAAGGCAGTGGAAGGGAGACTGCAGGACTGCACCTCATGTTTCCAGTCCACTCCTTTGCACTGTGAACTGCAACTTCCAGATAAAAGAACATGAAACAAAAGCCCTGCTAGTCCACCTTGCTGCTGCAATTAAGTTCCAGTACGTGCTCTGCAGCTCATCCTGCAGCATTCAGCTGCCCCTGCTGCATATAAACAGGATTCTGTATCTGCCTTCCCAGAGAAGGTGGACAGACTGTGAATGACAGCATCTCCTCACGGGTATATGAAGAGCTGTATGCCTTTTCATTATATTAAAGAAAAAGATATTTTCACCACCCCCAAGGGACAGGAAAAATCATGATTGCTTATAGTGAACTATATGAATAACTAAGTAAAATTTTCTATTATGCCTCAGTAACTCAACACAAAATGACAGTCAATTCTAACAACAAGTAATAGTAGGAAGGTAGGAATTTCATGTCACATTCTACCTTATTGGTTTACACAGGTTTTCATAACATTGCTATTAATTTGCTATGAATGAGCTGCAGCCACAGAATGATTCCGTTATTGGAATACACAAAGCAAAATCACATTGAAGGTTCTCAAATCACTTAAACAATTTCAGGAACTCGGCCAGTTCCAAAACAGAACATGTTTCAACTTACAATCACTCATGGGAAGAGAAAAATATGAAGTCTTGAAGGTTCGTTTATAAAGAAAGAAATAAGAGATCCATTTATTTATTAATTCCTAGACATAACTGAGTGGTAGTTTGGTGAGACCCAGAACACACACAATGCGAGTGATTTTGCTATTTAATGTAATCTAAAGAGTAAGTATTCTCAACAGAGAAAACTTACTGGGGCTTATACAACACTGGCTACTACAGGCTGCTGAAGAGAGCTCACCATTAAAACAAGACAAATGCTGGATATTCTTGTAACAGTAAAATATTTGCTACATAGAACAGGTAATATGCAACTAAAACACAACCTTATATTGCATTATAATAAAGAAATACATCACTGAAGTTTTCCATAACAGGAAACTTATACATACAGCAGGAATTTACAAGGAATGGTGTCTGCTGGAATTTCCTGAGAGTTTCTTCGTTAACAGAAAACAAACCAAAGGATTTCTCCTTTAAATGTAGGGAAAAAACTGTTAAGCAGTACTTGAAGATGGCTATTACTGTTGAGTGGCTTACATCTCTGCCTTAGGCCTTATTCTCTATGTTATATAGTTCATGCTAATACTGTCAAGAAAGCAAATAGTTATATAGTTTTCAAATTATATAACATCTTTCAGATAGATAAGCATTAAAATCTGGAAAGCTGTTTAAGATGACTAAGGTAGCCAACTGCCCACCACAAGAATTGCAGTTACACTCAATCTCCAACAGAGAAATTGCTTCAAGCCTGCAAATTACAGGCGTCCCAAAATCAGTTCTCTAGCTTCTAGTGGTTTTTTTATAAAGTGGTTTTGGGTTAATCCTGAAGGCATTCAGTACCATGCTGAATTAGACCTCAAAGTTCTATCATCATCTGAAAGCATTCCTGCCTTGTATGCTTACTTTCAAGCTAATGTCTGAAATTTTCTTCCATTTGTGGTGCTCTTAAACACTTATCCAGAGATCCATTATTTCACCGCTTTGGTACTTCAATCCACAAAGTCTCATCATCATCATAAACTTCAGCACGCTACACGTTTGCCAGTCATCCCAAAATCTGCACCAAGTCCTCCACTGTACATGCTCCTGAGTGTAGTGAGAAATACTACAAATGCTGATCAGAGAGTTTGATAGATTCCACAACAATAAAAAACAATGACAACGTACAAGAATCTCCTGGGCAGTTTAACACTTATCCTCATTCTGATTATTATTATTATTTTTTTTAAACCTAACACTACTTCTGATGAATAACCTTTTACCTTGTCTCATCTTATTATTACCTTGTCAAATCTTATTTCCACACTGCCTTGAAATGACTCCCAAATTTTAGTACTTCTGAAGTTTTGGTTTTTTTTTCCTTTTAACCGCTTAAAACATCTTACAGAGTTTTCTATCATGATTTGTGTTTAACAACAGCATCATAGGGCCATCAGTGCATAAACTTGATTTAAAATCTCAATCCCACAAAGTGTCAAGCACTTAGCATCTAATAGGAGGCATTTAGTGCCTCACAGAATCAGGCTGTAAGAGGATTTTATTAGTGTTTAACCCCCTGTCAACAGCCAAATTTATAATCCAGAAGACACAATTTGGCACCAGGAGAGAAGGGAGAATGAAGTGGAAAATACTCGAAATTACTGGGGAGAACTAAGGAAGGCAAAGGCAGCACACATACCCACCAAACCATTTCTGATTTTTCCTTCCCTGATCTGTTGACCTGATTTAAAGTAGGAAAGTGTTTAACTGCTCTGTAATAGCTCAGGTCTCTTGCTAGAACACAATTAAAAGAGCCTTTTCCCCAGTCCATTATCACTACAACAACATCACCCAATGAATGTAAGTAAGGGGCAGAGCCCCAGATGTTACACTTTATTATGATCCAAAAATCGCAGAAATTTGAAACATTTTCAAATAGGACACAGGCACCCTTCCCCATGCAGCCATTTCTACCTTGAAGTACTGGAGCAAAAAAGGATAAAGCAGTTCCCTACCGGCTCCTCTTATCCACACGTGTACCTGCTAACTTGAGGGAACCACTGAGCTCAAGATCCTCCAACGCCTGGTAGCCGTGCTGTAGGTGCCATCTACAAAGCCATGCCTGAGGTTACACAAGGATAGCTGCATTGATACTGAAACACAGCTTAGTTCTCTCAAGTTTATGGAAGAACTGCCCTATTTCCCTGGTATTTTAAAGCTACTCCTACAAAAACAACTTAATGAGGTAAAGTTTTGTTACAGCCTTTCAAATTACTTGATTAAGTTTCATATCAAGCCTCTTGTACAACAGCCTCATGAAATGCCAAGAACTGAAGAGTGCTATCACTCAGTTATGACTGGAAGACCCACTAAGATTGTTAGGTTTAGACAAGAAGAATACTGACAATGAGCAATTTGGTGTTTAAAGCGATTGTCCATTACGGTCAACGTCAAGACAGATTTGTTTCTTCTAAAATCAAAATATTTTCTAATAAGTACTCTGAAAGACAGTACTTGGAAAAAATCTGACCGGTTAGCTCAGAAAGTAAAAAAATAAATGCCAGCACAGGGCCAGTGGGAGGGAAAAGATGGATTCTCACCTGTAAAACTACTCAGATGAGTGCTATGTGTGGCAATTTAGTATACATGCTGAGGCTGCCATCCTCAGGGGATCAGAGAGCTATTGCAGCTGGCTTCCAAAGAGATGGTTTATGACAAGAGCTCCATGGAAAAATGAATTCCTCAACAACCGGCTAAGAAACTAAATATTAGGATGCCTTAAACTGCTTTATGTATTATCTTCCTTAATCACAATTGTTTATAAACACTAGGTCAAATCGAGATTTGCAAGAGAACTCAACCCTCCCAGTCACACTGCTGGACAGAACAAAGTTCTCCAGCATGTTTCCTTAGCATGTTCTCTGACAACACTGCATGAAACTTCTAGCAACATAACCAGGGACAAGAAATGGGAACTTCCTAATTTTTAAAGGGATACTTAGGAATTATTTCTCTTTCAACCACCAACAGTACTGGTAACATTTTATGCTATTAGGGTTTAACTACTACACAGAACACAAGAAATCAGACTACTCTATTTATTCTTACTATCATGTCATTGATTCCACATCTAGACTTCACATTCTTCCAGCTTCTTGCAAGACAGCTCTTCACCCCAAATGCACTGCGGTGACAGCTGTGAACAGTCCTTCTAATCTTTTAGCAGCAACCTCATGCCCGATTCCTACATTCACCATCACACAAGCCATTAGTTTATTTTCCATGCTGAAGACTGCACAGAAGTATAAAAATGGTTAGCAGGGTTCTGGATTATTTGTTTTTAATCAACTTTTAACAGCTTTCCTATTTCAGTGTACAGACAGCTTCCATGCTCCTGTTGGTGTAGGGGAGGGAAACCAGACACCATGAACTTGATTTAGAAGTTCTGTTATTGCTACTCCAGTAGCATTGAAGTTGGTGAAAATTAACATGGCAGTGAAGGAAAGCCCTTAAATAAATTGATTGCAAGAAAGAAAAAAGAAAAGAAAAAAGACATGTTCATACACATAGCAGTACAACTGGTGTTCAGAAGTAGAAACTTGCAACTTCCAGATTATTGCATTTGTTAGAGAAATGGTTAGTGGGATCAGGCAAAAAAAGTGACATTTAACCACTGGACTGCTGCTGAATGTCCATCAGAAGCTAATCAGTCTAACTGGAGATAGTACTGGATCCAATGACTTTGAAACTTTGCTGAAATTGCAAGTCTAAGAGAAAGGTTGATATAAATTAGTGGTTTTCCCACAATCTGTTGCAATAAGTTCTGAAAACATTGATGTTCTCAATTGTCTAATGCATCAAAACCCAATCACTACCAAAACAAAAACAGACTTGAAAGTAGTGACACACTAGGCCATGAAACCCAGATAACAGATATGAATGTAAGCACAGAACTGATAATCTATTTACCAGGGACAAAATATTTATTCACCATCGAAGTTTCCAAGACATACGGCTGAGCTACACGGGGTAAGCAACAATATAGTAAAAAATGCAGAAATCAAAGTGGACGTGAGAGCTCATTTACCTTCCTCAAGGTTTGTTCACTCAGGCACTATAACATAGGACACACTTTTGTTACTACTCAAGAACTGCCTCTTCCCCTCTCCTCTTTAAGTCTAGGCAGGCAAAGGTTACAAAGGAGACACTGGCTAGCTGGTAAAACCAGCTAAGATTTCCTCTTCCCAGGAACAATGAACATAAGCTACTAAAAGGGGATCTACTACAACCTTAAACAGTTCTGGATTTTTCTGTCTTGTTTTATTTTAAATCAAACTAAATTTTCTTTAAGTGGTTTCCCAATTCAGTTATAGATACAGACCTGATTCTGTACTTATCTGACAAATCTTTTTATGAAACATTATTTGAGCGACACTTGGCTATAAATCCACAGTTAATCCCGCAATTTTTTCTTCTAAATTACCACCAACACTTCAACAGGGCAAAAAATTTCATTATACAAATCAATAAAATTGTATTTGATCTGACACATTGTCAGAAAAAAATGCAACATCTACCATACAGCTTACACTTCCATGTTGCCCCTGTTGCTTCCTGTGATTGATGGCCAGCTCTTCCCCATGCTCCCACCTGCACAAACTGCACCACCACCACAGGCTTTATACACTCTACACCCTTGAATGAGTTTCTCTCGCCTGTTTTGCTTAAAATGCTCACACTGCATGCTATGTACAGAACTGCACAAGGTTACTCAGAAAATGTCTGCTTCATCATGAAGCAGTTACTGAACAGTAGCATGATATTTTTCAGTACGTCAACTCTGGTCTTACAGGTAGGAGCCATACTAACACCTGCAGGTCTGAAAATAAACTGGGAAAGATTCTAGGATTCCTGCTGCAGTCCACCCAGGCAGTTTTTAAAAGGAGGTATTACCAAATACTTCAGAGATCTATGGTAAGGGAAATTAATGATATTAGAGCTTAAGTAATGAATTTGAAGGGTTTAATAGGAACAAGCCATCAGCATGCTTGATTTATTAGACATTAAGAGTGGAAAGCTTTGAAAAACATATCTTTAGTATAATTTAAAAAAAATGTAATGACAGATGTTAGGACTTCTATTTTATGTTTGTCTGTCTTGGTTATCAGCACAAAATCAAGAAAAATCCACTGGCTGACTATCTGAGCAAACTGTTCTGTGTTTTACATTAGGGAGCTTAAACTTTCCCTTATAATGAACATGACCAATTTAAAAATTGCTAACATTAATAATACATATAACGCTGAGGAAATCCAATGTCATTTATAAAACATGTTCCCCAAGCTTCAATAATAACAAGCATCAGGTACAACAGCATCTAGTAAAATGTTTTTGGCAAGACAGACAAGTATAGCACTATTAGATCCAGAATTGCTCTGTTCCCAGAGAGCTAATGAAGTTCTGAATAGTGTATCTATTGAAAGGGGGATCAGTGCCTGTGACTCTACACGGCGCAGAGCAGGATGTTATGTGCTTCTTGCCTATGCAGCTAAGTGGTTTGTAAGATAAAAAGACACCAGAGATTGATTGTTCATGTGCTTCTCTGGAATACCCCGGAGGCACTATACATAGACACCCACTACACTGTCTGTGGGAAAACACAATTGGATGCCCAGACCATCCTCCAGTGAGTGCCCTACAGACAGAATAAGAGAAAAGTTGTTTTATTGAGCCACTCTTGCATATTTTGAAAGAGAACAGTTTGCATAAACACTAAGTAACAATAGCCTGAATCGCAGCTTAGCTCAGGGCATAAACTAGTTCTTCATTGAAAAACCTTTTAAAAGAGTTTGATCCATGAAGTTTTAAATGCTCTCATTTCTTATGAGTCCTCGGGGATACAGACCCTCAGCATCTCAGCAGAATCAGTCTGCTTTTTAGCAAGCATGTTCTTACGAACAATAGCCTCTGATTTGTTACAATATTTATGACCCAATTTTAATTCTTATGCACAGTCTTCAACATGAATAAGAATTCGACACTAATTACAGTTGCCAAAGCACGTCCCTGAACTAGTACAGCAGAAGCATACATACAGCCAGGTAAAACATGCTGAACAAACTTCCCCCATGTAAGAAATACGCCAGTTCTCTTTCTCTCTGCTAAAACATACATCTTCTCATTCTGTTTTCTTTCTGTCTCCTAAGATCTAACCACTCTTTACTTCGCACATGTTTTCTTTCCAAGCTTGCAAAAATTCCCAACTTAGTATTAAATTGTGAATTTAACTGATGAGCTGTTTAGCCTCCTTCTCTAAATCATTAATAAACCTGTGTCTGATACTTATCCTAAAAGCACTGTTCCCTGCCTTGCAGCTCATATTACTGCCACATCTACTATTTTTGCTTAGGTCCTTCAGCAAGTTTCCAGTCCATGCAAAATTTAAGCCAAAAAAGATTTTTTTCCAAGTTTTATGTGGCAATTCTTCCAAATGGCTTGGTGAAGTACTCACTGCACACAGTATCACTGCATATGCAAAATACTGTAACTTAATTTGGATTTACACATACAATCAGTGCATTGGTCACAGCTCTATTGTTTTCAAGATCATTAGAGGGGCACTTTCCAGCAGCAAGATTTTGTGTATGAATGAATGTGGAGTTAACATAGAGAACTCTTATTGTTAATACACATGTGCAGAGCCAATTTTCTCACAACAGATACTCTGGCAAGCAGATACAAGCAGCCTGACTAACAGAAGCCCAGACTTCACACTATGCAGTTTATCCTGTTGAAGAAAAGGTGGCTGTTGCAGCTGACTTACTTTCAGCACATAAACTAGTCAGGTATTTAACAAATTCCACAGCCAAACAGCACTTTGCTCCTGTTCTTTGAGCCAGTGGTTCTGCATTTCTCTTTCCTATCTGTTATTATCACTAACCTTACAAAATTCACTTGCTGATTTTGAAATTTCAATAGTTAATCCACCATTACTATGTTGAAAAATAAAACTACTCTGCATTTACTTTCTTTTCAGTATTATTGTAAAACACTGGATTCCTTCCCACATTTGCAGAGCCACTCATCATTTTAAGCCGTCTTGGAACAAACAGGATGTTAACAGGGCCCTCATGGTGCAAAGCCAGCAGGAACTGCCATTATCACACATTATCTTGATTTTACAGACAGAGCTGAACACTGAAAGGTTGGGAAGCTCAAAACTCCACCATAAAATGCGAGCACACATCAGGTATTCTGGCTTCCAAAACAAGCATGACAAATGCAAAGCCATTCAATTACTTGGACTGTTCCATGAAAAGTCTTGTGAATGTGCAAGGGAAGAATGTGAAAAATTCACAGCCAACTTTCCTCCAGATACAGCATTTATGCCCCTGTGTCTGTGCACCTACAGACTAACAACTTCAGCACTGCAAATTTACTTTCACAATCATAGTCGAGACACTATCTTTTCACTTTCAGTGGAAGTGACTCTAAGCCACGGACAGACTCCATATTTCTAAATTTGTGTTAGAAATGGAAGACAGGTGCCAACTTGCATTGACCAAGACAGATAAATATATATATATATATATGTGTATATATATACATATATATGGTTCAGAGGTCTACCTAAGGTGCTACACTTACAGAAATAGAGTCTCCATGCTGCTAGCACTTCACATTCAATCCAATATGACCAGCAGTCTGAGATTTCTAATTTCACTGCTAGAGCTTGCTGCACAAAATTTATGCACATTACTGGCACCAGTGCATGGGTGGTTAAAAAAACCCAAAAAGCTCACAGCATAGGAATTCCTAGCAAACCATACTGCACAGCACATTTCCAAGAACTACTTGCCCTCATACCTTTTCCACTGTCCCCCTTCTCTTTTAAACAGAGGAGACAAAGAATTATAAACAGTTTGTAGGCAAACCCCTGGTTCACACTTGGGAATCAAAATGGATCAAGGCATGTAAGAGCTTAACTGAACAAGTTAAACACAGCTAAGAAATTGATCCCTATATGATGCTATCCAAGCTATAATTCAAAGAGATTGAAGGTCAGAAGGCTCATTTCTCTAAAACCACTAAAATGTGCAGGAACAGAAGTCCTCTTTTGTTCAGCAGCTTTCCATTCAATAAAATTCCCCATTTGTCTTTTTTTTTTTTTTTTCCCATAGATTTCTTCCTCTTGCTAATCAGTGGCAGCCGCCAATTAGAACTGACAATAGAAGAAAGTCTTTTTATGATCTTCAGTCATCACTACATAAAACACCATACTGTACAGCTTTCTGTACTCGGTTCCTTTCTCTCCAAAAGAGAACTTAAAGCAAGTTTACTGGTATTTTAATCCTTTTCTTGTTCTCAAGCCAAAAACAAAATTCTTTCCAGTTCTCCCATTCCAGACTCAGGTTGAATACTGAGCACGTACACCGGTCTTGTTGGCTGCAGCTACAGCTATGTTGCTGCTGTTGCCACTGCTCCTGCTGTCTACCATCTCATAAAATATTGATTTCTGCAGCACATACTAGGAAAGGAAAAAAAAATAATCTATTTTCCCTTAGACACAGTAGATCGGCAACAATGTAAGAGATAAGCCTGTAAGCCCGGTGTGCACGACCAGCATCCAAAAATGAAAAGAGACGTGAATAAGGTGGGAGTGTGTCTGAGGAAGAAGGGAATACAAGGCGGTGTGTCAGAGGAGTCAGACAACATAAGACAGTGATTGTGAAAGATGCAGTTTGCTTCATCTTTAAAATTCTCATTAAAATTGTAAAATAGAATCACCTAGGTTGGAAAAGACTTTCAACACTAAGTTCACCCTAACCTGACCTTCTGAGTGTAATCGTGTGACACTTAGCACAACATCCCAACATTTCATAACACCTCCAGGGATAGGGACTGCCCTGGGCAGCCCATTCTGAAGTTTCAACACACTCTCCATGAAGAAATTCTCCCTTGTGTCCAATCTAAACCTCCTCTGTTTCTCTGTCACTTCTCACTTGAGAAAGAGAATTATATTCTATATCAGCATTTCTATGGAATAGTTACCAATAGTCTGTTTGATTCCATCACCTTCACCTGCTCAGGCAAATTTTGGAGTACATTCTGAAACTGAAATAGTTAGAAATACATATAAGGCGATTCATAATCAGACACAAACAAGATCAGAAAGTAGTCAAGTGTTTGTATAAAGAGGATGCACAGTATAAGCAGCAGGCACAGGGCTACACAACTCATCCGACTCCACCACAAAAGTGTTCTTGTTCCTGAAGACAAAACCACACTCAAAGCTTGACAAGGAGAGGAATAGCATCATACATTAACCTAATCAATTTGAAATGGTATAGGAACTTAGAAAAGCAAATAGCCCAACAAGGCTACAGGAATATCATTTTCCTCCATGGATTCTCCACTCTCAAAGCTCCCTGCTGTGACTCCAGAATAAATAATAATTTTCAGCAAAGCTCTCCAGGCTCTCTGCAACTCCATCTACATTAAGCAAGCCCATGAAAATCTGTACAGCTCTGTAGCACATGCTGAAGTGACAGATCTCCCTCCATCACACCATGGAATGGATTCCTGTGGCACCAGGAAATGCTAAAACAACACCATGCCTTCACACACCAGCTCCTTCTCTGGAGATATTCAAGACCCACCTGGACACCTACCTGTACAACCTGGGCTAGGGAGCTGCTTTGGCAGGGGGTTGGACTCCATGATCTCTGGAAGTCCCTTCCAGCCCCTACAGTTCTGTGATTCTGTGATTCATTTGGGAGAAAATGCCGCTGAGCTCTGGCACCTTGGAGGAGGTACAGTTTAAAGGGTGTAACCACTGAGAGAGCAATAAGTCCCATTTGACTTGTAGCGTCTGAGACTCCTTACAGTTCCCTTTAAAGAACTGGTCACATGAAGACAAAGTACTGGCTTCACCCCAAGAGATGCCTTGTCCAGCCAGAGCTCCTGGAACACTGCTTCTCCTTCCAGCACATCCAGGAGCCACATATCAGGAGCCAGGCTTTGAAAATATGCACCAGTTAGCATGCAAACAGATGCTGCAAATCAGTGAAGCATTTTATAGACTGAAATAGATCCCAACTGTATCAAAACAGTAACAACGAGCTCTCAGGACAAAGAATAAGGCATTGGGTCCAGGATACATGTTTTTAAAAGTTCCCTAAATGCTTACTCATATAAAAAAACTACAAACTACTTCTATCATCTGTTTTCTGGACTCTGACATTTCTGTATGACCCCAAACCTCCTTCTCATAAACTCCTTTCTGGAGACAAAAAAGGAAATCAAAATAGAAAGATTAATGCTAAGATGACACCCTTTAGTTACAAATCTCTTCCTGGGCATGCTAAGGATCTCCAAAACTTAGCAGCATGTGGTACAGTAAGAACTTACCTTATGGGCACAGTTTTAACTGTACCTCAAATTTTCTTACTTTCATCATCAAGCCGGCCTAAATCTCTTTTATCATGTTCACTTGTAGTTTGGAGCATATGTCATATTTCTGTTTTAAACTGAAGATTTGGAGATGGTGGTGAGGAGGAAAAAAAACAGATGGCAGAGCACTTGGTTTCTGCCTAAACTTCTCCTCAGTTTTTCAGCTGATGTGAGATAGGCAGGGATCCACCAACCACACCACAGCTCAATGTACTGAACACATTTTGTCTACTTCACCTGAAAGATTTGTCTTTTGACTGAGAAAAATAATTGAAAAATACCAATAATTATGTATATCATATTTATAAAAAAGTGAGTCACTGTTGAAGCAGCTCTCCTGTTCTATTTTAAATTGAAAAAAGGTGCAGTGCTGTTTTGGGGAGGGCTATAACTGTGTCATGCTTAACAATCCCCAGACATTGACTTGTTTATGAAGTATTGTCCACCCTTACCCTAAACTTGAGTTACACTTAGTCTCTGACATGAGTACTTCACACTTCCCAGTCCACTTAGGAAGCTGAGAAAAGTCTTCTAAAAGTTCAGGGAAATACTTGGTAAGTGACAACAGGCACTGAGGCCTGCAGAGCACAGAATCACAGAATCATTTGAGTTGGAAGTTTAAAGGTCATCTTGTCCAACTCCCCACACCCATCAGGGACACCTACAGCTCCATCAGGTGCTCAGAGCCTGGTCCGGCCTGACCTTGAATGTTTCCAGGGATGGGGTGTCCACAGCCTCTCTGGGCAACCTGTGCCAGTGCGAACACAGAAAAGGCCACTTTGTCCCCTGCACGAGACAGGAATTGAGCAGTCTCTTCTTAGCATGGAACAGCTAGCAAAAATCTAAAACACTGAAGATTCACAAACAATAACCAGTTCAATATTAGCAACTGCACAGAACAAGGCAGAGAGATTATTCAGCTTTTCAGTGTAGGTTCTATCTGCTGAGGGGCCCCCCACCAAGACCAGGACACTCAGCAGCAGCTTCTGGATCCACAAGCCCATTGGGATTGCCCTGGTTCCAGTATCCCAGACCAAACGGCATCTGCATGGCTTGCTGATTTACACATTAATCACAGCATTTAAAAATAAAATAAAAGAAAATGAAGTCACAGAGAAAAAAAAACAGATCTGTAGCTTCTCAAACACACTTTACAGATACTTATATATATATGAATATGTCATGTTCATAGAAACCAGAGAATCACCTTTAGTCAGCTGTTTCAAAAATAGCCATGCACTATTTCCTCTCTAAATATGAAGGTACTTGAGATTTGCAAGCTACCACTAACTTCAAAAACTAAATCGACTTCTAACAGGAAGAAGAAAAACTCCAAGTTTCTAAGAACTGTCTTAAAGCAGCAAACTGAGCTTCACACAAAAATAGGGACTGGTTTCCAGAATAGCTGTTCAGTAGTTTAGTACCATAGCTCTGACCTACCACAATGCAAACGAAATCCCAGTAGGAAACAAAGGACAGCAAGTCACCAGATAGTTCTCCAAGTCTGTCTTTAGAAGCAGACACAGCTGAATGGAATAACAGCCAATGGAGGACAAGGCAATAGGGCAGCCTCCAAGAGCAGCTGTTGCAGACACACAAGATGTAGGCCACAGAACCACTTTTTCTTCTTAAATTGCTATTTCCTTCACCCATTTAACTACCCAGTCAAAACCAACAGATCTCATGAATGTGCTATGAACTCCTCAGCACAGCAATTAAAGTAAAAACATTCATTAGATTCTTACACTCGGGCAGAATAAAACTCAGTTCTATTTTGCCTTTAAAAGATTACCCTAACAAAAATATCCCCGAACAGATTATATTTCCAGCCCACACATGTTGGTTATCAAAAGAAACAGACACGTGAGAAACAGAGGGAGAAACTCTGCATGTATTTCTTCATCAGACTGCTAAAAGAAAGCAAGATTAGCCACCCAGCATCCATCCATGAGCACGATCACTAGCACCAGGGGTTAACCGCAGTGGAGTCAGATAGCCTGCATGGAACCTGCTCCTCTGATACATCACTTCTTAAAGGACAAAACGCAAAAAACGCAACTACAAACAAACAGAACATCTTGGAGAGAATAAAAATAATAAAAACCAGGCAGAACGACAAGCACATTTGCTTTTTGCCTTGGAGGTTTTCTCTATCCTAGTTCGAATTAGTCGAGCTCTGATGAGTTCATGAACTCAGCAGCACAAGTCAGTACTTCGACACTGCTAAGGGTACTGGTTGAGGGATAGCAGGGAAGAGGACAATGCTCAAAAGCACCACAAATATTCCTCAACCCAACAAACGTACTCATCTGATCTTTGGGCAGTAATCTCAACATGAGCACATGTCAACCTTAGACACCCTCACATCATTAAGGCAGAAGCTCTGATGAAAGAGCCACCAGTAGGAACTTGAGATTCTTGCATCATACACATGAAGACATACGCAAAACAAAGAAAACTAAAATAGAAATGCACAAGCAGAACTTAATTCTATTAAGTGAGACACTTCACAGAAGACCTGTGAGAGCAATTCAAAGAGAAGGGGGATATGAAGGAGCAAGATGGAACAACACACCCATTTCCACTGCCTAACATTATAATCCACTGTAGACTTTACAGCAGAAGAGTGAAAGAAAACTAAAGGCAAAGACACCAGCAGAAACAGAAGCAGCCTCCTGAGAATGGAATGGAGTTGGCGAAACCTGAGCATTCAGTGAAACACAAGGATCACCTGCAGGTGAACACAGACTCGAATGGACCACCACCACCAAGCTGCTAACAATTCAGTGCTGGAGGTGTTGCTCAGAGCAGTGTCTTCTCTTGAGCTGAATGGAGCTTCAGCATAGCAGAAAAGCTCTTAAATTTTGTGGTTTATCTTTCAAGAAGTCCTCACATTTTTTAACTTGTCTTTTCTTGGGAGTACTCAGGAGAATTACTGACAAGAAAAAAGAATTTTTATCATCAAAGGATGACTTGAGTTTTGCAGCACATGAGCAGTGGAACATCACTTCCAGAGGTCTGTTAGAAGTTAGCAGAAAATACATAGGAAACTCTTGCCTGCAAGGATCGTTTCTACTGTCTTCAGGCAACTGTGCAAAAGAAGCAGTTTAAATACCCCAAAAGTTATCACACCATCAGCTAGGGGTGGTAGATATTTAGCAAGATAACCATCTGGGCAGCCCCTAATGCTTGTCAGAACGGTGGGATTTACTCACATAGCTAAAGAAAAGCCATGCCTTCCGATCTTACTACATCTCAGGCACATAGCAAGTCTGCCAAAAGTCACATAATCCACTGTGGCCAGTGCTTCTCCATCTTCCTGCTCACATGAGCAAATCCAGAGTCTACTTTCTGTTTTAGCCCAATGCATCCAATCAGATTTTGTACATTTGCCTCAAATATTCTTTTGTTGTTATTAGCATGACCTCAAAGATATGAAGAGCAAGGAAACAGGTTTAAGCCTAGCTATTCTGCCAAGTTCAAGGTCAGATTTTCCCAAGTTATCTAGGATGGATTCAACTATGCTCCTTATGAATATGCAACTCCCACTAGCACTAAATATTTCAGAAACTTCAACCAGAGCCGCTTTCCCCAGTTCATTGTTCTACATTACAGTAGTGCACTAAAATCCAGAATTCTCATCAAGTTAATTGACTGCACTACAAAGAAACGTGCAAAATGGACTGCTTGTCCTCTCACTGTAGTTTTATATCTGGTACTTTTAAATATGGAAAAATAGAGTATTTAAACTGGTCCTGAGGGGCAGAGCACAAGACTTCACTGGATCCTATGACAGGAGTGATATCATTTGTTTTCAGTGTCCTGTTTTTTAATGCAGTGCAGCACCACCACTTCTTTAGAGACTCACATCTTCTGCATGTTCATGCATTTGGGTATCAGTAAAATTTAAATATTAAATTTGGAAAACAAAAATTTATGTAAATAAAAGCAATGGGTATCCTTATATTGTCTCCACCTAGTGTAAGTTTTGAGAGCTTGTATAATGACTCATTATTCAGACAAAAAAATTCAGAATGGTAAGCAGCCATCAGAATTGGAAGAGTTACCTATTGCCTCATAAAATCTAATGCTTGTAGAACCTTATTTTCTATTTTCTTCTATGTAGTTGTAGTTGAAACTCTGTGATCAAGGAATTAAATTTCCTAAGCAGACAGATGCCTTTACAAAGCAGTTGCAAGGTTGTAGAAAGTCACCAGCATCTTGGCCTCCATCCAGCCTGATGGGCCAGCAGGGAATTCCGTAAGAGGAAACATTCAGTCACTCCCTGGCAGGATATTACTGTTCCAGGAACTCGGGGATGGGGTATTTTGTGCAATAAGAAAGAAGGAGGAGAGAAATGAGATGATGTAAAACGTCTAATGATATCAGAGTGACTAAACAAGAAAATTTCTGCTTTACTAAGGTCTAATGAAGCAACATCTGATGCAAACTTAGGTTTGGAGTACGACTTCAGTTGAGAAAGGACAACTAGTTGCTATTAAACCACATGAGCATATTAATAAACTGCTCTTTGCATGTATAGAAAATAGATACACCAAAGACTGTTCATATATCCAGTCAGAGGATGCATGTTACATATGCAACATAAGTCATCTTGAAAAAAACTCAGACATTTTCCTGATGGAAGTTAACATCAAAGTTAACGTACAACCGCACTGGCAAGGTGGAAGGATTTCGATGAGCCCAGGGTTGCTATGCACCATTTCTCAACCTTGCAACAGTAAAAAGAATTTTAAAAAATCAACACACCTTCAGCAATCTTTAGCCTACACACTGGCAACCTTAAAACAGTTTGAATAGGAAGCAAATAAGAATATAACATTCAACAGGGAAGATGGTAGGAAACTCACTGAGAAGAAAGTAATTGTTCAAGTTGGAATCCATACAGAATATAGGGGTTAACACAGTAACACTTGTGGAAACAAAAATACACCAGTACTATGAACTTCTCATAAAACAGAAGGTATTCCAAACCACAGATTTATCTTTCTTCTAAAATAGCATAAGTTCCAGCAGTATGGTGTTTTCTCATGTGCAGTATCTAAGGAATGTTTATTTTTCAGTTTGGGAAATGTAGCACCAAACACAGCACTGCTAGTTTCTCCTACACAGAACGTGACAAGATCAGTAGAAATTTGGTCACAGTGCCATAGCATAAAGAAACTGATGCCATTTGGAATTGTTCGTGAGAGTAATCAAAGCTTAGGTCAAGACAGACATTTCACCTGCATTTTGTATAATGTATCAAGGAAAATATGAAGAGTTTGTTCACCTATATACCAGACCCAGAGTACAAAAAGGCAACAAATTACCTTTTTAAAAAATAGCTAGGGTAAACAGCAGTCAGAGAAAAAAACCAAAAACAAACAAACAAACAAACAAAAAAAAACCACCAAAAACTGTTTCCAAACAACAAGGAAGTCAGTTGCTTTTAGCTGTATTCATGCCTTTGTTCCAACTTTTTCAAAATCACACTGGCAGTGAATTGGCAAGCCAGAACGGTTACAGACATAGGAAGTTCAGGTGAAGGTAGGAGAGTGTTTCAGGAACAAAAGATTCATTCATAAGCATAGTTATGACCAGAGAAGTCAGTCAACTGCTCATCCAATATGAAAACAAACTGAATTCTTAAACAAGTACTTGATATAAACCAAAACACAGAAGTTCCAAAACCAATACAAATATACTCTAACGATATTTTTCATGAATAACACAAAAAAGCAAACATTTTGCCAAACTTGTGACTACCACTGGAAAATAAAGAGCAGCTCAACTTACAGATTACTTTGTCTGAATTATTCCTTCATCTCAAACACCAAATAAAGGGAAAAAAAAAAGTATTCTTAATATAGTCATGGTCATAATAATGGGACAGAATTAAGAAAAGGAAATGCTTGGCCATGTAGCAGGAACCACTGAAGTTCAAGCCATCAGGCAATTGAATAGTTATGCAAAGGAAAGAGCAAAACTTCCTTCAGATGTGTCATTTAAAAACCAAGCAATACAGATCAGGACAGCATTATCATGTTTTCCGTGTAAGCAAAAACAAATCTTAAGAAAGTGAATAGGATTCGGTGATATTTCTGACTTGGTAAGTATGTATTTCCTTGCAAGAGAACCTCCCTGAATCGGGATGAGTCTGCAGTGGTTTCTACAGCTGAAAGATACATCAACATTTTGGAGAAACATTAATACACTCAGAAGTCTTTACTCTGTGTTCCTGGTTGACTACAGAGATGACTGGAGTTAAGAGTAATTTTTTTTTCCTCCTTTAAACACTAGGTATTTATTTGAATGAATTCAGCTATGAGATGGAGGCTCTGGAACTGTCACAGCTCAGGAATTCGATGAATAAGTACAAACAGAAGCCAAAACATTGTCTCTCAGAGCACAAGATAATTTCCAGAATTCACGAGCAAGACCAGCCTTCTCCTGAAGCTTGGCCATATGGGCTTTCCAACACAGAAACGGTGGCATTTTGCAAGTTTGCAAAGCTCTTGCAAAGCAGCCATTAAGTTTTTAAGAAAAGTAATAATTAAGACTCGAGATTTCTATACATGTGACTAGATATATACTGGACATCTTAGGCTATCATTTCTAATAATCTGTGAGTGCTGCTTATTCAAGAGTGCAGAAAGCACAGCATCATGGTGCAACCTCGAACCCTCTTCCCACTTCCATTACCTACAAAAATTAAAGCTGCCAGAATGGCTTTTCCCTCATGGTTTTCAAAGCCATGAGATGAATACCATGCTGTCATGAGTTGTCAGAAACAGAACAAGAGAACAAGCATTGATAATTCAGTAGGTGAGAGATGAGGGAAAACATCAGATGTATATACAGAGAAGTGCAACATCCATAATTTTCTTTGGGACCAATTAATGTTAGAATTGGTTTGCATATTTCTAATCAGAACTGTGTTGTAATTTTCTGTCACAGGAACAGGGCTCTTTTCTAATGCAAGTCAACAAGACACTTTTTTGATTTAATAAATACATACATTCTGAATTACAGCACAGAATAATCACTTTGTCAGGTACTAACCCCAGCAACAATGTGACTTATGAGCATAAATATTTAAGAGGTATTCCAGATGTTCATTTTGTGAGCTATATTATTGATGTCTCCACAGAACGAGGATGGGAGACCAGAAGCATGCAACCTCTGGCCTTACAACTCACATTGTGAGACAACTTCTCTTGTCTCCTCATCTGTCTTCTCATTACATAGCTGACAAAGTGACACTAACAATTAGCAACAGGTACTCTTCACAGGCTGCTTTTTTAATTCCCCTGTCATCTGCTTTCTGTTCATTAAAACCTTCTCCCTTTCAGCACTCTAATAGACATGCTTTAACCAAAGGGCATGCTCATTTTGGAATATTTACTGTATTTTCTCAGAGTGGTGTTACTGGGCTTGTGTTTTCTCCCCACCCTAAAAACCCATAGTGCATACACTTCTGCTTGAAACAGCAAAAAAAAACAGTGAAAACAATCAGGCTTTCTTTTTGTTGTTGGGGACAGTTATTTTCTTTAAAGAACAAGTATTTTCTCACTTTGATTGCCTTGTCCCTTGGCTTTTAATCACCATCACACAGCTCCACTATTTCTCAAGGTACAGGAAACAAGAGTTTGTGCCACATATCCTGACAAGGTTGGTTGGTGAGGCTAGGAGAGAGTTCTGCGTTAACACTCAGATACCGATCAACAGAGAAGACAGATTATACAGCTATTGAAACATTTATTTCTGTTCCTCTTGAGGTTAACTATTTGTCAAGAGCCAAAACCCAAAAATAAGATACTGTGACATGTATACCAGTGTGATGAAGACACAATAACTTCACTGAATTCCTTACAGCTACACTAATTTCCATCAGCACAACATGAAAAGCAGAAACAGATACATACTGGATTTAAAAACTTCAGTAAGGGTTGGGGGTATCCTAATATAAATGGCTGTTATGCAATAAATGAAGGAAAAGAAAAGGTTGGTCAAACAAACTATTGTCTTTAAGAAGGAAATACTTCACTATATCTCAGTGAAGGGATATGAAAGCACAACAAATCTGTCCTGCATAAGCAACTTCTCAAAGCTTGCAATGAAACAGCTTAATACATTTTGGCTTCTGTTCCAAATGATACAACAGCAGATTTGTGAGGTGAGTGATTACCATCCTTACACTTCCACAGTATGCCAGTTAATGTTCCCCTTTGGTGAATAAAGAAGTTCAGAACAGTAAATCTTAAGTAAGACAGGAGGTGGAGTTTTTGGTTTCTTTTGCCACACCTACCCAAACCCCCTACAAATGAGGGTATTGCTCACTGCTGAAAAAGGCTGCAGGGTCTAGGTACAGAAGCTCAATTTAGCATTCTTGGTCTGCAGAGATATATGTTGAAAAGCACTGGCACAAGTTATCCAGAGAGATGATGGATGCCCTTTCCATGGAGACATTTGAGGTCAGGCTGGACTGGGCTCTGAGCACCTGATGGAGATGCAGGCGTCCCTGTTCACTGCAGGGCAGTTGGAGCAGATGACCTTTAAAGGTCCCTTCCAACTCAAACTATTCTATGATAAGATTAATACACTGTTTAAACAGCAGTCCAGTGTCACTACTTCAAGATGTATTGCAGAGGTGGTCAGTAACACAACCAACACAAGAAACACCCTACGGGAGCCTAATGAGAGATGTGATCCTAGCCTGGTACTGCCTATCTTTCTGGCAATCTTTGTTTCATTCAAGAAACAATGATGATTTTAAATTGGCAGTCTCTTCAATAAGGAGTTAACTATGCTGTAGTCACATGAAAGCTACATCTTTCCCTTTGTTGTGTTCATATTCAAACCCAAAGAATGATCTGCTGTACAAAATAACTTTCTCTAAGAGACATAAACACAAGACAAATCATAAAATATCCTTTTTGCTACTTACATAAAACAATTAAAAACATTTTTTAGTAACATGTGAAACCCATAGACAGATGAGCAACAGCCCAGGTCTCACAAATGAAGTCTGTAACTGAACTGCTTTCCAAGCAACACTTACTTATGCTGAACAGTAAATTTTGCTTGCTTCAGACTAGTTGCATACCAATATCCCAGTCAGTGTAAAGAAAGATAAGATCTGTCAGTCTCTGGAAAACTTTCAGCAAACAAAACTTTTTCTTAAAGAATTGTTTGGTTTGATTTTGCAAGCCTCACCACTCTCCCAAGGGGTGTATTTTCCTCCTGTGCCAGTGGTCCAGAGAGTATTCAACAGTGGAAGACTTAACCCCACCAGAAGATACCATCTCTCCCTCTAAATGCAAAATGGGGCCAGGCTTACTACAGTTTCATTTTAAGAGATTACTCCTGAGAATCAAGTTCAACTACAGTTTATGCCTAAAGCCCAGCAAATGAACATACAGTATACATTAAGTATATTAAAAAAAAAAAAAAATCCTTGAATGGCAAATGCAGCCGAAACACCCAGAGGGAATGAAAAATCTTACAGTAAATTTATGAAATATTAAGTCCTGTGAATTTATGCTATATTGAGAATAGCAACACTACTCCTCCTAAAGTGCCTAAACATCATACCACCAAGTTTAAAGACCCAGATCCCCCTCCCAATTAACATTTTTGTTTGAAGACTAACTCTGTTTAATTTGAAATTTCCTCTTGCTGTGCCAATTACATTTTAAAACTTTTTCCTGTTGAAGTTTAAGTGCACTGTCTTATTTTACACACAAAGTACTATTAAAACAGCCCAGAGTAGAAAAAAATGTTTTTCCTCTTTCAGTATCAAGCACCTGGCAAGTAAATGAAAAAGTTTCCTGCAAAGACTTAAAGGCTATTAAAGGCATTCCTCTTTTTCCCTGGGGACTCAAAACCCTGTTATTTTTATTCCTCTTTTTAAGCCTAAGAAATTACATCATCTTTCCCCTTTGATTTACACTGTACAGTATGGTTTTTCTGCATTGTTCCTCAATTTTCTAATTCATTAATAATTAAAACTGCTGTAGCCTTGGTTATGAAAAAGCGTACGAGAAAACGCCTAACATTACATTTCTGTTTGTAAAACAGGCAACTACGTATTATATATATAAAATGAACTATGAATTTTAAAAATTGCAATAAAATTGCAGTCTGTTATTTTCTTCAACTCCACAGGTCTTTGACAGAGCTCACCAAATGTCTGAGGAATAAACTAACAATCTGCCTCAGAATGATCTGAGCCAGAGAGCACGGAAAGAAGATGAAAATAAGGACTTCAGTTGTCAACTCTCTAGATAACAGCTTTACTGGACAACACAGGGCCCATTTACTTCCTAAGCACTTGATGCTTTGTAAGCCTAAGGTAACTGAGCACAAAGGTAATAATGCAGATCTACACAGAGGAGCTCTACACACAAGCATATACTTTCACAGAAAATAAGTGTGCTGTAAGAAGTGCACGGTGGATTCCATACTTTCCATTGTTATCTTGGATTCCAAAAACAACTTGTCCTGTTGCATTCAAGAGACATTACTCCAATTATATGAGCTCCAATTTGTAAAACACTGCTTCTGAGCCCTATGGAACAGTTGCAAAAATGAGACTCATCAATACCTCATGCCATGCTCCCTAAAAAATTAATCAATCAACAACAGCTAAAGAACTGTTATAAGGGACTGAGTTGGAATTAAAAGTCATTGTAGTTGGCAACCGTTCAGAAGAGAGCTTCGGAGAAAGGTTAAGAACACTGCCTGGAGAAAACAAACAAAAAAGATCCCATACAACAACATTTTCATCCAGTCACAGAATCACAGGATCACACAGCTTGGAACGGACCCCTTGCAATCACCTCGTTCAATTGCCCTTCTTAAGCAAGGTCTGGCCTAACAGGTTGTTCAGGAATGTATCTTGTTGAGTTTTCCATGTGTAACAACAGAGGCTCCACAACCTCTCCAGTAAACTCATTCCTGTGTTTGACACCCTTACACACCACATTCCTATATTCAGCGAAAATTTCAGATGCTTTTTTTTTCCAGTTGTTGCTCTTGTCTTGTCACTAGGCACCATTACATTACTTCTCCATAGTTCCCCTTTGCTTCTCCCAGCACAGCCCCAGCTTCTCAACAGTTCCACAGCAGAGAAATCAACTGTTATCAAGTGGCTCACCACTGCAGCTTACTTCTTCTTGAATAGTATACTCTATTTCCCCTTTTTTATTTCCTCTGAATACTAAGTATGGAAAGGAAAGCTAACATACAAGGTGAAATTTCATAAAGCTTCATACCCTTTCTGTTACCATTAAAAAAAATCCAGAATTTCTTACCTGCAACAAATGACTGCTTTACAGGAGAGTGCCAAGTCCAGAAAGCTCTGCCTGACTTCAAATGAGAGGGCATACTTCAGTGTATGGCCATCAATAATCAGAGCAATATCATTTTCCTTGCCCAAGGAGTCCCCCAGACTGGTGCAATGGTGAGTCAAAGAAGCTCTTGTTGCCTGAAGTGTAGAACAGAAATAAATGTTTCATGTTTATATGAAAATGCATGCAAACTGTAATAAGACATTTCTGGACTACACATAGTGGGCAGTACGTCTGTACCCAAACCAGCACTGAGGTAAGATTACATCATTTTATCAGGACCTCACATAGAGACATTAGGTTGGGTCACACATCAATCCAAATGCATCAGGCTGACACACCTCATTTCAGCGCAGACTCTGGCATCTTCATTACACCTGCCTAAGTGATGTCTGTATCCACAGCAGTTGTGGTACATCCTCTCAAACTTCAGGGCAGGTAAAACCTAGTACCTTTCACGCCTTTCAACAACATCCAAAGTATTAATACTTGTTCATCTTTTCTACCCCAAAAAGACTGTCCCCCACCAGCTGCTGCTGGGAAAAATCACTATCACCCCAAATACTTCGGCTTTCCTATCACAATGAATTTTGCAATGAAAGCAGTCAGTTCTCTTCATGTTAGCTTAACTATCAGCTCTAGCTGAGTTAACTACTGTTAAGTGGCTCAAGAAGTTTATCGGTCTTAACTCATGGCATGTGGGATAGTAGAATATGAAAAGCAAAGGCTTGAACGGCCAGCAAACCTAACACTGCTTTCTACATAAGCGATCACTAACTGTTGGGCTATAACTTTTCAGATTTTCCTGTTGTTGCAAAAAAACAAAATAAAACATCATCGTTGGCATATGCAAAAATAATAGCTTTGTTTTAGCAAGTCCTCACTTCATGTCTCATGTTTTCTCCACTCAAACTAACCAGAAAGAAAACGCACACCTGCTCATCTCAAAACTATGCAGCTTTAAATGACTATGCCAAACCAAGTTTAACACATTCTTCTGCTTACTGATATTTAAAAGTACTCAATTTATGATCTTTCAGTGTTAGTCTAAAGACAGCATCTTCTGTTTTTCTTTACATAAGAAGAAAAACCACTTTCATAGTTCTAACAGCCAAAAATGAAAATAAAGTACTCAGGCATAACTCATCATTTTCTAGATCCAGACTTCTGCAAAGGATTGTGAAGCCACAAACAGTTGCCAAGTGTTGCATTTCCCACCTGCATTTCCCATTTAACAGACAGATATAAAAAAGAAAATGAACGAAAAATATTAACAAAAAGAACAACCTTAATGCATTTAAACTAATTCCTCTGGATTATACATTTGCTGGTCCTGAGGAGCACAGATTTCCTTAATTAAGGCCAGCATTCATGCAATTAAGATTTTTCTCTATGCTCAGAACAGAAGTCAGTGATTTTGGAAATGGATAAGCAAAACAAAGACATACAGAAACCTCCATCTATGAGCCCCCTACCAAGGATAGCAAGGATTCAAACATTTGTCACTATCAAACTCATGTTAGTAAAAAAGCTTCAGTTCCATATCTCACATCTAAAATAATAGGTAACAAGTTTACCCTACTAAAATACTTCCTTCAGTGATTTCTTCAGTATCTACACATGAAGGGAATAAACAGCACAAAAGGAAGGTCTTCCCAGCTCTACAAGCTCTTATTTCTTGATTTAAGCCTTCACATGCTGTGCCTGTGTACTACATCGACGAAACTTCATTCAGTTTCTGTGAATATAGCGATGGAAAACTACACACATAATCCTGTTCCTCCGGCTGTAGAAAGTTAGATGGCTATTTTAAACGCGAGGTGCTAAGTACAAGAATGTCAGCATAGCAAATGCATGTCCGGCTTCTACCAAGAATTTTTGTAGCATCTCCACATTCTAGAGTCCCTAGGCAAGAAAGACAACTAGCAGGTTTAGACCTTGAGTTGCCCAAAACACCTTCCTACTTACTGTTCATCTTCCAACTGAGAAGTATTATCCCATACATAGTGTACAGCACAGTGACATTTTTCAACTCAAATACTGAAGTACTGAGAAAAATTAAAATCATCGTGCCTTCCACAGAGCACTGAGCAGAAAATAAATACAGCAAAATAACACATACAAAAATAGCTACAGGCAATCAAACCAGAGTCTCACCATCCCATTGGTTGCCAAAGTGGAAAATAAAAAACAAAAGTATGGAAAGCAAATCCTGGCACTCCCCAAACCATCCTCCTGGTCCTCGGCGGCTGGCAGCTCAGCAAATCCTGAGCTACAATCAATGCCTGTTCCAGAGCGGTCCTTCATCCTGAGTTACCATTCAGAATCATTTAGAAGTTAAATAAAAAATAAAGACCTGCTAGTAAGGGAAAGAGGCCATCTTAGCTCAAGAGTAAAGCAGAATGTAAAGCCAAATGTAGATAAGGGGAAAAAAAAAATTGGAGACAAAATGAACTTTGAGTGGTGAAGATGTTTTGAATACAACAGCAGTCAAAGCAGCATTTCTGAATTAGGAAGAAAGAGGAAGAGAAGGAAGGATCAGTCAGATAAAGTGATCATTATATGACTGTACTTTTCAGAGAAAGCCTAAGTGGGAAGGGAACTGGGCCACTTTTACACAAGAAAGGAAGAAAAAGGGAGAAGAAGCTGCTTTTTCATATATTTTCTCTTGTCCCGCTCATTGGTGTGGTACTCCAAACAAGCTCCAACTCAAACTAAGAAACTAGTCTCAAAGAGGAGATAAGTTTAGAGATTAAGTTAATGGGTATGACAACAGCCTGCATGGGGCACTGTCAGCACAGGGCAGCTATTTCAGACAGATTACATTTTGCACCTTTTTCATTACAATAATGAATGTGTCACTCTCTCCTTCCTCATTAAGCAGTGAGGAACTAGATTTATGACTTAATGGCGTGCTTTACATACGCTGTCCCTGAAAACTAAACACAAAGCAAATGACTGCTGAAACCATAAGAAATTGGTCCAGAAAAGAAAAACAAGGCTGTATCTTGAACAGCCCAATCACCCTCCACCACAGATGGAAGAAAAATCTGAGGGCAGGAAAGCAGGAATGTTATTCAACATACAGCATCTGTTGTCCAAAGAAAGCAGAAACCAAAAGAAAATCATACAGCAACATGAAGACTTCCTAAGGTGAAGTTTCTTTTCAGGCGAGAAGACAACAGCCTCTCTGTAGCTTACTGTGACTACACGTACGCCTTCTCTAATTCATGCTCTGGTAAATGAACTTACATATCTTATATAAGGTGTTGCTGAATTAGTAGTAGGTTTAACATACTGCAGTAATTTACAAACCAACAATTATGTGTCAGGAATGCCATTTAAGAGCTTTACAAAATGCAGTTTAATATATTCCTCCTAACTTACAACCTAACAGCTAATACAGTCAGTTTTTTTATTTTTCCAACAACTTAAAATGTCTGTTTGTTCGTATGTTTTGTTTTGTTTTGTTTTTTGAAGCAAACAAACACAACAACTAAGCCTACTTTGATGCTCCTGTAGGCCAGAACAATTAAGCAAAAGAGAGCATCTCAGATCTCACTGGGTACATAACAAAGACTTCCTCACTAAGCAGATGAACAAACATTTGGAAACCAAGGGGAACTATATTCCTCCATGGGCAACTCATTACTGATAACTAGAACAGTCATCTCTACTTTGATAGCTAACTTTTACTCTTGTTTGATATCAAGGGATAAAGTTTCTTCTTTGAGTCACATCAGGCAAGAATAAATCAATCCTTTACTGGAAGAAGTATGATGGAGTACAAATCAATACTTGTCCTAATCAGAGTTTGAATAAACTCAGACCAGAGGAATTCCACCACCCTTTCTGTTAAGTACCCATCAAAAGTAAAGTTTGTCAGGACTTCTGGAAAACAACAACCACAACAACCAGAATATTACAAAGCATTTCACATATCCACAGTGAACTTGTTTTTTCTTCCCTCAAGACTTCCTTTCTACGCACAGCACACAGCTGCTCTGGAGAGCCCTGGAGAGGTGCCTGCCCACCAGACCTTATCGTACTGGCAGACGGATTTTTCTCTCCCAAATTAAAAATACAGATACCATTTGACTTAAGGGTCTGACAGCAAGAGTCAGAACAACCACCTGTTTAGTAACCTTGATTCAGTGGGCTATTCAAATACAGATATTTCATTAGCCCACAGAGGACATGACCACAAGCTTACACATTCTGCTTTACCAAAGCAACATTATCAGCTTAATTAGAGCTTCACAAGGCCTTAAGAATCCATTCATACACAATTACTAAGTAAACAAGAGCTGTGTAGCACATTAAATTAAGATTGCAACCTGAACAAGCAAAGGAAGTCAGGGCCTCTTATTTTTCCTTTCCTTTTGAGCACTCACTATCAGGGGGATGGGTAGTGGGATTTTGATTATTAATATATCAAGAATTCTGACTCACAGAAGCATGTGTAAGGGTTAAATGTTGTAGTCTCAATGCCTGAGTTAAATTCAAGACGTGGTATATTCCATAACAAATTTACTCCATATGCTTTTCCTGTTTATTTTCCCCTTTCCATTTTAACAAGTCACAACCACAACCACATCCTCAAGTAGACCATTTACTTGCATTACTGTCTTAAAAACAAACTTTCAGATTTTATTGTTTTGTGTGTGCACAGCTTCAATCCAGAAGACAGAATAACATGATTAGCACACTACTATAAATCTCCACGGCAGAGTGTAATTTGTTGACAGGCAGAAAATGAAAACATCCTGAAGCGGAGTTTGTGTGGTCTTTTCTCTAGACTGCACTCT
Source organism: Callipepla californica brunnescens (assembly GCA_023055505.1). Taxonomy (NCBI): domain Eukaryota; kingdom Metazoa; phylum Chordata; class Aves; order Galliformes; family Odontophoridae; genus Callipepla; species Callipepla californica. The sequence goes on along the minus strand of JALIRH010000001.1, from coordinate 105,851,191 downwards.
CAGGATCTGTAACCAACATTTTAATGACATGTTTGCATATTCTCACTTTCTAAGGCCTTGGAAAAAAACATCTGCTATGCCCAGCTTTGTATTTAAAGAATAAAGTGACATTACCAAATCCTAGGGCATCCCATACAATTATTTCTTAATTTAATGTAACAAATCTAAAGATTTTAACACAATCCTTAGAGTGAATTTGTAATCCAATGAAAATTGAATTAACTTTTATGGAGCTCAGCTGACATCACTGAAAACAAGACAGAAAACAACAGGTCCTTAGAAGAACTGCACAGGCTATATAAAAATCTTAAAAGATTTTTATTCTGAGGTTTTTGTTTTGTTTAACAGCAGCACACTATACAGTCCATTTGCTCCCACTGGAGCTTGGATGGTTTACATGCTACAGCAAGAAATGTTATTGGTTTGAGGCAGTCTGGTGTCCAATGCAAAAAAAAAAAAAAAAAAAAAAAAAAAGCATCAAATACTTGCCAAGAAAAAAAACTCAGGAGGACTAGCAGAATAATCTTGTGGTATAACAACTCTTTCCTAAATTTATCTAACAAAACAAGCTGATACCTAGAGAGAAACTGCCAGATTAACCTCTTGTACCAAAACAAGAATTTCCTTTTTATAACTTCCTTTTCCTTCCTACGAGTAGACATCATGAGTAACCACATGCAACAATTCTTTCGCTGTACTGAAAAGAAAATTTGAAGTAATAATGCCTGCCATGTCCCCTGCCCTGTTTTAAATGAAGTTTTCCATGGCTGACTTCGCAGCATAAGTCCACTCAAGGTAACATTTGCCAGCTCAACTTCATGTGAAGCTGTCCCCTCTATCCTAATTGCAACTCAGACGCTTCACAACACATTTGAGCAGCGAGGAGTCTTTCACTTCAACTCCTTGCCATGCCTGAGGGATCTGTAAGGACATCTGGCAGACGCAAGTTTACTGGAGAATTGGGATAGCAATCGTAAAGGCAAGACAAATTAATGTCTAAATCAAAGTTTGTGAAAAGTGATACAGGTATTTGGAGCAACACCTGTTGGGCAGAGGAGTCTCTGGAAGTACTTTCCACAATAAAAGCACATGTGCTAGTGCTAACCTTGAAACGTCTCCTCAAATTGAGGAAAAAAAAAAATACTACTTCAGTTCTAAAACAGATACTCACTTTGCCAGCTTTCCAAGTTTTACATTGAACTCCAAGAAGTGAGCAAACAAGTTTCTAAAAGCAGACAGGCAACTTCCAAAGACATAGCTGTAAGTGGGAGTGCAAAATATGCTGCTGGAAAGCCTACGGAAGAAGATTTCTCAGGTAGAAGAACCTGCTTGCAGCACTTGTCGGCCAAGTTCCCCTGCTTCCCTTCTTTTGCAAGTTTCTACAAGTGATCTTCCTCTGAAAAGCTCATTCCACGTACTCGTACATCCAATTTCTTCTATTTTAGAGTTAAATTGCGGATGTAAAAAAAAAATCAAATACAGCAGTGTTTGCCAGGTTCAGTGTCACCTGCTTAGATAAAAATGATCCAAAAGCTGTGTTTTACGCCTATCTAAATGGAAATTCAAAACAAGAGCAGAACAAGAATTATCTGGTAACTAAGATGACAATATGCATGACCTAATACAATCTAATCTATAACAACATGAACTTACATCTTCCACTCATAAAAATTCAGACAAGCATTTTCATACTTTCACAAAGACAATGATGTTACTAAGAGCATCCTCAAAACTATTCCAGCCTTCTCTGGGTCACAAACCCAAATCACAAACTTCACACTGGTATGACTATCCAGCTAAACAATGCCATAGATGAGGCAGTAACTGTGTTGAAGAGAGCAGGCTATGCTCCTGTGCCATACTTCCAGCTGGCCTTTTCCTTTTTTCATCACAGCATAACACTTCGCTCACATGTCCTTGTAAGCTACTGACTCCTTTTCTGCTCCTATCCTGCATTCACACAACTAAGTACTCCTGCCTAACAACAGAACACAAGTCTCACCCTCTTGATTGATATTTTTCAGGTCACTCACTGAAGAAATCACCTGAAAACCAAACTGAATAATCCCAACAGGCAAGTAGCCTCACAGCTTGGTAACATGTGCAAGCTTTTCGGATGAGCCCTCCAATAACACTTCAAACATTGACTTCATAACGCAAGTCCCAGTATACTGACTTGGAAAGAATACTAAAAAAAAAAAAAAAATTAAAATTAACAAAAAAAGACTGAAAGATATAATTGTCCAATATTCCTTCTCTAATACAAATCCAGTATGATTTTGAGTGAATTTCTTCCTGAAGGTTTTAAGACATTTGATCCCAGGTTTCTCTAACAGCAGTGCCAAGATAATTTAACATTCTCAGAGCCTGGTGAGAATGGGAGTAAGCATGTACAATGTCTGGGGAGTAGTGTTTCCTAAACTATTTCTTCAAGTACCACATAAAAAAACCCAATAACTGTACTTTCAAAATTAGTTTCAGCAATGTTCTTTACCAAGTTCAAAGAAGCTTCAACTCACTTAAGCAGTAGTAAGTAGCACCATCTTTTGGAAAGATTATCTATGATGAGCATCTGCCTTTCCACAAAAGCCTACAGATGTTGATCAAGCCCTCCTCTGGATGCAGCCAAGCACCTTAACATCCTTTCTATGTTGCTGAGCCCAAAACCACACACAATAGTCAAAGGGAGGATGCACCAGCACTGAACACAGCAGGAGAATCACCTCTCACCAGCTGGCTGTGCTAAATGCCCTCCAAATTGTGGTTTGCCCCTTGGCTGCCAGGACACACTGCTGGCTTGTGCCGTGCTGCTGCCACATCACCTGCAGGTCCCTTCTGAGCAGCTCTCAGGCATTCGGCTCCGGTCTGTGCCTGTGTCTGGCACTGTTCATCCCAGGTGTAGCACCTGGCACGTTCCGTGTTGAACTTATGCCGTTTACAACTACCCAATGCTCTAGTGTATCCAGATCTGTCTGCAAGGCCTCTCATCCTTCCAGAGAGTCATCAGCACCACACAGTTCAGTATCTTCAGTGAACTTGCTGAGGATGCATTCCACTCCTGCATCCAGATCACCGGCAAAGATGTTGAACTGTACTGGCCCTGGAATTGAGCCCCTGGGAACACTGCTGGTGATGAGATACCAGTCAGTTGTAACCCCATTCGCTGTGTCCCTTTGAGCACTGTCATTCAGACAGTTCATCACCCATATAAATTTGATGCACAGATTTGATAAACTCAAATAGCACAATACAACATGCACAATCCCAGCAAATCTGTTTATACAAATCCATCTGAGTGAAATTTCACCTTATCTACTTCAAGAACTGTAGCATAAAAATACTACACAGTTATACAGCAACTTGCAAATATCACTAAGACTGTGACGCAAGACAACAAGAAGCCATTCTTCAAGCACATCAAATGACATCACTACCTCTACCCAGCAATACTTGCCTATTTAATTGCACTGTGATTCTCCTTGATGAATACAATTCCCTACCATGCCAAGAAAAACATCCATACGAAGGACCCGGAGATATTAGATGGCTGCACTGAGGTTATTTTCATTGCTTTGAATTCAGCTTCAACCTGGAATTCCTTCACAGTAAGCCAAGTAATCTAAAACTCCTATATAGAGTCCTTAATCTTCACAGAAAGTCTCAGGTTATCACATACAGACCAAATCTTGCTTTTAAAAATTAGATAAACAGATCATATCAGTACTCTCACGTCTCCAGTGGCAGCTGAAAGTCCAGATGAACTGGACCATCAAGAGGTGCACATAATTGTTCAAGGATGTTTTCCCTTCTGTAACACACTGACTGTGCAGGAGCCAAGGAACTTTGTAAATAGGGAAGAAAACAGACCCCGGAGGCACCTCTGTCCTGTCAGCAATGCAGTCATCTCCGAGCATGCAGCATGTAGTTTAAAAAGAAACATGAAAGCTGTATTTTACAATTTATTTTTTATTTTTATTTATTCTTTTTGATGACAGAAAAATAATTCCCAAATATGCCAGTTGGGCACACCATTACAAACACACATCTCATTGTCAGACAACCTGAAAGTGAGATAGTTGAAGGTGGCTGTAAGCACTGAACAGCTCAACATTTGAGAACTACAGTTAAGTGCTCAAGTGATGCAGGAGGCCAGACAGCTTTGCTGAGAGAATTAAGCTCAGCAGGCAGCCATGTGGCATCTTTAAGGAACTCATCTGAAATCCCCATAGCCCATGAGCTGAAGGCTCAGAGCAGGGGAGAAAAGGAGGAGGAAGGAGAAGAAGCTTCCACCTCTTCATATGGAATAAAACAACTGACCCTTTCACCAACCAGACATCTCGCTGTCACACAGATGAAGTATCCTGGCAGTGTAGTGGCAGAGAAGAGTTGCAAAAGGCTCCCAGCTTTCAGAATGGTACCTTGGGCAGTCACGTAGGAAACAAACATGCATCTTGGGAAGACTAGGAATTTCAAAGAGCGTGCTAAAATCTTGTTCTCTTTAAACAAAGAACAAGATTAATATGATTATATTATTTTCATTTACTCCTGAAATGCTCGACATGGGACTATCCATTGTTTTCAATACATATTAGACATTTGACCACAGAGAACGATTTATATTACACACAAGATAGTTTATGACTTAGACGACAGAAAGCGCAAGCAAAAAAGGCTTGTTCTGCATAATAACACATCTGTGTGATTATTAAAAGTAACTGTACTCTGCCAAGAGGAAGCAGTCTGTTAGTTTTGCTAACAAGTTAGAATGCCTTGGTGTCTTTGTGTTTTAGTATTTTACCTTTATTAAGTGTATTCAACGGAATAAGCTCTTTCAATTCCTTCTACTTTTGACAAAAAATCCCAATTGCTTTTTCTTTTTCCAATAGACTAGTCCAGTTTGATCACAGAAGGAGGAAGCTCTTCAGGAAAACTATGCTTCTGCTAAATCATTTCCCAAAGAACAGCTAGCTTTTCAGCTCACAAGTTAACTTCAGAACAAGAAGATTCTACAACCTTCTGCCTTAGATCATGAAGATGTGGGATTCTGTCTCAGAGTCTTAACCTCATGCTTCTGTATATAAATTCAGTACATGTTTATTAACACATAAAATACCAAACATTATGAAATAGATACTAAAGAAGCCATCTTTTCTCCAAAAGAGTGCCATATGTAGGAAAGAGTGTAGAGTCAATTGGTTTGTACATGACCAGACTGCCTCATTTCCTCATACTCAAGCACCCTGGCAATACAGGGAAGCATATTTGAAAAATCACGTTCACTATGAAAAATCATTTACCATTTCCAAGTTACACTACATCTTTTGTGTTTAAAAGAAAGTGTTGTTTATACCTTTTTGTATGTGGTAAAATCAATCTGCAAGACATGCAAACAAGGTTGGTGAGACATAATTTTCCCCTCTGCATACTAATAAAATAAAAAGAAGGGCTAGTGAAAAGCGAGTTTCAATTATTTTAGTCTTTCTCCCTTAAAAAAGCCACCATTAGCATCTGCACAGTTAATGGCTCAGTTGCATGCTAGTGTTAAGTAACAGAGGCCATGCCACTGTCAGAGTTCATAGCCAAAGTTATTCTAGTGCTTAAGTAAAAGGAAACTACTTTGAGTATTAAGCCAAACAGCAAACTATAAACTCAAAGCTACTCAAGACTGTCCCACGCATGCAACAGGCCAACCTGTCATATTAGTCTTCCTTTCAAGTGCTCGCATACTATTGAATCTGTTTCTCTGAGTGGAGCAGAGAAAGTTCCAGAGCAGTTGATCAGCACAGGCAAGCTCTGTAATAAAACTGGCTTTCAAGCAGCAGATTGCTTTTAACACAGCTTGTTTTCTTAAAGCCCTGGTTTTGATTTAGACACAATACAGGTATTGAAGAGAAATATGAGAGAAATTACAGTTCTTGAAGTATCCTTTGAGATTTCACTTCTACCTTAAAAGCACGACAAACATCAGAGGTTATTTGTGCTCCTTGGACTATATGTTTTTTAATTTTTACCCATAGTTGGCTGGGCAGTAAAGCAACAACACAGAGGTGTTTTCAGAAGGATCTGATACAAGCTGTTATTCCAAGACCCGATCTCTAGGAAAGAAGGAACATGCACATTTACTAACCATTCCCATCCAACAGGGACTTCTGTAAGGACTCCTAAACTCATTTAACATCCCTGAATGTCACTGACTCATTAATGAATTAATTCAGGCATCCTGCCCTTCAGTGGTTACACAAGGAAATATGCAGGATGCAACAGTCTGACCTCTTTATGCCTGGCCTCAGTCCCATCTATACCCTCCCAGGACCTGTAATAATACTAAGCACAGAAAATAGACAGCCCACAAGGCATTACTCTCCTGCCAAAGCCTTGGGCGAGCAAATGCCACCCTCAGCAAGTTTGCTGATGATACAAAGCTGGAAGGAATGGCTGACACACTGGAAGGCTGTGCTGCCATTCAGTGACACAAGGACAGGCTGGAGAGATGGGCAGAAAGGAACCAGATGAGGTTTAACAAGTGTAGAGTCTTGCATCTAGGGAGGAATACCAGCATGCACCAGTACAGGCTGGGAGATGTCCTGCTGGACAGGAGCTCTGAGGAGAGGGACCTGGGTGTCCTGGTGGATGACAGGTTGACCATGAGCCAGCAGTGTGCCCTGGTGGCCAAGAAGGCCAATGGGATCCTGGGGTGCATTAGGAAGAGTGTGGCCAGCAGGTAAAGGGAGGTGATCCTCCCCCTCTACTCTGCTCCAGTGAGGCCTCACATGGAGTACTGTGTCCAGTTCTGGGCTCCCCGGTACAAAAAATACAGGGATCTCCTGGAAAGAGTCCATTGGAGGACCACAAAGATGAGAAAGGACATGGAACACCTCCCTTATGAGGAAAGGCTGAGAGACCTGGGGCTGTTCAGCCTTGAAAAAAGAAGACTCAGAGGGGATCTGATCCACGTCTATAAATATGTAAGAAGCAGCAGGCAAAGGGATGAGGCTGGACTCTTCTCAGCAGTGTGTGGCAATAGGATGAGGGGAAATGGCCACAAACTGAAGCATAGGAAGTTCTGCACAAATGTGTGTGGGAACTTCTTCCCAGTGCAGTGACGGAGCACTGGCACAGGCTGCACAGAGAGGTGGTGGAGTCTCCTTCTCTGGAGATGTTCCAGACTCGCCTGGATGCCTACCTGTGCAACCTGGGCTAGGGAACTGCTTTGGCAGGGGGTTGGACTCCATGATCTCTGGAGGTCCCTTCCAACCCATACAATTCTGTGATTCTGTGAATGGGAAAACGACACAAGTAATATGTCTTGCATTAGAGTCAGAGCAACGGTGAAGTTCTTTAAAACACTCAAAAGCTGCCAAGAGGATGGGTGAAGGCAGAAGTGCATCTTAGGCAAAGAAAAATGCAAAGAAAAATACAAAGAAAATACAAAGCATGCCTTGAAGAACAAGAATCTGGAAATTCCTGCATCTGGGAAGCATACTGAAACATGGTAGAAGATGTGAAGATGAGAATGCTGGAACAGAAATATGCAAAGTTGGATTTTTCCATGTCCCAAAGTACAAGTTTCGTAGCTCAGCATTCAAAATGTGACAATAACAGGGCTAAAAACAGAATACTTGCTAGACCTATAGGATAAAATAACTCACTGAATAATTTCAGAAATTTGTCAGGAAAGCTACCCCGAACACTAACACTCACAGAGTGTGTAAAAACCGCAACATAGGAGATTATATTTATGCTCATTTCAATACTCCAAAATCGAGAACACTATGTACTAGTTTAACTAGGGATTCTATGAACTAGCTGTGCATCACATCATACAATAAAAAAAGCACAGCAAAATTATCTAGTTAGTTTCATGCAATCCAACCTAATTACTTGCTTTGCTCAAATAAGATATAGTGAAGATGCCACTCCACAGAGATCAATTCGCAGTCAATGCTATTATTCATATGACCAAAACAAATGCAAACCTTTTGTCTTGCAGTTCAAGTACAGCAAATGAATGAGCGATAAGGGGACAAAAGTAGAAAGCTCAAAAAGCACATACAAGCAAGATTTACTGGGATCTGTTGATTTCACTTCAGCTGATAGTAAGTGTGTGCAGCAGTAAGATGATGCAGCATGGATTCAGTCCCCAGATTCACACTGATGGGACTGGACACGAGGCATCCAGTCTATCCATGGCTGCATGGTGCAGAGTAGCCTGCAGTCACTGCCCCTTGCTGAAGGCTGCCATCTCAGGAGAAGCAGGGCTGGCTTTGGCAGCTGCTCCCTGGACAGTATTGCTTGTTAGTTTGTCAACTAAAAATGTTTTGGGGGACAAAAAGTAAACCTTGAAGTCTTCACTATTCCAAGCACCTGCAAGCTACATGGCAATAGAAAAATGACCTTTGCTAAGCACAGTCCAATTTAATACTATGAGTTGTCAAAATTATCAACCAAATTCAGCAATTTGCTATTTTTAAATATAGAATAAAATCCACAAAAGTCTTCCTCCCAGCTGAAGTCAATGAATGCTTTATCTGCAGAAATGAGCCCTCATAAGAAACCAGAAGGGCCCAAAATACACAAGTTTATCACACATTTTTTGTGACTGTATACAATACTCCTGAAACTCAGGGATCCTGAGACCTCATTTTTCCCAGTCCCAGAAGGTTCCAGGTACTGCATATTTTTCCTGCAACTTTTTCCACGATCCTCACAAGATATGCTCAGCAGCTAAAAACATTTCTGTATGAATACTTTATTTCAGTAGGCAGTGCCACGAAGACTTCCAGTGCTCTATTTAAGAGTGCAAAGTCACACACAGTTAAGGTAATGTTTGTAGCTTCAAGAGGAAAATCTACATCCATAAATGAGATAGTCTACCTATCTGATTACATGAACTGAAACCTTATCATGAGGGAATAAGGGATTTAGCCACCATTGGACACTGAAATGGGTTAGGGCATAATATCATCTTTCATAAGACGCTGGCAGATCTGAGCAGCAGAGGTTCTACCTTCAAATAATAACACAGCAGTAATAACACTCAGCTTGGCTAGTGGTCTTCATAGCTACAAATTCATCTGTACTTTCCTGCTCTGAGCATCCTTCAGGCCCTAGTTAACCTCTGCTCATAAAGCATCATGTGTTCCTGAAATGCTTAATGGGAAAGGATTTTGTAGCCAGTCCTTTGTACATGGAAACCTAAGCTGAGGATTATTGAAACTGCATTTATGAGGCAGCAGACATGGTCTTAAACAATACACTGCCAATTTTTGCAGCAGAATGCATTTCAATTCAATGTCTTATTAGGATATAAAAGATATATATTTTTTTCCTATTTTAGTCCCTGATATTTAGTCTTTGAAATATTTGGTCTGTTTTAGCCCCTATTAACACCAGGCTTCTGTTAAACACACATATGTAACAAGCTTCTCTCCAATTTAATAAAATACTGGAATAGCAGTGACAGCAATAATGATGAGACTGTATAGGTATTGACAGCCAAAAATCCAAACAGGCAATAAAAACCCATATTTTGACAGTTGCACTGACTGAAGGCGAGGCACTCCAGGACCTGTTATGCATTGAATACCCAATGAACATCAGTTACCTGGTCTGTGCAGTGGTTTAAGTTCACAGCACTGAAGTTAAGGCAGCATCAGTAGAAGTTCTTCAGCTGTCTCACAAGGGTCTGAAATGTGCTAGAAGCATGCTTGTTCCTATAAGACTCTTTACTACTAAGGTGAATTTTGAGAAATATTTAGTTGAAGCATTTTCTGTAAATGACTATCACAAGAAGTTATACTGAAGATCTATATTGCTCTTAGGAGATTAATAACAGGTAACTCTAATACACTTCTGTACAACGGTTATAGCAATAACTTTTTATTTCATTGAATTCAGCACTCTCGGATAATATTGACAAATAGGAATGACTAATTCTTGGCAAAGACACTTCCTAACACTGTTGCCAGAATAATCCTTCTGGTATGCAGATTTCCTTATTCAAGACTCATATGACTCCTAAATGCTGGACAAACCACTAATCAAATGATCTCTCACAAGGATTTCTTTGCTTTCAACCTGAAGCAGCTGAAAAAAAGAAAAAAAAAACCACCTCTACCACCACGCAAAGTTTCTCCACTGTGCCCCAAAACATTCTGGTGGCCAACAGTACGTGCTTTAGGAAAATGTTATATGCTGGTGACAGGTACTGAATCACACAGGAAGGAGCATCTTCCAGAGACTCTCTGCCCCACCAGACTCTCACAAATAACTCATTCTATCCCATCCTGCTATCACAGACTTGTTTACTCATTACTTACAGATTCAAATGCATAAAAACTCATCAAAATTAACATATTTCTTGGAAACTGTCTCTATGACTACAATGCAGAATGAATATGGGAGTCCCAGGGCAGCCTATAATTTAGGCCCTGTTATGATTCAACCACTTTCTAATCAATTATAAACTGGTGCTTTACAATGACATTTCAGACAAGCTTGGAAGTAAATGTGCTTCCAAAACTTGTGAAGTTGGAACGTTGCTGATTTTACTACAAACATCTGCTCTAGTTTCACAAACAGCCAGTGCAAAATGCCGTTTGCCTGGCACACACACAGGCAGCTCAGGAAGCAAGTCTCTAGCTCTGCTGCTGCTCTGGGTCTCTGCACACTCATCGTCTGACTGCTTTTGTCCAGCCATAGAAACAACTGCAAATAAAACTTAACTTTGTCTAACTGTTGCCCAACAGAGACTCAAGTGAAGCTGGACACAACACCCAATTGCTTTCATGCTGATGGTTTCCTGTATTTTTTATTTTCTAGCCAAGAATATAAAGGCACTATGTAAGAAAGCCCCAGGCAAACTTCTCTTTTCTAGTCAAATAAATACCATTCCCTGAGGTGATCCCTAACTTTCAGAAAGCTTTTTTTCTGCCCTAGAGTTTTAAAAACACAGCATTTAGTTCCCTATCAGTTTACCCCATGTATGGTTCTTACGTTTTATTAAAGTTTATCTAACAAATATGATACTTGCTTCAATTACTAAAAATAATTTTAATAAAAAAACTCCATAAAGACATCAAGATCATGTTCCTTTTTAAAATTAAACCACCAGAGTAATTTCCCTAAAGATATAGTTGTACAATAGATTTATTTTATTAATATTTACTAAACCTATTAACTCTGTCTACTGAACTGCAGAGTTTGTCTGTCAAGCCCTGGATAGAACTGTAAATCCCTTGGGAACCTGGTAATATTAAACCTAATAGAGACATAGCAATTAAGTTTTAATAACTTGAAAAGAAAGTGTAAGTTCAAAAATTTAACTAGCAATTATTTTTCTTAAATTTTGAACTCATCCCCCCTTCCTTACATTATTTATAGATGAGTTAGGATACATTACTGCAACAATGACATCACAGATATCATCATACCAAAGGAGATCTTACAAATCCCTTAAACTATTAATTGGTTTTATTCATCCACATTTTCCCAGTCTTCTACAGATTACTAAACTTCACATCGGAAAGGACATGCTCTGCTGACCCTTTTTTCCCCACTGAGAGCACAGAATTCTTCAAGCCAGACATCTTCGGTCACAATTAGCTGCATAAATGGTCCCCAGTTTTACTGCAGAATTTGATACCTTGTCTTTCTACAAATGGCCATATCTTGTTATTTCAAAGAATTCTATACTTCATCTACAAGAGCTGGAATTAACAACAGGCACCGAATCTCTCCATCTTTTTAAAGAAAGCTTCCTAGTGATGAGCTTTGCTGGACTCAGAAAATAGACAAAGGTTTTAGGGCCAGCTTTTTCCTCAATACTCACCATCATTTTTCACTCTTTTGAACTAATTAGGATATCTGACAATAATGCAATTCAGTTACTGCTCTGACCCCATACTAAATAACATTTCAACATTTAGCTGTCCTAGGGGTTACCTTCTCTTTCCTGGAGTACCAGAACAGATAATAGTTAGATACTGAATATAAGCCTCGCATATTATTCTAAAAAGCATGCAAGTGCTTGGACCTAGAGCCACATAAGCATGAACTTCCTACCTAACACCACTGTTACTTGAGCTAGTCCCACAGAGAAATGCTCCAGTTCTTCCCTCAGAGATGAATACCTGAGGAAGGACCCTTGGCTAAGGTCTTTCACTGCTATGTGGCTTTACTTCACACAAGAGGAATATGAAAGTAGACTGAGCTAACATCCAAGTTGCTTTTTAAGTTGGAGTTACTAATTTCTTCATTGTTATCTGAAACAAAAGGTAAAGCTGTGTACTGAGCAGTTCTCTTTACATGACTGTAAAAGATCCAAATGCACATGCACTCCACAAACAGGCAGACTGGATGGACTTGGCAACCAGGCTTCCACCTTTGATCTTTCAGAAGTCTGTGTTGCATGAAATGACACTTTGTATCGCCTGAAGTATTTTCCATAGAGCCTTTCATCAGAACGTCACTTCATATCACATCACCAACTAGATCCATGTATCAGAGATCATTTAGGATGACACTATTAAGTTATCATTAATTAGATGAAAACTACAGGTCGTGAAACCCAAGGTAAGAAAAAACAGCAGAAAAGCAGCCTATTATGAAGCACTGCATCACAAGACAGGAAGCTTTCTTGATAAAGACATGAAGTCTGCAGCACACAGCAAAGAATTCAGAGTAGATATTTCAGAACCTCTGGTACAGCCAGGCAGACACTCAGGTGAATGTTCTGAAGCATGCATGCATTCATCCTCTTTTAGCTTTAACATTATCTCTTTAACATAAAACTCAATCCAAGAGTGCATACAGTGAGACTCAAAACTACTCAGCTCATTCCATTTGCATAATCCCATTTACAAAACAGCACTTGGATCTGAGACATCACTATAAATTGGGAACATAACCAGGAGACCAGCAAAAGAATAAATCAGGTTTATAAGGCAAGCAAAACTAAAAGCTTCACAGCCATTTCACAAAGTTGTTTTCCAAAAATCCGTTTCAGAATGGTAAGGGAGCTGCATTACATTAAGCCCAAATGTAATGGTAGTGTGCAGGGTGAAATAACTGCACACGCTGGAAGCATCCTGTGTTCTCTGTCTCAGCCAACAGAAACCATCAATGATCAGTATTTGCAGTGATCAAAAAGAGCTTTAGAGGTTGTCATATGCTTGTAGCACACATTTTAGTACTTGCACAAAAGCTGCACAAGTATCTAGTATTAGTACTGTCTCTACAAATGAGAGCAGAGCTTGAGCAAAGGATTGTTTTGTTAGTTTCAAATACTCCCATGCTCTCTGAAGAATTCCCCATCAACAGCATTATCCTGGCATAAAGGCAGCAAGAGATGGTATAGGTTGTAATGTGGAGAGTTGCTTTCCGTAAGTGTCAGTATGAGAACCAAGCTTACAACTGGCATTTTTGTTCTAAACGAGGGGGCAGTAACAAGCCGACCAAACACCACCGAACAAGTTTCTTGTATGTCATCACAACTCTGGCACATAACGCTGGAAGACAACAGATTTATCATTAAACTCCACATATTTCTTCAGAATTCCCAGTGGCTCAACATCACAGCATGCACCCAACCATTCCTAAGCGCAGACACAGCTTACAGCAGTCCTACTTGCCAAAAGCTCGTTTGTCATCTAGTTTATGGACCCTATTACACATTCACAGAATTCTCTTAGAGCAAATCTGCAAGCTGTTAACTTTTTCTTGTCTGCTGATAATTTTAAAAGAAAACCTCTGCAATATGTTATAAATAAACAAATTGAAGGTACGCTTTGTATTCTTTAATGCTCTGTATTCGAGAGTTTACTTGAAAATAAAAATAGATTTCTCCCAGTTAGGCAGCATGTTCATGGCAGGCTAGTACTACATTCCTCGACAGACAATATGCAGGCAGTCTGTTTTTCCATAAAAAGACATAATCACAACATAAAGAACTATTTTTTCTTTTGTTTTATTTCTTCTTTTCTTGAACATTACCAACTGGTATAAAAGTGCTAAGATTTAACCCTGATCCCTATTATCTAACTGCATAAGACAAACTGGGTCAGTTACACAGAGTATCTTACATTGTTTATCTGAGCTAATAGCAAGGATGGAGGAGAACTGTCCTGACATACGGAAACACTCTGCTTTTTCAAGGCCATACTGTTCCGTCAACCAAATCAAAAGTAAACTGCGAAGTTTAAACTTTATGACAGTTCATGTATATGCACAAATCTGAGATTTATGGAGGAGTCAGAAAAGTTAAAAGGTTGGAAAACTACTAATTCAGAAATCATGTTCTTAACAGCTAGCTTTGCCACACAAATAATTTGTCACAAGTTGTCTGTAATGCTACACGAAGGAAAACGTTAACAAGAAGTTCACGATACAGAAGAGGGAAGCAATTAGATGGGGAAAAAATGAAGGAAAAAAAATACAAGACAAGCACATCTCACAGCAGAACAAGACACAGCTGAAGAGGAGGCTCTGTAGAGCTTGAGGAGGGAACTTCAGTGATGAATTTATTTTATAGCCCTGTGTTTTACCCAAGTGAGGCCTGGCATGAAATACAGCCACTCTACCAACAAACATGCTCACAGAACACATCACCATCACTAAACATAGAAATTCACCATATACTTCTGTCATGGTTGGGTACGAGGGAAAACATGGTAGAACTGAGTAAACACTTTTCATGGATTTAGATCCTCTTCCTAAATTGGCCTATTTAGAAGTAAAGAAAAAAGGACTAAGGACTACCCATTGGGAGCACACGAACAAAGTTTGCAAGAATTAATCTGTCTCAGCCCTCGCTCCCCACTTATACCCTCAAGTCCATCTTGTCCCGCTAGCATGAAGGACCAGAGCACATAACAGGCATGCACACTGCTGCAACGTAGCAGAATGAAAGCTTCAGAGGACACCTGAATCACACCAGCTTTGAACAACACTCACAGTCTCAACACTTTGTAAAACAGACTACAACAACAACGACAAAAACTTCCGAGCATTAACTTCTAACATCTGAGAATGGAAACTTTAGGCCTGCTTAGGATACTGCTTAAGGTAATTGTAAGATTTGGCAAGTACCTGTAAAATCTGGCATTTTGTCATTTCCAGCATTATTTTTAAAATCACAACCCACTGAATAACATAACAACTACTGAAACACTTCACATCAGTGGCAACTATTCCACCAGGGCTGACTGAGGCACCTTCTTTACAAAACATTGTCTCATAGGGCAATGCAATACTACTAACAGTAAAGCGGAGGTATCAGACAGGGCAGAAAAGCTACTGATTTCCAGATAACCTGCTATGACAGCATTGTATTACGTTTAGATAAATAATGAACACAACTCAAGTGACAAAATATAAAACTATCCAAGAAAAACAGATGCAAAGAATCCAAATCCAGTTTTGTCTCAAAACTATCTTACCACCTATTTTTTAGTCTATTAGCTTCTCTAACAAATGTCTTTCTAAATATGAAATGGAGAAAAAGAAATGACTCTCTACCATCACTACCTTTGTTCAGCATCAAATATACTTCTTTACAGCAAAAGAAGGTGAAAATCTACAAGTTGCTGAAAGATTTTTCTGATCAGTTCTGCTCAGTGCACAAGTTTAAAAGACAGAAGGCACACAAGTATTAACTTCATACAGATGGAGAATTTTTTAACTCTTGTTTCTGACACAGAGCAATAAGCCTAGCAAAATTCAACAAGACATTTCTCTAGTATGACCCAAATGTAAAAAGTCTTTCCTCAATTATCAAGTGAGGAAAATTTATTCCTTCCTATGATACATGAACAAGCCATAAGAAGTAACCAAGCCTCAGCTACAAGAATGATGCTCTAATTCTTTAAAAAGTGAAACTAATCTTTGGGAAACGGTTTAACGAAGTAGTAAATCAGTATTATGCGAACCATAAAAATAAGACCACAGATGCCTATATAACTAACTTTGCTTCCTGAAAATGCAATCTAGTCTTATCCCAAAGCAAGTTGTCTGATACCTTCATTAAATTAGCAATGCAGATGAATCAATCTCATTGCTTTAAGTCAGCCCAAAAATAAAATGGGAAAACGGCTTATGTAAAAAAATGATAAAAAAATAGATAAACCCCAGAAACCAAAACACCAGCCTCCAGAAAACACCACACACCATAAACTTGCATAAATAAGGCCTCTCTCCCCTTCAATGAAAGCAAAGGATCAGATATGAAAATAAGTATCCTGAGAAAAGAAAGGGCTATTTATTTCTTCCCCTTCAATACAAAAGACCAACCTGAATTGTTTATACAGATGTGTAATATTAACCATGTCAGTCAAGAGGATCAGTATTCATAACTCATTTACCTACAAATCAAGCATTCACTTAGCCTTGTTCACCTAAAACTATCATCACGCTTTATTGTAAGCAGAAAAGGCATTTCATGGGTAGTTTCTCATTTAACAAAACCCTGTTTTCACCTCATTATGCATTCTTAAGTTTCCATGATCTCTCTGTGCTTGTTAGGAAGATATCTGTATGGTGCAGAAAATCCTATCTTCCAAACAAACAGTGAAGCAAGTACCTGTCGAACTGAAACCATTATGGTATTTGTTACTTATACAACTGAGAACAGATCTGGGTGACACTCAAGGATTGAGAGATAACCCTTCACACATGTGAACATCATTAACAGTTTTAAGAGGAAAAGCATTCTAAGTCATTTTCCTCAAACATATGAGAAATCTTACAAAAGAGGCATCCTATTTTAAATGGAATTCAGGCAACACTCTTCCTTTCTACTTCTCTGAAATACAATCCACTGTGTCCTACAGCACGGACAAGACATTACAAGGACAAATCCCCAGCTGCTAAAATACCTGCAGCCTAAAGCTGGAAGACCTTTTCTGGGTCATGTCAAATATGATCACCATTACAGCTGAAGACATGAAGGGAAAAGTAATTTAGAAAAGCTTTTCCAAAGACAGGAAGAGAGGGACTGAATGATAGACAATATCAGCCACTCTAACGTCTTCCTCAGCCCCCCAAAATTTCAGCTGTGGAACAGTTGTTTAAAAGCCTGGAGACTGGATTCCTAAAGGTACTTACAATCCTTCCGATACAAACCCCTCATTTCATGGGAACCAATTATTACGGTGCAAGAAAATACTAACTGGAAAAAAAAATAAATAAAAAAAACCCACCACTGATATGGGAAAACAGTCATTAATGAATGCTGAAACAGGAAAGCATGATAAAACAAAAATAACAGCCCAACTCACGCACTGCTCACAGCCCAAGCTTATTAGTATTATTTCCTGAGAAAATAGTAATCTAACACTTAAGTTACACAATCCTGTGTGTACTTAGACCTACAGGTCCAAGTGACACCTATATTCTGTAATTTGCAGTTTTACACAGTAAATTCAAATTAAAGCAGGTTTTAACATGAGAAGCTATATATTTTCCATATCCACTTTCAATACAGATTTATCAAACACCTGGAGTTATGAAAGATTCTACATATTATGCAAAAGCAAACCAGAGAAACAATCTATTCTATCCAATGTTTCTGAAGATTTATCCAGTTAGTGGGCACTATTCCTTGCATAACTACTTATTACCATGAGCTCTAGTTTGTAGATTAATAAATGATCTATAAAAGAATAACTTGGTATAATACAGAAATGAATTCTTACCCTAGTTTTCCTAACTATCTTCCTTTGCAAATTCCCAGTATTACACAGTATGGTTCATTACAATTCCAAGCTCACTGGTAATTGGAGTGCTTAAAGACTGCACAGGAGCACGCTATATGTCTACATGAAGGAGAGCTGACTGTTGGCTAAAACCAATCTTGCTGACATTGATCAGCTTCCTGGAATGCTGACTTATCTGAAAATATTTAGGCAGATGATAGGAGAAGATGGAAAAAAAGTATTTTAATTTCCTCTCTTAGGAAACATGAAAGGTAATCTTCAAAGCATCCACGCTAACAGGGAACACCAAATTGTACTGCAGAGTTACTTGGTTGTTTGTATGTTGGTTTTGTTGTTGATCTTTTTTGGTGGTGTTGTTTTAAATAATGATATACAATACCATGGTAGCAGCAACAGATTTTTTTCTACTCATGTTTAATGGCTCATCCAAACAACAAAGTATTCAAAAGATACAGCTGAGCAATCACAGAATGAAGGAGGCCAGCTTCTGCTTCTATTCTTGTTCCTTAAGGTAAATTACTATCACAGACACTGGCATTGTGCACCTTTTTGCATAGGAGCATCAGTTTGTGGTTAAATACACATCTATATAGTAATTGTATGTTAATTCTGAGACCAGGAACGTGAATTCTGCAGGACACATACTACACATAACAAATCATTCCCTCCAGTTTTGCCCCTCCACTACTGTTATATACAACTCAATGAGAGATCCAAACGATATAGTTTGCAGCTCTCCTTTCTAGTGAATCAAAAGAAAAAAAAACAAAACACCACCACCAAGATTTACCAGCTCTAACATTCAGGATTCATCTCAAGCTTTCCAGGGTCTGTTGAGTCATCTGATTTCCTTTTTTTTTTTTTTTTTGGTTTCCCTCTCACAGCTCTCACAATTCAACATCAGTGACATGCCAACAAAAAACTTCTGTCCAGGTTAAGAGCTGCACGAGATGACTTTATGGCATTTCCTATTTAATTAAGCAAAAACTGAATCCAAGAACTACACTAAATGCAAATCCACTGCCCAAAATATTTTCACTTGAAGAAGCTTTATTATGAAAAGGAAAGAAAAATCAAGTGAACATATGTATGCATACAGTTAGGTCTACAAGGGATAAACATTTGCAGATCATTATGCTAAGTTCCTAGAATTCAGAAGAATCAAGCTAGGGATTAGTCTTTTCTATTCCCAATAGTTCTCTAAAGAGAACAGAAATGATTGATTTTTCCCTCAACTGCAAGATTTAGAAAAAATTTTCGCTCTCAAAACCAACCCAAGACAGTTGTTCGATCGCATCTCACCTGCTGCTGCATGCCAAGGAGCAGAAGAGGGGGGTTGAAGTCACACAGGGGGAAAGGGCATCAATATTTAAAGGCTCCAAGCTCAACTTGGATCCTGCAAAAATTCATTTTTAGCCTTAATGGATTTCAGAGGCAGAATATATTAAATATAATGCAGCAGGATTTCAGTGTGAGAAACTTCTATTGATACATTTTAGGCTAAGTTGAACAGCAGTGATAATTTCTTACAGGTGCAACATGCCATTATTAACTGTGGAGATCCAACCTTGAAAAATAAGCAGTAATTAACTGAATAAAACTGCCTTAGAATTAAAAGAACCAGTGATAGTAACTAACAAGGCACATAAGGGTTTTATATACAGCCTGCCTTCACAAAGTTCAGTTCTACATTAAAAATTGCAATAAAAGTGCTTGACCATGAAAAAAAAAATACAGAGCCACTCCAGTTTAAAATTAAGACCGATGCCATAAATAGAATTTTTCATGCACTAATTCATAAGGTTCACAAGTTTTTACTCCTGTTTTGGAAGAAAAAAGAAGTTATCTTAGCTGAGGTACCGTCATTATTAGATATGTGCTCATGATACACCATGTAATCACCAATTTTCTTCACTTGAAAGAACAGCAGCTGTCTATCACTGAGCTTTTTGCTCATCTGAGACATCATGTATTTCTGTTTCTCTTTTCTTTTTTAATGTTCTGGGCATAAAAATTTCCATTAGTTCTGATAAACTAACTTCCATTAGTTTTGGTGCTTACTGAAAAATTCTTAATGCTATTATCTTAAGTATGTACCAGATGAGAGGCCAACAGAAGATAGGACAAGCAATGCTCATTTTCCACAAAACATTTTTAATGCATCTAGCAGGAACTTGAATAAAGTAGCAGTAGATAACATTTTACCTGCTGCTTTTGCTCAAACCTATCTACTTATTAGCGGCTTGTAAAGGATTCTGCATTATTCAGCAATACATTAACTGTGGTTATTTTTTACAGGCTATTTCAAGTATAAAATCTGTACTTAATGCTGAAATGGTCCAAAAATACTGATTCATGGTACATCTGAAGTAAATTTGACTTTGCACAGGAGATGCTGTTTAACAACTATCACTTTCCAACCTCAAATCACTCAAACAGCAGTCATGACCCCTTCCTCAGAACCTCTGCCAAAGACACGCTCAGCCGAGATTAAGTTTGTCATCTCCAGTTCTAACTTATCTAAAGTTACAGGACCAGAAGAGAGATTTTCATTTTTATAATCACAGACTTGAGGTGATGACTACAAAGTAGTATGACAACACAAATGAAAAGCGTAAAAAAAGATATCCAGCTTTTCTTTTTAGAACTGTTCTAAGTCTTAGATCTCATTTTTGGCACACGTAATGGAAGCCAGAAGATACCAGCTAAGATTAAAAGTTGTGGAAATCAGCATGCTATGCACAGATGGAACCCTTCTATTGTTTCTTCCCATTCTCCCACCACCACAGGACATGCACGAGGCCCCACAGAACATTAGTTTGCCAAGTTTTTAGCACTCTTGTAAAGTATCTTCAGTGCACTGCAAATGTGAGCCTTTAAGCAAGTGTGCAGTAACACCAGAGGCCAAAAGCAGAGTGTAAGGCTTGCAAAGTCCCATCCCTGCACACCTGAAATACAAACGTGGCCCTCACAAGTCTTAAAATAGGCTGCACATCTCCATCTATACAAAGTGCTTTTCCTATGAGAGAGTAGAAAACCTCAGTAATATTTTGATACACTTTTACACACATGATCAAGAACTCCCCTGCAATTCTGGAATCTGGTCTGTCAATATAACTTTGCTTGGTGTGGATTCACATCTGTGTTATTAAGCATCTGCCAACACTTCAACACCGGCATTTGTATCAACTTCAGTAATTTTTTAGACTTTCTCATTAACCTAATCCCCATCATAAAGCCTTATATTGGCCTCAAAACTTCCCAGACCATTTAATCTTCTCAGTTTATTATCCTATGTCTACTTTTTTCCTCTAAAATTGTACCTCTTTCCTCATTCATAGTACAACCGAAGAAGGCTGCTCCTCTTAAAAACTAGAGCAGTGTAGAGCAGTATTAAAACCTACAGATGAAAAACCTACAGATTTTACTTTTTTTGTATCACTACAAAAAGTATGTAGTTTAATATTCAGTTATCCACACTTTTAGATTCCTAATTCTCAAGACGTTACCAAAATTTACCAGAAAAAAGCTACTACATTTATTTACAAGAAAGCTTAGTGTCTATGAAAGGAACTGCTATATTCTACAGCTCTTGCTTCTTTTTCCAATTAGGTTTCCTGTCTAGTAGCCACTTTTGCTTCTGCAAAACTCTGCTAAGAAAGGAACAGTAAAGACAGATTTCACTTGTTACAATTAGTTTGTCATTTAGTGAATATATTGAGATGCAGATTATCAACTAAATCTGTCAGGCATGCAGCTGATCATCTGGAGGAGACTCAGAAGGAGAGTGTGGAGACTGTCGGCATGCCTTCTCCCTAAGCCACATCCCCTTCCCATTAAGTGAGCAGATCGTGGTCAAGAGCAATGGCCACACAATGAGTTCTTGCTAAAACAACACTCTGAAGACATCACTGGATCTACTGAATCAAAAAGCTGTTACAGGCCTCCATTTTCTCCTATTTCTAGACAAAAAAGAAAGGCTTGCCTAAGCAACAGAAAGATCTAATCGAACGACAAGGTTGCCAAGTGCATGGATAAAATTAGCTATAACTCCTACTTTCCTAAAGATATAGAAAACATACCAAATTTAAGAAATAACAATTAGAAGATTTTTAGGAGTCCAAAATAACCTTACAAAAGTGTAAGTGTATTCAGCCGTACAGCTACATGATACGTACATCAGTGAGTCCACACCTCTGTTGTAAACAGGACAGGAGTGCAATCGCACCAATTAACCAGAGCTTGTTCTACAAAGGTCAGGGCCAAGCTGTTCCTGATGCTACAGATGGGAAGGTTTGAAAAACAAAAAAAAAAAAAAAAAAAAGGAGACTGAAGCATGGATTTCTTGTTTGGATTTCTTGTTTCTTGCCTAATTCCAGGTTTCCTCTTGAAAAATGCAAAATCACTTTTGCCAGTGTTGAACACCCTTGGATCCATTTACCTACACTACTGTTTAAAGGAACCCCCCCAGGACGGAAGCCTTCTCCATTACAGCATACACAATAAGCCACTTTCATTATTTAGTCTGCACTCTCATGGTCCTGTTAGCCAATTACCTGAAGTCACCATTTAGAAGCAAGTGTTAAAGCTGTGAGGTACTACTTAGCACCTCCTGCAATACATTCACAACCAGAAATCTGCAAATCTATCGCTACATTCAAAACAAGAAGTGAAAAAAGTTAATGTGGCTTGAAGACCATCTTGTCTAGCTTCCAGATATTTCTAAATACTAAGCAACATTGCTCCATTTTCTTTCCCTTACCCAGTAAGAACTTCTGTCTTCAAACTGCACACCTTTCTTTAGGAATCACAACTCTTTGATTATTTCTAAACAGGCACCACAGGAGTCACATCAGTTCCTTCTGGAAATTTTCAAGGGACTTGTTTGAATTTAGATTGAAATACAAGTCTGATTTCTAAGGTCAAAGAACATAAACCATGCTTTAACTCAGTTTTAGAAAAAGTAAGAAAGTCAAAAACCAAGCACAACCATTTTCCTTATTCTGGGGTGAGTTCCCAATTCGTTTAAAAAGAAGTTTTCTTGTTCCTACGATCATAACCCACTAATCTGGTTGTCCAATGGAACAATACCACCAGCTGCTCATTTTCCATTGAGGTTCTGCATCACTCTTTGGGTTAAAAGGTCCAGTCAGCCAAGTACAGCAGAACACTCATCAGGAGCAGAGCATTTTGATCCCACAGGAAGAGAACAGCTCCCTTAAAGAGGGGCCATACAGAAGTAGAAAAGTGGAATCAGTTTGTCTGAGCAGATGGGAGTCTTCAGCAAGATATTTGATTGAAACCAAATGTACATACTCCCATCTAGGCACATCTAACACAATAATAATTTAGAAAAGCAAAGCAGTTTCCTAGTCCAAAAGTAGAATTATTTAAACAACTTTAACTATGCAGAAACAAAGAAGACAGTTAATTTCTGCTGCAGAAGTAACATTCTTCATCTCTCTAACTCAGCAAGAGACAGCTTCCACCAGGGCGCATTATGCTGCACATAAGCTAGTAATGCAGCCTTTCTTCCCCTGGAAGCAGTACTTCTCCCCTTGGGCTCCTCCTGGAACTCCTGAGATGTGGTAAATTAGAATGCTGGAGTATGAGAGGCCACAGATGGATTCAGAAAATTTGAGTCTGCGCTGAAATCTCTGTCAAGGCTACTGTTAACTAAATCATGTAGATACAACTAGAAAAACACTGCTTCACGGCTGTTTTTTTTCTGCCACTAAAATTCTAGATATCCATTAACTCCTTTGGCTTGCAGGAATACAACCTTTGCATCACCCATCGAGTCAAGCAGGACAAATTACAAATTCTAAATGCAAGTATCTGATTCTGTTTAATATAGATCTTTTGTCCCGTCCTAAAAATACCTCTAATAGCAATCAGATATTCAAGTGATACCAAGTGCTGACATTGATGCTGAAACAGGCAAACTGGAAAAAGGTTTATGAATCTTCCCCAGAAGATAAAGTGCATTATTTTCATTTTCTGAACTCTTATTTATTTAAGCATATCTAAGGAACATGGCTATCACTAGTTAATCTAATTTTCATGTCTCAGAAGTTGCACTCAGGGGGGCTCACAAGATACTTTGCTAAGACACAGGTTTGGCTGCACCTGTTCCAAGCAATACTGAAGATAGCTTCTTGTACTGAAATTGTTTTTTTTCAAACTCTTTTTCCCTTCTTCAAACATCTCATTCCTATACACATAGCAGATCCTATGTTCCTGAAGGCATACAGCAGGTTTCACCAGTAAAAACCCATGGATTTAATTAGCTTCTTGTTCTGAGACTTCAGTTTGATTTGTACAGCTTGTGATCAGAGACCACAGAAGCATATTTTGTACAAGACATTCTATTTAGCATGCTTGATATGTGATCATTAGTGGCTTCCTAAAATGAGTTGTTTAATCTTGCTACCCCTAAAGTCAAATGAGAGGAATCAAAGTAAGAAAGCCCAGCAACTTCCCATTTTCTGAGTGATACTTCATTTGGCCAAGAATTACACTGGAATGTACTTAGTTACTTACATCTAGGGAATCTTCATTGACCAGGATGAGAGACATGCTCTGTGAAATGAGTTTGCAAGAGTACCCTGCAAAAGAAATGAAACAAGAATTACATTTTTAAAGAAGTATTATAGTTGAACTCAAAAGCAAGTGCTATGAGTCAGACTAGGATTTACATCTGAGTAGTGGTTCCCACCAGGCAGGCTACTGGAAGGTTAAGGCCACACTCCAACTTGATGTTTATTGGCCAAATCCCAACTTAATGTTTATTAGCAATGGAGTCTCCATTTTATCTGCAGTTCCAAATACAATGCTTAACACATTTTAATCAAATAAAATACAAAATTTATTAGAGATAAACTATATCTCTATGGTAAAAATAATCATTCCTATATGTAAACTTCATTCATCCTTATGAAAGCTGAATGACCCCCAACACTCTGCAGGAGTGGCAGTTACAGCCACACCATACAGCTGGGAGCACGCACACTGCCTCAGCACACATCACTGCATCACACTCCACTTAGCCCCAGCATGCTGTGGGAGTTTAGTGAGGAAGGTGGCCCTGAGTTCCATCAAAAAACACTGTTCAGGTGATACACAGAGAGCCCCTACCACCTCCTACAGGCATCAAGAAACTGTACTAGACTGTTCTTTATGTGGAACTGGGGAACCAACAAACAGCAAGTCATCACAGTACAGAGCAGCACTCAGAAGGCAGTTCAACACATGCACCAGGACACCACAATTCAAATGAAAAAATACTGAAAACAGAAAAATCTCTTATTTTTCTAATAGTAAGAACTAAAGTTTGCAGGACTGCTTAATAACATTGACCCAGCAGTTCCTCCTTCATCTGACTGTCGCTTGAGACAATGAGCCATCCAGGATATACATACACAGAACTAACAGAATAAACAGTGTAATTCCATCACTACTGATGAGAAGAAGCAAATTAACATTCGTAAACTAATTCTACTGCTTTCTCAAAGCGCATACAAGTTTTCTACCAAATGGCACCACCATGAAGATTCATAAAGCACAGGCCTACTTGTATATTGAAACATTAACCATATGCCTCATTGCTGAACTAAGCCACACAAGGAAAGAAAACACAATCAAACTATTTCACAGTTCTACCATGCTTTTGCATCAAAATGAATCACAGAAAGTGGTAATGGTTGTGAAATGAGGACTACAGAAGAGTTGTAGGTTTTTTTTGTCCTCTTACATGTCTTTAATTTAGTCGTATACTACTACAACATAAGAGTAATGTTCCAAAGGGAACCACTGCAAGTACAACCACAGTCAGTATCAAAAATAAGTCTCTCTCTGTATCTCCCATCAGCAAGAGAAAATTGAGGCATGAAATTGTTTCCTGTGAGATTTTTGGTTGCTAAAGAAGGCCATATAGGCTGGTCAACTGCACTGCAAACCATTTCTTCAGGCTACAGCATTTTTTATAATAGGGCTGGTTTTCTAGGTATAATCCAAGGCTGACATGCCTGTATCAATGACCTCTGTCAAGAAAATCCCTCATCTTTCTTTGTGGAAAGCATAATTGTATCGTACAGTCGCTTTCACACAGTACATGGTTACCTGCAGAAGTTTTGTTTCTATTCCATTTTCTCAGCTGAGTAGAATACAAGTATCACATGCAGCCTTGCAGAAACATTATCATCTTAACTGTGTTAATAAGATAAGGTTTACTTTCTGCTATACAGAAAGATAGAGAATGACATGGAAACCATTGGAAAAGACATGAAATACGTGCTAGTTAAACGCAACCTGCAACATGAAAGCTTTGCAGACAGTCTATGTCACTGAAAAGGTCTTTTAGGTAGTAGCACAGAATTGAGAAAGGAAGTCACAACAGGTACAGGCAAAACACTGACTTGGGAAGAGAAGTCAGTTCAAAGTTTGCCATTTCTGAAAGTTAGTCCCAGGCTGAAGAACTACTTCCTTATTTCTACTGGGGAGAAAAGGAGGATATTACAAACTTAACCATTTTGCTCCATGTCAGGGTTATTCTTTCCCCAGAGAACAGCAATAGCCTCATGCAGCAGGCTGTTACAAATTCAGTATAACTAATTCAAACGGATTTTCTAAGAGCATTTGATTGGAAAAGCAGCTGCAACGGCAAGCTGCAGTTTCTAAACTGCTGCTCATTGCTTCATTTTAAGTTTTTCAGATCTAACAAGATGCCACTTGACAACTGGAGCTAGAAAAAAAAAACTCTGGAAAATGTTAACTTGGTCTGACTTGGAAGTCACAGAGACCATTTTGTGCACTGTCATCACATTCAATAAGAGTGAGATCAAGCTTAGAATAGGAGGGTGCACGTTAAGTCCAATATTCTATAGGAGATCTATGCATAATGCACAATTTTAGGACTGTGAAGATGTCAAAATCTAACACTGTTATAAAAGAATCTGGAAATCATAAAGTTACATGAGAATTTTGTAGTTCTATTTTAATTTGGAAGTTCTATAATAGTTATTCCTGGCAGAACTAACAACACAAACAAAAACAGGCTGTCTGAGATCAGGGCATATTTTTGTCAATGCTTTCGACTTGATCAACTGCTGGCTCAAAGCCAGATACAAAATGTCAATCGACACTTGTGAATTGCTGTCTGGGTCTTAAACTTAAAAGTCTGACTAAAAGCCCATGAAGCAGATGAATCAAGTACTGCTGGGACTTGTTTCCCTTCAAGTGTCCTGGGAGAAAGCCTGCTTGAACCAGAGTTCAAGATCATAGCCCACAGGCACACTCGCACTGCAGGCATACAGAATACATCTGAGGCAAGAACACTTATCCTCCGTGTTTACAGAGGGCACATATGCCCTGTTCCAGCTTCGCTGTGGGACAGACAAGCTCAATGGCATTGCTTCAATTTCCACAATGGAAAAATCACAGAAGTATTCCAGGAGAGGACTGAGGAAGGTAAGGAAAACAGAGAGCAGCCATACACAGGAATATGTGGCTTCATGACTTTCAGGTTACACAGGCACTATAATGTGAAGATACGGAGTCAAGGTACGTGAAACAGAGGCACGTAGAGACACTGTGGGTGACTCCCAGCTAATGGCTACTGAACAAGATTTTAGGGCCTTTCATATGTACAACTAGTGTAGCACAAGATCCTGGCTAGAATGCACCAGTTCAGATTTCCTGGGATCCCACCAAGATGGTCCTAAGCAGAAGTCTGTCACAGTTTTCAGAGTAACAGTCACTAAAAGGTAAAGGAGATTTGATTCTGTAAGAGAATTACAATGTCACATCCCTGCAAAGCACTGTAGAGCTCTTTGCAAAGACTGGCTAACAACAGCTTCAGCAGCTAAAAACAGAAAACACACTATGTCACACTTGAAGACGTTTCTGAAACCAGAACTCGTATTTCCTATACTAAGTTGCAACGTCTGATCAGTATTAAAACCCATTATGAACACACTGTCTGCAAAACTGGAACACAGCTGAGTGGAAGGCATGCAACCACCCCACAGCAAGGTGAAGCATCACCCTTTAAAGAAGGTCAATAATGCGATTAAAGACAACAGTTGCACACACAGACTCTGAAGACCAAAGAATCAAGAGCAAACCAGAAGAATGAAGTATTGCATCTCCTCAAGGTGACCACCAAGAGCTGAAGAAGACGTAAGTATATACATAAAGCAAGCAGGAGACTGTAAGCATCATTGGCACACACTGTGAGGATCTGAAAAGAGTTCTACTCTCAAGACTACATCCAGTACCTGAAATGTAACTGCACATGTGGATTGGATCTTAAATTACAAACAGTATTTTGTAAGCTAAGATACATCAGTAAGTTGGAGACATAAGAACACCCATCTTGTGCCTTGACAAACAATCCATATTAAACTATCCATATATTCAATAGCAACAACAGCTTTCTATCAAGACTATAATTTTGATAAACTTGACTAGCAGATACATCAAAGAAACAGCACAAGTAGTTAGTTATTCAAGCATCCACCTACTTTCACAAAAAAAACTTGCAACAACTTGTAAGTTACACCCATTTTTCCCATCATATTCCAAAATACTGAAATCAAGTAAAGGCAGTCCAAAAGAATGACTGTGAAATAAATTGAGATACAATGCACAGTCAAACTAAAACATTATAGACTGACTGAGTCCTCTACTTTCCATCTGTACACAGAATTACCTTCTTTTTCATACAAGAACTGCAGTTCACCAAAAGCTAAGTCAGAGTCTCTTTCCACATCAGCAGAAGCTGCATATCATAGAATCACAGAATGGCTCGGGTTGGAAGGGACCCCACAGATCATTAAGTTCTAACCCCTCTGCCACAGGCAGGGCCACCAACCTCTAGATCTTGTACTAGACCAGGTTGCTCATGGCCCCCTCCAGCCTGGTCTTGAACACTTCCATGGACAGAGCATCCACAGCCTCTCTGAGCAGCCTATTCCAGCACCTCACCACTCTCTCTGCAAAGAACTTCCCCCTGACATGCAATCTAAACCCTCCCTCCTCGACATTAAAATCATTTGCCCTTGTCCTACCCAAGTAAAAAGTCAATTTTCCTCCTCTATAATCCCCTTTTAAATATTGGAAGGCTGCAAAGAGGTCTCCTCACAGCTTTCTCTTTCCCAGGCTGAACAAGTGCAGCTCCATCAGCCTGTCTTCATACAGGGGATGCCCCAACCCTCTGATCATCTTCATGGCCCTCCTCCAGACCCTCTCCAACAGCTCCACACCGCCTGACATTGAGTATAAAACTTCCAATCCAAAACTCCCAGCTTTCCAAAAATAAAGGCTCCCTCAATCCTGTCAGCTACCAAGGACCTGTGAGTAGAAATCAGGGCTGGTTTTGTTTTAAACATCTACACATCACATCTGCTGCATAACCTGCTACATCTCAGACAAATTTGATGTAATCAAGAAGAATACCTATGTTGAGAGCTGTTTCCTGTTTGTCCCCTGTCAGAATCCATATCTTAATTTCTGCCTTCATTAGTGTGGCTATTGTTTCAGGAACACCTGCTTGCAGGCGGTCTTCAATGGCTGTAGCTCCAAGAAGCAGTAAATCCTGAAAGAAAGAATTTGAGGGATTGGTTTCTTAGGATAAATCTCTGTTTGGAATACTCTAAAAACAGGGAATTGAAAACATGTTGTGCCTCATTGCTAATACAGCTTTTTGACAAGCAATACATACTGCAGTAAATTTGTGTGCGCCTATTCTGCTTTCCCAGCACACACACTTCAGGATGCATAGAATGGAACCTGGTGTTTATGATCAGAAAAAGTTGGCAGAGTTTCAAGAGCAATTAATTGAAGTTACACAACTCCAAAGCTATCCTGTGGATGAACATATACACTAGAATATTCAGTAATCACTGTAGCAACATGATGAGTGGTCACAGATTATGTTTCTTAAGCTCACAAAACAAAAGTCACCTGGCATCACATCATTGAAACTAACTTCCCTCCCATAAAATGTGTGCACAAACTGGATACAATCACTCAAGGCAAAAATTATTCCAACTATTTATGGATATAATCACTACATCTGTGTAATAGAAGTGGTATGGACATTAATCAATCCAAGTATCCGTAGTCTAATACAGATGTGTGCCAGAAAAGAATGTCTCACACAACGACTTAATACTACAGAATAAGCCATATTCATATGCAATTGTAGTGCAATTGCTTGAAGAGATTTGGCAACATTACAGGAAAAAAAAACAGGCCAGGCTGACAGAAATACCAAAGAAATACACCTTGTCAAAAGGCATAATCCAGTTATCCAATTTTAACATTAGAACTATTTATAATGACTGCTTAGACATGCAAAAATGTTCTATTTAAAATAAATGGGTATAAATTGAG
This sequence comes from Callipepla californica brunnescens, assembly GCA_023055505.1. Classification (NCBI taxonomy): domain Eukaryota; kingdom Metazoa; phylum Chordata; class Aves; order Galliformes; family Odontophoridae; genus Callipepla; species Callipepla californica. Next base: position 105,821,084 of record JALIRH010000001.1, on the reverse strand, counting down.
TTTAGGTATATGCTCCATTTCAAGAACTGAGCAGAGAATGTTCGCAAGGACTATTTTTTTTTTTAATTAGCAAAAATAGATGAAGAGAACATTACAGCAATTCTTGCTTCTGTTTATCTATGCACATATAAATAACTGAAGGGGAAGCTGTCACTCATACAGGCATGTAACCAGACATTAATTAATGTAAGCCATGACAACAAATAAGTTTCTTTAAGAGATGTTCAGTAGATAAAGGCAGTAGTATGAACTCCCATGACCCATTTACTTTAAAACCCTTTTGAGTTTTGGTAAAACATTAGCCCTGTTAATACAAGCAACATTTGTACATGACAAACACAGTCCAAGTGTGTAACTGCAGCTCTCCTATGTTCCCAAACCTACCTGTTAAGTGATCACACATGAAAGCACAGTGCTGGGAATGGCCAAGCTACCTGAGCAAGGAGTTACTACTGCACCTGTTAAAGCCCTCTCAGCCAATTTATGGGTACCCAAAAAGACAGCTGAAGATTGTCTCTACACACACCTGCACTATGATCCAGTGACCTCAGTCAGACTGAAAATACCACTCCCACTCTTATTTAAACCCCTTAACTGCAAAGTTGGTGTGTTAAAACAGTTATACTACATCTCAGTTTATTATCTAGAAAAAAATAAAATCCTTCACAGCAGGGAATTAACCAGGAAAACACAAACTGAAAAAAACCTAAATTTCCAGTGCAATTCCTTGCTCACTAGCTGACCAGCAAGTAAACTAACATGAAAGGAATATAGTCAGTTTTTTTCCTTCCAATATGGTGCTACAAAGTTCAAAACTCCATATCAAAAAGCCACTTGTGGCTACCCATTTTTCAAGATGTTAAATTATGAAAGGAGGCAGAAGGTAGACAGCAAAAAATGTTTTAAGGATTGAGAAAACATCTTCAAGTTAGAGAATCGACCCCGTGTTAATGGGTCGATCACTCATGATAATTTTTCACATGTGAAATAAGAAAATACGAAAGCAAAGTGCAGATAACAGGAAGCCAAAAAGCTACATAAACCTTCAAAATCAATGCTTAGATAACAACACCGCTACTGATCAGCTGACAGAAGATGACACGTTAGAAATTAGTTTGAAAAGCAAGACCTAGTCTTCAGCTACCACTTCATGAGCTCCTGGAGAGTTTCCCTTACTCCAGTAAAGCTGGCTCCCATCCTAGTCTCAGTCTTCTCCCCTGTTCTGTCTCAAATAACTTGAATAACCGATGAAGAGAGCTCTAGAATTTGAATTGCACTATTAATATTAACAAAAGCAATTTAAATTCAACAAGTGTTTAAAATAAACCACTGAACAAAAATCAGTGAAATACCCAGAGCAAGGAGGAAAAAGCATGAACAAGCGTAGATGGAATGAGCCCACAACCTGCACTTTCAGAAAGCACATAAAAGACCAGTAAATATCGAACACTGGCCCCTAGCGTTGACATCACAACACTTCATCAGATGTGTGATCAGTTAAAACTTTCTCATACCCGCTTTCAACTTTCAGAATTACTAGTTCAACAGTCACATGAAAGGAGCAGTGCTTGAGCTGCAGGCCACACTGAGCACATGGTAATGCCTGCAGTGTCTGAAACATCCCTAAGAAAACCTCAGCTGTGACTGTCCTACAAAAAAGGAGCAGCTTTTCTCCGCATATTAGCAAGCAGGAACTTGATGCAACACTCTGACTATATCAGTTCTGCTACCAAGTTAGGCTGGTAGAAGGTTTTCAATTAAGAATATAATTCCACTCTTCTGAAACTGAAACTATTGGTTGTATTGTATGAAGCCCAAACTGCATGCAAAAGCATTTGACTCTCAAAAAGATGTCTCACCTTCTCAATGATCTCATAGCATTCTTCCAACTTCTGAGTTCTGTCTTTCAAAAGTATACTGGCTTCGTTATAGACATTCAACCACTCTCGGTAAGAGTTTTCTGACAGATCAGCATAAGCAATGCACAAAGTCCTCAGACCTACAAAACAATACAGTGTAATTTTAGTGCATGCAGTGACTGAATATCTGCAAAATGGCCCAATGAACACTAAGTTCTACCCCTGTCACTGGAGCCAACAGGAGTTCTCACTGCAAATTGGTGAACTCTGGTTTTCTGTACTTTTTTTTAATCCATTTGTTTCCACAAATACTGAACAGGCATATGGCTCATAGAGGTTAATAATCCTGGTGCAAATCAAGAGAGCCTAATGGGTACAAGCTTCTCCCTAATTTTCAGTATTGAATTCTAGAATTACTTACTAGAGCAACAAAAGAATAATCCTCCATCATGTTTGCTCACACAAAAAACAAGATTGCTATTCTTCATTTAAAGATCAAATTAAACAAAAAACTGACTACATATGATTGAGCATGTTACTCTGCACATTTCATTTCCCTCAGTGTTTCTCCTTCAGTGTATACATATAACTCCATTATTAATAGCAATTATATACACAGAGAATTGGGCCTGTGATGGATGAAACCATTTTAGACTATGGACCAAAATTTATATGTAAAAGTATAGATTTTTTTTTTCTAGCACGAAGTCAGACAGAAAGGAGTACATGCCATGAAACACAAAGGTTTCATTACTAGGATGTGGGAGTCTCCAAAAAAAAAAAAATAAGGCTGAATAAATAACAGTTTCAGATTTAAGAAGAGAAAAACAATTCGTTCATGTTTTTACTATAATGGCAATATTTTATCCTAGCACAGAAAAGGGAACAAAGCCAAGCGCTTTCCTGTGAACAGAGGTGTTAGATCAGTCTTGAGACCATCTCAATTCATCTTATGTCCTCCAGGCATCTCAGTACATTCACGTTATCAATCTGCTTCATAAAGCCAGAGACTCTGTCATCCAACTTCTTACAGTGGTAGAATACCAGTTACTCCAATTAAATTGGAAAATACAATTCAGGTTTCTTCATTTAATAACAAATAAACAGCTCCAGCTCCTTCCAAATTCAATTTCTGTACTGCAATTACACAGAAGCAGAAGTAGGGCACAAATTTCCTTAGGTCTATTTAAGTGAAGTTGATAATCTGCTGCTATATGCCGATTTTGAATATACAACCATCTTATTTGGCACTAGACACAATCCAATAAACTCAATTCTTTTGGTATGCTGCTTCTCTTACCTTCTGTGGCGAAGTACTCAAGATGGCACAGTGTTTGCTCCATGTACTGGGAATCTTTTGAAAGCCTCTCAAAAATTACATTATCCTATTAAAAGCAAATTTGTTACAATAGAGTAAGTCTACATGTGAAGTTTGCTCTTGTATATTTACCAGCTCAAATGAAGTTACCTGCCTGGACTTGCTTACATCAGAACCCAAGACTCATAAATTGAATGCAATGTATGTATCAGGTTTGAGAGAGACTGGTCTGAATAATCATGTGGGCTGTGCCCAGTGGCAGAGATAAGAGTGCAACCACTTCACATAACAGACAAAGAAGTACACTATGCCTCTACCTTCTCCATCACGTAATCCCCTCTTAAACATTACAGAACACCCTTTTGTGAATTAAGCAAATGTACCATTTTTCAGAGCATGTAAGTATGCTGTCTTTTATTCAGCACTCATTGTAATATTCTTGCAATCCTTTCCACAAAAGATTCTCATTGATGTTTACAAACTGAAGGTAGAAAAACCTTCCTCTTGCAACTCCTTCTTTAATACTAAATCAAATGGCAATTGAAATACTTTGGTACACAAATAACAGAAGTAATCACAATGCAGCAGCATCATCTATCTGTCTTGTCTGGGTTTTATCATGTGACTAGCAGATTGAGATGCCACATTATGTAAAATATGCAAACCCTAAATGTGCTTCAATACAGACTCTAAAGCAAACTAAGCGTGCAGGCCTACATCCATCACAGAATGGAGGCACAGAAAACAAGAAATTTATGATCTAAGTGTCCAGATAGGACATTTTCATCAGAACCTGTAAGGCTTCATGTAGAATACACAGAGTAAGGTTGAGATGAGCAGTGGATGCAGCAGAACATACAAAATGAAACACCATAATGGAGCAAAAGGGTTGTAGTAATTAGCACACTGAACATCTGATCCTGTTCAAACCAAAGACAGCAAGAAGTTTTTAACTCCTGTTTTCCATCCTTTTCACTACCAGTCCACAAGGAGCTGTTAACAAAGGCACAGTAATAGCAGTGATTGAACACAAGCAGGTGCAAACCAGTGAGAAATTACTATTCACACAACTTTAAAGTACTAAGTAGCAAAAGTAGGCTTAATTAATTTCTGCAATGTTAGCTTGAAGCTAGCACCATTTTTACAGTATCAGAGGAGTTAAACTGAAGCAGAGCAGTGCACCAAGCCTATGCGTCAAGTAAACCAGATCCTGACAGGAAGTTAGAAAGTTTTCCCTGATGCAAAAAGTCATCTCTATGATTTCCACTAAAATCAGAACCACACTTTGGTTGTGGAGAATGCTGTTTTTACAGCCTTTGTATTTTGCTAAGTTACTGCTCATCAATGAAGACGGAAACATAACTTGGTGCAAGACATGATGACAAATAACAGCAGGTGCAGAGATGTGAGAGAGCCAGATCAAGAGCCAACCACTTGAAAGCAAAAGTTAGTATTACAGCTTTAGACAGCAGCATTTTGTCTAGCTCCTGAATTCCTGCTGCACGGCTGGGTGAAATCCAGCCTTTGCTTAAGTTAAGAGTGCTGTTCCCATTAGTTTCAGGATTTCACTCGGGTAGTAAACAGCCTAACAACTTGCCTGCAAAAGAAGTCAAAGAAGGAATTACAGACCTCCTAAATCACTGGGTCCTAAACAAAAAGCCAACTGGTATTATGTATGAGACACGAAGTGCCAGCATCAGTCACAGCTGTTGAAACAATAACTGGTAGTATTAGCTCTCTATTGAAGTGGTATCATTACTCACAGCTCCTTTGCAGTAGAGACGCAGTTGTCCTGCTGGAGTTCGAACAATCACTGACATTCTCTTCCTGTTACTATTGAAAGAAAAACATTTGTTTTCATTATTTACATTGATGAAGCGGAAGCCCTGTTCTAGCCAGTGAATTCTCAGTTGTGCTTAGTGCATCAAGGATCAGGTGAGATGGAAGAGCTGTAACTTAAGACCTCACAATCCTAGAAAGCAGGGAGAAATATTAAATTGCACATTTCCAGCTTCAGCCCCACGGGTCCCATGGGCAAACACTTGATCAAAATGCCTATACTTGCAGCCAAATGTGAGCAAGAACCTGGAAAAAGCAGGATGGCATAACAATTCTCTTGAACAAAGAGGATTCATTTGCTCTCATCTTTTTTTCTCATATCTCAAAGAAAATAGTTTTGGGGATTTTGTCCAGAAATTGAAATATTAAGGCTTCAGTCTCTACTCACAGATATAACATATTTACACAACTACCTACTGACGTAAGGGCATTTATTTAACTTTTAACTCAAAACACTGCAGATCATGCAAAAAATATCACAGAAAGCAGTCACAGTCCAGACCAGCTTTTAGCCTGCTTACCCTCTGAGTACTGCACATCAAGACAGTCAAGTCTGGTATATGCATATTTTTAAAGTACAGGTAAAAGGTTTAAGAGTCTAAGGTTTAAGAGCGTAAGGTAAGGGATTTTTTTACTTAATTATTTTACATATAAACATTCTGACATTTCACTTATCCACTTCTCCTTTCTAATAGACACTGGAAATAAAAATGCAGTTTATAAGGGTGAGAGGCAAACAAATAAATTCCTCCCAAAATAAACTTAAAGAAACTATAGTTTTGTATTCAAAAGTTATCTGTAAGCATACTTGGATGCATCACTGGAAGCCAGGTTGGATGAACCTTCAAGCAACCTGATCTAGTTCAAGACATCTCTGCCCATGGCAGGAAGCCTAAACAAGATGACCTTTAATGGTCTTTCAAACCCAAAGCTGTCTGTGACTTTATGTAATTCTTGTCCTTAGCCAAAGAGGACTCAGAAGAAGATGGAAACCAGAAGCAGAGATGTCCTCCTTCCCTTCTTACAAGTATGTACAAACACAGCAGAGTGCCAAGTCTCAAATCCTTCTCCTTGAAAGTTACTCTGGCAGATCTAACCCCGTTCCATAGGCTTGGGAAGCATTTACACAATAGCATGCTCTTGCAATGCCTGATCAGACAAAACCGTCTTTTCATGCTTTCCGAAGCAAGTCTGGAAGGACAACTGTTAACTATGCTAAGAATTTATGCAGCAAACTAATGGCCCTGGGAAACTTCCACGTACTTTTGAAATGTAATTATAGGGATTCCCTCACTTGGTCAAGTGGGAAAGTTGATACCCACAGGGAAGAACTGTGACAGCACTTTCTAAGAGCACTGCATGAGGGCTATAGATACTCCTGTGGAGAGCAGTCAACTTGTCAGAAACCCTGATGGACTCTTCTAGCACTTTCTAAGATATTTCCATACATAGCCTCAGTAGCTATATTCAGAACTAGAAAAGGTAAAAAGAAATCAAAGTCAGTCACAGCTAGCTGTTCATAGCTAAGATGCTTCTTAAAATGTGCATCAAAATGTCCTCCAGCAAGCAATTCTACGTATGCAAGTAAAACACAAGCGATTTGCAAACCTTCTGTAAACATTCAATCTGAAATCATGTTCTGCAAGTAGACAAAGGATACATCAGGATATAAGTGAGGTCTGGAGCGACACTTCCAGAGCAGCAACTTCACAGTAAAAAAGAGCTTGAGCAGCATTGATCTCCAAGCTCGCATTCTAACAGCTGCCACCAGACACCATTTTTAAGAAACTCTTACAGATCATTATTGGAAAAATGGGGGTGGAGGGGCAGGAAAAAACTAAGGAGGCTCAGCTTTTCTACTGCATTAGCTATAAATCTATCCATCCAAGATATATATTTACAAAAAATGTTTTTCACTGCACTGAACAAATTACAGAAAACTTACCTGGAAAATTCCAGAACATTAAGAATTTCAAAGGTTTTTTCTTTTCCCAGCTACAAAAACAAAGACATTTACTATTTTAGGTATAAATTGCACGATATTCCTATGTGTTAAGATACAAGGTAGTTAAAGCATTTTTGCTTATACATCCTAGCGTAAGTAAGCTGAGATAATAGCTCCCTCTCCTGGTGCAAGTGACGTAGAGCCTTATTTAATGAAGATCATTAGATTCTACTTGAACTTCGACGATTGTGGCACTTCCATTTACTATTTTTATTCAGCTTCAAAAATAATCTTACTTTAGAGATATAAGCATTTTCTGCATTGTGCAGAGGGGATAAGAGTATAGATAGCTCTAGAATACACACCTCATCCTAAGCTCTTCCCCTTAAACTAAGTGTTAGTTTCCTGCAAAATAAGTTTGAAACAAATTCCAGACTGTTAGATTTGTTTTAAGTGCCTGGCTTGAAGTTGTATGAAAAACTTGAAAGGGAATGCACTGAAAAAAGTATATCCATTATTCTTAGTAAACCCCTTACTAGGTATTCCAGAGATAGTTCAGCTGCACCTGTACATGTCTGGAGTCACTTCAGCACAAATTGCAACTTCGAATGCAGCCCCACGAGTTTGAGACTGCTCATGTCAAATACAGTGTTAGTTACACTCCCCAGCACACATACAGAGATTGCAAGGCAAATGAAATTTATTCAGAAGATTATCTAACTTGGAAGAAAAAAAATGTTTTAATACAAGGAATTCAATGTTTAGAAGTAGAGCACCTACTAAATACAACAGTTAGAAATGTGCTAGACACAACTGTCAAGAAAAGAGGAGGCGCAGCAGTGAGGGACATGGTTTAGTGGGAATGGTGGTGATTTTAGTGGTCTTTTCCAACCTTATTGATTCTACGACCTCCTTATGCATGTGTGCTACTTCGTGCTTCCCAGGTAAGTGAAATGATCTTCAGGCATAACTTCACACGAGCTTGCAACACCCTACAGCCCATTCCACAGAGAACAGAAGACTCTGCATATAAAATAGACTAAGGCAGCTCCTCGCAAACAACAAAAGCCTCGTGTAACTACCTAACCAAAAGCCTTTTAAGTCAGAACCAGATAGGAAACATTCATGCTCTACATGAGTGGGGCACGCTGTGTCATGCAGGTCTACTTACCGCATCAATGATAACTGAATGTGGAGTCCTTCCTGTGAAGACATAACCAAGCTTTTTTGCTCCTTTCACTAAAGCCCCTTCATCTGCCAATAGAAGATTAAATTTGATGTGATATGTAGAGAAAGAAAAGTGCAAAGCTCACATCTAAGCAAGACATTGTGCCAAAATAGAAGTCCCCTTTCACAGCTGTTCAAACTTCCATGTCTGTACAACTGCTAGAGTAGCTCTGCACATTCACAAGAAAATTCACTTTTTACTCCTTGAAAGGCCATGTGAGATCAGCTAGACAAGCTTCATACTCCATCAGTATAAAACACTGCAATTACTGAAGCATTAAGCCCTACTGCTGTGGAGGAGTCATAGTTCTCTACCACATGGAAAAGGGGAAATACCTGTTCAGAAAACAAGATCAAAGCTGAATTACTCTATATTCTTACAACAACACGCATCTAAGGGGTTTGAAATGGATAGGCTTTAAGGTTCCCTTCAATTCAGGCCATTCTGTGACTCTGTGATGGGGAACAGGGTACTGCTATTCTGAACATTGGCCCTACATAGCTCTTTCAGTACTACTGTGCTTCCTGAAAAGACAAAATGAGTGAAGAGCAGATCCAAATACAGCCAAGACTCTGCTCTGTACTGCATTGGGTCCTGTGTCAGCATCCACTAGATAAAGAAAAATAAGCTGCACTCATGCTAAATACACCAAGTAACTGTACATGCAGAAACAAATCAGTACTACCACTTCCCTCTACACAGTGAAGTCACTGGAAATTTTAGCTTTGCTTTACAGCCCTGCAGAGAGACAAGAGCAAGAGGCCTCTTAAGAGCAGAAGGGATGACAAGCTCAGCCTGTCAAAAACATCATGGGACTTCACTGCAGTTTTGCAGAAGGCAGTGTGCATTGATGACAGAGGATGCCAGATCTACTGCTAGTATCACACTGGACCACCTAGCTTTTAAAATTAATAACCTTCTTAGAAGTTTCTGGACCTTCCTTCCATCTCTATCCACCCACTCCTTACATCCTCCCCCCCAAAAAAAGGAAGCAGCAACCAACCTGGAGAGGAGGCCTGGTAGATTATTTTATTTCCTTGTCTCTCAGGAACTACAGTGTGACACACGGCCAGCAGGGTGAGGAACTCCTGTATGTGTACAGCTGTGGGCTAGACAGGACACCGTGAGGGTCAGTTTTAATAGTACAGACAGAGAGGCAGCTGTCCCCCAACCTGAAAGGAAGATCTCATAGGTCACAGACAAAAAAAAAATCATTGAAAATAAATAAATAAATAAAATAAAATAAAATAAAATAAATCTATTTCCTGATTGAAGTAGTTGTCTTACTTGGCTCCAGAACATCAATACAACAGAGTCAAAGGCCAGCATTAATCAATGTAATCAACTATATTGCCAAAGATAAATGTTTCACTTAAGTTGCAGAGGGATGGGAAGCCCTTCAAACCTCCTAACATGGAATCACTAATTCTGTAACTAAAACTAATTCACCCTCAGCAACTTTGCAGATGACACCAAGCTTAGCAGTGCAGTCGACACAGTGGACAGAAGGGACCTGGGGACCTGGACAGGCTGGACAAGTGGGCCCATGAGAAACTAATGTGGTTCAACATGGCCACGTGCAGGGTGTTGCACTTGGGCTGGGGCAGTCCCAGGTATTTATACAAACTGGGGTAAGAACTCCTGCAGAGCAGCCCTGTGGAGAAGGACTTAGGGGTCCTGGTGGACAAAAAGGTGGACATGAATCAGCAGTGAGCCACTTGCAGCCCAGAAGGCCAACTATATCCTGGGCTGCATTAAAAAAGGGGTGGCCAGCTGGGAGAGGTAGGGGATTACCCCCCTCTGCTCCACTTTTTTGAGGCCCCATCTGGAGTACTGCATCCAGACCTGGGGCCCACAGCACAAGACGCAGAGCTCTTGGAACAGGTCCAGAGGAGGACCACTAAAATGATCAAAGGGCTAAAGCACCTCTCCTGTGAGGAAAGGTTGAGGGAACTGGGCTTGTTTAGCTTGGAGAAGAGAAGGCCCCAGGGAGATGTCATTGTGGCCTTCCAGTACTTGAAGGGAACGTATAAACAGGAGGGGGAATGACTGTTTACATGGATTGATAGTGATAGGATAAGGGGGAATGGTTTTAAATTAAGACAGGAAAGATTTAGCTTAGGTATTAGGAGGAAGTTATTCACTCAGAGGGTGGTGATGCACTGGAACAGGTTGTCCAGAGTGGCTGTGGATGCCCCATCCCTGGAGGCATTCAAGACAAGGCTGGATGTGGCTCTGGGCAGCCTGCCCATGGCAAGGAGGTTGAAACTAGATGAGCTTTGAGGTCCTTTTCAACCCAGGCCATTCTACGATATGATATGAAGCACCCCAAGTTTCATATAGGCAAAAGGTGTTCACCATAAAACACTGATAATTAATTAACAAGACCTACTGCTTTGGTAGTTTCCGTGACAGTTTTCAATAGATAATCACACTCATTGCAACTGCACTCTGAGTGGAGAATGTTCAGAGCGAATAGCTGCTGATTAACAAGCAGAAGTAACCATCATGAGCTGCTACACAGGAACACATCATCCAGCCAAGCAGGAATTTCACCAAAAGTCTCTACAAGTTCAGCATCATGACAACACAAAATACATCGTTCAGACTGCATAGTCACCAGGTACATCTGCAACACCGAAGATGACATAACATACATCATTCATCAGCAAATTCTGGCAATTACTTCTGTAGTGATTTGAAGCAGAGCTCCCTATCCCATTCTTTCCTCATTTCTACCTCTCCACACTTGCCCTATGTTTTCAGGCTCATAGCAGCCAGGAACAGTGCTCAACTGCCCAGATCAAACTCAGGCATATTAACATCTTACCCAGTTCACACTTTTACTAGTACACTTGGCTGAAACCGTTTCCCTTCATCATGCTCTAACCATACCACCCACAGTTGTTGCACCGAAACCTTCCATCACAGCAGCCATGTGTGGAATGATGGAGCCATTTTAGCAGAAAATCACTGAAGTTTGCAGTTCACCTTGCAAACTGTCATGAGCTTTGATATATGAAAAAAACATCTTGTTTCCAAAATTCTCATTAGGATAGCTTATTTCATGTTTTCTCTCAGAGACACTATAAATGAGCACTTTTCAAGTGAAAGTGGCTGCTTGCCACTAAATATCCCCTGATGTATAACTTACATTCTATGTATTTGTCTCACAAATGTGGTACTAAAATGTGAACTACACCACACTTATTAAACAACATCCTTTAACCACTAACCAGAGACGCTGAAGACTCCATCAGAAAGGGAAATTTAAAATGTGACTTCTCTTAGAGGAGTAGCATTCACAGCTGGCTCTTGCACATCTTCATCTACCTCATGCTACATCACTGTTTTATATGGACCTTTAGCTTTCCACAGAAATTTCTGAGCTGCATGGTCACATGCCATTAAAGTGACCGCTGCTACATTTGACACGCAGAATACAGAGGCTGGGTTCAAGAAAATGAACAGATTACACATAATCAAGGAGTAGTGTGAGAAATGGTAAGTTCACAGCAAATTACTGTTCAGGAGGTTCCTGCTGCTCCGTTACTTCCAGTGAAAGCCATGAAAGGTATCCCTCTCAAAAATGCAAAGCCTGCCAGACTCTCAATTCATGCAGACCTTCTCACAGCTGTATCACTTAGCTTCTTTGCATGCTTTCATACTATCTGTTCTATCAGCAAGGAAAAACCTGACTCTGGTAACATCACCAATTTTAATCCGTCCCAAATATATATTTCTGCTTACAAGCCAGCAGGGTAATGTGCTGCTGCCTTGGTATTTTCACATCTCACAATGGACTCCATGGCAATCTTCCAAACCCACAGCAGCCGATCACCAGACAGAAGCCAGCTTAGCTTACCAAGTCAGCTCTTCCACACAGCTGTCATTTGTTTCCTTTCTCTATTGTTGCAACAACAATATAATATTTATTGCACTAGCATGAATCAAGATAGTGTTTGAATGTCTACTTCAGAGCTGTGAACAGCTCATTCTTATTAATGGTTTTTGTGGGAATATATCCTCTGAACCACACAGAGGATAATCCCAGCACAAGATGGAAGCACCACAGGTTAAATGATCCTGCTTTATTACGTTTTCCTCTATTGAAAGCAAACCTCAGCCATTTAGGTACTCAGATTCTTACTGATGGTCTCTGGGAGGTATTCCTCAAGTTTTATTTTAAGCTCAGTTCTACATTCTCCCAATCCAATTCTTTCCTTCCTCCTTAATCTGCAGAAGGAACAAAGCTCTCATTCTAGGTTCCTTCTTCCCCCACTTCTCTCTCTCTCTGGGTACCAACAGCTCTGGGTCAAAGCTATTGCATCTCTGAATAATATGAGAAACATTCAGCTTCAATAATTTCCCATCAGGCAAAGATCTCAGTGAAGCAGCAAAATTTTTATTCATTATTGCAATGGTGGGCATGCACCTCCTTAGGGCAAGGGAGAAATTGCACACTTGATCAGGGAAACACTTCTCATATCTTTTATACCTTTTTTTTCCCACAGGTTATTACTTGCCTGTTTCCTATTAACTAGGTACAACAGGCTTACAATCTATGCAACACATTTGTTAATCCATTTTTCCAAACAAGGTCTACCACCAACCTATTGTTTTTAGGATCATTTCATAAGTTTCTATGGATACAGAAGGGCAGTATTTCTTGAAGCTGTTATACCTGTTTCATCCTATGCCAGGCATTCCTTACCCTGCTCTGTATTTTTCCTTCCCTTACTACTTATGAAAGGCTCATTTAAGAAGAAACCCATAACAGAAAATATCTAAAGGTCACTAAGCCCCATTTCCTGATTTATGATACCTATTATGCTGTGCTAGCAAGCATAAATTTAATTATACATTTATATGTATTTAGCAGTTTTTCCTTTGCTTATTCCTTCACAAAAGCTCACACTATTCATGTTTCACCACAGTGGGTATTGCTCAAGGCCTCTGGATTAATTTCTTACCCTGGGCAGGGCATCCTGGCTTCTGCTCTATTCTGCTGCTCAGCATCTTCCTTGCAGCAGCCATTTTCTAAGTTCAGTAATGGCCTATACCTTGATGTTGAAAGTTTCTATTGCAAAAACGCAATCTAACTCTCACTAAAAGGTCAGTGTGGAATACCAGATGTGTAACCACTCCATCAGCAATATGTCCCACTGGCTAAACTTAATTCACACTCTGTCTCTAAAGTAAGAGCTACAGACACATTGACAGACTGCCTCATTTCTGGAAGCAGTTTCTGGATTGTTATCTATAAAGGATTATCTACAGTAAAAATAGATCTGTGTTTTTTGCCTTAACTAGAAGGCACAGTATCAACCATTATCAAGCAGAACACACAGCACTGTACAAAAAGCCATATCAGAAGTAAATTCTCATCCCTTTGTATACAATGTTCTCCATTGCTCGGGGGAATAAACACTGAGCTGAAACTTGGTCTTCTGGAGAACAAGCCACTCTCTGCAAGAGCTATATATCTGCATGTTGATGCTGCACATGCAGTTATGAGTCCCTCACTGAAGAAACTGCATTATTTTAGCTTGGTACTCATAGTCTGAAGTTACAAGAAAGTTATATGTAGAATTTAAGTTAAATGTAATTTCTTCATTCACTCCTAGAGGCACTGATCTAGTACTATCTGCAACATTTCCTGATAAACTAGATTGACACATTTCTGAGCAAATGGCCAAGAAGTGGTCAACAGGACACTAAAGCAGAAGCTAATAACTTGACCTTACTACTCTAAATAAATGTTGCCCGTTATGTCAATGACAGCTAGTAAAATATTTACCCATTTCATTACCATAGAGAATTATAACTCACTATCTCAAAAAGATATAAAAATTCCTACTATTTTGCTAATTAAACTATGTGGAGAATAGGTGAGGATCCAATCCTGTTGGTCACCTCTAAAACAAGGAAGCTGGTAAGGCTGGAGTGATGTTTCAGGAACTTGCTCAGGAACGCATTAAGGGGCACTGGAATACCAAATGAATTAAGTACAAGTTTATCTTATCAAAACCACTGAAAAATAACCAATGATTGAATGACTGTACTTGAGTAAAAGAAAAATGTCCAACTCCCATATGCGGCCGGGAAAAACCAAAAGAGTGAAGTATTTATTGTCAAGTGACTATTTAACTGTGACATGGAAGTGCATATGAATCAATGAATTTCTCCATGTGGAAAAAACTGCACCCATTAACATCCATTGACATTTGTTGAATATTTATGGAGACCAAACAGTGCATGTGAACAGTGGGTGGTGCATCTGAGCAGTGGTGACAGCAATGTGAAAGACTAGGCACATTCCAGACAGCCATATACAGCTGTCACATCACAGTGAAGAGCACCTTAATCAAATGATCTGCACAAGTTGGCTAATGGTGTAATTATGTTGATAAAAACTATGCCTTTTAGTTAAGAATTGGCTCTATCAAACAGCATTATTGTGCTCTACCTACTGTAGTTTCCATGGAAATAAGTTGGAGGCATTACTTTTGGAGCAACCAGTATATTTTCTTTTTATTTTCAACTTGGAAAGAAAATTACTTGGTGTTGAGACAGCTCTAAAATTAATACATGCAAGTGGATTGAAAAAAGAAAACAAAAAAAAAAAAAAAAAAAACAACACCAATACAATCTTCACAATAAGAGAAGTGTGCCATTATTGAGTGTTGAAGATATCGCACTGATAGCTCCAGATGCAAAAAGGCAAATACTTAAAGGAAATTCACTGCCTTTCTGAGTACAGCAACATCTGATACCACAAGGCTGCTAGTGCTGTAAGTCCCATTTCATCACCTCAGTTCTCTAAGTGAGACATATGACATTGTGTCATAACATACACAAACATCTGCTTGCATTAACTAGCTATGAAAATTAAGACACTGAAGTGGATCCACATAAAAGGAAACAATTTATGCACCTGAACAGCATAAAGCTAAGGGTTAGAAACAGGCGACTTTTCACTCTCCCTCTATCCTGTAATCCAGTCCTCATCTCATTGATGCAGGTTGAGAGAGAGATCTAGATTTTAAAAGGACACAAAGAACAGATGCAACAGTTTGCTTAGGTCATATGCTAGATCATCAATCATCCATGGCTGGCATCCATCCCTCCAGGACAGTCAGGCTCCAAAAGGAATCTCCATTCTATGTAAGGCCCATCTGAAGTTTCATTGGGCAGAAATTTCCCCACTGCTTGTCTGATGGCTGAGTTGAGTCTAACCATGCAATAACAGTACTTATCTGCACTCAAGTTGCCACCTAAAAGGAAGTGTGAGTACATAAGAGCCGAACATGCTGAACAAAGGTTTCTATCTGAGCTGTCTTTACAGTGACACCTAAGTATGCTATCTAAACCTATTTGTCAGCAGAGAATATTCCATCTATCCCTCTATCCCGAGGAGATTAAAAAACAAAGAGATACTCTAAAGTTAAGGAGCCATCTCAAGGGTAGATGAGATACTCTCAGTCGATCTAATGTACACCTCTTCCGCTTAGCATACTGAAACATAAAAATCACTTCTGTAGACTCCTAAAAACAACAGCTAGTGAGTAAGAGCTCAAGCACATACATACAGACTGCACATAAATCAGTAGTCTTTAGTGCAGCAACTACCACTTTGGAGCCAGCAACTACCATAATCCATAACAGTAACTGCACATTAATAATGTGGGATGATATCCAGAGGGACGTGGACTGGCTTCAGAGGTGGGCCCATGCCAACCTCAGGAAGTTTAACAAGTCCAAGTGCAAGATGCTGCATCTGGGTTGGGACACAGATATAGACTGGGCAGAGAATAGCTTGAGAGCAGCCCAGAGGAGTAGGATCTGGGGGGTGCTGTTGATGAAAGACTCAACGTGACCCAGCAATGTGTGTTTTCAGCCGTGAAGGCCAACTGTATCCTGGGTTGCATCAAGAGAAGTGTGACCAGCAGGTCGAGGGAGGTGATTCTGCCCCTCTACTCTGCTCTCGTGAGACCCCACCTGGAGTACTGCATCCAGTTCTGGGGTACCCAACATGAGAAGAACATGGAGATGTTGGGGTGGGTCCAAAGGAGTGCCACAAAGGTGATCAGAGGGCTGGAACACATCCCTGTGAGGACAGACTGAGAGAGCTGGGGATCTTCAGCCTGAAGTGACCTTCCAGTACCTGAAGGGGGCCTACAGAAAAGCTGAGGAGGGAACTAGATGATAGTAAAGGTCCCTTCCAACCTAAACCATTCTATGATAAACAGAACACAGGAACCCTCATCCTGGCTGTAAGTCCCTCTAGTGCAGTTGACTGCCAAAGCCACACAGGAAGCCAGTGTACTATCCAGAGAGGGAAAACAGGAGCTGTCTTCAGGCTCCATCACCTTGAGGAATTTAATGTAAAGCACACTAATTAATTATTCCTACAGATATTTGCACTATGATGTACTTCAAGTTGTTAATACTCTAAAGCAAAGCAGAAAGCAAAGCTTTGCAGCTCAAAAACAATATGCTGTAACTTTATTTCAGATGCTCATACTAAACCTAGCCAGCCAAGTTACAGAAATTATACTATAAGGAGAACAGTCTGCTAACCAAGTTTGTTGTTTCAGTTTGTGCTTGCCAGTATCCACATCCCATACTGTGTGACAGCTTCCGAAGAATAGAAGGGTTATGCTTTTTATTTTCTCTCTCGTTTTTTTGCAAGTGATTTCTTCTTCTTTTTATAGCTACAGTTTCTAAATAAGAAGAGAACTGACAGTCCTAAGGAGTAGGTCCTCTTGGGATATAACCAATTATGCAAAAACTGCCCATCACTTTAGGTCTCAGTCAGTATAATCTTAGACATGCAATTAAGACTTAATCTGTTATGTCCTTTACAGAATATCCATCATTTGCAGCAATTTAAACAGGTCTCAACACAACCACCTTGTAATGCCCTGGGTTATTGCTAAAAATAAAAATATAAAAATAAATAAAAATAAAAAGGTATTTTCACAGGAAGAGGTAGGAGGAAGCCAATTTGTTTCCTATGTGCTTCCATCTGTTTTATGACAACCTGTAGAGCAAACTTGATAACACAAGCAGATTTGTTTAGCATTCAGTTTCAGACAGGTCTAGAAAATAGGGCATTTAAGAGACACATGACATTCACCAAGTAGACTTACATGATCGTTTTCAATGTTTTGCAGCAGTCTTGGGTCATCAAATTCACATGATTCGCTGGTAGGCGGAGGTAGCTGGCTGCAGAGCAAGACAAGACAAACATAACAGTCACAATATTGCCATTCTTATTACTTAACCTCTTTTTATTACTTCACCCATTTTGTTAGAGAAAAAGAACTAAAATAAAATCTTAGCAAGTATTGTAAAAAGGACACATGACTAACACACAAAACGTTGAAAATAATCAACACTTCCTTCAAAAAATCATCAAGTCTAAAAGAGTTATCCCTGGAAGTGGATTTCAGCATTCAAGTGTCAGTACACCTCCCAGGACAGGTGTAGGAGAAACAGCTTTTTAAGTGTTCTTAAAATGCAATGATTTCAAGTTTCCTCTTTAAGTCAGTGAATTCTGCTTTAAGTTGACTCCTGGAGGACTTTGAACCTACATAGTCCAAAGTAGTATCTGGAAGAAATTCTTCTACAGAGCTGACTAAAGGAAGCATGTGAGGATAGAAAAAAATGTCAATGAAGGAAGCAGCAACACAAAGGGAAAGAAGCGTCTACAGAAATTCCATCTCAGCAGAAGTAGCAGCCCCTCATATCAACTTCTTTCTAGAAGTAATCACAAAAATCAGAAGCACTAGAAAAGTCTAACTTAGCTCATACGGAAGTAGTTTCCTAACAGCACTCGGTGTCTACCTGTTTCTTTAGTGGGAACTCACTTCTTACCCATACCTGACATTCAAAGCCACATAAGCCATTGCAGCCTCTGCCTGTCCTTAACTCTCCTGTCTCCATCATCTTCCCTCTGTGGGAGAAGTTGCATCACCCCCCACTAGCCCTAAATGCTTTTCAAACAGGAGTCTACTTTCAAACACATTGTTCCCTTGGGATTCTTTCAGTTTCTAATTTGAAAGCAACCTGCTTATACAGTTTGTTACACAGAATACAAACACCTTGGAATATATTTACCTGAAGTCTTCTGATGAACGTTCTCTTTCCAACTCTGGAAAATGACTGAGGGATAAGATAGGAAAGAAAAAAGAAAAAAGAAAAAAAAAACAATAAAAATTTATTCCACTTTGCAAAGTAAAGAATAGGTAGAAGGCAGAGATCAGTGAGCCATCACACATACAAGTACACTTTCTGTCTTCAAGCCACATCTTCCCTCTGTAAACAACCAGAAGGTATTTAGCACTTCTGTTTCAACTAAGTCACAAGCAGACAGGAAGCAAGTAAGATTATTTCTCTTTTCATGTAAAGTATTCTCAAGGTTTGTGTCTCATTATCTGTGCTGCAGAACATGAAAATGAAAGCTATTAACTGTGACCATAAAATATGATACAATATACATTGAACAAAAAGTTCTAAGTGTATTCTGATCTAAAAGTATCTATCACTATCATGCACTGTTTAACTATGGAGTTTCTAAAAGGTCATACCTACCCGTATGTCACTCCAGCAATACTACATTTCTTGAAGTTCATGATATTACACGTCAGAGTACCTGTTTTATCTGAAAACAGGTATTTTACCTGGAAGAAGAAAGTTTAACTTTAACTTGCAAAGTAACAGAATTTAAATAGATGGCAAACACGCCAAGTTCAAGGAAAATTCAGAAAGAGACCTAAGACCCAGAAATATCACAGTGCAGGCATATTACAGCTTGCCTGTCTTATGAAAGCTAAAGGAGAACAATCAGGAAAGCTCTTTAATGGTATTATCTCTTATTAATCTGTAAATGCAGATAGGATCAAGTGGTAAGTATTGATTCCCAAAGCTCCAGTTATGCTGGATTACGCTAGTTGAATGTTCACTGAATCTTTCAGTTGTATTAATATCATAGAGCAAGACAGGAAATTAAAGTAAAGGTTCCTGAAGAATCTGAAGCATAACAGACTCAAGGCTTCTACCTTCCATAAGTCACAACAAATAAAAATTAGCTGTGAGCTAAATTACAGATTCTTTTATCTTTGAATGCTAAGATTCTAAACCAGCAACCATTCGGAAGGGATGGTACTAACACAGGAGGCTGCCCACTTAAAGACCACAGTTTTTCCAGATTTGCAGACTTTTTCATCAAGATCTGCAACTCCATTCGGTTCATTTTACCAATGCATTAAATCATCTCTGAATACAGCACTGAAGTGGAACCTGAGCAAGTCAGAAGTCAAATACTCAAAAATGTAATTTCAAGTCATTAATACTTCTGACATATAACAAAGCTAAAAACACATATGATCAAGTAATTACCCTGATTAACATAAAAATTCAGTCTAGTTGCATGGAAGCAATACTAAGCTACTTTTAGAAAAGATACATTATGCCACATAACATTTGCAGGAGACCAAACTGTTGTAGTAACTTCACAACAAAGCAACACACATACAAATCATATTTTAGCAATTCTAAGGAAAAGGTCAAAAGTTATTGATAGTCATTCTGCTGAGCAGCACACAATGATTATGTATTTTACATACACACACATCATTCACACAAACTATGAAGATCATGTGGTTTAGTTACATACTTATGATTTTAATGGACAAGGAAAAAGAACAACTAGGATTTCTCAATGGTACTACACAATTTCAATGGCAAAGTTGTGATCTCCTGCTGCCTTGCTGTGGGAAGCCCTTCCATTTTGACTGCCTCACTTGCAGAACTGCATGGTGTTTGTAACAAATATCTTATAACCTCAACTTAATATACAATTGTTATTAAAGGAAAATGGAAAAACATGTCAAGGAAAACAACCTAAACTAGGAACAAAACTGCATCTTTTTTGACTTGCTTTTTTTTTTTTGAAGCAGTCAGAAACATGAATAACTAATCAAGGCCAAGGCTGTTTGGGGCTGCTCTTTAGACAAGCTTAGTGCTGCATATCCTGTTCTGGTACAGACAGTCACGAGCACAGACACCTCAAGGACAATGTCAGTTCTGAAAGAAGGTAGGAAATACAGACTCAATTCTCAGGGTTAAAACTGTCTGTATGACTTTATATGACCTATAACCCTATCATACCTCATACTGGCTAGACTTGGACTAATGAAAGTGAAGAAGCTGCATTAAGCAAGCCACAATGCAACAGAGTCAAGCACATCTATACAGAATTCTTTCACATCTTCTATCTCCCCAGACTATACAGCAGACATTATACTTTAGAAAGTTTTTGCTTACCTGCCCAAGTTCCTCATTCAGATTTGAGGTTCTGGCCATTGCAGGTGTGTCTGTTTCAGGATAATACATGTCCATGTCCTGAAATGAGAGCAAAATTAGATGTCTACTAGGCAAATTGAACATTAAAGTCTCAAATCTTCTGTATTTTAGAAGAATCACCATAACTTTTCTGGAAGTTCAAGGGTTAATCCATACCAAGACAAGGAATATCTCTCTTCTACTTGTTAGTGTTCAGCTCAAGAGGTGTGGGTTTTTCCAGTATGTAACTGAAGAAACACATACTTAGAAAATCAAACACATACTTAGAAAGTCAAAGCTTGCCTGAGTAAAGGTATAAACATTTTGTAGCATAAGGCACCACCAACTCATGTCTTTAGAGAAATATCATAAATATCATGACTCATAGCAGAGTGATCTGAATGCCTCAAGATTTAAAAAAACAAACAAAAAAATCCACCTCTCCCAAATGAGTCTAATCTTTCTCTCTGCTGTGGTTGAGGGAACTTATAGGGTACCATGAGTAAGTCAGCTTAAAGACTTCCCTCATCTTCAAAACATAAAACACATGAAAGCAATCATTTATACAGCTGAGCTCCCTACAATAAAATCTTTTCATTTCTTGTGGAACACAGTACCAACACAAAATAAATCCTCCTAATTTTGTCCTGCCCTCAAAACCATCTATCCTTGTTACTTACCCAATTTATAAAAAGAGCTTGAGTGAATTTGACAACTTCTAACGTCACCAGAAGACTGATTGGAATAAGGTTGTTGTACAAGATTATAAACGTCAGCAGATTGTACCCAAAGTTGACAGACAGCATTTCTGTGGACAGAACAACATAATACAGTCATGCAGAAGGCAGATATCTGAGTGGCATGGTATAGGGACAATCATCTTTCAGTAGTTGGCCTGATCAGATTTTGTAGCACTAAAATAACTAGTAAGTGTGTTAGCTTAGCATAAGGGTCTTTTTAATATTGATTTGAATATTGCATATATAAAAACACCCACAGAACACATGCCTGGAGATACAGAATACTATGTTAGGTGAAGAACAAAATATGTATTAGAGATAAGAACACATTCTGAGAATATTTAGCTGAACAGATGGTGAGATGTATGATGTTCCACACTGTAACCCAAAATTAGAGATTTATCTAATGTGTCAATTACTCCAATTAAGAGCCACCAATACCACTCATATCATAGCTTTACCCTTCAGAAACTATCCGGTATGGAATTTAATTCCTCTGTGGAATTAAAAACAAAGAACAAAATTTGTTTTGAAAGCTGCCAGCATTGGCAGACTTGAGAAGTCATTCTAAAGAAATATGAGCAAGCAAGATGACACAGACATCCAGAGAACAAACTAATTGAATGCTGCTTAGGCAGAAGAGCTGTTCATAACAAAGTCAGGCAGGTTGCCCAAATAGTGCTACTGCTCCTAAAGAGAAGGAAAAGCATTTATGAACAGCAGTCAGAACAGAAGTGCTTCAGGAGAGATGCAGGATAACAGCTCCTCTCTTCTCCATGCTGCTGACCACAGCTTCTTTACAGTAGACATAGTCACCATGTTTGCATTTTGCACTGTCACTGAAGCACAGGGAGGCACAGAACAACGGGGTCAGGGCCCATAATTAAGTAACCAGAGATGAAGGCAGAGAAGCAAACTAGGAGGAGATAAAAGCCAAAGAGATGCAGTTTGGACTCAGGCACCTCCAGGTGTAAGCATGTGAGTTTCATACCTCTTATCGATTAATATAAAGAATAGAAACACACCTTACTAGAATTTTTTTTCCCCTAACATAATTTTTACAGAAATTAAATATAAAAATTCCAAATCTAGCCTGACAAAAGTATTTCCCACATGTAATGGTTACAGATATCACAGAAACTGTGTGTTCATTTCCAGGAAAGCACCTATAGAGATTACTATCCCATCCTTGTTTATTACAGGTTAAACCTGTTCCAAATTAGCACAAGCTCACAAGTTTGTTTCCCTCATCTTTCTTTCCTGCCATTTGAAGGCATGAATTCAAACTTCCTCATTAAAAAGCAAGGTGAATGGTGGAAAATATAATTTCATAATTTTCAATACTGATACTAGAAGACACTGCAACTACCACAAATTAGAGTCAAGTCTGAGCCACTACCATGCTCTTCCTATAAAAGCTTTCCCCCAACCAGTTACTATCATAATTGTGCTTTGTCTTAAAAGTGCTGAAGATACTTTTTGCCATCTGTTTCTACCATCACGAGCAGAAAGACACTTTGCAGTGAGAATCATTTTCAGATTTGCATCTGAAGATGTTTTTAACAATACATTTCATAACCAGGTAATATAACCCTCAAAACATAAGACTAATAGCCAGCAATGCATTTCATTCCTAAGTATCTGCATGAGGTCCCTTTTTTTTTTTTATCTGAGCTAATTAATTCAAGGATTACAAATGAAACCAAAAACCCCTTTGAGCATACTAAGCAATCAGCTCTCATTACAAATGACAGACATCAGAAGCCAAAGTGACTCAAATATGACCAAAGTCACAGGTACAAAAAAATCACAAGATTTAGCATGCACTCAGGCTCTCTGCAAAAGATTAGCGTGTAGAAAAACAGGGAAAAAAAAAAAACTGCATCTAGACAAATACTTTTCTTTCAAATAGAAGCAAAAAGCTGAAGTCAGTCCCATCAAGATGGATACCTTCCATCTTACAGTCATGTACAATCCATTTATGATACATTTGGCAACAGTACACAATCTACTCTAAAAATATTCTGTGGAAATGCAAATGCATAGGATCTCCACAGAGGTGAACACCAAACATCACTCTTGTTTCTCTTCTGTTTCTTTCCTGATCCCTGGGTGGAAGCCCAGTGATATTTACCTAACCTTTAAAACGTTTTATTAACACAAGCCTCACTGGCCAGTTAACTTAAGCCAGCCTATACTCCAAAAAATAAAATAAAATGGCCATCAAAAGTTAGCAACACCTTTCTTTCTCAGCTTCTCATTTTATCAATTCATTTGGCAGTTAAGACCCTGGCTGGCCATACAGTCTGAGACATCCCAACACACAGCCAGCGTACTCACTGTTAGAGCCAAGGTACCACACGACTTCACCATGTGTTCTGTTCCATAATAAGGCACCTACAGAACTCACAAGGGCCATCACCAGGAGAATACAGAACAAAACCAGGATCTGCATGTTGGTTACTTTTTCCACATTTGACCTCTTCAGAGGTGCTTTGGTTGAATTCTGAACAGAAACAGAAAGGTAAAGGGTTATACAAACAGTTGCAAAGGTAAGTTAATTATTTTTAATGTCAGTTAATAGAACTTAATAGTTCAGCTCAATGTGGGTGAATTTTGACCAGAAAAGAAGTCAGAATAGTAGCCAGGAGTCCATACAACTGCTAAACAGACAAAAGATTGGAGGAAGAGAAATATGCAATGCTAAAGATCTCGTACACTCTCCTGGCTGTCCATCCCTCCCATTGACCACCAGCAAATGTGGGCAGAAAAAGCACTCCAAGCACTCCCTTCCACTAAGACAATCTGTAGTCTTAACCTGTCTCTATTCAAGTGTTAAAACAGCAGGCAGCCACTACCATTTCCCTAGCTGCTAAAGCTCAGTTTTAAATGCTGAATAACCAATAGACAATTTAAAAAAAAACAACACAATTAATTTTGGTTGCATATTAAGACATACACTTCCATTAGTTTTTGTACATTTACAACTTCAAGTACAAGAGTATCCTTGTACTCCACATGTTTCTACTTAAACAGCTGTAACGAATCAAACCATTTCATGAACTCAGGTGCGAAAGAAAAGTGGAATACAGAAAAGAACACACTCCAAATCTTTAAAGACTCACCTGCATGAGTTTTGTATCAAATCCTGTATACACAACAATTCCCAAGACCCACTGAGTGTTTCTCAGTTGTGCACCTCTTAGTAAGATCTGGTCTGGACCAACTGGAACTGGGCTGCAAAGCAAGAAGCAAGCAAGCATCTCTCAATTCTTGATAACAATTTAGGAAAATTGTTCTCCTTTCATCTTTAGCTTTCTCCCACTCCAAGAAAAAAAGGAAAGTATTTTAATCAAATTATATTGCCCACCCTTTTACAATCATACACACAAAGGTTTCATTGCTCTGTTGAAAGCATAATCTGTGGTAAGCACAGCAGGAAGATGATTCTCAGGAACTCCTCTTGTTTCCCAAAACTTGAGAACTTGTGGCCACTCTAAGCCTAAGCTCTACTTCACTTTGGCTAATAAATTCCCTTTCACATCAAAGACAGAGAAGCATCACACTTACAGACACCCACTCAAAGCACACTATAACTGCATACATGTCATTAAAGCAGCATTTTGGGAGAGTTGCATTACCCATGTGATTTTTCAAGTAATGTGCAAGTGATCTTTTACTCTTCTTGCATCTGTCACTATTCTGCTTAGTCACTCAAGTAATACAGTTTTGGTGCAAGGAAATAAGGCCAGTAAGATGAAAACTGTACACTCCTGCTGACACTTCAAGTTCTATTATTTAAAGGCCTAAAATCTATTTTCACAGAAGTTCTTTCCTTTCAAGAGCTGCAACAGATCCTAGTCATACTGACAGAAACTCCAGACTCTGGAACTATTTTCCCATACTGAACTGAGCTTGCTGCAGCTTTTAGCTCCTGTTGGAAGTTTTCCAGTTTCCTCTGCACATCTCCTGTTGCAAGACAATCCTAAAAACATAACCATTTCCTTTGCTCCTTCCAAAGTGTCACTTCAGGAAAAGAACAGCTATGATTTCAAAGCAGCCACATCTCCCATAGCCAATGGAAGACTCCACAGAAAGGCAAAACTACATCATCCTATACTAGCAAATGCTGATTCACAGCTGATCATTGTTATCCTTTTCCACTATGTCACCTAAAATTCAGATACATGATCAGTGTTGCAGAGGAAAACCATGCAGGAATTATTTGTCATAACCAAAGGACTGCTGCCACACTGATACCTTTGACCATCTAAGCGTAAGGTTCCGGTGAAGTCGTAGAGATGACGGTTTGGTCCTTCACATTCTATCCTTCCAGATACTTTCATCAGTTCCTCTCTTGACTGGAGACTAGCAGTTTGAGACAATCCCTGCAGAGATCAAACCAAAGGAGATTCTTGTCAAAAACTGCTTTTAGAAGGCAAGAAGGTAGGAAAAGTTACTTTCTTCTTTATATAGCAAATTTGATTGAGTGTTCCGTTGTTTTTTTTCCACGTTTTGTGTTTTTATTTTCAGATGAGTATACCCTAACTTTCCTGCAATATTTAACTATTACAAGCATATGTAAGCCTGCTTACAGAGATTGCCTTAAATCCCTCTACCCAGAAAGCCTACGCAATCTCTGTGACCCAGAGAATCGCAGAAAATTCATATCCATACAGCACAACATTGCACATGTGCAGGAGGAAGTAGGAGACAAGCACTCTAAACAAGCCTGGCTTTTCTCTCAAAGTACAGCTTTGCTGATGTGTTACTGCTGCTAAATATAGTCACTCCTAAGTGTAGTCTCTTACAGGTCACTACAGCCATTATGTTCTGATCCTACTCAAGGTTAATTTTCAATCCAGCATGCAGCTCTAACCTAACATACTGCCACTCCATCTCATGCACTGCACACACAATATTCCATTGCTCTTCAACTCCAAACACCTCCACTTGGTTAAGAGCAATCCCCTTTGACTGTCTTTTGTCAGTTCGACCACAGCACCACAAGTCAGAAGTTTTTCAGAGAAGTGCCCCTACCAGTTTGTTCTTGTATTTTTATTTTTTTTTAACTGTATTTTCAGGATGCATCCAGAAGCAAATAAAATCTGTCAGGAATACATGGTCTGATCTACTGGGCTGACTCAGATCAGAACGCCATGTTTTCACAAACATGGTGAGCAAATAGCACATGTATAGCTTTTAAAATGTATATACATTTTACGTATTTTAAAAAAAGGTTTTATACACGATTTTGAAATCCTGATACATCCAAACTCATTTTTTGTAACTCTAGGAAAGAGGGCAAAGATTCTCAACTGCTTCTAAACATCGTGATGAATAGGATTTTGACAGCAAAACTAGAAATATCTAACTAAACTCCATTACTTACTGCAAACAGGGAACAAATTAACTGAAGCATAATGAAAAGCTCCTCTGAGCACTCCAGAGGGAGAAATAACAGTGGTGTATGTGACAGCAGAAACTATAGCTCTGACCACAAGTACAGGCATTTTCTATTTTTTTAATAATAAAACCAGCACTTGAGCACCTGAATCCTGCTTATTCCTTGGTGTTGGAGTTGGTGTACCAACTCAGCCTCTTGTTTAAGTTCTTCATACTGAATTACTAAGAAGTGCTCGGGTTTTCCAGTAAAATCAGTATTAGCAAAAAGTTGCTGGATAAAACTTCATCCACCAAAAGGCACAAATTGCTTAGAATGTCACCTCCACAGTTTCAAAGGACTAGTTTTAGTAGACTTCAGTTTTAGTAGAAAGGATTATAGCTACCTCCCTAGAAATAGAGAAATGTTAAAAGAAAAATGTTTCACTCAAAAAAAGGAAAGTTGTTGCTTTCAAGAAGTGCTTTTACATAATAACTTCACCTTTAGGCAAGAAATCATCGTGGTTTAGGGATAGCAAGAGGCACAAATAGATGCTTTCACTGCTTGAAAGTCTATTATTCCAAAGGCCATTCCGACAGATCCCATTTATCATTTTTTAGTCTATATCTTCCAAATAAGAGCACAACCAATTATTTCTCAGTGCAAACAATAAGCCAGAAAATTCACACCAAGTTTGTCCTAACCACAACATCATACACATTTAAGAGTGACACCTCAACTCCTTCTCAGTATTAGCGCTACGCTTAATTCTGCAAGACAGAGGGAAAATCTATTTGAAGTGTTTTACACAAGCCAGGTTAAAGTTAACGCTATCATAACTGGTAGGAAAACTGGTTGAATCACTCTCTGGACCTCAAGCAAAATACTACCAAGGTATGCATGATTACACACTCCCTATTTCCTTCAGACTAGTTCCTTAGACCTGTACATGGACCATTACTGCTTGGGTTTCTACCTGTTGAATAAAAAGGCTTACAGTAACCTGGAAAGAGATGCATGGTTTTGGTTTTTTTTTGTTTGTCTTGTTTTTAAACAGCACTAGTATGTTGTCATAGCACCTACAGTCTGCTTAGTAGACAGCACTAGACACCTAGAGGAAAAAAAATGGCAAAACATTTTACCTGTCGTATTTTAAGATTTGTCTCCCCATCAAGATTTGCTGTTTCAA
Organism: Callipepla californica brunnescens; assembly: GCA_023055505.1. Taxonomy (NCBI): domain Eukaryota; kingdom Metazoa; phylum Chordata; class Aves; order Galliformes; family Odontophoridae; genus Callipepla; species Callipepla californica. Next base: position 105,793,232 of record JALIRH010000001.1, on the reverse strand, counting down.
TATAGCACATGGCTTGAGGTTCACTGTAAGGAATATAAAAAGATTTTTGATACTGAAAACATATTACTTTTTACACAATACATTTGTATTAAGTTGTCCACAACATATGTCTTCAGGACTCCAAAGAGAAAAATCACATTGGTGGCACTCAACTACAAATGGACCAGTTGAAACTACATATGCCATTGAATCTGAATGCTCTCATGCATTTAACTGTACAAAAAGACAGGACTAAATCAGGTTAATAAGAATTCAACAGATCAGGATTTATTTAGATTCCTGAAGTTGATGTCTTACATTGCAGTTCACAAAAATCACCTGAGGTTGCAAGAACTATGCATAGATGAAACACTAATTAGCAAAAAGCATAAGAGGATGCACTTAGAAGAAGAGAGAAGTGCTCTCTGCTATTGACTTTGTGAAGCACACGTACTAAAGTTGCGACCCACAGGGACATTTTATAGTCGAGGAATTTCTGGGCATACATCTGAAGTCACTGCTAAACAGCTCCTCCCCACTTTGTAGAGAAGAGTTTGATGAGACTGAAACTCAGGGCTGTGATTTCCATCTTTAGAGATGCTTTTGCCCTCATGATCTTACCTATATCTAAATGGAACAGCTGTGCATAAGCACCTGTAATAAGGGAACATAGTTCTATCACAGATTACTTCCTGATACGTTGCTTAAGATTGGAAAGTTTTGGCACCATCAAAACTGTATTCATCACTGGCTTCTCAGGCTGTTAGGGAACATCAGTTTCCCATCTGGATCCAAATATCAAGTGTAAGAAAAGTGAAAGACTGGAGAAGTAAGTGATGTTGCTGTTTGCTTTCCAAAATAAACAATTATTTCAACAGCAAATGTACTTAATCAGCAGAAGTAGCAAATGCTGCTTAGGAAAAGCTTTGTTACAAAACAAGCACATATATAACGGTAAGAAGATTGGTTTTTCTCTCCATGAATTGTTTCTTCCAGAAGAAAGGTGCAGAATCTGTTCTCTCTCTCCTCCTATGTCGGCAAACTGAGTCCAAATTCAATAAAATCACAGTGTATCTTCAATTCAACTTCACTTGTTAGAAACACTTTATCCACTACAGCTGAGGTTGTTAACTCATGGAGAACTCATAAAATGCAGTTTCTTATATTTCCACAGAAATGTAAAAATGTTTCCATACAAAGCTGTGTTTGGATTCAAATTACTTTTTATTTTTCCTCCACAAAAATTTATTCTGTATGCAAACTTTATTTGATGTCACCTTTCTTCTATGAGGTAAAGAAAAGAAGAAGATAAGAAACAATTGTTTATTTCAACTCCCACAATCAGTTCAGACAAAGAAATTAACATATAACACAAAGCAAAAATCCCATCCATTCAGAGCATGCAAAGCCTTCTGGTGAACTGAGGACACTTAGCATTGTCATTCAGAAGAATTATGGAAATTATACCAATTGTAGAGCAGAACTGCCATAGTGAACGCTATTTATTTCAAGCAAAGCTTCTCCAGAAATTCAAATACTTTGGCTCTAATTCTTCAGTTACACGATTAGCAATGATAGCAGGTTAGTAGAATAACATAGAACAAAAAGCTGACCCATGCAAGTTAAGGCATAAATCAAAGATTTTTGGTTGCTTTTTAGTACAGTAGAAGAAGTTCAAGCAGAACCAGTATTTCTCAACACCAAAACAGAAAGTTACTGACAGTCGCCTAACTAACTGCATGTGAAGGCTGAAAACTGCTTATTATAAAAGAGGGTTTTGTTTTAAAAATACAACATCATAAACCACGGAATTAAGGCACCTCTATCCTTGATCACATAACACAGTTTGAAGAGACTGAACTTCCCATTTCTGAGTACCAGTGAAATGCTTCCATTCATTTTCCCCTATATCACAAAAATTGTCCTATCTCCCTCAAGGCAAAAGGAACAGTACTCACTTCACTGCTGCTGCCATAATAGAGATAATTCAGCACAGGTTTGTGTTCAGCAACCCAAAGACAATGAGCACATGAACGAAGCCCAAAACCCATGTGCTGGCTAGCTACTTAAAAGCCATCCAGTCCAGCCTTCTGAAATTACTGTTTGAAAAGCTTTAGAAGAAATTCTTGAGCAGCAGGAAAATATACTGGAAATTCAGTGTAATTAATTGGAAGAAAATTTAAATTCCCTTGATTAAATGGAGGGGGTCCTCAAAAAGCCAAGAAACAAACAACTGCATCAACACTGCGCAACACATCTTCCATCTTCAAAACTCAGTGACAGACTTCATGTATTACAAGCACATAACACTACCCAGTCTTAAAGAAGCCTTCTTTCCGAGGAACCTATCAGCAATGCTAAAAAAACCACTGCCTAGTAAAGCATGTTTTACCCTTGCCGGAGTTTTATTCTAAGATGTGGAGAAGATGTAGTATCATCTGATGCCTGTTTTTATTAATAGTAAATACAGAGTTTACAGTCCTCTGTACCTCAGTTCATCAGATACTTCCACACCCAAACAGGATACCTGGAAGATATAATGATCATGTCTGCTGGAAGATGTTGCCCATTGGTGACCTTCACAATATCGCCTACTGCTACCTGGTGAATCAGGGACAGGGGTGCAGTAGCATGGAAGAGAAAAACAAACAGTTTGCTTGTCTGGAATGTTAGTTTGTTATTGTCCTTCACCCAATAGAATATAATCATGCACAAAACAACTGTGGACAGTGCTACTGAAAGTCAGAGTACCTTTCACTGCAAGGTTATCAGTCTAAAAATCAAAGCTTTCCATTTTCTAAAGGCAAATTACACTACATATATATACATATATATATTTGTCTGTAGAGAATGCACAATAGGAAAGTATGAACTTGTGTGGCAACTTTTAGTAGAAGTGATCGTTTTCTATAATTCAGCTGTTACCCAAATCTGAATTTTTTTTTTTTTCATTTAAATTCAGTCTTATCTAAGCTATAGAAAGATTTTTCTTGGTTAAAAAGTACCTTCATTAAACTTGATCATTTTCAAATATCAAGAGTTTCTTTTATTTTTTTCTACACATTATTAACCCACTCAGTCTTTGTTATCTCCCTAAATGCTGTTCAGATGCACTGCTTTTAACAGTCACTAACAAGAAGCTTTGTCTCACAGACAGCATCAACCAGTTCTTTTGTGACCTAAAGTCACTTGAGATTTATGAGGTCTTAACTTTTGGAGTACTGAAAACCTAAGAGTTTCCAGCACCTGTTACTGGAGTCACACATACTCGGTCCTTCTACAAAACCCAATGCAACTTTCTCAAGACAGTAAGCCAGAACTGCCTAATGTGTATCAGCTTTGACCATCCCACATACTGCTTACAGCCCAAAACATCCTTCAAATACTTGAACATAAATAAACTCATTAAAAATGAAACAGATGGCATGACTGAGCAGGGAGATTCATTAGTCGTATTTGGATCCCACTGAAAACAAATTCCCTTGCTTTATAAGCTCAAGAAGTATCAGAAATCTGTCAAAGTAAATACGTTGATAGTACATAATAGTTATTCCCTAAAACATATACAAGCATGGACAATATGAAAATGCAAGAAATAGACCAACTCAGGAAGTATTTGAGAAGACAAAGAGTACAAGAAAAAATAAAACAGATTCCAAGCTCAACTTCAAATAATATCTTTGAGTTCGCTGCCTTCACTTCCAATAGGACATGGAACAGCATAAATAACCATAACCATGAGGCCTCAGAATCCTCAGAGATCTTTATGTTGTAGTTAAACACTTCAGCAGGATTGCATTTAGGTCTCCTGAGGTAAGTCTCATTTCTCAGAGGTTATAGAAGACTGTACTTTACCTTCACCTATTAGTTAACAGAACTCATTTTGTCTCTAAAAGGAGTTAACAGCCACAATTACATCAGTACATACTGAGGGATTTCAGAAAGTTCTATAAATGAATCTCAGCTTGTCCCAAAACTAGGTTTCAATACAAACTTCATTCAGTTGTGCTGAATGCAGCAGCAGGGCTTGTGTTCCTTACTTGAGTAAACAATTAGCCTCAAAATGTAAGAACCTTTTAGAACAGGAAAAAAAATAAGCCTGTCAGACTTCCAAGAGTAGAGCATTGCAGTGAAAGTTACTCTTCTAGACATGGACTGAGAACAAAATACTATTTATACACCAAAACATACTAACTGTCAAGCAAAAATACAACAGTTCCACAACATTTGTTTGAAATATAGTACTACGATATGAAGATAAGTATCAAGAGGCTTTGCTCAGGGCAACTTTTACCAATACAGCAGGAAGGATCCCTCCCACCTTAAGTAACAGGGCACCCATAGGACATACTAACTCCAAGCCTCCATCTTTGTTCCAGCAAGAAAATTTCTTGAACAATTTCTCCCCCTCCACACCCCATCCCCGATTTTATTTACCTCTTTCCACACGATGTCCTGCCACATCCCATTTCTTAGAACTGAAAAGAAAATGTAAATTTAGATCAGAATAAATACCCAAGATTCAGACAAACTTCAAAACAATTATCAGCACAGAATATGGTCTTTTCCCTAGATTCAATGTAATCTCCACATACACCACATGAAGCTGCCCAAGGCACAAAACACTGGCCCCAAAAGCCTAACACACTTTAGCTCCTAGCATAGTTGCACATGCCCATTTGAAGAACAAATTTCAGTTGGGTTTCCTCCAAAGGCAATTTAATTCATATATACCAAACCTACTCTAAAACCAAGTGAACACATTCAGTGGGAAGCTGAAAACAGGGAACGTGCTTTGAAGCCACACAAAAAAGATTAAAAGATCAAAAACTAAACAGAGTTGAATGCAAAGTCTATATGTACGTTAATGAAGCAAGTATCTGGTCACTACAGGCGGAGCTAAGCAGACAATGAATGTCTACTTGAGAGTAAGCATAATTGCTCTCTATATTGATGATATGGCCAAGACCTCACTCAGCTGTATGAGGAGTATCTAAAAGCACATACAGAACCTATATTTAAAACACCTTAATTCCAGTCTGAATATAAGTAAGCTTCTCATACTTACAATACATTTTTTCACTCTTATAACACTCTCCTTTCTAACCTGCCTCTTAAAAAAAAAGATGACAATTTCAGGTAGTATATTTTGAAAACTGTATTTAGAATACAAATGCAAAAATTGCAAGTTGAACTGCACCAAAACAATTGTTTTTCAATTGCTAAGTTCTAGTTAGATTCATAAGATTATCTTGAGTTCTTTAGGCTGCCTCTCTACAATTACTGTGATGAGCTTCCTCTCAAGCGTTTGTTAGCACATGTTCTCTAACCATAAATGGATCAGACTGAACTGCCTCTATGACCTTGGAAAGAGCAGCCTCCAACGATATCTACAGCAAGTTCTGCTGTACTACAAGCAGTAAACTGCAGATTTCTCAAGATCAATAACTGCATCTGAAGAACTGATAAAGCAATGCTTTCTTTGATGTTCACCTCAATGACCAATATAACCTCTCAAGCATGAAAGAAAAATGCACTGAAAATATCCCTGGATATATTTTGTCAGTTAACTGAAGCATGGACCTAGCACATTGTTTCAATCCTTATGCTCTGCTAAATGCTTCTTTAGCTTTTTGACTCTTAAACTATATACAGAATCATAGAAACGGAATCCCTTAGAAAAAGGGACAGAAAAGACCCTTAAGATGACCAAGTCCAACTGTCACCTAACGCTTCGGAAGGAAGATGCTCTACTGAAAGTTCAAGTCACTTTGTTTTCAGTTTTGTATACAGAGCTGCACTGTGGAATGCCTGAGAACAATGAGATCCTGTGACTGCTGAATGGCTGTGGGGTAACAATCAATAAATCCCTACCATTTTCTGCACAGGTTTTCAGTTAAGGGAAAAGAAAATGAAAACGATGTCTTGAGGTAATCAGTACCAAGGAGTTTCAATACATTAGGGATAAACAGGCATTTAGGAGAAGTCTGTGTTATTCCTTTCTTTCACTGACACTTCAAAGAAAGCACATCCACAGAATACCTAGAGTTCTTCCTATATTTTAAGGGCAGCACCATAAATACATACATATATATACATATATATATATCCTTTGACAGAAACTTTAACAGCCTCAGTGGATTTTAAACAATCAAGGAAGTACTCTGGAAGAGGAGAAAATAGCTCTCTTTTCATGGAGGAGCTGAGAACTGCATGACTTCAGACAACCCTGAAATTAAATCAGCTTTTATATTCTAAAAGCGTACCTCTAACCTCTCACCCCCAGGTGTCACACAGTCAGCATCAAACATTTTTTATGGTGCAGTGCTAACACACCAGTTACTACCTACCCCAGAAAGACATGTACTCACTGCCATCACGACAGCTTCAGCAACAGAAGTCTACATATTAAAAAAAAAAGTATTCTGGTATTCACTATTTGCACTTCAAATATTTATGATTCTTTAGTCTTACCAACTGTTTTCTTTTTGTTCACTGCGCTGTCTGCCTTATGCCTTTTCTGCAAGAAAAATATTTCATTACACCTCATTTCATTACAGATTCTGAAAACATTACACCTAGAATCATGACATGTTACAAGAAGATACACTGGGTCTTTCTTGCCTGTATGTTTTGAAAAAGCCATACTGATCACCTAAACCCAAATGGTTTACAAGCAAAATCATACAATTTTGAAGTGACACTCTCCATTTTGGCAATCAGACACAAACATGGATTGGCAGCAGAAAGCTGATGTCTCTAAAATTGTTTTTTGCAAGAAAAAAAAAGCAAAACAATAAACGACAGTCTATTTAGATGACAGTTGGAACATACATGTTACATGCACTGTGTGTTTAAACTGTTTTTCTAAGTCAAATTATTCATCAGATCAGTATCAGTTTTCTTTTGCTCTGCCCTGAAGATAATTTTTCATTTTTAATGATTATGATCTCCAGTTTTCAAGACCAACTAAAAAGGCCAACCACCTTTAAGGACTCCACAGCCCCACTAGAATACACTGGTTTTCTAGCCAGGCCTTTCTAATGAAAGGACCAGTAGATAAACTTGGAGAAGTGTAAGTGTTCTGTTTTACACCAACTTGTTTCCATACAACTTCCTTGTTCAATTTAAGCTGTAACAAAAAATTATCTACTTATCTCTGTGTGCTACAGAAATTCCTATAGAGACAGCAGCTTTGAAAGTTAAATGGTACTTAGTGGTACTTAGCCACGGCTCAGCAATGGCTGAATAGACTTCAGAGACGAACAGCTTTATGGCACCTCGTGGCTTTTTGAAGCACCGTTTGTTTCTAGCATAGATTGTGCACATAATAATCCATACTCACATAGTCTTCTATGATTTCTTTGATGCCAGCAACTGTCAAAATAAATAGCAATGGCACCAAGGTGGTATATCTTCCTGTTGGAGAGACATCTGGAATTTGCTGTGAACAGAAAGGAAAAGAGATATTCATTTTATTTTTAAAGTTACCAGCAGAAAAAAAATAAATAAACAGAAGATAGAGCTTAAAATCTGAATGTACTAGACTGCCATTTAAGTTCAGTGGATACACCAGCCTAAGCTCTCAACCAACTTGAAGAAGCTACAAACTATGAATGTATATGATTAAAATGATTATGTTGCTTTCTAAGCCTTTTATTTTACTTCTTAATAAGAAGAAAAGCATTCAGCTGATGAATATCATCAATTCAGGATACTATCTAAACAACTGGCACATTGACAAGAATCTACCTGTTTTTCCCAGGATGGTCAACAGTTCCATGTTTTCTGATACTGCTGTATTAAGAATATAACTAGCCTGATTATTTTTTTTCAATGTAGTTCCTAAAAACAGCTCAAATACCCTCTGATTTCAATTATTAAGTACATATCTCATCAATGTTACTACTTAACATACATTTGAGAATATCTTTGCAGTTGACCACAAAGATTCAAATAACTTTAACTACATTCAGTTACTCAATAAATGAAAGTAAAACAATAAAACTATACCTGCAGTAAGGCAATGAAGAGGAAGAATGCATTTGCAGCTTTTCTTATCTGCTCATACAGGAATCGAGGTAGAAAAGTCACCACACTGTACTTGGCTGTGCTGCAGGTTAGAAAATTTTTATTTTAATCCTTCATCTGAACACTACGACAAATTTAAAGAAGGCTTCTAAAGCCACTGTTAGAAAATGAAGATCATACAGTAATATAGAATACAATAAGAAGGAATCAAGTTGTCTGTATAATAATGAAGAGCTGTACAGAACAAGAGGTAACATACAGATCCAGAAGGCTGGCAGCCCCCCTTCAAGCACTACAACCTCAACTGCTGAAAGAACCATCGTATGACTTGATGTGTGCCCAAATTGCAGGACTGTGAGCAGCAGCACCATGAGCTCAGGCTAAAGCACATAAGCATTTACCCCTCATCAAAGCATGGATTTTAAATATTACTAGGCTGGGTGAAACATAATTAAAATCAGAAATTGTACAGTGACATTTTTGAGCTGCCTCTTTTCCAAGCTCAGAACTTAGGTTCTGTTATGCAGTCTTCCATAATAACCATCCACAGTTTCACAATATTATTTTCTATTTTCTACAAACACTAACTGGTTTCTGAGATACATAATTTCTTGCCTTCACGTCAACTCCAGCAATGGTTATTATGCAAAACATGAATACACTTCCAGGAAAAGTGTCCAAGATGACAAGAAGATTCAATCAAACAATTTCCAATGAGTTATGCAAGCCACCTCCAAGTTGTTTAGTTACCAAAACCAGCAGAAGAAAAAATAAGACTATTACACGCAAGCCTTTACTCGGAACATACTATTTACATCTGGGATCTATATGCTTTCTCATATAGGTTCTGATGCATGAGTTTTCTTGCACTGCCTGAGTGGTATGAGAGGCACAGTTTATTCAAGTAGCATACAGCATTCCACTATGAAAATAGTTTTACAGTTAAAAAAAGCTGCTCTGCCTTATTTTGTACTGTATTACTTCCCTCATCTACACACTGGGCATTAAAATGAGCAGGAACTCCAAGAAGCAGTTGCAGCTGCGGTACAGCAGTCTTCCCCTAGACACTGAATGTAAGCCCTGCAAGAATCAGACAAACTTTGACAGGTGCACTCTGGTGTTTTATTTTACTGTTTTAATAAAGGCAGCTTACACTGTCAGGGAACAGAGAGCTCATCAGTACTCCTCCTTTCAAGGAAGGAAAACTTATTTCCTGCTGGAACTACCTGCCCAGAGTGGTGGTGGAGTCACCATCCATGGAGGTGTCCAAGAAACATTTAGATGTTGTACTGAGGGATGTGGTTTAGTGGGAAATATTGGCGATAGGTGGATGGTTGGACTGGATGATCTTAAAGGTCTTTTCCAACCTTGGTGATTCTATGATTCTATGATTGTTGAAGTATCCCAAGTCAACCTCCCTGGTCCCCTCTGTGAAATGTTTTTCCAGTTCTCTCCCACCTTTAAGTTTTCCAGACTAATTGAAATCAACAGCACCAACTATCACAGATCATGAAATAATAAAATGAAATGCACTGACTAACTCTTCTATCTTCCACAATTGATTGTTATGAACAAAACTCTTGCTACAACCTTGATCACACAATTAAGTTTAGTGGGGTTGTCTTAGTTATCTCCATACATACAAGATGAGATAACTGTACTCTCCAATGCTTTAATCATTTTCTTTTCCCTCTTATCTTTCCTCATCTGCAGCTCTAAGACATTTAATGATGGCTGCACCTTCAAGAACAAAACAGTTGTAAGAGATAAGATATCACAATTTGTTGCATGAAGCTCTATTTTGGGAACTAGAGTAGAATTAGCAGAGCAGTGATGAAATACAGCCAATGAAGACCCCATCTTATGAGACTGTGGGAGCTGTATTTCCATTTCATACAGTTCCTTTGTTAAACAATGGGAGACGCCTGCCAGGTCTGTTGCAAAGCAGTCATTACTTGAACTGGATCTCTAAAAAGAAATGAAAAAAGGAAAGTGTAACAGCATTTCTAATGCTACAGGGTACAGGCTTCTTTTTCTACTTTTACTCCTGAGAATCAAATACACAATACCCAAAGTGATATTTTACAGAAATCTCAAGGGATCAGGCTTCTGCATATATTACACTAACAAAATCAACTGAATGAAAGCACACCATCTGCATCTGAAAGATTAAGTAGAAAATCTGTGGTATAAATGAAGAGAATTTATTTTCTTGAAATGCTATTAGTTACTTCCAAGTTGTTTTTCTCCATTTGAAGTCACATAAACTTAACCTCAAGCATAATAACCCCCCTGTAATACAGAATATAATTAAACAAATTTCAGTAGTGCCTTGCATCTTAAACTCATTTTTTAACGAAGTGGATAATTCAGACCTACCCCAGAAGTGAATTCCCCAAGTAGGACTAAAGAAACAAAGAAACAAAACCAAGAGTTCACAGATTTCAAAGATACTTCAACACATCACAACTACATGTAATGCTTTTTGGGCCACCAAGCTAGGGAAATAGAATAATGTAACATGGGAACACATTTTTATTTCTAAATTGTATGCTCATCAATGGTATGATTATATTAGAGCCAGAACTCCTGCAACTGCAATCAAATCAAAACATTTCTAACATTCTAACATCCATTTCAAATCTAACATTTCTAACATCCATTTGTCAACTTCTGCAGCTAACAGCTCCAAACCATGTTCTTATTCTAATGATTGTGCTAGCAGCAACACGAGGCATTTTTGAATTAACTTAATGCATATTAAGTCTTTACATTAATGTAATTTGTTACTTAAGTAACACAGCAGATGCTTAAAATAAAATAGGTATGACTAATTAAAGGTACACATTCAGCTGTTACCATGCAGATCAGTTCACCTGTAGGACATTTTTGGTCACTGAATGCAAATATCTGCAGAGGTCAGCACTTTGACCAGCCCCTACACTGCCATCTCATCTTCAGAGCAGCTCTGGGAACTGGGTGCCAGGCACTACAGGTCTGCAGCTTAGGGCAGGCTGTGGCAGGGAGAGGACTGGAGCATACGCAGGAAACTAAATAACAAACAGGCATTTCCTAATGCAACAGCTGTAAACTATGCACACCTTGCCTACCTACAGGGTTTCATGTTTAAACAGGTGTACAAACATTACAAGAGATCTGTCTCTTTGATATCTGCAACTTAATTCATGTAAGTTATGTTTCAAGTTACATTGCAGAGCAAACTGGGTCTGACACTGTTGAATGAGTTTGGATACGCATCAGTGGAGTTGAAAGTCCAGCCCTGCTCCCTGGCAGAAACGCAGAGATTTCTTTTAAAGGCAACCATTGCATAATTTGGAAGAACTAGTGTCATTCACCTACTTCAACTCATTCTTCTGCTACTAAAAAAATACCAGAGATTAGTTTTCTTTCTTCTAAGGTCTGCAGGAAAAGTAGCAAACAGCAAGCTGAGAAACTCAGTAACTGTGTTCTGATATGTTTACTTCACTTCTTAATGGGTAATTTTTCTGTAGCAACACCATAAGCTACCATTATCCCTATATCCAACTCTGAAACATTTTATAAAGCCATGTTTTCTTCTACTGAATCACCCTTGAAGATACAAAGGCTACCAGTACCAAAGGCAAAAATGTTACCTCAGTGAGAAGCATGTGCTTACTGGCAAGAGGAACTGAGTACAGCTTTAAAATTTCCAAATCATTCATTTCTACTCCAATGAGGTGTGGCTTTGCTTTCTTTGTACGAAGATTGACAGGTGAGAGATGAACTTCACCTTCAAACTCCTCATGCCATAGAGAACAGGACCTCCTCGAGACACAGGTGGTCCCGCTTCCAGAGGCGACAAGGTGACAGTACTTTCCTCACCAGCAACTGTCCCTTCCACAGTTTAATAAAACTTGAAATACTCTCACATACGAGAGCTGGAGCATGAACACTGCCTCATGTCAGTGCTTTTATATGTTTGCAAGAGCAAGCAGAAAGAGAGCCAGCCACAGACATCTGAACCACAGGAGAGCAGGGTAATTGAGCGTTAAGGACTTGAACTCCTCTCACCAAGCAGGTTTGGTTTCCACTAACACGTTCAAAAGGTCAGGCACTCTGGAACAGCGGAAGGAAAAATCAATCAAGAAGATCTACTTGAATTAAGGGTTCAAACACTGCCTTCGGGGGAACTGTGTGTGCACATTAAGGTCCTGGAGGCACATGACATCTCTAAACAGCACGATTGATATTGGCCGCAAAAGTTCTGCATTAGCTCTTGAGTAGAGAAGCAGCATTAAAACAAGCTAACTGCAGAGCTATCATTGCTGTGGGAAGCATAGAAGCAAACACTACATAATTCAGGTGACATTTAACTAGATGAACAACACACAATTATTACATAATTCAGGTGACATTTAACTAGATGAACAACACACAATTATTACAGCGGGTACAGAGAAAGCTCATTCACACAGAACCTCACTAACAAACAGTGTCACCACGAAGAGTATTAGATAGCTGCAAATCTAGATGTCCTGAACAAGTTCTTGGATATATGGAGCAGCAAGACGATCTAGTTCCTTGTACATGTGGAGTTACTTCTACATGTGAAAGGCTATTTTAATGAGGAAACAGAAAACAAAAATCAGATGCTTATAAATTCCTGAAAAAGGAGATTAAAGGTTTATAAAGAGCAACTACCTACACATCTCTGCAGTGACTACTGCTTAACTGGAAACAAAGTCCTAGCAAGCCATACTGGCCTGCTTTGGCACACAGCAGTCTCAGTTTGAACAAATATAGCCCCCAGCCTCACAAAGCTCCCTTCACTCTGACAAGTGAATCCTTGAGAACTTCCATCGTTTCGCTGTGGCCTGTACACTTGTATCAGCTGAGAAAAGGGTATGCAATGCTTCGAGACTTGAGATAGTTTGAGACAGATTCTGAAGGAAGTCTGAGACAGGCTCAGGAAGAAAAGATTTCACTCTTTTCTAACAGCAGCCCTGAAGCGCAAGGCTTGGATCCTATGGGCTGTGATTGCTTCAGGCTGAGATGTGTCATCAGAGCAAGGCAAAGAACCAAAAGCTACCATGTCCATCACTCAGATGTGGAGACACTGCTGCCCATACTCCACATGGCTGTTTCATTTTGCTTCCATCTGCTCTCCCCTCCTGTTTCCCTCTGGTTACAGCAACATCTTGCACTTAAGCAACTTATATATTATACATTGCCCCAAAATAAAACAGGTTGTAATTTTGTTCAAAGCATGCTGTTTTATCTAGCCATCTAAACATCAATTGCTGAAACATCTTCCAACAAAGCCACTGCAAGGCCATATGAGAGGGATCAATCTATTGCCTTGAATTATCCATACACTATGATAAGAGATTAGGAATATTCACAACTATTAAAATTAAACCATTTGAACTCTGGAAGTATACAGAAAAGATTTCAAACTGCAGCGGACAGTAACTTGAGAAAACTCTCAAGCAAGGGGACAGTTCTTATCTCATGGATCTCCTCACCTCCCCAGATCTCCCTCAGAGCAAAGATTCCTTTATTTAAGGAATGGGCTCCCACCAGGAGTAACTTAAGGCATCATTGTGAGTTATGGAAGATTTGCTCTTCCTTTGTAGAAGAAAGAAGCAATGACATCCGCACTGTCTGGGCTGCAAGCAGGGCACAGAGAGGGCACAGTGCAGCGCTGACTCCAGTAATGGCAAATTGTTCTATGACTATGGTATACAAAAATGTGATCATGGCTCTTTACAAGGCTTAGAAAAGCCCTCCCTTGCCAGAGGAAAACACCCCTTCACTTCACAGTCACGCCTTACTCATGCCATTGCTTTCTCACAGTATGCACCTTTGTGAGCAACTCTTTTGATGGATATTAACAGTATTAATTGATTATCTTTGTTTCTTCTGACCAACAGTGCTGTTTATCCTAGTACAAAAGTGACATCTCAGGATTGATGTTCAGTTCTACAAACGCTGCTTGGCTGAGCTATCTGCACATCCTCAGAAGCTGCATCAGCAACAAGCTTATCCTCAATCACTTCTCTTTGGTAGTTAACCGGTGTTAAGCTAGAAGTACTGGACAATGCATTGTGAACTGCTGTCCACTGGAGCCTGACAATCCTGCTCCTCTCTAGTTCAGTAAGATCAACTGACAACCAGGTAATAATCTGGCAGCTTTCCATAAGCTACAGTTCCTTGTGGCAGGACTTCGGCCACACGTAGGAAGTGGGAAGCTACAAGAGCTGATTAACATTGTCAAAGTTCGCATTTTTCCAATAGAAAGGTCTCCTATAGCAATGCTCTTGGCAGTCCTCATACACTGCAGGCATTAGCACTGCTGCTTATGCTCAGTTTGACTGAAAAACCCAAGCCCCGTGGTCACATTTAATAGAAGTGGTAGCATTTTTATTTCTAAATCCTGTATGCTGGAGGATTTTCCTAAAGCACACCAACAGAAAAGGCCATTCCATTTGTTCTCTATTCATGCAATCCCCATAGAGAAGAGAAAAAGACTCCCAACTATTTGTCAGTAACAAATGCATTGAACAAAGCACGTTTAGAAAACAGCACTAAAAGCTCTGTAGGCACGACATTGTTTTAGCAAACTCCAACAATGTCAGGTCATCACTAAAGAGAGATGCCTGTGTTTTTCAGCAGCCCTGCTGGCAAGTACAGCTCAATAAAATAGAGCTGACAAACAATTAACCTAGAAATACTACTGTCCAATAAACGGAGTTTAACAACATATCCAGTTACTGTGCAAACCCAGATAAGGCTTCCCACTAAACATACTGCATTGATATGAAGATGACTGAAATGAAGCCACAACGCAGCCTGCTACAAGTGATGGTGATCTGAAATTTGTAGCACTATCCCCAGTTCTAAAGTCATTATTTTTAAGTGTCATCAAAGCCATCAGTACTGTCACTGCTCCACTGACAAGTAGGGGATGTGGTAGAAGAAATGAATGCTAACTATTCCCTCAAACATGCATCTGAATAACTCCATCCACACTCAAATACATAAAGAATAACTACAAAAAAACTTATCTCCTTCCTGTTCACATTTCACTGGACAGAGAGAAGAAAAACAGTGGAAGAAAAAGTAGAAATGCAGAGTTCAAAGTGAATACATATTGCTAAAGATGGGGCAATATTTATTCAGCAAATGTGGGAAAGCAGCTTCGCTTGCACGAAGTCAGACTGCTTTTTAAGTAGCTCCAGTGTATGGAAATCACTTAAAATAGAGAATTTACCCAAAGGGAGAAAGAGGCCCCATTTCATTTCCATGCTGTGTTGTTACTGCTGATACATGAAATCCATTGTGATGCTGGGAGAAAGCAAATGAACTAAAAAAACACCTTTGGGACACCAGAGCTGAGCATGTAAGCAGGTGGATGGGCACCACAGCTATCTCACAGCTGCTCTTCCCATCTGGACATCCCATCCCACCCAGGCTATATTCACCAGTTTAACTGTCCCAGGATCCGGAGCTAGGAGCATCCCAGTAGATAATAAAGATGTTGAAACACAAATACATTCGTGCAATCTAGCAACACATCTCCAACATTAGGTGCACAGTATTGGTCAATTATGGAGTGTTTCTATGGCTAAAGCACTCCTTCCATAATGGTATCCAATCTTTCTTCATTGCAATAGATTTCGGTATCAGCTACTGCTGCTCTGCAGGAGAATTAATTATTAGTTAAACTGTCATAAATCAGCATTTCTTTTCAGTTAAACACAATATCCACCTAAAAACAAAAAAGCTAGAAGAGGATTAGTTTAATCAACAATAACTTTTACCACTTGCACCATTTGGAATTCAATAATCTATTTGTTCTTTGAAGGATTCCCAGATGCTTTTCTGCAGTCCAGCAAGCGATCTGTTCACATGACAACAGAAAAGATTTCCATACCTAATACAAACAGCACTACCTTGTCTGAACCTCGTGAGCTGAATACAGGTAGTTTCACCCAAAGAGCATTTACCTAAAGCACTTTAAAGAGCAAAAGGAAAGCCAATCCAGAGCCTAAGTGCAGATAAATAACACTAACCGGGATATCTGCATTATTTGGGTCAATACTAATTGGCTTCTGCTACCAGCAACTTGCAACTCAGTAGCACCAGTGGAAATGTTCCCACGCATTCCAAAATAGCACAAACAGCTCTGAATCAGTAGCTCAAGTGGCTTTCTATAGTGCTTGCATATAACCTAACACTTGGTTCCACTTAATGCAGCATACAACTGAAATTAAAGACGAATGAAGATTGTGGTCACAACTTGATCACGAGCAAGCACCCTGCGAGTACACTGGTGGGGCAGCCTGGGACTCCAGCTACGCAGCCTGCTAAACATGGGTCTTGCAGTGCTACTACTAGCACTGCTAAATTCTGGGCAGCAATTCTTCTGCCTTAGAAATTAAGAAATTCTTTCTCAAAGATTTGCTCAAGTTTTAAGATGTTGCACAGCTCAGGAGTAGGAACTAATCGCTTCTTGCTCACTTTTCTAGCAAGATTCAACTTCTGCCTGTGTGGTAGAAAATCCAAATAAGGGATTTTCTACATATCAATGCATTTTGAGGGGCCTCCTTAATAGATTAAGTCATCTAATCCTCTTCCGATGAAAAGCTTTTCAACAAGACTTCTGGATCCACTAAAAGCCTGGAATGGGATTTTGCTCTTACGGGTGTAGGAGAGGTCAGAGGCAGGCAGACAAGTCACACACCAAGGCTGAACCTTGAGTCCTGCCCCAGATGTCCTCAGACTTGCACCAAAAGGCACTACCAAGTGTCGAATATAGGAATATCACATAAAGCAGTTATGACAACACCTGCAATGTTTGGGTGTTTGGATTGAGTTTTTTTGTTTGTTTTGTTTTTTGGTTTTTTTTAATTTGGAGACAATTTTAAGTGTCTTTAAAATAATTTCAGCACTACATTGTTTCCTGGATAAAGAAGGCAGGAGAATTGAGGGGACCGAGTGTACCCTCAGTAAGTTTGCGGATGACACCAAGTTGGGAGGATGTGTCGATCTGCCTGAGGGCAGGGAGGCCCTTCAGCGGGATCTGGATAGGCTGAACAGCTGGGCTGAGGTCAATGGGATGAGGTTCAATAAGGCCAAGTGCCGGGTCCTGCACTTTGGCCACAATAACCCCATGCAATGCTATAGGCTTGGGGCAGAATGGCTTGAGGAGTGTATAGAGGAAAAGGACCTGGGGGTGTTGGTTGATGCTCGGCTCAATATGAGCCGGCAGTGTGCCCAGGTGGCCAAGAAGGCCAATGGCATCCTGGCCTGTATTAGGAATAGTGTGGCCAGCAGGAGCAGGGAGGTGATCATCCCCCTGTACTCAGCTCTGGTGCGGCCACACCTCGAGTACTGTGTTCAGTTTTGGGCCCCTCTCTACAAGAGAGACATCGAGGCTCTGGAGTGTGTTCAGAGAAGGGCAACAAAACTGGTGAGGGGTCTGGAGCACAAGTCTTACGAGGAGTGGCTGAGGGAGCTGGGATTGTTTAGTCTGGAGAAAAGGAGGCTCAGAGGAGACCTCATTGCACTCTACCACTTCCTGAAGGGAGGCTGTGGTGAGGAGGGGGTCGGCCTCTTCTCCCAGGTAACTAATGACAGGGTGAGAGGGAATGGCCACAAGTTGCGCTGGGGAAGATTTAGATTAGATCTGAGGAAATTTTTTCTCTGAGAGAGTGGTCAGGCACTGGAATGGCCTGCCTAGGGAGGTGGTTGAGGCACCGTCCCTAGCACTGTTCAAGAAGTGTTTAGATGAGGTGCTAAGGGATTTGATTTAGTAGCTTGGTGGGTAGGGATGGTGGTGCAAGGATGGTTGGACTAGAGGATCTTGTAGGTCCTTTCCAACCTAATATATCTATGAATCTATGAATCTAGAAATCCTAGCTGTTTTTAATACCTACATCAACATATACGCAACAAATTAGTGACTTAGAGCACTTCACTGGCGACACTTAGCACATGCACTGGAAGAATGTTTCACAGCAGTCTCACGTACTCAGAATAAGCTAATGAACTCAGAGTTGATTCCTGTATTAGTAAGGAATGGCAGGGAATTGTACTTCAGTGAAAAGCGGCCCTGTAGAACATTCTCACTTTGTTAAGCAAAATAAAGCAGCCTTCTGCACACCACCAAGGATATGTTAAGGAGATATTTATGCCGTTACCTCATAGATCTCAGAAGTATGGACACAGCAATTCAGCTGCTATCATCATACCCCATCTTCACCCTCTGTTTTTACAAGGAACTACACAAGTTTGCTTTCAAACTATAAAATAAAGATATGAGTCATCTCCCTCACTGATCAGAAAATCAATTACACTATATACTAAAAAAGAAGGTACTATCATTAAAATAGTCAGACCATCAAACTCAGCAAAAAATGTTTCAAGTCAGAACTACCAGCCCAGCTGTCACTCTTGTTATAGCTCTTTTCACAGTACACTGATCTGCTATAATTGGGTAGAAACCGTCCTAATCAGTCACTGCTCAATCAATCCAGTTACAGGTTGGAAATAGTGATTCACTTTTATGTTGTGCTTCAAGGAATCACAGAGCTGCATGAGTTGGATGGGACCTCCAGAGATCATGGAGTTCAACCCCCTGCCAAAGCAGCTCCTTAGCCCAGGTTGCACAGGTAGGCGTCCAGGCGGGTCTGGAACATCTCCAGAGAAGGAGACTCCACCACCTCTCTGTGCAGCCTGTGCCAGTGCTCCGTCACTGCACTGGGAAGAAGATCCCACACACATTTGTGCAGAACTTCCTGTGCTTCAGTTTGTGGCCTTTTCCCCTCATCCTATTGCCACACACTGCTGAGAAGAGTCCAGCCTCATCCCTTTGCCTCCCGATCCTTAGATATTTATAGATGTGGATCAGATCCCCTCTGAGTCTTCTTTTTTCAGGGCTGAATGGCCCCAGGTCTCTCAGCCTTTCCTCATAAGGGAGGTTTTCCACGCCCTTTATCATCTTTGTAGCCCTCCTCTGGACTCTTTCCAGGAGATCCCTGTATTTTTTGTACCGGGGAGCCCAGAACTGGAAGCAATACTCCAGGTGAGGCCTCACCAGGGCAGAGTAGAGGCAGAAGGTCACCTCACTCAACCTGCTGGCCACACTGTTTTTAACGCACCCCAGGATCCCATTGGCCTTATTGGCCACCAGGGCACAGTGCTGACTCATGGCCAGCCTGTCATCCACCAGGACACCCCGGTCCCTCTCCTCAGAGCTCCTCTCCAGCAGTCATACCCCAACCTGTACTGGTGTATGTGGTTATTCCTCCCTAGGTGCAAGACACTACACTTATTCTTGTTAAACCTCATCTGGTTCCTTTCTGCCCAACTCTCCAGCCTGTCCAGGTCTCACTGAATGGCAGCACAGCCTTCCGATGCATCAGCCATTCCTTCCAGCTTTGTATCATCAGCAAACTGGCTGAGGGCAGACTCTATCCCCTCATCAACGTCACTGATGCTGAACAGGACCAGACCCACACCTTTACACATGAACTAAAGAGAAAAGAAAATATTTAAAATAAGTACAAAGAAAGACTTTTACCACAGCCCATTGAGAAGAATGGAGAAAAAAAGCAGGCTGGTATCTCTGTAGACAGTATAAGATAGGTAATCAGGCTTCTGCAGCCAAGAATGTCTTAGGCTTGTGAAGGCTGCTGGTAGACTTCTATCCATCAGTGTTCAATGCCTGAGAATACAGATTACAACCTCTGCCTTTAGGAGCATAGAGCACTGTACAGAATGGCTGTAAGTTTTCAGAACATAGACTTGTTTCACTTCATACTATTATACACTGAAATACCCATATTAAATAAAGATATACATACTTTAGTTGTTGAAGAAGTCCAAACAGCTGTTAGCTAGCTTTCATAAAAACAAAAATAAAGAAACAAGTAGGAGCTAAGGGCGTACTGAACAGTAGTTTTGTTCCATTTTTGCATGCTTCAGAGTTTCTAAAACACTTCTGCTGGAAATGAAACATTATTTAACTTTTAGTAGAAAGTTAAAGTTACACATGCACAAACTTTTTCAAGAGGAATTCAGTAACTAAACACACAGGATGTTCCTACAAAAAGGCATTCCTGGTGCTACAGTGTAATGAAAAACAGTGATACACAATAGGGATCTAATTAAGTCTGGCATATAACACGTTTAAAAAAAAAAAAAAGAAGAGTTATGAAATTGAGTTTTAAAATACCTTGTGATTAAGTCTGAAATGCACAATGAAATATTCAACTACTGCTCCTCAAATTTTCACCAGGTCACTTAATTTCAGCATTAAGTCAAGGGAGAGAAAAAAGGGAGAGAAAAATTCCTCCTTCCACGTCCTCACACTTTAATACATTAGAGTGTCCTCCTGTTTTGCCATCCACTTCATTTCTGCATTAGTACTGTATGCAATTTCAAACAGGTATAGATATACATATATACATCACTTCCCTTATTCTTCCACAAAAATAAAAAAAGAAAAATAGGAGTTCTTACCGCCTCTCTCCTGGAAGACAGTACAAGGGAAAAAAAACATTCTCATTTTCAACATTAGAACATTTTCAACTTGAAGAAAATCCACTCTCTGCACCTCCATTTCCTGCTCTGTTTTGCTCAGCTTCAAGTAAACCACTCCTCAAGGTTTGGAAAGCTCCCTGAGAGCATTCTCAAGTTCATGCTGCAGCTCCAGGAATTCTTGACAGCTACCAAAAACTGACAGTCAGAAGTCACACCATGATAAAAGAAACCGTTTCCCAACCACCTTGGGTTTAATGCTGTAAGCCCTTGTACACAAATGCTTATCTGCTTACACAGCACTCCACGCTCTAGCATGCTGACATTTCATACACATCTTCAAATCCAATGGCATGGAGAAATCCAGAAGCTGGACACGGCAAGAAAAGGAGTCCATGGGCAGTAAATACAGGACTTTACCTGAAGAGAAGATGCAGTATGCACAAGCAAGTAACCAGTCACGCTGTATTCACACTGTATCCTTTGAACCACAGAAGGTACAAGGACACATCACCCTTTCCTTTGTTTCCACTGAGCCGAGGGAAGAAAACTAACTCCAGAAGATGCAGAGAGTACAGTCAAAGCCTGACACCTTTTAAAAACTGTCGGGAAGAGTTCAAAGCTTCCTTTGTAACCAGGAGCAAGCTACTATAAAGTGGACTCCATTTCCAAGTGACGCAGAGGAACTAAGATCGCTAATAAGGCAATGCAAACATCTCTCACCATTCTACCTCTTTTTGTCCTATCCTTAGTTACAGCAATATTCCTCCTTGATCAGGTTGCCCAAGTTTGGAGGCAAAGCAGAGTGAAGTCAGTCCCAACAGCTACCAAAACCTCCCATCAGAACCAGAGGATGGCTTCTGGACACCGACCTAGACACAACAACTTGCTCAGGCATTGGCAACAAGGCCAGCAAGAACTAATTCCTAGCAACGCAGTTACATCCTATGCTTCTGTACAATTTCACCAGGTCAAAACTGAATGTCTTTGGAAAAATGTAAACTCTGTGTTAAGCCAACCTTCATCCTCTCATTTATTTCTGTGAAGTAGAAAAAATGAGAACACGCTATTCCTAAAATGCATCAAACCCATATGATATTTAAGAAAGAAAAAAGTAAAAAAAACACTTGATGTTGTTGTCCACATAGAAAAAAAGACACTTTGAAAATCTGTACTTTAACTCCTTCTAAGACATAGGCTGTCATAGGCAAGCATATCATAAGTACAAGTTGTGTAGAAAATCATGTGTAAGACACTGCATTACCGAGTATCTTTCAGCTAATATTCTTCAAATTTCCCTCGATATACACGCAATAAAACAGGTGATGGAAATCATCATTTCAACAGGATATAACATTCTTTTGTATTTTCACAAAACCACTCTTTGTGTAAACCGTTCCCTGAACAATGACCCAAACATCTGCGCTAACGGTCGCCTGCTAAATAACACTGCTCCTTGGTCATGACAGCAGCCATCTGCTCACCTCGCTAACCCAGCACCATTTGTGCATCTCACACATCCTCACAAGCCCTGTGGCAGAGGCCATTACTCACCTTTCCGAACCACAACAGCACAGCGTTCATCACAACACTTAAACACACTCCTACACCCAAAGGGCTCCAACTACCAATGGCAATTCTCATTGGGCTTTGTTACAAGCTCAACTGGACCACAGCCTCAAAACGCACAGAGATGTGATTTGTAAACATTTTCGCTATTCCTATCCCTTTAGAATTGCTTTTTCCCTCCTTGCAGTTCTGCACTTTGTTACACTAAGTTATCCTTACGTTGTTCGTTTTGCACGCTGCGTGGAGTTCACACAGCCAGCTTTACCCAAACCTCACGTCAGATTCTCACGGGTCAACTCCTGCCCCAATGACCCGGATCCTGGCGTTCCAAAACCCGTTGGCCCTAGCAGAGCGGCGAGGCAGGACCTGCCCGTGCCGGGCTCAGCGCTCCGGCCGCACACACAGAGCCGGACCCACGGCTGCCGCCTGCGCGGGGAGAAGCGGTTAGCTCCGTACCTGACCCAGTTGTCGCGGAACTTGCTCTGCTGGGGCTGGTTCACGTAAATGGTGCGGGCTGGCGCCTCGTCCAGATCTGCCGAGGACGTGGCTCCGGACATCTCATCATCCGCCTTCTTGTAGCCCGCGGGGGAACACACCGGTCCTGCGGAAGAGCGGGACGGTCAGCGCGGGGTCCCCATCCCGCCCACCGCACCGCGACCTCGGCACCCCGGCCCGGCAGCTCCCGCCGGAGGGATGAGAAGGGCCGGGCCGAGCGGCGGCTTCGCCCGCGGGAGCACCTCCCCACCGGTTACCACGGCGGCGGCGGCTGATAAATAATGCAGGGCCGGGGAGGGGGCACGGGCCCGCGGAGCCAGCTGGCAGCGGCACGCAGCCGGAGGGGCGCCGCCCCGCGGCCGCACTTCGCCCCGGGATCCGGCACCGCCGTGCCCCGGGGGCCGACGGCTGCCGGGCCTTGCTGCTACCCACCTATAGCCGTGCTGCTGCACGGCCCTGCCCGCTGCCGCCCAAGGCCCGCGGGGTTGGGAGAAGTTCACCCACAGCTTCTTCCCCCAAGCGTCACCACAGACAGGCCGCTGGCCGGAGAGCTGTGTCCCCAGTGCCGCGCTCTGGCTTGGGCTGTGGAGACCGAAAGCCTGATGCCCACGGCTTCAAAGATGAAATCTTAAGACTTGAAAATAATGCATCTCCAACTTGCTTCTGTTTCACTCTGCGCTAAGAGAAAGCCAAATAGGAAAACAACCAGCTATTTCCTGTCGAGCCTCAAAATATGAGTGAGACAGGGGTGTATTTTGGTTTTCCCCTTCCACTCTGAGCCGCGGAGATGCTTTGTGTTACATGAGCTGCAAACACTCACCATAAGCAACAGGCTGCAGATTTGCAAGTTAGCAAACACGGCTCTACACACAGGAATAAGACTGCGTGTTTCACAGTAATCCACTAAAAATGTTACGGCCTTTCAAAGAATCTTAAGGTACAATAGTCCTTTCTCAGTGTTAAGCAATATTAAAGCCAAATCCAGCCGCTATTTCTGATTCCCGCTAGTCTCAACCTGCAACAAACTGTGATCTGATCCAACAGTGCCTAAAAAGGACTCAGTACAGAGAGTGCCCTGAAATTTAATTGTGTCCTTAACTACAGCTTCAGGGAGAAACAGCAGCCCTGCTACCACAGCTTCAGGGAAAAACAGCAGCCCTACTGCAGCCTTAATACATTCAGCACTTAAGTTCTCACACACTACTGGTATGTGGCTTGACTTTTTGTGTGAGTGTGTGTGTATGAAATAAAGCAGTCTAAGCTGATGTCCTATTCCTTCACCCCAGCCTTCCCAAATTATCGATAATTTTACTGTCATGGCAAACAGGCTTTATAACCTCTAAGCACTAGAGGGCAATATTATCCACTTGTTTCCACAACGTAGTTCAGCATCACAAAGGCTTCTCAGAGCTCATACCCGACCAATGAAGCCACTGTAATTAAACTTACATGCTTTCAACAGTACCATCTCTTGCCCAACACAAGTGTTGCACAGTGAATTCATACTTCAGATACATTAAACTGAACCTGTGTGAGGCAAATAAATTGATTTCCTTTGCTTACATCTGACACTCAGAGCAAAAATAAGCCAAGCTGTTTGTGTGTACTCTGTGAACAGATGTCTGAAACAAAATACGTAAGACTATCTATTATGCAAGATAATGCCATTATAATACTATATTAGGTCACTCAGTCTGAAGAAACTTGACGCAACGAAGGATCTCTCAATCTTCCTGAGTATTTTGCTCTTCAGAAAAACAGAGCTAAGAGCACTACTGGAGACTTGCTGTTCTCTCCCATTGATTCCATGTTGTGTAACTGAGTGGAGATCAAAGGGCAGTACCCTTAAGAGCATTAAGTGCAAGGAAGCAGCTTTCATCTGTTTTCCTAGTCAAGCTCCTGAACAGAAGCACAATAGTGCAAGCACACAGTTAAGAACATCTCTCCCCCCGCCCCGAGACATTTCTTGTTATGTTTTTTTCCATATCACTCCCTCTGACACTTGAAATCCTCCTGTTTTCCAGTTTTCTTTGCTATCAACTATCACAAAGCTGTGCCATAACTTTCAGGACCAACTGATAGATGACCAAATTCAAACATACTTAGTTTTATTCCATGTACTATTTTCCTTACCACTCCATTGCCAAGAAAGATGCTTCAAAGGCAGAAGCATGCGCCTCATTCTTTAGGTATACCAAAAGACTTCAAAGACAGCTTGTGAGCTCTTATAAGCAGTTGTACCAAGAGCGTTTGCGTTCTTGAAAGTGGTTCAAATCAGCTGCTTCAGTTCTTACTGGAATAAGCCTCATTTTGGAAGATTACCCACTAATCCTGCCCGGCAGGAACGCCTTCCACCTCCCTCCCCAGTTTCTAAGCAGATCACAGCCAGAAGCCTGCAGATAGTGACCTACGTGTTACTGGTTGCAGAAGCTCTCATTCCGCACATTCAGAGAGATTAAGGAGCCCTACGCTTCTGAAGGGCTCCTGATGAACAGCAGTGTCAGAAGCAAAACCACCTTCAGAAGGTATATTCCTCAAGGGGACCAGACCATGCACAGACTCGCCTCAAAAACATGAAAACAAGTCCACTTCTGTTCATTGGTTGAGAAAAGGTGTGGATACGGACCATGCAGACTCCATCACCTCCTACAGGGGTGGAACTTAAGACTGAGGTTTGTGCAGCTCTTTTTCAGCAATGTTTACTTCTTTGTATTCAGAGTAACCGCGTTCATTAATTTTGCTTCAGGGCTAACCAACTTGCACTCAGGGCAGGTAACTTGATAGAAAGAAGCAGATTCTGCAAGTATAACCCAGTGTTATTTCAGCATTCAAAGTGTTACTCTTTTCACTGCTTGAATAGTTCAGCTCAACTAGTTACTCGAGTTCTCCTGTCAGTCCTCCCAGTCATCCTGCCAGATGATCGTGGAAATCCATTCCCAGTGTCACGACCTACACTGCTCTCAGCTTGTGAGTTTGCAATTCAGAGAAAAGAGAAAACCATTTAACTACCTGGCCAAAAGTTGTCATTGATCAAAATCAAAATATGCTACTAAGTGATTATTCGCACTTCTGCTCAGGAAATAAGCCATTATGAGTCTTGATCTATTTATGTAAAGCAGAAATCATAACAAGTAAATTAAAGAATCAAACAAACAAAAAAAACGCATCACTGGCGAGCCAGACTCCCCATAAGTACATGAAGGTACCACAGAGCTAGCAAAGCACTGTGATTACCCAGGAAAACACTCAGTACTTCTCATTTTTAACAGAACTCAGTTCTCTGTGGAATTCAAACAGTGCCTAATACATCTGGTCTCAATTTTGAGGCCTGAGACACTTACAGCAGGAGTCTAATATTGCTTCCCACTGTGCTTTCAGAGTTCCATGAGCAAGGGTAGAGTTTTAAACTCCTTTTTATAAAGTATGGTTGTTTAAGGCTCTTACTAAACAGTATGTAA
Source organism: Callipepla californica brunnescens (assembly GCA_023055505.1). Lineage (NCBI taxonomy): Eukaryota > Metazoa > Chordata > Aves > Galliformes > Odontophoridae > Callipepla > Callipepla californica. The sequence goes on along the minus strand of JALIRH010000001.1, from coordinate 105,767,172 downwards.
TAACATTTTCTAAAAAAGGTAGGGGCTAAAGAATGACAAAATATGAAAAAGTCTGATTTTATAGTTTCCTCTCATCATTAGGACACCATGCCTTATTTCTCCTGACAGTTTCACTTTGTTATCACTTTAATGAAGTAAAGTGTGATAATCTTGCTTCAGTGGGCCTGCAAATATGGTCTTTTCCAAGTACATCCATCTCCTTAATGTCTGCTCACAACTAATTACAGCTTGTGAATCTGTCAGTTTGTTTCTGTGATTTTTTTAAATTTATTTTCTATATAGATCAGTCATTTACAAAGCTTGCCAACCATCAGAGGTCACAAGAGAAATTAATACCATCACACTTGTTTTCTCTTAGTAGATCACAGTTACTAGGTCTGTCTTGCATCTTGTAGAGATGCTTGACTGCTTTATTAACATGTCCCTCTTTAAGAAAAAGCGTTAACAGAACAATTCAGCACTCCCCCAAGCACTGATAACAGAATCACAAACTATGAAAATCAACAAGTTTGCAATGAAGTTTACCAGACAAGCTTCACTGAGGCAGGTTTGAAACTTAAAGCAATGCTAAGTGTGACATGGCTTTTGCACATGCTCCAGGACGAGGACCTAGTTAGTAAAAGAAAACACTGTATTAAAGAAACTGATTCTGCTTGAGCAGAGTTGGACTACAGCCTCTGCAGGTCTTTTCTAGCCTCTGCTGCTCTATGAATCTTAGCTTTTCAAACAGCCAGACACAGCTGCTGATGTCACTTCAAATGTATTAAGTGGTGGTTTTCAATGAAGAGACAGTTGAAAGACAGCTTTTGTTCAAGAAAAATAAATAAGATAAATAAAAGCAAACTATCTTACCAAGAGCCTCCAAGTTTTGTCATTTAAAGAACATGTAGTGATACAGCTGCAGGCTAAGCCTCAGAGAAAGGAGCTGCAAAGTGAATACCTGAAACTGTAAGACATATTTCAAGAGGTGTCTGACAAGTTGGGATTTTGCATGCAGTGAAATGAAAATGGCTTTTCACGAGCCATCCCAAGCTCTGAGTCACCATCACTTTCTTGGAGAACTTCTCCTTCACATGGTTAGTTTCATAAATATTCACTGAGTGTCAAAGATGACACCAAATGAGAAATTCTGAAGTTGAGAATTGTACAAGACTTCTTACACAGTCAAGTTTCAAACTCCCTGTTGAAGTGAGTTGCTTTTACCCAAGATGTATTCCCTTCTTGCACTATTTCATAATCTCCATTCACTGTTCCACAGCAATGCACTTAACAGGGAATCTAAAAATGCTTTGAGTTCAAACAGACAGAGCACAGCATGCTCTCAGAGGAGGGCACTTCAGCTGCCCAGTCTTCCATGAAAGCTTGGTTCCCACCAGGACTGGGATCTCTAAATCATGAGATTTCACCAGTTCATATGACAATTTGATGATAAGTATTAAGGCCTTATTTTCTGAATATTGGAAAGCTTCTACAGCATTCAGTAATGTAGTATTGTATACAAGTACAGTCTGAGAAAGGAAGTTCTGGAGTAATTTACAATGGAGCACTTTATTTCCTAGTTCTCACCTCATCAGAGGTCATTTTAAACATGCTTCCCTTCTTTGTTATTAGAGAATTGTTCTGCAAAATAAGGTGTTGTTAGATATTTGCAGGCAAGTACCAGGGTTCATACAAACAGCCTTGAAGTTAGCAATACAAATGCAAATCACCACTCACTTCTCCCAAGAATTATGCAAGAGTTGCTCTACCTGAAGTTAAGGTAGGCACAATGACATGGACTTGCTAAAGTTTTAATAGGCAGTTTTAAAGCAAAGTAGAATAGGATACATTTCCACAGTTCTCCCAGCAGTGTTGCTTAAGGGTCCTTCAGAACTCCTGTAGAGGCCATTTAGTGAAAGCAATCCCTCAAATGTAATAATATATCAAGGACAAAATCCCTGCAAGAATGCAAATGGAGAGCAAGAGAAAGCAGAAAATCCTTGTGTATTTTAGCCTAGGACTGCACTAATGTTATACTTCTGCTCTAGTAGTGCCTAATTGGGTTAAAAGGCAAAGCATCATCCAAAGAGGCAATGGCATCAGTCCTACTAATGTAAGGGCTAAGCAGAAGCAGTTAAAACCTTTTAGACTGGATTCAGCACTTCAGCCTAGAGCAACAAGAAGGCCATGACAGAATTCTAGAAGCTGGTGTTTGCTAGCTACAACATGATCAGTAACTGAGGGAACATAAGTACGCAAGCTTCAGAGTATAATTAGGAAATGCTTGTTTAAGCATTTAAGGGAACTGAGAGTTTTCCCTTCATCTCCATCATTCCAGGCATTAAAAACCACAAAACCCTTACACTAATAGGATAAGAGGCTCCCATCATGCCACCGTAACAAAATCGACTGCACTGCCTGCATCACATTGCAGTGACTGGGTGATTACTCCCACTCAGATTAGCAGTTTGTGCAATAAAACAGAAGCAGCACTACATACAGTGAAACAGTCCCGGGGAAGGTAGTTATTTCTCTTACTAGCTGGTGACATTATGAATCAGACAAGTTGGAAGCTAACTCAGTTCTGACACTAAAACTGATAGGTATATTCTCCACATTTCTCTTAAGCTGTTTTGTTTTCACAGAATCAGAGTTGTAGGGGTTGGAAGGGACCTCCAGAGATCATGGAGTCCAACCCCCTGCCAAAGCAGCTCCCTAGCCCAGGTTGCACAGGTAGGCGTCCAGGCGGGTCTGGGACGTCTCCAGAGAAGGAGACTCCACCACCTCTCTGTGCAGCCTGTGCCAGTGCTCCGTCACTGCACTGTGAAGAAGTTCCCATGCACATTTGTGCAGAACTTCCTATGCTTCAGTTTGTGGACATTTCCCCTCATCCTATCACCACACACTGCTGAGTCCCTTTGTCTCCTGCTCCTTAGATACTTAGAGACGTGGATCAGATCCCCTCTGAGTCTTCTTTATTCAAGGCTGAACAGCCCCAGGTCTCTCAGCCTTTCCTCGTAAGGGAAGGTGTTCCATGTCCTTTATTATCTTTGTAGCCCTCTGCTGGACTCTTTCCAGGAGATCCCTGACTTTTTTGTACTGGGGAGCCCAGAACTGGACACAGTACTCCATGTGAGGCCTCACCAGGGCAGAGTAGAGGGGGAGGATCATGTTACAACAGATTCCTGTTGAGGACACTGAAGGAGCAAAACATAAGTTTAGAGTTCTTTCATAAGACATTTATTCTTAAGTTAACCCAAATTTCTGTTCATCAAGAGTAAGAGCTATGGTGGTCAAAATCTTGCACTCAAGTCAAAAGAGTTGTGACTGCTATGGAATGGTTCTGTTAGAAGCCAAACTTGGAATGCTAGGGTTTAAACATTTCCAATAAACCATGTGTTCAAGTCAGAAGACCAAAGCACATCTACACCTTTGTAGATGTTTTAAAGACACACAGAAAGGATGAAGAATATTTTATGCACCGCTGAAAAATCAGATTTTAAGACAGGAATTTTCTTCTGTGCTAGATGCAGACCAACAAGGAAATTGAGAATCAGACAAACACAGAGGTCCCCAGAAGGATATTAAGAGTAAATAAAGCTTCAGAGGCATGACAAACATGATTGAACAAAGGAAGCTTATTTTCTGAAATCCAAGATGCAGGAAAAGAGTTGTCATCAATCAAGTTAACCCAGGCACTGCAAAGGAAATTAAATAGCCAGCAGCTCTGTAACATCTCTCTGTTCTCTGCATAGCTATATAGTACATGTAGACTAACAAAATTAACAAAGAAGGGTACTGTTGGGCAGGGAAGACTACCAATTTGATAATGTTCAGTATTTCAGAAGTTACTTAAAACTATAGGGCTGTCTGAAACAGTAGACAGTGTATTGTTCTGCAAGAGAAGCTGTCACTCCAGGACGAGGTCACCTGTCAACCTCCTGAGGGACCAATTTTTTGAACAATTCTACATAATGACTCCAAACCAGAAATAAGGTGAGCTGTCAATAGTTTGGGCTTTTGCTTACATTGAAACAAGAGAGCTACATGCAGCTTGCAGCATATGTCAGTCTTAAACACGCATTAATCCAGTCTTCAAGAACATAAATAATAACGCAGCAATGCTTAACACTGCTGTTCAGGAAACAGTGCAAAGATTCCTGTTATAAACTGGGAGGTCAGCTAAGCTGAAAGAAAAACTTGCATTTACCAGTCAATCCACATATCAGGATTATGCTGGTTCTTAACTCCTGAAGAGTTAGTTGCAAGAAACACAGCTTGTCTTGAACAGCAGTCTCAGTCAGTGAATGGAATGACATGCTGCAAGCAGAGACAGCTGGAGCCTGGATTTTGATGCATGTGACCAAATCCAGTTGACTGATGAAGCCAAGTGTTGTCACTAACGACAGAACAGATTCCTAGCAGAGAACTAGAGACATTTCATAGAATTAAGAAGCAGCAACTAGAATGAAGCTACTGCAGCAATACAGTTTAGCAACAACTATATGGAGAAAACTCAGGTGCGTGATCACCTACAGGTAACAGGTATGTCAACAGACAAAAACAGAGCTCTTACTGAGGTAAAGGATAAGAAAAAAGTCTACCCAATAAAGTTCTTCTATGTGAATAAGGCATTAATTGAAAGGGAAAAAAGAGGCAGAATAATCAAGAAAGGGAAAGGGAAGGGTTGCCTGCAGTCTCCTCCTCTCTTGCTGCTTTGGATGGCAAAATAAAGGCCTGATGTTTGTTCCCTGCAACAATCCTTGTACACAACCTTGATGAGACCACAAGAGGAATAACACTTTGCCTAAAATAGCTGTTCTCCATCTCCCAAGTCATTTTGTACCTGCTCACTTAATGTCAAAACCAGGCAGCTCCTGCTGATAATGCTGAGCTAATAAAGCTGCAGAAGGGATGGATACAATCTATTCTTATTCTGCCTCATGCTCCATAGCCACAACTGTCAGCTGAATTCTAGGGCTGCACCTGTACCACTGATAAGTTAGCCTCCAGTCTTCTCAAAAAAAAAACAAACTACACACACCACATAAGCTCACACCTTTCAGAGGAAGACAGGAAAGACTGAAAACATCAAAACTTTAACTCTGCAGTCACTTATTGTTACGACCACAATTTCAGAACAAACACAGCCCAGGATTGTATCAATGCAGCACTAGCAGTTGATACCAGTTAAAATCAGTGTTGTTTAAGGTCCCCTACTGCCCTGAACAACAATGGCTTTTCTAGACTTCAGCTGTATTCCACACATTGTTCAGCTGTTCTCCGAGCTCAGTATCATCCCTTACAGTTCCTGGATCTTTTTCTTTCAGAAATTTGATTGCTAAGGCAAATCAAAGAGTGAACACGAGGTGGCAGAGGTTAAAGCAAAAATGGATTCCAATACTTTGAAAAAGAATAAGCATCTCTCCTCTGAATAATCTCAAGAACCACGGAAGATTCCGTATCCAACAAAAGTGCTACAATACCACGTTATAGCTATTTAACTCATAATCCTATCTGTGGGCCATGCTACTGAGCACAGTGCATCTATGAAGTGATTACAAAAATATTTACAAAACAGACACCAAAAATCTCCTCAGCACAACTGACAGTTGCAACTAATCTTACAAGAGAACAGTTGCAGTCTTCTCTCCTCCCACCTTTGAGGCACGTTTCTCTGTATTAATATTGGCTGAAGCTAAAAATACCTCTGGCACATCATAATTCATTTAGCATTCTAGCATACAAGTGCTTTTTTCATCTCCCTAATTCATCTGTTCCTGTAACAATTTAGTAACAGCTTTAAGCATTATCAGCTGCAAGCACAGCTGATCTTGATTTCTAAGAGAACAATTTAAAAAGACGGAGAAATATCTTCCCCTTTATACACTGCTGATTTAAAGCTATCTGTATTCTGATGCTTCTGCTTGAAGCTCCAAGGCCTGTGACATTGGCTTCTAGCCAATGCAAGATTAGAAAGATTTACTGAATACATACTGACCTTTTGCTCTAAAGCATTCCCGAAGCTGCTGTTGTTCATTCTGTCCACCCACAGTTCCATATAATGCACAAAAGCAGCTGCTCATTGTACAGTTACCTATGGAGATGCATCTCCTCCAGCGATGACACAAGGGCATGATGTTCATTCTGTCTTGCATCAGCTGCATGAAGACAAAAACAGCAGTAGTGCTTCAAAGATCTCTACAGCATTAGCAGGTCTCAAAGCTGATTAAAGTGATCTTCCTGGTAATCTGTGAAATATATGTTTTGCACTTTCAAATTGCTCTGCAATGGATTCACAGGAGGAGAGTGTGTAGTCTGTGTCTGTGTATACCCACACAAGGAGACGACTGTGGCTTTCCCTGGAACATTCTAATATGTTTCAGCAGAAAGGGGAATTTGACATTGCCCTAAATTCCTGCACTGGAAATAACCATCCACCTGCACCTGGGTTCTGACCCTTCCATGCCAGATTTTTTCAAGTGAAATCCTAATAAAAAGACACAATAGAACTCAACTTCTGCTCCCTTTGGAGCTGCTACCTGCAGTGTTAGAGGTTACAAGACCGATTCATCTTTGCAGTTACAAAAAGGAATTAGTTTTTTGTCAAACTGACTTTTTCTTGCCTCTGACCAAGATGCCAGTGTATTTTGGATCTCAAATGAAAAGAATAATAAAAGCCCATGCAGGTAGTACTTCAGGTAATAAAAGTCCCTTACTTTTAAAGAAGGAAAGTAGTTTTCCCTTCTTTCACTCATAGTAACTCATTAGTATGTGTCTTTCTTTTGAGTCACATCTACTTTCATGGCCCTTATGGCAGCTTTTCAGTGTCCTCCCCTATCCTTCCCACTGCTCCCCTCCAGACCATTCACTCGTGTTTTGGATGGGGACAAGAAAACAAAGCATCAGCAGCACACTTAAAGCCTCTCAGGTTAGTTCTGTGAGACAGCTAGGATTTGGCTTACTAGATCATATCTTAAGTTACCTTTCCACTACTGCATATGACCTCCAGGACATTTCTCTGTGCAGGACCTCACACTGATGCATGCAAAGATCTGCTCCACAAGGTGCCTGTGGGCTGCAGGGGGACAGCCTGGCCCACGGCAGGCCTCTCCTAGGCTGTAGGGAACTGCTGCTCTGCACCTGGAGCACCTTCTGCCTTCTCCCTGCACTGACCTTGGAGGCTGCTGGGCTGTTCTCTCCCACTTCTCACCCCTCTTTCCCAGCTGCTGTTGTGCAGCTTTTCCCTTTCTTCAATCTGCTCTCCCAGAGGTACAACCAGAATTGTTCACGCCTCAGCTCAGCAGCAGGTCCCTTTTGGGACAGCTGAAGCTGGCTCTGGCCTGCCAAGAGGGCAGTGCTGGGCTCTGCTCACAGAGGCCACCCCAGCAGTTCTCCGCTTGGTCAGTTTCGTCTCTCAGAAGCTGGCCAGCACACCAACATAACACAACCAACAGCAGAGCAGAGTTTTGTTTACACCACTGCAGAGCCAGATTCAGATGTGAGGGGTCTGTAGGGCTCCAAGCTGGTGGAGAAGAAAGCCTGAACATCACCTGGCAAGGGGCTCAGCTCCGGCTGGTAAGGGATCGAGTAGAGGGTGTCAAATATTCATAAGCAAGACAATGACAGGAAATCATGGAGGACACTGCTAGCTACAATAAGTGTTTTTTTTCCTCAGGAGAGGAAGACACTCACAATTTTAGTTGCTCTTATCTAGCTTTCATTAGGGAAGTGTTGCATAATACATGAGGAAAACATCTGAGAACAATGTTTGAGAACATTATCTACTCCCTGCACAGATGAATCTGTGAGCAAAACATATTGTATCTGTTTGTACTTTGCTGAGTACTTTGCTGTAGCCAGTTTTTTTTTTCTTTTAAAAATGTGAAGAGCTTACCCAAGTGGCTAGGGCAGCATGGATTCTCCATGTCCTACTATGGGGCACAGGCCTGAATTACCACCACCTAAATCTGATCCAGACCAGCAAGATCTGAAAGCAGACTGCTGCGTTAGCACACCCAGAGGTAGGAAAGCTCAAAGCACTGGGCTGCCCGGCCCAGAAGGTCCCAGCAGGACACTGACTCTATCTGCCCTGAGCTCCTCTCACTCTGTGCAACCTCAGAGCCACCATACCCACCCCCATCCCCAGCAGCTTATCTCAAAGGCTCAGCTGCAGCTGAAATGCACTGCATTGGTAACATCTGCCTAGAACTGTTCTGGATGAAGTGACAACGCAAGTTCAGTGTTTTTATTATTCAAATGGAAAGAGGTAAAAACTGTACCTCATGCTCTCTAAAAAGTTCATCAGACCTTTCTGAACTTGGCAGTTGATACAAATGCATGAAGTCCATCTCTGAATGTGTGTGCCTGAGCTATGTATTTTGGACAGAAGATAATAAAGGATTATATGAGAATAGAATCAGACGACTTTACTTTGTCACGTTGTTTCTTTTCAGAGGCAAAAAGCCTTAACTAAAGTCCTGTACTCTAACTTGAAATCTTGCAGGACTCATCCTTGACAGATGCGGTAGGTACGACAAATATATGCACTGGCTGCTACAGGGAGATGGACTTCACCATACCATGACGACTTTTTCTATTCTGATGAGTCTGAATATTACATATCATTTCAAAAACAATGAAATTAAAAACAGGACCCGTTCTGCTGGCATGCTTACCATTAGCACTGCACTGTCTAGTATCAGTACTGCTTTATTACTGGAAATCCTTTCATGCATAGTGCTGAGTATCAGCAACTCAGTACTGTCAGCTCCAGAAATTACAAAAGAGAGTTGGAGAAAGTAAATAAACACATAAATAAATAGATAGATAAAGAAAGAAATAAAAGATTTTGCAGTGTTTTGTTTTAAAAACATAATAACATTTTGAGCCTTGGATTTTGAGGTTTGGGGTTTTCTCATAAGTTATGTATGCGTGTATGTGTATATATATATATATATATATATTTTTTTTTTTTTTTTAAAAGAACCAATCTTCTCACCCCTGGCACTTTATATTAAAACAGGGGTCATAATTGCAGGACTCTCTGCTGTAACAGCTTGTTTGTTTCCCCCCCACTGCTTCAGGCTAAGGGCTCTTAGGAGCTCAGCAGATATTAGCTGGTTCATTTCATGTGGGAGGCTGCAGTAAAAACAGGCATGCCACTGATATCTGTAAGACTTTACTGTGTCCTTACTGAAATACAGCTGCAGTACAGAGGCTTTTCTTTTTTGGTACACATCTTTCTATCATTTGCCATCACCTTAGGAATCAGAACAGTCAAACTTTTAAAGGTGGTTCTTACTCAGGCAGAACACTCACCTCTTCCCAGTCAGAATTTCCCATGTTTTACTCACAAAGGAAGCCCAAACCACCCAGGAGAGCCTACACTTTCTCTTGTGGGACAAACATGCTAGAGCACACACAGCTGTACCCATCAGTAGGGCTGCTGCTGTCTCCTAAATAGCAAAATGGTAGGGGCTAGATCCTGTGGCACTCATCCACCTCTCCTGGCTGCTGAGTCCTTAACAAGCTGTGGGACAAAACAAGCAGTTTCCATCCTCCAGTTTCTCTGCACAGTTACAACATTTCCAGCATAGCCATGTACTGCTCAGAGGTGAGGAACTACCACTGATCCATCTTCCCAAGTGTAGTACATGGTGTGATTTTCAAAGCTTCACCGCTGTCCCTATTTAAAACAATTTCAAGTTAATTACTGGATGAACGAGTTACTGTTCATCATTATGTCAACCACTCTCTTATTTTTAGAGTTTTTTAAGCAGCAAGGTGTTTTACTGCACCTTTGTTCCTGGATTCATAAAAGGCAATTACTTCTGGAAGCCAGGAGTATATTGTTGTAACAGTTCCACATCACACTGGGAGTCCTAATAAACGGAGCATTTCCTCCTACAGGAACTAAAATATTTGTGCTCCTCAAGGAGAAGGACTTGACAGAACTTCAACTGCTTAACTCTATTCAAAGTCAGATCAAACCACACCGGTGCCTACACCTCAAACACATGCTGAGCCTCAGCACCTTCATTCCACATGGAGGGATGATGTAAATGCATCCCACAAGTTGCTGATGAGCTGGGCATGCTCTCAGCCCCACCAGCTGAACCAGCAGTGAGAAGCAAAGCACAGCACAGCACAAGGAAACCACAGAGGGCCTGCAGCTGCTCCCACCAAAGGAACACCGAGGAATGAAGTGCCCCTCCATCCCTGGTACTACACTGGGGAAAAGGAGTAAACACACAAGCCAAGTTTCTGGCAAGCCAATAAGAAGGACAACAAAGCAGAAACAAAATGCCACAACTGGCTTAGATGCATTTATTCCTGCTGTGGTGATTTCATGACCACTGGCCACAAACCATACCAATTAGCAATTACGGCAGAAATCATTATCTGCTACAAGTCTTGATGTTATTCTTTACAGCTATATGCAGACAAATTGTGTTTGTTATCTAACAGTTTGGACTCCAAGTATCCTACAACAGAAATACAAATAGCACTTTGTTTAACCACTGTTAGAGCCTGTGTTTGCCAACTGTCAGGATAGCCTCAGTGCCACTGAAACCCATAGGAGTTTTGCAGGGACAAACAGACCAATCCTCCACTGGTAACAAGTTGGAGCTCCAGCCAACATTAGCTTACCTGGTATTTAATTCAAATGGGTTACAAAGCTCTGGTGTGCTGTTTCAAACCAGACTGACTATGTAAGGGTAGCATCTAATTAAGATACTTAATCCTTGCCCTAGAAGCTGTGAATGACAGAATCACTATAGAACCACCAGGGTTGGAAGGGACATATAAGTCCACCCAGCCCCAACACTCTGCCATGGGCAGGGCTGCCACCCACCAGATCAGGCTGCCCAGGGCACCATCCAACCTGGCCTTGAGCACTTGAAGGGATGATCAGTACCTCACTACCCTCTGAGTAAACAATTTCCTCCTAACATCTAACCTAAACCTCCCATCTTCTTGTTTAAAGCCATTCCCTTTTGTCCTGTCACTATCAAACCTCGTAAAACATTGCTCTCCAACTTTTTTATAACCTACCTCTAAACACTGAAAGACTGCAATGAGGTCTCCTTGGAGTCTTCTCTCCTCCAAGCTGAACAGAATACTTGGAATATTTCAAATTCAGTTCTTGTACAGTGTTTGTCACACCATGTATTAAAGAGATTTAAGATCAGTTTACTGATGGATTAAAACTACTGAGATCAAGTTGGGCTTTCCCAGTCACTATAGCAGCTTCCCAGATGCACTGTACCAGCATTCCCAAATGAGCAGGTGCTGTGGTTTAAGCCAGCCAGCAGCTCAGCCCCGTACAGCCTTTTGCTTTCTCCCCCTCAGTGGGATGGAGCAGAGAATCAAAAAAGGTAAAAGAGATCATGAGTTGAGACGAGAACATTTTGATAAAGAAAGAAAGATGTAAAAGAAGAATACAAAAAGAGATGCACAACACATTTGCTCACCACTGCCTGACCAACACCCACATCATCCTTGAGCAACAGCATCTCCCCAGCCAGCTCCCCCAGTGCCGCTGCTCAGCATGACGCCACACAGGTTGGGACATCCCTTTGGCCAGTTAGGGTCAGCTGTCCTGGTTCTGTCCCCTCCCAGCTCCCTGTGCACTCCCAGCTCCTCACTGGTTGGGCAGCATAGGGAGTTGAAATGCCCTTGGCTTAGTGTAAGCACTGGTCTGCAACACCTAACAAACCCGTGCTGTTATCAACATTGTTTTCCCCATAAATCACAGAGCCATCCCAGCTGCTGGAAAGAAAATTAACCCTATCCCAGCTGAAACCTGGACAGCAGTGTAGTAACTGCTTCAGACACTTGCATTCAAGAGCCTAAATTTCCACCAGAAGTTCAGGCATAACCAATTTCTGCTCTTAGTTGAATGTGGTTAAAGTTCAAAAACCTGCTCGTGTTTGTTCTCCTCCAGTATACATCCCTTCAAGATTTCTGCAAAGTGCCTTTCCGAAAGAGTCACAAGGTAACACTTGCATCTAGCACCAGTTTTATATTATCATGTTGAACACTGACAGGTGAGCACTGAACTGTCAGGAAGACAAGTCTTCTAACAGGCCCTTGTTAATAATGAAGTAACATGTAGGTTCTCTCTTAAACATACCTCCCTAGCTTGTGCAATCAAGACTCATATTCCGTACCATATCCTGGAAAGGGAATTAATTCTCAGAGCAGCTCAGCAGCCACGGAGATCATGGTGTAACCTTGAGACATTTAATAAGAGAATTTTCAGTTTCCAGTTCATTGTTAGTTCATTGAATTTCCAAGTTACTGAGAGCATGCCTCAGGTCAGGAAACATGCATGCAAATACATGTAGGACCAACATGGAAAAAACAAAACAATTTCTTGTTCTGCTTTCTAATGTTGGAGTAAGACTGTAAGTCTGTGTTGATTCATCTGCCTACAGACAGATTTTTTGTAAACTGAAGAAATACACATACTTGATTTTGATTCCAAAACTGTGAGCCAAAGCCCATACTGCCACATCATCTACAGAGGATTTTATTATTTATTATGTTTATTATTTTTTAATAAAAATATATAAATAAAATCTATAAAGGATGGGCTTATATTCCCCTTAACCTGTAAAAGTTAATTGAAATGTTGCTCTCTTGTCAGAACGTGTGAAGTGAAGAGGTCCAATGGCTGGTGGTATCCCAGTGCAAAATGGGAGCTTTAAAAAACAGCCAGGTTGAGCTACCCCTGGTTTCATGAGCTCTCCATCTATTAGAGACAAAGATACCTGGTCCTATCTGCTCACTGTGTTTTGCAAATCAGCTTTCCAACAAATCTGGCCTCCGCTCAGCTTTTCTGTTCCTCTGTAGCTGTTTCAGCTGCATTCAACAAGAGAAAGATGCTTACAAATGGACCTTGTATTTTAGGCTGTCATAAAGCACTGTATCACAACTTCTGAGAATAGATTTTCAGAAAAGAAAAGCACAATGGAAACTTGTTCCTTTGTCACAAGCTTTGCTTTACTAGGCAAAACCAGCTATGCTTTCAGAGTCACGTTTAAACCTCCTTGTTTTCACACTGTCCTATTTTACACCCCTCCTCGTCAGTGATTCTGACTGTACCCAAAATTAAGATTCAGCTGAATTCTGTAGATCAGAATTGCTGTATTTCTCACAATTTGTGTTTTCACTGTCTTTCCTCATTTCATTTCCTCTTCCTTCTGCATGAACTCCTCCCTCTGGCCATTATCTCAGGCTCTTTGCTCTCTAAACAAATCTGATAACCAGAAGCTAGAGATGTGATAAAGGTAAGATGATTTTCATAGTTTTGTTTAGTAGCTGTGACTTCAGGGCAAACTCCATCTTCTTTGATCTCCTTTTGCTCATCCATCCAGGCACACGCACACACAGCCCAGGAGCAGATGCTGTTACGAGTCTTGTCCATAAAAAAAAAAATAAATCAAAAAGCCCACGTGCTTTCTGCAAAGATTAATCACCACCACTGTAATGGAGAACTTTGCAAAAGGACCTCACGGACCCATCTTTCCCATGTCAGTAATGGCCCCGCATCAACAAAAAGTGGGAATGCTCTAGGACTTGGTGGAGGCCAGTGCCTGAGCTCTGCCACAGCACCCCAGGCACAGCAGACCTGAACAGCAATTCCATACAAAAATAGTTCTTCAAGGAACAGCAAAGTTAATGTACAAACCACCAATTTTGTTTTTATCTGCGGTAGGATAGCATTCACTCATACTCCTATACTAATGGCCAAAGAAAGTCAAAGACTGACATCAGCTGTTCATACACAGTGACCCTCTGTTCTCCCAGTACCCCAGCAATCTTCCACTCTCAAAACTGAGGAGAAGCAGGTTCACATCTACACTTACTGCTAACATCCGTATCTACAGTTCCAGCATATCACATGATCAAAATATGAGGTGGCTGCACCTCCAAAGCTGTACCTGTAGAGCAAGCTCTATCTTCCTTACAACAGAAGTACGACTCAGCTGAGTTTGTAGAATCATGGGATCACAGAATCACAGAATCACCAAGGTTGGAGACCTCCAAGATCATCCAGCCCAACCATCCACCTACCACCAGTATTTCCACGCTAAACCATATTCCTCAGTACAACATTTAAATGCTTCTTCAACGCCTCCAGGGGTGACTCAACCACCTCCATGGGCAGCCCACCCCAGCATGTGACCACCCTCTGGAAGAAGTTTTTCCTAGTACCCAAGCTGAAACTCCCCCAGTGCAACCTGAGGCCATTCCCTCTAGTGATATCACTAGTTAACACAATAGGACTAGACTGAGCTAGTACCTATGATGGTTACTTCCATCAAGATACCCCAGGACTACCAGAGAACAGATCAAGTACTGATTTACAATCACTCCAAGAAAAAAAGCTTGCAGCATGAACAAATTAGCTCTGTGATTAGCCAACCAACACTTGACTCCCCTTCACCAACTGGAACTGCCCTCCAGGTACAGACACTGCTCCTCCCCACATAACTTAAACATGTGATGATAACAGAAACTAAGCTTTTCAGTAAACAGCAGTAAGGTCTTGCTGCATCTATTATTTAAATACATTAGTAAACAATTACAGTGAACTATCATCCTGACATCCAGCCTGTGCTCTGCTGCTAACAGGGAGCCAACCAAAATATAAGCTAAAGGAGCATGATTCAATACATATTCCTTGCAATTCAGCTGTCAGTGCTTTTGTCTCAGAAGCATTACTTCCATACTAAGTAGGCTTTCCACTTCAGAAAGCTAAAATACTAATGCAGACCTAGAGGATGAAGTACCTGCAAACAATGAAGTGCTAGCAACAAAACACATTTTTAATCTATCCATTTGTTCTTAATAACCTATTGAATAAACACTAATGAAACGTTTTACCATGTTAAAATATTTCTAGTTTGCCTGTTTTAAGTAGCCTTCTTGCTTCGTATGTTATATTAACCCACTATTAACAATGCTATGGAGTTGATTTAGTTCATTTTCTACGTTTAAGGCAAGAACTCTACACTGTCATGAAAGAGGAAAACTTGAGAGTCAACATGCTAAAGGGAAGAAGTGCATTCCTCACCCTGTGTCAGCAGAACTTGGTGTACACCTGAGACCACTGCCTCAGCCTTCCAGCAAGCCAAAAGAAAGCCATGCACCACACTTCTCTTGGCAGGACAGGGCAAAGCCAGGGCACCATGACCTGTTTGGCTGGGGATCAAGAAGGAAGAGTAGAAGGGGAGATGAGAGATAGCACATACATGTACATGGCAGGTTCTGCCAACAGCTGTCACTGACAAGACCCCAACGACCAGACAGCCATTCTCCCCTGAACCCACATCACTTTCTCAAAACTTCACCCAACTGCTGCAGAACCACATCTTCAGTGCTGACCTGTGCTCTGCCAGGGCAAGAGGATGGCCCTGCACAGAGAGGAATCAGCTTGGACAAGATCTCTGCAGCTACCTCAGCACTATTGCAGGGCTATATTGCTTGCTCCTGTCCACTCAGACCCTAAGGACTTAGTCTGGAACACAGTCACATCCAGGATTCACATTAACTCCTCCACATCTCCTTGAGGGCTTTGCAGCTGCCTTATCCTATAGTTGTCTGCACTCCACAGGCAGATCAGCACTAAGAAATGCCAGGTGTCTCATACTGCTGCTGTTCTGGACACATACAGGAGTAAGGGACATTGCAGACCTCAACAGTCTATGCACTAAACATCAGAAGAACACCAGATGTTAAGGAAAAAATATTGAAATAGCATGACCCTGAGCATGCCAACATGCACACGATGCAGCTGAGACTGCCTCCTGAAAGGGACGTGATTATGAAGTAGGGAATCAACATTTAAAACAAACTCCTCTGAACCTCAGTGTTTCAAACTCATATATCCCTTCTGTTGGACAGGAGAGGGAAGAAGGACTACTGACCAAGAAGCGATTTCGAAACACTTCAGTCATCAAACACTGATGGACTGGCTATGATGGATGAAGCTCTGATTGCTTTGCCATGTGCAATCACAGAATCACAGAATGGCTTGGGTTGGAAGGAATGTTAAAGCTCACCCAGCTTCAGCCCCCTCCTATGTGCAGGGTTCTCAACCACCAGTCCAGGCCAGGGCCCCATCCAACCTGGCCTCAAATGCCTCCAGGGATGGGTGATCCCCAACCTCTCTGGGCAGCCTGTGCCAGTGCTTCACCACCCTCCAACTGAAAAAATTCCTAGTAACACTTAACCTAAATCTCCCCTCTTTTAGTGAAAAACCCGTGTCATGTCACTGTCAGACAGTTTTCAGACTCCATCCTGCTTATAAGCTGCACTCAGATAGCAAAACGCCTCTCTTTTCCAGGCTGAACAACACCGACTCCCTCAACTTTATCCCACTGGAGAGCTACTCCAGCCCTCTGATCATCTTTGTGGCTCTCCTCTGACCTGCTACAACAGTTCCGCATCCTTCCTGTGCTGGGGGCCCCAGGTCTGGGTGCAGTTCTTCAGATAGGGCCTCAGGAGAGCAGAGCAGAGGGGGACAGTGCCCTCCCTCTCCTGCTGGCCACCCCTCCTTTGATGCAGCCCAGGATACAGTTCACCCCCTGGGCTGTAAGCACACACTGCTGGCTCATGCCCAGCTTTTCACTCACCAGGTCCCTCAAGCTTCTATGCAGGGCTGCATTCAGTGAGTTCTTTTACCAGACTGAACTTTCATCTGGAACTGTCCCTACCCAAATGTAACACCTTCCACTTGACCTTGTTGAACTTCGTTAGTTTCTCACGAGCCCATTTTTCAACCCCTTCTAGGTCCCTTTGGCTGCCATCCCTTCCTTAGGGAAGGGACCCTTTTAAGTTAATTTTGGCTCAGCTATTGCAGAAATGAGATCTAATTTTACCTGATCCTGCCTCTGTTAGATGAAGGACCTGCCATCCAGCACAGCCTTATGCAGCTGAGTAATCATCTTAGATGCTTTGCTATGCCTCTGGATGAGCACAGAGCAGATCCTGTCTGCAATGCTGACGTGTTTCCCTGCTTGCACAAGCCACTAAAATGCCTTTATAAGACTGATGTTGCCCAAGAGGGTACTCCAGCATTGTGCTACATCCTCAGGATTCATAAGTGTATTGTTCTTAGTTTAACAACACATCATTAATCCACTACACCCTTACTTATCTGCTACTTATGCTTTTCTCCAAGTGCGCTTAACATGAACAAAGTCAGTACAAAAGAAGAGGGGCAACAATGAAGTTACTCTATTCCCCTGACTGAGGGAATATTTTAAGAAGAAGGAGAGTAAAAAGTTGTTGAAATACTTAGTAGATCAGATGGAAAACCTGACTGCACAGTACCATTACAGAATACACCACGTACCCAGCCATGTAGGCTTGTGTGGGTTATGTGGCTTACTGTATTCATTAAAGGTTCACTGCAGCTGTTAGTGGGACTGCTAATGGAAACATTAAGGAGAGCAAATTGGAAACTAATTCATTGTCACTAATTGCATTCTACTCTCAGCTACTTTATGCAGCAAAAAAATGCCTTGCAGAGAAGAGTGTATCTGCAACTGTCTAGTGTAGGAGCTAATAAAATCATGCTATTAAAAATATTTAACTCCTATACACATTTTTCTAATGCAATACCTACCAGTTGTGAAGTCTGGCATGATCCAGAAACAGGATCAATACTGTCCTGTTCATTAGATAATATTTTAGGCACTCAACTTCAGACCAAGGACTGCTGAGCAACCCTAACACAGTGAAGGGATCTTTCAATGTCTGCAGAGCTCTGCAGTGACCCTCAGAGCTATCAGCATAATTCATTCAACCCACCACTCTAACACAGCAAGAGAAACAGAAATTCTGCCCTCAGTGGAGAGTGGACTATATGGACATAAATCTGAACAGCGAGAAGCAGAAAGAAACTTCAGGGTGTTTCAGAGCTCTATGGGCAGTAACGAACACTTCTAAGTAACTGCTGTTCTGCACCACCATCTCAATATGGAAAAGAGCATGCAGAGAGGTAGCACATTTCTGAGTTTCCTTTTCACACACTAACATATTTTTCTCCTTCTAAGGCACACTGAAGTGCCTTAGGAGTACCTATGCTGATAGGAAAACTTACAGCCCTCTTCACCAGCTTGGTAGCTTCCAAAAGACTTGGAGACTGGAGGGAACCAACTCCATACCAAGAGAAATGCTTCAGCTGGGGTGCAGACCTCTGGGGACTTAGAAGAATGCTCTCAGACTTAGGCACCAGATGAATTTCTTTTGTTGCTCGCAGCTGATCTGCATCACTAAGGGCTAACAAAAACAGAACACAGCTAATGATGTTAAAGATAGCTTACGAAAGAGAGCTGCACAAAGCTCAAGACAGACTTGTGAACATTATCTTACCAAAACCTTTCAGTAGGACAAGTTTATTTTTAAGCTTAATGGATGTTTAAGACACGCATCCAAAACAGAAAATTTAACAGTGGTTCTGTTCTTAAGCAAGGACATGAGAAAAGCTGCCATCACCCACCTTTGCCTGCCCCCTGCAGGAAAGGGCCCTCCTGTCAGATAAGAGAGGCTTACAGATATCAGCCAGATTCATTTCTGTTCTACAACCCCAGACAGAATATCAGAACTAGGATTGAAAGCAAGCTTATTAAACTAGGTGATCATATGGATCATTCTCTTTGATGCGTGTTATGCGAAAAATAAAGATACCAGTTACTTTAGTACTGCAGAATTAAAGTGACATCATCTGCCTGCTACCATTGCACTGAAGTCCTGCATTTAAACATAGCTGGAAAAGCCTTCCCCAATAAAGCACTGCTATTGCAAAAAGCCCAGCCTAAAATGTTTTCTTACTTTAGCTTTTACTTCCCTAGCAGCTAGCTTGCCCATAGCATCTGTATTGGATGAATTTAAGAAATATGATTTCTTCCTTTTTCCCTAACATTTTTTCCTCTTCTAAATCAAGACAGCAGTGCCCAGTGGCAGAATGAAGGTCAATGGGCACAAACTGGAACATAGGACGTTCCACATGAATATGAGGAAAAAATTTTTTACTCTGAGACTTACAGAGCACTGAAACAACGTGCCCAGAGAGATTGTGGATCTTCAGAGGGCCCTTCTAACCTCGATGATTCTGTGATTCTGAACAGCCTCAGTGGCTTGATCTCTGAGAAATACCTTATGGTGATCCTATACATTTTAATAGGAAGCGTGTAGCCCAGACCCAGCCTGCACTGCTGCAGACTGGAGGAGGTAAATGTGATTTCAGCACAGTTTTGCTGACTGGACCAGCTGGGGCTGTGACCATACAGATCTGCTAGGACACACAGTGCTCCTCACTGCCCAAACGTCTGTTTGTTTTCTATCAGATCAGGCTTCAGCTTGACCTATTCCATCACTGCTGAGGATTAAGTACATCTGTAGCGCATCCATCCATCAGCTTTGAGACATTCCGGTACCTGCCTGCAAGAGGCACACACTGCTGCACTGGAACTGCTAGCAGAGCGAGCAGAGACAACAATCACAGACCTCCTCAATATTTAATTAACTAGTATTGCACAGCCTACTGTGGATTTAGAGGAAATTATGCTTATGACTCATATGCTGGTACTGGAGGAGCTTTTCATGGCAAAGTAGCCCTAGGGAAGAAAGGGAAAACAGACCAAACAAACCCCTGCCTTACACTGTGCATCGCCACCTATCTGACTCCATTTTCACTGGCAGCGTATTCATTAAGGTGCAGAGAGCACTGCAGTGTCATTCTTAAGACAAATCTGATTGACTAAATGACTGTTTACATGGGTGGATAGCAGCAGAACAAGGGGGAAAGGTTTTAAATTAAGACGGGAGACTTAGGCTAGATATTAGGAGGAAGCTTTTCACAGTGGTGATGCACTGGAACAGGTTGCCCAGAGAGGCTGCAGATGTCCCATCCCTGGAGGCACTCAAGGCCAGGCTGGATGTGGCTCTGGGCAGCCTGCTCTAGTGGTTGGTGACCCTGCCCATGGCAGGGGCATTCAAACTAGATCACCTTTGAGATCCTTCTCAACCCAGGCCATTCTATGATTCTATGATTCTATGATTCTATGATTCTATGATTGATTCTATGATTCTATGACTAGAGCTTTTCTTAAGTACAGTATGAGGGCTCAAGACAGAATCCAAAAGTGGTCCTAAACTGCTTAAGACAGAACTTCAAGCAGCCTTCAGTCAGTGCTGAGCTGCACCTATGCTTGGATTACACACAGGTTTCTGAAGTTTCTCCATTTTTCATGAAGGAAAAGTCACCTCTGAAACTCAACTAGCTGTGCCCTTGGCTGTTTTTTTTTGTGTTTTGTTTTGTTTGGTTGGTCGGTTGGTTTTTAAGATTGAAAGATAAAATAAGCAAGTAGTTATCCTGAATAACAACAGGGGTCAAGTATCATACATGCTTTATTTTTGGAAGCTCAAAAGCCTTCTTTTCCCTCCACAGAGTGTCACAGAAGCTACTTGGTCATAAATGAGCAGAGGCCCCCAACTGCTAAGTGTCATACAACCAAAGAACATCCCGAGTTGGAAGGGACCCACAAGGATCACTGAGTCCAACCCCTGGCTCCACACAGCAACACCTCAATTACAGTCCATGTCTCTGAGAGCTGTCCAAATGCCTCTTGAACTCTGGCACTCGGGGCCATGCCCACTGCCCTGTGCATCCTGCTCCGTGCCCTCCGCCCTGTGGTGCAGACCCTGTCCCTGACCCCCAGCTGCCCCTGCCCTGACACAGCTCCATGCCAGTCTTCAGCTCACTATGTCACATTTAGAGACTTTCACAGACATTACCACCTCATTTCCACATGGCTGTTCTATCCTGCTGCCAAGAGCACATCATCAGGGAGCAACCTTCTGTTCAGCTATTATCTTCACACTGAGCTCCCTGTTAAAATACTGATCTGTTACCACTGAGCAGCCCTGCACCCTGATGAGGAGGAAGGGGTCTCTCACACTGAGCATCTTTTTACCTTTAAAATGGTTCCTACAGCACAGCTGGTGAGAACCCCTTCTACAGTGCTTATGTCACAGTTTGTGTGTGTATGACAACAGCAATAAAAATACCAAATTAATCACAGGAGTTATTTTAGTATAAAATTATGTTTGCTTACTTTCCAGATTTAAAATTTTAGTTATACTTTTGCTGATCAGTACCCCATTGCAGACAAAAATTGCAATTCTTATACCAAAAAACAGACGTTGCCCTTATTTTCCCTACTTCAAGACACCTCCTATGATTTCAGGTCCTGTCACCTTCCTGTCTGGAAAAAGAATTCATCTTATCTACAAAAAAGAAGAAAGAAGCAATAAAGACAGACAATATCTACTCTAAAGATGAAAGCTACAAATATAATTAAATATATAGAGAGAGATAACAATTTCAACTCCTGTCTCCTTCCAAATTTTAAAAATAACTCACCTGACTGAATGCTGAAGCTGACAAAGAACAAGGCTCCTAAGTGCTACAGCCCATCCTCCCAAAACCTCTGCAGACATTCATCTCTACTTTGTTTCTCCTCTTACAAAAACTTTTTATCTGCATGCACTAGCTTATCACAAACTACAGATGAGGGTGTTGGGGCTCATTAGTATAAACAGAGCTGTAATAACTAGGATCATATTATCAGGTTAATCTACTTTTTGCTCAGGCATTCAGGAAGAACCTATTCGGTTTTATAAGTTACTGTGTTGTTCTCCATGAATGAGAATTTCCACATAACTTGCTCCTTTAATTTTGTAGTGCTGGCATTATTTTTGCTATGCCTTCCGTATTTTTGACATGTATTAACACCTGTGTATGCAACCAGAAAAAGTTACTGTGATTTTCTTTCATATTTTAAAGCTTAAACATTGCCCTCTTAATTGGCTTTCTGTTATTCAAGTCCTCTTTCACTTCTTGTAGTACGAACTGATTTTCCTTTTCACAGGTGCACACAGTAGGAAAGCTCCTTAAATAGCTCCTCCTGGCTTTTTGGTGTATGAGATCATTTTAAAGCATTTCTGTATTTTTTTGCTTTGACCTTAGATTTAACTACTTGCTTTTCTTTCGTTAATCCAATTCTATTTCTGGCTCTGGCCTCAGACACAGCATAGCCCTGTAGCTGAAGCACTGCCAATCTTCTTAATGTAGGACTTCCCTTCCCCCTTCTTTCAGTTGTTAATCGCTCTTCTCAAACTTTAGTCCACAGGAACTGATGTAGCAGCTTTCTCATAGAACTGTTTATGTAGGAGTGCAATTGCTGTTACTATGTGATTTTAGTAATAAGAAATTGAGCAAAAAAAAAAAAAAAAAAGTCTGGAAATACACTATTATTTTACATAATAAATAAAATATATATAAAGAATACATAAATAAAGCTTTACAGGAAGTAAAGGATTGCATGAAAAGTAACAATCTGTTTTCCTTCTCCAGAACACTCATGTGGATATGGTTTCACGAGGCCTGAATCACCACTGCCAGACAGCAGTGAATAAACTTGTCTGCATGCGTATCTGCCTAAAGAAACCTTTTCTTACACTGTTTCCTACTCCCCCAGCACCACACAGCACTGTCTTTATACTGACTCTACGAAGTAGGTAAAACGATTCCCTTCTCCACTAACACAAATGACAGAACACTTAGAACTGAGGGGAAATAGTTACAGCCCCCTAAGAAGACCAAAGCCACCACATCATTGCTGTCCTTCTCCAGCGCAGTAAAATTTTGCGCCTTCTCATTACGAAATGCTAGTTCACGCACTGACCTTCATTAAAATAAAAAGATAGGGTTGTCTACTCCCTAATTAATGTCAGCATATGCTCTGTGTGTACCATCTGCCCTGTCTGAATGTGAACGAGGCCACGGAGACGCAAACCCCATCATCTCTTCAGTGGGCATAACTGAAGTACTGATTTGATTTGTAACTAGTAACACAGCGAGGCAGAAGTTCAGCAGGATGGTTCTGTGCAACACACATGCAGCCTGGCAAGGAATGTCAAGAAAAGTAATCATAAATGTTTCTTGTTAGGACACTCAGTACCACATTATCTTTAGAGGCCTGCAAAGAGAGAAGGTAATGCTCACACATCAGATTTTTATGAGTATGTGGTGACAAACTTAGTGCTCAACCATCAGTGCAAATGGGATTATCCAACTGACTCTAGTGGGGAAGCACAGACTACCAGCAGAGCAGTGGGAATCCTCTACCCACCCCTTTAAATCCCATGTGCTGTTTCCTACAGAGAATTTTCAGTTACACCAGACACTACATCTCACAGGAGGAAGCTCTTGACAAACCAACATTAGCAAGGCTCGGAGAGTCACAGAACCATAGAATCCTTAGAGTTGGAAGGAAACTCTGAAGGCCAGCTCTCCTGCAATGAACAGGGACACCACGGCTCGGTCAGGCTGCCCAGGGCCTGGTCCAGCCTCACCATGAAAGTCTCCAGGGATGGGGCAACAAACACATCACTAGGGAAAGGTACCGTTCTGCCACCTGGGAAAGCAAAATACAAAACTCCCTGGTGGTTTGATTGACGGATGCATCCCAGCTGTGCTCATACTCCAGGGTTAAAAACAATAACTGACTGCAGCTCACCTTGTCACAAAACAGAACCCTGGCTGCAGGAACTCTCAGTTTCCTCCTTCTGCACAGTGGCACTAAAGAAGCACTATATGGAAAGTCGTGCTAAATGGAAAGGAGCAGGCTCTCTGCATTTTCTCCAACATAAAAGTAGTATGATTTATAGGAACATACGCATTTTCCTTCCACGGTTCACACTTCCCCTGTGGACAACCATGGTCATGCTGCTTGTAGTGATCTCATCAACATCTGCCTGATACTTAGGATATGTTTACTAAGTTATTTTCAGATTAAAAGTCTATGAAAATTTGTTCTTGTGCCACCATTATCCTTTGGTTGAACTAATTTTTCAATCCGTTGAGTAGGAGTATAGAAACTTGACAGCTGGGCTAACAGAAGCTTGTATTTGGTAGCTAGTAAGTAAAATAGCAACATTCAGTAAAACTATAAATACAGAAGTATTGGCCACATTGAAATGGTATGCTCTGCCCTGAAGAGCTTCGTCATAATCAAAACAGCAATGCCAGTGGCACCTTTACTAACTAACATGGGTTTCCACAGTGCTTTAGGAGAAAACTGTCCTTACCCACTCTAGAGAATGCAGTTTTAATACTTCTTAATGCTAGGGCTAGATGCTATGTGTAAGACATGAAATTGTGTCCAAGTCTAATTTCTCAAATATATCTAACATAATTCCACTGAGTTAATGTGCAGATCTGCATGTTGATTAATTTACCAATAATTATACTGTGTTAATTTGGACCCCAACCCCCAAATCTTTGCCTTTTCTTGAAGAAATCAGCTCATTCATCTCTAATCTTTCAGATCTTCTTAGAACTGTATCTTTCTGAAGACCAATCACTCCCTTTTCTATCCTACTGAAGATTTATAGGGTTTAAAGTCTTTTGAAAGAATGGATAAACAAATTCCATACTTGTAAATAAAATGACTTCCATCAAAAGTATAGGCTAAGAACTTTCTCACTTATGGAAGACTACAGAAAATGTTTATCAAGGGTCAGGATTTCAGGCAGGGAGTGCATAATGAATCAACAATGCTCTTCAAGTAGGAATGGATTAGGACAAGTTTGATTGGAAGCAGGGAGGGAGGAGGACAGCACTCACTCCCTCTCTCTGTCTGTCAGCTAAGCTCTTATATGAGCTCTTTTCCCCCCTACTACCAGGCAGACAAATGGCACAAGGATAGCTTCCAAGCACAGGTTCATATTAGTGAAGCTCTGGAGAAAAGATTCAGCTCTTCATCAGTAGATCAAGACAGAACCTCACCTCAGTGTGGGTCTAGGTAACATCCAACTGCATACTTTTAATTCCTCTGTCTTTCTGCCCCTCATCAAAACAAGGTGCCAGAATTCAGGTTAATGCATTTAGTTTCATATCCAGCAACTAGACTACTGAACACTCAGAACAACTGAACAGGAATTATGCCGAGCCTCCCCGTGACGCAGAAATGTAAGTACATGATAACTGGCTTTCAGTTTAAGGCTCCTAGCTCAAGTCTTGATCTCCATCCACATAACCACTAAGACACTGATGTAGACCGTATCCATTTCAGAGCCACGATGGCTGCCTTGTACATATTCTTTCACATCTTTTATCTCCTGTTTAGAAATAACCTATTAGATTATCGTAAGGTGACATTTGCTTAAAGTACTCTAAGGCCCACAAAAGCCTGAGGTATTTGATTCACACATCCTTTTCATACACACTGGGCTGAACGCTCCAAGATCTCACAGCACAGATGCTCAATTCCCTCCACGGTGCATCAGGTGAAGGAGCAGAGCAGCACGCAGGTAGCAGCAAATCAAACCTGAGCCCTCCTTCTATTCAGCACAGAAAGTGAGTCAGAGTCCCTTCTGTGTACCAGCAGTTATCTAAAGCTTTCAGATGTCACATATAGTACATCTGCAATTGCTCCAAAAGGCTTAGCAAAAAATGCTGAAAGGATAACATTTATGTTGATGAAAAGGCCAAGCCAAACTTAATTAATGTCTGTACCAGGAGCAGAAAATTGTAGCTGCAGAGATATTCAGCTTCCTTTTCAATGTCTAACACATTGCTATGCTCTACTACCTGTATGCATACAAGAAAGATTTTGTGATCAGCTACCCCTTAAAAGAACCTGATGTCAATTAGGATCTACAGATACCATCAGTAACAGATATTTATCCCAATACAAACTAATTCGAATGCGTCACAACGAAACATGGCACAGGAAAACAAATACAAGACAGCAACGCACAATGTAATAAAGCTATCGCATTCACCTGGAACATTACTTTCTATGTAGAAAATCAGACCTCTCAAAGATTCAGAGAATTTTTAGAAGATATATTTGACAGCTCAAAGAAGAGAGCTCAAACAAAAATGGACCAGCTAAGAGTTTCTCCAAATAGCAAATGTAGGCAGTATCACTTGGCAAGAAGCAGCAGCTGACATGGGTGTGCACTGGGCCCTCAGTAAGTCTTGGACACAATGAAGCCTTGTGAAGTGGCAGCTAACTGGGAGAGTGATCAGTTTGAGAGGGTGGCATCAATTTTCAGATGATCATTCAAAACTTCTTGGACAGTCAATGAGAGCAGTCAGCTTGGAACTTGCTGGGGAGGGAACAAGAGTTAACTATTCAGAAAAAGGGAATGCTTCAGAACAGTACCAATTCTAAACCCATAGGTTTCCATACAAAAACTCCTACAGAGTAATAAGAGAGAAGTCAACCTTGAGGCAAAGCTGAACAAATTGCTGAACAGCTATTCTTTTTGTATTCAGTTTCAATGCCTTTGGAATTTTGGACAGCCCTTTGTGGAGTCAGTAGTCAGACCCTTATGGAACTTTCCAAGTTGGAATACTTGATGATTCTATGTTCCAGGAACAGCCTGAACAGGCAGGCAGGTTTCCTTGCTATCACGTTGTGGTCAGACATTCTAATCCCGCATGGAACTACAACAGCATTAGTGATAACTCAACAATAGCATAGGGAAGTAGAGTGATACCACAAGGGAACAAACTGAAACAAAATTCCCATGGAGAGAGCGAAGCAGAGAAGGAAGAACAGTCCCTAAAGCAGATGGAACACAGGTCTGTTTTCAATGGAGTTGCATGTACTGAAATAAAAGATAGCATACGTAAGAGAATGAAAGTACTGGCTACAGTCAGCTAGAACCACTTTGTTGTTATCGAATACACATTTAATCTTAAAAGCTGAAAGTTAGTTAAATTTCTTTAACTCCTAAGTAACTATGACCTGTACCATCTGAGTGGCTTGATCATATTTCTTTGTCATCTCACCTCTCTCTTCGTGCTAAAGCAAAGAAGTGATTTTAGATATTTAAGACTTGATTTATATGTGAAGTTATCTCACAGGAACTGTGCATAAAACATCTTTTTCTGATTTAGTGTCATAAGCAGATATATTTTAAGTTCCCCCCAATCTTACTCCAAGCTAACTTTCATAGCCAGACATGCTCTGAGTGAGTTACCCAAGCCAAAAAACTAGTTGGGGTTGGCCTTTATTTAGCCTCATCACTGTCATATCCTCAGTCTACACCTCAAAAACAGCTCGCTCTTCTTGAGATCACTACACTCTGTGAAACTATAAAAGCACAGTAACATGAAACATGGGTTTTATTGTGATGAGATCTTGCTCAAAATGCATAATTGTCACTAGTGTTTGTGAAAATAGGATTGAGCACGTGATGCAGTGGAATAAACTGTACATTATCCAAAGTTATACACTGATGAAAAGAAACAGGAACTCAGTAACACAAGTGATTACCACACCATTTGCACAAACACACACATGATTTCATCTTCACCTGGAAAAACATCTCACCAGGGGCTAGCATTTGTGTGTAAAACACTGTGGCTACAGCAACATTTGCTGAGGATGTACCCCTCTGCTCAGTGCCCACAGTCTCTGTGACTGCCAAGTGTCCTCACAGTAGAACAAGGATTTTGCTCTTAAACATTTAATGTTAGTATTTGAGGACTCAGCTAGTTCAGCACGAGCTGACCTCTTTCCTAGGGTTTGTTTGGTTTCAAATGCCTTCAGGATGACTGCTTATCTGCCTCCAACATATGATGTAGACACCCCAAGAGCAGGTGACTTCAGTGAGCAACACAGTGAAAGCCTCAGTCTTCACTGCACTTCTTGAACGGCCTGAACCTGACCTCTGCAGCATCTGAAGACATCCCCTTTGAAGCAGCAGCATCAATATTTACCTAGTGCAAAGCTCTCTCTACACATTTCAGCTATACCTCCTGTTCTACACATACAAGTAGGAATTACACATTCATATATAGGAAATATACAGGAAACCTGTAAATGATCACAGATTAAAGTTCTGAGCAAACACAACTGCCTTTGTGCATTTACAACTGCTCCACATGATGCTTCCCAGCAGTTCAGTCACGGCAATGTATTACCACAGCACAAAAATATGATCTGGCCCAAAGAGACTGTAACTTATGCAGACATTTCTCTGACTAAAGAAAGAGGTGGGTCAGAAGGGCACAAGGCTCTTTACGGTCAGAAGGGAGTAAGACTCTGGGAGATGGCCACTGTTCTTAAGACTAAAGACACACCAAAGAATATCAGCAAATACTTAAGTGTAAATGTAGATGGAAAAGACATACAAGGAGTGTGGTTGTGCACCACAAAACGATGTTTATATTTCAGTTTTCCATGTCCTGGGAGAAGACTCAGTGAATATCTCTATGCTAAAATGATCTCTTCTTACTGATGTGCACCACTGAGCGGCTGAAGAAGACTGCAGTAAATGACATCAAGATCATTTGTACCTTTAACCCAATCTGAAGTTGGAATTCAACATTTTTTGCCCTAAAAATAAAAATGTTGTTGTATAATCATCCAGTATGTTATTGACTGTTGCTTATTTTCAGTGGCTTAAGGAGACAGGAAGGAGAAGTACAGGTTAGCCTTTGATGTCTGTGGTTCCAACAGTAAAGAATTGGAGACTTCTTTGAGAATAATTTTAATCTAATCAATTTAGCCCAGCTGGTACAACATTACAGCAATAAAAAGATTTCGTTGTACAAAGCAAAAAAAGGAATCGATTAATGAGCAAATGCAGCAAAAAGAAGAGGACCAACTCTTTGAGTGGCAGGAGGTGACTGGCCATCTCCAATTTCTCCTTTTCACCTCATCTGCTTTTCTGCGGTCCTTTGTACCAGAGCTGAACAGGTTTAAAGCTCTACTAAATATACTAATTAAATTTTATCCTGTATTAGCAAATGTGGAAGCAATGCTACAAAATGCAAGGGTAGAAATCACAACTGGATGTGACTGAAAAGACATCATCACATCGTCACAGAGCATTGTTTTGTAAAGAAGTACATCCATAAGCTGCTGCAATCCTTCACACAGCATCAGAAGAAATCTCTGTGGTTCAATCTAAAAGCTAATACTTTAAGATACTAAAGCTCCCTCAAAAGTAAAGAGGACTAGCAAATACACTGCAAGTATTTAAAGCAGGAAGCATCTTTTTAGAAAAGGAAAGCAGGAAGAACACCCTCAAATATTGCACAAAGGGAACCACAGTGGATAACGAGGTTACACGACCCTTACTAAAGGCGATTAAAAGGTGACTGATCCTCCTTCCCAACACTCAGCACAGGAAAGGCCTTCAGGTCTTGCACTGACATCACACCTCCATACCTGACCTCATTTTCAACTGTGTGGTTCAACACTCCAATGTGTGCTTTTCCAGGAAGATGAAGGCAGTGGTTCCTTCCTGGGCAGCAGCCTGTATGTCCTGACCTGTATCAACCACAGCCATCTTTGTTAATAAGCCTATGTTTTAAATTAGACAAACCTGTACTATGAAAATCTGTACAGGTATAATGTGATAGATATTGTTCTGTTATCCTTCAGAAAAATATTCTAAATATGAAATACACTGTCAACAACTGAGAAGCAGTGATAGCAGTATTACCCAGCAACTCCTATCGTTCTTCAAATTATCACCTAATTTGGATTTGTTATGTGAAAAGCAGGGTACATGAGACAGTCTGAATCTAGGTATAAACCAATCCCAGCTAGAAGCCCCTGTATGACTGAGGCAGCCCAGCACAACTGATGTGCAACACAGCCACCCAGATCCATGAGCCTGATGTACAGAAGCTGAAGTTTAAACTACGCTCCAGCCAAACACTCTCCAAGTGCCAGTGTTCTGCACCTGGGCACCTTCTGAAGGGCTGGTTCTGGGTAAAGCACACCATGGTTTAGACTCTGAATGTGAGGTTGGAAATGGCTTTGCTGAATTACAGCTCCCTGACTGCAGTCAGGCTGCAAGGCAGACACAACCCCAGTCACCAGACAGAGCCATCTGCTTAACTGGGGTTGTTTCATCTGAATGGCTCACGCTGAGGATACCTAGAGTTTGGTAACTTGCTAAACCCTAGGCTGAAACCTTCCCATTCCCCATGAGACAGCATTTCACAGCTCGCTGCTCAGCATCCTGCTTACTTCAGCAGCTCTGCAGAGCTCCCGGGGGTTCTGTCCTTATTAGCAAGCAGCGAGGCCGAGCAGGAGGACACGAGCACGGTGACCAGGCTGTGCGGAGCAGAGCAGCTTCCCCTCCACATCACCTCCAGTCCGGCTGTGCGGGCTAACAACAACCACGCGATGCTGGAAGCCTTCTCCCAGCCAAAAGCGATCCCACACACGCTCTCCAAGGTGCTCCACGCACAGCAGAGCTGACGGGGAAACGCATCAAAACAACGTGCTTCAGAAACACATTCCGTACTCAATCAGCAGTGCAGAAGGCGCTGCTCCCCGTCTCCCGCAGTCGGGCGCGGGATCTCGGCCTCTACGGTACCTGCCTACAGGGCGCGGCTAACGTCACCGACACTACCGCTCTCCCGGCGCTCCGGGACGAGGCTGCGGGGCCCTGAGGGCGGCGGGGGCACTGCCGGAGCGGAGGGAGGCGGGAGCGGGCCCGGCGGGGCAGGGCCGGGCTGCGCGGCCGCGGAGCCGCGTTCTGCCGGCCGCCCCTCGCGCTCCTTTCCTCCGCCCCCGCCCGCTCCGCCGCCCGCCCGCCTCGCCTCGCCCTCTCCTCACCGGCCGAGGAGTGGATCTTGGAGGATTTCCGCCGCAGGGACATCCTCAGCGCCGTGTCGAGGCCGGCCCTGGTCGGCATGCTGAGGCCGGGGCGGCGGGCGGGCACGGGCCACCCCCCTCGCGCAGACGCCGCGCTGCGCCGGCACCGCCGCGGCCTGCAGCGGGGGCGGGCGAGGCGCTAAGCCCTGGCGGGCGCGGCAGCGCGGGCGGATTGCCGCCTCCTTCCCTCTGGGCCGGGACCGGAGGACAGCGCTCCGCCAGCGGGGTGCCCGCCCCTTCCCGCCCGGCCCCGGGCGGCGGAGGAGGCTCCGGCCCTCCTCGGCGGGCACCGGGCGCCTACCGGGCTCCTCCGCTAGCGGCCGCGGGTCCGACCGCCTCCTCAGCGCTGCCTACGGGAAGAACGGCGCTCCCCTGGCGCGGGGAGGCTGTGGGGAGCGGGGCCGTGCGGCGTGCCCGCTGTGTAGGTCGTGAGGGGAAAGCCCGGTTCCCTGCTGCCTTACATCGCAGCTTGACATCTGGCTGCGGGCGGAGTGCTACTCCTCCGGCACTGAGCTCAGCTCAGGCGGAGCGAGCGATGTGTGCGACGCTGCGGAGTAGGCCTGTTGTTTTCCTGAAGTTGTCTAATAGAAACGAATATGACAGCACTGCCCAGAGAGGCTGCGGAGTCTGCTTCTCTGTAGATACCCAAGACGGCTCTGGACGCTTTTCTGTGAACCATAGAATCATGGGAACACCAGGGTTGGAAAAGACCTATAGGATCACCCAATCCAACCATGCAAATCAGCTTTAGTGGGGTGCTGAACTCAAACTCCAGAGGTCCTTTCCAACCCTTGCCATTCTACGATTCTGTGATACCACGTTTTTGCATCCTAACAAGGCCCAGCAGGGATCTGGATCCCTAAGCAAACTCCTTTCTTCCAGTTACAAGGATGTTCTTCGCTGCTGGCAGCCTCTTCACAAAACATGTCATTCCTTTTCAACTTAAAACATCTGGTAAATGAAAGATTAAAAAAAAATAGAAGAAAGATTAATCAATATACCACTTAACCTTATCAGTGCATCACCCTTCTCTTTCTGTGCAATATTTGCGATAAAGAGTTTGCCCACCGAGGACAGACAAAGAGGGAAAGAAATTATAGAACAAAAATAGAATGATAGAACCATAGAATGGCACAGATCGGAAGGGACATTAAAGATCATCAAGTTTCCAACTCCCTGCCATGGTCGGGGGCACCACTCAGCAGACCAGGCTGCCCAGGGCCCATCCAACTTGGCTTTGAACACCTCCTGGGATGGGTCATCAACATCTTTGGCAGCCCATGCTAGTGCCTCACAGCCCTCTGAGTGAACAATTTTTTCCTAACATCTAAATTGATTTTCCTCTCTTTTACTTTAAAGCCATTGTTCCTCATTGTAACACTAATACACTAAGTCAACTACAAAGAGTCTTCCACTCTTTATAGATACTGGTCTCTATCAAGCACAACCAGCAACGGTTGCCTCTGGCTGCTTTCTCTGCTAGGGATGCCTTTCCTACAAGTCGCTTCTGGTAGGCTGTTTGAAGAGAGGCAGAAACTCATTAGAGATGAGGAGATACTGAGTTTTGGAAAGATGATCTACTTAAGAAAGTCTCCAGTATTGTGAAAGTCTGTGGAAAAAAAATAGCCTTAAATCGTTATCCAAACCACTCTACCATATGGAGATGGGCAGATTACAAAATCGAGAATTTGGTGCTGCTTCAAAGATCGTAAATAATTTCAAGCCTCCAAACCTTGCTGTACTTCAGCATCCTCACATATAATAATAGAAACTGACTGTTTCCAGCTGGGGCTTCACAGGAAGCTGCAAATATAAATGTAGTTTACAAATGATGTTGGGCTTCATAGCTGCAGAGAAGATGCAATGCAATTCAGAACTGCAGTGCTTTATGCTAACTGCACTGGATGGACTCCACTTCTCTGGGAATGCTTGCTTTGAGCCAAGGCTGTAGAACTTCTGCCCTGAGAAAAACTTTTGCTCTCACGGATGTTATTGCTCTGGGGGATGTCTAGGCAGACAGCTTTTGAGAGTGGAATGATCTGGTAGAAGCAATGCTGAATGCTGGCTTTCCTGTTTGACTTCAACACTTTCAGCATCTGCCGTGGAGGTTTTCTTCATGAATATGGTCTTCTCTACCAGCTTACGCTATTGCTTCTCTACAGGTTATTTTCTGTTATGGTCAGTGTTTTTGCACCAGGATGAATTGCCTATTGCCTGATCAATTCAGATGGTGTTAGCTAGCAGGCAGAAGTGAAGGTCACTTTGGGTTCAAGGCAAGTGCTCAAAAAAATGATCAACAAATAATGGCAGCTCCTGGTTTTGTGTTTACTTTTTCTTCAGAAATTACCTGTTGGTAAATTATGTTTGCGGTACACTGAAAACACTGCCAACTGCAAGCTGTGAGCTCTGCAAGATATTCTCTAGTAGCTAAGTGGCTAAGATGCATTCTTCCTTTCCATGCACAGTGCTTACTTTCACCTATGTCCTTCTCAGTGTTCTCACTGCTCCAGCTTACATGCAACCTCGACTCCTCAGACTCCACAAAGAGGTTTAATTATTCATCCTACACTTCTTTCAACTAGCCTGAGATGTATCCCTGTGGAAGGCAGATACCCAAGCATTAGTTGCCAGGAATTTAACGGCATGGAAGAAAAAAACATATTTGCCTCTGCACGGCCTGTGAGCATTGGAGGATCTGCCTACACCCTCTCTCTGCAGGCACTTGGTGTAATCATGCATTGTAGTCAAATGGGGAGTAAAAGGGAGAAAGTATACTGTGAAGATAACTTGTGAGGAAGCATGGTGTGCCAGGTTCTCTCAGTAATGGAGACTGAATCTGAGTTCTGTTCAGGGGACTGAAGGGTAGTGCCCGCAGGAAAGGTAATTTGCAGTCCTGAGGTGAAGCTGAGGTGTTTTTGCTTCTGCGAGTTCATAGTCATCAGTAACAAGTAGCAGGTTAGCCCTGAGTTGTGAATAATGAGTATATTAAACTGTGCAGGCTTCA
This sequence comes from Callipepla californica brunnescens, assembly GCA_023055505.1. Classification (NCBI taxonomy): domain Eukaryota; kingdom Metazoa; phylum Chordata; class Aves; order Galliformes; family Odontophoridae; genus Callipepla; species Callipepla californica. The sequence goes on along the minus strand of JALIRH010000001.1, from coordinate 105,733,467 downwards.
CCTTTGTCATTTTGTTCTGCAGTGCCTGGCGTTGTCATGCTGCTGATGCACACTATATTGTATACTGTGGGACCATGAGTCATGACAGTATGATTCCCTAAGGTCTGTCATAATGGCTCCATGGTTTGAATGATGTGCTGAAAACTAGAAAGGAGTTGATGATCTTCAAATTACAGTATGCTTACTTTCCTAGTATTTATAGCAATGTACTTTCAAAGACCTCAGTATGCATAATTATTCCAGTGTAATAAATAAAGCAAAGGCAGGAAGAATGGTTTTGTGGTGAATGTGCCAGACTGGGAGACAGGATATCTTGATTCTATTTCTAATGTGCCAGATACTGTCTGGGACTTTGGAGTGACTGCTAAGCCCAAATGTCCAAAAGGTGTATCTTTTGCTCCAATTACAGAGCTTGGTTGTGTAAAAAAAGAAACACACCTTATATAAAATTTCTTACTAGTGTAACAGAAAGCTTGATTGTCTAATCAGTGAATTGTTGGGTGAGGGTTTATTATAGAAAATAAAGAAAAAGAGAATGCTATTACAAAAAATGTAGCAGTTTGTTTTCTCATGTAGACACACTCTTCCTATCTGTTCCTTCTTGGTGTTGTGTCCACTCTTCAGCCATCCCTTTGAGAGCTGAGCTGACGGTGCCAGTCTCCCTACAACAGCAGGTGTCATTTGTGTCTTCTCAGCAAGTGCTTTGTGGAGAAAAGTGTGATGTGGTGTGGTTTCTTCTTCCTCCTATCCTTCCTTCTCTTTGGATTGAGGCTGACCCTGGTGCTATTTGTGTGTTGTCCGACAGACTTCTACATCTACGCACTTAAGTGATATTCTAGTTCTTTGTACTTTTTGTTATCCCTAAACCCAGATTTACCCATGTCCCAAGTCTGCAGTTCACTAGCTGACTTCTGGAAAGCTACTCAAAGCCCTCAGTTCTGCAGTGTCAAGGATTTCCCTTTTGTGTGTGTGTGTGTGATGCTCTGCTTCCCCTGTGTCCTGTGTCCCCTTTCTCAGTGTAGTCTGCAGTCATCCCAAGCTTGTATCCCTATACACTGCATCACTGTGTTAGTCATAAATATCTCATTCTGCTTAGAATCACTCCTTGCCGCTATCCATGTAGCAGATTTAATTAATAACAAAGTTAAGCAAATGATGGACACAGCCACCTCGTCATACAGATACTGCTGTTAAACTAAAGACTGTAAAAACAAAGCCTCACACTGGTCAAGAACAGCTCAAACAAAGCAAGCATCAGCCCTGAGGCCTTGCAAGTTCAGTACACAGCGTGAGGTTTGTATTGGTAATGGTATTGTTCAGTTACAGGACTAGAGTAATTTCATGAAAGTTCTGCCTGTTTAATTCTTCTGTATTTAAAAATAAAAACATACTGCCTTGGTCTGAAACCAGATCTTTGTGCTGGGTTACAGTTTGCCCTTGTTACACACATAGGATCAAAACTAACATGATAGAAATTATACGCTGAAATATTCGGACAGTATCTGTGATTCATCACAGTTTTGACAAGGTCAGAAAGCCAGCATTTGCTGTTTCTAGATTCTTAGAGAAAGCTACTTCAGATCCAGAAAATTAGCTTAGCATCACTGGATTGTGAAAAATTACAATCTCCTTTGCAGATCCACATGGTGAGTAAAATAATCACATTGGAAAATGAAATTCATGCTCATTCTGTGATTTGCATGAAAATTTCTGGAAAACTGAAAAATACTGCACCCGTTCTATAATAGCACTTAAAAAACACTGCAACTAAATAACAGGAAAAAAATGTAGGGTTTTTTTCTCATATACTAAAGGCCAACTACTTATTAAAACAACTTTCGGGGCCACTTCATATTTACATGTTAATTAAGGAAACAAAGATCTGTGTTCTTCTTTCGGCAGAATTACTCCAGGTTTGTGTGCACATTCAAAACACAGGAAACTAAATCAGAGCAAGTCGTTTTATTCCATGATAGCAGCATCCGCAGGAGGAGTTCATCAGGCTGGCAATGGATGGAAAGTGGTGTGTAGAACAATCATTACGAATACTTTGCACAGAAGGGATACATGGTACAGCAGACTACGGAGATTTCCCCAGGTTGGACTGGTCCAAAGTAGAAATGAAGGAAAAAAAAAAACAGCTATATTAAGCAAAGAATAATACTGGAGAAATGAAAATGAATGAAAGGCTTAAGGAATGCAAGTTTCAGTTAAATTGCAGACAGAGCTGTCATTTGATGGGAAATGGAGTTCAGTATGTAGTGCATCTGTATGATTTATGTCAATTTTGCATTCGGGAAAAACAAAAAAAAGTTAATTACAGCATGCAATAAGTAAAAACTAATGTTAGAAGCGTGGTTTAAACTGGGGACACTGCGTTCCCCCGCGGCTCCAGCACCACGGACAGCTCCCGCTGCTGCTCGGCCGGAGCTCCCCGCTCGAGGTCGGGGCCAGCGCTGCTGGAGGGAGAGCTGCTGGTCCCAGCCCTCTGCTTTTCTCCTTCCCTCCCAGCAAACAACGCTTGTTGCCGGGCGCCCTCTTCCGCTGGGCGGTACGGCCTCAGCTCGGCAGAAGGGAGCTTCTGCAGCCACGTTTTTACTTAGCGTGCTTCAGTCAGTGTATCTGCCGCGTTTTCACGTCTCTCTAATGACACTGCCCTCGAGGATGCCAGTCTCATGATCTGCTTCCATACACTGAGGCAGAAAAGGAACCATAACTTAACGTCAAAGGTCAGAGCACAGTACGGACGGAAGGGAATATTGTGAATCAAGCGACTGGGAGCAGCTGGGAAACCAGAAACACCGTGTAAGGTGGAGAGGAGAGGAAAGGAGAGGAATAGTAGGGACTACATTTTACAAACCTTTTGCTGAAATAACTCTAAACTTATTACTTCTATCTAGCACTGAACATAAACGTTTAAGAAAAACAAACAGAATTTAAGAAGTCTACAAAGAAAAGGTCTTAGCTGTCACAATGCTGGGGTCAGTGCCCACTATAGTGTCTACACAGTGAAGAAGCCCACCAGAAGGACCTGAATCTAGACATCTAGTAATTCTAACTTTATCATTACATTGTTACATTTATGTTTTTTTTTTTCCTTATGCTTATACGTGATTTTCCCGCAATTTATACATGTATATAATGGAATCACAGAACAGTTTGGGTTGGAAGAGAACTTAGAGCCCCTCCAGTTCCAGTCCTGCTGCCATGGGCAGTGATACCTCTCGTTAGATCAGGTACCCCAAAGCCCCATCCAACCTCACCTTAAGCACCTCCAGAAGGGGGTGTATACTGGGCACACATATGCATGTCTGACTATATACAGACAGGCAGATCCTACACTGTTAGGCAAGTTGTAGTGTGTTTCTTTATTCTTACCATATGCATACAAAGTTAATTGCTACACATAAGAGCATTAATTATACACTGTGCTCATGCATATACTGGCATTTCTATTCTTTCAGAACAGAAACAACAGTCCTTTATATGTACATTTATTCTAAAACAATGAATGGAATAAACTGCATGCAAAATGTAGAGTTCAGTGTACCTCAAAGCTCTGTGAAGTATAAAAATAGCTTACAGGCAGTGTGAGGTATGTGTAAATGTTCGGCACAGTAGAATGAACACTGCATAAGGAAATACATTTTAAAGGAGCTGTCCTAGTTGAAGACTTAATACTAAAGATGAGACAGAAAGGCCCAACATAATATACAAGAGTTTTTCTTGGAAGTAGGAATAAGTGCCCTGTCACTTATTCACGATGAGAATTCCAACTGTGCATTACACATGTCTGACGTTAGGTCTTTTTATAGGACTGCTTTAAATAATGGGACAAAAGAGCCTACATTTTAGCTGTTCAACCCATAGAAGGAATTGAAAGCTGTGTTCGTATTGTTTTGTTAGGTGTGTTTCAGTTTTGCACCTCAGGCAATTTACATTACACAGAAGATAAATATAGTAGTGGTAAAAACACCTGCTGGAATAAGCATGAATGAGAAGCGGCAGCTTGCATGTTGGTGAACCTGTGCTGGGTCTTATTTTAACTGGTCAAAGTCCAGTGAGAGCCCAGGACAGAAGAAAATGGGAGAAATCTTGCTTTGATGCAGCATGTGTCTCCATATGGTGGGCTCAACCCATTCCCACTGCAAAGTGGAGCAGGCTGATGGAAAGCCGTGGGATGCCTGCGGTACTCATCTTCATTGGACAGCTCCTGCACACAGGCCAAAACCAGATTAGCTGCACAGCATCTGAGGAGAGCAAAGGATGCACTTCATTTTAAAGACAACTTTTGAGCACTGCACTGTTAGAGTGCCCATTTCTTCTGTTGCGTATGCTGTTTTGATCAAAGCTGGAAATGCACAGCTGTGTGGCTCTAACCACATTATAGGACTGGATAACGTAACACAGAGCTTTCTGCCGTTTGCTGCCTTTCTGCCTTAATATCCTGTATTCAGCTTTCAGCCTGATAACCCAGGCAGCACTGGTGTATGATCAGAAGGAGAATCATGTCTCAAAGCGCCTTCAGGAATGGGTAAATCCTACACTCAATCAACTCCACGTCAGCGTCTTTTCTTAGTGATCCCAGTTGAAAGAAACAATCCTTACATTTTGACGGGATGTGTCCTAGGATACTGAAGAAACTGGCAAGAATACTCTCTACCATTTGTGAAATGATAATCTGGAAATATCCTGGATAGTTATTTGTGGAAATAGTCTACTCCTACAATGAAAGAATTATTATTAAAAAAAAAAAAAAGGAGTCTGAGGCACAGGAAGAAATTAAAACTCTCCTGCCTAGTTTGCAGTTATTTTGTAACACTGGAATCCATTTCTAGTTTATATATTATTAAAGGAGAGACTATTAGAGAGGCCTACATAGCCATAATAGCAGCTAGGAAGTCACTGATAATATCATACATGTAAGAAAAGTAAAAAACAAACAAACAAACAAAACCTATTAATTTAGCCTCAGAGTTCTGTATAGCTTTTCCAGGGCCCTGCCCAATCCAGCTCTCTGGGTCATTTTCAGCACCAAGACTCTCTAGATACGTTCTAGATTATTGCTGCCACTTGACCTTGATTTAGTATTTCAATTATTATTTTTTTTTTTAACTTCTGCCCATGCTTTCCAAATTTTTTCCAGCAAAATTAGTTTTCTTAATGTCACCAATAAAGACGCTTAACAACTTACTCCTTCCAGAGGTAAAGCTAGCCCAATGCCAATAGCTGTGTACTCGAAGCAGATTTCCAAGAAGAAATGTCTGTTAGATATAATCCAAAGATGGCTTAGAAGACATCTCCTATAGGGTCAGAATAAAAAGCCATTCATCTTTAACATTTCTTTATTTTTAGCTTTCTTTCATGCCATAGAACTCTGTTTATGTAAGCCACATCCTAATAAATATCTGAACAGAGGACAGTTGGCTGCTGAATTAATGCTCATTAAAAAAGGAGAGAGAAGAAGAAAACTTAAGGTGGATGAGAAGAAAAATTTCACAGTACAAAGCTGATCCTACTCTCACAAACATACTGAAGAAACCACTGTAAGCAATAAGAATCATGTATTAATCCATAAAGAATTAAATTCTTCCCTTCAAGATAGGCATCAAAATGCATGCAGTAAAAAAGAAATAGCTCTATAGCAAAATAGAAGGAATTTACAGCAGCTCCGTAAGTGAACTTGACAGTCAGTGCTCCAAGAGATGTTTTCTCTGTACAAACAAAGATAACATCAGCATGGGAAGCACCAGAAAGCCAGACCATCTTGCCACAGACAATATTCCTCCTCGTTTCCTGGCTTGCTTCTACTTAACTTCCAACTGTAGTTGCATCTGAGCACCCCGTTCCCTTGACTGTAGTTAAATACAAGGCTTTGAGTCTTCTGTATCCAGTAAACATCAAGTCATTGCTAACCTTTGCAGTAAGATGACTCAGCAGTCATATTTTTGCAGCAGGATGCAAAAATCTGTGGCACAACCTCCCTTTAACTGCTATGACAGACACAAAACGTACAGGCTTGTCCTGTTGATAGCCTACAACCTGATGAATTAGTGCTCTCAGAGCATTTTAGAAGTGGATACTTGTAACTTCCAACACTTCCAGTCCCACCCAACAATTCCGTTCTGCAGGCATCAGGTGGCCCTGTAACAGATGCACACAAACTAGAGGCCCAAAACTGCCATGGAGGACTCCCCTCCTCAGCAAAGTCTTTTAAAACTCTAATACATCACCCATTTGTACTGTCCCTATTTCCTCATTAACCTCCTGCATCCCTATCCCATGAGCCAGGAGGAGAGAAGCTCCAGGGAAATCTCAGCGTGGATGCTAGGAGGAAATTTTTCACTCAGAGGTGAGCCACTGGCGCAGGCTGCCAAGAGAAGCTGTCGGTGCCCCATCCCTGGAGGTGCTCAGGGCCAGGCTGCATGGGGCCCTGGGCAGCCTGAGCTGGCGGGTATCCATTAGCCCATGATTTCTGTGCAAAACTCTAACTGTACATTTGGATATTGCCCAGCTCAGTAGCTGCAGCTCAGTTCTGCATATTATCAAAGGGAAGGTTCCTGGAAAACACTCACACTATAGAAGTATGATCACAGAATCACAGAACTGTAGGGGTTGGAAGGGACCTCCAGAGATCATGGAGTCCAACCCCCTGCCAAAGCAGCTCCCTAGCCCAGGTTGCACAGGTAGGCGTCCAGGCGGGTCTGGAACGTCTCCAGAGAAGGAGACTCCACCACCTCTGTGTGCAGCCTGTGCCAGTGCTCCGTCACTGCACTGGGAAGAAGATCCCACACACATTTGTGCAGAACTTCCTGTGCTTCAGTTTGTGGCCATTTCCCCTCATCCTATCACCACACTACACAACAAAACTCCAACTTAATCACAGAAAGCATGAGTAATTTCCCTTTACCTTTAGTGCATTAGTGAGCAGTTGAGCAGGACTCCAACCTGAACGCTGTACAAAGCATATAAATGCGTGACTCAGCAAAGATTTAAGCAAAAAGTTGACTTTGAAAGAACCTATCAGCAAAGCAACAATGACCACAGCTGTAGCACCGGAGCGAGGCAGCTTTCAAATACAAAGGAAAACCATAGGAGACAAGGAAGTAGCAGAAGGCAGCCATATATTTACATCAGGGACTAAAAGATTAACAGAAAAACTTAAAAAGATAGTACTGGCAATGATGTTTATATTTCATAACATCTTGATACTGCACAGGAGCCACCAGAGAGATGTGGTCAACATGTGTTCATAACAATTAGCAGTCCAAATGATCATCATATCCTGAAATCATTTAAACCTCTTTAGAAAAACTCAAGAAGCATCCCAAATTTATGGAACTTTTGACCTGAGCTTGCCACGTGCAAACCTGAAAAAGACACCCAGTAACTCAAATAGGATTGCATCATTTCCCTTCCAGGTTTGCATAACCAAGTGTTTTAATTGAAACACATTCTGTCAAGGCAGTCCATGGTCAGAATAAGTCAGCATTTATTCAGTAAGTATTCTTTCGACAACTCAAAACAGACGTGTTTCATGATGCTGCTTCTCTCTACAGACTGAGATGCACATTCCACAGAAAAAGATGAGCTTTTCTAGCATCCAGCTTGCTTCCAAAAGCCTTAGGAGTGCTTTGTCTCGATTTTTCTTTGGATCTACCACAGCAGCTAACACATACCATGGAAACACAGCACACAGCTGAGGGAAACGGAAGGCAAAATACCTGAGAATGATCATGAAGTCTTGTCACCGATGTACAGGATGCGGTTCAAAAGTAACCACACAAAGCCTCGGTTATTTACTTTGCAACTTTATTTCTTTATAAGTTACTGGTATAAAGTTTAATATCTAATCATACAGTAATCTGGGTACTTCAAGGGAAGCTTATTTCGTCTCTTAGTGTCTTCTGCCATTTGGTCCTCAGACATGTTTTAAGAGGACTAATAACACATGTACCTTAAAATTCTGTACAAAAACACTTCAAGCCTTTGTTTTTTTTTGAGTAGGATGCACAAAACATGCATATTGTAGACAATATAATGGTTCAGGAATTATTTCCCTCTTTAAACTAAGGCAGTTTAAAAAAAAAAAAATGATCATGAATATTGAGTAATTTGGAAAAGTAAAAAGGCTTCCTCAATGCTCATTTCTCTTAGAGCAAACATGTTCATTAAGACACACTCTTGAAATTGTCATCAACGTGACTGCTGTCCGTACTGAAACAACAGCGATTGTCAGAGACAGCTTTTAATTACGTACATTCTGTACCACTAACCCTTTGAACATGAACTTGTCAGCATTAAGCATTGTGTAAAACCACATGCAAAAAATTGGCATAAAAATTTTAAATAGAACCAAATTGGAAAGATTTTGGAAAGGATATTTCAATGCTAAAAAAAATATATTGTATATTAAAATGAGCACTTCAAGTAACTTAAATATCTTTAGCAAACATATCCAGCAAGAGTCTCTCTGTAAAAGAAATTGTTCTTAGAACAAAAAGCTAATGAATGGCTATTTAGACACTAATTTTTCAACACAGTGGTAGGTCTGTGTGAAACAATTTGTCATCTAAATAAAGTGAATCCATTACACTGTTAAAAAAAACCATACAATAAGCAGGACCGATTAGCTATTGCATTTCTCTATTTACAAAAGTGCTTAGCATAACAAAATTACCTAAAAAAATATAAACTTTACCGATATCATTTGGTTCTATGTGTACTCCTAGATCTGCACTCGGAGAAAAATAGTTATTTACATTGCTAGATTTAGACAAGTTTCCTATTATTTTTAAAGAAATCTAACAAAACTCCCCACACAAATGGACCCCTATGCAAGTCAACTCATTTGATCTGGCTCATTATAAACAGAGCAGAAGTAGATCCTTGAATACTGAGCAGTACAAATGATTTTAGCCATTGTCTGTGGCATTAGACCCCAACACAGGCTGCCGACAAATTGGGCAAGTGGAATTTTCAGAAAGCCAGCGATCTATACAATGAATATGAAACTCATGCATGCAAGGTAACTGCCTTAGCTTATTTCCTGTTACATACTCGTTAATGCAAACACTACACGTTTTGCTGATTTCCTCCTCAGCGTGAAGATCCCCATAATTCCGAGTAGAAAGATTGTCAATCTGCTCTTTGGTTAAACCTCTGAGACGCTCATCTTCATCGTCTTCGTTCAGCAGGAAGAAGTGGGCAAGCCGAAGGATGGGCAGAGTTCCATTTTCCACCAGGTTGTTAGCGTCCTGAGACTGCCTGCTATCCTGGCTTTCATTACTGCGACCATAGCGTTGTATGTCATCACTCTGTCCATTTCTTTCACTGTTGCCTTCTACTACGTGCCCATTCCGTGAAGAAACCTCACTGGGATCACTGCTGTTGTTTGCTGAACTTGAGTTATTCCGCTCTGCCTGTACATCTGGTAAGCGATGAGCACCTCTTTGCATTTCTGAGTTAGATTCAGTTTCCATTAAAGAACTCAGTTCTCCAAAACCTGTCATAATTTGTCTAAGGATTGACCGAAGAGCCACCGACGAAGGCTCACCAAGGCCAGTTTCTGAGATGCGACGAAGAGGTATCCGTATAGTGCTAACGTAGGTTCGAATACCCGCACGTTCTGACCGCGATATCGTCCGCCGAAATCCCCCACTGTCACTTTCAAAAGTAACGGTGTTCTCTGCCATTCCTACTCTAGAACGAGTTCTACTAGCGATACTGTCCCGATCTCTGTTTTCTCCAGGACGAATTCTTCTCACTTGAAGATCTAGTGTAATTGTTGGGTGCCTCCTAACAGCAGCTACTGGCCTACTAGATTCCTCCTCTTCTGAAATTAATCCTGAGGATGGGGCTGCAGCAGAAAGCTGAGGCGTCTGAGTGCTATTTCTTGCCTGTTGTTCAGCAGGCTGCTGAGCATGCTGCGCTGTTTGCCTTCTACTTCTACTAGCTTGCTGAGTACTTCTATCCTGCCTCTGCCCAAGTTCCTCAGAATAAGCAGTCTCACCTTGCCTTCGCAGTGGAGAGCGGCTTCGACTACTCAAAGTAGACCTCAACCGCAGTATTTCCAGTCTTTGGTTTGTATTCACCCGAACGTTAGTTCTAGATCTACCTCTTGTGACTCTTGAATTTCTTTCTGGCATTTCCCTTTGTTCGCCAGCAGATGTAGAACTATTACGTGTAGTATTTGCTTGGTGAAGGCCAGCCAACTCCCGCGTTCTACTCCTGAGCCTCCCTGAGACTGGATGAGAGGCTGCTTCAGAGCTCTGCACCACAGAACTTCTCAAAGACCTGGTCCTTGCAGTGCTTGCAGCCTCGCTGTTTGCTTCTCTTGTCCTGCTCCTTGTTCGTGTGGTTACTGGACTGACAGCTCTTTGATGTCTCCTTTCTAAATACATTCTGCTACGATCTATACCCACATACTCTTCACCAGTGGTTTCAAAATTATTATGCTCATGATTTATGTTGATTTCAAGACTAAATCGAAATTCTCCACTGTTTGGATTCGTTCGACTCACGGCTCTCCAGGTTTGGTTCCCACTCTGTCCACTGCGAGTGGCATTTCCCGTGCGCCGAAATGTGTTCAGCCACTCAAGCAAAGAATCACCATTTGAGTTTTCTCCAAGAACATCAGAATCTGAAACAAACAATTGCAAACAATCACACAACTGCATTCTTAGCACACTATGATGTATGACCAAATCGTCTGTGTTGAGTTCTGATTTCCCAAGTGTCACAGTATCAGGACAGCTACCTCCCTGTGATAACGTAATTTTGCTGAGAATAATGCTTTATATAGAAATGTCAGCAAAACTGCTCAGTTCCAGCTGGAATTTTGGTCTTCCCAGCAGGTACAGAGAAATGAATACATCCACAAAGCCTCTTCTGAAGAAGCACTCAGACAGAGATGGCCCAAAGGTAGTTCAGTTTGTCCAGCATCCATCTCTCACTTAAGTTATTGATTTGAGAGTAACTTCGTCAACTAATTTTGACAAAGTGAGAAAAACTAAGACAGATTTTATCCTTTTAGAAAAGCAACTGGCCAAACGAGACAATACTGGTGAGGAAGTGATGGGCACAAACAGTATCAAGCACACTGTTACAACAAGCAGAAATAGAACAACAAAAACAAAACAGAAGAGAGGTTGTTTACCAGTTTTCTTTTCTACTCTAACTTCTCTAATGTATAATAAAATCCTTTAAGAATTAAAAGAATAATTTTTTTGCACTTCTAGACTCATTAGAAAAAAATAATTGAAACAGGAGAAGAAATTAATCTGGGCTCCTATTAAGCTTTCATAAGATTTTTTTTTAAGTCTGTTTTATATCATTAGGAAATCTTCTTGGAGAACATTTCACAGAGGCAGAGTGGAAAAAAAGTTTTGAAATGGCCAGTACTGAAACTGTTCATCATTTCTCTTAAATATCTATATATACTATATATGCATATGAAGAAAGAATGTTTACCTCCAGAAGTTCTACCTTCACCTTCTCTGTGCTCCAGGTCAGTCTGTGATGCCAGACGCTCCTTAGCCCCTTCCAAACGTTGCTGCAACTCCTCTGCTGTTATTTCCCCTGAAATAGTTAGCATTTTGATCATGCCATTAGATGAGACTCCGTTATCGGCTCAACATAGCCATGCAGAAATAACACTACTTTCTATCTTGAAGGAAAATCTTAAGAAAGGACATAAAATTAACTAAATTTAAAAGCAAAGAGCACTAGTGTGAAATTGGAAGATAAGTAAATAGATAACAAGAAGTAGTTACTAGGGAGGGGAGGAGTGTGTATGCCGAATGTGCATCACGTGCATGCTAATTTCAACAACCAATTGGAAACCCAAAACACTGTCATAGTCAGATAGCACAGAATCATAGAATGGGATGGGTTGGAAGGGACCTCAAGGACCAAGTCCGTGTGACTACCTCAACCCAAGTGCAAAACCTTGCACTTTCACTTTGTGGAACCTCACTAAGTTCACAGCGGTCCACGTTTTGAGTTTATCAAGGTCCCTCTGGATGGTGTCCCTTCCTTCTGCTGTATCAACCACACCACTTACCTTGGTGTCATCAGCAAATCTGCTGACAGTGCACTCAATCTCATCACCTATGTCATTCATAAAGACATTAAAGAGAACTGGTCCCAGGACGGACCCCTGGGGCACACCACTGGTTACAGACATTCACCTGGCCATAGAGAGCCACTGACCACAACCCTGTGGCTATGACCATCCAAGCAATTCCTTATCCACAGAATAGTCTACCCTTCAAACCCATCTTTCTCCATTTTAGAGATAAGAATGCAGTGGGGGATCACATCAAAGACCTTGCAGAAGTCCAGTCAGATGACATCAGTTGCCAGACACTCCTTAGTACACCAGCTGTTAATTATTCAGGCTTGGATATTACCAACATACATATAAGTTATATATTTTTTCCAGCTTCAGCATCTTTTTAAGTTAATTTTTATTGACCATCATTAATTTGAAATAGAAATCCACATCTCCTCTAAACGTGGAGCCTGACAGCAGCAGCATTACCTCACAATATAACCCTTCTGCTGAAGGCATCCACATCTTACCAGGAGTGCCGAGCAGGTTGTGGTCTCTCATCAACCTGTAGTCTTCTTCGTTGAGTTCGTTGATGAACTGGTAGTAGGCTTCCTCCCTGCTGAGGCGCTCCAGTTGTCGCTGTCTCTCATCTTCACCGTAACCACGCTCTCGTGAAGATGCCTGTTCATTGCCATTCCCTGCACGGTGCCGAGAGCGATCCATGATGCCAGGCTGCCTTATACAAAATTGGAAGGTTAGACTGTACAATAACTAAAGCAAGCATTTATCTAATTTATCGTTAGTTCCCAGCATTTTCATTTGAATTAGTTTATTAATAAACAGCTAAAGGTGATTAAGGTGAACCAAACTCTATGTTATTTGCTAAGTCAGTTCAACAGTGTTGTTCATTATGCAAGTGTTTTGCTTCTAACTTGCTCAAAAATTGTTCTAAGTCCCTTTTTCTCCGTGCAAAGACATTGCAGTTGGTACACCAACTTCAAAGCACAATAGCAATGACAGCTTTATTTTAGCTAAATAAAGATAGTAATGAAAATTAAAGGAATAACACAAATCTGTTTAGTCTTTCCCAAGTGAAATAAAACAGCAGTGTGTAGTGCTTCAGATGCTAAAATATCACTGAAAACATTGTTCTGTAATCACCCAGTGTAGACTTCCAAGAAACACAGTTAATGCTTTGGAGAACAGCACTTGAAATGTTTACTGATAAGCACAATACAGCATTATCTCTGTCTGTACTACCACTCTCTCGCAGCACAAAGCCTACAGATACATTTTTGGTGGAAGTTATTCTTTCAGCATTCTGGCATTACTTTCACATTTCCCTTGCAATCTCTAGTCCAAGAGTTAGCTAACAAAGGAATGCATCTCCGTGTTCTTGGCCACACCTGTTCTTCAATATTCAATTTTAAAGAAGAGAAAGCAGAGTGCCATCCTTTCAATGGCCATCTGTAATACCTGCTGTGGCAGACAACTGACAGAACAGACCACTTCCCTAACGAGATTACCAGGAATCCCATACAGCGCTGCTCTGTTTAATTGTGGAGAAGCTATTGAGCAATACTTCTTTCTGAGGGATCAGTTCACCAACATGTCAATCTCTTCAAGCGTTAAACGGGGAAACACAGAACAGCATTCTCAGCACACTCCCACTCCGTAATTAGTCTTCACAGAAAAGCTCACGAGCTAACAAGCAGACCAAACCAACTATGAGACATACATTCAATAAAGAGTAAATCTTTATCACTGCTGCCAACAGATATGAAGAATCAGGAAATGTATTTGCCAACAGCAGATGCTGGCATACATTTAATATACCTTGCTTATGTTCTCTGTGGGATCCATTCTGATGCATCCTTGGTCTCCTCATTTTCCACCCCATCTGCTATTTTTCCCCCTTCACCATAGGTGACTGCACTTCCAAACACCCAATGAATCTTGTAATTCATCTGCCTCCTGCATCCAATTACTGCATTTGGATGTTTGTAGTGCTTCCCTTCTAGCTGTTAAATGAGTTAAACTCAAGCTAGACGAAACCTGAGTATCTCCCCTTCAAGACATTTTCTGTTCCCATAATGTATGTGGGGGCTGCTAACTTACTGTCACCCTCTGTGCTCATCCTCACCATCTGCAGTGAAATGCTGACTTTCGCTTACCACAGAGGCTACACTCAAATCAGGTCACTCCTCCTAACACGTTTCTAAGCACAAATTTCTCAGCCAGCTCTTCGTCTCACTACCCTGCCTTCTTCAAAACAAATGCAACAGCCCCCCCCTGCTCCACACATGGCAATAGTACTTGACTGCTATCATGAAAATGCTTAATCCATAACTGCAGCAAATAATAAAGTGCCTCTGCCCCAGAGGACTTGATGCTTGAGGTAAGTAGCACACAGAAGATGACAGGCAGAACTTCTTTAGTTTCACGTAAAGCTGCTATTGAGATGAAAACCTAACAGCAAATTTAGTGCCCGCCCCACGACAACTACGATACGTTAACCAACTTCCTGGCTGTATCACACCACTGCTGCAGGGAAACTCACACATCGGTTCTCAAGATGAGAAGCCCATTGCACACAGTCTCCCTCAACCTAAATTTAAAACTGTCGTGTGCAAGAGATATTCTTTGCTTTTCCTCCTGCATTCATGCAAAATCTGGAATTCTACCACCCACAAAAACTGAAGAAAATACTGTTTGTTGACAATGGGTGATTACTCACACTCCTGAAGTGACTCACTTAGAAACCATAAGAAGTGTGAAGTCTTCGGCTGACCCATCTGTTTAACATAACTGCAAGGATGACAGCTACTAGCCATATTTGTTATCAAACACCACCAAAATGAAATACTTTGGCCCTTAAAATATTTCAAGGTGTTGAAAGTTGAAGGATTTTAACTACTACGACATAAAAATGCAAAATCCATTTATGGCTCCGGGTTACTCTTCCATTGCAAAGAAACAGGTGCCACATGCCAGCAGCTTGTCTGCATTTTCCAGCCCGAGACGAGCTCCTTTCCTTCTTAATTCACACCTGTTCTGGCCCAAACTCCAATATTTACAATCGTTTCCACCTAAACCGCACATACTGCATGCTTTCAGGCTCTGGCCCCTCTCCACGGCTCCCTACCCTCCCCCCTCCCCCCATTCCGTGAGGTATGCGCTTTCTGAAAGCCTACCACCTGACTGCAAGACGACAGCTGAGTTTAGATGAGGAAACCTCGCGGACCACGAGACCACTTAGGATTCCCGTCACATCTCAGCCTCCAGGCGAGATGATCTCACCGAACTTGAAGGGAAAAAAAAAAAGATAATAATAATGAAGAGGGAGAGAAACCAGCAGACCCTGCGTGAGGGGGGGGGCGGAAGCAAAGGCAGACAAAGGAAGCGTCGCACGGCGATCAGAACCCCGCGGCCTCCCCGTGCACCCCGGGCAGCGCAGCTCTGCAGCCGCCGGCGCTCCCTCCGGCCCGGGCGGCGCGGGAGCCGCGGGGCAGCGCACCCCGGGCCGGCCCCAACCAGCGCCCGCAGCCCGCAGCCGGGCCGGGGGAGGCCGGGGGCAGCGATCGACACCTCTCCCGGCCAGGCAGCTGGCCTGCCGCCGGCCGATCGCGACCGGGCGAGGTAGGCCGCGTCCCCCCGCCTCTCCTCACGCTCCCCGGCCCCGCACTAACCGCCACCGGCCGGATCGGCGCCTCCAGCGCAGCGCAGCCCGCGCCCACGGCCGCCCCGCCCGCCGGGGAGCGGCATCAGCCGCGGCTCGGAGCCGGGCAGGCGTCCATGCCGCCGCCCGGAGAGGGGGCCGGGGAGACCCGGGGAGCCCGGCCCCGCCTGCCGCCCGCGGGACGGGACGGTCCGGCTCCCGGCCCCGCTCCGCGCTCCCCTTCCCTCCCGGCGGCGGGAGCGGAAAGACACCGACCCCAGGCTGTGCGAGCGGGCGTCCCGGCCCCGATTGCGGTCCGGGTGGCTGCCGGGAGCCGCGAGCGCGAGTTCCGAGCGCGGCCCTCCGCCGAGCGCCGCCCCTCCCGCACATGCACAGCCGCGGCGCGGGCGGCCTTGGGCGCGCGCCTATGGCGGCGGCTGCGCGCTGGAACGGCCCTACGGCGGAGTGCCCTACGGCGGAGTGCCGGCGCTCTCTGGGAGCTGATCGTGGGCGCAGACCGCGAGGAAAAGGCGTCGCGGCTTTCCCGGGCGCCCCAGCTGTCCGTGAGGCCGCGCCCAGTGCCGCCTTCAGCGGGCGCTCCCTGCGCGTGTCCGCGCTCAGCCTGGGCTCTCCGCTGACCTTGCCGCTCTCTGCTTGTTATCTCTCTCTACAAACACAGAACGAGGCCTCCTTAGCTCTTGGCGTTTCGTTATCCAGCCTGTTGTTGGTCAAAACCCACATCGCTATCACCCGGCGGGTGTGAGCCGAGTCTGAAGGCTGATAAACTTGCCCTGGGAGAATTTCACCATACATCCCTCAGCTCTGGAATATCCTCCCTGTACCTGTGATCACTACCGCACTTCAGCAAACCAGCATAAAACTCTTTTTTCCTTCCTAGGTTTGCTTTTTTGGATGGGATGACTGTTTTCCGAATGGCTCTGTGCCTCCTTTCTGCCTCTCTGTTTTCTTTATTCTTCTGCTATTGTCTCCCTTCAGCTTTTCCATTTTCTGAGAAGAGCCACCAAGTCCCCACTGCCATCTCAGAAACAGTGATCTCTCTGATTTTGTATCATAGAGCCTGTAAACTTTGCACACGAGGTCCAAATGCTTTTTACAAAGTTCACGTGCACACTGCTGCTATGCTAACAGCATGCACAGGCTTTCTGTCTTGTGTTGCTTCCACTGGTTGCTTCTATGCTGATCCAAGGGATGGAAAGCCTCCGTACGAGGAAAGATGAGAGAGCTGGGGCTGCTCAGCCTGGAGAAGAGAGGGCTCCGGGGAGACCTGAGAGCAGCTATTCGATATCTAAAGGGGGCTGTAAGAAAGAAGGAGACAGACTGTAGCTGTGTCTGTGATGATAGGACAAGAGGAAACAGTTTCGAACTAAAAAAGGAGAGATTTAGACTGTGTGTAAGGAAGATGTTTTTTACAGTAAGGGCTGTGAGGCACTGACACAGGTTGCCCAGAGAGGTGGTGGATGCCCTGTCCTTGGAGACACTGAAAGTCAGGCTGGAAGGGGCTCTGAGCACCTGATGGAGCTGTAGGTGTCCCTGCTCGTTGCAGGGCAGTTGCACTAGGTGCCCTTTAAGGGTCCCTTCCAACTCAAATGATTCTGTGATTCTACGCAGGGCAGAAGCTGATGAGTCGTGACGGATTCCACATCTTTTATAAACTACTTGAATCAGCAAAACAGGAGGATTTCATGAGGAGACCTCTGTAAAATCACCTCATTTCTAAGATATCCAAACTGCTGATGCTTTTGTTCAAATTTCCGTGAAGAAATAAGATATGGATATTATGCATTTGGTCTTGATGCAAAAACAAGCCCTCACTAATGAAGGAGGTGATAGAAGGGGCTTAGGCCAGTGTCCAGGGAGACATTTCTGCTTCCTTCTTTACAATTGTTTATATGTTTTGAGAAAGGAGTGTAGGTGTTACATTTAGGTTTCTTACTGGTTTATACTTTATCTTTTGTTTTTTTGTCAGTACATGGTTTCTATGTAGGGACACAACAGGAGGAACACATTTTTAGTCCTGTGGCTACTCTGATGCTCAGGGCTACTCTTCTACTAGATGTATTCACTAAGTTGAACTCTTGTAATTAACGTTCCTCCTCTTATCATGAATAATTGGTGATTGCTGAGCTGTCCTTTGGCTACCTTTGCCTGATATAATTAAAATATGTCTTTCTTGAAGACAAATTTCACTCTTCTAATGGGAGTCTATCTGCCTTGCATACAGAGTGATGCCCTGCTCCCTTGAAAGCAGTTAGTTCCTTCGCATGATTTTCCATTGTCCTCTTCTGACAATCTTTCTCTCACAGTCTGATGTTTAATAATCAAACTCAGCACCTTCTCTGGTATCAAGGCGCATATGAGCTGCTCATCCAGAAGAAGATTATGACATGTTTTAGGAAAGTAGGCAAATAAACACATATTTCTTTACTCAAGGCTTAGACCAAAACAGTCCTTTTTGTACAGTGCATTTCCTATTCAGAACAGAACAGTACTGTTAATTTCCTATTCATATTTACATTTCACAAAAGTTCAATGTAAGGTTTTTTTTTAATTTATTTTATGCTCTATTGTTAATGCAGAAATAGCAATAGTAACTCTTTCCTCGAACATTATTATTACAGCTCAAAACAAAAGCAACTTTCCAAACCATAAAATACTTCTTCTGGAACGATAATAGAAGTAGCCTGTAGATGGCAGCAAACCCCAGGAAACTTCTTCAAATTTCTTAAAATAAGCTCCACAAGCCTGATTTAAGTCGATTGTTCAGTCATTTGATTTCTTCAGAAAGTAACTTTATGCTATTACGTCTTTGTTTTTAATGTAAGTATGTTTCATATATAAGCAAGGCAGAAACCTTTGTATCAGTTTTCTAAAGCAATATCTTGAGCAGAGCTTAACAAGGACAAATGTTGTCTGCCATCTCGGGCTGACCAGTCCCTAACAGCACACATAGGCTGTTGGGAAGCAGTTATTTCCTCTTACTTGGCACTTCATTGCCGACACGGTGAATGCAATGCCCTGTTTGGTCTTCAGCGGGGAGACTTCAACCGTATTCACACTGAAAAATACTGAGAAACTGGAGGGAATTCAGCAGAGAGCACCAAGACGGTCACAGGCTGCACACACATGTGAGGCCACAGGCGCCTGGACCTGTTCAGCTGGGAGAAGGGGGAGCTTGCCAGCACTCACAAGGAAGCTGCTGAGAAGACATAGCCAGACTTTTTAGCCAGGTGCACAGCAGGAGGACAGACAGTAGCTATGAATTTGACAGTGCTCAGCATCAAAATAAGGACAAGCATTTTTTATCCTGAGGGCCACTCAGGTAACAATGAGGCTGTGGAATCTTGCTCCTCAGTTTTTTCTCTCAAGCAACCTGAATTTAATAGTAACCATGTTTTAAGCAGGATGTTAAGCTAACAAACCTCCAGATGTCTCTTGCTATGATTCTTGTTGAAAGAATATACAATTCTAACATAATCATCAATATTTCCTTAAGTCTATTTCCTTAAGGAAGGGCTCTTTTCAGTAACAAAAGTAGACAGATGTTAGTTCCTAGGTAGAATTTAGACTCTTGAGGATCAACACTCTGGTTTCTTCAGGAGCATAAAGCAATAAGACAGACAGTGATGATGGTCGTGTATCTGGCAAACAGATGTTCCACTGTGTGCTAACACAGCTCTCTGGACCTGGATACAAAGAACAAATGTATGTTTGTTGGTGCACTCATGCCAGAATCTAAGATGCCTTGTTATGTGCATCACTGGTCTGAACAACTTGATAGTAGTGTGCAGCTGAGCACACAATAAAGAGTACTTAACTTTATATACCAAACTATTTGTAGAGTAGCACTTCAGCTTCGTAAATGCTGTCAGTATTCAGCTTACACAGCTGCATATTATCAAACGGAAGGTTCCTGGAAAACACTCATACTAGAGAAGTATGGTCACAGAATCACGGAATTGTAGGGGTTGGAAGGGACCTCCAGAGATCATGGAGTCCAACCCCCTGCCAAAGCAGCTCCCTAGCCCAGGTTGCACAGGTAGGTGTCCAGGCGGGTCCTCAACGTCTCCAGAGAAGGAGACTCCACCACCTCTGTGTGCAGCCTGTGCCAGTGCTCCGTCACTGCACTGGGAAGAAGTTCCCATGCACATTTGTGCAGAACTTCCTATGCTTCAGTTCGTGGCCATTTCTCCTCATCACCACACACCACTGAGTTCTGCCTTGTCCCTTTGCCTCCCACTCCTTAGATATTTATAGCCATGGATCAGATCCCCTCTGAGTCTTCTTTATTCAAGCCTGAACAGCCCCAGGTCTCTCAGCCTTTCCTCATAAGGGAGGTGTCCCATGCTTTTTATCGTCTTTAAGGCCCTCTTCTGGACTCTTTCTTTACACACAGGAAAGTTTTGTTTTGTTTTGTTTTGTTTTTTAAGAAATAAATAAATACAAACACTACATCGTCCATTTGCTTTCAGCTTTCAGTGTTCTAAGCACTGAGTGATTGGTGCTAACATGGTAGTGGTTGCTTTTCTGCGGAGATCTCTTGGAACAGAGGACATTATGACGCAAGCCACAAATGTTAGAAGAAAAAAAGAGAAAGAGGAAAGTATACGTTAAGAATATAATTTAAAATCGACTTCTGAGACAGCACAGAAGGAGAGAAGGCAAAACAGGGGAGAGATGTTTTCAATTAGAAGAGCCGCTGTCAGTACTTGAGGAGTAGCAGACCGTGGCCTGCCCATCTCTTTAAGAATGGATTCCTAAATTAACTTGCACCTGCACGTGTGAATCCAACAAACGCTCTCAGAACGTTCCCTGGTCTCTCAGAGCCCGGGAGCTGAGCCCGCGGGACTACAGCTCCCGGCATGCACCGCGCCGCGCCGCGCCCCTGCACTACACTTCCCGGCGTGCACCGCGCCCGCGCCGCGAGGCACGGCGGGCCGGGAGCGGGCGGCGCTGTGCTCGCAGCCCGCCGCCTTCCACGCGGTGCGCTGCCCGCCGTGCCCGGGGAGGCGCCCGCGGTTTGCGACGCTTCTTTGCGGCAGTGCGGCCAGGCGCGGCCGCCGTATTCCGCTCGCAGCCCGGCTGTTGTGCCGCGAGCCGGCGGGCGGGAGGGGAGCGGCCGGGAACGGGGCGCGGAGGGAGGGAGCGAGCAGCTCCGCCGCCGCCGCCGCCCGGCCCTGCATGCTCCGCGGGGCGGCCCGGCGGCCTCCTCCTCCTCTTCTTCCTCCTCCTTCTCCTCCTGCTGCCGCCGCCGCTGTCGGGGGGCGGCGGGGCGGGGTGCGAAGATGGACTATGACTTCAAGGTGAAGCTGACCGGCGAGCGGGAGCGGGTGGAGGACCTGTTCGAGTACGAGGGCTGCAAGGTGGGCAGGGGCACCTACGGGCACGTCTACAAAGCCAAGCGCAAGGACGGGTGAGTGAGGAGCGGGGCTCCCTTCTGTCCTCCCCGGCCCCGCTCCTGCCCGCCGGGAGCGGGGTTCGGCACCGCCGTCCCCCTCACCCTCCCGCCCCCTTCCCCTCATCCGCAGGCTGGTGGCCGCTGGAGGAAGAATGGCACGGCTGGGATAAAGGGCTGCACCCCGCGGGTTTCCCTTCGGGAGGAGCCGGCAGCCCCCGGGTTCGGCCCGGCCGGCGGCTTGGAAAGCCGAGCTCGATTGCTTTTTGAGCGCTTTTTGTCTGGGTCTTCCTCGTAGTCACCATTTTGGGTGTTGCTGCTGGCTGCCCCTGGAGCCCAAGTGAGCTTCAGGGTGCTGTAGAAGGTCTGTATTTTAATACAGACCGCACTGGGTGAATTTCCCCGCAGGAATCCTGTATAGAAAGATGCAGGTGCGGGTCACCTGGGTCTCGGTGACACGGCGTCGGCTCCGAACAATGGGAAGTGTGGAGCAGGGCAGCGCTGCGCTGTAACAGGTCCCGCTGCTCCGCACGCAGCGGCTGTTCCGTCCCTCTCATCGCACTCCGCTCCGTTTTGTCATTGCAAAGATACGCTTTAGGAAGGCTGGGTGTTATTTCTACCTGTGGCAGATCGGCTTAGGGCAGGCTGTGGTCAGCTACGGCAGAAATGCGATCGGGTTCCCTTTATGTAAGCTCCCAGCGCTGCCTGCAGAGCGCTTGGCGTTGGGGCTGGCTGCTGCCCAGCTCTGTACGCACCGCTATTCATCCAGGGCCGTTATTTCACCCATGGTTTTGTCTGCTGCTGGGATTTAGCTAGCTGCTTCTATTCTCACACCTCGTATTTGAATCCTGTTCACAGGAGTGAACCATACCTTGTCTGGTTGGTTTTTTTTTTGGGGGGGAGGGTGTGGAAGGGCATAAACTGCAGTGAGTTAGGTAAGGTGTTGCAGCAGGTCTCCTTATCCGCAGGTGTTGCCTCTTTTCCAGTCTCTTCCCCCATCACTTCTCATTACTCTGTCAGATTGCTGAGAACTCTCTTTCAAATATGCTATGTAATTGCATTTGGACAATCTCTAAAACATGTAAGATATACCTATCTGTGAATGCTTCTGTGGCATATGGCATAGTGGTGCACGTGTGACCTTAAGTGATATGGATGGAATTAGGGTTGAAGCGAAAGATTCCATTTTGATTCCTTTATCACAAAGAAACAAACTGCAGAAGGAGAGACCTAATAGCAGCTCAAGTGTCCTGACACTGTGATAACATATGGGTGAACGCTGTACATCTTACAGTGGTGAGTGTATGCAAGGTAGAGCTCAGTGCTTGAGAATTGTTGCGTACTGTACATCGCTACTGAAATGCGTCCCCAAATATTGTGTAGTGCTGGAGAAGAGACCTTTCTCTTTGTAGTTCTTGCGCAGCTCAAACTTTCTTTGTGTGTCTTTCTGTTGAATTTGCATGCATTTTTCCCTTAAAGATGTGTGTTTACTTTAAATTTCATTATATCATTCTAAATCTTATTTTAGATAACTAAAGTCCTGCGTTTATTAATATACATCACATCTTTTAAGCTCCTGTGCTACAGGACTGCAAATGTTTTATTGAAAATATTGAGGCTGCTCTTGTTTAAGTCACATTCTGCACACAGATGTCTAATGAATAGGACAAACACAGGAAAAAACTATATTTTAAACGTGTTTGCACAGGATGAATTATTAAAAACTCTGTGATGAAAATCCTGCCTATAAGCAGAAGGAGCTAGTGCCTTCTGTATGGCAGCAGGCTTCACCCCTTCTTGCTGATTGCCTTTGCAAAACTAGATAAGCAGCTGTGGGTCCAAACAGAAGGTATATCACTGTATGTCATTAAACCACAAGGGTGCTTTGAGGATGGTTGTGTGGCCATTTTGATGCAGCAAGGAGCCTTAAAGGGAGTGAAGGAGGCTGTATGTTCTTGAGATACTGATGAAGACATAACTTGGCTCTTATGCCGTACTCCAGCAAAAAAGCCAGTCCAGCCATGCCTTGTCCTTTGCCACAAGGTGAGGCTTTGGGGCTGGACTGGTTGTGTTGAGGATATTGTACAAGCAGTCACCAGCTGCACTTCCATGGATGTTTATGATGTAGCCCCTGCCAAAACTTGGACATCGCATCAGCTGAGTACTCATGTCCAGCATTACAGCTGAGCTCTGTGTGGTGCATGGCCTGTAGCAAGGCTGCATTCAGTTCCCAAGTTCTCATTTCCATTCCTTTTGTCATCGACTTTGTAGCCCCTGTGGTTGAAAGGAACCTTCTGGGCTTTTTGAGTGGTGCTGCCTTTTATCAGCACAGTACCTGTGGTGGGCTCTGCACCTGCTCTGAGCAGGCCAACCCAACTGGTGACTGCTGCAGCAGCAAAGTGCACGAGGCACCAGCTCCTTCTAATGGCAGGCAGGCAGGGAACAGTGCACCGTGCTCAATGTCAGACTGTGCCTGGGGAGACTTGCACTTGTGTCTGGTGGCAGTGGGACAGTTTTCTTTTTATTGTCTAGAGAATTTCAGTTATTTCCTGCGTTAAAGCTGCTCTGCATGCTGTTTGGGTGCTCATTCAGGAATGTTGCTCAACCCAGGTTTTAAAACTACCTATTTGACTTACAGCAGAACTGGAAAACAGGGCAGCATTTTTTAGCTTCTTGGGCTAAAAGATGCAGACTTGAGGCAGGATCAGAGTCCTGCAGAGTTCCTTAGGAACTGACCCCCAGCTATTGGCTTCAGCGTGCTGAGGTGCTGGGAAACTGGAGGGCTTGCCCCTTGCCCCAGGGCACGCAGCAAGAGCTTTGTTACTTCTCTCAGGCTGTGGTTTCTGTGCTGGCAGGGCACGGTGGTGGTATGCTAACTCCTGAGGTGGTGGTATGCTAACTCCTGAGCGGTGTCTGACTTTAATGGAATTGGTCTTGCTCTGTTCATCTGCTGTCCTTTCCCTTCAGTTTTTAGCATACAGATGATGTCTGCTGTCTCTGAGAGAAGCCTTTGCTGTCGAACAAGGATGTCTGCTTCAGTAGCAGTTTGGAACATTCCCAAACATTTGTTCTTCCTGTTTATTGGTTGTGGTTTTTAGGAGAATAAGAAACTATTGAATGTCGCTGTTAAGCAATAGCTAACTCTTTAATTACAACAGCAGAAAATGACATAATTGAAAATTCCAGTCTGTAGTAACAGAAGTGTGTTATTGGAAGCTCTTCTTGGTCTTTAGGAAAAAGGGACTTCGGAGGCCACACTCATGGTGGTGAACACATGGTAAGTAAGCTCATGCTCCCCAGCTTATTCTCAGGAAATGCAAGGAGTGATCTGAGCACCCAACAGAAGTACGGCTGAATTTTTTTTTTAATTAAATCTCATTTCAGCCATTAGTTCTGTGTTGGAAGTATTTCTGTACATGGAGGGACACGTTTTTTGGATGTACTAACACACTGTAGCTGAAAGCATGAAAATACATTGATGTATTGAACTTGTAGTTTTCAAACAATCGAATCCCTATGTGCTGGTTGTTCTTTCTTTCCTTGAGGGTCTGCATGAGTTGTATTAAAAAAAAAAAAAAGCCATAGCGCAGAGAGTAGTGATATCCAATGAACTACTGGTTTGTTTCATCTTCAGTATGACATGCGCTAGTTTTTACTTACCTGGAAAAGGGTACTGGAAGAATTGCAATGATTCTATCTCAGAAATTTGTGGTTTGAAGCTGAAGAGATGGAGACCATGTTTAAGTTGTATGAAACAGTGCATGCTGTGGGTAGAAAGTGGTGGTGCTCACCTTGTTCTGTGTTCCCTTCAAATTCTGTCAGACGTGTTTTGCTGAACTTGGAAATGTTTGAATGCGGTGCAGGTTCACTGCACAGCCTGTTGTTGAAAGGAAAATATAACGGTCAGGAGCTCAGAAACTGTTTAACTTCCCTAACATTGAGAGCAGTCACTTTTGACTGACTTTCTTAGCAAAATGAATACTCTGCTGCTCTTGAAATTAAGCTACTCCATTAGTTCAGATCTATGGGGGATGCAGAAGAGCCCTCCATTGGTTACTTTAGGGATTTTGCTTTGGGAAGCTCTTGGCCCTTTGTAACTTGGACGCTGAATTAGTTTTGCCACATTCCTGTTATCTAAATACCAACTAAGTATTGATTGAGTTACTTGAGATCATAGATGGTTCACTTTTTTTTGGCACTGTTAATATAAAACTGACTTTAGTGAGAGGAATGTGGAGTTTGCCACAAACAGAGGTAATGAGACCAGCAAGCAAACCGTGGCAAGAAGGCAAGCAACAGATCTAGACTTCCAGCTTCTGGATTAATTCTGCATTGGGCTTCGCTGGGTTTTATCATGGAGCTCATCCTGTTAGCTTTCAAACTGAGCTGACAAATAGCTCGTCTTCTCTCTATCTGAGAAACGCAGCGTATTTTTTCCTTACATGTGTTCTCACATCAAGTTGGACTCCTTCGAGCAGAAGCAGCGGGTGCAGCTGATGTGCGTGCGGTGAGAGTTGCAAAGTGGGAATGCGAGCGCTTGGCTTGCCAATCCTGTGAACAATAGGATGAAATTTCTAAATGCCACTGACTTTATTTAGTGCCTATGTAATATGTCTGTATTATCTTGTTAAAATATATGCCCGGAGTCTCTTTTGGATCCGTTTCCATAGTTGTTAGAAATCTCCTAATTAAATTATCTGCATAATGAGGTACGTGTGCTGTGTTGCACTGAGTCTTGTGCTCTTTAATTTTCCTTGTAAAATGCTCATATAGCTAGCTATTTCCCATCTGCTTCCTTCCCTTCTCATCCTCTTAGATGTCTCCAAGCTTTGTATCTTTGAAGGTCAATTTGCCAGTCTTCACTGTGAGCCCTCTGGTGATCCTTGGGCTTTCTTTGGTGTAATCTTTTTGTAATCGTGCCATGTGCCTTGATTAGTTTTGGTAGCCAGCAGCAAAGGTGGAGCTGGTGTAGCCTTGAGTGTTTCACTGCTACCTGAAGCCATTAGCAAGCACAGAGAGGAGAGTGTGAGAGCAGAGATTGGTATCTGCTTTATTCTAGGTTACAAATTGGAACAGAACATGTAAATAACAGGACCGTGTACTGCTGTGCCTGGCTTCTCATTAACAGGTTTTGAGGGTGCTGATTGTAAGGAAAGTGTGTGTCATTAGAGAGTGCTGCCCTTGGTCAAGTGGAATTGAGGTTGTACGCTTGCTGTAGCTCCTGTGTATTCTTTGGTTCTCGTATTTAAACACTGAAGTTTTAAAAAAAGGCAT
This sequence comes from Callipepla californica brunnescens, assembly GCA_023055505.1. Taxonomy (NCBI): domain Eukaryota; kingdom Metazoa; phylum Chordata; class Aves; order Galliformes; family Odontophoridae; genus Callipepla; species Callipepla californica. Next base: position 105,707,067 of record JALIRH010000001.1, on the reverse strand, counting down.
AGAGCAATTGTAATATCCTTTAGCAGTGGGGTTGGAAAGGCTGTAATTTGCAGACTGTTGGAGTAGAGACTGAATTTTTTTTTCATAAGAGTAGGGTTGGGTTTTTTTTAGTCGTGAAATTTGAAAACTTCAGTAGAAGAACTTCTAGGGCACAGTAACTGGGATTTGTGTTTGTGAGGTTGTAGCCCAGCAGTGTGTAGTGATGGCCAGTGCGGGGATCCGCACTTCCCCAGGTCTCCCAGATTACAGCACTGGTGTGTTCATTTTGTCACTGAAGCATGGTGGTTGTTGTCCAAAGGACATTGGCAGACCTTACAGCTGTGGAGTGGCAATGATATGGAATGCAGAGTGGGGTCAGCAAGGCACCTGGACTACTGGGGAGGCTGCTTTTCCTACATGTATGTGGGTAACGCTGGTAGGTATAACTCCATCTTTTCTTTGAATTCAAATTGCAAATGAGTGAAGAATGGAAGAATTGTGGGGATAAAGGTTTAGGGTAGAGAAGCCCATTTGGTGTGAATAGATGGGAGTAAGGTTGAGGCTTCATCCCCCCCATTGAGCTCTCATTCCCCCCCCCTTTCCTACTTCCTTTTTCTGCAGGAGCCTGGCAGTGATGCTGTGTTGCTGCTATGTGCAGGATGACTGCTCCAGAGGGTTTGGTGTGCTGGCTGGTTAGCCTGCTGCTTCTTCCTCCTCTCCTCAGAGGCTCAACAAATGGTTTCTGAGACCTTGTCAAGCCCCTCTAACAGCACATTTGGGATTACAGGATAGGTTATCCATTGTGACGTGTTATTGCTAGGTACAGGGGCGCTTATGAACTGGTTACCAATTTGTGTGTATTGTGGACTTTCCATTTAATAAATATATATTTGAAAAAACTCAAGCATATGAAGATCAGGATGTCAAAGTATCATGATGTTTTGTGATACTTGAGCAGGAAGAGGCTCTGTTCAGGCAATGATTTCCAATCAGCTGCTTTTAACTAACTTGAGTGGTAAGTGGTATAGTAAAATGGGTTGGGTAGTTAATTCAGAATTTGTGGGAAAAGAAGTGTAAACTTGAGATTCAGGCTGCAGATATGTTCTTTAAAGACCAAAATGTTCAGGGGAACAGTGATTTATATCAGCTACAGATGATAGCCTAAACATCCAAAATTAAAATGAGTCTTGGAAAAAATGCACATGTTCCGTCAATATGGAAGAACACAACTAAAGGTCACTGAGACAATCTGCCTGTTTTTCTGAGAATGCTCCATTCTGTGTGCTTGTAACACCTTGCGTACAAGATGTTGACATTTGAATAAAGGACACTTGAGAGTTGCTGTAAAAAAGAAGACTCAGTTCATTACAGCGTGTTTGAATATATGCGACTGAACTCAGAGTAGGATCTGAATTGCATTAAATCCCCAGATTCCACCTTGTGTTTCTGGCTAAGATGTGTTTTCTGGGAGAGTAACTTTGTCCTATGAGTGATAGCCCTTGCTGCAGGTGTACTTTAAATTAGAGGTTGCATTCAGACACTGGATAATCCCCCAGTGAAGCCTCAGAAAATCAGGTTTCATGAGCACAGTTGTTCTCACGGAGCTACTGTGCAAGGTATGGAGCATAATAGAAGCAAGTGGAGCAAGTTCTGCCTGCGTGGACTTTAAGGCAGCAAGTTTGTCCCTGAATGTAATTTGAATCTTATCTAACTTTTTTTGTACTTGAACTGTTTGGAGTTCCAACCTTTTGGTTTTACAGTGAACAGCAATCCTTTTTAATCAGGGTTCTGCAAAACAGCCCCTCACAAATGGTTGTCCCAGCAGTGCCGTTCGCTCTTAATTCAGCTCAACAGAATAGCTTGTATGACTTCCTGATGTGCGTCAGATACCAAAATACTTAGTTCAGCCCCCCAGAAAGTACCTGCTGCAGCACTGGGATCTTTACAGGTAGAATTCCAGGCATATACAAAAACAAAAACGAGCATCACTATAGCTGCATTTCTATCTACCTGACTTCAGTTTGCCTGTGTAAGATTAGAGTGGCTGCAGAGCAAACAGTAATGGAAAGCCTGTTACCCTAATTTAATTTAGGTAGATGCTCTGGTGGATGGAGACACCAACAAAATCGTGGGGACAGTGAGGAGCTCCTTATGAATCAGCTGGTCACAGGACCCACATGGGGAGAAACAACTCGTGGCTCAGTCTGCAGTGGGATGTCAGAGCAGATTCTAAGTATTACTGTTGAGGGCTGTGACAACTATGATTTGTACTTTGCATTTCGGGGAAATTCTGGATCTAAACAAGGTTAAAGCGATCCGCTAAAGTACCACCTAACTTCATTCATTCAGTGATTTGTTTTTAAGAAAAGAGATGGTGATGGGAGGAGGATACAGCTTCTTAAGGCTAAAAGTGAGCTGAGAAGGTGAAATATTGCAAGCTGCTTGGGAACAGTTTTTAAAGGTTAGTAGGAATGTATCACACAAGATACTGTAAAACCATCAAAATATCTGGTATGGCTAAATAGTACAATAAAGGAAGCTGTGTGAATAAGAACAGTTTCTGAAAAATCAAATATTACATCTTCTGTGCGTTATTGATATGGAAAAGAATGGTAGTAGTGATAGGCTAAGTATGAAAATGCAGTGTCACAGCCCTCTGGCACCCTCCCCACCTAGCCCTTCAAAACACACACGAGTTTCGTCTCAGTCCTGAGATGGGCATGAAAGTGATCTTCCTATTTCTCCCCTTTTGTGAAGCATCTGTAGCACAGTGTTACCTGTAGAGCCGGAGGTCTGCTGATCTAGAGAAGAAGCGTTTAGAGGAGGTGGAATGACGGCAGGAAACAAGCTTTGCTGTCGTGCGTTACAAAAGAACTGAAAGCATTGGAAGTTACAGAATGCCTCGGGAGATCTGGAATAGTAGTGCTTGGGGGAGGTGCTGCCCGAGCAAACTGTCAGGATGAAACATGTTCACACATCTGAAGGACTTCAAAATATAATGGATTACTAACTACAGATCATAACCCAATGCTTCAGGTTGAGCTGCAGATGAGTAGAAAGGGGAAACGGTGACTTTTTCAATGGAGTTATTGAAAAAGTGGAAACCACCAACTAGTAAGGTGGGCCAGCAGCAGAGATGGTGGACCCTGAAAGGTTCTGAGGTGAAGAAACAAGTTTTACATTGTCTGGAAATTACTTGTCATAAATGGTTGGGAAACAGCTTTACCTGGAGGTAGTTATTTGGGGTAGTGAAGGTAAGGGCTGATTGTGGAGGCTCAAGGGAGGACGTTGTGATACTGAGGGGCAGTAATAAATTCATTGTTCTGTGAGGTGGTGGTTCTTTACTCACAGGATACCAAGGTAACTGAAGAGCAGTCTGTGAGAATAAAGTCCAGCAATATTTTCTTTTAAAAAGAACTTGTATAGGTACCTTGTGTACTGCTTTAAATAAAGTAATGTTAAAACTGCAGTGTTTTAATAAAGTGGCGCAGAGCATTTCTCAGGAGTACGGCATTGGTTGTTTGGCTGTCAGTGTTCAGTGTCTTCACTGCTGCCATTGCTAGCTGGTCTTCAGGTGGTATCAGTCCTTGTAATTGTACTCTGTGAAAACTTTGGTTTTAGGCTGGCTGTGAAATGATAATTTTGTGGGAAAAAGGAAGGGAATCCCAGGGATTCTTGCTTCTGCAGGAATTCTATGCTGGAGTTAATCACAAGGATAGGCGGATGGGTTGTTTTATCTTTCTGGTTAGTTTTCATTCATTTTTAACTTGTGACCAAGCATGTTCACTGTGCGTCACTGCTTCCAGGAAGGGGGAGCTGGCAGAGAAGTGTCTTTTCTTTTCCACCTCTGCATCGCCTCTGCCATCCAACCTCTCACCTTTTGCTCTTGCCACACGCTTTGTTGCTGGTTTGGGTACTCATTGTACTGTGCTGTAGCTGAATGTACTTCATTATCCAACTTATTTTTCTGTTTCTTGGGGATACCTTGTTGGGGTGAATCAGCTGGTGGAGGAGCGTGACACAGATCAGAGCTGTCTGAAGGGAAGGGTTTTCTGGCTGGGAGCAGGAAGGGGGAGATGTCAAGGAAAGGTTTTTTTTTTTTGACAGCAGCAAATTCCTGGGACAGAACAATAGCGCATACAGTGTATCATTAAATTTACTCCTTTACTTTGGACTTCTTGCCAAACTATGTGTCGTGGCAAAAGGTGTTAATTAAAAAAATAAAGAACAAAAAGAATAAAGTGATAAATTGCCATTTACCACGTAGTATTGTCTGTCTCAGAAGTGTGGTATATTGGTTTGCTGTTGCTGGTTTTTCCTCCAGCTGTGGGATATGACATTTTCTTTACTCACAGAAAGGTCTGGTTGCTGGAGGATTTGTTTTGAAGAAGAAAATACTCTCTGCATAAGCCCTGCTCTCTGATAAGAGTAATGATGCTCTTCTGGTGTATCAGTTGTGCCATGTTCTGCAGGCATCTTGGTGGTGCAGGAAGCCTTGAGTTGGACCTCCAGTTATGAAGTTCTGCTAGCACATTTTTTTTTCGCTGATGTGTTTTCTTTCTGTTAACATTTCATTGAATACTGTGGCCTTTTATTTTTACATGGCATGTTGCAAATTTATTTTTAAGTGCTTCAGTCACAAATTGAGTTCCTTATAATCTTTTATTCCTTTGTAAAGGTTTCTTTGTCTAAAAATCAAATACTGAAGAGTATAGCACTGTAGAGTTAGCAAGATTGAGTCACATTCGAGCATTTCAGGATGAAATGTATATTTCTGGAATAGGGGTTTGGTAGTAAAAAGAGTGCGTAGCTTAGAGTATGCTGTTTTACCTGTTTTCATTGTCATGATTGATAGACATATCTTAAAAGGAAAAACATGTGGAATTGTTGAAATGCATCTTCAGATATTTTTTTTCCTGCTAGGTTCTTTAGTATTCAAATTCCAATTGTTAGAAATTATTGTCAGGCAGGTAATCAATACATTACTTTCTTGATGCTAGATGTGTTGATTCTCTAGATGAAAAGGAGAGAACAAGGCAATTAAATGTTTCTGTTGGTAATTTCTCTGAGTTCTGAAATTTGTTCAAATGTATGATAAGACTATCTGAACATTTTCTGACTCTTCAGAAGATACTGTGATCATGCATAACACAGAAACTTGGAGTAAATGACATCCACACAACTTGTGACATGCCTTCATAAAACAAAGGGAGGTATTAATTATTGAGCAGTTGTCCTGGCTCATAGGAAACATCTACCAACTTGTCTTTGACAGATCTTTAGAGGGCGTATAGTGTTCATTTCCTAGTGATATGTTCCTGCTTCATCAGCTATCCATAGCTATTGTCTTAGAGCTAAATGAAAATCTGGGATCCTGGATTTCCGCTGTAGTGTTCACTTACTGTTGCGTTTGCTCCCTTTAGAAACAAAGGAACGTCAGACAATAAAGAATGCGGTACATATGTTATTTTTCATCTCAAAATATTTTTATTCTGTTGATTCTGTCTCTGTGGCACCAGACTAGATGTAGCTGGTCTTCCAGTTGTAGCTGTGTACCAGTGTCATTGAGAGCCCTTGCACATCAGCAGCACCTGGAGAAAAGGGGTGCCCTGGAAGTGCACATCTGTAGTAGCACAGCTCTGCAGGTGTTGCAGCATGATCTTGTTGTAGAACCCAGGCCCAAGGTGGATTGGAGCTGGGGTGAAACTCCAGAGCTGGTGCCGATGTTGGCAGCCATGTCAGGGGCAGTCTGGAGCATTGCTTCTAGTGGTAAGCACAAACACTCTGTAAGTCAGTGTTTTGGGAATGGCATTTATTGTCCTCTGCAGCTGAACAAGTACAAACTTATCTTTATTCTCCTCATCTGTACCTGGAATGTCTTCAGTTACCGAGGAAACTATGGAGGAGATGAGAATAGTTGTGAACTACACTTCTGAGCTGACATCCTTCACAAAGTAGCTTTTCTAACTGGCAGACGTTATCCTTTCTCATTTATTACTACTTAAGAGGCTTTCGTGACAGAATCTGGTTTTTATCTGATTTTTTGACAGATATCTTCTGTGCAGGAAACAAGCAACAATCTGTGCTGGGATGAACCTTAAGCTGGTTGTAAACACTTTTAAATACTCTGGACTTGAATAAATCTGAACTTTCATATACAGCCGTGCTTTCATCGTATATCAGAAAACATAATAGAGAAGACAATTTTGTTTTCTGTCTGTATAATGTGTGATAAATAATGATTCCCTTTTTCAAAGTGTTTCAAAATTCAGTGAGGTGAAGAACCAATCATTTAATTCCTTCTTGTTTCATCCAGCTTGTTTTAGGTAATACATTTTTCTTTTTTCTGCCTTTAATACAAAACAGAGAGCATCTCATAGAAAATTCAGGGATTTTTAGAATTATCTCATTTTGGAATGATATATGTAATGCATAGAGGATCAGTGAAAGTAAAACAGTGGGTATAGAGCTCTGCCACAGCCTTCTGCAAAGGTGAATGTAGTATCTTAAGCTGACTTGGAAGGATGCTACTAGTTAGATGTGCTAACTCAATCGTGAATGAAGCGGCTGTGCCTTTGTTAGTTCTGATTGATCTCTTCCTTTAGACCACTTCAGCAGCCCCTTTCACCCTTTTGGTGAGATTTTTCTCAAATCTCTTGCTGAAGGTAGAGTCATTGATCAGACTTGCTGTGTGTGCTAATTAGTTTTGACAAGTGTTTGGATCTGAAGTGTTTTCTGGCAGGTCAGCTGCCTATTATGCAGTTTCCCAAACTTTGTACCAAGCACCTTGTCAGTGTGCCGCGGTCTTGGGGGAGGGGGGGGGGGGGGGGGGAAGGCAGTGTGTGTGTCAGCTTTCTGTAAGGGTAAAAGGATTTTATGTGATTTTTGTGTAAGCTCCAAGTACACTTGTATGTTTATGGGATCCAAGTCAAAGCTGTTGAATTCCAGCTCAGGCTGTTTCATTAAGGTTGGAAAGACCACTACGATCATAGAGTCCTACCATCAACCCACACATGTGACTGCTGTAGACCATGTCCCTCTGCATGACATCTCTCCTTTTCATGAACTCCTTCAGGGATGGTGACTCCACCACTTCCCTGGTCAATGCCTGTTCCAGTACCTCACTGCCTCTGAGAAGAATTTTTTCCTATATATCCAAGTTCAACCCCCCAGGCACAACTTGAGGCTATTACCTCTCATCCTATCTTTGCTACCTGGGAGAAGAAGCTGACCATCACCTCATCACACCCTCCTTTCAGGCAGTTGTAGAGTGCAGTAAGGTCTCCCCTGAGCCTCCTCTTTTCCACTCTGAACAATCCCGGTTCTCTCAGCTGCTCCCCATTAGACTTGTGCTCCAGACCCCCACAGCTTTGTTGCCCACCTCTGGACACAATCCAGGGCCTCAGTGTCTTTCTTGTAGTGAGGGCCCAAATTTGAACGTAGTACTTGAGGAGCAACCCCACGAGAGCAGAGTACAGGGGGCTGCAGTGGGCTCCGTGAAGGAGATGAGGGCTGCGAGTTATGGGGAGCAGTTTTAAGGACTACCTAAGCTTAAGTCTTTGAAGCTATTGAATGAGCAGATTTCCTGGCTGTTAATGGGGAGTTTTCAGGCCTTTTCTCAGTGCATTAGCCAATGGCTTTTGACACTCTATAGGAAAGATTTTTGTGCCATAAATGTGGCTTTGATAGAAGAAAAGGGTAGTTATGTTGTTCCATTCAGGTAATCATCTGAATGGGGACTGATCTGCTCTTTTCTGTGTGCACTTTCCAGATAGCAAGGTGCTGGTCTGTATTTGTGTATACAGCTGTAGTTCTGTATTTAGTGTAAATGTGTAAACCTTTCACCTTCAAAAATTGTATGTAACACTTATTCCTTTATACTTAATTGAATGTCATGTATGTACCTGGCTAATTTAAATTTATTAAAAACCTGGTTTGGGAAGACCCGTAAACCAGAAATGTGGAACAACCAAGCTACCATTGCTCTGACTTTGTGACACCATCTCCTTCCTCCTCTCCCAAGTGAAAATGCCACATAAGTGTTCTGAGTGTTACAGTCTTGTCACGCGGCTTATTTTCATATTCATATTGTAACCCATAAACTTGTGTTTTGCTGATTTCATCCTTCCATCTCACATGTGCAGTAAGACCACATAGTCGCTATGTCCAGCTTCAGTAGAACATTTTCTTCTTCTCTTAACTTGAATGCTACAGTTTAATTCATAGAATAATAGAATCATTTTTAATTTCATGTTCTCTCTTTCCTCATTGGTAGTAAATTAAATCTTTGCTGTTGAATGTCATTTTGATGTTTATCAGTATAATAAAACCTCTCATTCATCCATGCCCTTTCTTTGAAGTTCTGATAGGTACTTAGGGGAGCACGTAATATTTCTTGCATGGCTTCCTAGCATATACGAAAGTTCCTGTCCATGTTTTGTGGTGAATCACGTGGTCATTCTGCTGGTTGCGTGGTTTCGGGTTCAGACCTACTTGGCATTCATCTGATAAGCTGTTCAAAGCTAAGATGTTTGTAGCAAAAATTCACTTTCAACTGGGAAAACAAAGGACACTGTCAGTAGAAGCTGGGGGATCTAAGAATGGAGTGCAAGCCCTGCCAAAATGGACCTGGGGGTACTGGTGAGTGGGAGCTGCCTGGAGAGGTGGTGGGTGCCCCATCCCTGGAGGCAGTCAGGGTTAGGCTGGATGGGGCTTGGAGCACCTAATGCTGCTGTAGGTGTCCCTGTTCACTGCAGGAGCTTGGACTGGATGGTCTATAAGGATCTCCTCCAACTCGAAGGATTCTGTGGTAATGCATTCAGAGGATTTTGGATTGATGCTGCTGAGACTGAGTCACTTCAGCAGTACTATGACAGCTGTACTTAAGACTTTTTTCTGTTTCTGCTGATATTAACAGAGTTCTCAAAGGTAGAATTAAACAATTTTTTTTAAATCCTGTGTTTTATCGGCCTCTTTATCTTTAGTTATCAGGATTTTCATATTCTTCAGGGAATAAGAACCATAAACAATTAACGGGTTCATTAATTTTCTACAGAATAGATGCTACATTTACAGTTCCCTTTGGTAGTTTTAAGACAGTAGAAGCTGTTTCCCTCAGATGTTTAACTGCTGACAAATTTTACATTTCCTTATTTTTAAGGAGGTGTTCTGAAGTTGTAACTCATTAATTTCAAGTTTCTGCTTTTTTTTTTTTTTTTTTTTTTTGTAACTATAAATTTGGAATAACAGCCATTGATTTTTAAAGCTTTAGTATTTCTGCTATTTCTATTACTCACTTTTTAACTCATCTTATGGTCAGCATTGAGGATATCCTATAGTGCAGTATCAGTACATTTGTACAAAGTGCATAATATGATATGAATTAGCAGTAGAATTGATGTTTATTTAAGGTAACGGGTCTCCTTTTCTTCCAGGTGTAGGGTATCTTCTCTAGCTTGCTTGACATATGTATGCTTGAAGTATACTTTCCAGCAAATGGCAAAAATACCAGGCATTGCAGTGCTACAGCTTTGCAAAGCGCTTGCATTCAGTAGGCATCTCTTCCTACTCTGCTGTTTTTTCTTGTTCTTTTCACATTGATTATTTCTTTTGGTTCCATTGTACTTACCAGTTCACAGTGACTTTTTTGTTTATAGTTGGGGAAAGTATTGCTGTACTTTAGAGGCATCTGTTATGTTAATGTTGTCCCTATAAGACAGTGACATTTTCATACAACTTTGTGTAATTTATGTTTGGCTGCAATAAACAGTACAATCTATACAGGCACAGAATGGATTGGGTTGGAAGAGAGTTTACAGCCCAGCCAGCCCCAACCTGGTGCCGTGGGCAGGGACATCACCCACCAGCTGAGGCTGCCCCATCCAGCGTGGCTTTGAGCACCTCCAGGGATGGGGCACCCACAGCTCTGGTTGTAATAGTTGGAATATAACTGTGCAAATACACCATCCTTTTGAAGTGCACTGTGCCATGGAAGATCTTCTTGAACTTATTTGAAGTCTTAACTGCAGGCAACTGCGAGAGTGGTCAGATTTTCCCAACAGGATCATTCTGTTAGAAAAATTGTAGTTAAATTCTGGTTCAAGTCTTTCTGTGTCCTTAAAATGCGAGCTGCTAAATAGTGCTGTTGCTTAGCTGGGGTATGTGTACAGTTATTTATTTCTTTCCTACCTTGTCACATATATGAATACACTGAATATCTTCAAAGAAGGTGATTGTCCCTGTGCAAAACCACAGAGAGGCTCTCTGGGCTGAGTCATGATAAAAGCAGGCTATGGGTGAAGCATTTCTAGAAGTTGTGTAAAATAAACTCTGTCGCTTTGACCTTTCCTTTGATTTCATAATGCTTTTTAAAAATTCTTATTCCCCCTTTTAAAAAAAGTATTCCCCTAGTTCTTAGGAGTTTTAAGGAATTAGAGTAAGCCAAAGTAGCTGGGCTCAGTCAAACCTGGATTTTCCTGCTTTTGTTAATGGAGTAGCTGATACTAGTGGTGTAGTGGAGCACCATAGCAGGTTTCCAGTCTTAACTGTAGAACAGATGTTGGAGGATTAAGAATTGGTTTATTGCTTTGTGACTCATTTCATCATCTAGTGAATTTAAGCTTTAAGTATTTTGTTATTTTTTTTTTCAAGTTCTGGCGGGGAGCGTAGTGCAGTGCTTAAAATACACTTTACTCCTAAATATTACCTTTTTTAAAAGAACTAAAAAAAATGAAGAACCAGCATTTGAATAGTGGAGATATGGGCAGAGCCTCCTTGCTCCCAGTAGCAGAGTGCATCATCCTGGCAGCTGGGAGGAGGGAAAGAGTGAGGGCAAAAGGCTGCAGGGTGGGGTAGGACTGTGCACAGCACCTCAGAGCTCAGGTCTGGAGCTGTTCTTCCTCACGGAAGGTCTTATTTTTCCAAACTTCTCATTATGCGAGTTCTTGTGAGTAGAAAAATTATATGTTGTTAAACCCCACCCCCTGCCCACACACACAATTGTAGTGATAATTGTAGAGCACTCGGTGTGGACAAATGAACATGTTTTTTTCCAGTTTTGTTCTAGGAAGCAGATGAAGTATTTTTATTTTTTTTTCTAAGAATTCCCAGAGAAAGTACCATCTGGTATGGAAAATTTTAATCTAGACTTAATTTGGCAAAAAATTAATCAGTTAAAAATAGTGTTTTACAATCCCAAGTATGAGGCAGTAGTCAGTGCCGCCAGAAGTGCTTGTAACACCATTTGTATGGCAGCATTTTTCTCTGTGCAGAGTTCTTCAAATGCCATGAAATCAAAGCAGGCAGGGTCAGTGGGAGGGACCTTCAGTCTGAGCGGTCGTGTTCCATGTCCTGTCCCATATACCTTGAAAACTGGATGTAAAAGTGAATAAAACAATAATAACCTTTTATCCAATCCATTTTGCTTCATATTTATATCCAATAGTTGCTGCAAGCCATTGCCATCTAAGGGAGATAGAAAAGGCAGAGGGAAACTTTCCAGCTCAAAACCATTGCAGCTTTCATCAGCAGCATAGGAAAACCCTGTGCTGGAGCACTGAGGTGGTGCTCAGCAGCTGCCTGGAGTGCTCTGTGAACCCCCTGTCCACCATAAGTGTCTCGTTTGAATTAGAGTCTGCTAATGCTTTTCATTCCTATAACAGTGTCGTCATTATACACACGCGATTTAATTATGTGCTTAATTATGAAAGTTTCTTATTTTCAGGCTTCACACTACTGCTTTCCCCATCAGGTGAAAAGTAGAGAATTGCTCCATTTTTGGATGTTTTTAATGGTGTATGAATGAGTTTGTGCACAGCAGGGCAGAAAGTTTAATATTTTTATCATATAGAAGCATTTTAATGCCTTCTGTCTTTGTCCTGCTTTCTCTTTTTTCCTGTGTCAGCACTTGTATGCCCCCCCCACTTTTATCACTCTGATTCAGTGTAATTGCCCTCTTACTGAAATCTGTTCTCGCTCACTCACTGTTTCATTCCATTCTTCCTCCCCATTAATCGTGTTCATGTTTTGTCCATTAATCTCCAACTTTCTCCTCTTTTCTGTTTAGAAAGGTTGTTATGAACAGTGGGTTGTCTTTGAGCCCTGTGAAAAATCTCTTGGATGGACATGGTGGTAAAGAGCTCTCATTGAATTTCTAGTGCCATTTTTAAAATAAAAATTCTTTTCTTCTTTCACAGGAAGGATGATAAAGATTACGCTTTAAAGCAAATAGAAGGTACTGGAATTTCTATGTCTGCATGCAGAGAAATTGCAGTAAGTAACAGTTCTTTCTACTAGCAAACAGACTTACTAGAAGTATTAATTGAGTGCATGTTTTAGTTGCTGAATCATGTTGTTTTACTATGGGCCCTATATTTTTATCATGGAGGTATAAAATAAATACAAATGTCATGGAAATGTGTGCACCTGTTTCACTTACTGTCAGTGTATGACTGTTTTTCAATTAAAGTTTACTGCCTGCCTCAGGGCAGATTAAAAGCAGAGTTTAAAGGCATGATTGGAGTCTGTGGTTTAAATGACTTATTTGATCTGACTCCTGCGTTACTACTTCAGTTATTTCTTAAAGAGATACTAATTTTCACTGGCTCAGAACAATTAAAACGTGCTAGCTTCTGTTTAAATGAAGATTTCAAACTGAATAGACCTTGTTATTGCCATATACCCACATATATTATTCTTATATTTTCCTAGATTATTCAGGTTATTTTCTGTGTTGTTAGAAGAACATGAATAACATGTTATAGTTTCTGTGCAAGCTTGTCACAAAAAATAATTGAAACTAGATGAGTAAATGCAGTATTTAGAAGTTTCTAGTTAATTATCCATGTTTTTCTACTGGGATGGTTTTGGATTTATTGAAGTGTTTCAACTGAAGTTGATTAATGAAAGGAAATGCCCATAAGCTGTGTGTGTGTGAGGAAGGCAGCTGCTTATTTTCTGTCCATACTCTTGAAGGGTCTGGAACCTGTAGGTTTACCTTACTTTTGTTTTGCTTCAGCTGGGCACCAGGATCGAAGTTGAATCCATGGTTTCAAACAAATTAGTTTTTGAGCTGAACAAAATGAAAAAGAAAATGAGCTGTAGAAGTATTGTTCAAGAGAAGGTATTTTAACCAGTGTTTGGAAGCTAACCCTTTCTGTCACATCCACGTGAAACTGAACAAGCTGAAAATAGGATCTTAAATTCTGAATATTCCAACAGTTAGGCAGAAAATATTCCAATTATTGCTACTTCATCAGAGTGAATGCTTTTGCAAAATGTCAGCTATCATTTCAAGTGATTTGGGAAAACATTTTGTTTGAATTTTTCAAGTGATTTCCCTGAAGATATTAAAGGAGTTTGTTCTACTCAAACTTGGCAGGAAAGCTTGGCTATTTCACTGGAGAAGTGTCTTTCTTTTGGCAGTGGAATGATGCTTATGCAATTTGTATCTGTTACAGGAGAATTGCTAACTTGGCTGACAGTCAGGAGGGATTTGGCCTCTTTGCATGACTTGAGGGCTGCTGTTGAGCATCAGGGTCTCCTGTAGTGACAAAACATGAGCATGAAAGAGGGAGTCTTCCTCCTTGCTCTGAGCTGCTGTACCTGCAGCACTTGCCTTTGGAAGAAAACAGCAGTGTGGTGCGACACTGTCATGGGAGAGGGTTAAAGAAAAAGGAAGAATGCTCTGAAGGCACCAAAATCACAGTAGAAGTGGGCATCGAGACCAAAGGGTGGAGTGGAGCCCACAAGCGATTGTGGAGATAGGAAATTGGAGTAACATGAAGCAGTATTTCTTGAGCACTTGTTGGCTCTACTTCATTTTCCATCTGGGTTTCGGTGTGCCAATGTCATTGAATTTTCCTGCAGTTGATTTAATAATTCATTGTGGAGTTTAGTGTTTCGTTTATGTATCTATTTTTCCATACTGTTCTTGTGAAATTGTTTTGGGGAGTTAAGAGAATTACCTCCCTACCCCCTCCAAATTCTTAATTAAAATTCAAGTTTGAATGGCAGACTAGCAATGCATTCTAGGCTGTTCAAATGAATGCTTTTTACAAGCACGGCGGTATTAAGAGGAAGTTAGACACAACTTGTTTTGTGTGGGAAATGCATCCATTCCATTATCTCTGAAGGCTGAAGCTTTTGTATGTTAGTCATATCAGAATCACTTAAGCAATCACTATAATGTATATCAAACTGTAAACTCTTTTTTTTTTTTTTTTTTTTTTTTTTTTTTTTTTTTTTTTTTTTTAGAACTGTACAGTGAACTTTGTCTTTCTTACAATGACTAACTAGTTCAGGACTCAAGTAACCTATATGCATAAAAATGCCCATAGCCTATTTTTCTGAGTCATGTATTTGAGGCAGATGTCCAAGCTGATGTCTGACAGTGTTGAATCATCTGAATATAAAATAGTTAATATAGTTAACAGCAAGAGCTGTGGCCAGGACAGGGACCAGAGCTGAAGTGGCTGCCTTAGTGGTTATGGGATGAGCTCAACCCTGTGTGCATGTCTGATGGACTCTTGCACTTCAGTACTTCCTGAAGCTTGAGAAATTCAGCATAATGTTCTAGCTAATCTCTTGTCCTTTTGAAATAAGAAGGTTTTTTGTTGCTTTTACTTTCATCAATTAGGAGGTAGAATTTAGGGTTTTTGCTAATGATGCTAATTGACTGAGTATAATATCAAGATAGTTGCAGTTGGAAATATCTTAAGTTCATCTTCACGCAGGGTCAAGTTTGTTGGCTTCCTGTTGTGTGAAGAAGCCGAATTGAACCCTCTTTCAGTCATAGCATAGCTCAGTATAACACAGGTGAAGTGGTAGGAACCTACAGGGTGGCTTGGGTGTAATGTAGACTCGCAATCTAATGTTCGCATGTCTGAGTGTAGACAAAGGAGACGTTGACTTCTGTCCACAGGGAAGGAGGCTCAGGGCCCAGTACAGCCCTCTTGCTGCCCTTACCTGAACAGAATGCCTCTGCAGTCATCCTGCCCAGCTCTGCAGCTGCCATTATCCTGGCTTTCTGCTCCTGTGCCAGAAGGTGGTGGGGCAGTAGAGATGGGTGAAACAGCAGGCCTGTGCCTGGCTTCCTGGGGAGGGAACCTGCATCTGCCTTGTTGTGGTCTTGGCTTGCAGTGGAGGAGCCAGGTTCCTCAGTTCATGGGTGGCTGTCATGTTCCTTCCATGTTAGCAGTGAAAGCAGACTCCCACAAAAGCAAATACAGAAATGGTTTAGGTGAGCGCAGTGCTTGTTTTAGAAGACAAGTAGTGATTTTCTTGGCAACCCCGAACATCTCAATAACTTCTAATAGTTTGAATGTGCTTGGACATGAGAAATGCTGGCAAATATTGACTTGTATGTGTGATCGTGGAAGACTCAGTTATTTTGGATATCACAAAAGTAAATCAGCAATGTCCTTTTTTTCTTTTTTTTTTTTTTCTTTCTTTTTTTCTTTTTTTTTTTTTTTTTTTTGGCATTTTGTGTTGCCAGGACATTCATTTACCTTCCCTAAGCTGCCCATGGGTATGGAGTGAGTTTTTCTGCATCTGAAGAAGGAGACAGAGGAACTTCAGCATGAGCCCAAGACTTGCTAATAGGGATATTGTTTCTCTTGCTGTGTCTTGAACAGCGTTTATGAAAACAAGGGCCAGCCCAGAGAGGACAGACATGGGGTTATGGCACTGAAGTCAAACAAGATATCATCTTCATCAGCTGCAGATTTGTATTTCTTTGAATATGAACCAGGTTTCCCCTTGCTAGTCTAAGGGAAACATTTCTGACTGTGAAAGCAGTCTTGAATCATCATGTTAAACGCGTGTTAGAAGGACAGTCACTTGTTGAGAGCCAAGTGAACAATTTTTGTCTACTTTCTTTGTTTTCTGAGGGCTGAACTAGGATATAGAAGGAGGTATCAGAGTCCCTAGGCCAAGAAGCAACATCTTGCTGGCTGCAAACTGTGTTTCTTGCAGTCTGTTTTTTCTTCATTGATCTCTGTCAGCTGCTGGACACGAGGCAAGTCATTTGGTATGAAAGGCACATGCCATTTGTGCTGGAGAGGCCTGGTTCACGGAGAGTGAGGTTGCTGGAAATGCTGCTTACAGTCCACATGATGCATGAGCTCTTCTGTCCTGCAGACAGCGTCTGCATTTATTGCTCTGTTATCTCTGTCCTGGAGCATTTCAGCCTTTCCAAGACAGTGATTCAGGGATCATCTGTCATTACTGCAGCAATCATTTCCTCATTCTGATGGTTTTGCTGATGTGCATTAGCCGTCCTGTTCACTGAGACGCTCGTGGCTGTCTTGCTTTGACCAAAAGCATCAGCTTTTAAAGCAGGCTGTAAGAATATGTGGTTAACAGCTATTCAGCATAAAAGGCAAGGATAAAAAACCAGCAGGAATGATAAAACTGAGAACACAGATGCATGAATCATAAACAGCCTAAATCAATGGCAGTAACAAAAGCCAGAACTCTTAAAGCACTGATTATGATGGGCCACAGAAGGAACCTCTCAGGCTTATCCTTGAATGGATTCAATGAAGGCTTAGTAACTGATGAGAGGGAAAGTAGCTTGCTACAGATGTTATAGGAGAATGAAGAGGTGTTATTGAGTGTTTGGGAGGGATGCTGAGGCTGTGTAGAACTTAATGTGGGATGGTCAGGGGAAGGATGAAGGCAGGAAGGGTCAAGATCAAGGTGGGCTTGGGAGAAATAAGCACGTGGAAATGGGGAGAGTATAAGCATCTGTTTCTGTGTGAGCAGATGGGCAATGGCTCCTTGCTCCTTTGTGGCTATGCTGCTCAGGGAGGGTGGTGAAGCTTTGCGTTTAAGTGTGTTCCTGCAAAGGAGATGCTGTTCTGTTGCCTGTGTTATCTGACTGGCCATGTCTGTACTCCATGTGTTTACGTGCATGAGTCTGTATGTGTGTGCGTTTTGGAAATACACCCTCTGCTACTTGAACACCTTGCCTCTGACTGAATTTGGAAGAGGGGAAGTAGCAGCTTGGCATGTAACAGATCAGGAGGAATGCTATGGATTTAATAATCCACAGTATTGGCTATTCCTGGCATGAACAAAGGAAAACTGTTTATGTTGCTTGGCTACACAGACAGGGGACCCTTTTGCTTCGTCACTGCAAAGGTTTCTCATCTCTGTGTTGTGTTCTGGACCAGCTTTGATGATAGATTCTCTTTGTGTTCTTTAAGATGGATTGTGTTTGCGTTTGATGTGAAGAGGTTGAGTTTTTAAAGCTGGTGGGTTTTGTTACATGGAGAACAAGGAGCAGGATGGGCTTAAATTGGAACAAAAGAAGGTGAAGTGAAAGGTATTGATTACATTCTGGAGCCCTGATGTTGTGTTTCTATTTTATCCAAGAATTGTGTGGGTATGAAGAGTTGGGTGCTGATACAAGTGTCATCAGACCATAGGAGATATGGTTAGATTTTGGTCTGGGGCATGTAATTATGCACTGCCATGAAATATCCTGTTTGGCATAAATTGGAGCTAGCACTGTGAATTCATACTTTATGAACAAAAAGTTCTTCTGGCTGTAAGGACTGGAATAATGCATTCTTGACCCTTCCTACTAAGAAGCTGACACCTACCTTTGATCTTTGGTGCTGCAGTGGATCTGGCAGAGGTGGAGTTCATTTTCCTTGTAGCAGCCTGTGTGGTGGTGTGTTTTAGATGTGTGACTAAAATAGTGTTGATAATACACCTGTGTGTTGACTTTTTCTTACTTTGCCCCCACACTGAGAAGGCTGAGAGTGGGCAAGAAGCTGGGAGGGGTCACAGCAGGGACAGCTGAGCCAGGTTGGCTATAGGGATAGTCTGTGCCTTATAACATAATTCTCAGCATCAAAAACTGAGGGGAAATGGGTTTGGGGGGAAGTTGCCATTGCTGGGAGACAGTCTGCATCAGCCTGCTCATGGGAGGTGTCGACTTAGTGCTTTTAAATTACTTTATTTTCCCCATTCCTTCACTTGCTAAACTGTCTTTATCTTGACCCAAAAGTATTCTTACGTGTGCTTTTCCTCTTTTGTCTTGGAGGCTTAGCTGCTGACTAGGGTCAACCCACCACCAATGACCCCCCACCTGTAACAGGCAAAAAACAGATAAGCAAATAAGCACTTCTGTGGTGTTCTTCCACACCCTACCTCAATCATTTTGCTATGTAGGAATCATTTATGGAACTCCACACTTGTTCTTTGAGATCCTGCCTTAAGATTCCTCTATATATAATGCTTTTAAACATCTTAAGAAGTTTAGCATACTGTAACTGTACAGCTCTCCTACACACAAAATATTGGCAGGAAGATTCAACCTCTGCTGCCGCACTACCAGCATCCACCTCTGATGTTATGATCCAACAGCATAAAATAAGAGGCACTGCTTTTGGGGCAGTCCTCCTACCTTCTTAGCAGTAGCTGAAGTGTTAACATATGAGACTGAAGTATCGGTGGAAAGGAACTAGTTCTCTACTTCCTTCTATTATCTAATAAATCAAAATTCTCCCATTATATTCAGTTTCAGACATAAAACACTAATTTTGACTTTTATACTCAGGGACTAGTTTGGATTGTCCTTGTCTTTAAGAAAAAAAGAGCTAGCCCCTGCTTCTATTTAAAATGTCATAATTTCAAGCAGACTTAACTGTTCCATTCACATCTGTGAGCTGGCAAAGAGTTCTTCCAACCTCGTGTACCCATGCTTGAGAATAGTTTCTTAGATACTTGTGAGAAGTTTCGTTCCTTTCGGCAGTTGTGTGAGCACAGTAATGTGTAACACGAGTGGTAAGGCTCAGGCTCATTCTCTCTGCATTCAGTTCTTGTGCTCTCTGTTATGTTTTCCTTTTCGGAATGATTAAGCTTGCCATTCTAAAGGCAGCTGAGCTGATTTGATGGCCCACTGCTGCTGAAAGTCCTTGCTCCAAGCTGTGTTCTGTCCCTTTGCTGCTGCTGCGTGTGCTGTTAGTGCCATGAGTCATTGCAGCTCCGTAACTCAGCAGAAAATTACCACCTTTGTGTGTCTGGGTTAGTTTTCTTCTGAACTGGTGAACTGTTTGATGGATGGCTTCTGAGAGTGCCATAGCTGGCATACACTGTGGGAGGGAGCTGGGCCACCTTCTTTTGGAGGAGCTGACCTTTTACATCAGCTGACTCCATCCCGTGAACCGCAGCCTCATTTAGCTGACTGCATTGACAGGAGCTCCATGAGTCATGAGCTTTGGTCTGGAATGACTGCAACCTTAAATGCAGGGTTTCCAAGATAATTTGGAATCAGGGGAAAATTGGATACCTCATATGGCTGTATCAAAGATTAGAGCCTATGGGAAAGGGCAGCTGCCACAGCTGGCTGTTCAGGGAGCATTGTGATCCTGGATAATAGTGAGATTTACTGAGATTTAAAGGAAATGAATAGGAAGTGTTTGCTCTAAGGGGGTTATGGATTATGTGTTCAGCTTTGGTTTCTCACTAGCGACCGATTCTGCCATTTAAAAGAAAAGAAAAAAGGGAAAAAAAAAAAGTGCTCTGTTCTTACAGCTTTTATTTTTTTGTTGTTCGTATTGTAGAAGACGTAGCAAATACTATTATTACTATTCACTTTTCTAACCCTTCCACAGCTTTGGATGTGTGGGTAAAACTGTTATGGACTTCTGTTTATTTTGCAGTTGCTGCGGGAGCTCAAGCATCCAAATGTCATTTCTCTGCAAAAGGTGTTTCTTTCTCATGCTGACAGGAAAGTGTGGCTTCTCTTTGACTACGCTGAGCATGACCTCTGGGTAAGGTGAATGACTTGTAGATAACAGTAGATAACATAGAGTTTTATTTGGAGAAAAACGTCAGGGGCAGGGAAGAGGGGTGGGTTTAAAAACAGTATAGCCTTTTACTCCCAATGTTTGTTGGAAACTTTTTCAGTTCTAATGGAAAAGCATTGGAAAATGCTGGGCAAGCACTCATTACAGTTAGCCTGTGAGCTCTTTAAGAAGATAGAAATCTGCATTCAGTCCTCAGTAGCTAAAAATCTAGTTAAATGCAGATACAATCCCTTGCAACAGTCAAAATGATGTGAGTGCAAAAATGAAATTGATTGTACAAGCATATTGCCTTGAAAAATAATAAACATTGAGCAAATAGAGTAATGTGGAGTTTTACCTGCCCTGCATGTCATCTGTGATTAAAAGATGTCAAAGTAAGAGCAGTGCACAGAATGGGGACATCATTCATATGTTTCAGTACAAAAGGCTTTCTACTCAATCGTCTCCTGGAATTTCATGTATGTGGTGAGCACAACTAGTGCAGCAGTTCACTGTGATGGGACTGGGGAAAGGACACAGGGTACTAGAGGAGGAGCAGCCCTGGGGGCTGAGCAGTCAGGTACCCAAGGGACACTGGAACATGGAACTTGAGGAACGCAAGGGGAAGAGAGAACCTTCCTTACAACAGGAAGAACATGTGGCAGCCATTTGAAGCTGAGCTTGGTCGGATGTGGTAGGCAAGTCTGTTCTGATTATCACACAAGTGTAAATCATCACAGAAAGTGTTTGTTCTAGAAATTACCCCTCTCTCAAAAGGACAGAAGCACAGTAACAGTTACCAATACTGACACACATTATACTATGGCATAAGGCCATTAATGTTAGTGGCACCTGGGATTTGAGTGTTAGGACAACATAGGTTTTTGGGCTCTTTCATGTTGTTAGACATCATTGCCTACGTATGTAGGCAATTGTTAAAGGCTTTTCTACGTGTAGTCTGGTGACTGATGTTAAGATAAACAAACTTATTGCTTTGCTCAGTCAGCTTCTCTTTTGTATGATGTTTTTTAAGAGTATGGATTAAGCTCAGCTTAATTCCTTGTTTAATTAGTTAGTTAGAAACTCCTCATATAGTTTCAAAGAACACTTTGTTTCTGGCATTAATTTTTGAATGTTAGTGTAGTAACCGTAAAGAGAAAATGTAAAGTAAAATGATACTGGAGTTAAGTAATTTAATTTTAATTCTGTGCTGTGATATACAAAGATATCAGCCTCAAATAAAAATATTCTCCAGAAACTCCAGACCTACAAAAGATCAATGCAAGGCAATTTGCATTAATGATTTCATTTTTGAGAGAGATTGTGTTAATCTTACTTAATATAGTACTCATTTCTTAGTACATATGGGTACATGTTTTTAATTTGGGAAATGAATGATGAAAGCCTTCAAAGAAGTGTCATCTATGTAAGGAATTGCTGGAAATACTTTTGTGTAATGCTGCAGTTTAAAAAAAAAAATTACATTATTTTAAATCTTGATTTCTCTCCTTTACAGCATATAATCAAGTTTCACAGGGCTTCTAAAGCAAACAAGAAACCAGTTCAGTTACCTCGGGGAATGGTGAAGTCACTGTTATATCAGATCCTAGATGGTATTCACTACCTGCATGCTAACTGGGTGTTGCACAGGGATTTGGTAAGTTGATCTGCAGTGGGTTTATCACTGGGATGACTGAGGGCAAGGATTTATTTTTATTTTTTGTAAATCCTGGGGAAAAAAAAAGCTTCTGTGCTAAGGGCAAATAGCCCTTAATTAAAAATAAAATAAAATGAATGTTTTTATACAGCAGTCAGCCAGCCCTGTGTGCAAATTTTCTAAGCCTGCTATGCTGCAATAAGCTTATGGAAGTGAACTGTATCAGATGGCTGGTTTACTTTTTTGATTTTCTAAATAAACTATTTTTGAGTGTTCATTTAAATAACAGGCATGTTAAAATACAGAATATGCCTCTGGTAGTATGACTGCAGGCCTGAGAAATAATTAATACTGCATGTGTGTATAGGTGTGGGAGAAGATGATTGGCTACAAAAGCTGCTGAAATGAAAATTAAACAAAAAACCTACCTTCCTAACACTGTCAGTTTTACGTAAATTAATGACATTTAAGAGTTTCCTTCTTCTTAGAGTATTTATATCAGAAATACAGCCATACCAACTTCTGAAGACTTATGTTTATCCTAACTGCAATGTAAGGAAAGCATTTGAACCTGAACTAGTATTTCTTAATCAACAGATTCTATTCAATGTTTTAAATGAGTAAATCTTTCCAATTCTTAAGTATTTGCCTCTAAAATACCCCCATACTTTTGTTTTGTTATATGACAGTGTTTTCCTGACCCAGTTGTCCATACCTCTTACTCGGTGATTATTGATACTGTATGTAATAATTCTAGTTACTGAAATTTCACTAATATGTTAGAGCATAATGAGTTTCACCTTTCATTTCCATGAGTACATATTACCAGTGCTACATTATGCGTGGTGCAATAAATCTGCCTTCCATATTGTTCCTCCGGAGTTGCTAGAATATCACCTTTTGTCTTTGAAATAGCTTTAATAGTGTTCCTTGAAGTATGGTCAATGACTAGTTATTTGTCTTCTGTTTTCATGCCTAGTACACTTATTCTGTAGTGTGCTAGTCTCTTTAAACTGATCGTAAAACATCTGTACTTGAAAAATAATGTTTTCAGGACTGAAGAACAAGGAGGCTTTGTTTTCTTACAACAGTTGCATCGATATTGCTTCTAATTTGATGCTGTTATAAGAAATCGAACAAAAGGTTTGGCCCTGAGAGGGAAGAAATCTTGTGATGGTTTAGTCATGACTCCATGAAACAGTGGAGCAAAAAGTAGTATAAGAATATATAGTATGTTAATGCATAGAGATCTGGTATTAAACCAAAATGTAACGTCTTCCCCTTATTACGTGCCTGCAACAGTACTCTTTGATTTTTGAGGCATATGGAAAACAGATGACCTGTCATCAAGAATCTGAGTTTCTGGTGTTTTACTTTGTAAGGCTTCAGAAAATTTAAGAACTTAAGTATTAAAGTACTAATGTAATTGAGTGGAAAAAAATAATGCACGTTGTTAACTGGATGGCTCAGGAGATTGGCTATTTATTACAGAGCCTTTCACATCTAGGTCTGTAGCTCAAATACGGCTTGTTGGCAACAGCCAAAGCAAGTACCATCTCATCTTCTGATCTACATGAAATGAGTTGGTGGTCTCAGTCCAGCAAGCTGTTTCTTTTCCAGCAAAAAATCCACCATCACAACTGAGTGTCTTCTGGTAGTCTGAGGAGAAAGCCGAAGCTTGAGGCAGAGACTGAGAGGTCATTTCACAGTAATCTTGTCAAGCCATGTTGGTGAGAAAAAGCTGTGCAGGGGCTGCATGCACTGTCCTACTTAAGAGAGTCTGTTGGGTTCTAGATTGTTGTTTCAAAAATGTTCAGTTTGAGGTATGTGACTAGTAGAAAACTTGTGGAATGTAGAAGGCATATAATCTATGCAGCAGAAGAGACAGAATTGTATGTCAGCTACTTTCTCCTTATTTTCAGTTTCCTGGAAATACCTTGAGTAAGGGACAGGGTTCTTCCTAATTTTTTGTCTTAGCAAGACAGGGTTAACGCTTGTAAACTGAGACTTTAATAGCATGCACATTCCAGTGCAAGGCAAAATAATCCAAGTTAGTGCTTATTCTGAGATGTTTCTGTTCCATGATATCTGCAATATTAACCTTCAGGAATGTTAGACACAAATTTCACCTCCTGACAGGGTGACTGAATAGATGGTCTTTTAAGTGGTGTATTTATATCTCAACGTATCAACATACTGACAGAGAATTGACCAAGTAATGTGCGTCCTTTCATTTCACGTTTGCTATGAGTGATGTTGTTTGGGTGTGGGAGGGAGCTAAAGAATATACTACTTCACCAGAAAGATCTGTTCATTGCTATCTATCTATCTTGTAGGATATGGATGTTTTTATTTTTTGAAGGTTGAAAAATCATCCTCTTAAGTGCATTTTTGTAGTGTTTAAGATGCGTTATTGAAGTTAGCATCGGGTAGGTCAAGGTTTGATGGTTTTTTGAGATCTGATCTTTTCAACAGAAACAAAACGTAGCAGAGCAATGCTGTTGTTAGTATCCACAAAACTGACAGTGAAACTCATTGATTATTAAAACCACGTGAGCTTAGATTGTGAAATGTCTTCATAACAGGGGAACTGGAGAAGCTTAAATCATGTGAGGTTTGTGTAAAGTGAGTATATTCTGTATGAAACAGTAACTGTAGGTAGACATTTAATCTGTTCTTCTTAGTCCTGATTTTTTACGAAGCAGATATCTGCATACTTTAGCAATAACTTAACTGTCCTCACTGTTTCTTCTTTTTTACTGCTTTTATGCAAGCCAGTTCACCATTTCTATCAGCAAGATGCTGATTATCTTTGAGTCGTGCTGTGCCAAAGTCGTTAGCTTTTTCATGTCTTTGAAACATACCCATAAAACTTCTCATCAAATAAGTTTCATTCCTTTCAAAATTTCGTATTTGACTTGCATATTTAGCTTTTTTTAATTTCATGACTGCAAGCAATTGAAAACAGATTGTTTATTCATACTCTGTAGCAGGAAGGAAATAAGAACACTTCATATAATTACCACAAAGTGGATCAATTATAGTTTTAATATTTTGAATTTAGTTATCAAGTGTCCTTGAAATATGCAGCATTTTGCTGACTACTTTTCCTTGTCTTTGTTCTACTTCATTTTATCCAACTATCAGACTTCTTCCTGTACTCTATGAGCTTATTCTACACTAAAAATAAGCATAATTAGAAAACTGGCCATAGATCTGTTTTCATCAATCTATATCCTCGGTAACATAAGGAAAGAGAGGATGGTGTTTGCAGCATGCTTGGAAGATATCAAGTACTGGGCTCAAAATAGAGGACCCTTTGCATGTAACAGCAACTTTTATGCAAATGTTAAAAAATGGATCATTATTTAACGTTGTTGTGTGATAGACCTGCCCAAAGGGTTGGGTCCAGTCTTGTCTAAGAGGTGAGCTCTTCTTCTCCATTGGTTTTGTGTGGTGACAGTAAGATTAGGCTGTGATTTACTCGATTTTGCACTGAAAGTATTTAATGCTCTCACCTGGTACAGCAATGCTGAAAACAGAGGAGAGAGAGAATTTCATAGCTCTTCATTAAAGGTCTGCAACTGAGACACTGTTACAAAAGGCTTTTTTGTTGGCGAAACTTTGGCCTATGTTCCTTGTCCTGTTACTTCATGCATAATGTGTGTGGATGTACTGCTGCTTGGCAAGCCAGGTGCAGATGTGGGTTACACAGTGTTGGGTTTCTGCTTCCCATTCCTGTCCTCCTGTCTCTTGCCACAGCTCTGTCAGGCTTTGTCAGCAACATACCCTGGTTAGTCTGGAATTCTATTATGATCTATGTGTCCATATGCAAACTAATGTTACCACTTGTTGTTGCAACCTTTTTAACGTGTTCCTAGCGTGCAGCTCAGATCAACTGCTGTTTTGGGATGAGCACTGCTTGGTAATGAGCTTTCAGGTGGGTAGGCTTTAATACAGTGCTGGCTGGAACCTCGCTTCCTGAGACTTAGGCTCTTCCCAAGAATGCCTGTTGCCAGATGTAGGATCAGCAGGAATATTGAAGATATGCTTTCAACAGTAAGTGAGGAGAAGCCTCTGCCAGGGTAGTTTTTTTGTAGGCCAACATTTTAGTCACTTTCCAGGCTCTAGTTGTGAATCACTTACTTAAGTGCCTTAGGCAAACTGAAATATATGGAACTTATACCATGCCAGTTTACCATTTTCCACATTAGGGCCCTTGAATCAAACCATGTCACCCTCAATCAGTATTCAAGCCTTACTTCAGGATTGCAGGAACGCCCTTCAGTCCTGCTATAGTGCTTACAAAGCTGAGGTCATTTGCACAAAGAGCTGATAGAAGCTCTACCCCTTTCTAGAAAGTAGTTAACAGCTTTTAAAATCAGTGTGGTCTTTCACTTTCTTTGCACCTATAAGGAGGTAATAGGCATTGCTTCCTAAATGGCATTTTACTGACTTAATGGTGGTTTACTTTGAAAGGAGTGAATAAATAAATAAATCACAACTTCAGTTGTCATCTGTTGCTTTTCCCAAGGTTTTTGATTCCAGGGCATGCTTAACTAAATAGAGTGGAGGTGATCAGAATAGAAATGAAGATTTGAAGCTAGAAATAGTAGTAGTGTGTTGCTACCATGCTACCAGCCTTGTGGTCAGAAAAGTTGAAAGCATTCTTCTCACATCTTTGAATTTACCATAGAAAAGCCTATAGACACACTAAATCACTAGATATATAAAATCAACTCATTGTAAGGTGACTCTTTGGAAGGTCAGAGCAACCAGGGGAGGTTCCTGAGGTGGGAAAAAAGCAAATGTCACTCTGGTCTGAAGGACAAAAAGAAGGATCTGGGGAACTACGTGCCAGCTGCTCTCACCTTGATCCCTGGGTAGGTGATAGATCAAATCTTTTTGGAAGACATT
The DNA here is from genome assembly GCA_023055505.1 of Callipepla californica brunnescens. Classification (NCBI taxonomy): domain Eukaryota; kingdom Metazoa; phylum Chordata; class Aves; order Galliformes; family Odontophoridae; genus Callipepla; species Callipepla californica. The sequence continues at coordinate 105,680,715 of JALIRH010000001.1, read as the reverse complement.
TTAAAACATGATGAAAGACAGGATGGGAATTGGGAGTAGTCAGCATGGATTTATGAAGGTAAAATCATGCTTAACTAACCTGAAAGCCTTTTATGACAAAGTGCTTAGCCTGATGAATGAGCGAAGAGCACTGGGTGTTGTTTATCTCAACATTAGTAATGTTTTTAATGCTGCACCTTGTAATATCCTTGTGGACAAACTTAGTGAAGTACAGACTAGGTAAGCAGACATGGAAGTGAATGAAAAACTGGTTGAACTGGTGGGCTTAGAGAGTCATGATCTGCATGGTGAAGTCAAACTGGATGCCAGTCAGTAGCAGAGTCCCCAGGGGTGATGCTGGGTCAGTACTGCTTAACATAGTCATTAGTGATCTTGATAATGGGACGGAGTGCACAAATAACCAGTTTACAGAAGACTCCCAGGGGTGCCCTCCAACCTCAGACTGTGCTATACATTCATGGATATGTTTAGAGAAATTAACTTATTGCTTTCTTAAAATCTGCAATCCAGTTTGTAACAGATAATTTAAAGAGAATGGGGTGGGAGAAGGAAGGTTGGGAAAGGTGTAAGAAAATGAAAGATTAAATAGCTCATACAGGTGAAGACATAGACATTTTGTGTTGAAATAGCAGAAATTTTCTCTTTTTTTTTTTTTTTTTTTTGTTTGTTTCTTTGTTTCCCCTGAGGAAAAGAAGGTGCTCTATCACAAGAAATGTGTTTTTAGAAGTTGTGTGGCCATGGAATGAAAGATGTCTTACTACTGGATTGTCAAATTGCATGGCAAAGTAGAAATCAGTAAGTGGGAGAAGGTCCACTTTTTATTTTTATCTTTTAAGTTTTTTTAGCTAGGAATTAATTGTCTTTTCCTTTAGGGTGCTAATTAAATATGCTGAACATCAGAATGACTCATTAGTAAATTACTTTTCCAGCTGCTTGCTGCAGAAAAACAGAAATAAAAACTTGTCTTTATGTGGCTTTTACCTTTATATATTTGAGCCAGCTTTGGATGTGAAAAACTTCCATAACCGCGGTAGTTCTAGGAAGAGATGTTTGAGTTCTGAGAGAATAGAAAATGAACTGGTTCTATATAGGTAGAAGTGTTACTAATTTTTTTATTTTCAAAGCTCTCTTAGATTAATTTTCTCCCTTATTCTTAGCTAGAATATTATTCCTATTGTACTAAAGCTAGTTAATACTGAAATCAAATATTCAAGTGCTTCTCCATTGGCATGTAGGTTTCCATTGCGTCATTTATGAGTATTTATGGTCACAGAATCATAGCATTGCTCAGGGTGGAAAAGACTTTCAAGATCATCAAGTCCGACTGCAGCCAAACCGTACTACCTTAACTCTAACAACTCACTGCTAAATCATGTCCTTGAGCACCACATCCAGGTGGTTTTTAAACACATTCAGGGATGGTGACTCAACCACCTCCCTGTGGTTCTTATTCCAATATTTGTATTTTACTGATAGATTGGTTTTAAATTCATAGATCAGTGTGTAGAATTTAAAGGTTCCTTATCTTCAACCTCTGGTGTGAAACTACAAAATGGATTAAAATGTGTGAGATCAACAGTTATACATGAAAATAAGTTTTTATCCATGCAACCAGTTTTCATGAGAGATGGGAAACCACTACTAAGCATTTTTGATATTTTACCACACAGTGGTGTTAGATTCTTGTTAAGGCAAGTGCTGAATAGGTGGACTTCTGGTAGTGATTTTTCAGATTGCAATTTAAAGGCTTGTCTGTAAAAGTTCATTAGCGAGTGCAAAGGTAGGTCAGGAGTCTCACATCTTCAAGAACACTTTCTAAATCCACCTTTTTTAGACTATTGCTACTACTTGAAACTTCAGTAAACACAGTCTTTCCCGAGGCTTAAACTGCAGGCCAAGGTGGAACAAAATTATGAGAAGTAGTTTGCTGATTAAGCAAGACAGTAATGTGAGCAGAACTAGGCAGACTTCATTTTAAACTGCTATTACCTTGAGTAAGTGCACTTAAAGATTCTCAATTTGGGGTTCTGCAGGTAGTGAAGGCTTTCACATCGGCAATGTACAAGGTGTAAAAAGAGGAATGGAGAACATAAGGCTGCTTATTAACCAACAGATGGCTCAGGGATGAATGATAATTTGGAGACAAGTTACGTTGTGCTCATCTAACGGTGCAGATAATATTTGCAAGCCTGCTGTCATTTACAATTTGTTGATATTTCTTCAGTGGGAAAGAAATCTGCTGTGGTATTGTCAAACATGAAGCAGTGCACACAGCATACTTTTTCCTGATGTTTCAGTGTAGCTGCAAATGGAATTATTTTTAAACTTGGACCTCAATCCATTTAACAGGTAGTGAAGAATCTTACAACCTGTAGAGGAAGTGCAAACCTGAGGATACTGCTTTTTGTTTTCTCTCCTTCCCCCAAATCCCTTCAGTGCAGGATGGAATGTTTCAGGGCTCGTGTTTAGAACTGTTTATATCTTCACCTTGCTATGAAATCAGGGACGGCCTTTTCAGTGTCCCAAAGAATTCAGTAATGTTATATTAGTTTTAGAGAAGTTTGTCCTTGTTTAGTGGACTACTTTCAGTAATGGTACCACAGACGTACTTGTCTGGTTATTCTTTACTGATTTCTAAAATGAAAATGTGGTGGTGCTTTAGAGCTCTCTTAGAAGAAATGACAGTGTTATTACTACAGCTTCTATAGAAATAGCAGAAACAACATAAAAGGTGTTTCTTCCGCGATAACGAGCCTTTATTTTTGTCTCCCAATATTGTGTGTCTTTAGCCTAATTTCTTTAGGAGACAAAGCTGAAATGGGCGTGCTGGTTTTTGCTAGTTCCCTTTATATTTATCAAATTTCACATATATTTGCTGAAAAGATACAGTATGGAAGCTGTACCAGAGCCATTTCATTCCAGCTTGTCTTCATTCCCATGACAGTGGTTCACTGGTCATTCATACCGCACACCTCTTCTGGCTCACTTTACTTGGTCCTCAAAGCAGATAGGGGATGGGAAGGGTGCTGGAAGACTGTGGATGTGGTCTGGGAAGGCAGGATGGGGCTGAAATGTGAGCAATTAGAAATTCAGGAGAATCTAGGACTTGAACGTAGAGAATTTAGCATTGCCTTCAGGAAAACACCTCTACTTCTTAAAATGCTTCAGACTGAAATATGTAATGATGCAATAGAGAAAATGTGAACTAATTAATATATTAAGTCTGCTAAAGATTTTTTTTTTCTTTTCAGTGAAGGCTTTTAAAATTCCATGTCTTTGTTCTTTCTTGGAGTTATTGAAATCTCACAAGTGTCCTTTACCTATCCCCCAGCAGGTTAAGGACTGCAGTATCTTGATTGGTGCCTCAGACATTAAATGTGTCAGTTGTCGCCAGCTCCTGTAAATTGTTTGTGAATGCTCAGAAGGGCTCCAGCCTATTTAAAACAGTGCACAATGTATCTGTTTTTTTGGATCTCTGACAGGATGCAGTAGCCTTTAGGAGCCTGATATAATTTAGAGAAGAGTAATTAAGTAGCAAAGCAGAAAGTGGATTACATTGATGTTTCTTTGTAGCAAAAGTAAACAGCTGATGCAGAAAGTGTTGGGAAGGTGTATTCCTGTGTTTAAATGGAAGACGTTAAGGATTGTTGTGATGAATGTTTGGTTAAGAACTTACTGAATGGGGAAACATTTTTTTAAGAATATAGAGAAGTGTTTGGGGGTATTTTTTTGATCCCCATATTGATTACAAAAGCAATACATCATACGTTCCATGAAATAGTATATTGGTTCTTTTTTGTTGTTGTTATTTTGAGCATGAGGGAAGAATTGGACCATTGAAAAGCTTTAAGCAAGTATTTTCCTTGTGAAGATGTACCAGCTTCTTGTGGAAGTTACCATCACTGTTTAACAGTCCAAAAGGCTTGAGGTTTCTATTAATGGATCTCTGCTAAGCAGCTTTCACAAATAAGTGTCTAAAAATACAATGTTCCAAACTTCTTTAGTCTGATGCTCACAATTGTCTGACGGATCCCATCTCTTCATACAGGCAGAACTTGGTATTTTCAGTCATAAACTCATTTTGTAGCAGCTATTGCAGCAGTCTCATAGTCTGTTTTTACTGCTTTCATAAATGCTTTAGAAAAAGTGGTTTGCAAAGGGAACGTGCATTAAAAACTGTGCTTACTTCATTCTGCCATCCAATACAAAACATGAAAACGAGGGGAAGAGGCAACAGAGGGATGCATCTGTTTGGATGGAAAGAAAGATGGTCAGATGACTGTACTATTCTTTTCTCACTTGTAGTGCATTTTCTGAATACTTATTTCTGAGCTGTCATGTTGGATGTTTTCTATATTTGAAAGTTATTTTTAACTGAAGTGTTAGAAAATATTCTGCTTTCTGCGAATTTCAGTAACTAAAGATTTCTGATCTATTATGATCCTTAATCTATAGATGAAGATTGCAATAGCTTCAAAGAAGAGGCTTTCCAAAGGAGTGTAGTTACTATATTATTCTGTCTTGGTCTTCCACACCTTTCAGAGAGCAGGAAGACTATGTGCAGGACTAGCTTTTTTATGATGTTGTTTTGTCAAATGTATATCTTTTAAAATACTTTTGCTACATTTTTTTTTAACTTCCTAAGGGAGGTATATTAATAATTGAAGATCATCTTAAGAGTTATATAGGTAATGAATTATTTCCTTCAATATATGTATGTATATTCATATCTATATCATTTATGTGTGTATGTATTTTTGTGTCAAGATGTCTTAAAAGTAACTTCAGTGGTTTTGTCCTTTGAATAGCAGAAGTCTTGCCTGAGTTAGGTTAAGTTCTTGGGATGCAAATGAATAAACTGATGGGCAGGCTGTACTTGATTTTTCTCGTTTATAATTTTAAATGTGTTCTTTTGTTACTATCCTGGTTTTTCGTATGATAGGTTTTCAGACTGACCAGATATCTGATTATGATGCTAGGCAATGATCCTGCTTCCAGTGTATTCACAGGAAGCAGCTGTCCAGACCTACGGAGATGGTAATCACTTGTAGCAAAACGCACAGGAAATATATTTGTGCAAGTCTGTCTGTTTTAGTTCAAGTTTGTTATTGCACGTTTGGGTGATTAGTTAACCATGTTTGAGTTGTGAGTAATTTTTATTGCAAAGGAGATAGGAAAATGTTTTTCTGCCCATGATATCCACCCTTCTGTCCTTGGAGAATTTGTACAGAAAATTGTACCTTCCTGCTTGTTCTGATGTACATTTTTAGGGAATGGGACAGGTTGCTTGAGAAGCGTAATTATGTTTTTCTTTCGGGATAATTTAGATCTAATCAAAGTGATAGAAAATCCTGAGTATTAGGCTATGCGCAGATCTTAATGAATTGTATTGGCCTATGTTTTCAGTAATTGAATAACAGTAACTGAAAGAAATTGTTGAAGCATGTTGAAAAGCTTAAAAAATGACATAGTGAGGCTAGCAGCTTTCATCAGGATGAAACAGAGATGGAATATACTGATAGAACCTAGCTGAAGGATTCCCTGGCATAGACATGGCATCCATGTAGCTTCTGTCCTGTACAATTACCTTTTCTATCTTGAAAATTTTACAGTTCTTTGTTTAAATGTTAATTTTTAAACATTTACATAGTTTCATATCTCTAAAACAAACAAAAACCCCACAATACACAAAAAAAAAATCCAAAAGAAAACCCCAAAGAGCAAACCTTCTCAGCTATCTTTTTTATAAGATATATGAATTCTGTTAACAACATATTCATTACTTTTAATTGAAAAGACAGTAATGTTTAGATATAATACATTCAATTCTGTTAAGTCTTGTTTTCCATTAAACATTACATTGTTTATGGTGATCTTTTGATAATTTATCTTAAAGACCAACTCAGTTAATGTATCACTAAAATTATTTCCATTTTAAATGCCCATCTTTTAATACAGGGAAAGAAATTAACTTCAGAAAATTGCTGATGCTATCAGCTGAATACAATAATACTGTCATTTTCACTTTGCTGCAGTGCTTTTTAGTATTGCAGTATTGAGTTTTGTTCAAAATGGAAATGTAACTGAATTATTTTCTGTGACCATAAAATGCTCAGAAATCAGGTATAATTGCTAAGAATGCAATACAAGCACATCTTACATTGAGGAGAATATTTTTGGTATATGTTATGATTATTTGAAGATGAACAAGGTTGCTCAGTGAACCAGTGTAGCTTTAGAAGTGTGAAGCTTTGCAGGTCACAGACCATGACATTGGGTGTGAATTTTACCAGGCCAACTGGCAGGCTCCAGGTTATTTTTTGGTGTACAGCTTTTCTTCTCACAGGACCTTACTGTGAAGTGATAAATAACATCAGGATTTTACGTGTCTGCCTCAGTCACAGAAGTTGTTTTTCCCAGAAGGTAACAATATGATGCTGGAAAGCCCTTGTAATTGTGGAGCTGTACATTTGAATCTCTTCCTATATGGCTTAATTCTTGACAATGAAATACTAAAAAGTGATTAATTCCGAATAGAATCATTGCTGGAACCGATTACAAAGGCAAAATAATTTCGGGATAAAACCCCTGTACTTAATGTTGTTCTTAAATAAAGCTGTTGTTTCAAATGAAAATGGTTATTAACTTTTTCAGCTGTCTTGGCTCATCACACATAAAAATACGTGGCATGGTCAGTTCTGAAAACTGTCAGTGTGACAATCAGTGATGCACAATTATTAGTGGTCAGGAAAAGTCAATGCTGTTTTAGTAGCCAAACTGTGGGATTAGTCCAAGTGAGAATTAGGATTACACTTAAACCTTATTAGAAGGTGCATTAAAATGGAAGTAACAAAGAAGGTCAGGCTGCTCTTTCTTTCTGTGTCAGACTACTGCAAACATTTAATAAGTGGAAAGCAAGAAAAAGGTCACATTTACGTTATAATACCATAGGTAAATCAAAGGAATTCTGGTTATTCGTTGATAGATGTGTTTAGCCTTTAAAACAAACCAGTTCTTTTGTAGCCTAGTAGCCAGCAATATATGGAGTAGTGGTTTCTATGGTCTGATTTAGTATTAAAAGTAGTAACAAAACAATGGCTATGCTTTCTAAAACCTCTGTATTTTTTCCCTCCTCACTGCTTTGAATGAAACTGACTGAAAGTAAGTCCTGGCAGAATGCTTTTACTGGAGCACAAAAATTACTTGGTGGTTTCCAATCACCTTGCATGAGGATGTTGAACAAGTAATCATTTCCTGCACTTATTTGTAACTCACCCCAAGCAACACAAATAACTTTTTTTATGATTGCATGTCAAGACAGATTGGTATAATTTTCAGGTTTGCATTTTTATCTTCTAAATAGAAAATGGAATAAGTTTTAAAATCCAAAATTCCCCTCTGAATAAACCTAAACGTTTTCAGTGTGTGTTTAGGAACAGCACTGGAGTGTAATGTTTGTTCAAATGGGGGAATGCTTAAAAACAAGTAGCTGTCCTGCAGAAAAAATGTGAAGAAAATGCATGGATCATAACCCCAACACGAGTTAATCACCTTACATGACTTGGCAAAGTCATACACCCTGCTGTTACTGTATGTAAGGGAAGACGATATGCCAGGATTGTAAAATAATCACTTGTGTTTAGCATTAGAGAAGCCTCAACTGAAGCAATGTGCAAATTGGGGCACTCCAGTTCAAAGGAATAGGTGGCCCCAAGGCAGAGCTAGAGGGAGGGGAATCTGGAAAAAATAACCTATTAGAAAATACTGAGCAGAAGAGTTCTTTTAATCTAGATAAAGGGACTGAAAAGAGATGTAGGTCTTCAAGGATGTAAGAAGTTGTTGAAATGAAAAGGTAGTTGTCTTTCTGCTGAAGTTTAAGAAAAGAAGCAACGGATGCAATATCATTGCCTGCATTAAGAGTTGAGGAAAGATACTGCAGTGATGAAAAGTGAAGGAAGGCAGACTGCTTGGAAGGATTATACAACTGCCTCTCCCAGGAACTTGAGGGTTGGGGTAAGGAGGCAGTGGTATAGTTCACATGTTAAATGGGGCAGATGGAAGACTGCCTGAAGATCTTTAATGCTATTGGTATATTCTCCATTTTTTTAGCTTCTCTATTTGATATTAGCTTGCTTCTTAGGATTGTGTGCAGTTTGCAAATACTGATTAAAACTGAAACCTATAAAATATTTCAGTGAGGATCTTTATATTCTCCCTTTGAAGATATAGTGATTAATTGCACTAGACAGGTCTTGTCTAGAAATCTCACAACAAGTCCTTCAAAGTGAGATTTTGGATAAGATTTAGTGCTGTGCCGTGGTCACAAACTTGTTTGTCCATCAGAATGAATTATTCCCTTACTGATGGGACTTGGGGGGGGTTAGGGTTAGGGTTACAGATGACTGTTTTCAAGCAGTTTGTTTTCAGAACTCGATGTAAAAATTGCTCTACAATTTCTTTTCTTCACTTGCATAGCCCAAGGGATTTGAATAAGCACTTTAAACTTTCATTTTCTCTGAATTATGACAATTAAATGAAAACTGAATTAAACTGATGCCTGTCTGGATTTCTCCCTTCTGTTTCTAATGGTTGCTTAATTTTCTTTGCAAATAAATGTAGATTTCATATATGTACTCGCTTTCTCTCAATCTGTCTTTCTTGGCGGTGCTCTTTTCTCCCAGTGATGGACTTGGGTTGGATCTTTAAGGTCTCTTTTAACCTCAGCTGTTTTACTTGAGACCAATCTGTATAAGAATTCCTGACCCACATTTTGGCTTTTGTTAGTGGACTCGATTGGTTTTTTAAGAGTCTCCAAAATGTATTTTTTAGGAATGCCCATGGTGTCCCTGCACTGCTTTCAGGTAGAACCTCCTCCATGAGGTTTTAATATTGATGAACATGGTTGTATGGAAAGTTCCAGGCTTTAATCCTTGCTTTCACATGTCGTCTCTTTTTACAGTGATTAATATTGTCTGCAATAAGAATCTTTTTCAAGCAGTGCTTTTTCAGAGAAGGGTCTTTGACTCTAGAGAGAGGTGAACTGCTGTGAATGGTTATTCAAGATTGATGGCTGAGATGTTTTGGTAATTTGTGGCTTTCAAAGACTGCTGCACAGAATTCTGAGTTGTCTGTGGTTTTATACTTTTTTCTATAAATCCTGAGAGGGGAAAAAAAAACCAAAACCCTGAGTATGAATCATGTTACCTGTTTTGCTGTTGTTGCCTGTTTTGCTAACCAGTTCTGTGTCATCTTTGTGTTTTCTCCTTTTTATCTACCTTGAACTAAAGGTAGAAGCTTTTGGGGCAGGAGTTGTTACCCAGTGCTGTGCTGATTCAACATCTGGTGCATTGGAGCCCGGGTGTGAGAATGGCTCCTTGCCCCCATCACAGTCCATGTAGTAAATTTTTTTAAGGTAAAAGCACGAAAAGGATGTTATAAGTATTTTTATAATGAGTGTTACCAATGTGTGAAAATACAGGGGCAAAGTAGTAATATACTGTTTAACTGAAAAACTTTGGTGTTTGTATAACTTATCTACTAAAAATATATTAATTAGGCAAGTAGCTCATTAACATCCTAGATACACTGAAGCAGCTTTCATAAAAGAAATGCATATTTTCTCCTTGAACCAATGTGAAGCAAAAGAATGGTTTGTGTGATAGCATTGTCTTTCCTGAATAGCAGTTCAAATTGCTTTAAACTTCAGCACTGATTCTGGGTTTGTAGACTTATGCAGCTTGCTTATTTCTGGGACTTTTCTAGAAACAAGCCAGTATAATGCTTTGTGAGCCGTGTGCACGCATGCTGTGTTTTTTATTTTGAAGTACTGTTCACATGGAGTGTATGACTCTATGTAATGAGTGAATAAACAAAGTAAAAAGGATGGGGGTGGAGTTGGTGGTGTGGGACACAAGTTTTTCTGAACATCACTATGCCCATACAGCTCAAGTCTGCTCTTTTAAGCTATAATTCCTGTTGGAAAGTCAACGGCACGTACCTTACCTCTTTGATCGGCCAAGCTGTAATACTGACTTCTGTCTTTAACTTGTGCTCAGAAAAGAGATGCAGCAGCATGCATTCTATTTATGTATTCTGTATGTGGGCTGTACAGCTTTGGAAACCCATGTTGCAGCTTTTCATTGGCTGTAGTAATAAAGTTTCTCAAGGAAATTTTTTTCAGTTATTACCTTTCATCTCATAATAACATGAATTATTGCTAGATTGGTATTAAACTGTGGTCTTCTAACTCTTTGAATGTGCTTTATGCCAAAACCCAATAGATTCAGTAGTAGTGAATGCTTGGTATCACACTTAGCTCTCCAGAAGAGATGCTAGGATTTATTCTCTTACTTTTTAGGTTGCCTAAACTTCCTTGCTGGACTATTTTCTTTCTTCAGGTCCAATTAAATTGGGAAACAAAGCTAGAGCTGTAACTCAGCCTTATTAGAGTTCTTCTAATGGAGAACTGATTAGGACCCCCTGTTTTGTCCAAGAATTACAGTATGATTAGATATCTAAATCACTCAATTTAAGATAAAATTAAAACAAACAAACAAACCTGGTATAAATTTAAAAATTTCACTGTGGATAATTTCTTGACTTTCTTCCTCAAAATAAGCAGTGCAGGCTTGATTTATATGCAGCATGTTAGCAATTGAGGAGTCTTCTGACTGCAGATACAGAGATTGGTTATAAGACCTTAACTTTTATAACAGAAAATAGAGGATGGGGAAATGGATTAAGGAGCAAGTGGCTATCTTGCTGATCAGTTGAGCTCCAGCTTCTGTAAGTCACATCTCTAGTAAAAGAAAGAAGGGGACGAATCCATATTTTGCTGTTGAAATAATGGAGAGAAAGTAACACTGTGGGAACACTTTCTGGTTTCGCAGCTTTCTGAATTGGTATACACTCATAAATAGGAATAACTGAGATGACTTTTGTCTCCCACATAAAACTGTATGGCAATGTATTTTCTTCATGGAAAATGTGTCTGCAAAGGTGCCCAATGACTCCTGCACCAGTACCCTGGGGCAAGGGGTGCTGAACAGCCACGGATTTGCCTCCTGCCCAGCGTAATGGGGGTGAATACAAGGGGCTTGGTAGGAATGTGGGAGGCTGGAGAAGGGCCTGCTGGGGTGGGCTGGCAGCAGGGCAGCAGCATAGGGAGCACGGTACTGGAGCACTGCTGTGCTGGGTGGAACCGTGAGGGAGATGCAGTCAGGGAGAGCCCGTGGCTGGGTCCTTGCACAGCTTTACCATGGCAGAGAAACTTGTCATTTTGATCAAAACGAAATTGGTTTAAAACTGGCAAATCAAAGCTTAACTAACTTTTCAGAGACTGTGTTTAGGTTTATCGTGGTATATGTATTGTATATTTATTTTTTTTTCCACAGAAACCTGCTAATATTTTAGTTATGGGTGAAGGTCCTGAGCGAGGAAGAGTAAAAATTGGTATGTTGATATCTTTGATAAGTCCCAGTGTAGCATTTAAGTTAGAATGTTCTGGAGGTGCGGTTGTACCCCCTAAAGTAGTTACTGTCATACTAGTATTTGCTGGAGACATTGTCTAAATGCTGTGTTTGAGTGACTGGCTTCTTGATATTAGATCCCTGCCCAGTTCTGCCAATGAAATGTGGTAGCCTCACCAATCAAAACTGGAAAATGTCGATATGTTTTGTTTAAATGGGTGTTTGTGTGGGGTGGTGGGTGTTAATGTGGGGTTAAGCAAGACAGCAAGGGGGGAGAGAAGGAGAAAGAGATGGGGTTTTAAAACTTTTTACCCCCATCATGTCATTACGTTATCTTGCTGCTGCTTCCAAAATCTAAATAGGAACTAGCTACTCCTACTCCTAAAAACCTTAAAACTTTATAACGAAATCAAAGGTGGCATCAAGCCTACAACATGTTACCAAAAGGGTAGGTAGGTCTCTTGGAGAAAAGCACAAGGGATCCTAAAATCCCAAAACCACAGGAATTCAGACAAAACAGTGAATGAGAACTCCTGCTAAATGCTCCAAATGGGCTGTAACTGGGTAGCAGTGACCCAACGTTTTCCCACCCCTGTAGAATTTTTTGTGGGAATTACTGCTCAGAGTGAGGGGATAATTCACAAAGAATTTGTTTTAAATTAAAGTAAATAAATACATAAAAACTAACAGTAGTCTAACAGTACTAAGCTATACCAGGCTGTGCATTAGTGTGGCAGTGCTGTGGGAGCAGGCTGCTAATGCACAGCCTCCTTATCTCTTACGGTAATGCAGCCCTGTTTGAAAGGCTTTTTTTTTATTTTATTTATTTATTTAAGATAGTTCATCTTTTTCACTTCCCTCTGGCTTTCTTTTATGAGGTGATTCTTCTGCATTGTTGCTCTGTACACTTACTGTTCTGTTTATTTGAACTATAATGTTGATCACTAGCGTAAAGGACATGGCTAGGATTTCCTGGGAGTGTTCAGTGCTGCTCTAGCTCTGCCCTCCCTTCTTGAAATCTAGGGAATAGATAGACCAGGGCTGAACACTTCTGCACATCCTACCCTGAAAGGCCCTTCTCAGCTTTAGGTCGACAGCAGAACTTGAGGTCTTCTACGTACGAAACAGGGACAGCACAAGCAGTGGAAGTGACTATTTCTTCCTATTGCCATATTCTTCATGGAGCAGTTGCTTCCAAACTGGAGAACGTAGGTCATTCTCTGGGCACATAAAGTTTGAACTGTGGTGGTGGTGTTTGCTGTACTCTACTATTTGCTAGTAATTGCACATAGACCACCCATTTATCTTTTAATGGATAGTTTTGAATTAATTTGGGAATAAGTCTGAACACAACCAAATTTAGTCAGACTGATTGTGGACAGGTGAAAGATTCTGTATTGTACCACCAGTCCTCTGAGCCATCCATTCCCGGGGAGAAGGACGGGGGATCCTGCATTTCTAAGTGTGTTATCAAAATGTAGATTTTTTTCTTATATTCTTAAGATACTACCACAGCAGGAAAAGAATGCAGAAGTTATACCCATATCAAGGGCTTCCACTTTTCCAGTGCAACTAATTTCTCTAAAAAATACATAACTGGCATTTAACTTAAAATAACTTTTACAAGCTTTTTGCGTCATTTTGAGTCAAAGCAAAGTTTCTGCAAGCAATTTTCTTAATTTTTTAGCAATGCTAGTGACTTGATTGTATCTTCAGCAATCTATAATTTAGAAAATTGTAAAATGTTTCTCTTTCTAAATGCATTAAAACAATCATAAATAGGAATGGATATGAAAAATTATTTCAAGTTGTCTAGTCGAGGCAGAGACCCATATTACGCTACAGATTCTCCCCAGTCAGTGAGCTAAAGTATGTAGTGCCTTTGCCCTCAGAATGACTGCTCTTCTCATTTCAGTCTTTCTCAGCATATGTATATCCCTGCACCAGAGTCCCTGTTCTTTGGGATTTGGGGGGCACTGGGTAGGGAAGCAGATCTGGTGGGAGAAATTGCAAATTCCAGACTCTGCCCTTTTTTTTTCCTGTATCATTTATATTGCTAGCTCAGACAGCTTTATAGGAAGAAATATATTACCAATTCTAAAAAGCAGTTTTTAATGATGCAATCCCACAAGCACAGCTTAAAACCATAACCTTAATGGTGTCTGTTACCTTGGTGCTGGAAATAACTTCCTGACAGAATATTACAAGGGAGGCAGGTGCTGTAGGTTTTAGTTGCTTTTTCTGTGAAGGAAAACTTGCTTCAGCTAACTTCTTGAGGAGGTAGCTTTTGTGACATGCACGTATGTATTATAAATCATTCTAACCTGTGCAGAACTTGCGTTTTGCTGACATGTAAAATGCTTCTTGAAAGACCATGCAGTATAATGGATTATTTTACTGGAGAACATCAGGTAAAATGAGTCAGGATTTACCAGTGTCCTGAGAGAAGTGAACGATACGCTTTTTCAGAACAATGGTTAATTCTTTGTTCTAAATGGCTCGTGTTAGTAATGATTTATAATGATGTACTTTGTAGGTGATGGCATCCAGTAACTTCTACAAAAGCTTTAAGAACATGAAATCTGCTCACAGAATTCCTATCTGCTACAGTCTGTCTTTGTGTTTATTTAGCACAGTGATGGTAGCGCTAACAAAGTAAACTCAATCAGTTCATTATAAAAAAAAAATACGGTAGTTTTCTTAAAAGTCTAAAACGCTTCTCTTTGAATTTTGCAGCTGATATGGGCTTTGCCCGATTATTTAATTCACCTCTGAAGCCTTTAGCAGACTTGGATCCAGTAGTTGTAACGTTCTGGTATCGAGCTCCAGAGTTGCTTCTTGGAGCAAGGCATTATACCAAAGCTATCGGTAAGTAACATGGAGGGTAACCTGCTATGATGTTGTTCATGCAGATTGTACCCAAATATCAAAGCACTGTTAAGTAGTACAAAGGAAAGCAGCTGTGCTACGGAGCTCTTGAGGAAACATTTAACTTTGTCAGATTGTTCGTGGTTTCTGGCTAGTTGTAGGAATGAAGCATTTCTGGGTTTGGTTCCAGCTACCCTGCAATGCAGTGTAATGGCTTCTACTCAAGGATTTCCTAGATGCTGTTGGAATTAATATGTGATAGGGATGCATCTTCAAACTGTCGGCAAAATCCGTGTGATGATGAGATGTAGTTGGTTAATTTCATTGCAGAGCTTTTCATCTGGTTTTATAAATGCATGAAATATACTTGGGAAAGCATAGGATGGAGAACCTATTGGCTGCACTGAAACTAATCTGTAACTGTGTAGTTTAATGCGGTGTGGCATTTTATTTGTTATTCCACACTTCTACACCTGTGAAGAAAGTATTGAATCTGCTTGTGAGAAATTAATAATTTTAAGTTTGCTGTTTGGTACGTGTATCTCTTCAGTAGATGAAAGTTGCCAGTAATAGGTTCTGCTCCATCAGGCCTGTGTTTTAGCTCCGTCCCTAGAGGCGTTCAGGGCCAGGTTGGATGGGCCCTGGGCAGCCTGATGGGTGTCAGACCTGCCCATGGTGGGGGCTTGGAGCTCCATGATCTTTAAGGCCCTTTCCAACCCATGCCATTCTATGATTCTCTCTCTGCCTTTTTCATAGCACAAGGGTGCCTCAGAATTGCTTGAGGCAGTGGGATGTGGTCGGTGCCCTGCACCAAACGAGGCTGTGGGCACACCCAGACCTGCAGCCTCACACAATGCAGGCATTGTGAGGATGGCAGCCTCACACTGCCAGCTCCTTAGTTCATCGCTCCTACTCACCAGTCTGAGCAGCCATCACTGTGCTGGGCTCTTCCCTCTCCACTGGGTGGTATGAGTGTCCCCGAAGGCTGGAGCCATGGTAGGCTGTGCCTTGAGGCCAGGGAGAGGCCAGAGGCACCCAGGGATGATGTTCAGCTCAGCTGGGGAGTGAGAGACTCTAAAGAAGAGAACTGGGAAGTTTTTCCTCTCCAGGCTGCTCATTTTTAATATCTGTGTGAAAGCTTGACAAACATTTCTAACATTTCTGGGGAAACAGTTTCCCCTGCAGGGCTCCACTTATTTTGCACAAATGTGGAGGCTGTGTTTTGGCATATATGTTATTATTTCTGTAACCTGAAGTTCTCTCCTCAGACTTCACCATTCTTTTCTTCATATCATGTCAGTGTTTTTGTCAGAAATTTGAATCTTTGACTCAAATGTATTTTCAGCAACTCTGTTAATACTGTATTTCTTTTAATAAATACATTTTACGTATTCTTTTAAACTTTTTTTTTTTTAGTGTTTGCATGTTCTTTCACTTTGTCATTTTCTTCTGCATTCAGCATGAGAAACTGCATGAATAGCCATAGCCTTTAGTAATTTTTTTCAGCACTGTTAAAAACTGACAGTATGCAAGCACTGAGGTTTGTGCTCTCTGCATCATTGGCATCTGTCCTTGTTCCTGACCTTTTCTTGTTCATTCAAGGTTCGATGTGGCTTTACTGTGTGTAACCTAGAAACTGCATTTGTATATACTAGAAAAAAATGGAGGAAGCAATTCAGAAAATGTAGACTCTCTGGTTTTGCAGATTGGGACAGAACAGTTAAAAATGAAAGTATTTTTGTTTTAAAAAATAAAGAAATACTGGGAGTGGAGAGAATTTTATTTTTAAAAAAGAAGGTAAGGTGCTTGCACATAGAGCAATATTCTTTTGCTGCAAAGTTTTATAGGTAGCATTTGGCTTGTTTCTTTTAGGGACCATTTAATTTCCAACTCATATTCTTTAGGGACTTTTTAATATTTATTAAACTGAGGCTGATCGGAGAGAGCAAATTTTTTGATGGGGGCAGAGTGACCTTGAGCAGGTGATGTGTTGCTTGGCTCTTCATTTGTGTTTTGTGTGGACAGCTACTCAGACAGCTTCTGTTGTTTTTTTTAATTTCTTCTTTTTAAATCAAACACACTTTTTATCAGTGTGGTAACTGCACTTAAGAACAAGCAAACAAAAATAAATGACTGCCAACAACGAACACATACACACCAAAAAACCCACCAGAACAAAACACACAAAATGAACCAAAAAACCCACTAAACTTGTGTGGTGGTTGTGTTACTGAATTATGGACCTGTAGCTGAAAGGGAAGGTCTGAGAAGTGTTCTACAATAAAAACTTAGAGTTTTCCATTCAGGAACCTTGTCTCTGATAAGTGAAGAACTAATGTTTTACCTCACCAAGATGCTTTTGGAAAGATTCATTTGATTTCTATTTCTGTTCTCCTTTTCTAAAGATATTTGGGCCATAGGGTGTATATTTGCAGAGCTGCTAACATCAGAGCCAATATTCCATTGTCGACAAGAGGATATCAAAACTAGTAATCCTTATCACCATGACCAGCTGGACAGAATATTCAATGTAATGGGATTTCCTGCAGGTACATATTGTATTTTTTTTATCACTGCTGTTCAAAGAAAGATTATCTGTATTGTTTTTTTTGAATATGAAGGTGGCAGCTGACCAAAGCAACAAAGCTGTTTAAACACAAACTTTGTCATGAATCACCTAGAACCTAATAGTCATATCAGTTATTTTTCCTGTTATTGATGATATGTTTATCTATGCTTATAAATGTATAAATATTCTGTGTTTTTAAAAGATCTCATTCAATGGTGGGTGATTAAAAACAATATAGAATATTTGTGGATTTCTCCAGGACTGATTTTAGGTTTGAAAAGTAACCCATGGTGGTATAAAACCAAGATCAATCTCTACATATTTGCTGAATATTCTGTAGACCCAATATTAAAGATGACATTTGGACTTAGATAAGGGTGTTTCTCTTTTTTTTTTTTTTTTTTTTCCATTATAAAAAGGTTATCTTCTGGGGAAATAATCTTTCATCCAAACCAGAATAAAGTACTAGTCACATGAACCAAAATTAATTACCATGTGGATATCTTCTGTCACATTTTCCCCTCAGTGTTGGTCATATCTTTTATTCTACAGGCTATCTTGAATACTTTTATTTAAACTTTTGTCTTCTAGTATTTACATGATTGCAGGTGTCTGAATAACACGGGGCTTATTTTAACTTTGTCATCATTCTCTCCACTGCTTGTGTTCTCTGTTGTCTCTGTTCCCGTTTAGTATTAATACTCAATTTCTTTGTTGTTCTGGTAGACTTTTTACTTCTCATCACTTAGAGTTTGTGGTCTTCGTATCTGTGTGGTTATAGAGATTTGTTTTGAAATTTGCCCATACCTTTCTCTTTGACTTTCTTTTTTTTTCCCCGTATTCAGTTCCTTGCCTTCATCCTGCTGTATGAGATTGCTAGAATTTGTAGCCTTTGCATATGAAGTGTTTTTATTTTCACAGAAGTCCCCCCCAATCTCTTTTCTTTAAGCAGTACTTAACTTCTCATCTTCTAGCCTGGAATTTTATCATTTTCTTGTGCTTTTCCTTCTTTATTTGGAGTTTATATTGTCTTTGTGTAGCTTACATAAATTGATATTAATCTCATTGTTTTCTGTTTGGTTTAAATAGTGCTGTCTTATAGCCTATGCTTGATTCTATAGGTCTCTTTTTCTCACAGGTGCTATTTTTTCATTCAATGGGAGCATTTTTTTTCCTTTTTAATTGATGTTTGCTATATTTGAAAGTTTCAACTGTCTTTAGAAGGGGTAGGGAGAGAAACAGAACAACAGGGAAAGAAAAGAACGTCTATGGATTTATCTATTGATTTGATATTTCTGAGATCCAAGTGTTTGAAATATGATGTGTCTTGGTAAAGACTCGACTTGAATCAAAAACTATTTGTCCATAGAGTTTTTTTAGTAGTTAAAAAGCGTAATCCGTTTGAAGCTAAGAGGTGATGTTACTGTGTGCTCTTTTATTTTTAAAGACATTTCAGGCTTTGTCCACATACTAGGAGTGAAGAATAAATATTCTTCAGTTGGAATGTGCTAGTGTTACTTTGCCTTGACCTTTTCTTGACAAACAGGGTTTCTTTTAGGTTGAGATTGGCATAGGTTTACACAGTACTTCCATGCATTTTCCTGTAACAAAACACAGTGCTGTCAGAATGAAAATGAATTTTTACTGGACTCTGGTGTAATCCTGCCCACAGATCACTATTATTTCTGAGTAAATTAGATGTCAGCCCAGTGAGCTTGCACCCTTCAGGACTGTTATGTTTTTCTTCTGTGTTGTCCTTTGGTCATATGGAGATCTTCATACTGTAGCTGATAGTTTTTTTCTAGAGTTCTTGAGTTACACACAAATAGAATCTCATAGATGTTGGGAAGATTGATTGTGAAGAGATGATGAGGAAATGCAAATAAATAAGTAGCTACAAGCTTAGAGTAGCTGAATGAAAAAAAGTAAGGTCTACAGTGAAACTTTAAAGGCCTTTGTTGCAGTTAGGAGAAAGAAAAACAAAGTAATTAATACTGATTTTTGCAGATAAAGATTGGGAAGACATAAAAAAGATGCCTGAACATTCAACATTAATGAAGGATTTCCGAAGAAACACGTAAGTCCGCGCTGAGACGAGCTTTCTAAAGGATGCCTATTTTACTTCTCTCCCCTTATTAAGAGAGAGTTAGTTATTATAGCTTAGGTTGTTTTTGTACTAAGCAATGACTCTGAAATGCTTATGATTTAGATTCTGAAGAAGTAGAAAATAAGTTGCTTTTTAATGGTGGACTTGATCTGTTGAGTTGGCATGAGTCATAGAAAAGTGTCCAGACATGGACTGCAAATGAGAAAGTGGCAGCTGTGAAACTACTGATACCACTAAGACCTCAACAGCTCTGAAGATTGCTAAGCCTAGTTTTTCAGAACTGTTTCCAAATCTGTGGTATTGAAAATGATTCTTCTGTGATAGATGCATGTACATAGTGTAGCAACCTTACCATGTTTCTAACAAGCTGAGTATAATTGTCAGTCATGGTATCTAGGGTAGCTTATGAAGGAAAGAATATCTTAAACGTTTTGCTGTCACATTGCCAGATTCTAATACTTGCCCTTCAGACACTACTGTTGTATACGTTTTTTGCACCTCTAATGCTATTGCAGCAAACCATTTAGAGTCATTTTCTGAGCATCTTAAAAAAGTGAGTTCACAGGTGCTTTTGTAACAACCTGTACATTGTACCTGGACAGTGTTGAGATGGGCTTGGCATTTATCTCCACGCGTCCTAAAAGTAGAAATACACAGAATTTTCTGGATAGAATGAAACTGTCTGTCTGATACAGTAAAATGGTTAAAAGGCAGTAAGTCCAAGTGATAGTTTGCTAACTGTATGTGGTTTAAAAGTATGCTCTTTATATTATGTATATTTGTATAGTGATGTGATGTGTATTACACAAACATGTAAGGGGGAACAGATGAATTTCTGCAGTGTTTGAATGGTGTTTAAGCAGACTTCTGGTCTTGGCAGCTGCTTTTTTTTCTGTGCTTAATGGCTTTGCAAGGACAGCTTTTCTTATTAATATGTTTCTTAAGTGCTAAGAAAGCTTTGTGTATTAGAAATTTCTTTTTTTTTCTTCTTCTTCTCTAGGTACACCAACTGCAGCCTTATCAAATATATGGAAAAGCATAAAGTTAAACCAGACAGTAAGGCATTTCACTTGGTAAGTTCCTGCATGCATAACGTAAAATAAAAATCCTTATGTAAGTTAGAACTGTTTAAATTTAGAGCCGGGCTTGTATTCATGACTATGCTTATTTTATAAATACTATAACTTTTAAATAAAGTTAGTAATAAGTGATACATGATTTGAGAGTTGCTAAAACACATTATCTTCTCACATTAGCATAATTCTCTCAGCCATTCATTGGTTTAATTCATTTATCAAGTGTATTAGAATTTTTCAGCCTTTAAATTGTATTAAATGTTTAGTTATAATTGCAGTATTACTGTAATTTTAGCTATTTCACTGCTTTACATATGTCTAATAGCCTATTTTTTAATCTAAAAACATCCTTAACTGCATTATTTTCTACATATTCATTTTAAACTTATCACTCATGCCTGTTTGTAAACAAAACAAAATACATTAAGATAATAGCTACCAAAGAAACACAAAAACATTTTACTTGAGACGTGAATGCTTAGTTTAGAGACTTACATCATATGTATGTTCCTGGTGTGTTAATCTTTATTAGCTTTTTTACAGAAACTTGTTGTATTCTTACAATAGTTATCTGCAGAACGCAAAACTTCTTTTTGTTAAGACTCCCATTAAGATGACACACTTGCAGTTGTAAAATACCCCAGCCAATTCCAGGACTGGTGAATGCGTAGATAAGTGTGGTTGCCAGTGTTGAAATACGTTCATTTCTCAGCTTGAACTAAGTAGAATTTTTCCTGTCCTGACACTGATGCACAAGGTTCCTTGTTGCATGTGGAAGTGATGTTACATGAGACAACTTTGACTCCTTTCTATTTTTTTCAGCTTATTTTTTTTTTTCCCCACTCTTTTTTTTGTTTCTGTCTTTCTACTTAAACGCCCTAAGAACATGGAAACCCACCTGCTGCTTCAGGTTGATTTAGTGATGCTACTTCTTTCATTTGTCCCATAGCATGTCATCACGAAATCATATCAAGTGTACTGTATTTTTCTTATGTTGCTCAGTCAGGTGATCTTTTGGTTCAACAGTTCTTTATAGACAATATTTGTAATACTAAGTGGAAAGTTTACATCTGTGCAGTTGCCTGAACAAGAGGGCAGAATAGTTTTGATGTCTCCCGCATGATAATGGTTACACAATCATTAAGCTTGTCTTGTGGTTTCTGTTTCCTGTTACTGATGATGGCAGAGTTTGTTCACATCTTGTCTGCATATGATGGACGGCTTTGTAAGCCAATTTCCAGATACAGTGCCAGAATTCTGCAGTTTTTTATGCTTGTGGTGTTTTTTAAGTGTGTTGGCAATTTTCTTTTTTTCCCTTCTTTTGACTCCTACTATTGCTTTTGAGTTGTTTGAGAGAACAGTTCTACAAAAACTATGTGGGAGACTCAGGGAGTTGAAAATACCTATTGTGACTTCTTGTCAATGATATGAAAAACAAATCTTGATGGTAATGCTGGGAAGCCTATTAGCAAAGAGCTCCTGGACTTACTTAAGCACAAAAAGAAAGTCTACAGGGAGTGGAAGCAGGAATGGGTTACCTGGGAAGGACTACAGAGAAGTTGTATGAGCAGTCAGGAGTCATAATAGGAAAGCTAAAAGTCAGATAGAATAAAATCTAGCCAGGGACATCAAGAGGAACAAGAAGAAATTCTACAGATGTATTAGTGATAAAAGGAAGGCCAGAGAAGATGTGAGCTCTCTCTGGACAGAAACTGGAGACGTTGTCATATGGGATACTGAGAAAGCTGAGATGCTCAATGATTTCTTTGCCTCAGCACCGGCAAGGACTCTAGCCACACTGCCCAATCTACAGAAAGCAAAGGTAAGAACTTGGAGAAGGAATATCTGCCTGCTTTAAGTGAAGATCAGGTCTGAGACCATCTAAAGAACCTGAAGGTGCATGAGTCCATGGGACCCAGTGAGCTCCATTCACAGGTTCTGAGGGAACTTGGCAGATGAAGCTGCTAAGCTGCTATGTATCATATTTGAAAGATCGTGACAGTCTGGTGAAGTTCCCACTGATTGGAAAAGGGAAAACATAGCTCCCATTTGCAAGGAGATGAAATAAAAAGAAGATCCAGGGAACTACAGGCCAGTGAGTCTCACCTCTGTGCCTGTCAGGATCATAGAGCAGATACTCCTGAAGGCCCTACTGAGGCACATGGAAAATAAAGACAAGGTGATTGGTGGTAACAAACATGGTTTCACCAAGGGTAGATCATGTCTGACAAACTTGGTGACCTTTTCTGATGGAGTTATACAGTCAGTATAAAGAAAGAGCAACTAAAGTCATCTATCTGGGCTGGTGCAGAGAATTTGACACTGTCCCACATTACACCCTGGTCACCAAATTGGACAAAACGATTTGATGGATGGACCACTCACTGGATAAGGAGTTGAGTGGTCACACTCAGAGAGTTGTGGTCCATAGCTCATGGTCCAAGTGGAAACCAGTGGCGAGTGGCATTCCTCAAAGATCAGTGCTGGGACCAGTGATATTTAGCAGGTATTTGTAGGTGACATGGATAGTGGGACCGAGTGCACTTTCAGTAAGTTTGCATATAGTACCAAGCTGAGTGGTGCAGTTTACATGCTACAGGGAAAAGGGATGCTATCCAAAGGGACCTAGACAGACTTGAGAGGTAAGACCATATTAAGACCTTGTGAAGTGAAATAAAGCTAAGTTCAGGGTCCTGCTCCTGGATCAAGGCAGTCCCAAACACAGGTACAGGTTGGGTGAAGAATGGCTTGAGAGCAGCCCTGAGGGGAAGGATTTGGGGGTGTCAGTTGATGAAAGGTTCAGCATGAGCCAGCAGTGTGCACACACCACCCAGAAGGCCAGCCTTATCCTGGCTTCCATCAAGAGAAATGCAACTAGCAGGTCAAGGGAGGTGGTTCTGTCCCTCTGCTCTGCTCTTGTGTGACTCCACCTGGAGTACTACATACAGTTATGGAACCCCCAGCACAAGGAGGACATGGAGTTGTTGGAGCAGGTCCAGAGGAGGGCCCTGAAGATGACCAGAGGCCTGGAGCACCTCTTCTATGGGGACAGGCTGAGAGAGCTGGAGATTGTCAGCCTAGGGGGTTCTGGGGGGACCTTACAGTGGCTTTCCAGTACCTGAAGGGGGCCTAGAGAAAGTGTGAGTGGGTCTTTTTATAAGGGCAAGTAGTGACAGGACGAAGGGAAATGGCTTTAAGCTGGAAGAGGGTAGATCTAGGCTATGTATCAAGAAGAAATAATTTACTGTGAGGGTGGTGAGACACTGGAACAAGTTGCCCAGAGGTTGTAGATGCCCCCTTCCTGGAGGCATTCAAGGCCAGGCTGGATGGGGCTGTGAGCAACCTGCTCTAGAGGGAGGTGTCCCTGCCTAGAATAGGGGGGAGAGAAGAAGATGATCTTAAAGGTCCCTTCCAGCCCAAAGCATTCTGGGTTTTTTTTACTTATTACAGTCTTAACTGTGCCATTAAAACTGAAGGCTGAGGAGAGGAAATGTACTTTCTAACTTTAGCTGTCTGCAGCACGCAGGTCTGTGTTGTGGTTGTATATGCCCACTTAATAACTAGTGAAAGGAGATGATCAACTCATGCATAGATCGTGACGTTAGATCTTTATAAAAAGGTTAATTTAATCTCATGAAATGTATGAAAAGCAAGTGTGAAATGAATGTAATTTACATATGTACTTTCTGCACACCTTGTTAGATGGATGCTTATTTTCGAAAACAAAGTGCTGTAAGTTCCATTGCAGCATTTCTTCTAAAGATCATTGTCTGTGACAGCATGTCTAGTGGGTAGCATACCATGGCAGGGGAGTTGAAACTGGATCATCTTTAAAGTCCCTTCCAACCAAAGCCGTTCTATAACTCTATGGTCATGGTGTAGTTTTGACTTAGATGCTGTATTCCATGATAAAACAGGAAGGATTATTATATTTCTTTCCCTGTTAATATCTGAAGTTCAGCTCATTCTGCTCATAATAGCTGTGTGTCTAGCACAAGTGTATTCCACAAAATGACTGCTGGATGGATGGGGAGAAACAGATGCATCTGCACCTTCGTTTTGAGAAAGAGACACTTTTAAAATGCAATTCTGCTATTTCAGTACTGGAGTTAGACAAAACCTCTGTGGTCTGCAGTTCCTAAACCAGAGAAAGATCTTAACACACATGAAAAGAGCGTGGTATTTCTAATGTCTTGGGTTTTTTTTAGTTGAAAATTGCTGTTGAGATGTCACAGTGGCAGATGTGTGAAGTCCAGACAGCTTCTGAAAATGTTCAGGTGGTTGCAAAATGAGAGTAGAACAGCAAAACAAGTGCAAGAGTTATTTTTAAAAGCATCTTTCAGTCTTTAATGTTATGCTGAGTTAGACTTCATGTCTGCTACTGGTATTTTAAGTTGATAAGGATGAGCATTTCTCTAAGGCCACTCATCTCAGTACCTATGTTTGAAACTCCATATAATTTCCCCACTTTGCTTTGGTTAGCAAGTTTGTTCTATTAATTTTTTCATCTTTGTGTGTTACTTTGGGATTTTTGTTGTGCTCCCTGTCACATCTGCTGTGCCATTTTACAAAGTTAGGCATAGGGCAAATACCATGTGGCAATGGAAGTGTACTAATGTGGCAGTACTGAATGATGAGGAATAATGAATATGGCATCACTTTTCCTTATCAACTGCTGAGTACTATTTAAATGGATGTGATGTTACTTCCTGTTAAGTGTAGTTAAGAAACCAATTATGTTCATGTTGCATCCTGTGGGAAGTGAACAGGCCGCTAAAACTGATGGTAAGTTATGGATGTTCTTTATGTGAAGCTATTTTTTTTTTTTAACAAGAGAGAAGAATGTGGTTCCTGCCATTTATGGTTAAGATTTTGACTTCAGACCCATCTGTATCAGTTGATCTTTTGGAAATAATGCAGTGAAGATTGTGTAAACAGTTTTGATGATGCAGAGCTTTTTATCTTTAATTTTATGTAGCTTCAGAAATTGCTTACTATGGATCCGATAAAGAGAATTACCTCAGAACAGGCTATGCAGGATCCCTATTTCTTAGAAGATCCGCTTCCCACATCCGAGTAAGTGGTCAGTTTATTAACCTATCAGTCTGTCCAGAGATGCCTTAGATGCATGCTTTCTCTGCTATAAGTGTTTGTGATTATTGAGCTGAATGCTTACATCTAAATCCAAAGAAAGCTCTAACTGCTAAAATGCTGTTTGAGGTTTTTAAAATTAAGTAGCATTCTTATTAATCTCTTGCTTTATGGAACTTTGATCCTGTTAGTTGCAGCACTAATCTTGTTATTCACTGACAGGTTGATTATGCATGCTACAGATCTTTGTAGACAACTGCTAAGTGCCCCCAGGTCCACTTCCCTGCTCCAGAATGCCAAATGACACTCACTAATGAGTTTACATTTTTCTGTCATAGCCTTTGTTGTAAATTCAGTGGTGAAGAGACTCAGCTCTGTGTCTCTGTGTTGTCATCCTTAACAACTTAAACCTATTTTCTGTAGATGCTCTTTTTTTGTTTAAGCAGTGAGGTTACAAGAGGAAGAAAATTTAGAGATGATGAATAATTTCATTTTTAATGAACTTCTCCCCACCCTAAAAAAACAAACACAAGACAGACCAAGAATGTGCACTCTTTTTGAAAAGTGATTAGTGCATTATTGTGTAACATTCTCTATGATTATTTAGGGAAGAACTTTTTTATGTGGTATGTATGTTTAAAAACAGTTAATTACAGTGACATAATTTGACTAAAATCTACTGAATTATTTATAACCTGACCTGTCTCTGTTCTGTAATGTTGTCATGTGAATTATTTGTGCATAAACTGGTTTTAGGTTGATGTTTGACTTCTTTCTTGTATTAAGTTGGGGTTTTAAAGTGAATACACAATTAATAATGCTAACAGGTGCACAGAAACCTTATTACAAATGTTTTCTATTGCTTAAGGGCAGATCAGTCTTAATTTCATAGCAGTAGCAAATTTGTGTGGTTGATGAGATACGAGTTGACAGATGAAACTTCTGGTTATTTTTAAGCTTTGTTACAGGTGGTTTTATTAAAAGGCAGTGGACTTTACAGGACAGTTTTTAATTAGATTATGCTGTGACTGGATGAAGGTAGCTCTGTGGGCCTCTGCAGATACCTTTCCAGACATCATTTTCATCACCAGTTACTGGAAACACTGAAAACTGTTAGGAACTTATATGACTTTATCAGGGGCAGCATAAAATTTTAAATTAAGGTGAACAGGTTTAGTAAGTCTAGTAATGATGATGAAAATAAGAGAGGGAGAACT
Source organism: Callipepla californica brunnescens (assembly GCA_023055505.1). Taxonomy (NCBI): domain Eukaryota; kingdom Metazoa; phylum Chordata; class Aves; order Galliformes; family Odontophoridae; genus Callipepla; species Callipepla californica. The sequence goes on along the minus strand of JALIRH010000001.1, from coordinate 105,654,319 downwards.
ACCACCAGTTGTTATACAAGGTTCTCAGTGAGGGAATTTGAAACTAAGTGTGGGTGGAGTATGGATCTTACAGGTCTAACTTTCCTGTTCTAATACAGTGATAAATAGACTTTTCTGGGGGGCAGTGTTTTTGCAGGTTGTCAAATCCCTTACCCAAAACGAGAATTTTTAACAGAAGAAGAACCAGATGATAAAGGAGACAAAGTAAGTACTGGAAGAACGGTATCATCGTGCTTCACTGGCTTTCACGCTATTTCCTGTTTTCATGTTTTTTCACGTACTGCTTTTGAGTTGAAATTTTTCTTTGTGTTTAAACAATTGAGAAGAACCAGCAGCAGCAGCAGGGCAATAACCATACTAATGGAACTGGTCATCCAGGGAACCAAGACAACAGTCACACACAGGGACCCCCACTGAAAAAAGTGAGAGTTGTTCCTCCTACCACTACCTCAGGTGGACTTATTATGACCTCAGACTATCAGGTATTTTTTTTTTTTCCTTAATCCTTTAAATGTATTTTTTTGCATTCATCAGATCTACTGCATTTCTTTGATGGTTTGCCTGTCAATTAATATGCTGTTGCTTCTTAAGTTTGCAGCCCATTTTAAGAAAGTTAGGATCAGAAATTATATAGCAACTAATTATTGCCTTTGTATTAGGCAGTGCTGATTGTGGATCAGGAGCCTGTTGTGCATCTCTGTGTATGACCTAAAAATAACATTTCTTATTTTGACAAGCCTGCAATACTAGGAGGGAATGGATATCACAATAAACAAGCTGAGTCTGAACAAGAGTTGTAGTTGGGCAAGTGAACTAAAAAAGCAGAATTTTGGATGGCAGAGTTGACCTAACTGAAAACCAAGTGAGGTTCCAGGTTGAGCAAGCCTGGTGTTACAGACAGGAGGAGGCAGGTGGGGTGGCAGCAATCAAAAAGTGAAGAAGGGTCAAACATTAGGAAATTGCATGAGTTTAGGGTGGTGAAGTAGTTGAGAGTTTTCCCAGGGAAAGTTATCCAAATGTATAAATTTAAACGAGATTGCTCTTGAAGATGTAACGACAGAATGTTTAGTTAAAGCTAGCTAGAAATTACAGGAGAGGAGCAAGGAAGACGTTTTTTTAGGAGTTGAAAAGTAGCGATCTGGAACTCACTTGGCTATCCTTATATTCCACAACAAAACTTATGAAGAGTCGAAGAACGCTGCCTTTGTTCACTAATAAAACTGTTGTTGTCAACTTGCTTTTCACAGTTTGATAGGCTGTTTCTCCATGAACACCAATGGGTGTTGAAATTTTGTGTTTCGGAATTTGTTCGTGAGAGTATCAAGTGTCCCAAAAGGCTGCCTGGGCACTTTGCCATAGCTTATAGAAAGGGGTGTGCTTCAGGTAGTGTGCAAAACTTGAAAACACACAGAAATGTAAAATAGGGCCGTTTTCAGGAGCTTTATTGTGAGACTGTTTGTATAAATCCCGATGTGCCTTTGTAATGTATCAGTAATTTATCAGCTTTCAAGTTGTTCTGCTTCACATATAGATTTATAGAGCCATTTGAAACTGTGGTCAGTCTTGACTCCAGTGCAGCAGTGTTGAATGCTTCTGAATATAAAGATGGTTTGTGTTTTAGTTGGATTATGTGTCACAGCACTCTCTTACTGGAGATTCTTTCAGTTTGTCAAGCTGCAGAGTTGATCACAGTGCTCTCAGCTGGCTCTTTCTACTATTTCTGCGCGTTTCTTTCTAAGGCAATGTGCAACCGTAACCCTCTTAATCTTCACGTCATCTGGAGTCACGTGTCTGGGGAGTCTGATAGGGAGGTTGCGTGCATTGTACCAGGGAGCCCCATTTACTTGCCCTATTTAAACATCCTTCACCTAATTTTGCTGCTTTAGCTTAGCATTTGGAACAACGTTACGCTTCTACTTTTGTGAGCAAGAGCTGAGATTTGCCACTTGAGCAGTCAGAAAACTCAAATTGCCTCAGCAGGAGTTGAAATAGTTTTGTTTTCAGTTCACATTCATCAAAACTTTTGTGTTCTCAGATGCCTATCCCAGAACTGTAGTAGGGGGCAGCCCTTGTCAACAAACTTAATTACAGAATACGTTTGCCTGGAGGTAGCGATAGCAACTACTTCTAATTAATTTGTTCTTTCTTCAGGAGGTAAAACACTTGGTTCTTTAAAAAAAAATCAATGAACAAACAACAAGTACAACAAAGCTCTGTTCTTCCTCCCCTCACCCTTCTCTTTCACATGAAGGAAACGGGTTTTGCTCTGATTAAGTTATCTGGAAATTATGGCAAGTGAAGAGTGGAGATGTGCATTTGCTGGCACTGGAACAAAAGCAGTTAAATGCTGCCCATTGGTGGTTTCAGGTGTCCCTGAAAACATTCCTCAAATTTCTTACTTTTGATCCTGCAACTCAAAGGGACAGCAAACAAATATTACAATACAGCCCTCTGTTTTAATCAAACACCCGTTCCTTTGTTCTTCTTTTCATTTGTTGAAGTTCCCCTTGCAAAATAAGGATTGCCCTCTCCTGGGCAGTACACACTACGACAGTTTCGACTTAGAAGCCAAATTACTCTCTGCAGGGCAAGTTAACCTTCTAATTTTTTTCTGCTATGAATAAAAATAGTAGACACATAGCATCCAGACATCCTTGCCTTCTCCTTATATTTGTGATGTGACACTTCTGAAGCTGATGCGATTAAATGAACTGGAGCACTTCCAGTACTCTGCACTTCTGCACACTCTGGGTGCTTAATGGTATGTAAAGAGCTGTTTACATCTTGTCTTAAAACAAAAGCTGTTTGTTGCACTAGGTTTTGTGAAAAACATGGCTTCTTTAATTAGCCACATCTTGTAAAATAAAATCAGTTACAGAAGTAGAGATGCAGAAGTTGTTTACAACCTCAGTGAATGGTTAGTTCTTAAATGGCTACGCTTGTGATATTTTCCACATTCTTAGGTACAAGAGCCACGCTTGAGCAAAAAGACTACTGAAGGTTATTTTGCTCTGTGAAATGCGTCCTGACCCAGAGCTTTGACATTTTCACTGAGTCCATCTCTAAAGAGTGAAGGCAAATGTCATGGAAGTTCTGTCACTGTGTTAATGGTGAAGCTCAGCAGTGCTGATGTGTTCCTGCTGTCACTAAGTGCTGCTCTTGCCATTGCTTCTTCTTTACACTGTGCACCTCTAGAGAATTAGCTCCATCCAGTGAGCATATGTTAACGAGTAGAGCTTGGCTTTTGATTTTTCTTTGCTGTCATCTCAACATCCCAATTACAGTTTCTGCTCTAAATGCCAAATGGCAGAAGAGAAGCAAACAAACAAACTACACCTTGGCCCTGGAGTACTTGCTATGGAGAAGTTTCTCAGACCTTTAGTAGGAGCTGCTTTTGCTAACATTAGGTCTCGTGGTATCAGGAGCTCAGCAGCTGCACAGCAGTTTCCAAAACCTGTGATTTTTGTGTGTGTAAACCATAACATTTACATGAAACCGCACAGTGATTGAATGTGATGCTCTAAATGCTGCCAAGTGATCATATGCTTACATTGAAAGCCCTGCATGCAGTCCTCCCCCTTTATAGTTCCAGTTGTGTAAATAACTGGCTTCTGGCTGGAATGGAATTAGACAGCTGCTGATTTGCTCAGATCTTCTTGTAGTGACAAATGCTCCACTAAATAATCAGAGAAATGCCGGGTGAAAGGGGCCTCTGGAGACCATGCAGTCCTGTCTCCCCCCAGAAGCAGGACTGTTGCTAATGCTAAATCAGGTCAGCCGTGGCTTTATGTATCTGAGTCTTGGAAAATTCCATAGGCAGCCACAGAGACTTCACCACCTCCCTGGACAAGCTCTCCTGGTGTTATGCTGGCCTCCTAGTATATTTTTTCCCCTCGTGTCCCACCGGAACCTCCCAAGCTCCAGCCATTGTGGCCATTTTCCCTTGAAATATCTGGTTCTGTTCAGAAGAGTTTGGCTGTTTTCTTAAACCCTTCTTCAAGGAGTTGTAAGGCAGCTAGATGGCTCCTTAGCTTAAATACATGTCACTTTCTAGCCCATGCTCCCAGGCCAGGCAGAAGGGTGGTAGCACATTGTTTGTATCAGAAGGTCTCAGTGATTCTGACTGGCTCATCAGCAGTGAGATGCGCGGATCTGAGCTCTAGTCCCAAAACGCTTTCTTGGTAGGGCAAGGGAACAAGGGGAGAAGCCCCCAGTGTGGCTGATAGTAGCTGTCCGTAACGTGCAGCTGTGCCGTATTTACCTGAATGGCTGAGTTAGGGTTTGGCTCTGATGGATGGAGATTCACAAAGGTAATTCAGGGTGGATAGCTGCCTGGTGGTAGTAGTGCCTTTATTATCTGCTATTCCTGAGGTTCACATCTGCCCCTGCTGTAAGCAGGATAAGTGAAAAGACTATAGGGACTGCAGCTGCTTTAGACTGCATGCACTTGGTACCTTGTGAAGAAGCAGCCCTGTAGATCAAGCTGCCCCTGCTGAGAAGGATTACTGTTCCTCTGCTTTTACCCCTTTCCAGCGTTCCAATCCCCATGCTGCCTACCCCAACCCTGGACCAAGCACATCGCAGCCACAGAGCAGCATGGGATATTCAACTACCTCCCAGCAGCCTCCACAGTACTCACATCAGACACATCGGTACTGAGCTGCATCCGAATAATGTCAGTGCACTGTTGCTAATGCTGCAGGACTGCGCAGCTGCCTGCCTGGAACCTGGCCTGGGCCACAAGAATGTACTGTACAACCACACCTTCAACACGTCTGATCGCCAAGTTCCACCACCTTTCACAGAATGGAGTAGTGGCTCCCAAATTGTACCTGTTTTTGGGTTAGACTTGAAAAGAAAGTGCTAGCACAGTTTGTGTTGTGGATATGCTACTTCCATAGTTTACTTGACATGGTTCAGACTGACCGATGCATTTTTGTTCAGTGACAGTCTGTAGCAGTTGAAGCTGTGAAATGTGCTAGGGGCAAGCATTTTTGTTGTCGTATGTGGTGAATTCTCTCGATGTAACAACCTTATCTGACCAATAGTACACGACATCTTTGGACTGGTACTTGAAGCATACAGTATGTGTTAACATGGCAAAAAAGCAAAATAACCGTGACTCCAACTGAAATGATTTTGATAGACGTTTATTTTTAGTGACTTTTGTGGGTTGGTTCATTTTCCACGTAGGTCAGTGTTTTATGACCAACACGATTGCTACGATGAGGTTTTTTTAAGAACATGAAAACGTTTGCATTTTTTTCCAGCGATTACAAACGTCCCAAAGATTAATTTCCAGCATAAGTTTTTGGTTTTGTTTTTAAATCTATGACTTGACTGGTATTAAAGCTGCTATTTGATAGTAAAATAAGTATGTTGTCATTGATATAAACATGTTTGGTTCGGCAAACAAGTGAAAATGATTGTCATAGACAGTGTTTTATTTTTTTCCTGTTGGTGTTAATGATTTGTGAGCATGCTTTGGGATTAAAAAAGCATGAGTGATATTTCCTAAAGAGGTGTGGCATCCGTTCAGATATTTCGTCATGATTTTTGAGAGCCAGCTTGGTGTAGTGGATTTTAAATTTCGTTCAGTTACTCCTTTTTTCTTCTTTTAAACGTCCGCACGTTGTTTAGGGGTGCCATTCGTACCGCAGAGGATCAAGGTGTTAGGAGGGCCTTAGAATTTATGAGGAAGAACTTACATACAATGTACTGTATCAAACTATTTTACATGAATGACGCAAGTATTCTGAATAAAAAAAAAGAAAATCAAACATTGTTAAAACAAGGTGTTATGTAATAAATTTATTTTTCATAAATCTGCATACGCTCTTCGCCTGTATTCCTTCAATCCACAGCACCTCAGTCTCCCATTGCACATAAAGGTGGGGCTTCGTTTTCAGGAACAGCACTAACCAGCACTTCTGCTGCTTTTTAAATAGCAGAAAAAGATAGATGCCTTCATAAAACACCATTACCTCCTGTCGGGGACATCTGGTTGGTCAGCTGGAGGTGCACTCAATGTGGTTCTATTTCTGGCTGTGTTTTATAGATCAGACAGCTCGTTTTCATCTACAAAATCCACAGACCTTCTTGCTTAAGTAGTTTAAGTAGTTTTTCTAAGGTTTCTGTAACCTTCTTGCCATCTAATGTCATACCATGATTTTATGACATTAATATCTTTTGCAGTATATGCAGGATTTTGTCTGCACGTGTCTCATGGAGAGTGACCATCAAGTTCTATCATCTGTTTGTCGCATGGAAAGGGCAGAGAAGTTTGGCAGAAAAAAAATGCATCGTTGTGGGGGTGTGAAACAAACCTGCAGCGAACCAGAATTGCAAACTGAGGGTAAGTTTGAGGTGTAGATGAAAGCAGTGGAATGGAGAAGAGGTTTAAACGTTTTGGAGATTTGAGACTTATGAAAAAGGCAGAGTCCAAATTTTATGCTGCTTGAGAAAGAGGAAGATATGTTCAGTGATAGTGTGCAGTTCATAGTGGGCTTAGTAGGGTCAAAATCTGGCCTTCTCCAGTCTCTGGAATAAACTTAAATGTGGACTTGGGAGTGCCATAAGCTTCTTTCTGGTTTCTTATCACTTGAAAGCTTTTTCCTTCTTTCCTGACCATCTACGTAGACTTTGAACTTATGTGTTCAGTGGCTCTTACCAGCTGCTGAAGGGCTGACAAGCAATTTCTATACAATTTTTACTTCTATTAAAGTTCTACCAGCCTAGATTTTTTTGCCTATTTGTACTTATTAATGTGAGAGAATTAGTATTATTCATATTGAAGCAAATCTTATTGCATACCTGTATATTTTGACATCTCCCATGCATTGTTTAAAAATAGCAGGCCAATTTTAATCTATTTTTCTAAAGGCTTGTGCTGCCAGCTGACAGAAAGAACCCTTGCCATTCATTTGCACTTGAATTTAATTTCCCCATTGAAAAGGTTATTTGAGATGCAGACACAGCTGATCAGCTGATAATAGTAAAACTAAACTATGACCTACATGTAGTTACAAGTCGCCTGCTTCTCTGTTTGCAGTAATTTCATTCATTCTACTCCATTTGTGCAGACGTATCGAGATCTCTTCAACAGACTGCAGTCCTGCGGGGCAGCCGTGTCTTTGTATAGCAGTTTGTTGTGATGCCTGAGTGGGTCAGTCCTTCTGGAGGATGAATTTGGGACTTCTTCCTCCAGAACAGTGGAAATAAAAGGTTGTCAGTACTTGGTGTCACCTCTGCCTTCAAGAGAGGGTGTATTTCTACTGCTGCTAAGGCTGATCTTGTCATCTTGGTGACAGTTATAAATTGCATCAAACAAATTTCTTAATGCTGTCGTAAGGAAGACTGTAGGAAAGGCACTAAATTATTTTCCTGAACTATTCAAAGACAAAAGGATAAATTCATTCTGTCCTCGTTTTGCTCTGGGAAGATTTTAACGTGAGGGCTAAGGGAAGGTAAGGAAGAGGAAAGCATCTTTGAGAACATTTTAATGGAGCAGTTGCAGGGGGGGGAGTGGCGATGCAGTGGCAGCTGGTGTGAGAACCACGGCTCTCCTTGTGCAGCTGAGCATTTGTTGTGAGATTCGAGAAGTTCAGAGCTTTTCATTTCCCATCAACAATTCTCTGGGCCAATCCGAGCATATTTCAAACACCTGGAGCTGGGGAGCCAGTCTTTGTTGCTCTGATTGAAGAACAAATTATTTTCCTAGGGTTGGCTTATGCTGAAAGTGGGCTACAGGCTTACCTCGATCATTAGGGTAAGTACTTCTGCGCTTTGGTTCACCTTGGCACCCTCAGCAAGCCAACCCTTTGAAAAACAGAGCTTATAGCACTCAGAGTTTATTGTGCCCGCTAAGGACACATCTCTCCAAGAAAAAATAGAACTTTTTTTTTTTTTTTTTTACAAAGACCTTTTTTGAATAAAGTTTCAGTGTTAATGGAGGTGGGAGGAGCAGCAGAGGAAGGAAATGAGACCTTTTCTGCCCTTTACTTTTCTGTGCAGTTGTATAGGAATTGAAAAATAGTTGACGAGCTCATAGAGCTGCCAGGGCAGTGCTCTGCTGGGTGGCAGGCAATGCTTAGGTTGGGTTTTCCTTCAGTTTGCTTTTTCCTTCTTTCTTTGGGGCATGGCTGAGTCGAGCCTGCTGCAGGTCGGGAGGGTTCGCGTGGAAGTGGCAGGAGCGGTGGGTGCAAACACCACTTCCAGTTCTCTCTATAGCATTTAATACTCTGAAAGAACAAAAGCAAGTGGCTTCATATTCTTATGCTGAGGGTCATGAGTAGCCCAGGTGCCTCATCAGTGACCTTGTAGCTTTGCACAGAGCCTCCTCCAGAGCACACAGCAACATATTCCTGTGAGACTTCATTGCCTCTTAGCATGGTGTTTGATATGAAGCAACAAAAACTGAACTCCATTGCCAGCTGAAGTGAGAAGACAGCAGCAAAGCATGAGTGGAGCACGAGTGCCATGTCTGGTTGAACCATCTGAAGATCTATCAGAAAGGACCTTGGAAGCTCTACCTATTTGTTTTCACCTGGCTGTTTGTCTTTTTCCTGCTCAGACCCAACTGTAAGTTGTAATGAGAGCGAGGTCAGTTGCACGTGAAGGCTTTATGGAAAGAAATTACTCCTGCTGTTCCCTGGTGTCCATTGATTCCTTTCTGAAATAGTTCCCTAAACAATGAGCCACTTCCTCTGCCTCTCCCCAGGCTCATCTTGGCTCTGCTGAAAGGCTTGACCTTTCATGTCTGGTGGCTGCTGGTGATTTTATGGGCCCTGTTAGGCAGTTTGACTGCCACCAACTGGGATAATTGGGGAGGAGGAGCTTGTATTGGTTTTTGCCTTTCAAAAGGGAAGGGCACAGATTCTTTCTTGGTGCCCACCATGAAGTTGCAGGCCTGCCATTTGGACAAAATGTTGTTGCTATTGTAAGCTGAGTGTTATTTTCTGTGGTGCTCCCTGCATGCTATTTTAGTTACAGCTCTGAATGGAGTCATCCTTTTGTCAGGTAGCATAACCATCTCAGCATCTTCCTTGGGGCTGAATAGCAACAGACCTCCAGGAAGCTGCTTCTGAGATGGTTTAATAGCCGATATCCCCTGAGACCAAGGTGGATGAGCTTAGTTCAGCATAATTTCTTGTCGCAGCTATGGAAAAAGAACACTTTGTGAACATGGCAGGCATCTGAATGACAGGATGTACAAACTGCTCGAGCAGCATGGAGGCGGGCAGCAGGTGCTTATCCTCTGAAAGCAAAACAAATGCAGCTGCTTCTTCCACCAGCACATGTTGGTACATCATTACATGCCTCCAAAAGCAATGGGACATGCGTATGCCTTCTTGAAAAGTTTGCTTCCGCAGCTGGGGAGTCCTTAGTGCAGGAGAAACACGGAGCTGTTGGAGTGCATCCAGAGGAGGGACACAAAAATGGTCCAAGGGATGGAACAACTCTCCCATGAGGACAGGATGAGAGCTGGGGCTGCTCAGCCTGGAGAACAGAAGGCTCCAGGGAGACCTGAGAGCGGCCTTGCAGTATGTAAAAGGGGGCTGTAAGGAAGAAGGGGACAGGGTCTGTGGTGACTGAACAAGAGGAAGTGGTTTCAAACTGAAAGAGGAGATTTAGACTGAATATAAGGAAGAGGTTTGTTACAGTGAGGCTAGTGAGGCACTGGCACAGGTAGCCCCAAGAGAAAGGTGGTAGGTGCCCTATCTCTAAAAGCACTTAAGGCTGCAGATGGAAAGGGGCTGTGCCCGTGGGCAGCCCTCGTCCCAGCATCCGTGCCCCTCTTGGGAATGAAACACCACTGGTGGGGCTCAGTGCAGTGCAGAGAGTCCAACTTGGGCACAGGCAATACAGCTCTGCTCTGGCAGAGCTCCGAGGGTTGTCATCAGGAGCACAAAGTCTGGCACTGTTAACTAGCTGTGTTCCTCAGGGGTTGGTGCTGGGTCCCATCTTGTTCAACATCATCAGTGTCCTGGATGAAGGGATAGAGTCCAAACCCAGAAAATTTGCTGATGACACAAAGCTGGGAGGAATGGCTGTCACACTGGAAGGCTGTGCTGCCATCCAACAAATCCTGGACAGGCTGAAGAGTTGGGCAGGGAGGAACCTGATGAGGTTTAACAAGAGCAAGTGTAGAGTCTTGCAGCTAGGGAGGAATAACCACATGCACCGGTATAGGTTGGGGGATGTCCTGCTGGAGAGGAGCTCTGAGAAGGGGGACCTGAGTGTCCTGGTGGATGACAGGTTGGCCAGCAGTGTGCCCTGGTGGCCACTGGTATCCCGGGGTGCATTAAAAAGAGTGGCCAGCAGGTTGAAGGAGATTTATCTCCTCCCCCCCCCCACTACTATTCTGCCCTGATGAGGCCACATTTAGAATACTAAGTCCAGTTCTGGGCTCCCCAGTTGAAAAAGTCAGGCATCTCCTAGGAGTCCAGTGGAAGGCCACAAAGATGATAATGGGCCTGGAGCACATCCCTCATGAGGAAAGGCTGAGAGAGCTGGGACTGTTCAGCCTGGAGAAAAGAAGACAGGATCTGATCAGTGTTTATAAATACCTGAAGGGAGGTGAGAGGGAACTGGATGAGGCCAGGCTCTTCTTGGTGGTGTGTAGTGAGAGGATAAGGAGCAGTGGACTAAAACTTGAACATAACAAGTTCCATACAAACACGTGGCAGAACTTCTTTACAGTAAGGATGACAGAGCGCTGGAACAGGCTGCCCATCTCTTTCTCTGGAGATATTCCACCTGTCTGCATGCTTACCTGTGCAACCTATTGTAGAGAACCTGCCTTAGCAGGGGGGTTGGACTCAGTGATGTTGGAAGTTGCTTTTTCTTTTTATCTTTGTATCTGAGGGAATCTTTTCAGCTGAAAATAAGTCAAGCTTCAGCCCTACTAATAATGATAAGAAGTAGGAGCAGTTAGCAAAATGGTTTCTACAGAGATTTTGCCCGTTTTTCAGCAGGCTGGAGAACAAACCAAAAGCACAGTCCCTTTTGTACAGCTGCAGGAACAATGTCAAAGGCAGCTGGTAGTCTTCAAAATTCTGTGGATGAACAGAAGTGCACAAAAGGGTGCATGGTTTTGGGTTTTACAGCTGTCTGCAGAGGATCAGCACCTACAGGACAGTTTCTGCACAGCCCCAGGGAGGGACTTTGTGCCTTTACCTCACAGATCTCAGGCTGATGCTCAGGGCAAGTGTGCTGAATTTACAGCATCAACAACTTATAGGTGTGGAATCAGGATCCCCCAATAAATAGTAACCAGAACAGCCTGGGGCTTGAATTCAAACAGGATGATGCAATAGGAATAAAAAAAAAAGAAAATAGTCATCAAACCACAAGGCAGGGAAGGAAATGTGTTGAAATGATGTCAACTGTGAAAATACCAAAGGTGAAACTGCAGTAAAAAATTTAATAGGGATGCAAGAACAAGAAATAACTAGAGGAAAAGGCAAAGTGCTGGCCTGGAGATGCTCTGGAGTCAAACCCACCCCTGTTGTAAGTGTGGTGCTGGTGGAGGCTGTCCCTGGCCATCGTCTGGGCTGGCCAAGGCTGCGGGCCATGGGCTGCTCATTTTGGGGCTGTGCAGTGCATAGGACCTCAAGTTGTGATACAGAGGTGGGGTGGGGGTGGGTTTTCCTCACGACAGAGGTGCTCTGTTTGAAGTCTCCTTTTGTCACCCTGCCATCACCTCACCACCCTTGTGGTCACAAGCATGGGACATTGGAGGAGACCCCTGGTGGGTGCAGCCATCATCCTCCAGAAGTGTGGCTGTGAAACGGTGGCCACGCTGGGGAGATATTGCAGAACCTCAGCAGGAACCTCAGTCCTGAGGTCAGGGCAAGCCCCCAGACTTGTTCCTGGGAAGCAGATGGACCCAGTTCACTCATTTCACATGAGGTCCCAAGCCCCAGCTCCACTGCAAGCCCTATTCAGTCAATACTGCTCCACCTGAGAGAGTCCGAAGTGAACTTACATCTCAAGACCCATCCCAAGCTCTTATGCTCGAGCCTTGCACAAAGATTGTTAGTTCTAATGAATATTTTAGGCTTCCTTCAGAGGCAGCTGCTGTGCCCTCATGCATGCCATCTCCCTGGAAGAAGCTGCATTAGCTACTTTGGGTATTCAAACACTTGATATATGGTATCTGTTCTATGGAAAAGTGCCTCAGGGTGAAATGTGTTTAATAGAGAGAGGCTAACACGGTAGTGATTTATCTCATTTTGGTAAGTTCATGCCTGTAATTCAATAACCCCATGAGCTACACTTAACTGTATTCAATAAAGATGATCTAAAGGCGCTGTTCATGCAGGTGAAGGATTCAAGAACTGGAGGAAAGGATGTTAGAAATAAATGGACTTGAAGTAAACAAGGAGCTCAGGCAGAACCCTTCCCCGTGATAAATGTCTTGAGCATCATTAAACCGGTACAAATGGCTCAGCGAGAGGCAGAGATTTCTTCTCTGAAAGGAAAAAGCTGTGCGAGGGACTTTCATTAAAGAGCAAATACCACGTTATGCTCCAGCCGTGACCCAAATCCTGCAGCAGCACTTTGCAAGCTGTCATCATGCGGACTTCTCCTGGGAGAGGGTGCTGTATGGTCACGGAATAGGGATGTGCTGTGAAGGGCACAGGAAGCCTGGTTGCACGCAGCCAGGAGAAAAGGAGGTGACAGCCCACGGCTTTATTCTGGACGTGCTTTGGAAACCTTTAGACAAATAACAGGGTGCACAAAGCGCTTGCTTGCAGACAATGCCGCATGCAAACGGTGCAGCAACATGACAAGGAAATATGGCACCTAAACAGCTGCTCAGGGCTGTAATTGCTCAGTTTGAATGTAAACCCAAAATAAATAGCACTGGCAGCTGAGTCACACAATTGCAGACCTGAAGCTCTTCAAAGTGAGCTCTAAAAATATTTTGTGTGCTTTAGAAATTACTGGCTGCATGCAGAGGAAATGAGCACTGAAAGCACAGTATTGCGGCTCTGCAAAGGGCTTTCAAACAAGGTGTGGCTGCTGCTGCTGTCCGGGGCACTCTGAGAAGAGCAGGTGGGCTCAGGTCTCTGCTGCCCTAAATGGGTGCATAGGCTCTGGTGGGTTCCTCCTGGAATCAGGGACGCCCTGCACAGCCTGCGGTCACTCAGCTGCCACTGCTCTGCCCTCACCATCACCAGTGAAGTGAAAGCTCAGCCCAACATTACTGGTGCTGGGATGTGCTGTCTGAAACCCAGTGTTCAGTGTGGGCTCCACAAACGGGAGGTGCTGGGAGAGAAGAGGATTTCTGGACTTCGTACACTGTAAGTGTGATTGGGCATTGGAACGGGCTGCCCAAGGAATTGATGGAGTCACCAATGGAGGTGTTCAAGAAGCATTTAGATGTTGTGCTGAGGGATGTGGTTTAGTGGGAAAACACTGGTGGTAGTGGATGGTTGGGCTGGATGATCTTGGAGGTGTTTTTCAACCTTGGTGATTCTGTGATGCAGAAAAAGCCCCTCTGGCCCAGATGTCTCGTGACCCTCAGCCATGTCCCTCTCCCAGGCCACAACCCAGAAGAACCCTCTCTGTGACAGCCTCCTCAGCTCCATCTGCTTGGGGTTTTTCAGCATTGGCTGCTTCTTTTCACTCATGTGATTATCTCACTGGAGAGAATGACCTGCCTCTTCTCAGACCCTCAGACGGATCCTGGGTGTCCACAGCTCTCTCAAAGACCCAGCAGGCAATGGCAGGAGTTGTATAGAGGAAGTAAAGTGAGATTAAAGCCCCAGCCAAGAAGGCCCATCTGAGTGCTCCATTTGGCTGTGGTCACCATGGCTGGAACACTGGAGGATTTCCCAGAGCACATGGCAGCAAGCTGACCGCTGTTTTTCCTGCTGCTTCCAGAAGGGACGCTCCTGGGCAGCAGTCTCATCTGTGGGATTCAGTGAGGCCATTTTCACCCCTCACCCCATGTGGGATACTGGTTGCCAGCAGCACAGCACTTGAACCTCTGCAGGACCCAGGGAGGAGACACCTGGCCCTGGTGTTCCCACCGCCTCCAGCCCAGTGGCTGCAGGAGCCCCGAGGCTCAGGGAGCAGCCCAGATGTATTCCATTGAGGGGGTAAAATGTGTGCAATTCGAAGTGTGATTGTGGGGGTAGGGGAAGGATGATGAAAGTCAGCAGTTGAACCCAAAGGAGCAAGTGTGAGCTCTGAGCCCAGGACAACCTCCAAGTGCTTCTCTGGGTCATTTTTTATGATGTTCCAAGTGTTTTGGTAAGTACATTCTTCTCAGCTGATTCAAACACAGAAGAGAGTCGATGTGTTTTCCCAAAGCTTTCCAAATAGGTTTTGGGCAGAGTCGTACAGGCGGGAGGGGAATGACAGGCTTGCACAAAGGCCCCGGGAGGCAGAAGGCTTCTGGTTTATACTTCAGCCCTATAGAAAACAGCTCGCTGAGTAATCTTTTCCCCTTTGGATGTCATTCTTTTTAGTTGTTGAAATGTCTGTAGCTCCCATTTACATAAAGCACTCTCCTAATGCTTTTCGCAGCTGCCTCTTCAATCAGAATCCACCGGAATACTCAACGCTGTGTCAAGCACTGATCTGCCACTGCTGTGAATGTTCTTCTTTGGGCACTTTTCATAATTCTGTTTGCTGAGCATTTCTGTTTGCTGTTCTGCCCCTCCACACTGCAGCCATTCTGCACCTTCTCTTGCCCCCCCAGCACTGCACAGAGGTGCCCGGGGAGGCGGCGAATCTCTCTCCTAACGCATCTGAATGCACCAACCTCTATAAATATTCAGAGCAATAAAAGCGTTAATGCAGGATGATTAAAAAGTTATGGCTCCCACAGCAACCTGAACTCACTGCCTCGCACACACCGAGGCTCAGAGATTACTGCTGTGCCTCCATCTCGCTGCACCGTGCAGCCGGGCTGGGGTTGCCATGGGAATGGGAGGTCGGGTTTTGTGCTGGTGTGGATGCAAAGAAACTCACTGGTCCTGTAATGGCCTGATCAAATGCTGCAGTGACCTGTGTTAGTGCTGCTGCTCCACAGTGGCTGGCTGGATGTGAACTGAATCAGTCACAGGATAGCTGAGGTGGAAGAGAGCTCTGGAGGCCACACGTCCCAGCCTTGCTCCAGACAGGGTCACCCAAAGCACAGTGCCCAGAAACAAGTCTGGGCGGCTTTGGGAAATCCACAAGGAGGAGAGCCCACTGCCCTGGGCAACCTGTGCCATTCCTGCTTACAGCACTGCAGCTGAAAGCTTCTTCCTTGCTCTTTTCCTCAGTCCTGCAGCGCACAGGTGCTTGCCTTTGCTTGGTGCCTCCATTCCAAACCCCCCCAGTCTTTGTCTTTCCCACTGCCATCGTTTCCAGAGCACTCACATTTTCAAAAACGTGACTATTTTTTTAATCAGGCCACATTTCCCGATGTGTCTTCACAGACTGCATCCAATTTTCTCCTTCATCATCTCCAGATCAATCCTTTTACTTCCCTCTCCTTTTCCTTCTACTGCCATATTAGGGGAGCATCCCCTTTCAGACATGGGCTCAGCAAATCATTTATGTCAAAATGTGTATGAAGAATACAATGAATATTTCAGTATTTCCAAAACTCAGAGATAATTCTACGATCCCATCTGAGATGTTTGCTCAGGATGAGTTCTGTTCAACAAACTGAATGATCCCTGTGCCAGCCAGCCACCAACAGTTACAGTGCAACCCTCGGTCTGCTTTCTGCAAGGGAGCTCTGCATGTAATGGAAATAAAGGACAGTGGGGAAAGGAGCAAACCCTGTGTGAGAGCAAGGTATGAATTTTGAGAGGGTAATTAGCCTTTAGGAGATCTCATCCATGAGTTCTCTGTCACGCTGGGGCTTTTATCAAGACAGAGTGTCTTTCCCACTCAGCCACAAATTGCTGGGTTGGATGCAGGGATCACTGGCTGTGAGTTTATGGCTGTGCTATCCAAGAGGTCAGATGAGATGATGGTAATAGCCCCCTCTGGCCTTCCAATTTATGACTCTATGAATTTCAAACTGTTCATTCAGTTGTAACGTTTGTAATTTATCTCAAATTAAATGTCATCTGGTGGGTGACCAGAACCAAGCCGCCTAACTGGGGCAGCCCTGGTTGGGGCGAGGCAGCCGTCAGCACACAAACCACAATTTGCTGTGAGCTGCTCTCTGAACACCACAGCCCATCCTGGAGGAGTCCTCTCCACAAAGGTCCAAATGTTCCTTCTCTGTGGGACCTTGACTACAACAGCAACGTGGGCAGAATACTGAGCTTGAGCAAAGTGTGTGGTAATCTTCACAGATCTCTTTACAAATTTCCTCCTCTCCCTCCCTTTCTGTCACTGCCTTCCCTAGAAGTAGGCATCCTTCTTACTCTTCAGCTTTTCTTTCTGTTTTCCATGTTAAATGACAATTTCAGTAAGACATGGCCACCTCTGCCTGCAGAGTGCCACCAATGAGCTGCACCATGACAATCAATCCAATTCCACACCACCTCTGTGATTTATTTCCAGCCATCACATCTCTTCACAGCATTACTCAGGGATCGTTATTTCAGAATAGCAAATAATTTCTCAGTCTTTTTTTTTTCCACCCATCTTTGCTATAACCTGAATGTGATCAGAGCTGTACCTTGTTAAGCCACAAAGGTGAGAGGCCGAGAGGTGCGGTTTAAATGTCTCACACAGGGCAGGCAGCAAACAGTGGGTGGAAAGGAGCCTTTGTCCTGGGGAAAACATGCTGCGATGAGCACGGCTGTTTTCTCGAGTGGAGCCGGGAGCCTTGAGAACTCCTCGCAAATAACGGCCCGGGGTTTACAAATAACTATCTCCTTGTTTTTGTGGTGATTAATGTGCCTGGGAGATGAAGGGTCTGACATAAAAAGCTGCACGGCTGGCACGGGGCTCGCCCACCAGCCATCACAAGCACCGCTAATCATGTGCAGTTTCTCCGGGAAGCACTAGAGGGAAGACAGCTGAGCAGTTCCGAAGTGATTTGTTGCCAACCCATCCTCTGCCTCTGTAGGAGCTACACTGCTTTTCCTAAAGATTTCGCCCATAAAGGCGTCATTCCATAGGAAATGAAGTTTTAATTTTTAATTTTTAGAAAGGAAATATTCAGGGAAAACTTGTAAATAAAAGGCTT
Source organism: Callipepla californica brunnescens (assembly GCA_023055505.1). Classification (NCBI taxonomy): domain Eukaryota; kingdom Metazoa; phylum Chordata; class Aves; order Galliformes; family Odontophoridae; genus Callipepla; species Callipepla californica. Next base: position 105,637,164 of record JALIRH010000001.1, on the reverse strand, counting down.
TTCCCATATTGGGATATCCTGACAGGAAGTGCTGCTCAAGGCAATTTAATCAAGGGACAACATTTATCTGATGAGTGCTGTGCAGGGGGACAGAAGCATTCACTCCAGCCCCCCTCACAGGACAGGGACATTCTCTTAACACTTCTAATTACCTGTCCTACTAGCAGAGCTGCTGGTGATGCTGCTGGAGAGGGCAGCTGGGAGTGCATCTGCATGAGCTGCACGGGGAATGTGCTCCGATGTGCACAGCTCGGACCCTGGATGGTCTCAGAGCACTGTGCTCCCCTCCGTTTTGTACGCTGCTGCTGCTAACTCCACAGAGCCTAGCTTAAGGGCGACTGCTCAAGCACTTGTGAAGTTTATGAAAATCATAAACTGTGAAGAGCAAAAGAAATTTTCTACACTGAGAACAATCCATCACCGGAACAACCTCCCCAGGGTCGTGGCAGGATCTCCAGCACTGGAGGTTTTCAGGACGCAGTTGGACAGGATGCTTGATAATCTCATTGTGGATCTTTTTTCCCAAAGGACTTGGACCTGATGATCTTTCAAGATCCCTTCCAACCTGGGCTGTTCTATAGTTCTCAGAAAGGGATAGCTCATCTGGCCTATGGGTGAACAGCCCTGTCCTGCTCACACCCGCAGCATCCTTCTGCAGGGTGAGGAAACGCCACAAGGAGGGACCACAGCCACACCGAGCATGGCTTTAGGGAAAAGAATGTTGTTGGATTTGAGCTGAGAAGGACTGACTGGGAGATCTACCTCATGGATATCAGACCTCAACAGCCATGGACAGTTGTCTCCACTCGTAAACTGAAGTAACTTAATCATCCTCTTCCTGCCCTCAATTTTCTCCAGTTGAGCCACCTTCTGATTTCCAGCCCATGCCTATTTTGAGTCTCTCCATGCTTGTGATAGTTCGGTTCACGGGTTTTCCACCTATCCCATTGTCTGCTCCCCAGCTCAGGTGAGCTTCCACCTCTGTTACTTCTGAGCCCTGTTGGAGCAGCTCACGTTGGAGAGCTTTGAATTGAGCATGTTTGTGTAGTACGGGATCACACCATCAGAGGGAGATGATTCCCTGTGGATTTTCTGGGGGACCCATAGCCCTCTCATGACCAGTGAGTGCCGGCGTTTGGGTGGATAGCTGGTTGATAGAAGCTAGAGAGGACTGGCAGAGAAAACCAGAAGGAGACACAGGTGGGAGACGTGTGCTCGGGAGATGAGTGCCCCAATGTCCTTCCCACGGGTGAAGCCTCCACTAGAAACACACCCGTGTATTTTCCAGTCTACCTTCTGACATCCATGAAGATTTATTCTGAGAAGCCTCCTTATGTTTTTTCAGAACACTGTATTTCCCCTTTGTGCTGCATCATTTATTCTCAGGGCAGAGGAAGCTGTAGGACAGTCTCTGAGGGCTGTGCTGCCCAAAGCTTAAAGGAGCTATAAGGGGCTGATGCTACAGAAGGGAAACATGGGATGTGAGATTCTGCCTTCAGTCCTGCTCTGCTTGCTCTGACTTATTAAGGATGCTGCCTGGGCATGGGCTGACTGGGGCAGAGAAAAGGGCTCTCCAGGGAGCTGGGGATGGCATCTGCCAAGTAGCCACTGAATCAAAGGCATGCGGTGTGGCTGCATGGCTGTGTCTGTCTGTCCCCACTTGGCTCCTGCAGAATCAAAACTTTGGCTGTCTGTAGCATAGGATCTGGAGCAGGGTTTGTTCTGTGGGTCTGGGAAAATCCGTTGTACCTGAAGGAGAATTCCAGGGTATTTTAAATATGATTCTTTTAAAATAAGTTTCTTATAGCTCCTCAGTAGAAAAAGCAAATTTTATCATAAAACTTCAGCAAGGAAGTTGCATTTCTTCAAAAAGGAGCATTTCTCCCAGTATCCAAAGTACATATTTGTGTTCTATGAATCATGTTTCTTGAACTTCACCAAAAGAAGAGGAAAAAAAGGTCATCTGAAAAATATGTACCAGTGATGGAATCTGGCATTATCACCCACAGCTGTCTCGAACAACAACCTCGTACTCCCCTGTACTGCTCATTTCTGGAGCAGGTTTGAATTCAGCGACAAGGTGTAAGACATTTTTAAAAGTCTTCATTACAGTGCTGAACAATTCCTCACCTCCTCCTCTTTCCCTTTATACCTTTTTCTTTTTTCTCTCCAAGTCTTGCTGCAGGAGGTCAAGGAGCAGAATTACATCAGCTCCCTTTTCTTCCTGTCCATGTCAGCCTCCTGAGCTTCAGACACTGTTTTCGCCAGGATTGTTGGAAACTGCAAAGGGCCTGAACTTGGCAAAGCTCTGAAGTTTCTGCAGAAGCCTGAAGTCAGTCTGAAGCATTCAGTGTGGTGCAAAGACATCTCCTCCCTGTGTGTGTGACCTCCCAGGCCACGTCCTCCCATGGGCTCCCCAGTTATGCTCATCTTTGTGCTGTGAAGGAGGGATGGGACAGAGGGAAGAAGGGCATTTTGCTGCTGGAGGGTACAGAGGAGACACCTCAGCACCTCTGAGGGTACTCAGGGCTGCCAGGCCCAGGGAGGGTGGAAGAAGGGCAATGGGGAATTAAGAGCCCCCAGAGAAAGTTGGTGGGCAGGTACTAAGTGAGAAATTTCCTGACTGAATGGGATAAAGAAAGCCTTGGAGTGTAGGACTGGGAGGAAAGGGTGGAGAATATATCTGTTGGGCTTGGTATTCCCATGTTCCCATTCCACAGGAGCTGGTGTCAGTGATGGCCCTGGGCAGTAAGAGCTGTGGCAGCAGTACTAGAGCCCTCCAGTTTTGGCACTGAGCACTTCCAGGAGAGGGAAGCATCCCTCCTGCCAGTTCTCAGAGAATGTCACACCAAAGCAAAAAGAGGTGATCACTGCACCATGACTGCTAGCAAATTTGCTCAGGGTAATGAAGACTAATTCAGAGGTTTCTCCCATATGGTTCACACAACCTTGAAGCTTCTACGTGACATGATGGAAGTGGCAGCAGGACAGAGACACCATGACATCACCAACAGAACTTCATGTTTCCTCTGCTACACATTAAAAATACAAGGAATGAAAAGGCAGATTGGGGCAGTAGAACAGATGGAAATAACCAGCAGTGACAGCGTGGCTTCAGTTCTCTCTTTCCCTGAGGTAAGAGTGACACAAATCTAATCTTTCCTGCAAAAACCATCAGCTCTGACTATTCTTCAAGCTCTTTGGCTGTCACCACTGTGGCACCTTGGTAAAGGTAAGTAGTTCAGTACTCATTAACTCAACAGTATTGATCCTTCTCCCTTCCTTCTGTGAGAGCAAGAACAGAGCAGCTCCAGGAGCAACCACGCTTCAGGTGTGACATCAGATGGGACATCTGAGCAGCAGGAGAGTGACTGGCAGTTTCCCACGGCTTTAAGTTTCTTTTCTTTCTGGAATGAAAAACTAAGTTTCCTTTTGTTGGTCAGTAGAGACTTTAGGCAGAGGGACACAGGAAATCAGGATATATTAGTCCCATGGCTCACATACCTCTATTCCATTTCCACGTTCAGATAAGAAAATAACTTTTTTTTTTTTTAATTCAGCAAAACAAATTAATTATAGTGTCAGGGGATAAGGAATTGCATTAGGTTGCAAGTAAAACCATCTTCTTTCTTTCTTCTTGTATTTATTATTGCAATCCTTGAATTTCTTTATTGAGTCCCTTCTGAAACAATCAAACAGTGTCAAAATAGCATGAATTTCATGAAGTGTTGTTCCCTTAGGGTGCTTACAGTCAAAATACATACACAAGCAGTGACAGCACGTGTGTCTGTGCAAATGACCTCCTGAAGAACCAGGAAGATGTGGACAGAGCTATCTGAGAGCTGACACCTGTGCTATGTTTCTTCCTCAGCAAGGTATCATTTCCAAAGGCACATGGTGAAGAGGAAATTATTGGTCCAAACCCGAGAGGACCAGCCCAGAGCAGCATGCTTAGACAAAAGATGGCAGAGCCTGCTTCAGTCAGACAGTGCTACAGTGTTATGCACAAAGCTGAATCATCTTGATGGAAGAAATGAGGGTGATTGCAGCCACTGGTGTGGGCAGAGCACACCTGTAAAGCTCCCTCATCAGCTGCCTCTGGCAAAAGGGAAAGAAGTTCTTTAGCCCCAAAATACTACTTCTGTTTTCACAAGAATATTTTCATTTTAATTTCCAGGTGAATATCCATTGAAACTATCTCTTTTCTTCCAAAAAAAAATGAGGATGTTGACAAATTCTGCCCAGAAACAAAAGGAAATGTGAAATCAGTATTTTTTCACCAAGCTGTAGCGTTCTGATCGAATTCTCCTTTACAGCTGTGCCCTTGGCCCAATTCAGGAATCATGGGAGCTGCTCAATAGTTGCCAGCTGGACTGGGGCTCCAGCGACCCAGGACTTCATCTCATGTCTGTGAGGAAAAAGTCAGTGTGACATTATGTTGATGGCCATGGAGCTCATACCTCAATCTGCCATGCCAACACTGGTCCAGATTCTCCTTTATTATTGTGGTCAGGCTTCACTTATCAGACTTCAACGGTATTGTTCAGGAAGAACAAAGTGTACCTTCTCCTGGGAATGAAGAATCTGTTTCATCGAGGTTTGAAATGTGACGGTTGGTTGATTGTTTGAAGATGTCACACAGCTAAAATACAGAGAAAAACGTTGGGAGGAATATTTAGGCTGTCCTCATATCCATGGAAAGCCTAATGAAGATGACCAGGAGAATCACTTCAAAAGCTCACTTGGGATAGAAGCTAAAACAATAGTGTAGACTACAAATGTCTACTTCAAGAGGAATAAAATTGTCCACAGAATCCAGAGGCTGCCTTGACAATAAAGGCAGAGTAGGCAGATCCTTGCAGTAGAGCTCCCAAATGCTCCTAGGCCATCCCACACACACGCTCACTCTGTCATAGCATACCCTTGGGCCAAGGTTTTCAACTCATCCGTTTATGCACCCACAGCTTTCATGCAGAATGCACTGTAGAAATCTGCGGTGATGCAAGATCAGAACCAAGGATGCTCTTCCAACACACTGAAGACACCATGTTGAGCCTGTACAAGGCTTCTGCAGTCCTTACAGAAGAGCTGAGATCTCCGGGATGGTTTTCCCTTTTTCTCCTGATTTCCATCGGAAGAGGACATGAAGCTGTTTGAGCTTTTCACAGCCCAAAACTGTGGCTGTGATTTGACAATAGCCAGTCCATGTCTCCTGAGGCTGGTGCCAGTTTCTCTTGATGTTGTCTGCTTGGGGAAAGTAATAAAGATGCAAATTGCCCTATGATGTCCCCAGAGAAACATCAAGAGATGCTGTCTTCTACCTGTGATGTTCACACAGCCTAATAAATAGGGTACTGACATTCTGAGTAGCAGGACACAGGCTTTCACGGTAACTGAACAATGTCCATGCCAGGCTCTGTCTGGAGCGGCCATAGCCTGGAGTTCATGTTCACTTGTTGGGCTGTAAAAGCAGTTCTCTTACAACAAAGTGACCACCATTGTCTTTGTGCTTTACCTTTGCTTTGTGCAGTGGGCTTAACATCCTAAGTATGAGATATTTCCATCACTAACAGACAGAATACCAAGCTGTTCCTCTGTGCCCTCACACTGACCCCAGAGGATGCTGTGCTGTTTTTCTGCACAGCTATTTTATACTGGGTATGCGCGGGGGTGTTTGTCTCCATAGCAAATGCAATGCAAAATCAGGTCCTAAAATACAGTTTAGATCCATGAAAGAAAAGTTTGTATTTAACTGTGCTTGCTGACAGAAACAAAGAAAACTTCCTGGTATCTGTTAATTAACAGCATTATGTCATCCATAAAGCTGCAGTAGATCAACACTGTGGAGGTTTTCTCTCACCATTACAGCCTCAGAGCACTGCGGTTTTGTTTTGGGTAAGAAAAGAGTCTTTCTAGGGTTGCTGTCTGTTAATAAGGGTTCTGCTAGTGCACAAACTTGGGTGAGCTAATTATTCATGCCTTTTGTTTGAAAATTTATACAACTAGCAAGTCAGAGTTTCTTTTCAAAGGGTTTGAATAGTATCTTTTCGAGAGGTCAAGGGTGGAAACTTGAAATAATAGAGCAAAACCAAATCAGAATCTGCTGCTTTCAAGTGCAGCCAGGGGTTACAGTAGCTTGAATGTGATTTGGGAACTGAGGGATTTCTCATTGGCCTAAAAATGGTGTAGTAAAAAAGGCAAAGATAGAGGAGGGAGCTTATGAATAGAAACAATAGGTGCTGCACCAGCAGCTGATAATATCTCTGCAGAGTTAGGACCTGATTCTTGCTGGTGCTTGAAGCTGGGTTATGCTGCAGATGCTGTTTTGTGTATTTATTCACTCAGGGCCATAGCCTTGCAGATGGAACAGTCTTTCCCTCTAGCTGCTTCCAGGGGTATAATACACTGCACAGCCCATGTAGCTTCCTTCTTTTTCTAACACAGCAGTAAACACGAGAGTGCTTTTAAATTCTGTATGCAATGTTCCAGCTAACAGCTGGGAGGGAATTTCACAGCCATTAGTCAACCTATGGAAATCAAAGTAGTAGAACTTACACGGGCACTCAGAGCCCGTAATTCTCTGAGCTGCATGCTGTCAGAAGGAATTCATACACATTTACCAAGGAGGTGTCAGTCAGGAAATGTATTGTGTCTTTTAAAACCAACCTTTTCAAAACATGACTGTTTCTTTCTATTGACAGTGCACAGTGGTGTGGTACAAATGAGTGCTGCAATAACTCATTGCCACTGCAATAGTTCTGTTCCATTTCTGCCTCTTCTCCACTGTCCTGTCCTCAACAAGGTGGCTATCTCACCCTTCTCAGTAGGCTCCATCCCCTGGCCAGGGTGTTACCCCACTGGCTCAGCAGAGCATTCCCTGCTTGTTTGGCCTGTGAAGACTGCCTTTGCAGCCTGGGAAACAGGGTGCTGGGTCTTGCATGCCTGACCCATTTCCTACTGTCGTTTTCAGCCTAACTGACCTAGAGATTTCACCCTGAGGTGTCAGCCAAAGCTGACCCATGTTTATTCAGCTGCGTTAATTTTCCTCCCTAGCAGTGCTTCCAAGCTGCAGCCCATCGGTACTGTTTGGGCTGTTTGTGCTACCAGAGAAAAACAAAGCCTTCAGAAACTCTGCTCTGCTGATTGTGACATTTGCTGGAGGGGAGGAGAAACAAAATAAGACATTATTTAAATGGTTATCTGAGCTGAAAGTGTACAGCAATTCACATGAACTTCATAACTTGTTTTTCTGTGATCAGTTATAGGTAAAGTGTTTAACAGCAATGTTACCTTATACAGAGACTAGAGGAAAGATAGTCTGTAGATCATAGAATCACAAAGTCATTTAGGTTGGAAAAGGCCTCTAAGATCACCCAGTCTAACCACCAACCCATCCCCACTGTGCCCACTGACCACGTCTCTCAGTGCCACACCCACACAGTCCTTGAACACCTCCAGGGACAGTGACTGCAACAGTAGAGGGTGTCAGAGTGATCAAGGCAATCCTGGTTCCAGAGTTATCAGTATTTGTCTATGCTTTATATATGTCGTATATCCTTTGAAAATAGCTTGCTGTGTTTTGTCATTGAGTGAAGTTTCATCAGGCTGCTAAACTATACTATACTATTATTTGGCAATTAGATTGAATACTCTATGTTCCTGGTATCATCCTGAGAAAAGGGGCCAACCACCACCTCACTGCAGCCTCCTTTCAGGCAGCTGTAGAGAGCAGTAAGGTCACCCCTGAGCCTCTTCTATTCCAGACTGAACAGCCCCAGTTCGCTCAGCTGCTCCCCATCAGACTCGTGCTCCAGACCCCTCACAGCTTCATTGCCTTCCTCTGAACATGCACCAGGGCATCGGTATCTTTGTTGTAGTGAGGGGCCCAAAACTCAATACAGATTTGTCTGGTTTTCATTTCTAGTCTGACTCCAAAATACTCTCAGCGTTTGCCTCTGTATCTCCAGCTCAATTTCTATAGACTAAATCTGTGCTGTCTGCATCTAGATAGGTGGGGATGACACCTGGATGGTGGGACAATGTTTGAGGACTTCATTCTTTTCTTCTGGGAGGGGCAGTATATCCTGTGTAGTTGAGATTAAAAACCATATTTAGGCTTTGTTGGTAAAACTATTTGCAGCCTTCTAACAGAAAACTGACCTTATCCTCTTGCTGGACAAATGGGACTTTGTCCTATCAGCAGCATCTCTGTTGACTCTTGAGTCGGGCTCAGATGAGGCAGACAAGGTGAGGAGAAGGTGCTAATCTGTAGTTACCACAAATGTTTTGATAAAGTAGCTGGCAGATGTAGTGGAATCTCTGAAGTGTGTTTGGTTCCCTCAGGACTGCTAAATACCTGCAAAAGATGATCATTGGTCTGGCACCACTTAATGCTCAGTGCTGGTGGAAACCTGTCCTTAACAAGCAGAAGTCTCTTTCCCACCCTCCCTTCTCATCTAAGAATTAGTTGCTGATATGTCACCCTCTGTTAGCAAACCTGAATTATCACTCTGTCTAATCTTATCATGCCCCACCAGACAGGAGCCCTGTGAAACAAAGCCCTCTGAAACCCATCCAAACAGCAGCCCAGCATTACAAATTTGCAAGTTCTGAGCAAGGGGCTGTGTTTCACCAAGAGCTATTGTTTCATGTGAGAGCTGCAATCTTTATTCATATTCAAGATGAAATCTGTGCTCACTGGCAACCAGGAGGAGATTGCATGTGGCCAATCAGACAAAGCTAACAGTAAGGACAGTAATGATTCTCCAGCTGTTTCATTTGGGGTTTGGTTTGTGTGGATTTCATAACGTCTTCTGCATTTCCCTGCTGCAAGAGGGCTGAGAGTTTCCTGTCTGAGGAAGAATTGGCCATAGCCAGAACATAAGGCCTTCCAAAACAGACCTTGGTGCCCACAGACGCCTGATACCTATGGAGCAGCATAAGCTCTGGAAATGCTGACAACTTACCCTGAAGAAACCACAGCAAAAGTTTCATGTTAGGCTATGTTAGAAGTAGCAGAAGGCGTATGTATGAAATGACTTCAGGGTATAAGTATTATTAATAAAAAGGGAAAGTGTTTTCCTTCTGTTACACTGCAGTGAGTTAGAATATGGGTAACACTTTGCTAGATTTATTCCCGACCAACCACACAGAAATTACCAGTAGATGCTACAGCTTTCACTAACAAAATCACAAAGCAAAATAAGCATTTTCTGCCACTAGATTTTTTTGAGCAATCTTGCAAGTCAGTCTGTACTGTTATCTCTCTTTTGTGTTGCTGAATATCTCAGCCTGGAAGAAAAGATGGCAAAACATTCTGAAAAACAGTTTCAGCCAAAGAATTGCTCTGAAAACACAACTTTCCCTAAAGCAAACTAACTTGTATTTTTATTTTAAAAGATACACAATGATTATTCATCAAAGCACGTGAAAAAATTTCTAATATCAACTAACAATGAGCTATCTTTTAATTATTTCATCTCTGTATTTAATACTATCAGTCACATTAACTTCACAACATCATATCAAACTTACTCTTGAAAAGTATATACAAGTTCATAGAATCATAAAATCACAGAATTGCTCAAGTTGGAAAACACCTTCAAGATCATCAAGTCCAACCACGACCTAACCATACTAGCCTAACTCTAATAACCCACGACCAAATCATGTACCCTGAGCACCACATCCAAACAGATTTTAAACACATTCAGGGATGGTGACTCAACCACCTTTCTGGGAAGCCAATTCCAGTGCCTAACAACCCTTTCTATAAAGAAGCGTTTCCTGATATCCAACCTAAACCTCCCCTAGTGCAACTTGAGGCCATTTCCCCTTGTCCTATCACCTGTCATTAGTGAGAAGAGACCAACCCTGCTCTCATTACAATCACCTTTCAGGTGTTTGAAGAGAGCAATAAGGTCTCCCCTCAGCCTCCTCTTCCCCAGCTCCTTCAGATGCTTCTCACAGGGTATGTTCTCCAAACCCTCCACAAGCCTTAGTGCCCTTCTTTGGACCTGCTCCAGCACCTCAATGTCCTTTCTGTACTGAGGTGCCCAAAACTGAACAGTTTACTTGAGGTGGGGCCTCACCAGTGCTGAGTACAGGGGGAGGATGACTTCCCTAGTCCTGCTCACCACACCATTCCTGACGTAGGCCAGGACATTATTGGCCTTCTTGTCCACCTGGGCAGACAGCTGGCTCATATTCAGATGACTGTCCATCAGCACACCACGGCCCCTTTCCATCATACAGCTTTCCAGCCACTCCTCCCCATATTATTTAGCAGATCCCAAGTCTTTGTTGAGCTGCTGTTCCGTTAAATATTGATATTAATTAGTATTAAAAAAAATTAAAAAGTAAATCATTTACATTCCTACTTCTGTTTTACCAAGTGAAGCAGATTCCACCATGAAGGTCTGTCAGAAACCATTTTTATACACATTATCAGATATAGAGGAAAACTTATCAGTTGAACAATGGTGATGCGGAAGAGTATGGCCCAATCTCTACGAGTTTGGATGAGGGTTCTCTATGAAGTCAGATGAGAGGTACAGCCTGCATGCCTCCCACATCTCATGATGCTATCATGAGAAAACAGACATGGGATATAAGGCTGATTTGACATTACTGTATAAAGTCTATTTATAAACCCAGTGGATAAAACATAATTTTCACAGCTTAAGAAAATTGCTGCGCCACTGAATACTCCTTCTCCAGTGAAAAGTTGTATCTGAGATAAGGAAAAGAAACATACTGGAGCACAGAAGAGGAAAAGTGTAACTATCTGAATGTAACACTCCAGGTGGCATGCTGGGTACTGATACAGTGCAGAGGAGCAGGAATAATCTGGGAACCAAGAGCAGTGTCACGGACCCTGAGCAAGTGCCTGTAGGCTGTGAATAACAGCTTTGCATCAGTGCAGTTTTCCCTTCCTTGGGAGGTCTTCGATGGCACAAAATAATGTTCCTGGAAGGAGTCATCGATGGGAAAACTCAGCAAAACCAATATCACATATCAAAACTTTAAAACAAACAAACAAAGAAAACCACTCAGATTTGTCAAACCTACATGGGTTTGAGCACCATCATAATTAGAAGCAGCCCTCAGCCTCTAGACTCAAGAAGCAGAAAACATCTCTTCTTTGAATCCTGCCTGCAAGGCTGTGTGCAGTGATGGTCTTTGCATACCTCCCTCCCTCTTTAGAGGTGAAAGGCGATGCATATTTTGCTTGAGAAAGCAGTGAAGTAAAACCTTCAATGGAGAAAAGGCCTGTTGTTGTGCAAGGGTACGCTTTCCAAGCTCATTCAGTGCTGGCACAGCTTATACACTCTCAAAGGAGCCTTAGACTGCTTTGGGTAAAGCCCATCCATTTAATCCAAATCATCTTCAGACAGTTTGATCTCAAAATACCTCTGAGATCTGTAATGGAAAAGTACATTTTGGAACGATAAATTGCAGGTCTCTGTTTTGCTTGCTAAAGCTGTTTATGTAGTTACTTGAAAGATCGCGTACAACAGGTTTGAGTCACTGCTGAACAGCTGAATTATAAAATTACTAATCTAAAGGCTAATTGCACTGAGGGTTTGTTATGTCAAGTTTTATTAGATGCATGTGGTTTATTTGTTGCCTGATACAAACAAAAATGATTTTTCCTGGCACTACCCACTCCTACCTTGTACTTACTGCCTCTAGGGACTTAAAAATAGCTGCAGTAATAAAAATTTAAATATTCTTACTGTAATCTCTTGCTTGAGGGGCTAATGCTGCTAAACACAGAGGGCTTTGTAAAGCACTGTGTGTAATGAGGGATGATCTACAAGAGAAGAACTGAAGTAACAATACCATTATCACCAATTGCAAACCTCTTCAGAAACATGTTTGGCAGTAAATTGCAGGTTGTCTACCACTTCCTTTCTGCAGCTCGGAGTTCAGTGTTTGAACACACAGCCTTAAATTACAGGGCAGAGAGAAAGATGGGAAACACAAGTAAAATGCGTGTGCATTGTAAAGGCATACATACTGCACACAGGGGATGGCTCCTTGTTCCCACTGACTATCCTTTCCTCATTAAAATTCCCCTTTAATTCTATTCTTCTGCAAAGGATTTAGGTGCTAATCTGACAAAAAAAAACTTTTTAACTTACTAATAATCACATTTTTCCAAAAGCAACCTGAAAATCTCTGCAGCAGACAGATCTGGCATCCTCTTCACCACAGGGTACTGTTTCTCCCAAAGACATTCTCTCGTTTCATTTGCCATTATCCTTTCCAGCTTGCCTGTAGCCTGACATTTTCATATCACTGGTCTTTCAGAGGCACCAAATTCCCACCGAAGCTCTCGCTGTTGAGTGAGACTTGCACGTAGCAGCTTTGGAAATCCAGTGGATTAATTGGATGTTTTCAGAAGGAGCTGCTGGTGTTTTCTTTCCTGAATTAATCTATCTCAGCTAAGATTTGGAAATTTCTAAGCAAATGTTGGAATTGCTGAAATAACCAGGGGAAAAGCAACTCCATGAAATCTGGTTAGTGTGACAGGGAAGAGCAGTGTGGGGTACCTTCCACCTAGATGCTCAAAGCCCTTTGAACTCCAGGTCACTGGCTTCTTTTCTTGGTGTTGCTGCACCTGTTTCAGACTGTTTTCTTCAAGCAATGAAACTAGCACAGTTAGGAACTGACTTTGCCTTTGTGAGCAAGAAACTGCTGTAATGGATCCTGCATGTCTAATATCAGCTGGTGTTTTCTACTCTGTGATCCTTGGCTGAAGACCATTTTGATAGAGTGTACGGTAGCTTTACTGTCATGCAGAAACAAAGTTGGTGGGTGTTTTTCAGTCATCCTATCATACTCAAATCGTGGAAAAGTAGGAAGAGCACATTAAAACTCACAGCATAGTCTTGTAAGAGTCAGTGGGAATCATTCGTATGCACTGCACAGTCATGTGAAAGAGTAATGTTTCTTGCAGGAATAAGCAATTTGTACCAGAGTGGGTATCTAGGGCCTCAGTGAAGGTGCTGCTCTGGCTGAGTGGCTGTAATGTGTGCTCTGAGACTGCTGAGCGTTTTTTCCCTCTCTTACTCACACTGCTCTGGGAGAACAATGATAACGTCAGTGCCTTCAGGTGTCTGCTGTGCAGAGATGCTGGCAGAGAGAGAAATCAAAAGCTGCTCAAGTCTCCAAAGCATCACGGATTTATTGCATGTGTTAAGCTCAAAATCTTGTTATGGGCAAAAAGGAAATGCATGTCATATGCAGAACTAAAACTCTGCTCTTTGCATAATTCAATTCCAAACGATCTAAACAAAGAACTATTATTATTCTTGATCTAATTATTGCAGAAAAGAAAAAAAAAATATCATGCACAATGCACTGTAGAAAATATTTCAGTAGTAATGATAATAATACAGCTGTAATTGTTATATCTAGTCCTACTGCACAGTCCTTTTTTCCCAGTGTTTTGTAGCCCCTCTCACTACCCTTATAGATACTAAAATAATTTCAGTAGTGAGTTCCTGGAGATGCTGATGGTTTCTTACTCCTCAGTGACTTCTCTGGGATCACTTCTCTATGTTCGTGAACTTATTTCACATCTTGGTTTGCCAGGCTACATTACAACCAAATTTTTATATACAGTACCTCTCATTTGTGTTAAATAGCTGTTCTTTGCTCTGTTTTCCACCCCTAAAACACGCTTTGGTCAGCTTCTGTGACTTCATTTCTTTGACTGATCACTTCGTGTTGTTTACAGCCCTGGGCTTGGCCTTTTCATTCCATGCTCTTTTTCTTATAATTCCTTGCCTACACACTGTGTCCTTCGTCCCAAATTTCAGGGTCTCTGCTATCATGCCCAGTTTGCGTTCCACTATACAACTTCATTAAGTGAGTCATAAATATTTTGTGCTGTACAGAATAGCTATTTGTTGCTACTGTCTATGCAAACACTATGGTTATATTATACAAATATAAGCAAAAGTAAAATGAATCCATCTGGTCATTTGAAAAATTGTGATACAGCCAAACAGGTTAAACAACAAAGCTCTAGGCAAGTGAGGACAAGTGCAGACAATACAAGCCTGGTGAACCTCAGTCCTAGATTCTGGAAACTCAGCAGAAAGCCTATGGCCCACTGTGAGCAGCACCAAGGCTATATTTACAGGGCTATGAGGCTACAAGTTGGGGTATTTGGTATCTCAGAGCCTCTCAGGAAAGATTAGCACATGCAGATTTTGGTTATGACAAACTAGTGTAGAAAGGGTATAAAACTGAGCTACTTGAACATCATCACTCTTGTGCTGTGTTGGCCTCTCCACAGCAAAAGCTCACCAACGAGACCATTTAGGTGCACACAGAGTTGCATGCCACATATGTGCTTACAATAACAGCAAACTAGCAGTTAACAAGAAGGAATTTGACAGTCAAGCACTGAAGAAACCAGGCAATATTTCTAAGATGAAAATGCATTAGTGATCTGTAAAAGATCTAAAGAGGAAGAAATGGGAAGTGGACTAGTCGTTCAAAAGCTGAAGGTGTATAAAAGGCAAGGAAAAAAGGTTTTCTAGTAGACAAAGTAGCTAAGGAACATAAGCAACAAAATGTTTTTATATTTTCATCCATTGATTTGCATTTCTGGAGTGTCTAGCTCAAAAAATTCTGTGCTAGGATATGGGAATAGGACAGCAGAGGTATCAGAGGCCATTAGAGCTCTCAAAGTGGAAATACAGGCACCCAGGGGGTCTAGCACACCAGCAGAATAGTTAATAAAGAAGGAAAGGTCTCTAGGACAGTCTCAAAGAACTTGGGTCAGGCGAGCATTCTGCAAAGTGCACAAAAATGGCAGCAAAGGAGCTTAGAGAGATTCTGATCCAAATACAGAATTTTAAATTTCATTGGAACTTCAGCACTGAAAAAGAAAAAGGCTCCTGGGATGCTCTGGCAACTCGGGCTAGGGTTGTCGATCTGGTCTTTAATTCGAGTTACCCTGTCTCATTAAAACACCGCACTTTGAGAGCTGGCTGGAACACAAGTATTTTTTCTTGTCAGCCATGTAATGAAAGTATGTGGGTGACAGAATAGGTTATGCTTCAAGAGTTGGCAAAGCAGACGTTGCCAATTGCTGCGTATCACTACAGGTTTCAGGAGATGGCAGTTCTCTGAGCTGCACCCAAGAGTCAGACTTAATTGTTAATACTTCACGCTGGAAAAGTTGGACAAGTTTTCAGGCACATCTGGGCAAGAGCACCTTGTGTTTCTGCCTTTGGTAACCTGTGGCACAGCCAAGACATGCCTGTGGAGTGGAAAGGGAAGCTCTATTCAGCCCTTTCTAAAGAATGCTGGCAGTGAGAAGGGACTTTGGCTGGTGGAGAGCGGGGCATTCTTCTGAAGACAAAAATAAGTATTGAAAGGGAAGGTAATTATAAAGCTAAAGCAGTAGGAGTAATCTGGGTCTGTGTTGTGCTTTCTTGGAAAATTTTCAAAGGCTTTTTAAGCAGCTGGCATGAAGAGTTCTTGTGGATATAAAAATCCCTTTTGAGAATCATCTCCCATTTTCATTTTCAGAATTCATCCTTTTAATAAGAATATTGTGCCCATTGAAAGTGCAGGCTTGCTTGTTGGCCTGAGAGAACAGAGCTTGGACCAAGCAACATCAATAGATGTCCCTGCATTATTCCTACCCCATGTGGACCACAACCCTTCCTTGAAGAGAAGTCTCCTAGAGGGAAAAAGCAGGGCTGTTTGTAAGGCTGTTCCAGTCCCTTGCCTTTCTGCTGACCATGTATGAAATGAATTACAGCTGTTGTAGTGGCTCTGATTGTGGTATCTGTTCAAGAGGAGATGCAGAGGGTCAATAAGCTAATTTAACACTGATGCAATAAAGCTAGATGACTATCATTTCTGGCTGGATTTAAGCCAGCAATCGTGACCATGATGCAGGGCACATTCTCACTAGGAAAGCACTTCAGTGTATGTTACATTTCACATAAGTTTCAGCTCCACTGAAGCGAATGGGAGCTCAGTGTGTAATAGATTTAAGTGTATATTTAAGTACTTCAAAAAATGCAGTTCTAGCCATGGAAGACTAAAAAGTTTCCTCTATTTCTTTCTCTATGCTGTGCACAGATTTGAAGCTGGAAAATCATCTTCATGAACCATCACTAGAACTACCTACATCCCAGCCCAAGTTGTGTCCGGCACTGTCCAGGCTGCTGCCACAACAAGATCATGGGCTTTTCCTACACTGCAGCAGTCCCAGGATGCTAAGCTGATTTCTGAGACAGCTGAAAATAAATCAAAGCAGACTTGAGGCTTTTCTTCTCAACTTCAGTGCTCTTAGTAGCTAGCTAGGCTCCTTTTCTTATCAATGGAGAAAGAGTTGGACATGAAATTAGATTTGTGCTCTGTCTCAGCTTTGGGAGCTGCTAGTGTTTCTCCATTCTCAGTGGAAGTATGATCAGCCATGCTAACTGAGCCACCTGAAATCATCCGACATGAGCATTCCTCTTATGTTCCTAGATGTGCTCCTGTGCCAAGCCCAGCCTGAGTAATCTGTGCATCTGTATTCCACCGGCAGTTCTTTAAGCTCTTCAGCATTCTCTCTTGAATGTAACATCTTTTTTATACTGCTAACCTGAGTATATAATTCAGTGCATATGCTTTGGTAGTGGGGAATCTATGAGAATGCCAGTCAAATCAGTAAAGACTGAGCACATCTAAGTCTCAGCACACACAAAGTCAAGAGGCATTTATGTATGCCCTTTTGTAGGTAAGAAGAAATAAAAGAGGAAAGCTGATGTATATATAGTAAAATTTTATTTGAGAGGAAGAGTTTGCATCTGAATTTCATGAAGCCTATTAAAATTTTGGCCTTCTTTAGACTAATAGGATTATGTCATTCCTGAACTGATTGTTTCCAAGCAACAATGCAGATCCTAGTTTGTGTTTGCTTATCTTTTTAGTTTGCGGCTACAGCAGAGAAGCTTCCAAAGATAGCCCCAAACCTGATGCTATCAGATGTTATATATAATTTCAAGACTATAGCAGTGTTTAGAAAAAATGTTGCATTTATTCTTTCTTTGGGAACTGACCTCAAAGAAAGCATTTGGAGCTTATATAAAGTTACCAGCAATTGATTATTATTATTTTTTTTTAATTAAAGGAAATTATCTAAACTGTCATCAGACTGCCAAGCTTCAATACGTCGTTTTCATTTGAATACAAAATTCACTTCAGTCAAGGGGAATTTAATTTTCTGAGGAAAAAATTCTAAATCGTAATTATTAAAAGGGGTGTAGTTCTTCAGAAACCACAGTTCAGTTATTTTCTTCAAATGTCTTCATGCATGGCTGTCTAATGGGCCAGATCTCCCCTGTTTTACTAATTGAAAACTCCCTTCATGTATTATAAAGAAATGCATGCTTATACAGCCTTGTGTAATAAATAATAAATAGCCAGCTGCAAATGACATTGCTATTTTATATTCAGAACCATCCAAATTGTATGGAGATTTTGAAAGGTGCATTAAGAGGAGATTAGGGTATTTTCTCTCTTTCCTGGCTGCTTATGGAATTTACGACACCAAGGAATAAATACGATTTAGGAGCCAAAGTCTACTATTTTGGATTTCAAAAAGGTTTCCTAAAGAGGTCAGTTGCTAAGTGTCATTAATGCATTTTGTGTTAGAGTAGGAAAATCGTACATTTATACATAATTCAATATGAAAAAAGGGTTTTATAGAGTTCTCTGTTGTCCACATAAAAAATATAATGCATCTCTGTGCATTTCCATAGAAGAAAACTGATCACCTCAGAAGATAAATACATCAGCTGTTTAGTGGTGTAAAGTGTCAAGACACAAAGTTTAGAAGTGAAAATACTCTCAGTGGTAGAAATTTTAGAAAGAATTCACTGTAACAAACTGTGATCACCCAATTGAATGGAGCTCTATGATTTATATTTATGCCTTGGTAAAATGCTTTCAGATTATTAATAACCAGCTCAATCGTCTATACTCATAATAACACTTCTGGCAGAGCACAAAGCACTGTAATGATCTGTCACTCCGGTTATTGTGTTATTGGCTATATAAGATCTTCTGCATTAGGTTTCCTTGGAGTCTTGAGGATAGTGAGCAGGCAGATGCAACTCCATTACTATTTACATCATATAGTACTACCAGATATTTAATGAGGGATCAGAGCCCTGGTGGGCTAGATGCTGAACAGTACTTAAAATGGAGGACAGGTTTCCCATTCAGAGTTTCTAATTTAATTATATCATAGGAATAAATAAGTAGATAGAGCAGAAATGGAAGGTTGCATCATAAGAATTGTGACATTTCGTGTAATAAACATCAGTCAGAGTCCATCATTTGTCTACACCTTTTACAAGGCCACTATTTGATGTAAATAAAATTGTCTTGTGTATGTATTGAATACACAGTTTCTTTGCTTTTGTACACAACAGTAGCTGAAGATCTGCTGAGATTCTACCACTCAAAGTTTGGTTGCCCAAGGAGTTGCAGTCAAGGTAAGTAAAACATAAAAGACTCTGAAAATATAACATAGGATGTGGCTTTTACTCTAGTTTGGCTCCCTGATATTTTGGAATAAGTGAGGCAGTGAGGAAAACATAGGTGTGCTTTAACATTTTCCATTCCTGGTTTAATGTGTGTGCACAACAACCAAACAGAACAGTGACATGACACAGATGATATACACACAAGTAAGGGCAGAGCAGGGCAGAATGAGGCAGAGATCAATATAAGGAGAGTAAGGCCAAGATGAAGACTTCAAAGGTATTTGTGAAAGGCCTATGAGCAAAGATGGAGGGTGTCCAAAGGGAAATCTGCAGTGACACCTAATGTCTGACAGTCTTTGGAGACTGTTTCTTGCACTTGTTTAAGCCAGTTTTGTCATTGTCTCGGGCCTGAGAATGGCAATTCCCATTCCAAAAAAATGGGACATCTACATGAAAAATTATATTGTTTATTAATCGAGTGATACCATGTTCAGGACAGTGAAATAAACTATTATTTGTCAACTGAAGGAAAAATGCAGTGAAGAATAAGGTGGGGAAAAAAATGCAAATCTTGAAAATTAGTGTAAAATCACCAGGCTCAAGCTTGACCTCTTTGGCACTGATGTAGAGCTGGAAAGAGAAGCTAGTGATAGTGAGAGAGACGTCTGGATTTACAGCAGTGTAACAAAGAGAAAAATTGGACTGATGTTCCTCTTCTAGGAAAGGGGGTAGTTTTGAGAAACTGGTTGCTTTGAACGGTCCAGAACTGGTTTTATTTTGTGCACGACATTAGCTGACGCTTCATATCTTGACAGGGTGCACACTCCTCTATTTGTCTTTCTTTTCTTTATTTATGTTTCACTCAGACTGAGGTTTCCTCTATCTTCCCCCTTTGCAAAACTGCCAGGCTGCAAGATATGCAGCTCTAAAAGAAAAAAAAAGAAAACCCACAACCATTTTCACACTGACCTTTTCAAAGGGCATGATGAGATATGGAAAATAAAACTGAGGCTTAGCCATAAAATAAATGTAGTAAATAAAGAAGTGTCATAAAGCCCGCCGCCCTTCATGGCTGGCCTGAGTGCCCGAGATGGCAGCCGAGGGGAGTGAGGCAGCGGGGCCTACCTGGCCCAGGCCTCGGCGGTAGGGTTCAGAAAGCTTGCACTACAACAATGCCCTCAAGCCAACCCCCGGGGCGCCGTGGAAGCGACGCCCGCGGGGATGGAAGGGACGCCGGCGTGCCCGGGCCGCTCTCCCTCCCTTCCCATCCTGGGTGGTGCGCTCTGTCCATGGTGCTGAGCGGCAGCCGCAGCAAGCAGAGCTGGCAGGAGAGAGCGGGTCCCACGCGGGTCGTCGTCGGCAGAGGAATACCGAGAGGAGTGTTTTCCTTCAGGTTGCATACGCACAAACCCTGAATCGCTGCTGCGCGCACTGTGCAACAGATGTTTGCCGGCCTGGATTTTCCTCTTTTAGCCACTCTAAGAAGCCAGGGAGATTAATTAAAGCCAGAGTTGCCATAGGTGAATTGCTCTTCACATGTTTACAGGGGCTATCTCACTTTTCCCGTTTATATCTTCATCAGTTGCTTACATAGGATGGATGATTAGATCAACACTCTGAAAATGGCTTCTGCTTTCATTTGTTTACATGTTTACTTTTAATTTTTAGGATAACAGCAGAAATAATGAGAAACAGTGGGGAACAGGAAACCGATTGAGATTGATCGTTTTGTGTAGTCAGCTTGTGATGACCTTTGGGGAAAGTGGATATTTAATTTTTACTGATGTTGTAAAGGCACAGACAAAGTCCTGACCTTTCTGATCCAGGGTGACCACTATGAGCATCCCACTGAGAATTAATTACAATTGCCTGGAGCTGCTCCAAGAAGCCTTTATTAGAGTACTATAAATGTGGTAAATGCGATCAGTATGTCTGGGAGAAGCTATTCCATGTGCCTGCTGTGATATCTAAAAGAAGCTCAGACTTGTCAGCTTGTTGTTTTGTTTTGCTGTTCATTAACAAGCCTGAAACTGGAAAGACAGCGTTAGAACTCTAGGGCAAGTGTTTCCCATCATTCCACTCTCCACATAGATACTTTTGTATTAGATTAAAGCACAGTAGATAGAAGTAGGCAGTACAAAAATCAAATATCCCCCCAAGAGACAAGACATAGTGCAGCTCTCTACTGTACAAAGCATAATACAGCAGCTTTGTCTACTAGCTTCCTAGCAAAGAAGAATGGAAGTGAGAGTGCCATACAAAACTCTGATCACGGAAGTATTTAAACCCAAGGTATGCTGCAATGCTATTGTATTTCAATGACCAGCAGAAAGCCAAGGCTATTAGTCACACGGGAATTTGCATTCCTTTCCCCTAGAGATCAATCTGAAAACATAAAGTCAGGCACTCATAGAAACTTTAGGAAGAAGCATATCATACAAGATACAATGATTTTGTCAGATACTTTGCCAAAAAGATTGGAATTCAATAAGAAGGTTTAAATAAAAATTTTAAAACCATCTACAATTGTTTTGGAGGAGGATTTAATTGGGAATGATGATGAAAAATCCAGAAGTAGATTAACCTAAAATGGAAAGGGCAGCCAAGTTACAGCAGATGTCTTTTTATTGTACTTTAAGTGCCTTATAATAAGGAAAATATGCTATGTAATCACAGTTGTTTCTAAACTGTCTTTTTTGGTGGGGGGAGGGAGTGGGGGGTTGGAGGGGAGAAGGAAGAAGGGATAAGGTTTCCAGTGAGGCATTGTTTGAAAAAGCAGAATCAAAAAGACATAGCTGCAGACAGTCTGTATTGAACTGTTTTTATTATGGAGTTCCGGAGTTCAGTTTGATGTATGGTAGGAAAGACAGCTGCCTCTGATTCCAGCTAAAACCCAATGAGCAAACAGCCTCTATTTCTCCCTTCTGCCTTGCCTTCTTGAGCATCTACATTTCATAAGGGCTCTGTCACTCTCTCTCTCACAGAGCTTCCCCGTAACCCTTATTGTGGGTTCACTGAGATTTCTTTATTCTGACAGGTTTTTGTTCTAACTTGTTGTGATTGCTTTTCTTTGTCTCCTGTATCAGTTAAGAAATCCTCCCCTAATGCTGTTATCCAAACAATAGATTTTCCTACAGCTGAAAAGCTGCTGTTAAGATTTACTTTAAATCTCCCCTTCATTCTATTAAAAAAGGTATTCCACCCAAAATGGGGCTGAGGGGAGAGGGAGTGAAGGATAATAGAAGAGAAAGGCTATTCTACCAGATGTTCAGTTTCCCAGCAAGGCTTAATTACCATTGGAAGTTTGCGCTCCTGTTCCCTTTGACAAACTGAGCACTCGCAGTGCAATGCCTATTAGTTTGATTGCACACAGATAAGATTTGCTTGTGTATTAGGGCATCTCTACATTAATTGTGTATGAGAATGGGGACTGTAGATGTCTCCTCTGAAGACTGAAGGCATCCATGCACATTCCAGGCAGAGTGAAGAACCACAGAAAATGCTCATTTTCACTCTCTAATATAGGTTTAGTCCTGCAAGTAATTGAGCTTACTGAACCAGGAGGTACAGGTGGAACTTCTAAATCTACACACTGTTCAGCCTAAGATAACACTAGGACAAGAATTTTCTTTCAGTCAGCAGGACTGAATGCATGACTGATATCTGAGGAGACTCACACCTTCTGCTCTGTGGGTATATGAGTGTAATTGACAATGAGAGGCTTCGGATATAACATGCAAGATGGAGACCTAACACAGTGTCTTCTTTTCAACTCTGAAAAATGAAATGTGTCCTTGTGTTCTGAGGAAGAGAATTATTTTCCTCACTTTCTAATGTAAAGCATACCTAAAGCATACTGGTTTCAACAAAAGAACAAAAGAAAGCCTACAGAATTTAAATGGCAAAACTATGTTTTTAAGAACAATTACAGAATAAGCGTAATAAAACAAATACAAGAAATGTGGCACTTTTGAACATCATTACAAATAAATATTGCTGTTTTTAAGTCTAAAAATGTGCCCACTTGTGAAAACAAGCCTTTACTTCCTGTTTTCATACCAACATTTTAGACTATCTGCTGCATCTCAGCTTTAGCTAATTTCAGTAACATTCTGAACCATTTGGTAAGTTTATTGTATGACAAGAAGCACTAATGGGTTGTTTAAACTGTCTTGATAATTAAACAGTTTAGTTTTATACTTCTTTAAAAAAAAATCTCCAGTGACATATTAATTATGCATAAAGCTTTGCCTTGTAAAAACGTTGGTTGGTTTTCAAATGTGCATCTCATCTCTATTTATTTTTAGCAAGCTTCTCTTTCAAACTGACAGCACTTCGACTATTTTAATACTTCGTCAGAGATCTAAATTTCCCTCTGATTATTTTTTCAAAATTAATACCGAGTGGTTTTTTTCTTTTCATTTTAATCAAAATACAACCACTGTTACTTCTGAAGCAGCAAAAAGCTTCACTTTTAATCTTGGTCTTCATTCACCCTTGCCCTATTCAAGTCACCTTCTTTTCCCAGAGGACTGCTCAAAAGATGAGTTCGATCTGCAACATTTGGAGCAGCCAAGGAACAAAACCTTTGGAGGGCTTATGGTGGAAAAATATACTCAGTGCATGACAGCTCTTTGAAGGGTGTAGCGTGAATATCAAAACCTCCTGAAGACTGCTAATGTTCCAGTCTATCACAACAAACATAACTGGCCAGTCTTTGCAGTGATGATATCATACTCCTGATGTCAACTAACTCATTGCTCACCTTCAGGCTAAGATTTTCAGGGAATGCAACATTGCCAGATATGTTACTGAGTGATGCTAGGAAAGCCAAGGGAACTGTTAATTTGCAGTACTGGAGATGGAAGGACGCATTCCAGTTTCAGTAGAAGTGATACTGGCCCTCAGTCATGCAAACAAACACTCAAAGACAAATGACTTACTGCGTGTTTAAAATCTAAGAATCTTTCGATCTTATGTGTGCAGCTTTTGCCTGCTGGTGTCCAAGATGGCCAGCTTTCACTGAAACATCATTTCTGAAACATCATTTATAAAAGAAGTGCTTTATACTAGATACAGGAGATATTTAATAAACATTAACATAAGTATGACTATTAAGGAAACGTTTTACTTGCTTAGAAAATGCTGACATTTTTACGTTGTTTTGTGATGTAAGCAAGGTGGAAAAAAAACCTAATTGAATGATCTTCTTTTAAGATGCTGGAGAAGACTGTTTGGAAAGAAAGAATTGTAGAACAATTATTAAAGTTTACAAAACTTTTACAAAACAGTTGGCTGAATTTCTCAAAGGATGTGTCCTGAGTTTGGTAATGTTTTTTATTTTGTTCAGCATCCTGGATGGTGGAACAGAATATTTGCAAATGTCTCAAATCTGGTGGCAATCAAAATGATCTAAATAAATGGGACAGCTGGTCCAAAAAATAGGATGAACTTAAAAAAAAAATGCAAGGTCTGCACTTAATCTGGAAAAATTGAGTGCATTAACACAAGATGAGAAACAGCTGACTAGGTAAAAGTTCTGCTGAAAACTACGTTGAGGTTACAGTGAGTCATAAGTTGAACATGTATCAACAATGTCATACTATTTCAGCAAAAGCAAACATGCAGCATTGATATCGAGTGCTGCATGTCTAGCTCTGTGCAGCAAACCTCAGTAAATGTGGAGACAATCCAAAAAAAAGAAGGGAAAATGACCAGAGAACTAGCAAATTGTCCCGTGAGACAGGGCTGAAAGAGCTAGGGGTTTAATTTATTGAATGAATGACTGCAGAGACATGAGAAACCTTCAAATAATCAGTGGTTATCATTTGTTGTCAAAGCCCATTGTGGACAGGACAAGAAAAGAATGTGCTAAAATTATATCAGGGAAAAATCATGTTAGAACATTACAAAAAACTTTGTTACTATGAACACAAGGCAAGAAAGCAGGAGGAACTTGTGAAATCTGCTCTTTAGATTAAATACTTCAGTCTTGTCACAGGAGAGTGAATCAAGATGTCATTTTGCTCTACTCCCTCTGTCTTAATCATCAAACTGCGACACATTTGTACCAATACAGATCCCTGTTTAATTTCAGTATGAACTTTTATATTTGTAGTTCATTTATACAATCTTTTTGAAAGGTTGTCTCAATAAAAATCCATCTCACCTCGTTTAGATCTATGCATTTTCTACTGGTGCTCCCCTATTGTTACCTCCATAACACAATTGTTGATATCTCATCATCTTCCACTCTGGAACAGCAGGTATTAAGTTCACTGGGAAAGGGGAGCATGCCAACTGGAAGTGCCCCTTGGGAAGGCACTGGGAGGAACGGAGCAGGGCTGTCTACAACCTTGTGTTACTTCTCTGCAATATAATAGAAAATAACAATGCATGTAGCAATGCACCCTGTTGGCCTGAGGAAAAGTTTAGTAGTGTTTTGGGCCAGCTTATACACACATTTTGTCCCAGTCATGAAAAGAAGGTAATCTAAGAGCAGGTTTATAAATGGCCGTGCTAGTTTTGAATTTGATTCCTATGAGGTCTGTAATGAAACTGCTACCATTATGTTTGTTGTGTGACTGAAAGACTAGTGTTGCATTTAATTTTCTGTATTTTTTTGTATTTGTATTCACTGCTATGGCATTTCAAGTTCTTGAAAAAGGGTGAGTCTGGATCAGAAGTTGTGCTGGATAAACCAAGGTATCCCTAAGAGTGTAGTTCCCAACTACACCTTTCCATGGCTCTTGTTCTGACCCACAAAACAAGGCAATACTGTAGTTCCTGACTCACTTGACTGATAATTTCATTATAACTATCAATTCCAAAGTCCTGCATGGAAGAGAAAAAAGAAATTAAGATAAATGTAAACTTTGTGATGATAGTTCTCTGCATGCATCAAGAAAGTTGCTACAGATGATTCTATGATACAGATGCTGCATAGAGATTCAGGAACAAAAGAGTACTTTGAAACTTGCCTTTTTTTGAAGCGGTCAGTTTCTTGTATCATCCATGCGACACACCTCTACATCAGAAGCAATGCACAAAGGTTCAAATATAGTCCAAAGGCACACGATGGTCAGACAGCTTATGTTTATGCTCTGGTTGTGTCTAACTGTCCTTCTGATTTTGTCAAAGAGAAAGATGTTAGCAGAATATAACACTGACTGATGCCCTGACTCATTTGTAGGCTTCTGTGAACTAGAAGAGAGATTTCTAAAGGCGCATATGGGATTAGATGAGAAACTCTTGCTGAAAGTAAGTAGAAAATGGATGACTGCAGTCTGTGTTGGTAAACCTTACCCATGATACCACAAGAAAAACAAATCAGATGGAGTGAGGCTACTAATATCAATTGGACATCAGGCCGGGAGCAATCAAACATAGCTGTCATAAATTTTCCAATACCCGTGTCTTTTTATGGGATCAATAGAGAGAAAGCAGCTAGGGATTTCTCAAAACTCAGCTGCATAAATCCTCTGACACCAATCAACCTGCTGCTGTTTCTTACACTTTCATTTGTTATCTGGAAGAGATGATTTTTATCCAGTAAAAGATTTTTTTCCCCTTTCTTGATATACTTCCACTATGATTGGTGCTCATAATACAGCAAATTTAGGAAAAGACTGCTGGGTCTGTGAAAAACACATGTCAATAGTGAGTCCAGACAGGAAAAACAGAACTTAGTTAATCCTTAGCTGTTGAAGAAGTGCAGCACGCTTTGAAACACCTACTTAGAGATCTGTGAGCTTACTTTCACTTCTCTTATTTCAGATTGGATATTCATCCCACACTTTTTGTTTCTTAGTTTCATCTCATTACTGCTAACTGCATCTTGAATAGCACAGCAGCTAAATTAACAGTCTATTACTATTTACATCTTCTTTTCATTTTTTAATCTCATTTTTTAATTTCATTTATTTCATTTTTTAATCTCCAAAGAACTTGGAACTGAGCCTTCTGTGTGCTTATTTTTTAAAAGGGAGCTTATTCAACTGAGAATGCCATAAAACTGTTAAGAGACTGTGTCCACTCCTGCTTCACGGGATATCCTAATCCACTGCTGCACCAAAGTGCCACAGCCAGCGAACAAAAATAAGCGTTTTGCACAGCAAATAGTTCTTGTGACTTACAGTTAATGGATATCTCTATTCACTGGCAAAGTTACAACTTTTGTTTGTTTGATGAAAGTAGCTGTCTTAAAAAGTTATTGGCCTTTCTTTTATTCTTGTTTTCCCACATTTTTTCCCCACAAAATTGATTATACACAGTGCCTCTTTGAACTTAGATTGAATGTTTCCTTTGAGGATCCGCTTGCATCTTGCTTCCGCAGACTTTGTTAGTTTTTCAGTATTTCAGAAATCTAGGTATATTATAAGGAGAAGCAATAAAATAAAATAAAATAAAAAGCAAAATAGCTAATAGTCTCAGGAAGATATTCCTGAAAAATATGAATAGTATGAAAATATCAATAATGAATGTAATATTGACTGTATGAATAGCATAAGAAATATTTACCCAGACTTATCAAGGCTAAATAGTTTCATGTTAATGGAAAAGAAACTCCATTAACAGAGACCCATGTAAGCCATGAAGCATCTTCTGTTGTGCATCCATACATCCTCTGGCTGACGTAAAACCAACTGCCTCATTCACAGCTTGGAGGCTCTTTCTACAGGGTGGGACTGAGGCTGGAGGCAAAGCAATTTATTGCAAGAGCTGACTCAGCAAGAAACTCTTCAGGGGCCTATCAATGTTCCATTAATAATCAGAGATGCTGTAATGATTATTGGTGGCCTTGTAAATCATTTGCATAACATTATTTATTTTAATATTACTCAGCAACTTGGTGTTTCCTGAAAGACAGAAAGATTTCTCAATCGTGGAATACGCTTTTCGGCAGGAAGCAACAAGAAGTATAAAACTTCCTAAAGATTGTTTCTTCTTCTGCTGCACATTTTTTGAGTGACATCAACAGCACAAGAAAAGGAAGTCCTTACAAATCCCACATAAGCGAGTGTGAGCACTGCTAAGAAAATTTCACACTTGCTTCCACTAACCCATCTTGACTCGGGTCTTCAGCAACTCTGCTCTGCCTTTTCATTACTCCCTGAAGCCTCATTCTGCCTTCAAATGAAATTAATAGCAGAAAGATCAATCCTGGACATCTCCCGAGGTGCGTCAGTCCAAACCTGAATCTATTGGCTTCAGAGGGCTTTTCTGCAGCATTTTACCTGAAAATGTTAATGGTTAGACAAAAGCTGATACAATTATCCCTTGTTGATATTTAAACCACTTCTTTTTTTTTTTTGTCTCATGATGAAAACTTAGTACAGATTAAATGCCAATAGATTTGCCTTATTTGCAAATTCCGAGGCAAGGGCAAAACTGCAGTAATAAAGCTCTGCCTGAGTTCCATTTCAACAAGATTTAGATGTAATTAAAAATAGCTACGGGTGCTGATATGTCACAAAGAGAGAGAAGAAAAATGAAAGCTGAGAAGAAATCCAAGGGACTGGAGCGCACGTGGAACAATATAAACACTCTATAATATCTTCCATCACACAGGACACTTGCTCGCGTTGACGGAGCAGAAAAAAATTCACCGGTAGCGACAGGTCTGTTTGAAATTTATATTTTTCCAACCACAGGAGCACGTTTTCAACGTGGAAAGAAAACCTGCCACTGAATATTAACGCAGCAGTGCTTTAACGATGCAAGGTCGTTTAACACCACTTTTGTTTCGCGGTCTCTGAAGAGTTTCCATTTTCCCGCTGCACGTCTTAGGGAAAATAGTCTCCTTTTTCTAACAGTGACTTTTATCTCCTTATGACTGCGTGCAAGCGAGCCCTCACGCTGAAGAATGAGACCGTCGCTCCCTTCTTTAGCGTTTTGTTCCTCGGCGGCTCCTCTCTGTTCGCTTCGCCGGCGATCTTAACGCCGTCACCATCTGCACTACAAAGCACAAGTAAAGCCGCACGGCTTAATGCTTTTGCCATGTAACCTTCTGTGATTACATCAGCGCTTCTCAAGCTGCCGCCTCTCGCCACGGCGATTGGAAAGCATTTTTCCCCGACCGGCAGCAGCACCCAGCGTCGGAGTTGGGCAAACTTCGGGATGCCCCGTCCGGATGAGCCGGGGCACTTCCAGCCCGGGTCCCACATCGGAGAGCCCCGAGCCGCTTCGAGTCCCCCGCGCCCCCTGACACCTCATTCACACGGTAACATCTCCTCTCTTCTGGAGGCTTTGCGGCGGCCAACAAAAGCCCCCCAGCTCCGGGGATGGCCACAAAGGGCGGGAAGGGGACATTGTGTGGGCCGCGCCGCAGCTGCGGCTCCCACAGCGCCGGCCCCCGCCGCAGGCCCCAGGCAGCAGCGCGGGTGGGCGCGGGCCCGGCTGGGGCCCGCACTTGGGATTCGCTGGGAAGTGGGTCAGCAGGGCGGGCGGAGGGCACGGCTGCGGGCAACGGGAGGGAGGGAAGGAAGGGGCGGGAGACGGGCTGCGGGAGAGGAGAGGTCGCCTTCGGCCCCGTGACGAGCTGACCCGCAGGGCCCCGCTCCGCCTCCCTCCGCGCGTGGGAAGCGGAGGGCCGGCAGCCCGCGGCCAGCCCGCTCGCGAACATCAGGTGGGGGCCGCTGATTGACAGCTCGGTCCTCCCCCCTGGCGTTTCCATTGGGTGCCGTTCACGCCAATCAACGAGGCGCGCGGCGAAGGATTGGCTGCTACCCGTCGGCGTCGTCCCGCCCCCTTCGGCACGGGCCAAAGGGGGAGGCGAGAGGGCGGAGCTTTCGGCCGAGGGGCGGAGCGGCGGGGGCGCGGAGGCTCAGCCCGGGAAGGCTTCGCGCGGCGGCGGCGGCGGCGGCTGTAGCGGACGGCAGCGCGGGATGGGACGGAGCGCGGTGTCAGGTGGGTGCGGGGCCGCGCCGCCGCCGCCGCTTCTCCCGGCCGTGGTCTGTAACCCGAGGTGGGGTTGGCGCCGGCTGCGGGATGCGGTTGTGAGGTTCCCGGGCAGAACGCGCTTCGCGCGCTCAAGGCGGTTCGGATTTGCGCTCCGTGCGGGAATAGGAACGCGGCGTCGGGCTGCGCGTCTTTGTGCCGCTTTGGTCGGCGGCGGGCACGGCGGGGAGGACTGGGACGCAGCGGGGAACTTGGGGGGACTTGGCATCCCGAGGGAGGAGGAGGTGGTCGTGCTTCGCTGTCGTGCCGGGCTGGGCTCTTTATTTTGCCTTTACAGCGGGGAATCGAAAAGCATTGTGTTTGCGTGAGGTAGCGGTGTTGTTCTGACTTGGCCTGAGGCGGTGATCCCGGGCAGCGCGGTGCTGCTCGGAGGAGGGAATGAAGTCATGGATTAACATCACGGCTCTTGTTCTCCAGCACGCTGCCCTGCTCCGCAGCCCGCGTCGGTCTCGTACAGAGATGAGTGCCATAGAGGACTGTGCCCAAGTTGTAAACCCGTGAGGGTGAGGTGACAAGTCACAGAGCTCGCAAACTTGAGGATTCAAAGGATTAAAGCTGTGGAAATGAGCTTTGTTAGGTGTTGCACTCAGTTAGCGCTAGCTTGGCCTTCGTTTAAGGAAAAAACAGACAAACGTGGAAGGACAGTCACCTGCCTACGCTGAAATGAAGGCCCTAAGTCATTCTTGCTCTGTGGCTTTCAAGCATCTCCTGTGAGAAAGATGCTTTATCTGCAGCCGTTCATCGTGTCATCAGGACCAAACTGTGTTCTGAGCAGTGTGGAAGTGAGATCTATTTCCAGACTCATTCTGGGATTGAGTTGTGTAGAGCAAACTCTTCTTACTGATTGCTGAAGGGTGACTTCGCTGGTGTTTTTTGGTGTTTGCGTGGCTTGTGGAACTGGGAGTGTAATTACTAGGCAGTGAATGAAGAGGTTTTGCTCTATGTGAGATAATCGAGTGATTTTCTTTTCCATTTCCATAGCTCTTTTCTTTGCATCATGAAGATTAGAAAACACTTCTTAATCGGTTGCTGAAACAATAGTCTTGATTATACACAATAGTTAGGGAAGTTACGTGGTCTTTGCTAATCTTTCTGTTTGTGGAAGTAATAAGAAATGACTTTATTTCAGAATTAGAATGGGTTGTGTTTTAAAGAGACTTTCATAGCAGGAGTGAGTTAACAAGGCTTCAACTTTGATTTGTATGGTTCAGCACATACTATTCTCTATAGTTAATAACAGCTTAAACCTGCTCAGTTTTTAGTGCATTCCCTATCAGTAAATGTACCTTAAATAAACAATGATGATGATTTTAGGAGTGCTAATACCAATACTGCACTGGTTGTTCTTTGGTGACTACGTTAGCTCAGATGTATATGATTTACCCTTCAGTGGGAGGAAACATACCGTGCTTTTATATGAAACAATAAGTGTCTGCAGGCAGTATTCCTCTGCAGAGGAAAGCAAAAGAAAAGGCACAGATGTGACAGATGATAGTAATGTTAGCTCAAAGCTTCTTGTATGCAGTGATTAGTAGGACAGTGTTTGTAAAAAAACAAACCCCAGCAGATACTGAGGAGAATTACAGAAGAGTTAAGAGCAGATGAGCATTTAAGTCGCTATGTCAGTGTCACCTGGACGGTGGATTAGCTCTCTGTGCAAGCATTCCTGTTTTGTCTGAACTTTCTGCATAGACAGTTCAGTCTTGGTGGAAAGCAGAATTGATGGAGGAGTGAGGACTGCTGGAAAGAACTGCTTATCTTATCCTGAGTAGATGTGGTTCTTGGGAACATGGTTTAATTGATGGGGTGACAGTTGGACTAGATGATCTTAAATGTCTTTTCCATTCTGAAAGGTTCTAAGATGAGTGTGTGCAGTTAATATTCGTTCTTTTGAGCCCTCCCACAGCACCATCTTCCAAAGCTCTTGAATGCTTATAAAGAGAAATGGGTGAAAAAGAAACCGTTCTGGTAAAGTCTGTTCTTGGGGACCTGTCTTTAGTTGTTGCATGCTTGCAGTAAGGTCTTGTAACTGAATTTGAATTAGATTGTGTAACACAGCACATTATGATCTCTTTCCTTCAAAGTTGTATCAATCTCTCACCTAGTTCCTGGGTATCACCCATAAGTTTTGAACTTCTTGTGTTTGTTACTGGGAACTTGTTGATGGTACAGATGGAGAGGCAGTGTTTTCATCTGTCTCAAGTCTTAGTTCTCTAATTCTAAAGTTATTCAGTATAAGGAAGGGCCGGGTTGGAAAGAAGTGTCTTAACAATGTTAAATGCAGCTGCACACGGTGTTCAGAAGGTTCCTATTCCAATGGATACCTTGAGTAGTGACTGCTCAAAACTGCTTGTTCTCTTCAGAGAAGAAATAGGAAGAGGTAGAGGGTATGTCTCTTCCCCTGCGTCAGACTTGTATAGAATTTGTGTGAAAATTGATGTCGAAGAATTACGTAACAGCATCTTGAACCTTGGCTCTGCAAGAGGACTGCTATACCAGAAACGTTTTCTCCTGTTTAGAAGTGGTAATGATAAATTAATATGAAGTGAGACTACGTTCATTTGTTCAGCATTAACCTGTGAGTGCTTTCCTTCACACTTACTGGTATTTAGATCCAGCTTTTCGGAAGCCAGCCTGCTGTAAGAGCCTCTGAAATGTTATGCCAGGGCGGTATTAGCTAGAGGAGTGATGTGGTTTTTCAACCCTCTCAGGTCTCAAGTAACTGAAATGTTTTTAGCTGATGATTTCTTTTTGCTCCTGTAAAAGGAGAAACAAAATGTTTGAGAGGAAATAAAGAAATATGTGCATAGAAGCAGCTGATGATCAAAAGGGAAATCTTTGTGGTCATTTAAAGCAGTAAAATCAGAGCTTATCTTGTTTAACTTCTTTATTTTAGTTAGGTGAAACTACTGGAGAATTTTTGTGAAGGCTTGTTAGTGTGGTAAGCATGTATTAAGACTTGTTTGTGCTTTTGAAGACAAATCCAGTTTCATTTGTGGTAGGGATTTACAGGGATTCTTAAACACTTGGCAAATCAGTTTTCCACTGAAATGTTTGACCATTGAATTAACAATGTTTTCTGGGTCTGTGGTCAATTACTCTCTATTTATTTATTTATTTATTTATTTATAGTACACTTCTCTATTTAGCAGAATTCTGGTTACTCATTCTCAAGACTTTGGAGCACTTCCTTACTTGTTTGCAGGCATGATAGGACCAGTTTGTTCTTCTATGGGTTTGATAGCCAAATGTGTTTGCAGGGATCAAGACTGGGGGACAGCGTGTGATTCTTTTAAGTGTCTTTATGACCCACTGATTTTATTTTCGAGTTCCCACTGCTAATGTTACTGTTGAGTTATTTATCTTTTGTTTTAAAAGCAGAAAAGTTGAGTTACTCAGGTTGAGCTTGATAGTGTTTGACTGTCTTCTGTGTTTAAAACAAAAGCAAAAGACATTTTCCCAACATTTGCACACTATCAAACAGATTGCATTTAAAATATGTTGATTCTCTCATAATCATTCATAATTTCAAGTTGTCTGATGTAAGATGGTTGTTCTGTTGCTTTTTTTTTTATTGTTTATTAGAAGTGCTGGAAAGAACTGGCATGAAAACCTGAGTGCTGAGTAACAGAATTGACTAAGAATCAGTGAACATAGTAACATAG
The DNA here is from genome assembly GCA_023055505.1 of Callipepla californica brunnescens. Classification (NCBI taxonomy): domain Eukaryota; kingdom Metazoa; phylum Chordata; class Aves; order Galliformes; family Odontophoridae; genus Callipepla; species Callipepla californica. The sequence continues at coordinate 105,604,028 of JALIRH010000001.1, read as the reverse complement.
CTAAAATAAACATCTTGAATGCGGTCAGCATACAAATATTTTGGCTTTAGCTTTTGAACTAATCTTGCATCAGTTAGATTTTTGTAGTAGTGTTCACAATGTGATGCAACCTTTAAAGTCCTGGTAAGCGACACAAAGTGAATACAGACATCCATAGTAATTTGAATCTGCCCTAGGTTCATATTTTATGGTCATTATAATTGATATAAATAGGAGTAATCTATCTGAGGCAGTCCTAACTTCCAATGAATCTGTCAGAAACGGCATTTTAGGTTGACTTAAATTCATTTTCTTTCTTGTCCTAGTGTAAAAATATGATTTTCAAATGTGGTGCCCAGAATTATGGCCTGACTTATTTTCTCTCTAGTTTTGTAAATCAAAACTATTTCACCGTTTCTTTGGCATGACATTTTATTTTGCATCTCTGTTGCTGAACTTGGCCCAACACATTAACTATAAAATAACTTCTTGCGGTAAAACTCTGTCAAGCATCATTTATTTGCATAGCAGTATGCACAGATAAATTCACATTAATGAAATAGATTTATCACCATTAAGTTCCAGTGTCACAGGTTTTCTTGGAGGCTTCTGCAGGGATCGTCTCCTCCTGTGCAGCTGTGAAAGCATAGTTTGGCAGTTGGAATGAATGTGACTTATATTGCAGGGGTGCTTTTTTGGTGTCTGAATATGCACTTCGTTTAGAATGCTGTATGTATTCTGATTTTTGTGTATGCTCGGTCTTACATCGCTTGACAGGACTTTGAAACTGGGAAGGAAAGTTTGTATTGTAAATAGTGAAAATGGTATTTCATGCATGATCTAAATGCAGTTGATAGATAAATTTCTCCAACTTCTTGGCAACTGCTGATAGTGGTTATAATTGTTCAGGAACTTTTACATGAGCTTGTTACTGGGTGTTCTCAGGTGGGCGAGGAGTGGTGACATCTCTTTGATGTCATTTGGTCTTTTTTTTTTGGTCTTTTTTCCTACAGATTTTTCTTGAAGGTTGTTCACCAGCCTTTCTGAGCTAGTGTCATAATTTCAGGTATTCCACTATGAGCATATGAAGTAGTTCCTTACGTTTATTATAGTTATTGCTGAGCAGTTAACTACAGAAACAAGATGCTGGTTGGACTGGGGCTATGCTAGCAAGGTGTAGAGGCTTCTTCATCTTCTGACGTATTTAGTTTGGATGAATGTGCTTCTAGGGGTGCACACGCTGCCCAAGTGGAGGCCCTCGTCTTCTGGGGATGTGTTTCTTTCTAGCTAACACAGCGCTGCCCTGCTGTTAATGTGTTAGAGATTCCTGGTTCTAGGAACGCTTTTGTCTGCTTGTTGGGAATTGGGCGATGTTGGATTTTCTTAGGGTGCTCAACTTCGTTACTTCTGCTCATATTTTTCAATGTTCAAATTTTTCAGTTTTCTTCAGGGTCTTGTTCTTTAGGTTGCTGAGCAAATAGATAATAGTGTGCAGTAATATTTTGGATTAAATGAGCTTGCTTCTTGCCTGACCTCAGTGGTGAAGCTCAGTGTTCTGGTATGATAGCACCTCACCAAAAAAGTGATTCTCAGTGCACAAGCAGTACTGTTCAGAAGATAAGATGATTTTCTTAAATGCTGCAGTTTCAGCTGTCTTTTTTGTGCTGTGTATGAGGAGAAGGTCTCGTTTATTTAAAGGCCAAGTATAGACAGACAAACTATTTTCTGTATGCTGTGGCTGGTAGATGCTTGTGTGTCCGTATCCTTGGGCTGATTAGATCATCAAAGCAGAACCGTGTGCTAATATAACAAAACTTAATCTGCCTGTAGTCTAAAAGGACAAAAATATTTCCTTTTATTGTTGGGAATTCATAGAAACTGAAGCTGAACAAAGCACCACATCAGTGAAGACTGAGAAGCTTGTATAATCTCATCAGAAATGTTTTATGCAAGTCTGGCTGCTAATGCAAAAAGGACCTAATGTTAATTAAGACTGCGTGTGAAGGACAATGAGCATAAGTTAGGAATTACTGGAACTCTGCCATATTTACAGTACAGAACAGGAGATAAACTGTAACCATCAGGACCCTCTTTCCCAGGCTAGTTAACCATTTGCCTGCTCATCACTTGCTGTAGGAGGCTCTTTGTAGTGACTGGAATCTGGGGGTGAAATTTATTCTGTTCCTGGTTATTGTAATGGCCTGCAGGAGTTTGACTGTTCTTTTATTTGAGTGTTTCTAGTTAACACATATGGTTATAGTTGTTGTCTGCAGCTGTTGCTCACTCATCCTTCTCCAGTAGCTTTTTCTTGCAGCCTGGAACTGTGTTGCAGTGCCTTCATTTAAAGGCTGAAAAAGGCTAAACAGTCTTTTGTCTTCTGTTTCTGATGTCCTGTAAGGTAAGGAGGCATTTCTGTGCTATGGTTGTGCAGCTGAACAGAGTCCTGGTAAAACAAGTGAACAGCATATAGCCCTTGTACCTAGAACTCTCTTCATATAAAAAGGATAAACAAACAAACATTACCAGACTTCATTTTGTTTTTTTTAAAGGTGCAGATTCTATTCCATGTTCTCAAGATTTGGAAAATTAATTAGCATTAGTAGTTTGCTCATAGCCTGAGCCTTCAGTTCTTTAGTTGTTGTATCCTGGAGTTCTTGTATGTCTCCATAGTGACAATCGTTTTCTTAGTAATAAGCAATAGTTGGAGAGCTTGTATTTGTGACGGGTAACAGACATAATATATTCAAGTATGTTAACTATATTCCAGTATGGGTTTGATTTTTTTTTTTTTTTTTTTTTTTTTTTTTTGACTTTGCTTTGGAATCCTGTGGTGGAAAAGGTCATTATTCCATAATGTTGAGCAGAGCTGTTTGTGTGCCATGAAGGTTATGTTTTCTTATCAGGGCAACAGGCAACTCTAGAGACCCTTGTGCTACAAGACCAGGCCTGGGAGCTTGTTTTATTTAGGACTTTTAAACAGCCTTTGGAAGCACTTTGAGAAGCTTTTCTGCATATCATTACATGTGAATGAAGAAATGAAGGGTTTGAACTTCTGAATCAGAATAGGAGCTTTAGTGAAAATTTGTCTGTCTTGTTTTCTTGTAGCAGTTGCAGCTTGCTGCTGAGCTTCCTAGCAAATGCTAGGAACTTCTATCAGCATACGTTTATTGCAGATTTATTTCCTGGGAATGTACTCTTTCTTCTAAAGGCTGACTGCTGCTCTGAATGCTTAAACAGATGTAAACATGGAGGAGATAGCACATCACTTCAAATAAAGCCTGCATTTGATTATTTCAACTTCTGCGCTGGATTTCAAGATGCTCACATGTATTTCTGTTTGTTTGCACATGGCTTGAATACTGAAATTCCTTCCAGCCTCCATGTGCCAACTTAAAGCTGGAATGGGGCTGCAGTTAACCCTAGAATAGATTTTAAGGAGGTTGTCTTGGTACAGCTTACTGTTAGTTCTAGGTTTTCTGTGTAGTAGAAGGGCGTTTACCAGGCTGTGCTGGACAAACAGACCTGCAGGTATACAGAAAGCATCGTGCTTGCCCACTGTTCTTTCTACAGGAAGAAACAAGCACAAGAGTTTATTTCAGCATTCAGCACCTTGTTTTTTTTCTTCTGTGGTGGAGATGTTTCCTTTGGCCCAGCCACCTTGTATCTCCATTCCACAGATCCCACCTGTCTTGATCATCTCTACTGAAGCAATTGCTTTACATTTATAGCAAGTAAAGAGTTGGAGACTTGAAGCATTGCCTTAATATAGTGTCTTTCTGAAATGTACTGAAGCAAATCTTTAAGAAGTACTTAGTGTTTCTACTACTTTCTCTGTCCCTTAATCTGAAATGACTTCAGCAGCAGTTAAATAACCGCCTTTGAAGGGTAAGTTCTGGTGGTTTGGTTTGTCCTTCTGCCCATGGCAGCAGCAGCTGACAACCGCCAGTTTAATCTTTTCTTCTTTGTCCTATATTTTAAGATGAATCTGCTAACACTTTTTGGTGCGTGGCACTTCCTCTTTTGGATTTTCTGTTCCCCTTCCTCATGCTGCAGATTCTCTCCTAAGCATTTCTTCTGATTTCTTCTGAATTCTTCTTCCCTCTCAGTCATTCTTTTATAACCTAGTATTTCCCTTCAGAAAGAACTGCTTTGTGGTGAACTTCTGTTTCATGCCATTTCTGGTAAAAGCCCGCAACCCACAGATGCTTTTTGTATTTTTAAAGAGTGAAATGCTTGGAGATTTTGAAAAAGCACAACAAACACAACACAACAAACCCTTCCCTCCCCTGCAACCATCATCGCAAAAGAAACTTAAAATGGGGGAAAATTGATGTAAGACTTCAAATGCATTGCCAGATGTAAACCCTTCTTTCTTCTTCTGAGCAAACTGCTTACTATCAGATATCTTTAAACCACAGAATGTTGTTTTTGGCAGGGACATCAGAAAGAGTATTCTCTCTTCTAAACAGTTGTTGTTTGGAAAACAAGCATATGTCTGGCATCGTCATGGATCTTTAAATGAGGGAAAAGTGATTTTATTTTCAAACTGTAGTAAAACAGTGTTTTCAGTGGAATCAAATGTTAAATGGTTTTTGGAAGCTTAAGTTTAATGGTGTGTCATTACAGTTGATTGTTGAGGTTGAAACAACAAGCGCAGCTAGGCCTTGAACTGCTCAGTGTTAATCATAGCCTAGCAAGGTTTTTCTTCAGCCAAGTTACAGGGCTCCAGAGAAGCACACAGCCAAAAACAAGGCATCTTTTTGTAACTTCTACAAACTGAAATTAAATGTTGAGTCTTAGTTGTAAATTGACAGCTTATATATTTGTAAGTTACTATAAAGTTAGCTTAAGAACCTTTGGCTATAAATGTGTAATTTGGACATCTCCTTATTTGTCTTTGGTTAGAACTATTGCTGTTAATGAAGCAATAGAAAATACACTGACCAACAAATGAAAGCATTTCACTGTGTAGCCTGCCATCCCTTAGGTACACAAAGCTTACTTCAAAGTTAATTTTATGCTTTGTTACAGGTAAATATAAATAGAATGTATAGCAGTTCCAGATACCCAAAGAAGATAGTTTAGGCTTATTAAGTTACAGGGAGAAGGTAAGAACAGAGAAAAATTATATGCTTTAGCAATGAGTGGGGAACATTAGGGAGATTAAACTGTGAGGGCTGGAAATATGGGTGTTGAACATGGAGGAGGAAAACCAGGCAATGTAATTGATGCTTATTTTAAGCGATCCTATTCCCTTTAAGATGTTCCAACTCCCTATACTTTAAAACTAAAATATATGTAGGAAACCTTGAAACTAAAACTTGGTTGAAATACAGGCCTTGAAGGAGCAGTGTTCTTTTTTTAGAAGTGTGTTTTTAAGTCTTCTAAATCAACTTTGAACAAAACATAAATGTTACTGCAGGAAAAATAAGATTTCTAGAAATACTTAAAGTCAATTATGGATTAATTTGCGTGATATTATTAGTGCCTCATAAAAAAAAAATCTTCCTTTGTTCATTTCTTCAGGTGTACAATATAGTGTCAAATTTCTGTGTTCTAAGCTTGCAGGACTTGCTGATTTAAATGCAATTCTTAAAGAGTGTTAAAAGAAGAAAAGAATCAGCTTGGTCAGAGTGAGAAAATTGCATGTTATGATTTTTCTGGAGGCATGAAACAACTTTTGGTGAGTTTCTGAATAGAAAGAAGTGTGACCTATTGAACAGCTGGTCCTTAAGGATGAAGTAGTTGCAGGTGCCGTATCTGTCTCTGCTTTCCCCTCAACTGTATTCAACTCCCACCAAAAAGAACCGAAACCAACAACACAACCCAAAACAACCAAGGGTATTATTTAACCATTTTGTGTAAGATTGAGATGTATAGCAATTTTGTCCAAGAATGGTTACTGATACTGTAAATGCTTAGAAGAAAGTGAAGACCACTTCCTTATGAATGTGTAGTCTCTGCCAAAGAGATTATTTGTAATCAAAAGGAGACTTCATGTATCAATCACCTGGTTGAGTAGTAGTTTTCACCCATGCTTATTTTGTCTTAATAGCTTTTGTTACTAATGAATGAATAAATAGCTCCAGAGCTGTTTGTTCTCGAAGTTGATAGTGTGTTATCACTTCCAGCTGTCCTCATCTCAGAAAGAGGCAGCAAAGTTGTGAAGGGGCATGAGATCTGGCAATGTCTTTTGTGTAGTCTTGCATACTTTTCTTGAAATCTGGCTAATAGCTTTCATTTGCTTCTTTTTTTTTTTTTTTTTTTTTTTTTTTTTTTACAGAATTGTATCTTGTAAGAGATTACCAGTGGTGGATCTCTGCTAGTGGGTGGTGGGCTCTTTATTCTACTTGTTTTTCGGCTTAGGGAAGGGCATAACTATTTCTGTAGCAGCAAGGTTATACCTGGAAGGTTGTAGTGATCCAAGCTGTAAACTCTTAAACCTCAATCTTTAATGAACCACTTCAGGGCATGGATTATTGTATGGATACTGGTTATTGTTATTCCAGCTCTATATTGGGAAGATTTATGACTTTATTTGGTTCAGTTTTTGTTGTTGTTGTAAAGGACTTAAACATGGAGCTGTTGGCTGTCTTAAAAGCAACTTATCTACTTTAAAGTTGAAAGACAGTGTTTTAAAGCATTAGTTTTAGTCCAGATTTCCAAAGTATTTACATGTTATCCTGATAATGTACCACTCTTAAACAGAAGCCTTTCTGGAGTGCAGGGCATCTCTGCACTGTTGGTGTTCTTGAAAAACTGTAGCCTATGGGACCAGGTGATACTTTAAAGAGGTTCTTCATAAAAGAGCTTTAAAGAAAAAGATTCTATACCTTCTCAGCCTGCTTTATTTCATTGTTCTTAACACAGAATTTCCAGAAATGTTGTAGTTTTCTGTAACAACTTGTTTCTGTGCTGCTTGTCTGCCAACCCCAGGCAGCTGTGAGGCAAGATGGGGAAGCACTGTGTCACAGCTGTGCTACTCATCCTCTGTCCTGTGGGCTGGGGAGCTGGAGCCCCGAAGCATTGCGTGCTCCTGTGTGGAGATGGGAAGACTTACATCTGAACCTGTGCCAGATTCCCTGTCATCCTTTCCCATCTCCTTCCTGTTCTTCAGCAGAGTGGTCAGTAATAACCAAAAGACCTGATTGCTTCCATTCTCAAGCATAAGCCACACCCTAATTTTGGAGCTTTCTCCACCAGGCATGGCATCGTGTTAGGAGAAACCAGTTGGAGTAGTCAGCATGGGTTCACCAAGAGGAAATGATGCTTGCCCAATCTGGTAGCCTTCTGTGTTGCTGGGGTTGGCTGGGTCAACCAGGGGAGAGCAGTGCATGCTGAGTACCTTCACTTCAGCAAGGCTTTTGGGACTGACCTCTATATCCTCATGGGTTAACATAGGAGATGTGGGATAGATGAGTGGACAGTGAGGTGGATTGTGAACTGGCTGACTGGAAGTAATCAGTATCTGCCTGGATGCTCTACCCTTATCTATATAACCTACTCTAGGGAACCTGCTTTAGCTGAAAAGTTGGACTAGATGATTTCCAGAGGTCCCTTTCAACCCTTACAATTCTGTAATTCTCTTTAACTTGTGAAAACAATATATGCTATTGGTGACTTTCAGACCTCTTCAGTAGAGGAGTGCAATGGGGTCATTGAAAATATAGTTGAAATGGATATTTTTATGGTTTTTGGAAGACTGGAGAAGGATGATAGGCAAGAGAATGATGGCATACCTGCAGTCACATTAATATGAATTGCTGAGGGAGATCTGGAGTATACATATACAGTATCATACATACTAAGAAATAGAACTGTTTTTAGTGTATTAGACTTAGTCAATCAGGTCTGGATTTTTTTCATTGTATCAAAAATTCTTCGTGGAAATTGCTTTTGTAAGGTACTGCTTTTGAGGGCAACTGGTCGTTTGGCCAAAATAGACATGTGCCCCAATAGAAAACACTGACTGTGGTGGTATATTAATTTTTTTCTTAATAAAAGCATTCTGACTATTCTGGTCTTTGTTTAGTATGGACTTTAGTGAAAAATACATGTATAAAGTTTATGTAGATACCTATTTCAACCTCTGAATGTTTTTTCTATATATTTCTATCCTAACACTTTAAAAGGAGCTATGAGAACTGTATTGGAAGTCAAGTAAAGTGTAGTGATTACCATGGTGGTATATTTTGACAGTATGTTTTAGATCAAGACACAGTGTATTACTGTGTGGAAAGATACGAAGTTATGAGTACGCAATCTTACTGCTGTCTTCTTCATTGCTGTGATGTATTTTTGTTTTAAAGGGTAATATCAGTTGATTTTTTCTTTTTTTTCCCCTTTTGGCATTCTGAAGCCTTCTAAACTTCATATATTGATCTTAGTGTTCTTTAGTGTTCTTATGTGTTTCTTTCTATGGGTATATGTGTATATGTGCGGTATTTTTGACCATACTTTTTCGATGGGTCTTGCTTCTATTATTCTTCTACTTTTCTTTAATGTTATAGAGCAGTCAGCTGTAAACCACATCACCTTCTACTACTTATGGAGTAATCTGAACTGAACAATTTCTTAACTCTGGCACAATGGGCAGCTCTCTTATTTGCTTTCAGTGCTGCCTGTTGGCTATCTGAATGTTCTTTGTCCACAAGCAGTGGACAAGCAATATGTCCACATGTATTGTCCTTAATATGTCCAGTTGTATTGTCCTTATCCACTGTTTTTTTTTCTTTTTTCTTTTGTGAAACATTTAACTTGAAGGCCTGTATCTGTCTCCCCTCGAGCCATGGGTGAATATCTTCAGTGATCTCATGGTTTTATTTTTATTTTTATTTTTATTTTATTTGTTTGTTTGTTTGTTTTCTGGCAGGGGTGCTTAAACCTGGATAGTGCCTGTCTGTATTTCTCAGTGATTGGAGAATCTTTTCTGCTTAGGTCTAAGATGACAGTGAAAGAGCTATACCTGCCTTGTGGTTGATGCTGGTGTGTTAAGAGACCTAGAAGACAGTTGTATCTGTAGCATGATGTTATTTTTGGGTCTGGCTTTGTTCACAGTGAGGAATCCAGACTGTCCAAGAGGAGTGTTGGCCTGGGCAAGCCTGTAACCACTGAGGTGCCAAAGAGGTGACATTTGGGGACTGGTCAGTGCTAACATGGTTCTTACCTGTCAGAATGCCTAACAAACCAGTACTGTTACTGACTGGCTCATGGTCTTAGCAGGCTGTCTTTTCTAGATGGCAAAATCATAGAAAATCAAGTACTTAATCGCAGATAAATTCCACAAGGTGTTCAAGCTTTTGCTTGCTTCTCATCCACACACATCTTCTGTCTAATATGGTCAAGCAGTATTTTTACCATAATCCAATGAGTGACAATGAGTAAGAGACAGATACTGGATACAGGTTGAGTATTTTGACTTTGTTGTATGCTTCAAAGCAAAACTCCAGGAGCCTAAACTCATTTAGGAGGAACTGATTGCAGTGGATGCACTAGGTGCTGCAACAAAATCTGCCATCGAAGCAATTCTCATGAAGGTAGGGAGTTATCCTTAGAGAGCTCAGGAGTGGACATATGAGCCTACACACTCCACGGACAGCATGCATCTTAAGCCTGCGTCTCTAGATGAGTTCCGAAGCTTGGAGTTTGGACAGCATCAACTAAATCTTCAGGTAAAGACCGCCTGGAAAACATGAGCTACTGTGTCTTCATTTGTGCTTCAGCTGTCATGTCTGAGTTGAAGACTGAGATCTGGCTGAGACCCACTCTACAGATGAGAGGCTCTGTAGTTGTCTTTATCAACCTCATGAAAACTGCTGAGGATGGGCAGCTAAGAAGTCACTTGGTTCTGAGTAATAGTTTTTATTGCTCTTTTGTAGAAAAGCCCCCATCCCATGTAGAAATATTTCACTCAAGCACTTGCTGACAGTTCTGCTCTTCAGAGACCCCAGAAGCTCTTCGGCTTTTCCAGTTTACTTCTGTAGAGCTTCAGTAGTTTGCAAGGTTTCAGTTGTATACTTTTGAGTGCAAGTATTTATAAAGGCGAATCAGTACTGGAATTTTTAAACACTTCCTTTTCTGTGCGTGTCTGTAATAAGATAACAGCTGCTGTTTGAATTCAAACTACAGTAGTAAGCTGTAGATGTCAGTGTATGAAACCACGTTTTAAAAACCCTCCCCCGCCCATCCTACAAAGCAGACTTCACCGTAAAATCCTTTTTTCACCATTTTGATGATGACCTACTGTTGGAATACTTTTAATCCTCAATCTGTATAAAAGTTATGTTTTGCATTAAATCCTTTTCCTCTGTGGATTTCTGAGGTAATCCTCTGTATGCCATATAGCTTGTTCTTTAAATTGCTTGCATACTAAGAGTTCTGTGTAGAAAGTTTTAAAACATTGATTTTAAACACAGTTCAGCTGTGTATGTATTTCTGTTCAGAACTCAGCGTTATATGTTTTGTATCTCTAAAGTTGCATCCTACTGAAACTGTTGAGTACTTACTGTATTTTGATCAGTTGTTGAAAGTAAATGTACTTGGCAGAGGAGTCACTGATGTACTAGGCAATGTGTGCATTTTTTTCTTTAAATTACTTCTGTTGAGGTTTCTTTCCTTTTAGAGATCTTATGGAGAAGAGTATCCATTCAAAAGGAAGTGTGTATATTTGGTTTTTCTAGGAGATTTGGACTGCTAATGGCGAATTGAAATTATTTTCCTTTATCTCATACTGCATGCATCTGCAGTATATTTTTCATCATAGTTATCTGTCTTAAATATAGAACACGTAATGAGAAAGTCCATAATTTCTCCTTGTGTTCCATTCCTGTGTTCTTTGCCTCGTATTTTTTTATTTTTTATTTTTGTTTAATATTTTAGTTAAAATAAATCAGAAAAATGTCAGTTGAAAAGACACAAAACGCCTTGGTGTTGGCCATGCCTTGGTGTTGGCCAGGATTTGTATCCTGGAATAAATGCCATCCTAGTTGATATTGTTTGACCATGAAAAACCTGCAACGTTCCCTTCCCTCACCATCTATGCAGTAATTCTTGGCATTCTTCCCGTCACTGTAGGTTGTACATGTCACAAACCTGAGCGGAGTTCATTCATCAGAGGGTGGATTCAGTGACTCTATTTATATAGTGCAGCCCTACAGACTGTTGTGTTGAGGAAACTGATGGAAGTGGATGGCTGCAGTAAGTAGCTAGTGTGGGGAGGCTACTAGAAATTCGTAAGGTGCTTCTCCTGCATAGATTAATGTGACGTAAATATATTCTCAGTCGTCCTAATAGCGTAGTATTAGAGGGTTTAAGTTCTTTATAATAAATTCCAGTCACCTTGTACTAGGCTAATGCTCTAAAGATGTATGTTTTGTAGGATTTTTTTCAGTCTTGATCTAAAGCAGATCAACTGTTTCTCAAGCCATGAGTGTAATTGAATAAATAATTGTAACTGAGCCAGTTGCCTTATATAGGGTGCTTATTCCCTTCTAGTTCTGCTAAAAGGAGCAGAGCTTACATGCTCTGGAAATCTCTGGGGTGATTTTTTACTTTCCAATTGCAGGAGAGGTTGCTGGGTTTTTATGTTTCACTCAAACAGATACAGGAGTTGCTAGAAAGGGAGGTAAACTTGCTGTGAATTGCAAAAACTGTCTTTTCAGTGTGGGTGTAGTTTAGTGGGCATGGTGCTGATGGTTGGACTAGGTGAATTTAGTTGTCTTTTCCAACCTTTGTGATTCTGTGATTCATTTCAGATCATGGATGTTAATAGGGTCCTTTGTGACATGATTTTAGTCAGGTGTGCAGAGCTGCATTTTGGAGGCACCTCTTTCCCGTGTGGTGCACATATCCTGGTGATAAGATGGGAAGACTTCTGAGTATGAATGAACATGTGAGCATTTTATTATGTGCAAGTGGCTTTAGAACAGTTCCTTCTGGAAGGATATGAACATTTAACTGAGTATCACGATCTTGGCCAACTGGCAGATGTTGATAGCAAACTAACTGGGGGGGGGAACATTGTTTGCAATTGGTGTCTGTGGCAGTGATGCTTGTTTGAATTGAGAGGGAGGGCAGCATGCTGCTAAAGCTCTGATACTTTGAGGGAGGATAAAGGAAATTTGGGGAGAGTGGTGAACTACTCTCTTGGAACTAAAATCTGCAATACGTTCATGGAGACAGTGTTTTTGCAAGAGCTGCTCATTACATTTTTAGTTAAATACATACTTGCTAAAACAAACCAAGTAATATTTAATTTACTGTGAATTGTCTCAGTGGGACTCAAACCCGTGTTTTATTATGCTTTACAATAAGCCATTATCTTCCATTTTCCCATCCCTGTCTTTATGTGGGTCAATCTTACTTCCTCTCTTGATGTTTCTTGTTAAAAAACAGAGGCCGTAATTATGAAATAACCAAGCATTTTTCTAACCTTAAAAAATCTAATTAAACTCTAGCATGATTTTAGTATTTAGCTCAGTGTCGTCTCTAGGAACTCATATATATTTTTAGTATTTTAATTGATCAGTGAGCCTAGTTTTTAATGTATGTGTTTAGTTTGTCATTCCGATATTGAGAAGTCAAAATTACTGATGGTTGTGTCTTTCTGATTGCAGATAAAGCTACCTGAGAGTACTAGCAAGTTACAGAACAACTGTCTTCTCAAAGGAGTAAACAGGATATTCTCTATTCCTCTTCTTAAATGGTGAGTTTGTCAAGGGAGCTCTTATTGAACACTCCTTGTTATGTATGTCTCTGTTATTTAAAGCTCTGTTAAACTTCTTAAACTGAAGATCAATGCTGAAGTTTGGAAACTGTCCAGAAGGTTTTGCATTACAATTGGGAATTGGGCTTATATTTCTCTAGTGTTGAAGACGGGCTGTATTAGGCACTGAAACAAATGGCAAAACACACTGATAGCCCAGGAGACTGTTATTATTTAAGCACTAATCTTGTTGTGTAGAAAACAGAAATAAATTTATTGTATTCGTGGATGCTCAGGAAATACCGGATTTTAAATTTGCATCCATTAATTACTTTTACCCTCTGTAATCTGTACTTTGCTGATGTGCTGTCTTAGAGATTTAAACTAAATCTGCTGAGGTTATATGTTTGACTGCTTGCCTCAAAAAGTGCAATGGATAATAAAAGATTTCTATTTATTGATGCTAAACTAGCTTTCAGTGGAAAAGCCCTCTTCTCCCTGTCTGTCTTGGCTGGGATGAGCACACACACCTCACGCTTCTGGGGCAGAACATCTTTTGTGTTTGGGAGAGCAAGAAAAAGCTGTATAGCACCTGCTTGATTGTGTGATACAAGACATGGGCTGGGCTGGTTGATGCTAAAAAGGACTTCTGCCAAAGTTTAGGCAGTTTTGTTAGTGTAAGTCACGATGTGCTGATTTTAAGAGTCTGCAGCTCTTCTGTGTTTGTAATGGGAAACATTTTGATCAGGAGGAGAACCTGGAGTTCCTTCTGAGAAGATGAGGAGGTTGAAAGTAGCTATTTGTGGGAGAAACCCCTTTCTTCCAAAGTCTCTGAAATGAGCCTTTTTTGTATGTATAGTATTTTAATTTTGAGTCATTCTTATTATCACTTGCATTATCACTGTGCCTTGTCTCTTCTTGCTTTTCTGGGTTTCCTAGTGTGTTTTGCTAATACAAACAACCCAATAGTTATGAAGTTGCTCAAAATAAAATACAACTGTTAAATATTTGTGAAAGGTACTGATTCCTTAATGTGCTAGCTCTTTGCTGAGTAGTCCAATATTCTACTGCTCTCCAGAAGCTTATTTCTTTCTCCTGCCCAACTGTAGCAAACCAACAAAATGCACTGACTTGCTCTGCAAAAAGCTGAAGTTCATTAATTATATAGCAGTGCTAGGGGGGAGAGGCAGGACTGTGTTTCTCCAATAAGTGCAGTGTGGAGGTGGGGGGAATGTCCTATGAAAAAAGAGTGTCCTGAAGTCTTTGCATTACAAGTGGGTGAAGTCAAGTTGAGGCGTATCTATTTTTGAGTAGAGCTGGCTTAAAAATCAAAGAAATGGGATCACTGATTCTGATCTTAATTGAGAGATGTTCATTGTTTGTGAGCTTCTAATGTTTTCTGATCTTGATTTTAAAGGAGACTGAGTATTTGGGCTTCACTCTTGTGTGTTGGCTTTGTATTCAATTAAGTTTGCATTTATTTCTCCCTGGGACTTCATAGAATCATTGAATCCTTCTAGTTGGAAGAGACCCCTGAAGTCCATCAAGTCCAACTCCCCTGCAGTGAACATGGACACCACGATCAGGTTGCCCAGCGCTTTATCCAGCCTTGCCCTGAAAGTCCCCAGGCACAGAATATCAACCACATAACTGGGCAACCTGTTCCAGTGCCTTACCACCCTCACTGTAAAAGATCATTTCCTTATTGCTAACCTAAATCTTTCCTCTTTGAACTTGAAACAGTTTCCTTTTGTTCTGTCACCACAGGCCCTGCTGAAGGGTCTGTCTCCTTCTTTTCTGTAGCTCCCCTTTAGACACTTGACTGATGCTTGGAGCTGAGGGACTTTTATTTTTGAATTGTAGCCTGCAAAATGGATCTGATAGTTGTATGCAAGGAGGAGTAATTTGGAAAAAGTAGCATCTGTGCAGTGAGAGACCTAAGTATGCCCATCCTTTTCAGGGCAGTAGTTTGAACACATTCTTCATAATGACTGTCTATATGAGCAGTTCCACGCCACATCTATACTACAAAAAAATGCAGTCACTGGACTCTTCTTTGAACTCTTTTTTTTGTGATTGGCATCACAGTAACTCCCTTCAGAATTATACAGCTAGTATGTGGGAATCTGCTCGACAGTGAGGTTTAAATCTTGTTTTTTTGTGCCATGGTTTAACTGAATCAGTTTCTAAATTTATACTGATGTGGTTAAATTGCTTCTTGAACTGTGTGTAGATCAGTCTCTGATGGCTTGATTTTTCCATACATGCAGCTTGTCTCTGTAGATTACATCGACTATTTAAAGCATAGTTGAAAGCAATGTAAGAATTGATTAGTTATATAATTTGGTTTGTGAAAGGACAATGTAATCTTCTGGAGTCCTTATTGCTCTCTACAGCCTGAAAGGAGGTTGTGATGAGATGGGGGTTGGTCTCTTCTCTCAGATAACAGTGATGGGATTAGAGGGAATGGCCTCAAGTCATACCAGGGGAGATTCAGGTTGGATATTAGCAAGAATTTCTTCTCAGGAAGAGTGGTAAGGCATTGGAACAGGCTGACTCATTGTCCCTGGAAGTGTTAAGGAAAAGGTATATGTAGTACTTGAGAACGTGGTTTAGGTGGGCAATATTAGTGGTGATAGAATGGTTGGACTAAATCATTTTAGAGTTCTTTTCCAATTTTTTTGATTCTTGGATGACTTGAAAGACACTTCTTGAGACTTGGCATTGATGCCTTTGTGCCGATGTTCACCTGTTGATCTACAGAATCTCTGGTCTCCAGTGCAGTTGCATAAGTTTTGCTCAGTTTGTTGTGATTCTCAAGCAGCGTTTGGCAGGGTGCTGACAACCATGATATTGCCTGTCTCTTGGAGCCTTAGGAGCTGGTGAGAGCAATCCTCATGCATAGTGGCAGCTGCTTGCAGCCATGCTCAAAAAGCCCTCTCCTCTTGAATAATGGGGTCTCATCAGCTCAGTGGAATTTTAACTAACAATTGTGTTTCCTGAGATAGTATTGTACTCCTCAGGATAACAGCAACAGCAGTGCTGGGATGGAGGCATGCTAAAGAGTGTCTCAATGCTTGTTGAGGCTGTGAAGCTTAGAATGTGGTGTTTGAAGGGAAGGAGGAGCTGATCCTACTGTCTGATGAGGGGAGAGGGGGCTCTGGCTTTTGACTTTGCTCATAGAACTGTTCACATTTCTTTTTAAAAATAGTGATATGTTCAGATAGAAGTGTAGAAATAGCCCTGAAAAAATGGAGATTCTGTTTAGAGTTTTGCAAAATGAACATGATGGTTTTAGATGAGAGAACACTTTGGGGGAAGTGAGCACTGATGCGTGATGCAGTTGGGAACTGATGATGATTGTCTCTGACTCTGAGTACCAAACAGAAGATGATGATTATCGTGTTACGTCATCTTTGCAAAACTTTTCGTTTCTAAAAAGCATGCATTTCACTTAAGGGAAAACTCTCAGCACCTTCATTACAAATCTTCTGTGACAGGCTATATGCAGAGACCAAAGGCATAAGGAGAGCCTTTGAGTATTCTTTGCATCCCCTGGATGCTTTCTGTCTAGGTCAGCTGAGAAAAGGAGGGGATGAGAGGCAGTGGGCACAAACTGGAACACAGGAAGTTTCCACTGAACACTATGAAAAGCTTCTTTACTTTGAGGGTGACAAAGCACTGGAACAAGCTACCCAGAGAGGTTGTGGAGTCTCCTTACACCTTTCAGAGTACTGTTTATGTATTGAAACAAGCATAAAAATCTTTAAATACTCTATGCCTTTTAAATTAATTTTGATCTGAAGCATTTATAGGTATGTGCCTTTTTTTTTTTTTCTAGCAAATGAGCCATTTAAGCAAACATATACCACACTAGCATTCAGCAAAAGCATCTTTTTATGAAAACAATGCCAACATGAATTAGTTACACGGCTAATAAGGGAAACTGTATTTGTAGTGTATGCAGGAGAAATGTCACGTAACACAGTCCCTGCAATATGACAGATGCTTCTGTGGGTCTTCTTCTGTTCAATAAGATTTTGTTGGCCTGGGAACAAAATCTCTTACTGGGCCTCCAAAGTGATTTTGAGAGATGGGACAACAAAAGGTGACAGAAAATGGCAACAGCTCTGAGCTGTTTATCATAATTTTATATTCCTAGCAACAAGAATGTCGAGGTTTAAATCTTCCTCCAATGACATTACTGATTCTGGTTCTTGCAAAAACTGTTATTAATCACTCAGGCTAATATATCTTTCCGTTCTAGTTGAGACATTAAGTGATCATTTCTGTTCAGTTTGCTGTTCACCTGTGCAACTAGATGTAGCTGGTCTTTTCAATGTCTCTGTTCTGTTTCTGTATGAGATAGGTTAAAGTGAATCACTAGCTGTTGTTCTTTCTTTTTTTTTCTTAGTACTGAAGCAGATTGAGTGATCTCACTATCACTTACGTAGTCTCGGCTATGAGGGCAGTAAGTCCATAAACTGCTTTGGCTTCTTTCATTTGGATTATGTTTCTGTTCACTTACGTCTGATTCCAGCCTGCAAGTAGCTCAGTCAGGAGCAGCAGCTACGATAGCAGAGGGGTTGAAACAGGGAATGGGGAAAATAATCCATTTAATTAAATCAAAGAGTAGTTGGTTCACAGCTGCTTTAAAAAGCATAGCTTTAAATGGAGTGGGTCCTAAGGCAATAGCCAGGTTTTGCTTCTGAGTAAACATAACTCACCTTGTAGTTTGAAGCATTTATTGCTCGATACTGATGTGATCTATGTCCAATTTCCAGTCCTTCTGCAGTCCCTGAGTGCCTTTAAGCATGATCGAATAGCTTTGTCTTCCTCAACTGTATAGCAGAGATGCTGCTTTTCTCAACTTTGGAGAGTAAATATGATGTCTAAGTGTACAGATACTATAGTAACACAGGTACTATGCAACCTTACTGTAACAGGCTTTCTGGTGCTCTTTTGCAGTGGTAACCTTGCCAAAGTTGGGCTGTCCTTTTCTTTAGTGTTTTTTCATTGGCCTTACTGCCAAAGCTTTGGTATGTGGTTTGCTGCCAGCAGGATGGCTGCCAGCTACTGGGGAAGATGAGGTCCTTCCCCAGGCGTTTGCTGGCTGTGTGTTGGAGAGAAAGAGGTAGATAAAGCCATGAATTTTGTGCATAGAGTGTCTTTATTCCTTTCTTCCCTGTGAAACCTTCATTCATAAAACTGGAGTGAGATGTAATTCAAAGCTACTATGTGTCAGGTTTTCAGCCTTGGGATGATAAGGTTTTTTTTTTTTTTTTCATATGTTTTCCCTTCCCTATTCACCTTGTCCCCAAAAAAGCAAATTGAATTTAAGTTCTTTTTTTGACCTTCATATAGTGAATGGGCTTTTTAGCCTGTGGCAATATGCTGTCATTTTGGTTTGGATCCTCTAGGAGATCTGAGGACTCCATGTGTACAGTAACACAAGTAGAATTCAGTTCAGGGCTTTGATCACAGTGAGAGAACACTGGGACAGCATCTCCCCCTCTGCTCTCCTGCTGTCTCCCAAGTGACAGCAAAGTCCTGACCTATATACAGTTCCTGGGGGAGAAAAAGCCTAATGTCTAAAATATTAAGTATTAATAATTACAGTATCACAGTCAGACATATTTTGATTATGCAGATCCCCCCAGTTGTGGAGTGTATGAATTATTTTCTTTTTTGATTAGTACAGAACTGTGAGGTGCTCTCTAGCAGCTTATATAGTGGTGCTCAGAGTCTGGGTCATGGTACTTAGAGCTTGTTTGGAACTAATGTTGCACTTCTCTTTCAAAAACCAGGTATAATGCAGACAGGGGATCATCAGCACCCCCTAGTCTGCTCCTGTTGTACCACACAACTTGCTAATGTCATCTCCAGCCTTGGTTTTCTGTGGCATATTTCCTAATTCCTTTTGAAGTCTTTGAACATCCCTGGAGGTCTGCAAGCGAAAAACCGCTTGTGAGTGGTGCTGCTCTTTCTTGCAGAGTCCCTTTATTTAGCTGAGGTCTGCTTTTACTCTAATACTGTATTACACTACTCTGTAATATTATTACACAGTGTAATAGTTCCTCCCAACTCCTCAACATGTGATATTGACTGAAAACAGAACTGGGGATAGGTGGAGTCGGTATGATGCTCCCAAATGCTTGGTGTTAGCTTCTGAAATTCTTTACTCTTAAAAATCAGTATTAACATTTTCAAAACTGATACATACGTAAATGTATATATCTATACAATGTATACAAATATATATGGGCATATGTACATAAAACGAAAGGAAAATAGATTCTACTTACGTAGTTAAAAAGGTTCCACAAAACGTGTTCATGTGCACTAATTCGAAATACTGTAAGAAAGCCAACTTTAAAAACAGTGTAGCCTTATCACTGGAAATGTCCATATCCCCGTTAATCTCAGCTAAGATTTGATAACTTTATCTGGAAAAAGTTGTGTAAGCCTCTTCTGAGTGATTGATTATATACAGTGAGAGTGTTCTTTTTCCTTGAATCTGGTTTCTGGAGCACTCCTGCCATGCCAGCTCCATGGAGATCTGCTGATGCAATGCCAGATTTCATGGAACACAGCTTTTCAGCCTTCCAGGTCTTGAAAGAGCATTTTTAGAGAAAGTTAATGGCTGTATTTGGTCTGAGACTCATGATGGTTAATAGTAGCTTATTTATCTCACAATGGGAATTACTGTAAGTGTAGTGAGGAAATCTATTAAGTGCTGCAAATGAGGTACTGTAAGCCAGTATTACTGCTTGTTATGTTTAGTAATGCTTGGAGTTCATTTTAGGCTTCATTTAAAAAGAAAACAAAACAAAATCAAACAAGGATTATAGATTGAATTATTAGGAAGCTTATACAGCGCAGAACTTTGGCATATAAGTTTGGGATGCTTGAGAAGGGAGAACATGTAACAGAGGAGCCAGAATCAGCATGGGAGAGTATTTTGTCTTTGGGGAGGACTTTGTATATTAATGTGCTTCATGCATCAGCGAGAAGTGTATCACGTGTATTCAGACTTTTTTTTTTTTTGTATTATACTGCAGTATTCTGTTCTTGGTAAAAGATATAAGTTGGTATTTTACCAGCTAACTTATTTTTTTGAAAAATGTCTTTCCTACTGAGGTAGGAAAGGGAGAAGGCTGTTATTATTTCTGCTGGACCCCATTTGTTATTTGATTATAATGTAACTGCAAGTGCATACGGAGCTCCTATGCCTTTAACAACTCAATGTTCTGCTGTGCTATCTATAACTATTACTATTTTTTGTTTTGAACTGGAAAATTACAAATTGCTAACTTCTTGTTTCAAAGGTCAATGATTTTTTTGTGGTTAATTTGAAGATGGTAATGAGGTGGGAGGCAGGGAGGAGGAAGGTTACCTGATAGAGAGGAATTGCACAATTAGCGCTCAAGTTTATCAACGCTGGCAGATAACATGTAGGAAAGCTATGAAAAGTATTCCTGATCTGGGAAACGTCTAATCAAAGCTTAGCCCTTTTTAGGCAAAACAGCCACAGAGAGCTGCAGAATCATAGGATGGTTTGAGTTGGAAGGGACCTTTAAGATGATCTAGTTCCAGCCCCCTGCTATATAGGCAGGGACACCCCCCTGTAGAGCGGGTTGCTCACAGCCCCATCCAGCCTGGCCTTGAATGCTTCCAGGGAGGGGGCATCTACAGCCTCTCTGGGCAGCCTGTTCCAGTGTCTCACTGCCTTCACAGTAAGGAATTTCTTCCTGATATCGAGGCTAAATCTACCCTCTTCCAGTTTATACTTGCCTGTGTTAGTCCTGGTGCTTTGTAGGACTGTGTGTGGGTTGTGGTGAGTGTGGTTGTTTTCTTTTTTTTTTTTTTTCTTGCTACTATTGTGATGCCCTTCTATCATTCATAATACCTCTCTTGTTTTATGCACCAGTCCTCGATTGCACTACACTCTGTGGTATGCTCTGGTCCATCTTGTGGTGACTGGCATGCTTCGTGGGAACAGATGGTACGCTTGGCTCAGGATGAAAATAGTTGGGAATTCTTATGTTGCTTTCCTTAGACTCAGCTGTTAATAATAGAATCTAAACACAATATTTTGTTAAGTTTTTCCTTAAAATGAGCCCAAATAAATGTGTTTTCCCCATTCAGACTTAACTGTTCTTTCTAGATTTCTGATAGATAGGGAAAGTGAAATACTGGTATTAGCTTCCTAATCAGAAGGATTGGGAAAAACTGGAGTTTAGAGCTGAAATCATACAATCATGGGATGACTTGGGTTGGAAAGGACCTTAAAGATCATTGAGCTGCAGCCCCTTGCTGTGGGCATGATTGCCAAGCATTAGATCTGTCTGCCCAGGGCCCCCTCTAGCCTGACCTCAAGCACCTGCAGGGATGGGGCATCCACAACTTGTGGATGAATACCTGTGCCACTGCCTCACTGCCCTTTGAGAAAAGAATATTTTCCTTGATAGGAGTGGATGTGAAGCTCTGCCTTAAGGAATTTTAGCTTAAGTCTTCATGATCTGTCTGTGTATGGAAGACATATGCCAGGCAGTTTATGCTTAAAGACTTGGTTGTTCAGGTGGTCACTGAAGTTACCTGCAAGTCATTTCAGGCACGGTGCCCTCGTCAAACATCAGTACAGCTGTTTTCCAGTGGGAAAGTCTGTCCTGCCTTGGTGAGAACTGGGATTGTAGGCGGCACATCAGGAGCTGAGGCAAAGACTGATGCTGAATTGTCAGGATACAAAGTGTTTTTTCTCTTGCAGTTTGACCTGCGTAATTGCTCTCATCCATCATCCTAGAGTGCCATGTGCATAACAGCTGTGTATATGTGCATATATATATATCAGATATATGTACATGCACTGTATGTGTGTATATATACAACAAAAAACATGCATGTGTGTGTGTGATTTTTTTTTTTTTTCAAATGAGAAATGACTATGAGAACTTAACCCATCCCCCTGACCTTCTAGATTAACTGCTGAGGGGAAAAAGTGGAAGAACAACATATTTTTTCTGAAAAACGTTGTTCCGAAAGTGTTCTTGTGGTAATAATTATTAGACTTGTAAGAGAAGTAGGGAACACAATGTATAGCCATATTAATGGGTATTATTGGGCATGAAGTGGATCCTTCGTCACATCTGTACTTTCCCCTGCAATTTAATTGGGATCCTGAGAAGCAAATTACTGATTCTGCTTCTGGTTTAGCTTAAGGTGATTTGAGGATTTGAACTGCGTGTTCTCACCACATGCTGGATCCTGGAGGTCTTAATGTTTAGCCTTCATCACGTGGGCTGTGACCCAGACAGGTATTTCAAGCACTTTAAATCCAGCAAGGCTCTGTTAAGTGGCATCAGGGTAATCCAGCAAGGCCTAACTGCCATCTACGTTTTCTTCAGATAATCAAGGAATTAGCTTCTGATAACACTTGCTCTTTGTGAAGGAGGAAGGCTGGTACAAGTGTGTTCTACATGGACTCCAAGAGCTGTTTGTGCGTTGTTGTAGTTTAAGTGTAAGAGAAAACACATTTTTAGTGAAATATTTTAATAATCCGTTGCAGACTTTGTTCCAGTGTCACATTATCTAAAGTAGCATGATGTCATACAGTCATAATGCTACTGGTATTCCTATGTGACCAAATTACTGCATTTCTGTAATCTAGATAAGAGGTAACTTTCCATGATTTAAAATGCAATGAGAATATGTATTAGGGTGCTTGCTTTGATTGGTTTGGATGCCTGGTAGTCATTCATCCAGGAGACCTTACTGAAAGAATCCCAGTCACAGCAGTCTCTTGAGAGCTGAAAATATAAGCTGCTCTGTGCCCTCAATTTCATAAGAGGGAATCTGTGTTTATAATGCTTTTTGGACTGCAGTCCTATCAGATCCTGCAATTGGCAGATGCTGAATAAGGAAAACTTCCTCCAGATGAGAAGGAAATGTCTCAGTACACTTGACTTTGCTATTCAAGAAATAGTGTTATTTAGCTGTTTTCTTATCACTTTTTGATTTGATTACCCTGTGCGAAGAGAAACTGTATATGCTAGGAAAATCTATTGGTACTGGATAGATTGGTATCGTTAGGATTTTAAGTGTACTGTGAGTGTTTGAACCATGATTTACTGTAAGGCTAGGAATGCTTCTGCTGGGTGGTATAACACTGACCTGAGAATGACACACAGGCACTTTCCTAGCTAGCTGGGCGATTGACTTTGGTTAAAGAGAGTGTGAACTGTGTGGCTCTCTCTCCATAATTAACTCCGTAGTCAAACTTGATGAGATCCATGGAGATGACATCTGGGAAGAATTTTGACCTGGTATTGGAGGACTGTGCCATACTGAATTAGCTTGGTGTTATAACTAGCTCTTTGCTGCTCTGTGATTTTACTTCTTTTGACCTCATGCAGCTTATACTCCTCATTAAATCTTATCATATAGGTCACAAAGGTGAAAACAAAATTAGGTCTGACAAGGTGCTGTTTCTCCAGTCAGTGTTGTTGTCAGTTCTTGCACGTTTTCATTTGTGTAACCATTGGTTTTTCAAAGTATAAAGAGCTGAATAAATTTAGCAGCCATATGGTTTGCACGTGCAGAGATGATGCAGAAGCAGGACAGGGGATTATCAATCTTAAGTCATCTTCCTGCGCTGTAGGACAAAGCACTGCTTCCACTTTCTTAACTCCGTGCTGAGTCCCTTCTTCTGGCTGAGTGCTTCTTTTCAAGCAGTGGTATTTTTAAAGCATAAATGTTATTTGAGAGGTAGACTGTAGTACAATAAGCTTTCTATTTATTTCTTTCACCTCTGCTTGAAAAAAAGAGCTGCCACATTTTTTGTATCTGCCCAAGGAAAATATTTTTGAGTTGCTGTGCAAAACTATTGAGACAGAACTTAAACAAACTCTGGCAAATGCATACTGTGTATCTTTTCAGTGAAGTCAAACAGAAATAAAACTAGAAATAAAGGAAAACAAGTGGTGACTCAATTCAGTTCTGTTTGTTTGGAGAGGAGAAGAGACGATAATAAATTCTCGGAGCATGGTACAGATTTCAAGAGAGGTCGAATGAAAGAAAAATGTTTTCACTGCAGCATAAGAGCTTATTGAAACAAGTCCATTCTAAAGGTAGCAAAAAAAATCAAATGTTCTTGCGTGACTTGAAAAGCCATTTTTCTCCTGTGTGTGCTTGTAACGCTTACGATGCATTTGGTGCTAGCGTGGTATTAGTTTGGAATAGTAAAATTAATGGTGGCAGTAAGTTTTTCTGTTGTTTTTTAATGAATGAAGGCAGCTGAACAGATGTTCAGAATGTGATGGAATATTCCTTCTTCCCCATACCACCATTGCTCTCACAGAGAGCCATCTGGAGGGGGTTTGTGTGGAATGAGCAGCCATTGCACTAATAGCAAGATTAATGTGTCAGCATCTTTTGTTGATACTTGAAATTGGGCACTGTTTGTTCAAGGGGAAAGCAAGAATGTGAGTTGTCGTCATTGTATGTGGTGAATTATCCACATGCATATGGAAAGAAGATGAGTAATTGTGCTTTCTACTGAACAATAAGATGAATTTACTGTGGCCAGTCCAAACTTAGACCCATACAGGAACAGTGCAGCTTTTTTCCATGACAGTGATGTGACTGGCCTCCTTTTACACAGTGTGAGGTAATCTTGATGTTAACAGGACAGCATTCAAACGTACCTGTTTGGGTTCAGCAAAAGATTCTGTCTGTGTTCTCCAAGAGTGTTCCTCTTAGTATGGTATTATTCTTTTTTAGCCCAATGTTGTTGTTGATGATGGATTTTTTTTTTGTTTTGTTTTTCCCCAGCAACAGGTCTACCTGATAGTTGCCTCCCAGTTTAATCAGCTTGATTTCTTGAGTACCCTTCATTTGGGAGAGAGGGATTGTTGTTTCAGTGTAACAAACAAGATTTCAGTTAGGAAAAGGACAGCTTATGAGAGGCTCTAGTCAAGTGTGAAGGTGTCCTGGTTCATCTGTTTTCTGCTACAGGATCAGTACAAAGGAGTGGATGGAAGTGATGCTGGCAGAGTGATTGAATTCAGGACAGCAAGCTATTATATTGTGCAGTCTGTGAACATCTATTAAATTTCAGATATGCAATTTTTTTTCCTGAATAGTTAGTCACATTGACACATTTTAATCTTCCTTGTTAAGCTTAATGAATGAGAATCTTATTTCAAAACATACAAAATATTTGCAGTGGGACTGCCTTTGTTTTCTTTCATTGCTTTGTGTTCCCTTTTGTGAAAAGAATTCCAAAGAACGGGAACCCAACATTATATTCAGTAATTCTGCTTGGACTGAGGTGGTTCAAGCCTGAAACTCCTGCCCTAGTGTAGTAAACGGCTACAAGTGAGAATGTGAATCATAAGGAGACAGCCAAAAACTATTTCAGATGGCTTTTGGGGATGATGAACATAGGGAAAGGAGGAAAGGGTAAAACTAGCTGAGAAATGTTTTATAATCAATTAATTTGGATGATAAAAACTCAGTACAAGAGAGGAAAAAAAAATTATATATATATATATATATGTATGTTCTGTAGATAACATCCTAATTGAACCAGAAAAGAGCTGTAGTGGAATTCTACAGAAATGAAGATAAAAATGTGGTAATGTCAATTATGCTAATGATTGTCTGTATGCTTGCTTAATTTATAGAGTGTGTGAAATATCTTTGTTTCTTTCCACAACAATGGGAGGCTACTTAAAGGATCACGTACATCTCATACTTACTTTAGAGCAGATGATGGAATTTTATCATAATCTCTATCAAAATGGCACAGTCTTTATCTCCTTGGAAACTGCTGGGGAAGAGCATTGCGATGGAGGGAAGTTAGTGTAGGGATTGCAGTTTTTGAATGCTTTATTTGCAGTTGGAAGAATTTAAAGTAGTAACATCCCAGTCGTGTTCATTGTGGCTCGCTTCCTAGGACTGAAGACAGAGAAGAACCTGTGTTAGAAGGGATCCACAGACACAGCCAAGTCCAAATCCTGAATCCGCACAGAGCAACCTGAGTTCAACCATGTACCTGGGAGTGGTGTTCAAAAGCTCCTGAACCTCCGGCACTCCGGGCCGTGCCCACCGCCCTGTGCACCCTGTTCCATGCCCACCGCCCTGTGGTGCAGACCCTGTCCCTAACCCCCAGCTGCCCCTCCCCTGACACAGCTCCATGCCGTTCCCTCGGGCCCTGTCGCTGTCACACAGAGCAGAGCTTGGCACTGTCCCTCCGCTCCCTATGAGAATGCAGCCTCCATCAGGCCTCCCCTCAGCTGCTCTGCTCTGGGCTCAGCACAGCGAGTAATTGCAAATTGAAGTGCTCAGTGCTATGGAGATCTATTTACTTTTTCTCTCCCAGTGCTTAGGAATTTTCTGAATTGATGTGTTCACCCTTTAGTGGTTCTGTAAACCTTGTGTTGCTGGCCTGCAGTGTATTAGAGGTAAATACTGACCCAGCACGTCTGTGTTTTCATGGAATTTTTGAATACGCAGAGGGTTAACTAGGGAAACCTAGGCCCATAAAATGTATTTAGGTATTTAGAATCAAACACCATCTCCTCCTCTATCCTTTCTCTTGTCATTGCTTAATAACTTGATTTTTCTTTACAATATAACCAAATCATGAAGTATACCTGGAAGAGCTCAGTGCAGACAGAACCCCTTCCTAATATCCAAAAAAGAAAATAATCCTCTAAGTGTTTAAATATTGAGAAATACTTCACTTCAACAGCTATTGCAGGAAGAAGCTGAGTTAAAGAAACAAAATCGTTTGGGAAATCTCAGCGCTAATTTCCCCAACACTACTAGATTGGTGTGACAAGAGTGTCAGAAGTGGTCTGACACTGAGAAGTCAAGAAGTTCTCATTCCAGCCTTGGGCATTAGTACATTTTTCAGGTGGATTTGGCAGTCAGAAGAAGGATTTCTGGAAATGATTTTGGTAGACAGTTGCTTGTATAATAAATTTCACCTATTCTTTTTGTGGTTGGTATTTTCTAGGCATTTCTCTTTACATGTAACGTCAAGAGATCTAGTTTACTAGGGATAAGAGAAACTGTTCTTGCTTTTTAGTTACCTTGAGGAGGAAAATTATATTAGACATTCTGTGTACTTCTGACAAATGCCTGCCCTTGTCTGAACAAACAGTATCAAAATCAAGAACTGCATTAAGAAAAAAATAAAGAAAACATGAAAAAACTGTGCATTTGCTAATAGGAAAAGACTATGCTCGGTCTCTTAAATAAAAGTATAGAAGTAAAGCACTTAAAGCACTTATTGTTTACCATCGTGGTGTTTAGACAACATACTTGATGATGATACTTATTCCACAGTAACATGACCAAGACAGCAATTGCATGCTTGGTGGATCTTCTAGTTATTCACAGTTCTTTTAGAAACTTGGCTATTGCAGTTAATCATGTTATTCTGGGCCATTTAAACAATGGTATACAGTAATTGAGGGCCAGGTATTTTACATACTTTTGCAGCATGCAAAATGCTTATTAAAAGTTTGGTTGGAATCAACTTAGTTTAAAAAAGAGCAAACACATGCACACACTTTGTTCTATTTTTTATTAGAAAGGATGGCATCCAGATCGTGAACTTAATGATTTCCACATTATCTGCTGGTTCCCATTTTCTTGTAAGTAAAGACAGTGAAGTAAACGAAATCTACGAATGAGTAGGAAAAATTCCCAAACACTGGGTTACCAGTTGTTGCCGTCCTTTTTTTGGATGAAGGAAAACACAATAGTGTGTGTGTAAAGGGGTGTGCATTCCTTTCCTTCCCTTGAGATAAGAGAATTGGGGTATGTTATTTATGTAGCCCTTTCTTTGCATCTTCAGTGTAGGGCAAAGACCTTTGGAGTACGGGAAGAACTGTGCTGTTAGTGGCTAGGGGTGGGAAATATGGAGAAGGGATATCATCTGCTAATCTAGTGCTTTGTGTCCGTTTTTCCTGCTTGTTCCCTTCTCTTCCTGTTTAGCACACACCGCATATCTTGAGTTACAAACTTGTACAGGAAAACAGGCAATGTTACTCCAACTGAGTAACACTGTGTATAGTAGGGAAATATAGTGGAAGTTCAGGGCTTTGAGTTGAGTGGTAGGACACTAGGTATGGCAAAATATTACTGTTGGCAGGCATTTGGAAAGTTGAAGTACCCTGGGCACAGAGGCAGTGTGGTTAATATGAGGCAGTGTAATTAGACTGTGGGTCTAGAGGCATAGAAGTCTACAGCACTTCTGTGTTTTTGGTGATGTGTTCAGTTCTAGATTTAGATGCCCAAGTTTAGGTAACTGCATAGCAGAGCTTATGCATGACACATCTGATCTCACCTTATTGTACTTGTACCTATCAATAGATGCAACAAATAATTTGTCGTCTTGGCTTCTGTGGACCTCTCATGAGGAATGTGGACATTGAATACATTTATGTAATATCATACTCCATTGCTTTCAAGAAGCTGCTTATTCAGTCTTCTCTATGGAGGGCAAATCATGGTAGTTTTTCTTTTTTTTGGGGGGGCAGGCTGTGAGGTTCATTGGTGGAAGTTCTAAAGGCTCCCAAAAGTTCTGTGTTCAGAGAGAATGTGAGTGGATGTATGGAAAGCTCTTTTTTGAGACAAATACATTTGGCTTTGTTATATTCTACTAGAGGGCATAAGAAAAAAGCCTCCTTTTAAGGACTAAAAAAGCCAAAAAAGAATTGAACAATGTCTTTGGGAAAATAAGGAAACATTCACAAGGAAAGGGATTGTGTAATGAACTGGTATTCACTTTGTATTATTAGTGAATATATAAAGAACTTGAATACTAGAAGAATCCCAACATCCAGCTCAATTTTTTTTAATGCTGTTATGTTTTTAGTGTATATGATGGTGCCTTCTGGGGGATATGGAAAGGCAAAAGCAGCTGTGGGTTTGAGTTTTTGCCAGTTGGTCAAACACTTGAAAACTCAGCTTGCCTTTTGTAATAGCCATGCTTTGCTGTTGTTTAGGAAGATTGTACATTGTGTTTGTCTTCTTTCATCTTTGTTGCTGTGCATCTGCTTTCCGCTTGATTTTTAAATTTGACTTGCCAAGGCAATGTCAGGCTCCCTGCATGCAGTTCAACAGCTGCTGGCTGCAGGAACGTGGTGGGAAGTGACCTGGGGGGAGGGGATGCTTTGCAGGAGCAGGAAAAGCCTAGGATAAGCACCAATTCCTTAGTTATCTCTATCTGTAGATAGATCTGTACCTGCTTACTTCTAAGGCAGTAACTGTTGCTAAGTGCCTTCTAATTTTAAAATGTACGGCAGTGAAGTGCATTATTATGAGCAAGGGAAAAAAGAAGAGAGAAAAAAAGGAAGTGAGAATACAGAGGGAATGCATCTAATGCAAATTTTTAATGGACTAATCTAAGCTAATTAACGTTTCTGATGTGCTGTTCTTTCCAAATGTGCATGGAAATGAAGTTAGCTGCACTTGCTGTTGTCTGTAGTTTGAAGAGCCATGTCTGCGCTCGGGTCAGTATGGTCCAGTGAGATGTTGTCTCTGATCAGCATCCAACAGACAGATTTACGGGGGTGTTAAGTGAAATCACCCTTATGTTTCCTTTCTCACCTGTTGACTTCTGCTCTTATTCTTCAGGTCTGGTGCTTGTCTCTCATATACTTCTGATGCAGCCTCAGAACTGCTTTCTGGGCCCTTCATCTCTCTGTGGCACCACATGAAAGCTATGGAAGCTGATCCCTTCAGTGCTTGAAGCAGAGAAGTGAATTTGTGCTCAGTGTGACTGTGCAGACAGGATTCTGGATCAAGAGGTCTGTGATACCCAGCTGCAACTTGGTCCCATTCATCCTAGGTGCAAGTCTTTGATTGTGGTGTCTACTTAGTTAAAGTAAAAAATAGACTGTTGTGATTGGTCCCAACCTTCTGAACTAGTACAAGTTTTGGAGTTAACAGCTATTCATTTTGGTTTTTGTTTATTTAGGGGTGGGTGGGAAGAAAATCTGTATTAAAACTGTTATAAAATCCAAACGTGGTCTATCAGGTGTCTGACTCAACATATTTAATGTAGTGAGAGAATAACCTGAAATGACAGAGGAATATGGAACTTGGTGGATCACTATTGCAGTAACTGCATTCACTGCACAGCACAAACGTGGGAATTGTAGACTGATACCGTAGTGGCTCAGGCTGGAAGGGACCTTAAAGCTCATTTAGTTCTAACCCCTTTCCTGTGAACTAGGTTGTCACTCACTACACCAGGCTGTCCAGAGTCCTATCCAACCTGGCCTTGAACACCTCCAAGGATGGGGCATCCACAGCTTCTTTGGTCAGCCTGTGCCAGTGCCTCACCACTCTTGAGTAAATAATTTTTTTCCTAATGTCTAATCTAAATCTCTCATTAATAAAGATGTTGAAGAGCACTAGCCCTGAGATGGATCCCTAGTAATACTACTCTTGACTGGTCTCTGCCTGCAGATAGAGCTGTTGACTACAACCCCCTGACTGTAACCGTCCTACCAGTTGTTTATCATAGGATAGTCAAGCCTTCAAATCTATGTCTCCAATTTAGAGATAAGGATGTGGTGCAGAACCATGTTGAAGACTTTGTACAAATACAAATAGATTGCTTCAGTTGCTCTTCCTTTGTTCACTGATGCCATTACCCATCATAGGAGGCCACCAGATTGCTCAGGCACAGTCTGCCCTTGGTGAATCCTTGCTGGTTGTCTTGTATCATCACCTCCTCATCTTGCAGGTGTCTGAAGATACCTTCTGGGAGGATTGTTTTTATGATCTTCCCTGGCACAGAGGTGAGGCGCAGTTTCCCTGGTCTTTCTTTTTTCCTTTCTTGTAAATGGGAGTGAAATTTCCCTTTTCCCAATTGCCAGGGACTTCACTTGACAGTCATAACTTTTCAAGTATGATAGAAAATGACTTGGCAACCACACTAGCCAGTTCCTTTAGGACCTTGGGATGCGCATTGTTTGCCTCCAATCTTAATCTTTTTCACGATCTCCACTTCACTGGTGAGCACCAGGTCCAGTAACATTTCACCTCTGGTTGGTCTGTCAGATAATTAGATCAGGAAGTTACCCTCAGTGGACTCCATGAATCTCCTGGATTTCTTACAGCCTGCTGTGTTGTTTTCCTGGCGGACATTCAGGTGTTTGAAATCTCCTATCAAATTGATAGCCTGTGATCAAGATGCGCCTTTTAGATGAGGTAAGAAGGCCTCATCAACAGGCTGTCACTGATCAGGAATCCTGTAGTAGACCCCATAAGGGTCTATTATATATAAGTGCTTTATTGGCCTGGTCCCTAATTTTAACCCACAAGCTCTCAACTTGATTGTGGCTGTTTCTCAGAGGCAGCTCATTTTTTTTTTAATGAGCGGCTTTCATTTCTTTGGAAAATACCACATCTTAACCTGCCTAATTACACTTAATACATAAATTAATCAGAAGGAAATAAACTTACTGTTTCCTTTGGATACAGAGACTAGTTCAGTTCCTTGTAACAGGAGTTACAAGCAGTCCTTGTTCTGGAGGGATGGAATTAGCAATAGAAAATACAACTAAAGAAAATATCGTAACTCTGAAAGACTGTCTCTTCATGTGTTTTTCATCTGGAAGTGCTTCTGTGGAACTTAGGCTAGAAGAGTTTTCATGAAAGAATTTAGCTTTCTGCTTTCACTAATGGCTCACCCTGTTCCTGAAATGCTTGATTTCTGTTTTTCTGTTTCCAGCAACATAGAATCACCAAAGTTGGAAAAGGCCTACATGCTCATTCAGTCCAACCATCCACCTACCACCAATAGATCTCTCTAAACCATGTCCCTCAGTGCAACATCTAAATGTTCCTTCAACACCTCCAGGGTTGGTGACTCCACCACCTCCCTGGGCAGCCCATTCCAGAGCCTGAGCACTCTTTCAGAAAAACAGTGTTTCCTGACATTTCATACTTGGATCCACCCTGGTTAAGCCTAATGAAGCCCTGGTAGTTGAAAGGCTTATTTTGTCTTGATTTCAAAACATATGTAGCAGAAGATGAAGCATAGGGTTTAGCCCAGCTTCTCTTAAATTTTCTTGAAGAAAGATTCAGTTTTTCAAAATTCTTGGAGTTGCTTGCCTTAAGGAAAGATGCGGTAGTTCTTTAGCAACAGTGAAATACAATAATGAAAGAGTAGGGTTTTTTTTGTTTTGTTTTGTTTTGTTTTGTTTTTAAAACTTGCCTATGTAGTGCTATCTTGCCTTTTTCTTAATGTGGCAAGTAAACATGAAGAAGGGATGTGATTCTAGTAGACAGAGACAAGCTTGCAATGCACTGATAACTGCTGCTGTTGAAAGCTGGTAGTTAAGGTGAGAAGATTTCACAAAACGTTGCATGTGCTAAAAGCTGAGTAGATCTGTAAGATTCAGGTAGTTGAATGTTTTAAATTAGAGGAAGTTCATTACTGCAATTGCAGGTCCTCTTTTCTTTGATCAGGATTGCTAAACGCAGTTCTTAATCTGATGAACATACTCATCGGTGGGAATTCATAAAGGAGGTAGATTATTAATAATGTAAATCACTCATTCAAAAATGAAACTTATGCAGAAGCAGGGTGTATTTCAGCCTGCCCTTTTAAAGAATTGGAATGCCTTGTAGGCTCCAGGATACATTTATCAACTTCATAAAGAATTATAAAGAATTGGTGAGCAAAGGAAAAACTCCCAACTACAATGGCCAGTTTTCTGCAAGATGTTGTCATGGTGTAGAATGTGACCTGCCAGGAGACCCACGGGGATGTCTTTTAGTTGTTACATCACTACTACCCTACAGGAGGGACTGTCCCTTCCCTTCTCGTTAGTTCTTCTCTCATTAGAAGACTCAAATGTCAAGTAGACTTTAAAAGATTCCTACATTTTCATTGTGCTTTGTAAAATATCTGTGGTTTTTTCAATTTGTCTTTCATCTCTGTGTGGTTTTGTGGGCTTTTGGAGGATTTTTTGTTAGTTGGGGGACCCTGTACTTCCCCAGGCAGGTGTTTGAGTCACTGTCCCTGGAGGTGTTCAAGAAATGTTCATATGTGGTGATAAGGGACATGGTTTGGTGGGGAAATATTGATGGTGGGTGGGTGGCTGGACTAGATGATCTTCAAGGTCTTTCCAACCTTGATGATTCTAAGACTTCTATGAGAGGAAGAATGTTATTTGGAGAAGGTGACTTAAATGACTGCTTCTCTTGAAAGAAGTTTTACTGATTCTTGGTAACATAGATGCTTCTCCAGGCAGCAGGCAATTTCCTGGGCAGCCAGCACTCAGCTTCTGAATGGCACCAGCATCTCACATGGGGTGAGGACAGGAAGTTGAGTAAACTGCAGAAGGTGGGAGGGGGTGAGATCAGGGAGTGCTAGACAGAAAGCAGTAGGAACCAGGTTTTAATCTGCTGGTATTTCTTTTCAATACCTGAAGTAACATCAGTTAAAAAATTAAGAGTTTGAACAGGTAGAGGAAAAAAATTCAAAATCACAGAATCACAGAGCTGTAGGGGTTGGAAGGGACCTCCAGAGATCATGGAGTCCAACCCCCTGCCAAAGCAGCTCCCTAGCCCAGGTTGCACAGGTAGGCGTCCAGGCGGGTCTGGTACGTCTCCAGAGAAGGAGACTCCACCACCTCTCTGTGCAGCCTGTGCCAGTGCTCCGTCACTGCACTGGGAAGAAGTTCCCACACACATTTGTGCATAGCTTCCTATACTTCAGTTTGTGGCAATTTCCCCTCATCCTATCACCACACACTGCTGAGAAGAGTCCAGCCTCGTCCCTTTGCCTCCTGCTTCTTAGATATTTATGGACGTGGATCAGATCCCCTCGGAGCCTTGTTTTTCAAGACTTAAGAGCCCCAGGTCTCTTGGCCTTTCCTCATCCGGGAGGTGTTCCACACCCTTTATCATCTTTGTGACCCTCTGCTGGACTCTTTTTAGGAAATCCCTGTCTTTTTTGTACTGGGGAGCCCAGAACTGGACACAGTACTCCATGTGAGGCCTCACCAGGGCAGAGTAGAGGGGGAGGATCACCTCCCTTGACATACAGAGAAATGCAAAAATGTAGGATAGAAATAAGAGGTACTTTGATAGTCTAATATAGAATAATAATTGTTCCTCTGTTATTTCTGATATTGTTTAAAAATTAGCAGTCTGAACTGGCCTTAAATTATTGCATATTCAAATAAACTGTCTCATATTAATTACAATTCAGAACTACTGCTTAGAAGTCATGAGCCAGTTTTCATAGTCTGCTCTGAAGTCACCGTAT
Organism: Callipepla californica brunnescens; assembly: GCA_023055505.1. Classification (NCBI taxonomy): domain Eukaryota; kingdom Metazoa; phylum Chordata; class Aves; order Galliformes; family Odontophoridae; genus Callipepla; species Callipepla californica. The sequence continues at coordinate 105,570,042 of JALIRH010000001.1, read as the reverse complement.
GGCTAAAATAATCTGCTTTTTACTAATTAAGATTTGTCAATTTCTTAAAAATGCCCTTGAGAAGAATCCATTTTAAGCCTTCAGGAGAAAAAATCATTACTAACATTTCCATACAATATCTGAAAACAACAAAAAATTTTTTTGATTCGTGAATATGATTTGATTAAAGAAATGAAAGCTTATTTTAATTGCTTTAGTGTAATTAAAGAAAAAGAAAAAAAAACCCAAAAACTCTTAAGTCTCTTCCAAATGAACTTATGCCTTTGATAGCACTGAATTTTTCATTCTGCAGCATATTGTTGCTCTTGCTCTTTAAATGGAGTATTATTCATAAGTAGTGCATGGACCTTGAATTGATAGTGTTCAAAAAGGCTGATCAAGATGACTTATAATTGTGTTGAGTAGTTTTGTTTTCAGGGGGCATTAAGGCTCTTTTGTACTTCATGCTCACATTCCATGTCTGGGGAGATTTGGTCCCAGTTAGACATCCTTGCACTCAGACTGGTTTTTATGGAATAACATTTCCTATGCCCTTCTGTGATGTTTTGTGATCTCATCGTGGTATGCAGCAAACTAAACACAGGAAAATGGTGGCTGGGGTGAAACTGTGCCGGACACAGGCACAGTTCTAATAGCCTTTGTTCTCTAAGAAAAATGTCTTCTCTTATCTGGCACAGGTCCAGACTCTGGTTAGTACACGCTCTTCCCTCATTCAGACTGTCATCCAACAATACTAACAGAAAACAATCTTTCTCATCACCATAGAAGTTATCTCATTCTCATCCAGCCAGGTGTCATGCCCTTATCTGTCAACTAAGTTCGTCGTTTTGATAGAAAACCTGTTGGGATGAGGGTTGGTCAGCATCTGACGCAGTTACGGGGCTGTAGTGCGTGGATGGCCAGTCTGTGGCCCGCTGGGCAAACGCTCTGTGCCAAGGCAGTGACCTGCTTGCTGCAGACAGCATCCTTTCCTGTGAGTCCAGGGGGAACTGCCAGTTTTTAAAATGCAAATGTGTTCTGAAATCCAGTGATGAGCACTGGCACACTGTAGCACAGGACAGCGTAGCAGTGAATAGCATACTTCTTGCCTTGGAATTAGTGCGTGTTGTCTGTGCTGACTGCATGCTCTGTGTATACCTGCAGTGTTCTCATCACGTTTTGACTTGAGCACAACTCTTATGCCTTTGTAGAAGTGGTACAACATCTTACAATGGGAAGACTGAAGCAAGTGCTTTAAAAGAAGAAAGGTGAAGTATATTTTGCAGCAAAAGCTGAATGTGTGCTGAACAAATTCATAGCTCTTATTTCCACTGTTGTAAATGCAGTCTCTCTTTTTCTGTAAATTCCAGGTTGTGAGCCATGCCTTTGGTGAAAAGAAACATTGAACCGAGGCATCTCTGCCGAGGAGCCTTACCAGAGGGAATTACTAGTGAGCTGGAATGTGTAACAAATAGTACCCTCGCTGCTATCATACGCCAGCTAAGCAGCTTGAGTAAGTATCTGCAACTTCTTTTAAGTTTCATCTTCCTGATGATAAACTGAGCAAATGAAAGGCTCGAAAATAGCTTGTTGTAATAGCCAGACTGATTCAGGACATTGTCACCTATGTAATACAGTAGTATTATGCTACCTCCTTGCTTTTATGCTCTTTTATATTTTAAATTTTTATACAAACAGATTTTTAGTGTAAGGAAGAAACAAGTATGACACAGTAAACTAGGATTTTTTTCTAAGATGTGAGAAATTGGTGTTAGAAACAGAACTAGCACTTGAGTTGTTCTTGGTTTGAAGTTGTCCAAGATGAGGACAGCAAAGTTTTCTACCTCTTGTCATTAAATAACAGATTTGACTGAAATTTCAGTTTATTTAAGGTGTTATTATTTCTTGGGCCTTTTTTCTTTGGATGTGTGTGATCAAATAATATGAACAAAATTGAACATATTGAAAGAATGGGAATTTGCCATAACCAAATCTTCAGACTACTGCTAGCATCATCTCCACACAGAACAGCCTGCATAGTGCACCTCTCAGCTGACACCACAGCTAGCAATTCTAGCAGCATGCCTGAAGTGCTTGCAAGAAGAATAATGCTTCTTAATGATGAGAAATCTGACTTCTCCAGAAAGCATCTAACAGCCAACAGCTGTTGTTTGTGCTGATAATTCTGGTCCTAGAAAAGAAATGATCAATTCATCATTTTTTTTTTCACTTTACAAATGTAGATGGTTTGTGTATTGAAGTCGACGTGGTTAGACTATGGCTCCCACTAGACTGATGATGCTCAGTTTGTGATGATACTAAATATCCTGTGCTTGGGGAGGGAGTACCACATACACATCATGTCCTGCTTTCTGGTGGTCAGTGATTTAGGGATTTATTGAGCTGGAGGTTTATCTGTATCATCCCATGTAGCAAGCATTTGTAAACCTGTCATCTCTGGAGTTGTTTAGATGTGCTCAAATGGAATTGTGCATTTTTCACACGCAATGACCTGTGGCAAAATGTCCCACAATAGGAATTGTTCTCTTTCTTCCTTTTGATACCTGTGAAACATAATGGAAAGTGGTTACCTTCCACGTTTTTCTGTTATTAGCTGTGATTTTATAAATCGTTACTGTCCTCCTAGTGATATGTTGCAAGTTGGAGTGTCCTGTACCGTTAACATTCTTTCCAGAATTAAATCATTTTGTAATTCTGTCGATATTTATTTTATTTAGAGGTTTTTTTTAGATGTGAAGTTGCATCATAATACAAAAAGTGTCACAGTGACTTTTTGTCATTAGTTCCCTAAAAGTTTAAGTTTTTGTTTTCTTTTAATGTTGCTAAAATTTTGAATTGACATTTTCAGAGAAGCATCTGAGTGTTTGTCAGACCTTTGGGGTTTTTTTTTTTGAGCAGTAGATGCTAATTTAGAGCTTAAAGTTACCTATAGTTAATGTTTATCTGTATTTACTATCATTGCCTTCAAACACTATTTCTTGCGGCAGTTGCTCAGTATTTAGTTTCAGAAAGTGAAGAAGAACAGTTGATGCTTCCTGATGACATTCAAGGATATCTGATCTCATTTTGGTGTTGTGCAATGGTTGCCACAAAGTGGGTAATAGACCCTTAACATCTCTGCCTTGTTGAATCTTGCTAGGAATGTGTAGCTTTCACTTCTCCACATACAGCACTGGGGCTGATGCATCTGTTACCTCGTATATTCACATCCTCTTTTGTCTGCTGCTGAAGAACTAGCTGAGAAACAATTCAAGTCTGTTGCTTGGCAGATTTCTCAGGTCGTTGGAAGTCCCTTCAGACAACTCTGCTTTACTTTATTAGGGTTCATTTAAAGATCTGTGTGGATAAGTGATGCGTCATTTGTTTTAACAGATGAATGTGATTTTTAATGAGTGAAGTCTCACAACCAGGCTTATCTGCATTCTAACGGGAAAATCTGTCATGTTTGCAGAGCATTTTTTGCAGACAGCACTTGTTGGGTTTTTTTGCCTGTTTCAAGCCAACTGGGAGCAAGGAAATGATTGTAGAAAAATATTGTGCTTGAGCTAATGTAGTATGTCTTGCTGACAGTACCAGAGCTTGTGGGTGTTCCCACAGCATGAAGCATGGAGAGAGCAAGTGCAGGTCCATGTTGCAGTCGTGCTGTGTTTTAATGTTTCACTGTAAGCCCACCGCAGATTCTCAAAACTGGCAGATCTGTGCTGTTGCTTACAAATTTGGCTTGCTTCTGCTCTTTTCAGGAGACATGAACAAGCACTTATCCAAAGGGAATGTGGTCTCGATGGAGCTTTTTTTTTCCTATTATGACTTCAGATTTGGGCTTGTTTGCAGCCAGCTGGCTTGGAGCGCAGGCAGAGTAAGCAAAGTTCTGTATGAAACTGTGCTACTTATATAAGGCAAAAGCTTGACTAGGGGATTCACTTCCACTTGGAGGAAGAGAATCTACCATGCAGGAGTACTTGTGAGCATTTGCAGCATGTATTTGTAAGTATGATGTTTGCTTTATGGAGTAAAACACAGAGGGAAGACCTTGAAGAAACACCCATCCACAAGTACTCTGTAATGTTTGGCTCTGGAGTTTGGACTGATGGCAGCAGGGCTCTTGCCAATGAAAAAAAATGGTCTCTGAAACAGGATCTGTTGCACTGTGGTTTCGTTACTTACTTAAGGTTATGTGTAGGAAATAATTACACCTCATTACTTTCGAAGACTAAGTATTAAAGCCATAAATATACTCCTGTATTAAACACTACTTAATTAGATTTCAGCATGTACATTAACGTATTTGTTATTTTAAGTTGGCATTATGACTACTTGGCTTTCCTTTGAGTCTTTAAATATTCCATGTTTCTTTATCTTTGACTTCTCCATTGATTCACACGCTGCCTCTGAAGCTGGAAGTTTATTTCTAGACGAATGTAAGCTGTAGCCAGCACAGAGCTCCTTTTGTTGACCCACATGCAAGTTTTACCGTCCAACATAAAAATAGAGATAAATGTCATCTGTGGGGATATGAAAAAATATTTTCTTTCATGGAAAGAGCAGCACCCACCAATTTACTTCCTGCCATTTTCTTGGGTGGATTGGCCATTGGCTCAGAACTATGCATTTCTGCACAAAGTTGTGAGTACAGTGTGTCCTGCTTTATGTGACTGCTCTTCACTGCTTCTACCTATGCTGCTATAGGTCTGGTGAGGAAGTGGGTGATTATCAAGACCTGGTCAGTAACAGCCTACTTCAGTATGTGAATATCAGTTATAATCAGTTCATATGGTGTCATGTCTAGGGATGTTGTACGCTGATGCATCAAGGTGGCATTCCATGTAATCGCTGCAGAACTTGAGTAGAGGTATTATGATTTCAGTTATTTGGGAAATCCTGACATCCAGAGAAGTTTAATAATGCTTGATGATTTATTTTATGATTTATTCTCTGGTGACAGTGGTAGTCCATGGACTCTGCTGCACTGCACTCATATGTTCTCAGGGAGCTGGCAGATGTAATTGAAAGGCCATTCCCTGTAATCTTTGGTCAATCGTGGCAACTAGAAGGTGTGTGAAGACTAGAGGAAAGCATGTGTCTTGCCTGTTTTCAAGTAGGGAAGAAGGAGGACCCATGGACCTACAAACTCCTATAAGGGCCAAGGGGATTCTTAGCTGCATTAGGCAAAGCATGGCCAGCAGCTCGGGAGAGGTGAATCCTTCTCCTCTTCTCAGCCCTGGTGAGGCTGTACCTGGTGTGCTGAGTCCAGTTCTGAATAGCTCCAGTACAAGAGAGGTATTGGGCATACTGGAGAGGGCCCAATATAAGGTCGTGAAGAAGTGACTGGAGCACCTCTGCTATGTGGGGAACTAACAGAGTATGGAAGTCTTGAGATACTGGATACAGAAGTAGTTGATGGAGTTAAAATTAAATGGCAACAATGTCTTTGTAGAGTAGAAGGGGGAACTGAGACATAAGCAGATGTAGTACTGTCAGTTTATTGGGCAGGTGGAATCTGAAATTTGTAGGGGAATTTCTGGTGCAGGGGGAATGTTAAAATGAAGCTGAGAGAATGACCGGAGCAGGAAGGGAATGAAATGGATGAGGGTGTCTAGTACTTTGGAAGAAGGGAGGTCTAGGGAGGGGATGGGCACACACAAGGTCCTGCATACCAAGAAGGGTGGGTTTTGTCATGTGGCACTCCTATCCACTGTAGTGCATTTCATTAGGATAGGATTTATGGCTACAGATCTAGACTTCACTAAATGCTGGTAGAGTGATTAAGAAAGCAAGACAGCTGAATGGGAGGCTGAGGAGACTGCGGATTCCTCTTTCATGCTGTGTCAAGTTCAGGCAGACCATGGTAAATGTGGGCAATGTCATCTCAGTCTCACAGAAGGCTTCAGTGACAGAGCAATGTGTAGAGTGAGGGTAGAGCAGAGTGAGCCATCTTATTTGAGGAACCTCCTTCAGTTTGCTTCACCTTGTCTTCATTTTCATGTGGGCTTGTGCTCATGTCTGTAATTAAATGTTAATGACTATAGGTTACTAGATCTTAGTTTTCTGAATGTACTTCAGCAGCTTTTACAGAAAGCAGTAATTTTAAGTTCTTTTTCATTGTGAAGGCAGGTTTTAATGAGCAGCTTTATGACATTTGACTGTGTGCTTTTTTGTGTGTGTGTATGTGGGATTTGGCGTTACAATCCTACAGACAGTGTTTTGTTCTAACTGCATGATATTGAAGCCATTTGTCTTGTGTTTTGCAACTCAATAGCAAAGAAATTTCCTTGCCTGTTTTCTTACACAGGTAAACATGCTGAAGACATATTTGGTGAATTGTTTAATGAGGCTAACAGCTTCTACATCAGAGCAAATTCCCTTCAAGACAGAATCGATCGCCTTGCTGTCAAAGTTACCCAGCTGGATTCAACAGTAGAAGAAGGTAGGTAATTGCATGAAGGCATTGAGGCAGTAGTGATGTTGACGAGATGTCTGTATTTAATTACACAATGATCTCTCTTTTCAAAGTAATCTTGAGCTAATATTTCATTTTGATTTTTCCCAGCTTGTGTTACTAAGAAAACTTGTTAGAAGAGTGAGGGGAAAAAAAGTCTCAGGTCTTCATTTTTGACTTAGTATTATTTGATGAAGCCACTAAAGTATTGGAACTATTAAGCTGCATTTGTCATAGGAAGAAATTTAGTCTGTGAATAAAATAAATCGTAAGTGAATTAGTCTGGACCTTACTGGAAATAAATGAGTAAATCTGGAAAAGTTTGAGGCAGTAAATCTGTTCATTTTGTGATAGGGTGGTAAGAAGCTGTTTTACTAGAGTCAGTTCAGGATCACTGGCTACAGTTACGAAAGATCTTAAAGCACTGCTTATCTGAAGGAATCACTGCATGTCTGCTTTGACTAGCTGGAATTCTCTAGGAGGTCCTAGTCACTGAAAACAGTAGTTTCTGCTACTATGTCCTCAGCTGCTTAAACATTTCATTGTTAACATCATAGTCATGGAATCCTTAGAGTTGGAAGGGACCTTTAAAGGTAATCTAGTCCAACTTCTCAGCAATGAACAGGCACATAACAGCTTGTTCAGAGCCTGGTCCAGCCTTGTCTTAAATATCTCCTAAGAACGGGGCATCTACCACCTCTCTGGGCAATGTGTTCCAAAAAATATAAAATGATATATATATATACAGTAACAGCATAAATAAACAGTGAAGATGAAGGATTTGAATAACATCATTACACTGTTTGAAAGCACTTGTGTCAATGAAGTGGGCAGAACATACTTGTGTCTAGGCCTGAAAGCTCTAATATTGCTTCATGTGCAATTACAGACACGTTCACTGCATATATGTCCTGTTTAAACAATTTCTTCTGTTTTTCAGAAAATTAACATTTCTGACATATAGTAAAATGTGAAATCTGTTTTATCAGGGCAATGATGTAAATAGTATCCACTTAAATACTTAGTGGATACTAGTAGTGGATAAACTTGTAATAAATTTAATAGTCTTTATTACAAAGCATAGATATTATATTTAATATTACTGTTCATGCCAATATTGAGTAGTGCTATTAATATTTAATAGTGTAATATTTAGCCTTCCATTTCTAGCTAAATGGTGATTGGAAATCATTACATGATGCGTATATTTTCTGTTTTGAAAAATGTTAAGTGGAAGTGAGGTTATTGAGCTATATGGGAACATAAGGTAAGCTCTCATTGAGCACACTAGTCAGCTTCGATTTTGAGACATGTTGTGGTAATATGAGCAAACTAAATGATACTTGTAGAATGAACTTGTTCCACATTGAGATGGGTGATGTCATGCTTCATGATTTAATAGTACTTTATTTTTGTAAATGCTGTCCTCCTTAGAGTATTTTTGTGTGTGTGTTGTGTGTATGTGTGTGTGTGCTTTTGTTTCCTTTTTCTGAGGTCTCATTTTCTTGCAGGATACCTTTTGTTAATTTCCAGAGTTCTGAGAGTTATTAAAAAGAGTGTTGAGAGGGGAAAGTAGTGAATGGACTGAGATTACAATCAGATCTTGTTTTGAATTGTCATCAGCTTATACTTTTGCTACCACCTTCATGGTAATAAGCTATATATATACAAATATCCATATTCAGGAATGATACCTTTATAGATAAGCCAGTAAAGACTTCAGTTCTCCGTTTGACAGTCAAACACGACACTCTCCCCTCCCCACCAAATGTTAGGTTGCCTAAGAATAGAAGGTAACATAGCTTACTGACATGTTTTAAATTGTAATTGGTGTTATCTGGGGCTTTTTAGCAATGAGCTCTCCATCTCAGGGAACTAGATATATTAAGCACAAAAGAAAACCTAGCTAGACTGACAGGGCTGTGTACCAGAAAAGATGCAATGAAAGTATGTTATTGGAATGTACAAACCTATTTTCCTCTGTAGAGAGACGAGGAAGACTTAAAATTGAAAGACATCATCAGTTATATGGGAACTTTGGGAATTGAAAGGTAGTAAAAGTGGTGGAATGCTCTCACAGGAATTCCGGAGGCCGTAATTTAATCATTAGAGTGGGACTGAATGCTGATGGATACCAGATGTAATTATAAACCGTGCTGTGACAGAGGAATATCAACTTTCCGTTCCATGGCTGAAGCCAGGCTTTCTGCTGTTAAAAATCCAGGCTGATCCTTGTAAAAAAAAAAAAAAACAACAAAAAAAGGAGGGGATCATTGCACATCCGCATATGACAGGATTACTTCATCAACTTCCAAGGCAAACAGTTCACGTTCCTGTTATTTCAAGTGAACTTCTGGATCAAGTGGGATGTAAATTTGATTTATTACATCAATTCTTACATGCCCGTGTACCTATATATCATCATTGCTCCTGAAAAGTACAAACAAATCTTTCAAGTATAGAAGTTTTCCTTCTATACTTTTTCTACAGGTATTTTTAAATAGTTCACATAATATGAGTTTTAATTTTAGTCACTTTCAGATATATGTTAAATGTGTTTTTGTTTTTAACAGTATCGCTACAGGATATCAATATGAAAAAAGCATTCAAGAGTTCAACAATTCAAGATCAGCAGGTAGTTTCAAAGAACAGCATACCTAACCCAGTGGCTGATATTTATAATCAGAGTGACAAACCACCTCCTCTGAATATACTTTCACCTTATAGGTATGGAAACACTGAGTGCTTTCATTCTTCTACTTTGTATGTAAAAAGTGGCCACAGTGGATGGGAAAACCTTTGTCTATTATTGAGATTTGTTTTTGTTGAAGACTTCTCTGTTCATGAAAACAAAGATTGTCGTTACTGCACTGAAAACGATAGGTTGTGCCTGACAAAAAAATAGTATTTCAGCATGACAGTATTACATGGCATCAGAGTGCAAGTGCCATTCATCATGCAAAAAGTGAAAATGAATACTACAGTAAACAATGCTATCTTTGGATTATTTATCTGGAAATCTGGTTTTGTTGCTTTTGCCTTCCCTTCCCTCTCCCAATACTCACATACGCTCTGTCTTTTTCTTCTCCTGATTTCACGTGTTAATGAAATGAGCTTCACCTGAAGGGTTGCAGACAAACGTGTTTGTACTGTGTCCTTTAACTTCTCATAGGTACTGGATTGCTAGATCTGCGAGATCTCTATAAAGCAGGAACTCAATCTCTGTGGTAGCTTATTTGACATTTTTTTTTAGGAATGACATAGAACATTTACAGTGTATTTTTTTTCTTTCTTTTTTGTAGCTTTTACTCAGAAATTATTCAATTTATAGCTAGGGTACAATGTTTTACTCTCTGCTACAGACAATTGTGTTCTGTATTTATGGGCATCCAGTGAGTGTTTTATCAATCAAGTGTCCTGCACAGCTGTACTCCAGTTTGTGTTTGCATGGTACTGTCAGTGAGCATTGTCGAGTTCTTTCTTCTTTATTGGGGATGCATTAGTGAAATTTATTTAAACTTTATTTTTTAAGTCTTTCACAGCTACTAAATTTAAATTATTTTTATTTGCTTTGGATAAAGTTTATACTAACTCCAATTTGTAGTCTGATTGAAGCTGAAGGGATGGAAGTATGGCCCCACAATTCCCTTAGTAAGTTAGATCTTAGTAGTGAGGAGATCTAGCACACAGAAAGCAAGGACTTAGCCACTGTAGGACCGGATAATATATGAGATCTGTTCTCTGTACCCTGGTCCAGTAGTCTGGGTGATCCTGGGTGCTGCTGCCACTTGGAACTACCAAGCCCATATCAGCTCCATCTCAAATCCTCCTGCAGGAGTTAGGCAGTGCTCAACCTTCAGTTGCTACCAACTTCCTAGCTCTTCTGCCATTCAGAATAGCGATGATCTTTTGCTTCCTTGTCTAGGTTGAACCAAATACTCCTTTTCCAGTTCTTTTGAGTCAGCTGAGTTCCATGCATAACTTAGGCTCCTCTTGTCCCCTACACATCCTACCTTGGCACTGATGATCTTGTAGCACTGGGAAATTTCACGCTAGCTGTCAGCTCCCACCTGGGAGCATGCTTCCTGAAAGGCTGCGGATTTCACCTCATTGCCCTGAAATTCTTGGCATGATTCTAGCCAACTTCAAGTTGGAATTGCCAGGAGTGGTGTTTCGTGCACTTGACATCCTGTCATTTCATGACGTGGGGAGAATAAATGTGGATAATCTTTTGAAGGTAAGGTTTGTGTTTAAAAATGCTGCTTCCTATTTTCTTAGCTTCTGTTCTACTGTATTTCCAGGGATGATAAGAAAGATGGATTGAAGTTTTATACCGATCCTTCCTATTTTTTTGATCTTTGGAAAGAAAAGATGTTGCAAGATACTGAAGACAAGCGAAAAGAAAAGAGGAGGCAAAAGGTAAGAGCAAAACATAATGAGAAATAAATACATTAAAATTTTGTGTACATTTGTGCAGACATGAGAATTGCTAGGCCATGCTTGGTTTGTGTGCATGGAAAGATTTTTCCACTTCATGAGTGGTTGTAGGCTCTGAGTCATTTCAGTTTTTATAGCTCATAATGTCTGTTTTAAGTTGGCAAATTGGATGTCAGGAGAACTATAGTTGTCTTCCAGCGTACTTTCTTTAATCGTTTGCCAGTAACTGCATATTAATACTCAGTGAAATAGCCCTGTTGGGCTTTAGGAAAAAAAAATACCCTGTGATTTAGGGGAGAAAATGAATTAGAAATATGGTTCCGTTTTTTATAGTTTTTTACCCAGCTGCATCATCTCCTGTTGCAAAACGTGTGCTTATTCAGAAGTATATACTCTGCTTTTGGTTCCTTGGTAGTAACTCTTCACTTTTCTACACATAAAAAGATAGTAAAATGACAATACTAAGCCTAATTATGTGCTTTAGCACCAAGAGTAGTCTTATTTTAGGCATGATATTCCTTACTTCCTCAGAGTTCGAAAACAACAACAACAAAGGGCTTTTTCTTAGAAAAGAGTCTTCAGTCCTGGTTTCCTTTCAGCAGTTTGATTGAGATGTGTATTTGGTGCAGGCAAAATTTCATTTTTTAATGGTTTTTAGCTTTGAATGAAGAATTACGTTGCTATGTTTAGAGCTTCTTTCCTGTAAATTTTTGATCAAATGTGGGGACCATAACATTACTGAGGAAAATTCTATTATTAAAAAAAAAAAAAAAAAAGCGTTAAGCATTGACTGCCTGTCTTATCTGACAGCAGGTGCTCTTCTAGATAAGTTCAATGAGAGATGAAAGATTTGAATTAGGATGTGACAGGTGCACAGACTTCTGAGGAAATAGAAGGAAATTACTTAGTTTTCAGTACACAGATAATACAAGCATCGTAGATATTGGCACCTGTATAGGAATGTAAGTATAAGTAGGTATTGTATATCATAGCACATACATACACCCGAATGTATACTAATATGTATGATACCTGCTTAGAAATCTGCCTATAGGACATGACTATAGGGGAGTTTGACTATTACATCTTTATAAAATGGCATTTATTCCTTGTTCCTGTGGCTTAACAGATCTTTCTGACTACAATACTTTTAAACATCAAGACTTAGTTAACTACTTGAATTCAGCGGCTGTTTTAGTTTATGATTCTAAAAGTTTTGGAAACAAATAATCAGATCTTCCTGTTAGGAGTAGCAGTCAGAAGTGTTTTCCGTTTTGAAAGGTTTTCAGTACAAGATACTGTCTGAAGCAAAATAGTTGAAAATATTCGTTTTGTTAGGTGTCTAACTGCATAAAAATTTGTATGCAGGATTATATTCCTACTGTGTCCTCAGTATGATAAACCATAGAGTTGACTGAGAGACGGGGAACAATTATAGCAGCTTTTGTTTTCCAGTATTTTTTGTGGAAAAAAAAATGTTTAGGGTTAGTTAGACACTTTGAGGTTTTTTCCTTCCAGCCCTTTCTTCACCCTTCAAATTTAGGGCTTTTCATTAGAGAAAGGGATAAAAAGAAACTATCAACTGTTACATTTTTCATTCTGATTTGATACTGAAAAAGGGAAGATACAAAAAACTTTTTTAAGTTTATGACAAAATATCACTTGGAAATGTTTTGATTCCTTTAGAGGTTTTTACAGAGCCTTTTATATCGAGATTTGCTGTCAGACTGTTTCAGGCAATGCACTTCTTTCCACCCATGGTATTTTTTTTTGTAGATTTTAATTGCCATATTATAGTCTACAAACAAGATGCAAAATATACTCTGTTCCAATCATGTAGAATTATAGCCATGCATCTCAGAAACAGATCTTGATAAATTCTACCTGGAGTGCTGTTTGATTTGATTGCATGTACAACGAGATCAGCTAAGAAGAAAGCAGCACAGGTGGAAATTTGCATAGAAAGATGTGACTTTGACAAGTAGAAGTCAGGGTGTTTTAGCATTCCAGAATCTGATGTGATCCTCTGGGATATTTGGAGAGCTGCATGGTTGGGTTGAGATGTTCATTGCACAGGTTGCTTGAGACTACCATATATTCTGTTCTTGTCGCTGAAGTAGCAGTGACTGGGGATGAATCTAGAGCATCTACTAACAATCCAATGGTTAAACTTTGGATCAACCAACTGAGAATTTTGCCACCTATTTATATTTTACAGAAGCACAAAGTATAAAACACACTGAGAATCTGTGAGAGAAGAAATAGCTACATATTGTGTAGCATATTATTAGCTTTGCAGTCCTACTAAGCTGACCAAATGTAGCGGGTTTTTAGCATTGACATTTCAGGCGGTCAATGAAGACTAAGAACATACTTTGCATCAAAGGGTGTGTTTTCCAGTTTATCTTGGTAATTTGCCTTAAATGTTTGAGTAAATCGCAGCAGAAAGTTGGTGAGGCATTCCATTTTCCTGCCTTCAGATGTCACGGTTCTTTCAGTTTAACCGTGGAGAATTTTAACACAGAATTCCTCTGGTTTTGCACTTTCAGCTCCAATGAATCTCTGATTTCATCTACAAGTTTAAAATCTGCAATACACTCCCTCTTTGTTGTTGTTGTTGTTTGTTTGAATTCTTTTTCCTGTTGAGCTTTCAGTAGGTTAGTGCATAAGAGTGCAGTAAGTTTGGCTTCCATATAGCAGTAATCTGAATGGCGTTGATGATAGACCAGCTGTTAATCGTTTGGTTAACCAAAGGAAGGTTGTTCTGCTTCACTTTTTATTGTTCCCTGACTTTTCTTTAGGAATAATCAGTTGTTCAAATTATTAGAAAACTCTAAATTTGGGGGGTTTGTACGCTTGCACTTCAAAAATCATTGATGGCTGGAGATGGATGTGGTCTTGTAAATTTTAGGAAGTCAGGAAAATATGCTAGGTTCATTGATATATTTTTTTTTCTTTGATAATACTTGCTGAAGCTGCTTTCAGTTACAGGCTGTTATTCCTTATAAAATGCTTGAAATATCATTTGCTAACTCTTGGTGCAAATATCGAACTTCAGATGAACTTAACTCTGCAGACTGCAGTGTGCTTGCTGTGTGAGTGAAACCACTTCCTGCCAACAGATGAATGATGTAGCTGCTTGCTGGCTTAACCTACAGCATTTCTTTGTCTACTGCAGCTTTTATTACATTTAACTAAGAGGATGTAACTCTTCTTAGTAATGCCTACTTTTCATTAAAAATGTTTCTAACTGTAGTTATTTTCTAAGTCTTCAGCTCCTCTGAAATTGTTTGTACATAAAACCTAGAACTGTTGCTCACTGTTCAGGGCATGAGAGTGTTTCCTCAGTGTGTAAGAGCTAATCACATCATCCACTGTTCCTGGAACAGCATAAAGCTGCTCTACCAAGGTTATGTATAGTTTTGCCTGCTGCTGCTATTTGTCTTCCTCACTGTTATTGAAAAAATTAAACGTTTTAGAGATGCCTTTAGATTATAATCTAGAAATCGGTACAAATAGTGCTTAGTACAATTTGACTAAAAGGGGTTCCAGCAGATTTATTGTTTCAGCATCCTTTACAGGTGGTGGTCTGGAACAACCTATCCAAGTCTGATCCAATAAAATCAAACTATGACTTGGGTGTATGTTGTTGTTCATTCATACACACACATCTGTTTACCGTTTTTCATAAATGGCATGATAATCTCTTCAAATTAAAAAAAAAAAGCAAGCTTAAATAGGTGGTGATGTATAAGCAGTCGTGTGAACACTCCTGTTTGTACAGGAATTGCATTGAAATGATTGGCTTCCAAGGAGTGTTGTACATGGTTCGAAAGACTGACATTTACTTTAGAAACTTAAAGGAATGGATAATAGTGACCGTCAGAGGATGGAATCACTTTTCTCTGAGGGGAAAACACTAAAGCCAATTTTCAGTTAACCCGGAGGCTTACTTCTCAAGTACATGAGTTGGTAACAAAAGTTAAGGAAATGAATCAGAATAACAGATCAAAATTAAAACAAATTAAAATTTGCAGTGAACAAATGAAGAAGACAAATGTAAAGCATTTAGCAAGCATGGGGAATAAAATAACTTTGTATGTTTAAAATAAAGCACTTTCGAACCTGTCCCTCTTCTGCTCCAGTTCCCGTATTAGAAAATGTTGATGTAAAGAAATGGCATTAAGGAAGAAGGTTGCATAACCTGAATTATTAAGGGAGTGATGCTAAAAGGTTTGGGGAGGAAAAAGAATTAATAGATAGAAAAAAAAAAAAAAAAAAGGAACCAAAGTGGTTATCTTTACTTAACATTAATCAGACTAAAAAGAAGAATTACTCACTGCAGGAGTCAGGAATGAGCAAGTGTTGTCAAGAGTATTTGATACAGATCTTTCAGTTGCTGTTAATGCTAGCATGAGTAGCTCAGCAGGTCCGTGCTGCAGACATGCATGAACAAGCCAGAGATCCAAACCAAGGGCAAGCAAATATTTGGTAATATTTTTAGTTGAATAATGACAAATAAATTGTTTCAGAATTATTAGGTTGGTGCTGTTTGACAGCTTTGGGAGTTTATGTTCATCTATGAGATAACCTTTTTTTCTTTCCCTTTTTGGTGGGACTCTCTGACTTTCCAGATATCCCCTGTACTTCAGAGGTAGAGACTTGAGGAGAAAGTGCTTGCCTATCAGCATTTTACTCCACTCCTGTCTAAATACAGTTGATGATGCTTTCCTTTTCAGAAGATCAATATAATTATGAGAATTTCATGAACGGACGAAAAATTAATGCCAAATTATAAATTAATAGGTTAAAGAGGTTCCATCTATGAGTTAGTATTATAAAATGTGTATTCTTGGGCTGATTAAAAATATATAAAATAATCCAATGCCCTTGTAAGTGTTGAGGAAAAGAGTAGCACGTATGCACCTCTTTCAATTTGGATTGTTCAAACTTCCTTATTTTCTTACCGAAGCACCAGTGTGATTTTTCATTCATGCTGAGAAATCAAAGGTGGCAGATGGAGAAATTCCAGATTTGGAAAAGCATGGAGTCCTACTGCTGGGAGATCTGATAGATAACCACTGACGTTGACTGGGCCTGAAATGATACAGAAGGATTTCAAAAGCTAAACCAATGGAAGTAATCAGAAGCGAGGATGAAGAACGGCTAGGAGGAATGTTGGTGGCTTAGCAGATCTATGAAGGGGAGGGCATGTTAAGTAATAGCAACAATAGGTCCGTATCACACTGGGATGTGCATCTTACAGAAGAAAGGCAAAGTGACTTTTTTCTGCTTATGGGATTCATAGCTTAAGGAGCTCTTGGCAATTTCAGTGCAGAGAAATTTTATGAAGACTTGGCTTCGTCTGTAAATCTGGTCTTATTTTCATGCACTCTAACTGCATTTTAACCTGCTTTTTTTCCTTTCCCTTTTTTTCTCTCTTTGCGTGCTTTATTTCTTTTGTTTGAACATCAGGAGCAAAAGCGTATAGATGGCACCACCCGTGAGGTGAAAAAGGTTAGAAAAGCCAGGAACAGACGCCAGGAGTGGAATATGATGGCATATGACAAAGAGCTTAGACCTGACAACAGGTTGTCTCAGAGTGTGTACCATGGAGCATCTTCCGAGGGATCCCTGTCCCCAGATACTAGGTCTGTTTACAACCAAGCTGTTTCTTACGCCACAGTTGTATGTTCCCAAATACTGAGTAGAATTAGATGTTTATACAGGCTGGGAGTAGTTAGAATAGACACAACATACGTGTGTGTTTTAAAGCCCTTCTTATAGATAACAGCATATATTCTGTAATTAATGATATTTTTCTTCCTGATGATCATTTTGTTCTCATAATTAATTTTGTCCTTTATGCTTCATATTCGATCCTGTGTAGTCGTAGTTGCAAAAGCAGTTCAATTGCATTCTACAAGATAACGGCAGTGCTTCTTTCTTCATGTCTAGTTTGTCTATAAAACAAACTGCAGTACCAGATGTAACAATACTGCTTGAAAGAGATCTCTTTGAAGAAAAATCTGCTTTGGGATATGCAGCAGAACTCGTTTTCACTGTGTGAGATTCCCTTTGAGCTCAGTGGGAGTTACTTTCTCCTGTTCTGCACAGAAGTCTGAGTTTATCCACTAAGCTGGTTTCACTAAAGGATTTTCTCCCATTTTGTTTCTGCCATGGTTAATTGGTAGCAGTAGTGCTAGGAATGAATGGAACGAGTGACAAGCATCAGCTGATACTTAAATTGTTGAGCAGTCAGGATGAGGAAACAACCACCACTGCTGAAGTGTACACTGATACCTTAAGTTCACTGTCCAGCTGAAATAAACAGTTACACATCCAAACTGCTCAGATCTTCGTATACCTAATGTTTCAACCTCAGTGAGGATCAGTAATAACAAAATAATAACAAAAATAAGAGAATGGAATAACGAGACGTAAAGAAAATTGCTACTTGCTGCTTCGGTAGTATTTTCAGAGACTCTCTAAAATCTTTTAGTCACAATTGTTTTTCTTATGGTTCCAACTGCAAAATGTTCTCTCTTGGTTGCCAGTCTGCTACGTTTCACAAAGACCATTCTTGCCATAGGTTTCTCTGATAAGATGACATTGATTTTTATCTGCTGAGTGCAAGATGTGGATTATTATTGTCTCTGAGCTCTGCCTTTCACACATTTTAAATCCTTTTTCTGGCCTTAACACCTTGCTTCCAGGATTCTCAAATTTAATTACTGACATAGAAGTTGCCTCTAATCTCCCAGCAGTGTTGAAACGTGTTCAGCTATTTGCAGGTATTAATAATGGTTGCAATCTGCAAGGTATTGTAAGCAGAAATTGTAAAGATGCATCGTTATGTTGGGTATAGAATTTTTGTTACAACATCTTGTGCTTATTATAAAACATATAAAAAAAAGTACTTGCAAAGAACTTGAAATTTCAGTGAAGCACATATTAGCAATTAAATCCTGAAATCTGTTTCACATGCATGGAAGGTTAATTTTGTGACCAGTAGTGAGGTGGAGAGAAGATGGCTTCATCTTGGGGGTACTAAATTATAAAGGCATGGTGCATTCAGAAGTAGGTACTGGCTTCAGAGAGGTTCTTACACTGACAGCTGCTGCATGAGAGATGTGTTTCACTTCTTTAGGACCTTATTTCTATTTATCTCTTGTTGTTTTGTTTTTGTTTTCTTTTTATTCTGAGGTACAGAAAAATTCATAATTGACATAGCTTGCTAATTGTAAAACTTGCATAAAGGTTGACATCCGAGAGTCCAAACTGTGGCAATTTGCAATTAATTTGTTATACTTATTGTACTTCAGAGAGAGAAACACAAGCTGAATCCAAACAGAAACCAGCAAGTTAATGTGAGAAAAGTAAGGACAAGAAAAGAAGAGTGGGAGAGAAGGAAAATGGGCATTGAGTTCATGAGTGACGCAAAGAAAATGGAGCAGGCAGGAAGCATGAAAGAGGACAAAATGCCCAAAGGGTTTGTCATTTTGCTTTCCTCAAAGCCCTGGCTTTTTGTTGCTTACCTTGCTTCCAGTCTTACAGATAAGTGCATCGGTTTACTGCGTTCACTAAAAGCCGGGCTGCACGATTGTTCCTTACTAATACGATACAGCTCTGTGCAGTAATGGGATGAAGGGGTTCTTTTGCTCCCTCTCTTGGGCTTGTTTGAGAGAGCATCCTGGACTTTGTATCTTTATGAACTCTCTGCTCAACTAATATTTATATTTCCCAGTTTCTCTAAGCCTTTGCAACAGAATTATTTGTGCGAAGAAAAAGCATTTCCTAACTTTTGAGATTTGTTTTCTCTGCTTTGGTAAAGCATAATCTTGTGCATATTTGAGTGCTTGCCATATTGCTTTCCTTTTTCTGCTGCTGTTGTTAACGTAAGGCCAAACTGATAAGTAGTATCACTTCAAATCGAGAGGACTGTCAACATTTTTGACACAAACAATGTGCTTCCTTGTTGCCACTAAAGAATAGCGAAACCTGAAGGAAATTTCTTTTTTAAAGTCTTTATTACTTAGTGGTCTTAAATGAGAATGATGCTTGGTAGTTAGGGAGTCTCACTGCAGTGAAAGCAATCCTGATTGCGTTCTTCTTAGGTTTTCTTGTGAGCTGTTAAGATAATACTGTTAAACTTGCATAATCTGTTCTTCTGCATCCATTTGATTTTAGGTCCCATGCATCTGACGTTACAGATTATTCTTATCCTGCCACTCCGAATCATTCCCTCCATCAGCAGATAGCAATGCCTTCCTATGGAGCTGGAGATGGTTCGCAGTACGTGGGCGTATCCCAAAGCCATGAACACGAATACCGACCACCTTCCACCACTGCGCGACACGCTACTTTGAACAGACCTCAGCAACCACCTCCACCTCCTCCCCAGCCTGCAGATGGCCAGCATAGCTCAGTACCTGTGGTATCTGCAGAATATGGGTAAAAATCCTGACTTACTCCAATGAATTCTTGAGAAAGCTAGAGGGTCACATGTTTTTCATAACCATCAGCATGATGCGTGTACAAAAAGAGTCCCAGGTACCTTAGTTCTCCTCACTGTGGAGAAGTTTGATATTATTCTTACGTATGAGCTGATTTTGACTGAGGAACTAAATAGTGAAAGCAGAAATAAAGAATTCTGTATGGTATGTGATGAAATCAGTATTTCTGTAACACTAAAGGTCCCTAATATAACATTAAGAAGGGGACAATTTTCCCTTATAGCAGAAGGTAGTTAGGACAGGTAGAACATAATTTGTAGGATGTTTTAAATTCCAGGAAAGGTGTAGAAAAGGCATTGCAGAATGTGATAAACATGTTTTGCATCACTGAAATAATTTATGAAGGAACTGGTGATTGAACTAGAGGGGATCTCATCAGATGCAGAATTGAGTTCCCTGCTGCCACAGACATCTCCATTATCCAGTTTATGAATTTATCAGATTCCTGTGTAAATATTTTGCCTCAACACGTAGTGAAGACAGGTTTGTTCTCTCGCATTTGCTCTGTGATGGAAAGAGATCACCTACTTTCTAATCTGTCTGTACCTATTTTCTTTTTTTCTTTTGCCAACATCTTTTTGCTTTAGTAGCCTAAAACTTCCTCTTAGAGCCTCAGTTAATTTGTATTTACTCTTCTCTGGGTCAGTTTAAGCTCAGCCAGCTGAACATTTTTAGCTTCAGTTGATGCGTTTTGGGATAGCATTTGCCCGATTAATGGTGGTATCATGCTGTAGGTTACCCATTTTTGCTCTGATGGATTGCTCCAACCTGCTTTTTCTGATACTTCTAGTTCATAGTGGAGGTACTTGTGGTTAATTCCCAGGTACACGACCGTTGGCAGTGTAATAGAATTGTCATTCATTGACGTGTATCACTGAATGTCATTAACTCCTGTCTCCTGTATCTCGATCTTTACCATAACACGGATATGAATTTCCTGTTTTTTTCTGTTCTAACATTTCCATTAATTACATTTTAACAAATTAGCATTTCCCTTCTTTAAAGTATCCATCAAATTTATCAATCTAATTGAATGATATTAATTTGATACACTTGAGCAAAGAGGCACATGAGGTGCATGGTAGACCATTGTGTGCAGCTGTCCAGTCCTACTTTCCGTTATCCTCCATGCCTTATCTCCCAGTATTTGTTCTAACACTGCCTTCTATGGAAGTGGTAGCAGAGGCCTGCAGTTTTCTTGACCCATTCTGATTTAGAGTGGTACTGTACGTGATGTTCTCCCGGAAGTTTAGTAACATATGTTGGTGTGTAGTTAACTAAGGAGGAGTAATAATATAAGCTCCCATTTTTTTGTGTGGGCTTCTGAAAGGAGGTGCCCTTCCGCTTTAACAGAGTATCATCAGTGTGTGGTAATTTACATGTTTTACAATTGATGGATATTTAACTCAGGATTTTAAATCTCTCTCCGTTTTTTGTTTAGCTGAGGTTAGATGAGAGCAGTTTGAGGGGTGATGGTTCTGTAAGTCCTAACTTCTGTTCTATTAAATGTTTTTATTTTGTTTTATATAGGATGCTTCCAGTTCAGATGGTGGATTATTACAATACAGCAGGCCCTCCCCCCCCTCCTCCTCCCCCTATGATTCCATCAGCACAAACAGCATTTGTTAGTCCCCTTCAGCTTCCTGGGCCACCTTCCCATTCTGGACTGGTGACGGGCTCTGCCTACGTATCTGCTCATCCTCCTCCTAGCGGGCTCGTTGTCACTGCTCCCCCTCCTCCTGGCCCCCCTCCGCCCCCTCCCGGCCCCCCTGCTGCATCTTCCTCCCTCTCTTCCTCCCCCATGCATGCTCCTCCAGCTGCCGAGGCGAAACGCCATGAACTTGCACAGCCGCCAGTAAGTGATGCACGAAGCGATCTCCTGGCTGCCATTCGGATGGGTATGTATGTAACACATACCCATTTTAACCATTGCTTTTTTTTCTTCAATGTTCCATTAGAGGTGCATAGATTTTTTGGTTCTATTTGGAATCTGACACAAGGTTTCAGCCCAGTGATTTTTAATCGGTGGCTAACAGATGCTCCTGCCTTTGCTTACATGATAGAGTAGTTCTACTGCTGTTTCCAAATGCACTTGTGAAAACTTTCCTCTTCAGATCGAAAGGATTCATGCAGTCTTGAAAATTTAGATTTAATATATTATCGCCGTGTTGTTCAGCCTGGAGGAGGGCTGCCAGTATTTGAAGGGGGCTTATAATAGGAGGGAGGCAAACTGCCTGCATGAGTAGATAGCGGTAGGACATGGAGGAATGGATTTTAACTAAAAGAGGGGAGATTCAGCTGAGATGCTGGGGATATATTCTTTACTCAGAGGATGGTGAGGCACTGGCACAGGCCAGTGAGTTATGGGTGCCCCATCCCTGGAGTGTTAGGGGCCAGGCTGCACGAGGCCCTGGGCAGTTTGATTCAGTGGCTGGTAACCCTGCCCATGGCAGGGGAGTTGGAATTAGATGATCTTTATGGTCTCTTCTAACCCAAACTATTCTGTGATTAGTCTAGAAGAACTCAAGCCTTTGAGAATGTATTCTAGTCTGCCCTTTATTTATTTATGGTCTCTTCCTTGCTCAGGAAGGTGCTCTAATTCAGTGGTTTCTTAGGTTTCCTTTTTGAATACGAGAAATAAGAAATGAAAGAAACTTGAGAACTTAATCTGGAAAATTTCATCCCTACAGGAATACAGCTGAAAAAGGTGCAAGAGCAACGTGAGCAAGAAGCAAAGCGAGAGCCTGTTGGGAACGATGTGGCAACCATCCTTTCAAGACGCATTGCCGTGGAGTACAGTGATTCTGACGACGATTCAGAATTTGATGAGAATGATTGGTCAGATTGAGCCTGGTCTGAGCGCAGTGGCAAGTTCACTGGGCTTCAGGGAAGGCGCTGGTAGCAAGGTGTAAAGCAGGATGTCGATGTGTATTAAGGCTAGTGATTGAAATGCTAAAATTGAATTGATATTATTCAGAATGCTGTAGCTTAGCAACTCTGGTAATAATGTGATTATGCTTATGCAGATCAGAAACTTGTCTTACTTTCAGTATTTACTGCGTAATACTTAAGTGCCACTAAATGTAGCAAACCATGTGCTGCGTGCAAAACATGCTGCAGTTGTTGCACTGTTACAGAACCAGCATTTTATTTTACTGATCTTTTGAGGGATAAAATATATTTTTTTCACTTCGCATCTTATTCCTTTAGTTGTGTAAACAATGTAGGAACTTGTGAATTGGTCTGCTTGGTAGTCTTTGGGGCTGGTTAACTATTTAACTGGGTGAAGTGTTATCCATAAATACACAACTTTTAGCTTTTTATTAGATGCTAATTACGCCCATGTTAAAATGCAGTAGGCAGTAACTAAATACCTACTTAGTCTATTTTTAAGCACTACTGGGCTTAGATTTTTGCATACAAACTCGATTTTATACAACCTAACCTCCTTTTTTAATCTTAAAAATGTAGCAGGATAATGAAATGTGTACTTCGAGGAATGAATCCCCTTGATCCAAAATTAACGTGTTGATGAGCAGACTGGATAAGTTTGTAATGGAAATAGCGCTAGGTTGCAGGCAGCTTGTTGGGCAGGGTGCTGGCAAGTCTTAACGTAGGTAGTGAATGTGTGCCCGTGTTACAAAATAAACTTAAAGCACCTCCATGGTATGGATCAACTAGGCAGTAAGATTTCAGGATGGAGCTGGTTGAAATAATATGGTTATTCCAGTGTCGAAAAGCTAACAGTATTATTCCTGAAGAATGGAACTTCATCAGTCTAGATCTAGCAGCCAGATGCATTTCACAAGTATTAAACTCGGTCCTTATGCCAGTACAAAAGCTTGTAAATGAGTTGTTTGTTTGTTCATTTGTATATGTATAGTCATGAGAGGTTGTTCAGATTCCTGTAGCACACTTACCCAAAGCTACCATTATTCTGAATGTATTTCCTGCCTATTACATTGCATTTCTCTAACGTTTGGCAGTTAGAACAGTTTCAATGGCTGTTGAGGTACTATGCCATCTATATTCACTCTTTCTCTTCCCCTGGGTAGAGTGCTGACGTACAGTCTGTTTGGCTCTTTGTTTTCTCTCAAAACCATTCATGGTTTTGTTGGTTTTTTTTTCTCAGTACAGTATTAAAATGTTTTTTTCTCCTGGACTGAGAGCTGGGCTGCATCTTCGCCTGATGAGGCTCTTAAAAGCGTATTAGGAAGAGGAAGAGGAATTCTTTCCTTAACAGATTGCAGTTTTAATCTTTGTAAGAGAAGTCTGTAATTCCAGGTCTAAACATTTGTTAAAGCTCCTTTGTTCTGTGAGACCCCGTCTGTTCTTACAAATAACAAAGGGGGGGGGGGGGTGGAGAGGGGGGAAGTATGTGAAATGAAAAACATATAAAGAAAAAGAAGAAATAAAAGATATCTCACCTGTGTTTACACAGTTAACAGTTTTATTCTCCAGAATGTAACAGTCTGACATGATGTTTGCGTACAAGCTACTGGCTGTTCCACTGCTCTTTCATCTGCACGTGACTTTTCAGTCTGGGACGGTTGTTTTTATGGTAGGGTGACAGTGTGCTGCCTCAGTGTCGATGCTGAAGGTTGATCATAGCAGGTATAACCAACCTCTGCTTGGTTATACAGTGAGCATCTGCAGCTCCTGTTAGTGGCAGCAGCTGAAGGTACCGTCTCGCTTTGTCGGATCCAATTGTCCTTGCCTTAAATACAGAGCTTAATTTTGCTTTCTTTTGTGCTCTGGAGTCTGAGATCTGTGTGCACACGGGGCAGAATTTAGGCACTGACTGATGCGTGAGAGCTGGTTTGTTCTGATGGTAGTGATGCATTTGCAGAGCCACCTGCAAAATGATTCTGCACGTGAGCTGGATAGAAACTCAGCCTGCAGTGCTGCACTGCTCGGGGCAGGGCTCGCTATTCTTCTATTACATACTGAAATGAAATATCTCCACAGTTCTTTCTTTCCATTCTGCTGAAATTTGATATGACAGAAGATATATTTCATGAGCACAGAGGACGTGGGCGTGTCAGGAATTTTGTAGTTTGTGTTGTTTTTAAATAAGGAACACGAAGCGAGCGGTTGCTCGTGACCGGTTAAGATGGCGTAGATTGTCAGTCGTCGTAGCCACCCTGTTTTCCTGAACCTGCATTGTCATTTTCCTTTCGGTATTTTATTAATGCAAATGTGAATTGAATTTAGTGATGTAAACTAACATTCTAGGCTGTTTTTATTGGTTTCATCATACTTCGGATTGTGAAAAAGTAACAAATCTGAATAAAATCTCACTTTTCAGCTTGTCTTCCTTTCCTTAGGTTATTAAGGTTTTGCTATTAATCTTTATCCTCACTGTTAGATAGCCAAAATGAAGGTGTAACATTTCCAGATGCAACCTGTGGTCTCAGGAGCTACAATTTCCCTGGGCCGTAGGCTGGAGTCCACAAAACCAGTCATCCTTTCTGCACGGCTGCTCCTCTTAACATATATTGTTTTTCCTTATTTTGCAACCTTGATTCAAACTCTTAACTTAAAATTTCTTGGCCAGTGTTAAGTGCATGTTGTTTTCCCCACAGGTAGCTTTATTTACTCATTTGCAGTGAAAGAAGTGAACGCCACTTCAGAAAGAGCAGGGTAGGAAGTGGTCCTAGGCAGACCCTTCCCCCTCCACCTTTTTGTAAGGATCTTTGTGGGTTAATAATGCCAAATATGCCATTGTGCAAATGCAAGCTCATACCTGCCTACTGAAAAAAAGTTTAATCTTTCACCAGAGTTAAAACCTCATATGGTAACGGTTGAGGCTTTCTGCCATTTTGGGAAGAACTTGTGTAAGATGAGTGTGTAATGTTGAGTAGCCTACTGCGCATTGAACAGACACGTTTATGTGTCTTAGACACTGGTTTTGTAGGAAAACGAGCTCATCTTTACGCTGTTGAACTGAAAATTCCAGTCCCTCTGGCTCACAGTTCTTCCTGTGGCTGATTTGTATTAAGTCTGAGTTGGAGTCCTTTCCAATTCCAGTACACACATACAGAACACACACACGTGTGTGTTCGCACACCCGTGGGTTTTCAGCAGGATCTTGGGGTGTCTTTGTATTTGTGTCCCGAGGCGTTGTCAATGTGCTCGGCGATGTGTGGGGAATGGAAATAAAGGATGATCCCTGCTGGAACCTGTCAGGCCCTGGATTGGCTGAAAAGTAGTCAGGAGTGATTGTGAAGGTTGCTCAGGGGTGAGCTCAGTTCTCTGGGACGTGAAAGGAAGCGTTGGTCCTTTGGAAGGACTCGCTATAGGTTTCTAATCAACCAGCCCTTTTCTTTGTACAGGGGAATAGAAAGAATTGGACCACAGGAAAAAATATTTGGTATGGAATAGCGAGAAGGAATTTTGTATTTGCTTTCTCTAGTAATAGCTGGAAGTAAGGAGTGATTTTTTTGCGTGCTGTCAAGTATCTTTAGTTTTCTCTGGAGCAGTGTGTTCTTGTCTGTGTGTGACATGAGCGTGTGCTCATACATATGGAAAGCAACCTCATATATTTGTGCTGGATCAGGGGTTTGTTCAGCTACGTAAGAAAACCAGTAGCCTTTAAGAGATCCTTAGCTAAATATAGTGGCCTCTTTGGAGATTAATTCTTCACGTTGCAGTAAACAAAGAGGTTCTTATCTGATTAGCTGTACTTGCTCACGATGAGCAGCCACATGCAGAGTACATTGGAGATTGGAGGTGAGGACATCTGTTTCTTAGGTGTCTTAACAGCTTGTCTTAGTTCTTACGTGGTACAGCAGCGTGTTGCTGGTGGGAAAGGCTGAGCTCATCTATCCGCCCTGCTCAGCAATCACTCGTACCAAGTAACGAAGGGTAGGTGAAGGAAGAGGGGGCCAGGCCTCTGGCAAAGATGGTGTGATTTCTTTTTTATGACACACCCTGACTAGCAAATCTGTGGGGGCTTTGATTGCAGCAGTTGGTGGACTTACGGACTGCTGTGAAGATCTCCATTAGAGGTTTGTCAAAATATTTGATTGTGACTAGGGAACTTCGATATGCCAAGTTGTGTCAGGTGTTGAAACTGAAATGCATGCCCCCAGCTCTCAGTTCTTTATGAGGGCAGTTCCTGGGAGCATTTGGAGTTTCACTCTGTGTGGATCCTCCTGGCTGGCTCATTGCTTCTCCCAGGAGCAGCTCACTGATTTGCCTCAACGGTTCTGAAGATACACAAGATCACCTCCATGACCAGCTGACTTACTTCAGACAAATGCTTATCTGAAAAAGAAGTTACAGCTTCTTTCATCCTCTGTATTCTCTTCCAAATCCCCCAGTGACTGTCAAGTCACCCTTTGCTTTGTAAATGATTTAAGAGCCATCTTCATTCTTTCAGTTGACATGGTCTGTCTGAGGAAACAGAATTTAGATCTGCCACGTGCTTCAAGTAAAGGACATTCTGTCCCTCTCCTGTGATGCTCCTCCTGACCTATATTCCTTGCTATGTTTCTAGAATTTATATGAATTATTTATATGGCATGATAGATTTACTTCATTCTTGGCTGAAAGAGATAATAAATCCTCACTTTAGGGATTTTCAAATCTTGTTAAAATATTCCAAAGGCAGCTGCGAACAGCTCGAATTATTTCAAATAGGAGACGTGGGGGTTGTCTGACTGTAATGCTGTTTTTTTCTTAGTGTGCTACCTAAGAGAAAGCATTATGTACTAGGTGCCTCCCTTAAATGGGTAGAATAACACTGCGGATTTGTGGGACTCTTTTCTGTCTTAAAAGGGAGGTAGGAGGGGAGGAATTTTAGGACAGAGATGGGGGAGAAAGATCCTTACTACGCTGAAGAATAAAATGTTCCAGTGAATAATTGATGATACTTCGTTTCATTCCATCTCCATACAGAACCCCCGTGTGGATGGTGAGGCTAAGTTTTAACCTCCCTGGAGGTTACCTTACGTATTTTATTTTCTTCACCTGATCAGTTCCAGCATGTAATGACCTTTCTTTTCAATCCATCCGTTTGCCTGCTTCAGCTTTTATTTCCTTCATTGATCAGATGAGACATGAGAGTACGAACAGCGCTGGCAGTGCCATGCGACTGGATTAGGATGAGTAGACTTAACATGACATTTAAATGATAAATAGATCTCTTAAAATTCATGAATACCAGATCTATTAAAAGGAGTCCAGTAAACCAGGAATGTCTTCTATGCAGAAAGTAAAGCATGGATTCAAGGTGGGAGGATATTTAAGGGGTTTGTGGGTAAAACAGAATGATGAAACCATTAACATTGGAAAAGACCACTGAGGTCGTCTCATCCAACACCAACTCATTCCCTGCTAGACATGTCCCTCAGTGCTACATTTCCACCACTTCCCTGGGCAGCCTGATCCTCTGCGTTACCACTCTTTGTGAGAAGAAGTCTTCCCTAATATCCAGCCTGAAGGTGCAGCTCTTAATTTAACATTGCTGGTGGTGAGATCTGCACAATTGAAGTAATGACCAGT
Source organism: Callipepla californica brunnescens (assembly GCA_023055505.1). Taxonomy (NCBI): domain Eukaryota; kingdom Metazoa; phylum Chordata; class Aves; order Galliformes; family Odontophoridae; genus Callipepla; species Callipepla californica. Next base: position 105,542,145 of record JALIRH010000001.1, on the reverse strand, counting down.
CTGCTGAAGGAACTGATTCTGTTTTGTTGTTGTTTTTGTGGGGGGATGACCATTTATTCTCACTCATCTATGCTGGACACCAACAGAGATCCCAGTGCTGTCCAGGAGGTGGGTGGAGCAAAGTTTGTTTGGTCAAGAAGCGTAAGTAGGATGGCAATGGAAGAGTAATGGGAAGGTAAGGGTAAATCTGATGCCTTAGAACTTGTCTTCTTTGACAAAAGAGACCTGAAGATATCAGGGCACCATCAGTTTATTTGAACAGAAGTTTCGAGAGTTCTCCTCATTCCATCTCTATTTCTGGGGACAAAATATCTGCTACAGTGAGAGCATGGCTTACATCTGGCTTCAGCGGGAAGGAACTGAATTCATGCACTGCTCCATCCTGTGAATTAAAGCACGGCAAGTGAGAATGAGCAGGAGATATTCCTCAGAAGCACTTGTGATCCGAGCTGAAACGCTGATGTGGGCCGTGCCGAAGAGGTGGCTGTGATACTGTACTGCCAAATGGCTGTTTGCACATCCACTGATGTTTCCAGAGCACACATGCTTTCATCCACCGTTGTGATTCTTCAGCATTATAACGTTGCTAAGCTATGGAGAGGCAAACAGCCGCCCCTTTGGTGCACCTAGCAAGGTGCTGCTGATAGATGAGGAAGCACTGCTGATGCGTTTTTGGAAGCAGCGTACTGCAGCAGAGCTCTCCTACGCAGCTTGTGCAGCAGCCCAAACAGCCGGCGGCTCTGGAGCTAATCCTACAAAATGAGCCAAGTAGGATTAACTAGGAAGCAAAAAAACCCTGTCGTCGGGCAGTTATGCTTCAGTGTTTTATTTAAAATACGGGGACGGGTAATGCAGGAATGGTGGAAACATGTGAGCACCAGTTAGGAATTCCCTGCCCAGTGGGATGCTGCTGTACCTGGGAGGGGAGCGAGGTGTCTGAGTGCACAGCTGTGCAGCTGGGGGAGGAGAGCTGAGAGGAGCCCTGCAGCCTCTGTCCTGCTGGACCCTGCTCGCACCTCGGAGAAGAGCAAGTCCTCAATTCCTTGAATTCTTCTTGGGACATGAGTGAAATGCCAGGTTGATTGAGAAGTGCAAAGGGAGATCTTCCATTGACAGTGCTGGACCCAGACCAGGCTTCTGTCTTCATCTCATTGTACCAGAAGCCTTAAAATGCTATGACAGAAAAATCGGATGCTGCTATGAGCTTGTCATCCTCTGCAAACCATTACGCCAGGTAGGAGGAACTGTATTTCTGTAGGATACTGACCTCCAGCGGACAAAAGAGGCAATCATGAGCGTTTATTCTAATTGAGATTAATCGGTATGATAACCCACATGAGAGGTAAAGATACGGAGCTTCATGCATTTCACCGTTCCCCAAACTCTTAATGCCATCATTTAGCTCTACTCTGCAACCATGGAGTAAGCACTTCTGCATAATATGGTGAGATTTCGGTGTCTTTATGTTGATTGTCTCTCACAAACCGTGTACCTCTAACCTCATCCCCACGAGGAACCTTGAAGCCTCCTTGGCTGCAGAGGTTCTGAAGCAAAGAGAAACTCAGCTCTAAGATCTAATCTGAGCTCTGCTGCACTGATTTGATAGCTCTGATCCTGAGAATGGTCTTTATGGCAGATGATTTTATCTGTTCCTCTGCCAGTAAGTGGGTGACGCTGTGCACGGTGTTCCTCTGGGGAGACAGCAATCCTTGTGGGGCCCTTCCACCTCGGGATGGTCCCATGGTGCACAGTGAAGGCCTCCAAGGGAGCTGAGCATTGAGTGCAGGAGCTTTGTGTTGATGAGTTCTAAGTGTTCCATCCTGATTCATGCTTGAGCTCTAGGGAAGATGAGCATCTATGCTCAGTCTGCGCTGCTGGAAATGTAATGACAGTTAAAAATGGTGGGCTTTCCTCTTTCCGCAGGGGAGTCTGTGCATGGCTGGCAGTGGGTGTGCTGCTCTTCTGTTACGCAGTAATAAAAATCACTAAAATAATTGGTTGTGCGTACTGCATTTGCTCAGTGGTGAATATACCCAAACCAGAAAACCTTGCTGGTTTCTCTCTAGCCTTGCCTGGGAGAAGCACAATGAATTTTGCTCTGCTCAGAGGTTACACGTAACTGTAGGGGATGGAGGGGACCTCTGGAGGTCACCCAGTCCAGCTGTCTGCTAAAGAAGGTCCCCTAGAATTTCTTACCTCAGCAACCTAATGAGCAATAACCCGAGGGCTCTGTTTGGCTTGAAAAGGCTCAAGGGGGAGGGAAGAGCAGTGTGGCTGCCTGTTAGAAAAGGATGGGAGAGTCGAAGTGCTCCTCTTTCATAGGATCCCAGGATAGTTCAGGTGGGAAGGGACTTCAGCTGTGTGGGTCACACGAGAAGTGCCCAGGGACGCATCCAGTATTCAGTGTCACTGCTGAGGTTGTTCTCCAGCATGGGACATGAGTCTCCGAGGTGGGACTAAGGTCCCCTTCCTGAAGTACTGTGACTGATCAGCGGTGGATCCTGCCACTGCCTCCACCATCACAATGAGAAAGCAAATGCTTCCTGATCTCCAAGGGAAGAGCCCCTGGGAAACGCCCTCAGTGAGGTACAGTTAGAGCTGCCTTGCAATGCCCACTCCCAACAGATGCAGTTAAGGGCGAAGAGTTTGGATCTATACTGTGTGAAGGATCCTAGCACACTTATATTGCTTTCTTTTTTCCCTCTCTCGCTTCCAGAACTTCTCCAGATACTTGGAGGGTTTGGATAGTTGGTAGATGGAAGCTGTTGGCATCTTCTGCTGTCCCTCTTCAGTGAAAAAATAAAAAGGGGGGGGGGGGGGGGGGGATGGTTCTTCCCCTGAAACGATGAAAGCAATTGATGCTTTTTGAAGCATCGTTTAAGCGCAGCACTCCTTCTTTTGTTGTCTGGACTTGTCAATGTGTCACCCTGCTGCTGTAAGAATAGATCGACGCTGGAATGACAACTAATCTTTAATGTGAAATACGTTGTAGAATCTTTAATTTACATAGAGATGAAGCCTGCTTACAGGGAATGGAAATCAATAGTGGCTTTTATATCATCCTCTGGGCAGAATATTAAATGGGAAACTCTAATGTCTAAACTGCGTCAAGAGATTACAAGCCAATAGTACTAACAGCATAAAAAGGATCCGTTTTGCCTTTCTTAATAAACTTGATATATTTGCAGTTTCCAGATGGTTTTTTGTTCTTTCAGAACAATAAACGCGTTGCAGACGTTGCCATTTTATTAGCGTTTGCGGTTATGGTGAGAAGCTTGTGATTCCAGATGCTGTATAAATGCATGAAAACAAAACGGTCCCTGCAGTCTACCCCAAATTGGAGGCACAATTGGCAGGCAGTGATGCTACCTGAACGGGAGCTTTGGCCATTTCTCATTTAAAAGCCCTCCCACGAGCAGGGAGATCTGCCACAGACTGAACAACGCTGAGTGTTACCTGCAATGCCATGCAGCAGTAAATGGGTTTAGATTAAAAGAAGTCCTTTCAGCAAAGACCGTGCTGTCAGTGCGTGTGCAGTTATTCCCAGCACAGCTTCCCACCAGCCTGGATCTGACCCTAGTGCACCCCAGCACTGGTCTGCGCTGTGTCTGGGAAGGGAATGGCTCTCTCTTCATTTTGTTGTTCTTTGCTCTGAGCTGGCAGGAGCCGGGTTGCAATCTGCTTCCACAGCTCTGTTCTTCAGGCTCTATTTTTCTACAATTTGCTTTGATCTTGAGCAGAAGAGAAAGGTGACAACGAAAGAAAACATTTCCATCAGAGCACTGTCTCTTCCCAAGAGCTTGTCACAACATGAAATGCAATTAAGATTGACGGAACACCCCCGGTTGGTACATGAAATCGTACACTGTGCAGTTCGTGTGAGTCACAGGAGCAGAGCACAACGAGCACGGTGCGGCAGGACGGCGGCACTCCTGGCTGCATCTCTGCATGCTGTTCTGCGAGTCTGGGCTGTGCTCAGGAAAGGAGCTGGGAGCCAGGGATGGAGCCCGTTGCTTCAGGCGTTAGTCTGAATGGAAGGCAGCCGCAGGTCGCTGCGCTTTGACCGCTAGCTCTCCTTGTAGGGAACATCGGGGTTCACATTCTGATGGCAGTGCTGGGTGCGCGATGAAGTTTTGGAAGGTTCTTCGGGCAGGCTGTTTTAATAGCTTGAAAATGACCTCTTTCAGAGTATGCATACTGATTTCCAAGAGAATTGTTCAAAACTGACTTCTGTGGGCTAAGGTTTTCTCTACAGAGTCTCTTGGAGTACTGAAATGAGTGTTGAGCCAGCTTGGCTGACAACCATCTGTAGTGCAGCTCCTGCATGTGCAGCACACGCATGTACAGGCAGAGTTTCTTGAGCACAGCTGCTCCAATGCAGCATTTAAAGGCTTGTATCTGATACTCCTTGTTTCTTAATTTCTTGCGCTCTTATGGGGAAGTCCTTTGATTTCTTTGGTTGTGCCCTATCTAGGCAAATAAAATGTGGAAAATAGATTTAGATAGAACAAATTCCATCCTACAGATCAGTGATTTACAGAAAAAGGAGTGGGTTGATACTGTTTTATTTGACTTTTTGTTTGTTTGTTTTTGAAGGTGTATCCAATTTGATTAGTTATTTCAATGAATGATTTCTTTCAAGGTTATTCACTTCAGGTTACCTCCCTGAAGTTAAAAATCCCTCCAATGCTATGTTCATTTTTGGGCTCCTCACTACAAGACACTGATGCCCTGGATTGTGTCCAGGGAAGGGCAACCAAACCGTGAGGGGTCTGGAGCACAAGTCTGTTGGAGAGCAGCTGAGGGAACCGAGATTTTTCAGTCTGGAGGAGGCTCAGAGGAGACTATCTCTTTCTACAACTGCCTGAATGGAAAGTGAGGTGGGGGTCGGCTTCTCCCACGTAACAGCAGTAGGATGAGAGGGAATGGTCTCAGTTTGCTCCAGGGGAGGTTCAGGTTGGATGCTGGGAAGTACTACTTCCCCAAAAGGGCGCTCAGGGAGGTGGTGGAGTCATTGCCCCTGGAGGAGTTGAAGGAGATCTATGATTCTATGATTCTATGTTACGTTAAGGGACATGGTTTAGTGGGGAAATATTGGTGATAGGTTGGACTGGATGCTCTTGGAGGTCTTTTCCAACCTTGGTGATTCTGTGATTCTGTGACTCTTGAGGTGATCTGCGATTCTGTATAACAGTTCAACAAAACACTGGATGCTGTAGGAATTGTTTTATAATCACGTGTGCCCATTCATCAATGCTAGCAGTGTACAGGATTGGTTTGTTCTGTTTTCTTTTCCCTTCCCTGTGTATTCAGTGGTATGAAGTTGCCATTTTGGTAGTTGTGGAGATGGAAAGCCGTGCTTCATCCAGGAATTGTGCCCTCTGCCTATGCCTCAGTTATGTCACTTGTGTGCACTCAGCTCTTTTCCAGTCTGGAACTGTGAACAGAAGAGGCAAATGGCAGAATGACTGTGGGTCAGCCCCTACCTCACAGGCTGACACCACTAAGTGATTTCCAATGGACTGGGAAATCATGGTCAATCGATCATTTTCAGAATTTGCATGGAGTATAGGTCATCTACAATAGACTCTAAGGTGAGGGCCAGGGTATATCATGCCAAATTGCCTGCAGAGACAATGTCCTGCCGTGACTGCTTAAGATGATCTGACCTGGAAGACATCGAGTATACCTAAAGCTTGGGCTTGGAGTCGTATTACTGAGAGCCAAGTGGTTTCTCCAAGGACAGCTTTTAATGCTGTCTTGCTACCTGTTCTGGTCTCTCTGTTGCAGAGACAGACACTCAAATGTTCTTTTTTTAATTTGAAAAGCTATTTCCACCTCTGATAGGACATAGACACATTGTGGGCCAAGGATGACCTCGGTCTCACTTAAAATAATGTTATTTCCAAAGCTTGTGCCCCATAGTATATCTTTTTGTAATACATTAAATTACAAAGGGCATCATATTTAAATGGAAAAGATAGAAGTCTGGGGGCCCGTTGTATTTAGCCTGTGGAGGCACTGGTGTTACTGTGGGTCATTGGTTCATAGCATTTTATACCAGAGAAGGCCATTAAACCATGAAAGCAGACCACCAGTGTTTTAAAGGCTCTTTCGTTTTACACTCATTTACTCCTCCGTAGAGCCCATGGCCCAACCCATCCCACCATCAGCTACAGGGACCCTTGTTTCCTGGGGATCGCCACCCAATGCTTATACACCCAGCTGTTGAAGTAGACTGAACTTGCTTCAGCTTCCACCCATTAGCTCATCTTACATCATTATTTTTATTCATGGGCTCCTCAGGTCTCCAGTTTATTCCAGATGGTGTTCCTAACCCGCTATACTCATGTCACTTTTCAGCTTTCATTGAGTAAGTGAAATAGCTTGTGTTCTTAATCCTCCCCCTCCACGTAAACCTTCTTTTTCAGACTCTTTCTGATGAGAAAAACACTTTTACAAGCACGAGAACAGATTGGGTGGCAATGTTCAGCGCTATTCTCATCTCAGTGTACGGAGGAAAAAAAAAAAGAAGGCAGAATCATCCCATTCAAGGACTTCAGAAAAACTGGTTCAAGACAACCAGCCTTGGGTTCCCAACGCGTGTGTGTCCCTGAGTGCTGATACACCGACCCAAATGGAGGTGTCCTCTGTGGCTGCTGCTGCTTGGGGAAGGTAAAAGTTCTACTTCCATCTTCAAAAAGGGCAATAACACAACAATACAGGGAACTACAGAAGGCAACTGCAACAGCCAGCACAGCTTAGGCAAGGTCACAGCTACCTCTGTGGTGGAATGAGGGAGAGCAGTGGGGCTCGTAACCTCGTCTTTAGCAAGGCTTCCAGCATGGTGTCCCCCAATGCTCAAGGAAGGTAGGAGAGGATGAGTGGACCTGCAGCCTGGAAGGCTGTCAGGAAGGAAGGGTCATTTGATTTGAAGTCCAGAAGGTTATTCTTCACAGGTTGACACATGGGCCAATACTGCCTAACGTTTTCATCAGTGACCTGAATGATGGGACAGGATCCATGTAAGCTCATAGACGACACCAAACTGGGCGGGGTGGGTGTGCTGGAGGGCAGAGCTGCTGTTCACAGATATAACTGTTTTTTGAATTTGTGCTGGAAAAGGCTTTCAAGATCACCAAGTCCAGCCTTCAGTCTGACCTGCTGAATCCCATCATTGCCCCACATCCCATAGTGCCACATCTATACATCTCGTAAACATCTCCAAGCATGGGGATTCCATCACTGCCCTGGGCAGCCTGCTCCTGCCCTCTCCATCCATTTTATGGAATTATAAAAGCTTTTCCTCCACTCCTCTCTGTTGCTAAATTTGTATTATATACTGGTGGGCTGTTGTCTCAGGGCTGTTGTTTCAGGCTACCAGCACCTAGGGGATTGTATCTCTTTTCACCATCTATCTGCCCTCCCTACAGCCCAAAGCCCAGGCATCAAGACAAAATCCTCCTCGTAGGCAGGTCCAAGCTGGCCCCATCCCAACCACCCCCCTGGCTCACCATCATCTCCCCCCACAGGCCTCTCATGTGTCATCTCCATACCTCTCAGGCTGCTCCTGGTGGAGAACGAGAGGGAAAGCAGAACCACAGGTTGTTTCCTAAAGTCTTTTATAATGTTCACCGTAGAGAGGACAGGCTCTCTCAGAGTACACACACTGACTCATTACTCTGTTTATTTCTGAAATACCACGTCCTAGAAGTCTGTGATGAAGTGCATGCCTGGGTACAGTTGTGCTCTTCTGCTTGCACACTTGCCCTCTTAATGGCAGTGGAATTTCTCTGAGCTTAAACCAACCTGAAATCAAGCACTAGGCTTCTGGTTTCTCCATCAGCAGCAAACCCATATGCTCTCCTGAGCAGGATTTTGTTTCTAGTCCTGTTTCTCATCGTTAGCTGCTGCAACCCAGGGGTATTCACAGGGCTCTACACAGCTGCTAGGTGGTTTTTAGATGGAGTTTTAAGGGTTGTTTTTGACTTGGAAAGCTGCAAATGGCCCTTGACCTTTCTGCAGGAAATATTCACCCTGCTGCAGTTGAACCAATTGATGCTGGTTGCAAGAAAACCTCTACCAGGAACAAAATAAAGCCATTCTTTGTCTGTGTTAGCAAAGCCCTACCAAGCATGAGGCTTTCTGCAAACTTCATATTAATTAAGAGGTCAAGCAAACCATACCCTTCTTACAGCCTTTAACCTGATCCAGAAGCTCCCAGCTGCTCCATCTCCAGTTGGATTTCTGCTAGCTGGGACTGGAGGCATGTCTGCAGCATGAGGTGGAAGAAGAGTGCCCAGACCCCATAGCCCCACACAACCCACAGAGCATCCGTTTCTTTCCCGCAGCCTGTTACTGGAAGCCTTTCATGTTACTGGCTCATTTTTACACTGACATATGCTTCTGCATCACCAAAAGGTTGGTGCCATTCCCTAAGGTGGACACATCCTTCGAGGTACGTGGCTGCTGCTCTGGATTCCTCCTGCTGGTTTCCACTGTGAGATCAGTGCCCTTTTATCTCAGAAGAGCTTTCCAAAAGGCAGTGCTCTCCGCGGTGACATAATAATCAGGGAAGCTTTGCCTACTGCTGCAGCACAATTCTGTCTGATGTTAAATGCGGCATCCACAGATGTTTTGACACATGGAAAAGACCTGTGCTTGGGGAAGTCCTTTATCGAATGATTAAGCTGTCATTTGAATGGTATAAAAAATAACTTCTATGTGGAGGAAAAAGCAACCGCCTTCTTGCGAATCACTGCTGACAGGGAGATGATTGAAGGGGAAACAGCAGCATTTTGTTCTGTTTATAACTTGACTAAAACAAAGCGTCGCATCACTTTGTGAAGCAGTGGAAGAGATGAAGATTCCACTGCTTAGATCTCTGGAGAGAGACGTGCACGTTTAACGTGCGCTCGTTAAAAGAGCCTGTGATAGAATCAAGTCGAAGCAGAAAGATGCTGAACAGAATAGAGGGAACTACTGGGCTCTGATAAATGCTTTGTCTCATCTCTGGAGAAGAATACATTCCCTGGTAAGACAAATTAAGTGTAAATGTGAAGCAAACACCGAGTCGACGTGAGCTGGAAATCAAACGGCTGCTGTGGCTGCGCTGTGTACGTGCCTCCACCAGCACTGCCAAGCTGCACATCCGTGGGACAAGTCTGGCTTACGACACGTCCTGAGCCTGCTGACTTTTCCCCATGGCTGATCCATCACAGGGGGCTGAGCAGCAAACACGAAGATATGTTTCAGCACGGGCTCACTAGCTGGTGTCACAGGTGAAAGATCGGCCTCTCCAACCGCTCCCTGTGCCAGCAGCACCCAGCACCCTGCGGCCTCTCCCTTCTGCCAGCAGGGAAGACCAAGTTTAGCAAACGCACGGTGGGGTGTAGAGGTCTGCTGCCACCTGAGGAGGGCTGCTGCTTTTCCTGCTGAAAACTGGGCCAGGCTGAGCAGGCTTGTGCAAACTGTGGTGGCAGATGCAGGGAGCTGCAGTGATCTAAGGACAAATGCTGACATTGGTGACTGTTCTGGCAGAGCTGTGGCCGGCTGAAGGCAGACAAGGCCCGGCCAGAAAGAGCCTGACAACTGAAACGGACTGAGTGCTGAGGGGTCATGACATTTTTCTGTGTCTTCTTCCTAGAAGGAAAAAAAAAACCAAACGCAAAACCAGCCTCAGCACAGAGAGCTACAGGGACTGAAAATATGCTGCTTAATTAAAAATAAAAAAGCTATCATCAACCACAACAACAAAGCCATCTGCTTTATTAGTTCTCCCAGAAAGCTGTCTGAAGGGATTGGGAATCCAGAACTGACAATAAATCCTAGAGTCTATTTCAACAACCAGACTGCGGAGGCAGCCAAAACATTAAGGGAGAGGTGAGCTGCTGCTGCTGCTGCACAGCCCTGGCTGCGCGACCCACACACGTCCTTGCCAAGCAGGGAACTCAGCCGTGTCTGCACAGGAGCAGAGCCAGGGGTGAGCCTGTGAGGCATGCAGGACCTGAGAAAGGGTCAGTGGGAGCAGAGTGGAAGTTTGCCTGCCCTTATTTCCCTCTCAGGAGGAGGGCATCCTACTGACAACTCGCTTTGATGTCAGGAAGGATATATTTACTACTGAGATGACCTGGCCAATCTAGTGCCTGAGCTCTGGGGCTGTGAGGACATGCCCTCTTACCCCAGCTTGCTCCGTTCTCTGTGTCTTCCTGCATCCCTTGCCCTGTGAGTGGAACGATCTGGAGTGTGATGATTCCTGTCCTGAAAATCTTAACAGGATGCACTTGAGCTTGACAGATCAAAATGATGACGATGGCAAACTGACAGCACCTTAAAGACATGTTTATTAAGGCTCTCTGTCAAGCACGACTTAGACCTTATACATCCTGATAAAAAACAGCAATGAAACCAGTTCTGCTAGGCTACTGACAGGAAGAAAGTGTCCCGGTACAGCAAAACACCTTTTGTTGTGAGATAAAGAACCCCCTGAGTTGAATGGCAATCTTTACAATTAGCACAAGTTAATGCAAAGTGAAGGGATGCAGCATTTTGGCAGATATATGTATTTTGGCTGTGGGGTGAAGGTGTTGAGCTGCTGGCTTTAAAAGCAGTTCTTAAGGCCATTGAAAAAATAACTTTAAGAGGTGGCTATGATTTAGAAGCTTTTAAAAAGCCTATCTGCAAATGGAATCGTCTTTGACACACAGAACAGATCAATGGTATTTCTCATACAGTTTTCAGGTGGTGAGGGTAAAATATCCATTAACTGCACTGGCCTCACACTTTGAATAGACACTGGAATTCTGGCTGTGGGACAGTGGTGAGGTTGTAGACGCTCTCTGGTTTCCTGCTATAAATAGAGCCGTTCATAATCATTTAGTATAAAGAGAAGATGTGCTCTGCTTAGTCCAAATGTCCATGCAGCCAGCAGCCTGTCTGCAGCATGAGCTACACACACGTAAGAACGTAGGGACAGCCACATGCATCTGCAGCACTGCAGCTGAGTCTCCTTGAACCGAAGGGCAACTCTGAACTATAGCTGTAATTTCAGCTAGTGGAGCCTAATGCACCAACATCTTTTTACTACAGCACGGCAATTATTTGACGTGCTTGACGGGCACGTAGCTTTCAATTAGCTTATCCTTATAAATATGCTTACCATTATTGGCCGTGACAGTTTTCTGTTGTATGAAAAATTCGGCCATTTCCCTCTGTTCAGCTCCAGGCACACCTGACAGGAATGTCTGAATCCCAACACAGTGCACAAAGTGCTATCCACTTGGAAAGGAGGCAGTTTTGGAGTCCTGGGTGACCCAGGCATTGCCAATACCTTCAGTTCTCCATTAACTCTAACCACCCTTACCAGCAGTGCTGCTTCCTGAGCTTGTGACACTGCTGCACCACTTTGCAAGGAGAAGGATGTTACCTGCACTAAACAAGGATTTCTACAAGTTCCTTAACGCCATTAATACTTCCATTGTTTTAAAAGGAATCCCTTTACAATTCTGGCTGACAACCATGAAGATTTGGCAGGCTTTTACTATTGTTTATTGATCTTGTCAGCCACTTTGCCCTCCCGACATTTGAGACTTCTACTTTAGACTCGTGGATGTGCACAGGGTTGCCCAAGTGGACCTTCAGACAGACCTGGCAATGTGATGTGAACTGTTTTGTCCATTTTCATGCTTCTTCACCATCTTTTTCAACCCTAACCCCAACCTGACCCTAAATACCTTTCAACTATGAGTTCCCATTTTGGTATGTGCATACACCAGCTATTGTTTCAGCCCTGTTACCTAGGTAATTTCAGCCTTCTCTAGTACTAGGGGGGTGCTCACTGCCTTGGTGGCATTACCTATCTTTCTGACACCATTGTCTGTCACGTTGAACAATTTCTCCCTTTTCAGATGGTGTTTCTCCCACCCTGCTCAGTGAGCTTAACCTGGAGCCATCTTCCTGCTGCCCCAGCAGAGCCAACTCTTCAGACTCTTCTCTCTGCAAAGAAAGTACCAACATGAGAAGATTTCTAAGTCTCTTTTTAAAAGTGTCAAATAATTAATGTCACTTTCCCCCGCAGCGTTTTTGTGACTGCCTGTGTTTTGTAAAGCACTTACTGCATCCACAGGCCGTGTGGGCAAGCTTCCTGCCTAGCTTTTATGAGAGGTTCCTTTCTGCTTTGACATGTCGTGCTCTTCAGAGTCTTCTATGATTTGCCTTATTATGACTATATGTTTAACTAATCAGAGGTCTTTTCACTTTGGGCATTTTGTTTCTAACAGCCTCCTTGACCTCTTGCTTACTCTCACACTTTCTGCTATCTTCTCAGCCTTCTTTCAGAGAAAGAATACATTTATTTTAGATGCCCTACTGGGGGTCTGAGAAGAATCCATGAGCTGCCTGCCAGCCAGTCACCATTCTAGCTGCTCCTTTTATTAGAAGCAGAATTCATCCATGCAGCATTACCTCACTGAAGTGGATATTGCGGCTTCTCTTCTAAGGGTGCTGAATTTTAATAATTAGCAGTTGTTACAGAGCATTTATTTGATAATTATGTGTTGAATCTCAGCCTTTTTCTTCTTCCTGCTGTCTCTATCAGCAAAGACAGAGAAAAATGTGCAAAGGAGAACAAGATATTCAAGAACCAAGCCTCTGTCTTTAAAGAATACATTTAATGTCAATGTATTACATATTGTTTTTCACATTTATCGTAATGTGGTTTATGATACGTTGTGGCTTCTCTGTTAGATGAAAGATTTATTTCTCCTCCCTTCCTATCGTTTCTTCCCATTAAATTGCATTCAATTTCCAGTTTAGTAAATTGGTTGCTTGGTAGAGCCCAGGGGTCTAAATTGGTGTTACTGCAGAAAAGGTTCAGTTAAATAAAAGCTGTGTACCCACTACATCCTTATCACTGTTGTGCCGCAGTAGTTTAACTGCAGAAAGAGAAACTGGCATGTCCCAGCTTGCCCCCTGCTCCCTTCCATTGCATCACTTTCTTCTTCTCTAGAGCAAGCAGCTCGTGCCCATGTCTGATGTGAGAGCTGCAGAGGAGAGCTGTGTCAGGGATGAGCAAACATCACTGAGATTTTCTCCAGCTGAGGAGGCAGAAGATACGGCTGAGCTGCAGGACTGCAGACCTACACCGTACAGCCCGGCTCTCCGTTACTCACCTGAACATCTGTGAGCCACTAGATAATTTCAGAAGGCAAGTTGTCATTGACTACGATATGGAATAGTTAGCTTTAAGTTAGAGACGTAGCTCTTTCCATCAATGTATGTGCCTGAAAAATAAGATGGGTAATCAAGAAAATAATTCAAAATACACAGGCGTGCGGGTGCACTCTCTCTGAAAATGAGATAGTTCACCATCTTCTTTTTGCCTGTCTGTCAGAGTCACACTGGAAACACAGAAGGGACTGTGGACCTGATTTGGAGCTCTTTCACTTGAAGATCAGACCAAATGTAACTAAAAAAAGAATTCAAGTTAGCACAGCTTCCTCCAACTCTTATCTGCCCCAGTTAATGATCACTAAGTGAAATGGAAACCATGTTACATCCATGTAGATCTGCTACAGATCCTCTTACGCACGGCAGCTGCAGTGTGCACACCCGAGCGAGCCCCCTCCAGTTCAGTTAGTACCTGCTGCCATCTCTTTGCATTCAAACACACTTCATTTTATACGTGTGGAAGAACACAGTCATGCTGCCTGAAATGTTAGGTTCAATTCAAAGGACAATCATTCTTTTTTTTTTTTTTAGAAAGGAAGATTTATTTATAGTTACATATACCACATATAAAATGAACATTGAACTGAAACATGTCATCGTCTCAATCCTTTATGACTAAACACTGACAACGTTGACTACAAAACTGTACAGTCCATATTTTGTAACTGATGCTTACAGCATAGTGCAATCGTAACATTTTATAAACAAAATAATTTGTGCCTTTTTTTTTTAAATAAAGTGCATTAAATGACTATCTTGTATACAACAAGAAGCTCTGTAGGTTGCAATCCAAAGCTTTACTCTGAAGGGAAACTGAGGCAAAGGTGTTTTGTTTCCCTTTAGAATGATTTTATATACTGGCAAGCTATGGTTCAAACTTCAACCACAGTTAAATCAAAGAAAACCAAGTAACTAGTATAAGAAATAACCACAGGCTGCTGCATACTGAACCAGTGACTGGTTGTCCTACAAAAGCACAACAGGCAGAATTCAAATCGTTGTTTTAAAGCCACTTGTCTCCTAATGGGATGTGTAGAGCAAAAACAATCCCCGTGCTGCTGCTTTTGTGCACCCACAGTGCAGTGAGGAGTACCGGGCATGAACTGTGCACTGCCTCCCACGAAAAGCTCTCTCTGAAACACTCCCAGATGGGATTGGTAAACCACACGTTATTTTGAATCATATTTGGCAATAGAAAGAAAGTGGGGGCCTTGTTAGCAGGCCTAGAAAACTGTGAGTAGTTCTATCAGCCGAGGGTATTCGAAACTGTGTGGCCTGTGGAGAAATGCAGAGTTTTACAGCCTTACATTCTATGAAATCTCTTTGTAAACACATTTACAATCAACTTTTGTAGGTTTTGGCTGTGACAACGAAGCCGAGTCCAAACAAGGACAACGTAACGGTACACTGCAGACCAAAAAGATGTAGGCATGAAAAATGGAGAGAAAGAATGACAAAATGCACGAAGCCCATTTCCTAGAAGAGTCCATATTCCCCTCCTCCACACACACATGGGACTGCTATCAGTGCAGTGGAAAACACACTTAAGCACAGGCAAGCAGCCCCAGAGGCTGCATGAATATCCTGCTGCATACAGAATCCATCTACCTGTCCTTTCAGCTGCAACACCCATCCCACACTGTTGGCATAATTACTGTTTCCAGACTTTGGAAAACTACATGCTGCTTCTGTACAGGTCAACCTGTGGGACCATCCTGAGTGCAGGAGCAGAATACCATGCCTTCAGCGTGCTCTGGGACAGCAGCTGTGTATAAAGCTGCGTGCTGGGGCATGCTAAGTCCCTACAGAGTGAGTTATTCCCCTCCTGTCAGACTAAAGGCAGCCTCTGCTTACAATGAATGGGAAATGCAAAGGAAACGAGGTGAAGTTTGGCTTGAAATGTCACTGAAGAAGGCTATTTCATATCATGTAATCAGAAAGATCTCTGCTGCGGGCAGAGCTTGCTTCCAAAACCAGCATGCTTTGGCCTTGGGATTAACACTGACAGCAAAGCCCAACCTGTGTGCCATTTTGGTGTGAGCTCTGCGGGGCAGGGGCACCACAAGGACGGAGTGTGGCTCAAATACTGAGGGAGTAAGCTGTCAGAGGGCAATCAAGGAATGGCAAAGCAAAGACCCACAGCTGGTGCACAACTCCTTGAGCTCCACAGGGACACAAAAGGGACACTGCTATCTCAGTTTCGAGAAGACCAGCTCATGCTGCCCTCATTTGCGTTCTATAAAGTAACAACTCATCCTTTAGTACTAGGCTCTGTCAGTGGTCCCCAGCACCAGGACCAAAGGCCACAGGCACACACTGACATGCAGGCAGCTCCCTCTGAGCACCAGGAGTGCTGCTGGGCTGCACAGGTGATGGAGCATTGGCACGGGCTGCCCGACGGCTGCAGAGTCTCCTCCTTGGGGACCTTCCAAAATCATATGAGCATGGCCCTGAGCAGCCTGCTCTGGAGAAGGGATGTGAACAAATGGCTTCCAGAGGTTCCTTTCAACCTCATTCTTCCTGTGGTTCTGTAGTGGCTTTTTCCAGAATGCTTCTGAAGCACACACATATTTGGTGTGCTCTTAAAAAGCAAATATATAAGAATGTTTAGACACTGCAATACCCTGCAGATCAGCATCAGCCAGAGTAAAACGTGCACCTGTGTCAGATGACTCAGCAGACTGCTGTTAGACTCATGATCTGTGCAGCTCTGTTTCCAAAGTAATTGGAGAGAGAACAGGGAAAGGTGGTACGCAGGAACACATAGCTGCTATGTAGGCTCACGTTAGTGGAGAATAACACTCCTGTCCCAGATGTGGCCACATAGAACGAACCTGTACATTCCACAGACGGGATATCCAAATTCAACAGACAATCACACGGAGTGATGGAGGTGGGCAGGGACCTCTGGAAGTCACCTTGCCCAACTGCTGCTCATGCAGGGACACCAGAGCAGGGCACCCGTGCCCAGGGCCATGTGAAGATCTCCAAGGAGGATACTCTGCAGCCTCTGGGCAGCAGGTGACAGTGTTCTTGTCACCTGCACAGTAAAAAAGTGCCTCCTGATGCTATTGTTTTGAAGCCAAATCTATCTTGTGGGAATCTATTTCTTAGAAGTATGAGGTTGTTCCATTTTCTAAGGTAGATCTTCGAAGGACAGAGCCTTCACTATAGGCAGTTTAGACTTGCTTTGTGCCACTGATATATCTGAAAGAGTTAAACTATAAAATCATAGGGTTAACAATGATCCTCTAACTCTTCTCAATGAAGAAATCTACTTATGAAGCTTGTACAGAGCTATGAATTTATCAGTATGTTGTCTCTCAAAAGGCTCCACTGAGTTGCAATCTATGAAAACCTGTGTACATAAGCTTTTATGTAAGAATGTAGCACTGTACTTATGCAAGAGGATGAGGTAAGTTCTTGAAATAAGAAAGGATGATATTAAAAGAATAAGAGAGCAGCCCTATGGCTGCCAGTTGAATTACTTTATACTACAGGTTTGATGAAGCCCTTAAACAAGCAACAAATGTTTCTAAATACTCTAGGATATTTAAAAGTTCTGTTCGACTTACAGATAATCAGAGAACCCTTAGAGCTGGAAGGCACCTTTAAAGGTCATCTTGTCCAGCTCCTCTACAGTGAACAGGGACATGCACAGCTAGATCAGGCTGCCCAGAGCTTGATCCAGACACACCAGGGATGGGGCATCCATCACATCTCAGGGCAACCTGTGCCACTGCCACAGTGTAAAAGACTTTTTCCTTATATCCAACCTAAATCTCCCCTCTTTGAACTGGAAGCCATTTCCTCTTATCCTATCACAACAGACTCTGCTAAAGAGCGTGTCCCCTTCTTACAGTCCCCCTTTAGATGCTGAAAGGCTGCTCTCAGGTGTCCCTGGAGCCTTCTTTTCTCCAGGCTGAACAGCCCCAGCTCTCATCCCGTCCTCATAGGAGAGGTGTTCCATCCTTTGGATCATTTTTATGGCCCTCCTCTGGACGAGCTCCAACATGTCTACGTAGATATAAGTCACTTCAGTAGTTCTGGGACAGAAAAATCTATTCCCAACCTGGGGGAAAATCCACAGTACTATATCTTGCTCAATACTCATTACATCAGCAAGAGCCTGTAAAAATTGCCTTCATGTTTGTGGAGTGCAAAACAAAAGGAGTGGGGAGGTCAGGAAATTTTCTTGGGAAGTTAATTCAAGGAATTTGGGATGGAACATTTGATGGAGAGTTTCATTCTCAATCCATTCGCAAAACCTCCCTTAGAAAATTGCCCTATATCCCTTCAGTGGCACTGAATTAGTTTGCACGCCAGCAGTGAGGCGCTACCTGGCTGAAACACAGTTTCACCTAACCTACATTCATGATTATTTTCACAAGTCTGTGTAACAGTGAGATATGCAACAGTTTCCTCTTCAGTTTCTTAGTCTGCCTCAGATGACCCAGTATAGCTCCCTGAAGAAACTTCAACACAGAGACTCGCAGCGCAAAGGCAAGTTGCTTTGGAAGATACAGTTCCCGTAAAGTTACTGGCCCAGATGCTCCTCAGAAAAAAAGGAATTCACAAGGATTTACTGTAAAACAACTGGCTCTTGCCTCCTCTTAAGATTTTCAGTATTTATCCACAAAAATCTCATTTGCAGTGGAGCCATTTCAGACTGTAATAATCTGAATAAAACTCATGAGGTTCTATTTTCAAGAAAAAAAATTCCCTTCTGATTTTCTTTTCTCCTTTCTGCTCTTGGGACACCATTCAGCAATAACAACAGCCATGCTGGCCTCAAGGGCGCAGGGATGGCTGTGCTGCACCCCACACCAGCAGCTCTATGGCATCCTTCAGGTGCTCTGTGTGGATTCCAAGTTCACTGGGAGTCCTGTCATTTTACTGACATAGTGAGGTGAGCACGCCCCATTACCTTCCCTGCATTATTTTTTTACTTATTATACATGGAGTACAATCCTTCCTATTGCTTTCTTCTTTATAAGCAGAGATGGTGAGGTCACTTTTTTTCTTCATTGCCCATCTCTGGGCTACTGCTAAGGCAAACTACATTTGGTGGCACCGAAAGAGAGGAAAAATTCATGAATCAGCATTTAACAAATTAATTAAAAAAACCCCATAACATTCAAATATTTTTGTTTTTCCTAATTATGGTAAAACACCATTATCTGCAAGCTCCTTTATTGTATAAGCACCAAATTCTGCATGCTCCTGAGTCACTCTGATGCCTAATCTCAATCAAGTTACAGAGGGATTCTTCCCACCACGCAATGTCTTGCCCCGTTAGGACTCAGTTTATCACACACTATGAGTTATTTGAAAATCCCGTATGGCATGAAAACACACACAGATATTTAACACTATCCTTCATTCTTCCACAGGTGCTGCTCCATCCTCCCCAAGAACAGCTGGCCAGCTGCACTTTACAGCATTCTCTATATTCTTTACCTCTCAGTGCAGGAGCTGCATGCAGCGACAGGCAGCTGCTGCTGTGTTCTGGCAGCAGCAGGACTCAGTGAAATGCCTGGCACTGTTCTCACTCACCTCGGACCTGTTCTGTCTGCAGCTGACGTGCAGATGGAACAGAGCTGGTGTGTCAAACAGCTTTGCACTGGCAACCATGCTAGTCCCTCTCCTCACGCTGCAAAGCTTTTAAACTGACTCGTGGGCACTCAGGATTATCGAGACAGATGCCAGCCTGCAGACAGCTTCTGTCAGAAGGACAGAGAACCACTCACTATCTCAGAAGTAACAGAAGAGCTGGTCTTTTTCAAATAGTGACCACTTCGTCCAACTCTGTTTTCTTCCTAAATTGTACATAGAAAAAGCAGATCAACACTTTCTCTGCATAAGAGTCAGGGCTAGCATTCTGAAATGCTACAGAACAGCAGTTATTAAAGTAATGAGTTAATATTTAAGGGGTACAAATTATAGTGACGCAATTCTATCCCAACATTCAATCACTGTGCAAGCTGCTCAGTGCTTTGAAGATATCTGTATTCATTTCTCTTTTCTAGAAGCTATGTGTGCCCTAAGAAAATGAGGCAAGAGAATAATAACTCTTTGGGGATGGATCAGCAGCTGGCCCAAGCCAAGGGATTTCAGTCACTCCGAGCCATTTCAAGGCTGTCCCTTAAATGTGAGGGATGGATGCTACTGCTTCTGTTGCTGGCTGTCCGTGGCAGGAAGATACAGCAACCACAGCAGGGCTTTCAGCTGGCCTCCCAGCATCCCAGGCATTGGCAGGGGGTTTCTCCAATGGCGCCTTAATCTTGTTCTTTTAAAACCAAGCTGCCTTCAGAATGGGTTAGTACTGGTTATCATATCCATCTTGATACACCCACCTCCACGGGCATCACAAATTTGGGTATTTCCAGAATTAAATAGCAATCAGAAATCCTGAACACAAGTAATTTATCTAAAGACTGACATGCAACTAAATGCCCAACAGAGAAAAGAATAAAAACCCCCCACTGCAGTACGTAGCATGAATTCAGGATCCGAAAACTAAGGTAAGCAGCTACTGCTGAGTAATGCTGCTCAGTAACTCGAGGACTGTAACACAAACCAGCCAGAAATAACAGCCCACATCAGTCCTGCAGCACCTGCTTAATGAAGGAAGACTTCTCCTTACACAAATCATTTTTCGTCTAAAGAAGATATTGCTTCCTCCCTATTGCTGTGAGGTTACTCAGCAGTTTATAGTACCTGCAACATGGAGGATTTTATTGCTGTTACACTAAAACCACATTTCCCTTATTGCTGGAATTCTCCCTGTTAGGAGAAAGGGTTAAAATAGAACAGTTAAAATAAAGGTTGAGGTTGAACAGATGACAAAAATGACTACAGCAAATTTAACTTCAGGTCAGCTAGGTTAATAAATAAAAACAACCTTCAAATCCTTAATCTGAATGACTCATTAATAGAAAGAATCTGTTGACATTATGATGAAGATACTTCACTGTGCCTGGCATGCTGAATTCTGATGCACAGGTGTGCTTCAATGGGACAAAAAAAAAAAAAGACAGATTCCTGCAAGCTGTTCAGATTTCTGGCATTTTCA
Organism: Callipepla californica brunnescens; assembly: GCA_023055505.1. Taxonomy (NCBI): domain Eukaryota; kingdom Metazoa; phylum Chordata; class Aves; order Galliformes; family Odontophoridae; genus Callipepla; species Callipepla californica. The sequence continues at coordinate 105,521,843 of JALIRH010000001.1, read as the reverse complement.
GAGCTATCTAACACTGATTCTCTTCCTAATCTGAATAGGATACTGGCACCTGACCCTAAGGAATGGGACCTATGCTGTAACTGCCTACACATTCTAAAGTAACAGCAGTAAATTACTTGATTTCACAGTCTGAAAAGCAGCTGCCATTGATGCATTTCTCCTTACAGAAGTGAGGTAGGTGGCTCTGAACCCACAGCTTGGCACCTGCTCTCAAGAACTCATTCAGAGGTACGTTTAATAACATCTCACTCCTACTGTAAGCCATGCCAGGCTCAGTCTGACAGCCATGGGCAAACCAAGGTCACTGACTTCCAGCAGGATATTCTGGCCTATGCTGCACAGTCTCCATTTAAGAGCAATTCTCAAAGAGCCAGCATCCTTACTGGACATCACAGCAGCTCAGGAGGCAAAACCATGTTTCTCACCTGTCTGTGGTGAAATGTAAATGAGTTATTCATCGAATGAGGGCAAATCATGTCCCCCTGAGATGTTTTTTTTCTGACTTCTATAATTAATCCTTCTCTCTTTTTGTTTCGAACTGTTCCTGAGGAGAGGAGCTTCCAATTACAAATCTCTCTGCTCTGGTGCAAGGAAAAGGTTGACTCCCCTGGCACACCGAGGATTTAAGCAGCCTGCGGAGTGAGGAAGATGATGAGGAGCAGTATGAAAGAGGGGATGACATTATTTCCCTCTGTGCTGCTTTTTTTTCTAGCTTCCCTACCACCCAGGTGTTGCAGAGAGAAACACTCGTGCCTGCGAGGCAACCCGAGGAGATGAGAACAGGTCTGCTTAAGCAGCACAACAGCTGCCCTAGGGACTGAATTATGGTCACAGTTGTAGCTGCTCATCCTCATCACGCTTCCTCAGCGATTTGATTCAGAGGGACAAAAAGAAAAAGAAAACAACATAAAGAGGGGGCTAGACTTTGTATGACTTTAACATACCTCATCTGTTGTCTTAGGAAGTGCCACTCCGTATTATTCAGCCTCTCTACATTATTCAGTTCACGCCTCCTACCAGCATTTAATCTCAGTACTTTGCATACTTGCAAAACTGCACGCATACATTGTGTGAATATTTATGACGTGATTATTTCTTATACAAAAAATCTGTCACAAAATAGGAACCTGGTAATGACTAGAGTTTCATTAGCATTTGTGAGTAGATAAAAAACAGCAACACCCTACACAGAGTAGGGGCCACGTTCTCACTGTGCTGAGAATCTGTTTAAGTCGCAGCGAAGCCATGGGAGCTGCGAGTTCATTGCTCTACCAGCCCACGCCGTGCAATTATTAAACTAATCTGGTGATTAATCATTATTAAACTAATCAGGTTACAGAGAAAGAGCCAAACATCACGAAGGTTGAAGCAGGTAGATAATGGAATTTGAACCCAGCATTGCAACTGAATTATTGCTTGTAAAACCTCTACAGAGCCTCGTTTGTAGACAATTCATTCACATCTGAGATTCAGCACTGCGTACAGCGTATGATTCTTAACGTCACAGAAACTCTGCCACAAAAAGCCACGGTCACCCGAACATCCATGTGAAAAGGACAGGTTCTGTTTGGAAAAAATCCAGACCAGCAACACAGTTGTCTCTACTATTCATACTACACAGGTATATTGTTTCATGGAGCTGTAAATATTGCTGTTTTTACACTTGAGATTTTTTGTTTTAACTGCAATTGAAGATACTGAAGCAACAATACAGTACGCTGACTGCGACACTCGGGGGAACACAACCTCCTACAGATGCCAGGGCATCAACACGTGGAGCTCTCACGTACTGTGAGCTCCCGTGCTCTGACATTAGAATAGACATTAAATTTCATGAACCTCCCAGAAAGATTTCCTCTCTGACAATCAAGTCTTGAAATTAGAAAGCGATGTTTTATTTCTATCACATCCTAACATGGCTCCAGTGAAAGGTAAGAAGCAGCTTTGAATTTAACCATTCATGAGAGGAAGCTCTGCCTTTCAGACCAGAACTGTCATCCTATAATGAAGGGAACTGACATGCATACAGTAAGAAGAACCCCAGTCTGCTATGGACAAAACTGCTGGAAAGGGAGAACACTGTGATTCACGTTGCAGTTCTGGTTGCATGTAATTATGAACCAGATATGCTCTGAGAATTTATACATTTCTAAACTCTACGTTACAGCAGAATACTGAAAACAAGTGGCAATCATTTTGACTTGGTACCAAACTTAAGTGGAAGCATTTCACGTAGATCCAAAATATGTGATCCAAGTAATTCTTAGGTTATTTCATCTGATATCTCACTACGGAAAGAGAAAACTTGCCTAAGATACTTCAAAGCATTGCATCTGTTACAAATGTTGACTCATCAACTTTGAAACTCCCCAGTGGGTTCTTTAATTAATAATATAACGAGGCCTGATGCCCCACATCTAAGAGAAAACGTAGGCCTAACTTCTGAGCAGGAAGGCAAAGCCTTCCTTCTGTTTCAGTAACCAGCCAGAACTCAGTAGAGAACAGGGAACTCTTTAAAAATAACAAGCAACCTAACTCATGCCGAGACATAAAATAAAAGCTACACAAATACTTCCTCACTTACAGCAAACTCATTGCACTGAGATATCACAATAAATACTATACAAACCAGTACAGTTGGCCATTATTTTGAAGAGTATTCTGATGATATAAAAATGGGTTTGTGGTAACAAGACAATGTCTTTTTTTTCCTTCTTCTATTTTTTTTTTTTTACTGTTTTAGTAAGGATTAAGAGGGAAAACATATCCTGATGACAGACTGTAACATGCAGTATGGCTGAACTCGGTCACATAAACAATTTCAAATGAGGTATGCTGTTTAAATCCATTTTTAATTAGCAAACTTAATGTAAAATCGTGGCAAGCATGGCAAAGTCTGGATTAGATATTTATAACAAAAAGACCCTGAGCAACATCATAAATCTGTAAGAACACGGACGATTTTGATTTTGGAAATCTCCCTTTTAAGCCGCTCGCTTCGTTTTGGTCACTGGGGTTTGCTGACCGCAGGAGGTCAGCACATCGTGTGGTTCTGAACCCACCGCACGCCGCCTAATGAATGCACCTAAACCAAAGACACAAGGATGGCTGGGATGTAAGGTGTTAAGGAGCGTCCTGCCAGTCAGACATCGCTGGGCGATCTCGCTCTCTGAGACAGGTTGGAAGGAATGCAGCCACAGCAGACGAGCCACAGCGCTTTCTGTATCTCCTGGTTTCTAAAAGCATATATGACAGGGTTGATGATGGAATTGTAGGTAGCTGGCAGGAGGGTGGCATAGGTGTATATAGAAGGATAGGTGTAATCTGCTATTAAAGAATAGAGCGTAAAAGGCATCCAGCAAGCAGCAAAAGTCCCCAAAATAATGGCCAAAGTAGACACTCCTTTTCGGGTGGTCACATAGTGGGAAGTGGCCAGGAAATGGTGCTGCAAGGCAATCTGATGGGCATGGCGCATGACGATTTTACAGATCTGGATGTAGAGCTGCAGCATGAGGGCAAACATAAGCAAGAACGAGACCGAGAGCACCGCCGCGTTATTTTTAGTGAGCGGCCTGATGACACTGCAGGTGGATTCATCTCTGAGGCAGTTCCAGCCCATCACAGGCAGCAGTCCGATACAGATCGCCGCTCCCCAGAGCAGCATCAGCATGACATAGGTGAAAGTGACGGTCCTCTCGGAATTGTAAGTCAAAGCGTAATACAGGGAGAGGTACCGATCGACGGTGATGGCCAGCAAGCTGCCGACGGACGCCGAGAAAGAGGCGACGATCAGTCCCACCGTCACCAGCTTCGTGGCTTCTGAGCGCAGCAGGTACGCGAACACGAAATGGGCGATGAGTCCGACGCCCGCCAGGAGGTCCGCCAGCGCCAGGCTGCCGATCAGCAGGAACATGGGCGCGCGGAGCCCGGGGTTGTGGGCGATGATAAGCACCACCACGGCATTCTCGCAGGAGATAAGGGTCCCCGAGGTGCACAGGACAACGTCCCAGGGGTTCACCCACAGCCCCGGCTCTAGCACGGGAACCAGGGAGGAGCCCGAGGCGTTCTCGGCTTCTGCGCGCTCCTGGGGCAGCCAGCTCGCGCTGAGCGTCGGCTCTTCATTCATTGTAACCGCGGTTCTTCAAGGGAAACACACGCTTTTACCGCCCGCGGCAGCAGCAGCAGCACCCCGAGAGCGCGGCGGGCACTTGTTACATAAACGGCACCACGGATATGGGGGGGAAAGGGGGCACCCAGAGCTGCCCGAGCACCGCTAACGGCAAGCCAGCGCAACGCGGCGCGCACGGCCCCCGCTCCGAGCACCGCGCAGCGCTACGGCTGAGGGCACGGCGGTCCTCCCCCGACCCCCACTGAGGGAAGCCCCGCCCGGGGTGCGCGCGTTGGGAGCGGAGGAGGGGGTGGGGGGGGGAGGGGGTGGGAGGTTGAGGGAAGGTCCTCCGAAGGTTCGCAAACTCCGCGCGGGCACCGCAACCCCCAGGCAGCCCCCCCGGCACGCGCACACCTGTGCTCCGGCGGAGGACGACGCTCGCTCGGTCCCTCGGAGGCGGCCGCCCTCCACCGCTCGGCGCGAGGGGCCGAGGGCGCAGCGCAGGTGCGCGCGCTCGCCGCCGCCCCCCCCCCCCCCTACTCCCCTCGCTCTGCGCGCGCAGCCGTTCTGGTGAGGAGAGGAGAGGGGGAGGCGGCGCGCGCGGCCACGTGGGCGCTGCGCGGGAACGGGGGCTCGCCTCGTGCCCGCGCTGGTGCCTCCCTGCGCAGAGCCGTACCAGAGAGGGCTCTGGGATGTTCGTTTATATACACACACACACATATATACGTGTGTTTTAAAGGTGCTGAGAAAGAAGAGAGAAGACTCACGCACATGGCATTGAAGACCTCAGAAATTGCCTTATTCATAGATTCATAGATTCATTAGGTTGGAAAGGACCTACAAGATCATCTAGTCCAACCATCCTCACACCACCATCCCTACCCACCAAGCTACTACATCAAATCCCTTAGCACCTCATCTAAACGCTTCTTGAACAGCGCTAGGGACGGTGCCTCAACCACCTCCCTAGGCAGGCCATTCCAGTGCCGGACCACTCTCTCAGAGAAAAAAATTTTCCTCAAGTCTAATCTAAATCTTCCCCGGCACAACTTGTGGCCATTCCCTCTCATCCTGTCATTAGTTACCTGGGAGAAGAGGCCGACCCCCTCCTCACCACAGCCTCCCTTCAGGAAGTGGTAGAGTGTGAAGGACTCCATCCTGCAGTGAAGGATTTATATAGTTACTTTTTTCGGTTTCTCTGGAAGCAAATTGAGAGATGACTGGATTACAGCATTCTTTCACCTTGGTTCTATATGCCTCTAACAGGAAAGGATGGAAGGCATGGAAGCCAAAGTTTGAGATTCAAAATCAAGCACTGGAACAACACATCCAGCACAAATGATTTCCTCTTCATACCTTTTAGGAAGATGTCTTTGTGAAATGAAAGTTCTACATGGGCAAAAGCCAGAATAAAAAATGTACTCCAAATTAGCAGCAATTGATTTTTATTTCTTTACAGGTCATGATAGCAAGGGAAATTTTCTCATCACTCAGTTTGTTCTCTTCAGGTATAAAAACAAGATGGTCTTAGATGTCTGAGAGCCATCTCTTCTCACTTGGGTGCCAACTGCTCTCCATAACCATGGCTAAGATGAGGCACCCTCTGTCAGAGGGCTCTATTCTTTCCTGTCTGATAATTGGTTCAGTATTTGGAATCTTCAAAACTATCAGACTTGGGGCCATGTTTCCCTGCACATACATCTGCTTTTTTTCTTTTTTTTTTTTTTTTTTTTCCAGCTACTGTGTCTCTTTCCTGCTTTAACAAAGCATAGTGATTTACTTCTGCGTGTGTACATTAAATAACTTTTTTTCACCTCCTTTTTTTTTTTTGGTTTGTCATGGCTGGATTATTCTGGAGCTGGGCACAGTGCACTTTGTTTATGCTTTTGTGCATCTTTTGTCTGTTTTATGTTACACCTACAAGTGCTTTCACGTCACTCTCTGATTGCGAGCTGGGAGTAAAGCTTGAGATGAGTGTGATATGCAGTGAGCTTCTTTAGGCCACCACAAAATACCTGAAGATCTTCAAAGGACCACAGAGGACGTTGTTTGTATGCTCACTTCTCAGGCTTTTTAAAACAGAAAACAAGACATGCATAATAAAAATACTAAAAGGTGTACGCTATCATGGCAAAAGTTTGTACTATGAGTCCTATTGAACGCGCTTAGGTGGAAAGGCTGGCTTCCAGCTATATTTGGTTGCTCTGTTTGCTGGCATAGTAATATCTCAAAGCTGAAAATGATTCAAGGTGCACTAATAAATTCTAAGTATTTAAAATGAGATAATGGGCATCCTGACTCTTAAAAGCATGGGGAATATTTCTGAGGACATTTCTGAAAAGTGCGTTTGGTTATAATAGCTGAGACAACCAACTTCTCTGACAAAAACCTGTCTATGCTCCTGCAATATATATGTGATTATTTAAATGTTGAAGCTTGCACCTTGGTGGAAATTGTGGTGACGACGCTCAAGGGTTATCACACATGAATGCTGGAACTGGAACCTAGGCAATACTTCCATGATTTCTTTAACCAACTATGTAACCTATATGGCAATCATGCTGCAAAAGAGAGAGATGTGAGCTACACACATTCATAATCTGAACGCTGTACACCTGAAGCTGTTATTAAACTCACAAATGTCTTTTAAAAAATTATGCAAGTGGGATATACTGCAGTACATAGCAGCAAAATTAGCTGTTAGGGGTTTGGATGGAGGGGTTGTCCAACGAGATGCTCTCCTTACGCAGAAACACTGGAGTCATAGAGTATTGACTGCTTTCTGTGGCATGATGTTCAGGGAAAGATCTTGAACTGTGAATTTGCTTGGTGGCTAGATAAATTGAATAGAAGGGTTTGACTTTCTCTTTTGTATCAGGGGAAACTATCTCAGCAATTCCTGACAGATCCACTATGTTTTTCAAGAATTAATTATTACCTTTATGACAGTGATGCTCCACTTCAATCCATTGGACTGTGACACCCTTCTGTTCGAATCCCTATCTAATCCCTTTCAAAACAGTGAATTCTACCTAACCTACAAAGCCCCAAATGCACTCATTTTTGCCATCCTCTTTTAGACATTAACTTTTGGCCTTCCCACACTATCCAAACGTCCACTGGTGTTTGCTGAAGAACAGCATACACATGGAATACATTGGTGTGCTCAAACATTTTACTGTAACTGTACTGTTAGTCATATTGATAATAACTTATGCTGAATTTCCATGTGATTGCAGAAATACAGAAATTTATAAGGGCTATGTTTGTTGATGCATTTTCTTTTGCAATGCCCATCTAAAATACTGAGCACTTTATTGAAGTGTTTTCTAACTTACAGGCATACACCGATCAAATGGTTGAACTTGGCATTAAAACTATAAGCTACAGAAGTCTCTAGAGTAATTACTGTTTCAAAAAGAGCAAGAAAATTACTTTAATAACTCTAGGGCTAATCTATAGCCTATGATGAATTATAAACCAGATCATAGGCTTCTAGTATTTTACTATCTGGACACTGACCCAGAACAACCCCTTTCTGTGGCCATAAAAGTGATTAATTTTCATGGCTCGTTCACCCATGGAAATATTTTCAGTTCGGATGACCAGTAATGAGAGCGATTTTAAGTAAACAATTTCTGGAGTTCACAGAGAATCTACTCAAAAATCAATTATTTGTAACCAGTGTCAATTCATTCAGTGGAATTTACATGTACGCATGCTAATTGTGCATCTACTCATAATTTTGGTTTAGTGATCGTGCTGATAGAATCAATTTTTTTAATACCAGCGACAGATATCATTTAAATTTTAAAATGCTTTAAAATGGAGATTTTAAATTATGTATATTAGGATTGAAATTAAAGCTTGAAAATTACGTGCTTATTAGCAGCTGTTGTCTAAAAATTAGTGCATGTTCATAATTCTGGGGAGCTTTTATAATGCTGGTGTTTCCTGAAATGTCAAATACTTTATACATCTGACATTTAGATGACCGAAAGAGGAACGGTGAAATATGTGACCACAGAGCTGGTAATTGAAAGCTGGCCTTAATAAGTCAGGTCTACAGGGCTGCTAGGCTGCTCATAGATGCATTAGGTGTGTGATTAAGTATCTGAACCTATGAAGATTTATAAGAGCAATCATTATTCACAGCAGTCGTATGAATAAGGAATAATACTGTAAAGAAGATTTTAAGATCAATGGGAAAAGGGCGATGAGCAGAACTGGTAGCTCATCATGATTTCATTTACCGGGCTATAAATCTATAGCCTCACGCTGTCACTTCTACATATTTGGGATCAGTGTCTGATATTTAATTATCCCACAGATCTGGTGGGAAATTTGAGGCTGATGCAGAAACAGTGTAAATAGTGCAACTGTACAGCTGCTGTACAAATGTGCACCTGTATATCATGTAGCTGAGACTATTGGGCTGCTCTGGCTTACCCTAATGGAGCAGTAAATACATGCCCAGTAAATACAACCAGTGCTTCTACTGCAATAAAGCATAGGCAGAGTTCTTCCATGTGTATTTAGAATATGTCAATGATCTCTGCCCCTTGCTGTTAAGAGGAATGAATATTCAGGAATTTCCTGAGATGAAACAGTTGTGAGAGTGATGCTTGATTATGATGATGATGGCTCTATCCTTCAACCTGATGGTTTGCGGTGTAATTTTATCTGCTCGTTCTGTTAAAAATTGCTCACTGGGGAAATCACAACCACTGAAAGCATTTGGGGATTTCAAGCCTGGTAGAAGGATTTTTTCTCTCATTTGTCTCTCTCTGGCAAGAGCTGAAATATGGCACTTCTTCCCAGGGTTGGATAGGGGGATGAGTGGGACAAAAGCAATTGGATGTGGTTCTCCTGGGAGCCTTCCCAGGGGAGAGCACTGCTTCTGAATCTGCAGCAATGTTGTTCCAGTGTCTTTGTGTAAAATTAGTCCATACTGATAGCTTAACACTCTGTAACAAACTCATTCATGGCACTGAGGAATCTGGCCTCATTTTTATATCTTGTTGTTTCCTTTGATGTGGGGTTGGTATCTATCTCTCCTGGCAAGTCCTGGGCTCTGTTTTTAACTATCTTGCTACATAGGCTGCTATAACCCATTAGGCTTCAGCTGATCCCAGGGGAACTGCTGTACGTGCTGATAACCACCCCAGCAATGGCCTGAAAAGAAGCCGTAATAATACTCCATCTTCATTTATGGATGCAGTGGCTGATACATTTCTTCTTTCCATCTTTCTCTTTCTAAACCTCAATGGCACAGTGATGGTTCATAGTGCATGAAACATGACAGAAGATAGCAAAGTGGTCAGATGAAGAAGTACAGTGCTGACTAATTGCAACAAGAGAAGTTTCTGAATTCCCACATGCTGGCAATTGCATGAAAAATGTAAATATACCTTTGCTTATGATGTCCTCACAGCTCTAATGTTCCTGTTGTAGAAATGCCCCAAGCTGTGAACTGTGGAAATTCTAGCAGAAGTATTTCTTATTCTTAGATATTTTGGATTAATTCTATGGCTATTTCTCATCAGCTTGAGAGCAGCCTGGTTTGCCAACCTTCTGTGCTAAGGAAGACAGGTTGTGATCAGAGAAGCTGGGAAAGCTCCAAGTGACAGACGTGGCTTAGGTCCTTATCCATCCTGAGCTGTGAATCCAGTGGAAGGACCTTGGTATTGTCATTGCTGCTGTTTGTAGTACTGTCTTTATCTGTTTTCTGAATATACAATAGGACAGAGAGTTCTGGATTCACCAACTGGTGGTCTTGTGGTGGTCTGAAAGGCACCCCATTTGTGACTGTAAGTAGTGACTTCAACTGAGTACTTGGAAATACAATAGGTTCTGTAAATGAAACAAGGAGATAAAGGAATTGCATTAAGCAAAGCGATGAGTTAGCACATGGTGATTTCTGACTGTGGGTGGCTGATAATGAATATGAAAATATGTGGTTTGATGTGTAAAAGAACAATAAATACATATACAATAGGAGCTGGAATGTGCAGTCAGTAGACTCAGGTTGCCAGACAGTTCAACCGTGCTGTGTACATTTTGATTCCTAACTTGCCATGCTTTACCTCAAGATCACTTCAATCCACACTTGTTTCCAGGTGAACTGAGATGGTGCCTAGCAGAAGAGAACAATTCTGGACCATTCAGTAGAACTTGCTAAGAGCCTTACTGAAGAGCTCTAACAGTCGAAAGCAGACCTAGTATATGTATTCATTTATGCCTGGAATCTACTTCTCTGGTTATTTTTCTTCTCTCAGTACATTTCATTATTGTTATTTACAATAAAAAAAAAAAAAAAAAAAAAAAAAAAAGCATCATAATCTATATCTTCAGTACTCTTGATAGAAATGGTTAAAACACACTCGCATCCATTTTCAGGAAACAAATGTTGCCCACCAAAGAGAAACCTCCAAGGACTAACTCGCGCCCACTGACTTGTACTCTTCATGAGATATATATTATTTATTTGACCTAAATATTCTTGTATGGTTTCCCAACTTGTAAAAACAAGCACAGGAGATTGTGTGGCCAGTGTATTGTCAAGTTGCCTGGAACCACTCATCTAAGCCATAGGAGGACTCAGCTAACACATTTTTTTTTTTTGATCAGTAGCTGCTGTAGCACTGTTGTGTACCGATTCCATAGGCTGGTTTCTTTGTTCTGTTTATTCTTTGTCATTACACTGCCTGCACAGTATGCCAACTGTGATTGCCAGAGTTAAACAATGTTTGGCATGTATTTATTTTTAGACATTTCGGTTTCCCTTTAAATTAGTAGATATCTGAAGCAGCTAATTTGAAGGATTTGAGAATGAATTGAAATGTTGAAAAATGTCCAGGTTTGTAAAAGAAAATAAAATAATCTTCCTCATGGATTTCTCAGCTGTATGCTTTCACAGCATACACAGACAAGCCCAGATGAAACTAGATCTTTATCCGAATTTCAGGATTGATTTACTTGTATGCTGTCAAACCATTACAGAAGTGAAATAAGTAAAAAAGCTAAGCTAAATCCATAACGCTTTGGCTGCAACTTGGTTTCCAAAATGTGGAATACATTTTAATACTAGTTTAAACAGGCTCAGAGTTTGGCCACCCCGCTTTTGTCTGTTCTGAACACCTGCTTTCACTTAGCTGTATGAGATGAACTAAAATTCTGCTTTAACTTTACACTCAGACAACTCCACTGAAATCAGCCACGCCATTTGATTTTGAACACAACCCGTAGTATCACGCTTCATTTCTTCTGGGGAAAAAAAAAAAAAAAGAGAGAAAAAAAAAGATTATGGAAAAACTACATTGTAACAAGCCAAACCCATGGGAATTTCACCAGATGATGGTAACATTTAAGAGCTAACTGTGGTTTTCTGTATTCATTCTCTCCATTCTCTTTAGGCACTAACTTTCTCCTGCCCTTCTGCTACTTGGAGCTTAGACTCATAGAATCATAGAATCACAAGTTTGGAAAGGACCTACAAGATTGTCCACCTATTACCATTGCTACCACAAGCTACTAAACCATATCTCATAGCTCCTCATCCTCCAGACAGCTCTTGAACACTACCAGAGATGGTGACTCCAGCACCTCCCTGGGCAGGCCATTCCAGTGCCTGACCACTCTCTGAGGGAAAAAGTTTTTCCTTCCTTATGTCCAATCTAAACTTCCTCTGGTACAACTTGTGGCCATTTCCTCTGGTCCTGTTTGTTGCCTGGGAGAAGAGGCCAAACCCCTCCTCATCACAACCTCCCTTCAGGAAGCTGTAGAGTGCAATGAGGTCTCTTCTGAGCCTCCTCTTCTCCAGACTAAACAATCCCAGCTCCCTCAGCCGCTCCTTGTAAGACTTGTGCTCCAGACCCCTCACCAGTTTCACTGCCCTTCTCTGGACACATTCCAAGGCCTCAATGTCTCTCTCATAGTGAGGGGCCCAAAACTGAACACAGTACTCGAGGCGCAGCCTAAAAAAGAATGTTGCCGCATTTCATGCTGAAGCTCTGGGAGAGATTTTTGATAGAGGATTATTTTAAGGAAATAGGAAGAATGTAAAGTAAAAACAAGTAATTTTATTTTTTTACAAACCTTAAGTGTGCAAAATTACTCAGCTGGTACATTTTAATCCAAAAATCCAGGCTGTTTTTTGACCTTACATCTTCATTTCTATTACAGTAGATTCAAAAGAATAAACCAGCAGTGTGATCCATTTCATTACTCACTGCATGCATTTTTGAAAATGTTTAGCTGTGTGTTTTCTTTATAATCCCAGCAAGTCCGCATGTGGGAGATTTGTGTAAACAAATTTATTTCATCTTCTCTAGCAAACAAATTTCTGTCTGTAGCCACTGTAGGTGTAGATGAGCTGCAGGAGCAATTTTAACATGTTTATCTTGGGAAGGACTGGTTAGGTTTTGAATGAGCTTGCTTCTCTTTCTGTTCATAACAGAGGGAACTTGGGTTACTGTTTTAGATATCTGAAATTCAATGAGATGAACCACAGTCTTCCTGTGTTCAGCTCCTGCTCTGTAAAATGAACACAGCGGTATTATCATGCCTTGGGAAGCTGCCACAAGGATGTTAATAATTGTCAATGAATCACAACAGAAGTTGCTTGAATATAAAGATTTAACTTGTGGTAAAAAAAAAAAAAAACGACAGCTTCTATCTCTGTTCATCTTCCTTGCACTTTTGTATTTTATTGAAGTTATGTTTGTTTCAGTATAATGCAATAAAGGTTTTTACATATAGAATATGGAAAATATTCATTTTTACGTATTGACACAATAAACATATTTACAGGCTTATTAAAAAACCCAAATTTGATGCCGTTATTTTACCAAGCCTATTAAAGAAAGCTCTGGCCCTTGAATTATCTTACTGCACTTAGGAAAAAATCACCTCACCACCAATTCTGTGAAAAGTGCCAATGTGATGGGCAACCACAAGGAGGGTTTTGACTCTTGCTAAATACAGTACAAATGATAACCTCAAAATCACTGATGGGCTTTGTTAGGGTCCCCTGTAAGGTTCTCTGTGTGCGTGTGGGAGTGTATCTGAGGTAAACCTGGGCTGTCTGAAGCTGATTCTTGCTCAAAGTGAGTAGCACAGGCTGTGAATATGTTTACATAAAGGAAGTGGATATTGGTGCAGAGTGCTTAATGGGTGTGTGCACTCCTGCATACTGAATGGCATTCACAGTGCTATGTCACTTAGCATTATATCAGTCCTTGCTTTTTTAGTTTTATTTCAACTCAACAACTGATGCATTTAGCATAAACGTGCAGCCATATATCTCTATGGAGCAGATGTTTAAGGCCAGTGTTTAAATATCAGAATCCCACAGGCACAAATTAAAAACAATTTCTCCTTGCAACATGTACAGCTCTTTTTCCCCATCAGCAAGAGCCAGGAGTTGTTTCCTGGAATGTCAGTACTGCTGCAGCTCAGTAGTGGATGTGACACTAATTAAGGAGAGCGGTGGAGACAAAAGCAGTCCTGATGAAATTTTAGCAAAGCCACAGTCAAATATGGATTTGACCCTACCATCGGATTTTGGACACCTGTGCAGAGCAATACCTGTCCCTGTGCCATCAATTTGTAACCCAGCTTACTTCTCTCTTGTTTACCTACTTTTTTTATCAGTTACCTACTGGAAATATTTAGTTTATTTTTCAGTGGAACTATCTGTGTATCTCAAGAAAAACCTATTTTATTTAAGATGCAATTTTTAAGAAGCAATCTGCTCGTCTGTCTTCACAGCAAGAATAAAAAAGTTCTAAAAATCTTAGTTAGAGCCACAGTTTGTATGAAGACTAATGGAAATCTGTGGTACAAACAGGATGTATTAAATGAGAAAGACTGAAAGTATGCTCTCACTGATGAAAAGGAAATAGTGTGCACTGCAACATCTCATGAAGAGAGCATCCCATTCCTTTATCATTATCTACAAAAAACTTCTTGAAACATGCAGGACTCTGGGAAAAGGCCCTGACCCACCTAGCTTCTTTTGTTGTACAGCATTGACCGGAGGCTGTCAAGATGTAAACTGAACTTCAAAAAGCACCAGCAGCTCCATATGAGGAATATGGATGTGTACCACAACATTGCTGTAAGGGGAAATTCACCTGGTCCTTGGAATGCTTTGTTTCATCCCCTTTCTTTATTCTCTTTTAAGCAGGATGGTCCCCTGTGAAATGCTGCCCTAGAAACCAATCCCAGCAATCAGTGAGTGTTTTTTATTTTGAAGGTTGTTGACATTCAGTATCTTGGATGGGCTTGTACAAAATGGGGAGATTAAGCATAGCAGTCATTGTTATTTTCCTGATTATGCAGCTTTTGTTGGATGCATTAGTGAGCCAGTGAGGGAATAAGTAATTGGGATTTGGTTGGCTGCGCCAGTAGTCAGTACTGAGTGAAACACTCAGATGGGCACAGGTTCTAGGGAGCTGCTGTGTGTGCTCAAGAGTCTTCAGTCTTTGTCCAAACAGTCTTTTGAACTGAGGTCAAAGTGAAGAGAACTTCCTCAGACACAGGAAAGGAGAAATTCTTTCCTGTAAATGCTACATAGAAGTACAAAAGAAAGAAAATCCTAATGGCTTTAGCTCCTTTTTCCTAAAAGAGAGGGTTATGAACATTCAGCATGCTTACATGGCACCATGGCTGTATGATACAGACTTGACTGGGACAGATGGAGCAATTGCTGATGGTTACCCAGTTGCTTTATACTGAGGTCACTACCTGTTTGGATGCGCTGCCTTGTGAGGTGTACAAGGGACACTCCTCTGCTCAGTATGGAGGGAACCAAAATCTCCAGATTTCACACAGCTTCCTTCCTGCCTTATCTTGCTTGCAGAGAGTGACTTGATGTGGGGTTGCTGTTGCGTTCTCCATTGAGAGATTACAGGGTTAAATGTTTTGCTCACTTCAGCATTACTCTCATGTTTTTCAGATTGTCATCTGTCTGGTCTCATTACTGACTGTCACAGCATGCTCCTTACAGCATTGCAGGAAGTTGTCGCCACTACGGAGCACAAGCAGGCTCGTCTGTTGTCACCTAGCAAGAGGTCAGTGCTTTACTGATTAGTGCTGGAAAGATGTGTTGCTTTGCAGATAAAAAAGTTCAGCACTGTCTGTGTCAGTTGAAATGGTTAATTGAGCCAAGAATAAAAATCCTGAACAAATAAAAGGCTGGAGTATCAAGTCTGTTTCCTTTAGACGAGTGAATTCAGCTGATTCTGGTGCAAATTGTACTGTTCCAGGATCTTGTTATTATCATTCTGCTGCTAACTTTGTTCATGCCTCAGTGCTGACACGTGTCATTTTGTGCTGGTTGCTATAAAAATATGTAGCACGTCTTACAGTGAAGGCAGTGGAAAGCACAACAGATGGATGGGGAAAAAAAACAGAAACAGATGAGCCAGCAAACAGGTGGTGAGTGCGAGGAAGGATGAGATGACACTGCAGCAGGTTTTGCTGTACCTGCTGATTAGCTGGGCACATGTTGCTCTATACTAGATATATTCAGCTAAATCTCACAATTGAGCTCAAACTTGGGGAGTTCAAGGCTGTGGTGGATTGAAGAGGGAGATCTTAGGCTGCATATGAATGACAGAATTGGAGGAAGTGCTGACAGAAAGAAGAATTTGGCTTTCAGGCAGATTTTAATCTGTGAGGTTGTGTTAAAACAGTGAGGAAGCAGTGAAGGAACCTGTGGTTTAGTTGATCAGAAAGGTCACCTTCACTTGCTAGAGGCCTCGTGGATCTTTTACTGTATGGTGGCAGCTTTTAGTCCTTTGTATCAGTGCTTAATGAATCTGTAGAGGTGTATGATGTGACGATTCACTGTACAACCAACTCTGAGATCTGAATTCCTTGGTGTAGTTTTCTTTTCCCACACAGCCGATGCTTATGTGCCTTCTGGCAGTGGAATGTTCAAATGCAAAATGCACCTATATGCTATTATCTAAGCAGCAGTCATAGTGTTTGAGACACAGTGTTACATACTAAAGAGAAAAAGAGGAGAACAAGAGGATTATGAAGAAAATACACTAGAATCGTTTTTCTACATCCAAGTCCTAAAGTGAAGAAATGCCCATCTTCTGTTCAGCCAGCAGAAATTCCTGAGGTAAGAAGCAAACAATTCCCATCATAAATGAACCGAGAATTATATTTGCAAATAACATTTGTGATTATGCTTAGCACATCTGAGCCTCTAGCTGGTGGGAGCCCAGTGTAAGAACTGATAAACCAGAAACCAACCGGTTTAGTGTTCATTGAGTGATATTTATTTTTTCTGATTGAACTGATAGGTTGTTAAGCCATTCTCTAACAAAAATAAAGAAGAAAAAGAAGCAGGTAAGAGTTTTGTTGATTTGTATTTTTAAATGTGCAGATTTTAAGGGTAGCAGTTCATTGCATGCTGCAAAATCACAAGGCCCATTGAGGTAACTACTGTCCCACTCAGAGGCAGCAGTAACAAAATACAAGGACAAAGTCTGTAGTTCTGCACATTCCAAATCCTGTCTCACAAATTTAAAACTGTTGAGAATGGCTTGCATACTACAAGGGTTTTTTTTCTGTGTGTTTGTGTGTATTTGTTTGTCTCACTTACTAACAAACTGGAGTTTCCTTATTTGCCCTCTCTGTCTTTGAGCTGTTTGGATTCACAGGAGCACACAGCCCACATTTATATGATGCTTCTTAGTGCTGAAATAGTCTCTGAAGAAGTCTCTAAAAAGATCTCTATCAGTTTAAGTGTGTAGCTCTCACCTTTTTCCATGGTAGGTGCTAGCCTAAGCATTTTGAGCCCCCAAAATCCTCATTTCAAAGGTGATGAACTGAGGTGGATAGACCAAGAGCATCCTCCCCTTACTTTTTCCTGGTGGCTGTATTTATGACTGTAAGCTATATGTTGCAGAGAGGATTCTCTTCATCTATATTGCACTGTGTGTAAGACAATGCCACTGGAATATAAATAGTAAATACTGATGATATACAAATTCAGATAACTAAGTAGCTGTCTCTGCCTTTGCTGCTTTGAGAATTTGAGTCTTCTCTTTAGCAAGGGAATAGGTCAGATGTTTAAGAATTGAAGCTTTCTTTTCAAAAGAAAGCTTTGTACCTGATACCTGAAAGATATTGTGAGTATTAAGACCCCGGGAGAAATTCAAGTGTCAATGCCTCAATTTGAAAAATTGCTTCTGCAGGCATCCAGAGTGCCAGTGCCAATTCCAGAGATTTTGTTTGTGTTTACTTTCTTTCCCCTAACAAATGGGAAAACTCTAACTTACATTTAGAGAAACCCAGGAGACAGAAAACAAAACATAAAAACCCACCAACTTAAATCTCAGAAACACGGATATGTGAGCAGCCATAGAAACAGCCTATTTACAGTGATCACATCTTATAAATAATCGACCAAATTCTGGTGTGTGTATGTTTTCTCATCTATTGTTCCCGTGGGGCTTTGCTCGGTTTAATTTCTGCTGTTGTATGCAGCCAACTTGACTTTCTGTTGAAATGCATGTGACCTGCCAGCCAGCGAGGTCCAGGAACAGCATTTTTAAGAAAACAGCGCTATTTATTCTGTGAAAGGAGTGTCTGAATCACTTAAAACATTACAGCAAAAAATAAAAATAAAAAAAATCCAATGCTTTCATCCAAAGCACTAAATAATAAGCGCAAAATGCTGAACCCTGAGCTGGATGTCATTCAGAGCAGGGTTGTTGAATTCTTGTGCTGGTTACCAAGATAAATACAGATGCAATGCATATTTGTTTGGTTTTGTTTTAATCTGTTTTTCTCTCATGGGAGATCTCGTCCCTAACTCAAGAATTCTCATAATGTATGAAAATACCTGCAGCATTTTTTTTCTTGACGAAACATTTTTTTTCTTCTGTCCTGAGTCAGTGCCCTCAGAAATGCCATCATATGATTTGCTGTTACCTTCTAGCCTCTGTGAATCCTCAGGATTCCCACTGCACTGAGAAATACCTGCATAATTTTTCTTTCTCTGCGCTCCCTGCCCCAGCCGCTACATCACAGCCAGCGTTTCCTTCTCACTCCATGGGTGCTTCCCTTGTCCCTCTGCCAGGCAGCGCCTGCCAGTCCTGTGTCTGCAGAAACAGTGCCAGGCTGTCCTACAGATAGGAGGGAAGTGGAAAATTATAGAAACATGCTTCCAGTCATCCACAGGCCCTGTCTGCACAGGGGCTGTCAAATCAACCACCAACAAAACGATGGGCCCTGGCAGGATGAAAGTGGAAATGACCTCCTCTCAACTGAAGTACACTAACCGGATGCATCTTCTCAGTGGCAAGAGTGAATTACAGAGTCACAAGTCTGCCATTGCCCACATTTAACAATGTGGGTACAGGCAGCCATGACAGGTTCGTCAACATACAGTAACTTGTCATCCTACAGTGACTCGTCTGGGTGCCTTAGGCTTCTTGTTTTTGACTGTGTTGCTAAGCTACATCTAAAGCTGCCAGTGAGCAGGGTAGAAGAGTGATGTCTGCGTCAAAAAGTATCCTTAAAACACAACCTCTCAGAGCTAGAAACCTGTATAAATTCACTGTTTTTTTGTTTTGTTTTGGTTTGTTTTTTTTTTTTTTTTTTGTTTGTTTTTTTTACTCCTTATTAATGTATTGGAAGAGGAGGATATGCAGGGGAAATCTGTCCAGGGGTGGAAAATCAGGGACCAGATAGATGAGCAGAGATGTAAAGCCATTTCAGGATGTGCTATGCTGCAGCAGCAGGTGCACTCATCATGGCTGTGCAGGGACCCGGGCACGCCCAACTGGGAATAAGGGAGCAATAGAGCACTGCAGGCTCCAGCTAAATCCCTGCTCTTCAACTCCTTTGTAGCTCACTGTAATAAGACTGCAGGAGCAGCACTTCCACTAGCTGAGAGGAACAGAATGTTCCTGGCAATGTATTTTTGGTGAGATGTTATGTCAGGAGTGATAGTGGTGTGTCTGGAGTCCCCAGTCTGCACTGAGCACACAGCACATGTGTAATTTGCAGTATCTGTCTTTTTTTACTCTGTGCACCATCACTTTGGCTGTGGATTCGTTTTCCCCATGCCAGACAAAAACTCCCTTAAAAGCATATGAATGACAAAAGCCCCAAGTCTTCAACACATTTCTGAGAAGGTAAATTCTCTCTGAAGTTCATGTTAATCTTATTTTTTAAGACCAGCTAGCAACTTATCTAGAGGGTAACAAAGAAAACACATCATAAATGGTACTTTTAATTCTTTTTTTCATTCCCTGTTCTCAAGCGTAAAATTTATAAACTTTCCTGCATCCAGTTCATGGATTCATTAAACAGTTGCTTAGACTTGGGTGCTCTGGTGCTGAAATAGTAACTTATAGTGTGAGAATATGAAATAGTTCTGGGCAGGGGTGGGTGAGGTCTTCTGTGGGCAGGACCTACTGTCACTAGGGGAGATTCTTTTCTGTATTAGTGATCATTTTTGGGGGATTCAAGTACCAAAGGAAATTGTTCACATCTCTAGTTCTCATTGTGTTTTATCCTTCAGCTAAGTATTTCAGTCTGCTGAAGGCTATGAGGAAATTGTATGGTGAACAAGTGAATGCTTGCAATGGCCTTCTTAACTTTCCTAATTTTTGGTGTGCCCATGTCTTTCCATCTCAAACTCTAGCCCTCATCCCAGTTTTCAAAGGAATTTTTCACCACAGATCATTTATGAAAGTTTCAGCCTCTGTCTGAAGCTTGATTTCTCTTTGCAGTTCCATCTCACAGTGCTGAAGTCTTCCTTCTGTGACTAGCTTGGTATTCAGAACGCAGCAGCAGCTCACTGTTCTGGGGAAAGATCAACCTCTTGAAGGGCTGACCTTACCTTCTAATAATGGTATTGAACTTAGATGAAAGCTCCTGAAGAGCTCTAGTCAACCAGTTTCTATGTCCTGCCAGAGGGATTAACTCACTGCCTTGTTTCTGAAACTGGCAGAGCAGACTGGTGACTGGTTGCAGTATGCATTTACACTGCAACTACACTGATATTTTCCTTAAAAATGTGCTTTTGGAACAATTGCCTCCTTAGCATGCTTTGATTCATACCTGAACATGATCTTTGAGCGCACAAGTTGGATTTCTTTTAAAGGAAACTGAAGCAAAAGATTCCCTCATGAGAAGCCCTTGTGCAAATGCTAATGGGCATTTGATCCTTGGGTCCTGACTAGGGCTTGTTCTAAGCAAAAACTCTAAACTTCTCCTGATATGGAACCAGGTCTGTTTTTCCTTCTCAAATCCATTTTGCTACTCACTACATAACAGGTAGATGTTACTTCAGCCTGTGCATAGCCATTAATAGATCTTCCTACAGGTTTTCCATACTATAGAGTTTTTGTTGTTGCTGTTGTTGTTGAACAATAGGGGAGATTTAGACTGGATATAAGGAAAAAGTTTTTTACGATAAAGATGGTGAGGCACTGTGGCACAGGTTGCTCAGAAATGTGAGAGATACCCTATCCCTGGAGACCTTCAAGGTCAGACTGGATGGGGCTCTGAGCACCCAATGGAGCTATAGGTGTCCCTGCTTACTGCAGAGGGGTTGAACCAGATGGCCTTTAAAGGTTCCTTACAGCTCAAATGAATCTTTGATTCAAGTTAAAACTGCAAAACCAGAAGTTTAAGGGATCACCTTAACAGAGAGAATCTTAATTGAGAAGTGCCATCCAAAATGTATAATGCAGATATTCTATTCACTGTCATCTTAGGAGAATGGGTAAAAATAAGTAGCAGTATTTTTTAGTAGGAGCTTTGTTGTAGTTAAAGTAGTTAAAGCTAAAGTGCTATAGTTTGTTCAGGCTTAGGTCTGCAGTGAGAGGAAGATTAATGAGAATTTAGTGGCTCTCTTCAGAGGATTAATTAATAGAGGCAGACTTCATGTGACAAATGAATATTTAGCATGAGGAATGAAGATATGGAACAAATAAAGGAAATGAAAGATGTTCTTTAAATAAAGAGGGGATAACCTGACCTGAAGCTATCTTTAAATCACCTTACTTGATAAAGTTTACAGACTCACCTTGAAGCTCTTTTATCCAGCCTTGTTCATTTTATTTATGTTCCTAGCTCATACCTAACACTCTGATGAACTGACTTGTTCTTCTTTTCCCAGATAATTTTGTAGTTACCTGGACACCGCAGCTATTCTCAAAAGCTGACAATAGCATTTGTCACAATTTAATCTTTCACCTTCTGATTTGTCTATACTGATATTATTTTGTCATTTTCTTGACACGTATCTTACTTTTCTTTGATGTACTTTGACATAGTTTTGTGTTGTCCTGAAACAATCAGGTGCTCCCCGTAGATCCCAATTAATGTTTTGAGGCTGAGTTCATGACAAGAAATAGCAGTTGTGACAATGCTGCCATCTTAAAGAGGGAACAAATGAACCTGGCTTCAGCTGAGCAAATGTCTCCAGCTGCTGTAGCCACTTCTTAAAAGTCAGTCTTTGCTCAACACACACTACCAGCATCAACTACTTCTTGTTCTATGCTGAAGAAATGAGCATCAGCGTGTGCTTACTGATAGCAAAAATGAAGCTGTTCATGTAGGAGTGCTAAGTACCAAAGCTGTTTTTAGCTGGGTGATTGTCATACTCAGAGTCAAGCTGAAATCAGCTTGGTGTTACAAATAGACACTGTAATGTTTCCACACTTGCCTTGAAACCATTTTGCTGCAATCTAGTTATTATTGGAGCCTTGGCTCACTCCAGAGCTCATCTAAGGCTGTTTTATAAATGTCTTCAGTTTGCTTTTGTGATGGTTAAGTGAGCAGAGAACTTAAATGCAGGTGGTGTTAGAAGCAAGGAGCAGTCCCATGGAAACCAATCAGACAGTGAGCAAGTTTAAAACTAATCACTCTTAAATGCCTTTGTGGAACGAAGCCCAAAGTCACCTTGATAACATCCATCATGTAGTATAAAGTACACCTCTCTTTAGCTACTAGTGACATATAAACTTATAAAAGCTCCCTTTAAATGTCATTTTTAAGGGTAAAGACTCTTCATTTCCTTCTTAGTGATCATCCCACAGATCTTTCACTGCGACAAGTTCTTCTTCCTTAGAAACTACTGGATAAAATTCTACTGCTTCTATATGCCATAGTTATGCAAGAGGTAATACAGGCCAGATGATGCCAGAAGTCCCTTCAGGCTCTAAAATCTATTAACCTACTGGATAATTTACAAATGGAACCATTTATGGAGTGACAGTCTGTCTATTGTGCGTGAGGAATGAGAAGTTAAACTCTGCCTCACTCATTCTGATGGAGACCCTGTTTACACAGTGTGTGTGTGTGTGTGCTTGTTGCAAGGGAGCAAGCATAAATTAGTAAAGAAGTGTTGAATGCTGATGCTGAATGCTGAATATTATTCAGACTATCTGGAAGCAACAATCTTTTAAATGTAGTGTTGCTGCGTAACAAATGTGTTCTGCAACAGATGCAGCAATGTGGAATATTCAGAAACAAAAGGCAATGATAATGAGATATCATGGGTGGGCAGGATGGGGACACAGACAAATGAAAGTAATTTGCAACAGTGGTGAAGGTTTAGGCAATTGCAGTAGCCTACAGCACTGCAGTCTAGGCTCTTCAAAGCAAGCTGCTCTTGTAGCTGCTTTCAAGGATCTGCTTACAGCTACAGGCTTTTAAATTTTTAGAAAAAGGAGGGCAATAGACATTATAAATAAGTATGAGCCTATCCCATTAGTTTTAATGAAATCTGATAAGCTGGAGTGCCTGAATATTTACAAGTAAGCTACAGTCAGAGCCCTGAGAGAATCAATGGCCCCCATTGGCCCTGTCAGGCCTCTTCAATGCTCCCCCACCTGCCTTGTGCCCAGGACCATCAGCCTCCACCTCAGTAATGCTGCATCTGGGTTGGAATCCAACTCCCACAGCCCTACTCTGCCAGTCATGGGCCCTGAGGGCTGCTGCCACGGCCTATCCTTGTTCCATCCCCATCCCCACAGCCCTGCCAGGATGTGTCTGAACCTGGGTATCTCCATTGGGTCTGACCCTGACCTGATAATTGATTTTTCTGCTTCAATTTAGATCTATCTCATCATCACACACCTTCTGTCTCCAGGTCTATCCTGTTTGCCAGCATGAGCAAGTCCCAAAATGATCTATTTCCTCTACTATCGAACCAGAAGATACAAAGTAAAAATGATCCCAGTGATTTAATGTACTCAGTCTTGTGTTTCCTGGGTGGTCAGCCCATCTCCCAGCCTCTGTTTCCAGATGTGCTCTGAACGGTTCTGTGTTAGGCAAAATTATGCTTCCACAGTGAGTTGGATGTGAGACAAGAACCTCCAGGGAAGTAAGCCTAAGACATAAGAGTTTCTTTTCTTCTCACAGAATGACAGAATGGCCTAGGTTGTATGGGACATTAAAGGACATCCAGCCTCAATACCCTGCTGTGGACAGGGACACCACCTACCAGCTCAAGCTGCCCAGGGCCCCCATCCAACCTGGCCTTGAGTGCACCCACAGCTTCTCTGGGCAGCCTGTGCCTGTGCCTCACCACCCTCACCCTCTGAGTAAAAAAATTCTTACTAACATCTAACCTAAATTTTCCCTCATTCTTTTCCATGGACTATAAGTTACTGTCGTCCTCCTTGAAGTACATACAGTTTAGTCTGGTCAGTGTTAGTTTCCTAGTAGGTCTAGCAGAGTTTTCCGTGCACTGATTTGCTGTAAATATCAAAGGCCATGCTGGCACTTCCTGCCTAAAGATTCGGTCACCTTCCTAAACAATAGCTATTTCTAAAAAATAAACAGCATTAAATACTTCCTTAAACATGAGTTTTCATGGTGGATTGCCACAGGACTACAGAATTAGCTTTTGTTAGCCCAAGGAGGTAGAAGGATCTGGAAAAATGTAAAATGGGAGGGAAGTGGAATGGGAAGCAGTCTCTGTTAGTGCTGTCTGTGTTGTGAAACATGCTTACTGCATGAAGCCGAAGTGTAATATGCCAAAATTGGAATCATCATAGATGTCAGTGTAAAGAATAAGATTTACAAGAACAGGGTTGCAAAAAGGTGACTATGAGAAGATAGCCATACATTATTCTGAAGGAAGCTGGTTTATTCTATTTTATTTCTTACTCTTCACTGGATGAGGCCTTCAGTCTCAGCCAGAGCTTTACACATAGCAAAGCATGGTGAGAAATGCAGCAGTCCTTGCTTAGCTCTGGGCAGCTCATAAGCTGATGGTCCATCAGCACCTGATCCAAAAGATTCAGTTAAAAAGAAGAGGAGAAAAGGGCTCTGGTGCAAGGGGAAGAACAGGCTGTTCACTTTTGCTCAGTGAAGGGAAGTGATGAGAAGGGAGATAAATGAGGAAAAATAGAAGCAATGAATAGAAGGTGGTTAGATCTGTTCAAAACCATGTCATGCCACCACTTTAGTTACATAGAGGAAATGCTGGTTACTCAAGACCACGCTGAACTGTTATTTCTTTTGTCTCTCCCTGTTTCCTTGCTGCTGCTTTTGGACTGTTACTGTATATTCAACAAAGACAATGGCAAAAAGCTTTAGGCAGCACCTGAAACACTGCAGAAGGTGGCTGATTTTGGGACTAGCCAAACACGGGAGGCTTTCTGTTGCTGCGAATGTCCATGCCAAGCCACAGCTCAGAGCTCTCCATATGCAGGCCCTTACTGTACTCTGGAGAGCCTTTTGGAGTATATTTTTCTTTAGTGAAATAAATATCTCCCACTTCGACTTCCTTGAGTCGTGCTCAGAAGATTTTGGCATCATCCAAACTGAATCTGGAAAGCTGACAATTTCGGCTTAGCATTCAGCCTAGAAATAAAACCACTTGGGGAAGTCTGAGAAAACGTGATTGACACAAGAACTGGAAGTTGTGTGTGCTATTGTCACTCATACCAGGAGGTACCAGGAGAAATAGGGAGAAAAGCTTACCCCCTAGGGACTGTTTGTATTGCTCTCTATGTGACAGTCCTGTTGGAGGTGTGCTTACCTTACATGAGTTTGTCAAACATTTGTGTTTTTTGGTACTGCAGTTCTGTTATTGGGAAGGTAATTATCCTCTGTCCCTGAGAAAGCTATTTAGGACATAACCCGCCACGAGAACAAGCTACTGCTACAGGATCCCTGCTATCCCTGTGGGCTGATGCCAGCATAGTAACAAAGCTGTGTGTTTAAATTATACGGAGGCGGTTAATGAGTTTTCACCTTGTCAGGAGTGCAGCCCAAGGTTAAAGAATGATGTGTCCCAGAAACCACAGTGAGAAAAGCTGAGTTTTGAAAATATGCAACCTGCTGGGTGAGCCAGTATTTCAAAACAAAACTGTTATAGGGTTTCCCTTTTCATGGAAGCGAAGTGCAGCATTATAAAAGGCAAGCAAGGAGGACTCCGATTCTGAGTGTAGTGTGGCAGCTGAACACTATTAAGCACATTATTATGTTATCAGTGGATGTATTTAATGAGATTTGGTAGATGTTCCCAAAGCTGCCCTATTATGTTTGTACATTCAGATAGGAGATGTATGAAGCAGCCTGTGATTTATTTGGTTGGCAAGACAGGACAGAGGGGTATTTCAGTACTTCAAGCTGTATATCATTAAGCAAACCTGTTTCCTTTTTTTTTTTTTTTTTGCTGAGACTATAAATATTACAAATAGAGACTAGAGCTGATGCAGTTTCTTTAGATGCTGGAAGGTATTTTGCTTACTTTCCTCTTGTCATTTTGACTGACAGGGTAGACCTGCACAACATGAAGAATATGTATGTGAAATACTTTGATAGCCAGTTGTTTGGTGGAGGGAAAAAAGAATCATATTTACCCCAAAATGAGGTGGAGGAAGAAAAAGATTTGCATCTATGTGGGAGAAAACCCTTTTGGCTTTACTATTAGGGTGCCCCACTCCTGCTGTGGCACACCCTTAAAGCTGTCTCTCTCACATCACCCATCCTTTGTGTACTTGGATCAAAGCTCCATCCTCTTCACTCTTCACAGACCCACAGACAAGAATCCAAAGTCCCTGCCTCCCTCACTGCCCTTTAACCCTACTCCTCATAGTTTCAAGTATTCTCTGTCTCAATAGACCTGATTTTGACTCATTTTTTGTGGAGGTTATGTTGAGCGGTAGGCTGGGAGCATCTGCCTCACACTGGCACCAACTCCTGCTGTTCATTAATTGGCACTCTCTACATGTGTAGAAGGTTTTTCTCCATCCCTGTCACACTCCTGCTCACTTTATTTCTATACATATTACACTGTGGCACATTTTGGTTTAGCACAGCTGTACTTGAGGCCAGATTCACCAACAGACTTCTCTCAATTGCTCAATTGAAGGCAAGGTGTAAGTAGAGAATAAGACATACTTTCAGTGTATTTTTCCTAGAAACACTTTAAATTGACTTGAGTTTGAATAAATCTGGAAGCTGATTAAGATGTGTCTCATGAGAGTCTTCAAGGCTCCGTATACAAGACTTAGACTGCTCAATATGTATAGTGTTCAACTGGAAGCCAAGATAAAACTTGCAGATTTCACAAAGACTGTAGAAAAACCCATAGAGATCAGGAACCATACGTACAGAGTGGTCTGGATTGCTGGATGAGTTGGGCTTGCTGCACAAAATATGTTCAAGCGTAACCAAATGGACACTATGCATCAGGAAAACAACAGTGCTGATAAAATTTTAAGTATCATAGTGAGAATGTGGTTGAATATGAAATTCTAGCTTTGTGCTACAGCTAAAATGACCATGAGGTGATACACAGAAGACTGCTGAGTCTGAAGGGAATTTTGTGCAACTCTACTTAGAACCCTATTTAGATATTCACGCTTTTAAAAGAAAAAGGAGTAAACATACTCAGAGGCTGCAAAAAAGGTTGCATACTTTTTTTCTGAAGAATACGGTTTATAATGAGAAATATAAAGGGCAGCTTTAATTCTGGATGAATCATCTGGATTGATGTTCATCTCTATCGCTTTATCTCTGTACATTAGCACTGGTTCAGGAGATGCAAGGGCTACAAATGGCAGGAGACTGGGAGCATGGTCAGGACAGGTTTTAATGAGTGCTTCTCCTGTTGTCATACTCTGCCCCGTCCCAGTGAAGACAGGATGCTGACCTAGATATAGACTGTTGCTCTGTCTGAGGCTGTTCTCACGTCCCTGACAGTTCGTCCAAGATCTAATATTTCCTTTAAACAAAACTAAACTTTTGGTTCAGTGTATAGCTGTGAGCCAGTCAGGAGAGGAGAGTCAAGTAAAGAAGCACAGCTGAATGGAGATGGGAATAAACATTCCATCATCTCACTGGCAGCTTTGAATTTCCCTTAGAAAATCTTATTAAAGATTTCATGAGTCCAGTAGGGTCAAAAAAACAGAAAAGTTCACAGAAGTGCTTGATGATGATGAAGGTTAGATGTAATGATTTGAATTGAAGGATGGATATTCTTGGGCTCTCCTCCTATATCTTTCCCTGCAACCATAATTAGTGTACCTAAGTCACTGTCACCAAGGATTCATGGTCAGACTGGGGAAATGGTCTGTGGCACTACTACTTCCTTTAATTGTATTGGATGCACATTAACAGGCACAGAGCAGACACTTGTGTCCTACAAGACAGCATTTAAATCAGAATTGGAGAGAGAGAACACAGCTGTTAAAATGCAGCCTTTTCTCTCTCAATTCATCTCTGCATTCAGTGTTTGCATTTTAGAGTACATTCAGTTATCTAATTGTTATTTTACAGCGTCTTCTTTAATGCATAGTCTTTTATGACTGTGCCTTATGAATTAGTTATGAGTGACTGCAGAACTGTTGCAGCCTTTAGTTTTGACAGTACTGTAATCATATAACAAATGCAATCACTATTGCTTTTATAACCCATTTTTACTGTTCGGATCGCATTTTCGCTAGTTTATTTCATTACTATACACCTTTTCCAGCTGGGTTTATGTGATTTTCCAACCATTATGTTTGCAGATACAATAATGAATGTTTACCTTTAATGTCTGAAAAGCATTTTTCTAATGGGGAAGCTCGGAAAGCTGTTTCCTATGTCTTCAGAGAATAAATTAGAGAAAAACATATGACAGTACTGAATGATTTACCAAGTGCCTATTAGGTGGAGGATCTCAGCAGAGACATTAGAGACATTTCTGGAGTCCATTAGCACCTTGCTACAATTTTGGCTGTGGGCACAAGAGAACTGGTTAGATTACCATACATCAGAAAGCTGCTGGTTCTTGAAAGTGAATTCAGCCATCAGTAAGGCTCTTCCCATTTTTTAACCATCCCATTGAAATGCAGCAAACACTAGGAAATCTCTTGGTTTGTTTTGTCTATCTACATAATGTTTCTTCTGTCTTGGAGATTTCAGAAAGTAATTGCCACAAAGAAAATGTGGTCCTGTATTGTCTGTTTAGACAAGGAGAAGCAGTCAAAGGTGTACTAAATCTCTACTCATCCCGAGGCTACGTATAAAACATAAATATTCATGGCTGAACGTTATCATCTGAGCCTTATGCTGTGTGTGCATTAGTAGGAGTGAAACTGGGGATTGAGTTTATGTTTTGCAGTCTTTCACACTGGGTTGGAATGATAATGTTTGAGTTCTGTGTTTGGATTGCAGATGACTCCCCAGCAAAAGGCCTACGTTCCTGGACAGTAATTCCTTTTCCTTATTCCAGGCATCAACAGCAATTTGGGATTTATTTCAAAAGAAAAAAAGGTGGAGTCTCCCCGGTAAACAGTTACAAAACTTAAGCTTGACTAATAGGTACAAATCAAGTAACTTATATAGTGCACCAAAATCCATGCTTATTTACAGACGAGGCAGGCTGTTTAATCACCTGTTATTTCTATGGCACTCAGTGTAATTTAAATGAGTGAGGGGAAATTTGGAAACATTTTCAGTCTTGCAAGAAGTCTTGTACTTCACTTCCTATGAAATTGGGATTTATGTGAAAGAAATGAGTTAAAAGTATGTTTTACGCTTATTGATATGTACCATTCATACTCAGACTGTATCCAGGCCTTTCAGTGTTCCTATTCCAAATTACTTGTGTGAAGAATTGAAAACCATGGCTTAAAGCTCAGTTGGGCTGGAAAACAAGATCTCCCTCTTATGAAAAAATCATTTTTTATCAAAAAGAAACTGCAAACTTTTCAGAATTCATCTACTAAGAATGTATGATGTATGATGAAATGCATAATGACAAGAGAACCCTCTTGGGACTCAAAGCATAGAGATGTCACTGCTGCTCAGTTTACACACAGCCATGGCTGGAACCTGGACTTCACATTAGCCATGCTCCTTATTGGTTATTCTGGGCTGCAACCATGAGTCCTCTCTGATACGGCATTAGAGCATGTTTCAGCCCTACTGCTTAGAATGAACAAACAGCATCCAGATTTTGCAGGTCAGATGAGGTCTTTCCCTCTCTCTGGCTTTTATTAAAACATCTGCCCTCACTTGGACTTCTTGCAGGCTCCTTGTGATAAATAAATTTCTGCAAAACCCATTGGTTTTGCCAGACTGGAGTTTTCTCTGTCAGCTCCTGATTCTGTTCCACAAATATCTGGCAGCTTGGATAAAGCACTTGTAATATCTTCCAGCATGTAACTTCTCATTTTCTCCCCTGGCTTAAGAGAGAGTGTAAGAGAAGTTTGATGTCACCTATGGAAGATTACTTGCTGGATGCCTTCATCTGTGTGTGGTGGAGCTCCAGATGGATAGCAGCAAAGCTACCTCACTGTTAGAAATCAGGTTCCCCTCTAAAACCATTCCTCCTGTGACGTTTTCAGAAATGCTGGTCCTGGT
Organism: Callipepla californica brunnescens; assembly: GCA_023055505.1. Classification (NCBI taxonomy): domain Eukaryota; kingdom Metazoa; phylum Chordata; class Aves; order Galliformes; family Odontophoridae; genus Callipepla; species Callipepla californica. The sequence goes on along the minus strand of JALIRH010000001.1, from coordinate 105,491,881 downwards.
TATACAGAGTGCTGAGGCTGCTTCTGGGGCCGCTCTGTTACTCCCTACTGTTTCCTCTGTTCCCCATCTCTCGTGCCTCATATCCCAAAAAAGGGGTCATAGATCTGTACCATTTTTAACTGACTAGCCCCAGGACTTCTGCATGCTAATAGTGACTTCCCTGCTAAAATGAAACTGGGAATCTCAGCTTAGACATCCTGCCAGGTTTGCCTAGCCCGAGTGAGTACTGAAAAGCTTTCCTAGGGTAAGGTAGAAGCTTGGTCCCAATTTACATTACAAACAAAATCCTTATCCCAAAACATCCTGTTGCGTGGCAGGGCTGAAATCTAGATAGATGCAGCTTCAAATATTTCACATGACCCCAGTCTTTGTAAGTGGCCTTTCTGTAACAGACTGTTCCTGTAAAAACTAAGATGGATACACTTTATTTCTTCTTTTGTTGCTTGTTTGTTTGTTTTGTGCATGCACACCATCATATTTGAAGCTTTTAGTCTCTTATATGCAAGATCTTAACTTTGTTGGAGCACGTTATAGGCTTTTTTTTTTGTAGCCTGCATTTGTCAGATGTGCCAGAATGGATGTTATTTATACTTTGTTGTTATGCTCCTGGGACCTTCCTTCCCAGATTCCAGCAAAAGCATAAATCATTTCATCTAGTCCTAGCACCTTGCCACAGCAACAGGCAAATTGTGTTTCAGTACACTCGGAAATGATATTGCAGCATCTTTGAGTGTCTTGGTATCCCAGCAAGGACAAGTGATGGAGTCTAAAGAAGAAGTAATAAATATGCTGCCCATCATTCTGTAGAGGGCTTGGTGTGAATCCTCTAATATCCTGAAAAAAAGAAATCATAATGGTATCATGACCTCCTCATGTATTTTGAATTAATTCAGAGAAAAGATTGTCAAAATACACAGATTTGAAATGTGACTGGATGCATTGCCTCACTGGATATATTGCTGAAAATCTATGAAAAAGAACAGCAGGCTGTGTGGGATCTCTTCCTTCCCACTCTGCTTAGGAGCTCTGGAAAAACATCCAGACAGAAAACAAACAAAAAAAACCCAACCTCAAACAAATCATAGAATTTTCTGTGATTATACTCATAACCAACTATGTGTAAATATGATAGAGACACGTGTAAGAACTGGGGCCATGTGGGTAAGCTGAGCAAGACAGGGAAAAGAGAAGTGCAGAGCTTCTGTTGCTGAACCTGTTCCTGTCACACGAATGTGCTTGGATAGCCTGAAGAAGGAGCATCAGACTCTGACTCCTTCCAATTTGGGTGCCTCAGCTCCTGAGCACAGACTCATGCTCAGTTTTTTGTTACCAGTCCTTCCAGGCACTGAATGTTTCCCTGCCCTCTGGAGCAGAAAACATGAGGAGAACAGCAATGGGAAAATAGATCTTTTTGGAGAGCAGGAAAAGATGGGACAGTCAGGAATCAGAAAAGGAGAAGCCTGGAGAGACCCATGGGCAGCAAGATGTTGTAATGGTGTTTAGTGAGTCCCTGACCCTCCACTGACACAGTGGCACACTGATAGCAGTGCCTGAAGGGGTGAGGAGCAGCACTGACTGAAGGAGCTGGAGCTGGGCCTCCACCCAACTTGTAATGAGAGCAGTGATTATGGGCTTGGTCTGATGCAGTTATTGCTGAGATGCTGCTGCCTGTAGCTTGTAAATAGGAATTGGTACATTGCACTAAGGCAATTTGTTGCTGTTTTTTCCTTGTTTCTGCTGTTGAATGTCAAAGGGTTTGATAGAAACAGGAGTGTAAGGAAGCAATGAGGACACTAAAGTAGGCTTTTAAAGGTCTTTCTTCTTCCTCATTGACCATAAAACAGCTTTCACATCTCTACAAGCTCTGATGGACTCAGGATTTATTTTGCAGTTGAAGAACCGAATTGGAATTCACCTGCACAGTGACTGGTTCTGCATCCTACATGTGCTGAGAAGTCCTTGTGCCTTTGGCAAGGATATTACTTGAGGAGTATAATGGTCACAGCCATGATGTCTCTCTGTCTGCCCACTACCTGCAGTGTCTTTTTCTTGACAGATTATTTTGTGCTTGAGATGCAGCTTTTCTGGGTGAATTCATGTCAAGAAACTGAAAATCGGTATTCAACCTTCACAAAAACATTTTCAAGCTCTTGCTTTTTTGTTTGTTTGTTTGTTTTTTATTATTTTATTTTATCATTTTGTTTTGTTTTGTTTCTCCTCAAAAGAACCAGTTGGAAATAGATCTTTCAGTATTTGACTAGACATCATTAACTCTCCTTGCCTTCTGCTTCTTTCAATGAATTATTATAGAGATAAGGGGAAAGTAGAAGTAATTGTGGTGAGCAGACAGGGTGATGCAAGGAATGCACTGGGGATTTACAGGGCAGCCAAAGCTGTATGTTAACCATCACATGCAAGACAGGGATCTGTGCTGGAGCAATGGCCACAGAGCTGCTCAGGAGCCTGGAAAGGATCAGGAAAGCATGGCTTTGCATCCAGTTTATCTTTGTTTCCCAGTCTGAAACTGGTGAAAGAAGGCACTGGAGGAGTTCATATGCATGGACGCCTGTGTTGTGGGCTAGCATGGCCCAGGGAAGCCATCAACAACAGAAATCTGTGGTGGCAAGATCTGGGAAGGATGAAGAGGAGTAAACGGATCTGGAAGGTAATAGCACTTAGCAAAGATTCCGCCCCATCAAAGTCCTCTCTGCCAGCCCTGCTCCTGCCTGCCATGCCACCTTTCTGCAGTGCCACATGAAGAAATTGGAGCTTTAAAACTTCCATGACAGCAGAATTTCCAGTTCAGTGTTCAGCAAAAAGGCTAAAACTTCAGTGAGCAAGTCCCTAGCCTCCAGCAGTGGTGTAGCGGGCTCCATGGGTTCATTCCTTTCCATTTTCTAATTTGGCAGGAACTTCACGAGACCTGTGACATCTAAAGTCAATGTGATGCTGTGGTAATTGGTGAAATGAAATAATTTACAAACTGACAGCAGCAATTTAACTTTCCTAAAATACTTGTGGACTTTCAAAGTACGCAAGGTTAGAATGCCATAGAAAGTACTCAGGGCTAGCTTTGGATATATAGTCAGACTACTTCTCTGCCAAGTTTTGTGCTCTGAAATGCTGCCAATGTTGAGTTATTCAGGTGGATAAAGGACATTCTAATGAGACAACAATTTATTCACACACACCAGCACATGCTGGTAAAATGGCTGAAAGTTATCTTCATAAAATGTTCAAAACCATAAAAGCTTTAAAACATCCTGTTTAATTGAATGTTAGAGATGTTAAAATAGAAAATACTTCAAAATCCATGGAAGAATAGATTTTATACAGTAGTTTGAACAAAAAATCTGTGTTGTTCTCTTTCCAAATCATCCACAAAATGTAGTTAGTTCTATTTTATACAGCTTAATCTGAAAATTGGTATACATTCATGGTTTAAGACTGCAAACCTTTCTGTTTCATTACAGCTCTTTGTATGGGCAGCCATAGCTCAGCTAGTTGCTTGGAGATGGATTCACCTATTAGAACTTGGAGAATGTAATTTTTTACACCTGAGCTGCTTCTCTAGACTCCATTTAGAGTTAATGCAAAAAAGAAGCTCTTTTAACATGCAGTTCACCTAGACAGATTAAAGCTGTCAGATGAGCTGCTCTCTCTAGTTGATGCTGTTGCTTTTGTTTGTGACATCCTGAAAGTGTGTCCCATTTCTTGGACTGGCTTCATTAAGTCTCCTCCAGCTTCACACTTGGAGGGTCCAAGCCGTCATTCAGGACTTCATCCTTGAACCCCAGATGACTTCAGATGTCCTTGGAGAAGGTCACAAAGTGCTGTGATGATAGAAATCCTCTTTGTAAGCCACTGTAGAGTGTAAAGCACAGTTTGGAAGCTCCTTCTTTAGCACATTGGTAGTGCAGGGTGCTGTTGTGTTTTCCATAAGGCAATAGCGAGCCTAAGCATAAAATAATCTATGACCCAAGTAGGAGGTGAGAAGCTGCGTATAACTCAGGCCATATTGCCGTCTGCCAGGGTGGGACACAGCCTCCTATCAGATCAACCAGATCAGAGAACAACCTGCCCAAACCTTTGTTAAGTCCTGAAATAGCTTTTCTGTAAATCAATGCTATTCATGTTCTGCCCTGTCCTTTGAATGGGATCATTTACCCAGAATATAGCATTGCACCTACTGTTGCATCTTGCTGTCATTGAAGAATTCCTCATTGTATTTCTCAGTGCAAAGCTTCTATAGAAAAGGAATCTGAGACTTAAAAGTAGAAGAAAAAGAAGACGACGACAATCTCAGTAAACGCGCCAGTTCAAAGGTATATTTAGAATACATGGTAACAAAAGAACTGTCAAACTGAAATCTTTGCTTCTCAAGGTTTAACATGGTCATGGTTCATGGAAAAGGGAATAGAGCAGGACATCTTGGCTTCACCTACACTCATAAATTAAACAGGTTGAAGAAAGACTTTTGAAACTCAAGGTCAGCTTGGAAATCACCCTGAAAAATTCTTTCCATCTCCAAAACAGGATGGCTGAATGAAAACTGCCAGGAGGGGATTGTTCCTGGCAGGAAGAGAACCAATCCTTTAAAATCTGCCATTTAGCAGTAGAGGCAGGTCAGGTCCCCAAGTTTACCTTTGGGCTATGGTGAGTTCAGAACCCTTCTGTACCTGAACTCCTGCTACAGTCATTGAAGAGGTTTGCTTTCTGAGCATGTGACCCCATGCTGATGGAGTTCAGTATGTCCATCAGGGATGTGTGGGTCCAGCATGTCTGAGTTGGAACTGTGCGGTGGGGTAGAGTAGGTATCGCCCAGTCTCAGCTGTACCGTCTCTCTCCCATCTGCTCAGTGTTAGGCAGGTGGTCAGCAAGTCCTGTTTATCATGAACAGATAGTATTTGTGCCCTTGGCAACTACCTCAGCCTGTCCATGAGAAATTTATGAAAATCTGGAGGAAAATTGATCTTGTGAAGAACAAACACACAAAAAACGATTGTTCAGAATCTGGTAAGGAAATCTGTTCTGTGAGTACTTCAAGCAGACAGAAAACCTTGGACAGAAGAGGTTTATGCTAGCCAAAGTGTTGCTATTTTTCTTATGAACTTTTAGATACTTGATTGATTAGGTGGTATGCTATATGTAGAAGAGCCACTGGAATAAGCAATGATTTTAGCCAGATCTTTTATGCTTTGAGATAGCAGACATTGCTGGCACAGACACAGGGAGAGGCAAAGAAAGTGAACGGTTTAAGATCCACTGTGGCAACTTCCGAGTATGACAGTCCTGCAGCTGCTCCTATGGCTCAGTGAGAGGTGGAGGAATCTGTTGTGAGTGCTACACTTCACAACTTGTTGGAGAATGATGATGGGTGAGTCAAGAAGATTGATAGCACTGTCACTCATACATGTGAAGGCACGTACCTCCCCTCTCCAAATCTGTTCAGATGAAATCCCTAGCTCTCTGCAGGACAAACAATCAGGCTGACCCTACAGTAGTGAGGATAATGACAAATCAATCAATTGACCTATGCCCACTGTTTCTGAAGGGATGATGAAACAATTTTCTGGGGACAGTTGTGTCTCTAGGTATATACTATGGCAGATAGATGGGGTTTTGTTACTCTACTTTTCATTATTTCAGTTCTATTCCTTCATTCTATCATAATAACTACTACCATTAATGTTTCTATCTTTCACACTTGGAAAAAAAAAATGGAACTAGGTCTCTGTGTTTGGTACTGTGTAGTATCAAACCTATAAAGCAAAAAAAACATTCCTGAGATTAATTTACTTGTTTACAGACATATTCAAATAACAGAATATAAAAACAGACTTTTTAGGTAAGGGGAAAGATTTATGTGTGTTACATACCTGTTTCTCTTTACAGTGTTCCAAACTACTGAAAAACAAATGTACAACACACCTCTCATCTATTTTTCACATCATTCTCTAACAAGGTTTAAGAACAGATGCTATTTTCTTTTTACAGTAAGCACCGTGTCACCAAAAATAGATTAATTACCAAATGATGAAATCAGAAATATTGAAACGGACTAGCTCCAAGGATTCTGATTAATTATGGACACAACTGCTATAATCAGAGATTGTTCCTTGAGTAATGAAGATATTTGGTTTCACCAAGGATAGTCTTTCCCTTTATGGTTTCACCCATGCAATTTCAAAAGGCTGAACTGGGGAAACCTAATTCAGAATCAGGAACAACTTCTTCCCTCTTATAATCATACTCAGCTTTATGATATCACTTTTTATAGAGTGGTCATTTTGTGCAAGCAGCTTGCACGATGTTCAGTGCATTCACCTATCTCGTGACTCAACTAGATATTATTGCAGCCTTCCAGTACCTGAGGGGAGTGTATAAACAGGAGAGGGCATGACTGTTTACAGGGGTTGACAGTGGTAAGGGGGAATGGATTTAAACTAAGACAGGGGAGATTTAGGTTGGATGTTAGAAGGAAATTTTTCGCTCAGAGGGTGGTGGTGCACTGGAACAGGTTGCCCAGAGAGGCTGTGGATGCCCCATCCCTGGAGGCATTCAAGACAAGGCTGGATGTGGCTCTGGGCAGCCTGGTTTAGTGGCTGGCAACCCTGACCATGGCAGGAGGTTAGAAACTAGATGAGCTTTGAGTTCCTTTTCAGCCCAGGCCATTCTATGATTCTATGATTTTATGATCATCACGTTTTTCAGTATGCTTAATACTGACAGGATCTGTGCCAGGCTGTGTACACATCTCATCCTATCAGGGAGAGGAGATGGAACACCTGCATGCATGGGACATGTCCCATTGGGTGGAGTGCATTTATCCGGGGCTCACTCATCGTGGGTTAAAAGAAGCAAAGTTTGTATTTTACAGAGGCACTGAAACAATGTAGGCAAAATGCTTCTCCAGGAATGGAAAGCAGGCTTCAAGTTCTACAATATCTCCTGTCCTTAAGCTGCACTCTTTTGTGCGTGCTCATTTAAGGGCAGAGTTTCATAAGCAGGGCCAAACAGACTTTCACAGCTTGAGCGTCCAGATGTCATAGGGAAGCCAAGTTCCACTGAAAGCACAGGGGCAGGTGTAGGTTACTTTCCCAATTGCTGCTGTATGTTCTTTGCCTCTGTCACAAAAGCTTTTATGATGCAGTCTTATACAGCCTGAGCACGTACAGCTTCCCAAACAGTTGTGTTAAAATACAATTGCATTTTTTTCCTTAGAAGTGACAGGTATTTGATTTAAAAACATTTCAATCCAAGTCAAAAGCTTCTGCTCTCTTAATTCTGTTCAGCCTCCCTCTGAGTGCTCTGGCCTCAGCTGAGCTCACAAACACAGAGATGTTGGAAGATCTCCTTTTCTAGGAATGTTTTCAGTTCACTAGAGCCAGTGGGTAGTAAAAGTCTTGTCAGAAGCCAAAACTCATGAGATTTCCAAACCAAGAAAGGTTTTGACAAGTTCAGCTCTTGAGCACTTGGCTGTTCTCCTGAAACCGCTCAAAATCAGAGGTAACACTTCTCTGATTGAAAGTAAAAATGACAGAAGAGTCACTACCACATCCCCTAAAATGTCTGTAGAGCACTTCAATTTGGCCTCATCTCACTCATTCAACAGTGTGTAGTTTATTTCCCATTCCTGAAAAAAATCTCAGTGCCGTGAGGAATGATAGAGCATTAAAAAAAACATGTATTTTTTTTCTATACATTGCTGGGTTATAAAGTTGTTAGTATTAATTATTAGTTAATAAAGATATATGTAACACATTATGCTTATTTTCAGTAAGACCATGCCTTTTAGAACCCGAGAAAGAGCCTGACCCTTTGCAGTGGGGTTATGATCTGTATTAATTACACTGAACTTAGCCTTCCCACACCTCCAGTAGGCATTTATGGGCAAGCTGGTTTCCTAGCAGTGTGTTGTACTGGAATTCCTAGAATACTTGATTAAACTACTAAAATGCAATTTTACTCCAAGATGCATAGAAGCACCTTGAATTTACATTGATTGGAGACCTGTGGCGATCTTCCAAAGTGCATATTTATTCTTCATTTGTTATGGACAAGCAATTAACTTTACTTGCTTTAATATAAATAAGATTTTAAAATAGCTGCATTGGTTCCCTGTCACAGAAGGTACAATTAATTAATTATGTCACTGCAAAATACATTACGTACCCAGATATTTGAGATCTATCAGATATCAGATGCAATTCTTATGACAGACTATTACAAATGCAGCATATATAGCAAACAAAAGCCTTTCAGAGAAGACCCAAACTCATGACACTGTGCCAGGAATGAGGTTCTTGGTGGGGATGTGCAGCCTTCCCAGATAAAGCTCTGGCTCAGCTCAGGAGAAAACTTCTACAAAGCTTGCTAGAGTGGGTCAAGGTGGTCTGTGTTGTTTGTGCTGGATCTCACTTCTATTGCTGTGGTGGGGTGGTCTTTCTCCCTCTTTCTTCTCTCTACCTCTGCCTGTGGGTAATGTATCAGGCTTCTGACTTCAAAGCAGGGGGTGCAACCAGGAGAGGCCTGAACTAGTGGGAAGAAGGAATAAGTTTGCACAGGGTAGATGTCTGCTGATAAAAAGTTGACATGTAAGTCATTCCTTCCCAGATTTCAACAGAGAAGCAGAGCATCTAAAGTGCAGGTCAGCTAATCCTGCCGCAGATGTCACATCATTGTGGGAATATGATGAGTGGGTCTTGGCATTCCTCAGCTATGTCTCAGTGGCATAATAATAAAAAGGTAGAACTATCCTCCCTTGTTAGATAGCAGTGATGAAGATGTAATTCAGGGCTAAGTGCCCAGGGGTTAAAGGAACTAAGCTACAGCTTGTGAGCCCTACCTGATGCTGTTACAGTGCTGCTCTCCAACCTGTCCTCTGGTACGCTGCCAAGAGAGAGGTGTGCAGGGAGGGCATCAGCCATGAACCTCGCTGTCTCTGCTCAACATTTCTTCTGGTGGGTAGGAAATGAAAGATAATTGTTTCTCACAATACCTGTGATGTGCAGCCTGAGCCAGGAATGTTCACAGCCCTGGTTCCTGCCCTCACGTGGAGACATTTTTAATTGCAGTTCATCCTCTGGAAATAAAATTGAAAGAGAGGACTGACAAGCAGATGGCACACCCTTCCCTCCCAACCTCATGAGACTGAAACACATGGGCTTCCAGAGGGGAGGGTTTTAAAGCTGTGGACCATTTTCAAACCATTTTGTGAGGTTTTGCCATACTGGAAAGAGTCCAGTGGAGGACTGCCAGATGAGGAAGGGACCGGACACCTCTGCTATGAGGAGTGGCCAAGAGAGCTGAGTCTGTTCTGCCTGGAGAAGAGGAGGCTCATGGGCATCTCATCAATGTCCATAAATCCCTGAAAGGAGAGTGCAAAGAGGCTGGAGCCAGGCTCTGCTCAGTAGTGCCCAGTGCCAGGAATAGAGGCACTGGGCACACACTGACACACAGGAGGCTCCCTCTGAAGGTTTGCTTCAAATTTATGGCACTAATCTCTAGTTTAGATTAAAAATATAGATTTAATGCCGATTAAAACTATCAAGTGGGGGATCTGTGGGATGCAGGGAGCTGTCAGTCAGGAGGAGTCTGCACCGCATGCAGGCAGAAAGGTGGGGAGCACCAGGCTCCACACATAGCAAAAGCTACACAGATGTACCATGCATGCTTAAATACAGTCTACCACCAATAGTGTGCATTTCATGGGTGAAAATTGAGCCAGTAACTCATCTTGGGGTGTTATATTTCTCCATCGAAGTGACAGCAGGCAGTTCAATAAAAGAGGTTTTTACTTTTTCTCTGACTCAGGCTGTGAGGCTTTGCAGACTTTGAGTAAAAAAGTAGGCAGAATTCCTCTCAAGCAGGAAGACCTAGTAAGCAATGTGGAAAGTGCAAAGGAAATGAGGAAGAGATAGTAACAGCAGGCATCATTCTTGATCACATGTCCTGTAGGAGCAGGGCAGTTAAAGAATTTACTTTACCTTGAGCAGTTTCATCCTTTCCCATAGGCTTTCTTCTTTCAGATTGAACTAGTTTGCTTCTTTTGTGCCTCCATGCTTTATCCTGCAAAATCAGCAAATCTTGATCAAGTGCTGCAGCATGGAATGAAAAAAAACAGAGCAAGATGGTGTCAGGTGCTCTTCTGAGCTCTGTGCTTCTTCAGAGATATTTGGAGACACTGCAAGGGATTAATTTGCACCCATCAGCTCAGGACAGATATGAACTGATTCCTTGACCCAGAGGTGGAGCTTCTTTCTGTACTACCCCTTGAAAGAAATGAGCTATGTTTGACATAATGGCGGTTAGCAAGATGTCCTTTGCTGTGTCTTTCTACATTGCATTTCTAAACTCTCATGTAACCTCTCCTGAGAACCAAGTTGATGTTCTCACAAAATAATTTCTCATCACTCCAAGATCTCTTTCCTCATCAGCTGGTTCAGACTGTATCACTCTGTTTGCAAAGGAAGTATTTCTTCTTCCCATGAAGGGCTTGGGTATGTAAAGATGAGAGCACTCCCTCTCAGGATGAAAGTACTGTAGGGAAGCTGCTTCAGCAAAACAATTGGACTGGATGATCTCCAGACGTTCCTTCCAACCCCTACAATTCTGTGATGAAAAGTCCCCAAACTTTGATTTCATTTGATTGAATCTGATGACCTCCACAAGTCCAATCCAACTCAAATTATTCCACAGTTGGGAAAACGTTGGGCATTTGGAGTGGGTGGCACTTTTTAATTTAATCATTAGATGCCAAATTAAAGGGATATATTACATCACTTACTATACTGTTGAACAGTATCCCTAAGTGTAGCTGACTGAAAAGGATCAGAATGAATCACCAGCACTTGTGCTTTTCTGTTTTATTTGTCACATTACTTGAAGAAAATATACTTTACATCAAGCACCAAAAGGTACCTAAACAGGCATTGCCACTAAAATTGCTGGTAAATACTGGCTTTTACATGAACATATTTCTAGCACTACCTCTTTGTTAGTATGTGGTTTTCTTGTTAGAAGATGTGACCCTAGAAAGATCTTTATTATATCAGTCACTGGAGAGGCAAGTGGCCACGTTCAATCAGTAGCTACCCTGTAAAATCTGAGAGAAATCTGAACCATAAAATTGCCTGGCACTAATCATTATCACCTAAGGCAGAGAAGCTGTTCGCCCGTGCAATCTGAGAAGCACCTGTCCTTCAACTTCACTCCAAAGAGTAGTGTGGCCTCACTTCAACAACTGTGTGTAGATCTGGGCAATGCAAGATCAGAATGACATAATACTATTAGGGAGCATCGAAAGGAGGGCAACATAGATGGGGAAGGATCCAGAGAGTAAGACTGATGAGGAGTGGCTGAGGCCTCTTTGCAAATAGCTCCATGGCACATCCTCACTCCTGGGGCTCTTTCAAATCTTCAGTGATTGTTTCTGATGCATTTCCCCAGTGTATATGAGTTTTAATGCCAAACTGGCTCTGCTGCAGTATCACATCTCCCAGTGCCCCACTGGGGGTTTCCCTTGGCTCCTGCCTGCCGATTCCTGTGCTGCTCCATGTTCTCTCCACAGATCCTCATGATTACTGGTAGTCTCCTGTTATTTCTTTTCTGGTAGAGGAGCCTTGAATGAGTGAAAATCAGATTATTTCTGCAGCTCGGGGGTTGGCCACAGACCTGAAGTGAATTTTTTGCATGTGATTTTCTGCGCAGCGGGTCAGGGTGGTGGGTGGAAACAGCACTTCTGTGTCCCTGATTGGGAAACTTGCTGCTTGGATTATGTGTGAGTGGCAGCTTTGAAGTAAAGGAGACCTGGCTGGCTCAAATCTCACTCAGGAGGTGGGCTGTATTTTCTTGTTTCCAGTTCCTAAGAAATAAATTATTTTCACAGTGGAGGGTGTAGAAATTGAAAACACTTTTATTTTCTTGTCACATAAATTATATATGTGTGTACATAACATATACGATACTACAAATGCGTATGCATTTAAATGAACCTTGACTGGAGAGAGAGATTGTTGATCAAGCCTGTGTTTCCCAAGATTGCTAGCTTTTGTATGTTGCCATTGTACGTAAAATTCAGTCTAGGCACAGTCCAAATGGTTTCATTTTAATTCCTATTATACCATCCTCCTCACTGCCTTCCCATACCACTGAATGATGGATGTGTGCAGCACAGACTGCTCCCAAGCCCAGTCAGCATCAGTACAGAGCTTTGCAGCTGGTGATTGTTGCCTGCGGAGATGCTTCTTGCATTCTAAACATTGGGCATATCTGGGGGGGCACTGCAGGCTGTGGTGGGGCTCCCAGGCAGGGCTGCACGATGCCCTGCTGCAGCACAGGGCAGGGATAGAGATCTGGCAAGTGTGCATTTCACACTGAGATGGGGAACAGAGACCCACCCCTGCTCTCACACTTGCTTTGAAATTACAGCTACAAAGAGAAGATTTCTTAAAGCAACCCCGGTTTGATTTGAAGAAGTGTCAGTTTTTGCAGGTGGATGCAGTGGGAGGAGGACCTAGGGCTAATATTGCAAGGAGATTATTGCAGCCGTTGTGGAGTACAGGGCGCTGATCTGAGAAAGGTGTGATGGATGTCCCCAAAATGCAGCTTGTAAGGAGGGAGGGGAGCAGTATGGACATTTTCTGCTGCCAGAGCTGCAATGCCAAGGACAGGGAGCCTATGGGACTTACTTATGAGTAATAGGAAGAAGAGATCTATCTTAAAACACATCCCAAGACAGCACAGCTTGACTCCCCATCAGCACCACATTTGGACACATAGTGGTACTCAGGCTCCAGTTCCTACTGCATCAGCTGCAGGGTTCCCTTCTTTCTGCAGTGTTGGCCTATGGCTTTGCATAAGACCTGGACGCAGGGGTAAGGAGAGACCTGCAGAAGTTGTGCTGGAGTGAAAGCGATATTTCCTACATGTCAGACCGTGGCTCTGGGCAGCGCCAACCTGTTCTTTATCCTGCCATTGTTGCAGGCAGAGCAGGTGCCAAATTCCAGTGTCTTAGAAAAACAGCAGAAGTCTTTGTGGAGAGGTTTATATGACTTTTGCTGCTCCTTAGATGAAGAAGAGTAGGTGTAGCTTCTAGGAACAGTTTCAGAAAGGCAAAGTTTGAAGCAAGGAGTTATATCCTTTATTAGATAAACAGATAAAGCTGGAAAATAACAGCCACACTCTTCTCACAGCTCCATTACAGCTGTACCAACACTCATTTATTAATACATGTATATTTAGGGTTTGCTCAAGGCAAATTGATGTGAATTGTGCCATTACTTGTAATGGCATTTCTCTTTTATAAATATACTGAGAGATGACATTAGATTTGCTCTTTAATTGAGGACTGACTTACTTCAGCAGAAAGATGTTTCATATATGTTCCTATGCACCAAATGACTCTTACTGTCATAATAGCTTCCATTTTTATTGCAGTGTAATACAAATGATCTGAAAATGCTCCACAGATGATTGCAAGTTTTACAGAAGGGAACAAGATATTTTTTAAATCTTTTGTACGAAGTCTGGTTTTCTGTGTTCTTTGAGAAAGTGCTTTTTATTTTTCTAATTTCATTTTTCTCCTTGAACTTATGGCAAAATTAAATCTTTTTGTTTATTGCAGGGATAATGGAATAGTAGACATGAGTTGCCTTCTTTGCTTCTCAGCAATGGAAGTGGGATGCTAAATACCTGAAGACAAAGGAGTCCCTCCTTTGCCCTGCAAGTAAAATTTCAAAAGAAGTTAAAAAAGAAATTAGTCCAGTAATATATATGTCCTTTACCACCTCTCCCTTTTCTGGACCCTTAATTTTCCCTCTTGTTCTTGGGGCTTCCCAGAGCATATGAGGCTTTGATTTCCCTGGGAAAGTGAGAAAGTCTTTTTGCCTCCCATACGACTTTAATAATAAATCTGTCGCACTCTGCCTGATGCATCACATAGAAATGACAAAAAAGAAATTACAACCTGTTCAGCAGATATTGGCAGGGCTGGCAGGAATTCAATTTGCCCATGGTTGGACAACCGAGTAACATAAAAGCAGAGTTTATATATGCTGCTGACAAGAGCTGAAGGCTCTCCTGGTGCAGCCTGAAGGTTCATGACCCATAAATATTTCTCTCCTGGCAATTGCAATCTCAGTCTCCTGCTATGGCAGAACTTGTAAAAGCTGTAGTCAGTCTATTGCTCTCCTGGGACTTACAGACTCCCCTTGCAGACTTTATGAGTATCATTCACAGGCATTATCTCATAAGACTTACAGGTTACCAGCTGGACTGATGTGTAAAAGTGCTGGAGACTGTAAATGCCAAGAACGTTAACTATTTCTGTTTATGGGTTATGCAAGAAAATGACATTTTCATCCTTTTAAACTCAAAGGTTCTATTAATGGGGCAAGCAGTTGATATGAGTTTCACGTTGTACATATAAAACAGATTTTCCCCACCCAGCACTTGTTTCCAAAATGCTTCAACACCTTAGCAAGGATTCTGGTAGTGCTGAGAGGATGCTGAGAGGTGATCAAATGCGGGCATCTGGCAACACCTCTTACCAACTTGGGCACCAACACACCACTGCAATAGAAAAAGGCAATATAAAGGAAACTTGACTTTTTTATGGATTAATTCTGAACAGGAATACCTTTTTAAACATCCAGCTATTGAAAAGGGAACAAACCCTTCAAGATGGAGAGTTTACTGCTCTACATTTTCTGTGCCATTCATTTTGGGTCTGTTCCCTGCATTTGGTCTTGGCAGATTGAGGCTGTATAGACATCTGTGACTTCAGTGCATTTATACATAGGAAATAAAAGTCTTTGAGCTTGATTTCTCCATATGTCTTTCTCAGCTATCTATTATTAGAAAGCAAACATCTTGGATGGGTAGCCAGCTAGCTATATTCAGGGCTGCCAATTTTCCCTATTTCATATTCTGGGTTGCAGATATTTTCAGGCTCTTCTTTTGGTACCTTTAGTATATGCCTGGTGAAAAAAAAACAAAAAACAGCAAAAAGGTCAGTATTTAACTATTGGTTTGTACGAATGAGTCATTACATTTGATAGAACACAGTGAGTGTGTTGCAGTGAGACTGATCCATTCCTCATCCCACCTCCTTTCAAGGCAACACTGAGAACACTTTCATGGTTCTGACACTTGAGAACGTAGCTCCTTCCTGTGTTTACCAGGAAAATAAAAGATGCTGGTGTACTTCCACCCCTACAAACTAATGTTCTGCCCTGGATGTGCTGGGAGGAAAATAAGAGTCTAGCATCTGAGGAGACATCCACAGTTCATATCTCCACACTGTATCCAGATCCACACTGTATCCAGATCCAGGACGATCCACCCACTCCTCCTCTCAGAAGAAAAGCCAACATGCAGCCATAGAGCAAACAGCCCCCAGAAAGAAGAGAAGCAAAAGATCAGTAATTTAAAGTATACATTAAAAACTCTGTTATATGGAAAACAATGACTTTCAGTTTACGAGCATCAGCAAGAACTTTGGGATTCTGTTAGGAGAATGAGGACACTGCCCCAGCTCTTGTCTTGGTCTTTTTGTTCTGCAAAAAGATTGGCATCCATATAGGAAAGCACATTGAGGAGGAATGTGCCACCTTGTTTTGTACGATATGTCTGCATGTGCCTTGGACAGGAGTTCCAGCTTGGGTGCACCCAGCGTGGTGGAGGTGCAATGTGCTGACGGAGCAGCCACCCCGTGAGCAAAGCACTGCTCATGGAGCCATGGAGCACCATGGAAACTCCATCCAGAGGAGAGACAAAGTGAGAGTTGCCATTTCCAACTTAAGTCAGGCATCAGGATGCTTCAGACTACCACTCAGTGATGCAGAACCATGTGGGAGGGCTTGGATGAGGGTTAGATGAGCTCCTGAAGGGCATCTCCTTGATCAGGCTATAAATCACTGTCTTACAGTGACATTAATGCACCAAAAATGTTTGCTTATGGGTTTAAACATTAAATACAGATTCTGTGATAACTATGCTACAAGAAAGCTTGTAGGAGCAATCTCAGAGTGGGATCATCCCTGGGCAGGTGCTGTGGTATCTCACTATGCCCACAGGATTTGCAGAGTAAAATGGATAAAGCAAACAGCAAAAGGGAAACATTATCATTTCCATTTTTCTGATATTGCTAATGCAGCATCTTGCTCAAGCTCACCTGGGAAATCAAAGAGCATCAATAGATTAAAAAAAACATAATGAACTGATTCTGTGATGCAAATGTTTGCTCTCTGGAGCCAGATGCAATTCAAGCCTTCCAACTCACAGCGCCTTATGCACTCTCCAGGTTTGCATGTGTATCTCCAGATGAGAACCACCATCTCTCAGAGTTCAAAATACTGAATGATCCACTTGTTTCACCTCCAGAGCAAATGTGATTCGAAATTATGCAGCAAACTCAACAGAAGGCTCCTGGTTTCCCCCAGCAATGCCTGTAGGATGTCCCAGCAGGACCAGAGCTGTATGAAATGGGAGAATAATTGCCATTTGCTGGATGAAGCTTCTTAGAGAAGGTGGACACAAAATAAGTGGCCACAAGATGGGTAGCCTCTGGCTGGGGTACCCAAAGCAGCTCTGAGCAGCATGTATTGCATGTACACTTGCCCCTGGGGTCACCAATTGTAGGAGGTGTAGAGATACGAGGCTCTGAAACATGAGATACTGTGTACTGCCTAAGGCAGGTTGCTGTCTTCTCCTGAGAATCTCTTAAGAAATGAGTGGTTTAAAAACAAACAAGCAAACAAACAAGCAAAACTGACCAGCCAACCAAAACAATAAAAACCCCTGCATCCTGCTTCTGAAATCTTTGACTTTTAAACCTGCCCCCCAGCAAGTACTGCTGATTATTTCTGAGTTTTGTAGGGGGTTTGTGCACTGCTCTGAACCTCACTGCCACTGCTCAGATGTGGTGAAGCTGCAGCCTTGTTTCCTACTCTTTGCAGTGCTACCTCCATATCATTTTTCATATCTTAATACAAGTCTGACTGCTGCACAGACCTTTTTTTAAGCCTTTTTCCCTCAGCTTTGAAATACCAGGAGATGTTTATTCTGATAGTTAAGATTGAGCTGATCCAGCAGGAGCACGTCTGATGCTCTTTCACAGTACCGTTATGCCTGCAAGTCTTGGATGCTGAAAGTGGGATGTGGACTTTGTGTTCCACAGTCGTCCCTAGGATCTCCTTTTCCCCACCTCCCATCTAGGGGCTTAGCACTGACACTCACATTAAATTTGTCATGCAGTGTGTGTCCTTCAGGTTGAGTGTAGTGGCAGGCACATCCCAGGCCTCGCAGCCCTTCTGCATACACTTTGAGCTATTAATCTTTGCATGGGGCCATGCTGTGGAGAAAGTCAGGTTGCTGTG
The DNA here is from genome assembly GCA_023055505.1 of Callipepla californica brunnescens. Lineage (NCBI taxonomy): Eukaryota > Metazoa > Chordata > Aves > Galliformes > Odontophoridae > Callipepla > Callipepla californica. Next base: position 105,474,500 of record JALIRH010000001.1, on the reverse strand, counting down.
ATGATCAGTAGATGACATGAGGGAGAGCTGGGCTTGTACTGGGAAGCTATAGATGATACAGAACACAGATTCAATGGAAACTGGATTTTTTTTGTGTGTTCTGCTGTGCAGGGAAGAGGTGAAAAGTCCAAAATATCAGAAAACTCAAAACATGAGAAAAGTCTACACAGATTTCAATAATAATAGATAATTTTCACAAGCTTTTACCTACTAATAGTGCTTTTAATGAAAATTTCTTAGTGCATGTACTAATAGCATCTAATAACAATAAATTAATAACTTTTTGGATTTTAATAGTAAACTATGCACATCTGATTTATGGTCTGAAAATAACTCATAACTTTTTGCTGTGGAACATCTACTGTCCACCTGTGCCAGAGGCTGGGTGGAATATATGTCTTTTTGGCTGTTTATCCTTGCTGGAGTCATGATAGAACACAGTGAGCCTCCTAATACATTTAGCAGCAGGTGTATGGTATGATGGACCAAGGCCATGCGTTCTGTGAAGTAGAACAATTTAGATGAGAAAATGGTGGAAAAATTCCAACCAAATGCGTCATGTTTTGGTCTGGTAAGGAGGGATGTATCCTGAAATGACTTATGGGGCTTTTCTCTTTGAATTCAGGATCTCTGTGCTTGTTCCTCCGCTCAGGTCCCAAAGTACTCGGCTGCAGAACAAGGCTTACATCTTGAGCACCATTTTCTGATATTGGTTTTGCAAGAGGCAAAGAAGCTCATCATCTGAAAGTGAAGCTAGAGGAACTGCAACCCTACAGAAGGTGCACAAAAAGACAGTCCATCTTTCTGGAGAAAGCCAGACACAGCACTTAACTTGACTCAGGGAAACCTGTGAGTGGGATTGTGCTGTCATTGGGAACATTGTCACTGATAGTTTTTTTGTAGGCTGAGCATAAGCAACACAGCTCAGATTGGAATTGGAACACCTCCAGTCTGTGAAGTATTGTCACCACATTAGATCTCAGTTGTGATTTCCAGTCTGTGGAGAAAAAGGAGCAAAATACGCTTTGCATCTTGATCAGCATTTTGACTGTGTCCTCTTCCTCTAAGTAAGAGGACTTTCTGATTTTACATCTTCCTTTGGCATAGCACTGAAGGCTCTTTATCAGTGCTGGTAAATACTCACCTGCAGAATGTGACTTGATCTGTTCTTCCCAGCATGCAATAAAATATTTCCCAGCTGTGGTATACCACTACTGTGTATGCTATAATTTTCAGTAATTGTGGCTAATGGCTTGTTCAAAGCGGGTGAATTCAAGACCTACAGCAAGAAACAACAGGTAACAGTCAAATAAAAGCTCTGAGGCCAAATCTGCAATGCATGTAGAAGTATATAATTAGCTCGCATTCATTTTTCAATTTCCTTGGACAGGGGAGATAACTTTCTTATTCCTGTCTTCTGACTTCTAGTAGTCAAGATGAAAAACTTACTACTTGTTTTGACCAGGAAAGGAATATATGTTTTGATGACCTTGAAAGAAAGCAGTGGCTTTAGTCTGCTAGGTCAGGCAGTACCGAGTATACCAGAAATAATCAAGGGACTCATTCTCTAGCTAATTAAAGACTTGAAAATATAATTTCATGTTGTGATTGTTTGCAATTAGTCACAGATGCTACTGATCACTTGCTGTGCCATTATTCTTCTGTGAATGTACTATGAAATGCACTTGAAGATAGTACCAGCCAACGGTTCCTAGAATTTAAGGTTCAGTTTGAAAAAACACTCTGACTGTTATGTCTTCACTCAAAAATTACTAACAGAAAAGTAATCATTGTGAATTCTTCCTGAATAGCATGCATACACACATGTTATTTATGCATATGGTGCACAGTTTACACACTGCTAAATGCTGATATCCACAGTGTAGCTTCAGATTTCCTTCATAGAGGGGGGAAATAGATGTCTTGCCTGATTACATTCAGATGTCTGTCTTAGAAGAAAAATAACTAAAATATACGCACAAAAAAAATTGACAATTTCTGATTTCACCATGAGTGGGAGCCTGGCACAGATGTGGAGGTGTATGATACAAATGGCTGATGGTGAGTGAGATGAATCTGTCCAAGTGCATGACTGTCACTGAATTGATGTGAAAATCAAAATCCTGATTCATGCTTCCTGATGAATCTTCATCAAGTCAGCAGTATAATCACAGAACAGTTTGTTTTGGAAGGATCCTTAGAGCCCACCCAGTCCCAATCCCCCGCCGTGGGCTGGTTGCCACACAGCAGCTCAGATTGCCCAGGGCCCATCTTACCTCCAGGTAAGGGATATCCACACCTTTTCTGGGCAGTCTGTGCCAGTGCAAAAGCTTGTGTTCAAAGCCAGAGCTACTTGCTCCAACAGATAGTATAGTAGAAGTATTAAAGAAAAATTTACACTGCCGGGAGGACTGGTTTTATCCTTAAGTAGGTGGGAAGACTCTTTTCTGGTAGTGCCTGCTTGGCTCTGGTGTGTGCAATAAGGCAGCCTGGGGCCAGTGCCCAGGTACACGAAGTTAAGTGAAAGAATTCAAATTTTTGGAAGTTGTTGGCAACTGCACACAAATTTTGAAGTTATGGTTTTGAGAGCAGGATACTAAAATAATCCTTCCTCTTGGTTCCAACTCCGTTCATTATAGCAATGGAATGGGCTGCCCAGGGAGGTGGTGAAGCCCCTGTTTTGTGTGGACATTGTGATTTAGCAATGGGACTCAGTAGGTCAAGTTGATGGTTGGACTTGGTGATCATGAAGGTCTTTTCCAACCTGTATGATTTCGTGATTCTAAGCTGATGATGTAGCTTCATAACAATCAGATGGAAGTGACAAATCCCCTGGTTGAACGGAACAGCAAATAACTGAGGTCTATAACTCCATAACCCTGTCCCATCCTCTTTCTTTGTCAGACTATTGTAGGCCCTCACATTTTGTGTGTATATTCACATCAGTGGCAGGAAAAGGCCCTGCTGTTGTGTATCTTTTCTGCACGACAGTTTGCACATTTATTTTATTCTCAAGAAAATAAAGATGTTGTGAATACAGTGACTACATATTTTCCTGACTGATAAAATTTCATCCCTAAGCTTAATAGCACAGGTCCCTGCAGAACTGACTTGACACAGAAAGTCAATAATGATAAATGTAATATTAGATCATCGTTGCAGGGGACTAAACTCTCCAACAGGAGGGGAAAGGCTAGATGGTCTCAATGGGTTTTTCATAACTAACTTTTCAGACAGATTGCACAGTGTGTCTCTAGACACTGGCTTGCCATCATTACTTAACGTTATAAAATGAACAGCATGTATTTGCAATTAGCTCTTATGGTTTTAGGGAGAACTAGGTAGTTATAGGAAAGAATGAAGCAGTATTCACAGCTGATGTATATCCTACATGAATCAAGAGTACTTTTCTATCTTTCCATCCTCCCCTGTAAAACTGGGGATTCTGTTAGAGAATATACCTTTAATTTTATTTTTAAAAGACCATTTTTTTACTTTCTGCACTTTTTAGGGATTAGTCATTACTAGTTAAAAGAAGTTATATATGGTCTGTGCGTTTCTGTCAAGTTGCTAATGTGACATTCACCTGAACATAATGCAGTCTGTCTGACATTATCATCATGGCAGACCTTGAAGAGAAACTTCATTATCCTCAGCACCAGCTGAGCAGACATTTTTCTCTTGGGGTGATGGTGCTGACGTTTTCCAATTGCAGTTCCCCAGATTAATTGCAGTGTTTTGGAGACAGAGGGACTGCTGGGACAGGGCTATATCAACGAATGGTATCACAGGTAATGCTTACAAGCTTCCAGGATACAAAATGTTGGTAACAACCAGAATAAAATAGATATCCTGAAGAATAACATTCCTTCAGATCTGTGGAAATAGTTTGGAGGAATGGGACCAAATAAATATCCCACTTCTGGCCATGTTTTCTTTCAGGCAGGAAATATCAGAAAATGATTTAGCACCATGTAATGCAACTCCTCTGCTTATGGTCCCTCAACATGTTTGGGTAGGACCAATGCCAACCAATGTCTTCCTACCTGCACAGCATCATATAACCACAGACCCGTGTTTTAGATATTTCCATTCCTTGCACAACTGCTGGTGGGATGGGCTATGGCAGTTGCTCCTCATGTTGCAGACCTGTGTCCGGGTGGTTTTGAGGAGATGACCTCTGCCTGAAGGTCCCAGTGCCTACTGGAGCAATAGTCACGTCCCTGCCTTCCATGGTCAATTGTCAGAAGTGCCTGTGGCCACCCACACCTCAAGGAGATCACACACGACACCAATCCTATTAAGTTCACTGTGGAAATCAGGGGTCAGTGGTTAGTAAGTGTAGGAAACAAGCAGGGATTTTATATGTAAGTATACATACATTTGCTACTGTGAAGATTTCAGCGCTGACAATACATCATAGAATAATAGAATCATAGAATCATTAAGGTTGGAAAAGAATTCTGAGATCATCTAGTCCAACTGCCTACCTCCCACCAATATTGTCTACTGAATCACAACCCTCAGTGCCACATCTCCATGTTTCTTGGACACCTCCAAGGATGGTGGCCCAATCACTTCCCTGGGCAGCCTGGTTTCAGTGCTTGGCCACTCTTTCAGAGGATAAATTCTCCTCTAATATGCAATATGAACCTTCTCACAATGTAAGCCCGTTCTCCCTTGTCCTATTACTACTGCCTGGGAAAAGAGGCCAAACCTTACCTCACCACACCCTTCTCTCAGGCAGTTATAGAGAGCTATATGGTCTCTCCTAATCCTACTCTTGCCCTGACCAGACAATCCCAGTTCCCTCAACTGCATCACATAAGGCCTGTGCTTCAGACACCTCACAGCTTGGTTGCTCTTCTCTGGACACGCTCCAGGGCCTTGATGTCTCTCTTGTAGTGAGGGGCCCAAAACTGAACACAGTACTTGAGATACAGCCTCACCAGAGCTGAGTACAGGGGGATGATCACTTCCCTGTTTCTTCTGGCAACACTATTTTCATTACAAACAGGATGCCATTGGCCTTCTTGGCCACCTGGGCCCACTGCTGGCTTGTGTTTAGCCATGCATCCACCAACTCTCCCTGGATCTTTTCCTTCACAGTCTTCCAGCCACACTGCCCCAAGCCTGTAACATTGCCTGGGGTTGTTGTGACCAAAATGTAAGACCCAGTGTCTTCACCCCACTTGTCTCAGCCCATCAATCCAGCCTACTCAGGTTCCCCTGCAAGGCCTTCCTACCCTCAGGTTGATTAACCCTTTCTTCAACTAGGTGTCATCTGAGAACTTATTGAGGTGCACAGAGGGTTTCATCCAAATAATCAGTAAAGATATTGAACAGGACAGGTCCCAATATTGACCCCAGAGGAACAACATTCACGACAAGTTGCTAGCTGGATTTACCTCCATTCACCTCCACACTCTGGGTCTGGTCTTCCAGCCAGTAAAGAGTGTACCTGTCCAAGCCATAGGCTGCCAGCTTCCCCAGGAGATAGCAGTGGTCAAACTGCACTGTCAGGAGAGCTAAGATAATTGTAACAGATCATATCTGTAATATCACCTGCACAGGGATCATGGAAGGTTGTGAACCTTTATGGACTGTTAATCTTAATAAGGACAGTAACAAACCAATGAGTCCCTTCATGTTTTGCTGCAGCAACGAGAGTCTGAAAGCTGCTGAGTATTTCTTATGTAGCAGGAACAGACTGGTGGGCAGCACCAGAATGTGACAGCTCTGTCACAGCAGGGTCAGATACAGATCTGCACACAGAAGCATCCAGCACAGCCTGGCTGACCTGCACACACAGGGCTGGCTGCTGGAGGAAAGGTGAACGGGGCATGTCGACAGTTAACATAAGGATAAACTGCTCCAAGTGGTTTAAACCCTTTGCTTAAAATGCCAAGCATTTGCAGTTCATACAAACAGCCAGCTCTGTGGCATGCTATTAGCAGCACCCACACATTATTGCAAGGAATTAGTAAACTCTGTTTAGTAAGGGTTGAACAGCTGCAGTTGTCAGTATCATTTTAGTAATGCACAGAGGCTTTTTGTTTCTTTTTTATTTGCTTGCAGGGGTTAACAGGTTTTTATGGTCTCTCACAGTGTTTGCAGCAAGAACTGCAATGTGCTATTCAGATCAAAATAAAACCCTGAAAAAACCAGACAGTGTGTGCCTGTATGAGCACAGTTGGATTTTTTTTTTAATGCACAAATAAAGGCAGTTTTTGCTTTTGTATTTACAAAATTCTTGACTTCCATCCAACTCCTGAGTTTTATATTCTATTGAAGACATGATCTAATTTGCCCTGTAGGAAGGAGGAAAATGTGAATATCCCAAATTCTTGTTAGACACATGCAGAGTAAGCAGCACCAGGGCTGGATGCCAGCGCACACTCCTCTGAATGCCACTGTTGGGGATCAGTTGCAAACCCCAAACCCACTCCTATTGCATGAGGGATTCCTGGCCCCAGACTCCCCTGTAAGCAGTAGAGAGACCTGGCCTCCTTTAGGGAAAGGTCATGGTGCTGCATCCCAGGAATACATGAGTCAGAGGAGAGCTGTGGCAGCTGATGGGGAGAGCCCACCTTGGCCACCACCCCAGGGTGCAGGTGCCAAAGCAGCTATAATCAGAGTAATGGTGGAATTGACACAGAGAAGCCCCCCTGGCTGTACACCTGCATGTCTGATCCCTTTGCACTGTCACTGACACATCCCTTGGATGTTCTGAGCACAGGCTGTCCCAGCCTCCCTCGCAGACCGTGAAGCTCCTGTTCCCTTCAAGGTGCTCCCGGAGCCGGATGTGCCTCACTCCACCAGCACGGAGCTGCTGTCTACACCCCGGCCATCTGTCTCTTCATTGCCACATCTACCCCAGGTCAACCTGCCCGCAGAGGGGACAGCGTGATGGGGAAGGCACAGTGAGAACAATTATCTGCTGTTGAAACTGTTGCAGCATATTTGTTCAGCCCAGACTCCTCCTGTGGCTCATGGAAAGCACTTCCACTCTATCATAACTCCTTGATGACATACTGGAATCAGATGCCAAAATGTCTCATGTGGCTGCCTCTTTAATTGCATAGTTAATTTGCAATACTTCTTTTTTTTTTTTCCAGGTTACTTATTTATTATACTGAGAATGCCTAAGCAACCTTATCTTCACAGAAGAAATAAACGTAAAAAACAACTTACAGTCTTTTTTCCACTATTCTTTGTTTATTTCAAGTAGTGACCGTTTCTGTGGAGATTCTTAAGGTTTGTTTAGCCCTAACACATACCCAAAGAATCATAGAATGGTTTGGGCTGGAAGGGATCTTTAAGATCACCTAGTTCCAAACTCCTGCTATAGGCAGACACCTCCCTCTAGACCAGGCTGCTCGCAGCCCCATCCAGCCTGGCTACAACAAGCCCCATTACCTTAATCATTATTTATCATATTCCATTCTTCACCTTCTGTTTGTTTATCTAAAACATATACTTATGAAGTAAACCGCACATTATGAAAGAACTGAAATACGCTAGTAACACATCCTGAGCTTCCTAATTACACTGATTTTCCTCTGTAGACTCAGGTGGTGGTTGACTGCCCTTTGCTAACTCCAACATGCAGGCTTCATAAAGCACTTTGAATTAGAATCATAGAACAGCAGAATCATTAAGTTTGGAAAGACCAATAGAATCTTCTGGTCCAATCAGGAACACATGCTTATGATCATGCCAGACCACGTCCCTCAGTGTGACATCTATCCTTTTCTTGAACACCTCTAGGTACGGTGACTCCACCACCTCCCTGGGCAGCCTGTTCCAGTGCCTTACCAAATTGTTTTGGAGAATTTGGTGTGCAGAGCTTTCCAAGCACAGAGCACTGAAATCTGATGACCCAATCCCAATTGCATCTCTGTTTATTTAAGGAAAGTCCTTTCATGCCCTACACAATGCTGCCAGCTCCCAGTGCTATTTTATCTGGACGCTGCTGTTCTCTGTTTAAGGTTATCTTTATCTTACTTGTTGAGTTTTAGTCTGTGTCTACTCTGGAAAGAGAAATGCGGTGAACAACTTCTAAGAGAGCTTTTGCTACACCTAGTGGCAAAGCCTTTGAAGTGTCTGAAAAAAAAAGGCAATTTAGCAAAAAGTGCCAGTCTGCATATGAATGTCTTGTTACAGTGAAACCTGATGTGCTTCCACACCTTTGGACTGTTAAAGCAGTGTATACAAGAACACTAGGAGTGCTTGAGGAGGATGAGCTGTGCGTTAGCTGGGAGACGATTTGGGTGAGGAGTTACTTCCATCTGAAAGCGCTGCTTGATCTCGTGAAGCAGAAGGAAGATAAGGAACAATCTCAACTTCAGCAGTTTCTACTGGAACTACAACTTCAGCTTAAAAAAATCCATGATGAAAGGAGCATCCATCCCTGTTATTTACTTCTGGTGTGAAACCACAGGAGAAAGAAAGGTTTGTGACTTTCTTGAGCTACAAGCTATAATTTGAGAAGATAATGTTTCTAGCACTGGGAATTATCTGTACGTGACAAGACTGCTCTGTTCCCATAACAAACAGTGGGAATCACTCTGCTCCCAGGGCTGCTGATCAGCCCCATGCAGGGCTGCCCCACAGACTGCAGGAGGTTACTCCTGTGCAGAAGCATCACCCCACAGCAGTGCACTGTCAGAGTGCCCTGAGCAACATTCTGTCTCATTCAGACCTTACTGGGTGGGCAGTAAGGAGAGGCAGGAGGTAGAATTACTCAGTTTTCCTTTCTGGAAGTTATGAAAGTACAAGTATAAAATTAGAGTATGCAGAATTGATGCACTTTTCTGTTACATGAAGTCCTGTAAAAAAGAAAATCTTGTTTTAGGATGCAGAAGGATGACATGCATTCCCTGCATCCCTATCTCCAATGCTTCTTGTTAGATGTGAGCTTGTGTATTATATGATGTAATACTGAATGTGAGAATCATAGAATAGCTCAGGTTGGAAGGGACCTTAAACACTATCCAGTTCCAACCCCACTGCTGTGGGCTGGCTGCCACCCACCAGACCAGGCTGCCCAGGGCTCCACCCAACCTGACCTTGAGTGCCTCCAGGGATGGGGCATCCACAACCTTTCTGGGCAGCCTGTGCTCATCCCTCATTGCCTTCTCTGTGAAAAAATTCCCCCTGATAGCTAATCTGAATCTTCTCTCCTTTAGTTTAAAACTATTTCCCCTTGTCCTATCACATTTTATCTTGAGTTCATACTTGAGTAATTTTTAATTCCCTGTGGACCTTATCCTGCCTTCAGCCTCTCTGCTATCTAACAGGGCCCTCTCGGATACAGTCCCCAAAATCCAGAAAAGCACTTCAGGTCCAGTTCTGCCACACTAGAGAAGAACTGATGATCGTACAGATAAATCTGTCTCTTCTACTCTTTAACCTGCATAGCTCATACAACTGATCTGCTTTTTTTTAATATGAAGGCATTTTGAGGGAAGGGATTTTGGGGGGAATCAAGTGTGTCAACGTTTTTGCCTTACTAGCAATGTCATTTGTCTCAGAGATCAGGAAATTTTTAGCAGTTTCAGGTTTTGCAGTTGTTAGCTTTCTTGACCATTATTATCAGCATTTTATTTTTTGTTTCAGAACCCTTCAAGATGATCTGAGATGCAGAGAAAAACATCTGGCTTCCTTACAGATCCCTTGAGGGAAGCTCTGGATTGCTCATTTATGTTTTAATTGCTGTTTTGTAGCTGCATATTTCTAAATGGAGCCTCACAGCCCTATTTCCATGTCACGCAGCCATTCTTATAGACAATACAGATCTACTCAAAGGTTTATTACTGTGATTAAGAAATGGAGAAATAACACCAGCATTTATACATATGCAAAGCCTTAACTGCTACACAGAGTTTTCCATGAGCACCATTGAAGGCTGCTGTCCCTGAAGGAAGCCCCTTCACGGTGACCCCAAGTCCTCCCCAGCTGCACACGTCTCACTGCCCACATCAAAGCCCTCCACCATGTTCACCAAGTGGCAGTGGATGCACATGCTGGGTTTGGAGCAACATCTCTGCAGGTCACCCAGAAGAGAGTGGGAAAAGGGCCTGGGCTGAATTGCACTAGCAACCTGTCTTTCCAGGTCCCACTCCAGGACACCACAAAATGTGCAGAAAATGCAGAGTTTGGTACAAACAGGTGGAGGTATCAAACAGCCCTGGGCGCTGGTTGAGCAGAAAGAAGAAACTTCCTCTGGAGATAAGGGTAAAAATCTCATGAAATCTATAAATAAATCCATCACAGCAAGATTATCCCAGTTCAGATCCCTTTATAGTGATGGAGAAATGCAACCATTTGCAGGACACAATTTGTCAGGTACACTTTTTAGATGCAAGATTTGGTCAGATGGCATTCACTGGCATTTCACTTAGGGATCAGAAATCTCCACTGACATTTGAGATGCTGCAGTTCTGGGATATTTGTAGGTAAAAGTGCAAGTCCACTGAAAAACATTTTTAGTGTCTTCCTGCAAGCAGGAAAGCAAGGTAAAATTCTAAGAGGAGAGGATTTCCTGGCCATTGTTTTATGTGCCACATGATGAATCAGAACATCATTACCAAATAAATCCCAATCCATTGCTTTATTAGAAGAAGCTATTTACAAATGCACCTTGGTTTAGCATTCTGGCTGAAATCCGTCTGTGGTCCATGCTCTTTGTTTCTAGGGAAGGGAAGGGAAGGGAAGGGAAGGGAAGGGAAGGGAAGGGAAGGGAAGGGAAGGGAAGGGAAGGGAAGGGAAGGGAAGGGAAGGGAAGGGAAGGGAAGGGAAGGGAAGGGAAGGGAAGGGAAGGGAAGGGAAGGGAAGGGGAGGGAAGGGGAGGGAAGGGGAGGGGAGGGGAGGGGAGGGGAGGGGAGGGGAGGGGAGGGGAGGGGAGGGGAGGGGAGGGGAGGGGAGGGGAGGGGAGGGGAGGGGAGGGGAGGGGAGGGGAGGGGAGGGGAGGGGAGGGGAGGGGAGGGGAGGGGAGGGGAGGGGAGGGGAGGGGAGGGGAGGGGAGGGGAGGGGAAGGGGAGGGGAGGGGAGGGGAAGGGAAGGGGAGGGAAGGGAAGGGGAGGGAAGGGGAGGGAAGGGGAGGGAAGGGGAGGGAAGGGGAGGGAAGGGGAGGGAAGGGGAGGGAAGGGGAGGGAAGGGGAGGGAAGGGGAGGGAAGGGGAGGGAAGGGGAGGGAAGGGAAGGGAAGGGAAGGGAAGGGAAGGGAAGGGAAGGGAAGGGAAGGGAAGGGAAGGGAAGGGAAGGGAAGGGAAGGGAAGGGAAGGGAAGGGAAGGGAAGGGAAGGGAAGGGAAGGGAAGGGAAGGGAAGGGAAGGGAAGGGAAGGGAAGGGGAGAATGAATTCCACTGAACTCTGTCCCCTGTAATTTGTCTTTTTCACCAGCTTGGTTGCATGTCTGTGAATATAAGCATGAAGAAATGTCTGACATTTAGTTCCTGAATCGTGAAAATGGTGAGTTGATGGAACACAGGTCTGCCATACCAGTTTGTTACTAATCACTTCCCGAGTATCAGCCTGAACCAACATCAGAAGTATTCAGATGATGTTTCATATCTTTAAATCCATCTGTTCCCAAGCTCCAAGAATCTCATCTGTGGCTTGAGTCTCTATTTACTCCTGCAAAGGCAGATTTTCTTCCTTCTGTTGTGGGGCCTCTCCCTTCCAATATGCCTCTCTGAGAAGGAAACAAATACCAGAAGGAACACTGATGTTTTGACTTCAATCACCAGACCACTAAAAAGGAGCCAAACACTCTCCACCCACTTCCTTCTTTTTTTTTTTTTTTTTTTTACCTTCTCTTTACTCAGCCTTTGCGGATCCAGCTGGCTCCAATGAGTTCAATGAGAAATGCATGGCAGTCCTGAAGCACTTTGACAGGACTGTGAAGTGGTTTCAGGGCTGAAATGCAAACTTCTTCACAGTGCAGTGATGGAGCACTGGTACAGACTGCCCAGAGAGGTGGTGGAGTCTCCTTCTCTGGAGACATTCAAGACCCACCTGGATGCCTACCTGTGCAACCTGGGCTAGGGAGCTGCTCTGGCAGGGGGTTGGACTCCATGATCTCTGGAGGTCCCTTCCAACCCCTACAATTCTGTGATTCTGTGTGATTCTGTGAAATCATAATCATGGTATCATTTGAGTTGTAAAGGACCTTAAAGTCCATCTAGTCCAACCTCTCCACTAGTGAACAGGGACACTTACAGCTTGATCAGATGCTCAGGGCCCCATCCAGCCTAACTAACCTTGAGTGCTTCCACGGGACATCCGCCACCTCTCTGGACAACCTGTGCCAGTGCCTCACCATCCTTATTTTAAAGAACTTCTTCCTTATATCCATTAAGTAGCAGCAGGTGCTTCACTTCAGGAGCTGCAGTGGACAATGAAGAAGAGGATCTATGCTGTGCATCCACAGAGACTCAGGAATTTACAGTTTTCCACTGTGAAGAGTCAACACAGTTCAACCTCACCTCTGCAATACCTTATCCATCAACACAGTGTCCAGGGTGTGACCCTATATAAACAATTCTTGACCTTGTAGAAATACTGTCAGGGAGAATTTATATCTGAGATATACTTTGAACTGATCTCAATGGTTTGACATGTGGAAGTTATTTTCCAGGAAAACAATGGTATTCTTATGGCTAGATAGAACAAACAAACAAAACAACCATAAAGACATGATATTTCATGTGCAATATTCAGTGTGAACAGCAGGGATGTTGAACAGAATTACTGCTTCTTAGATAGCAAAGTGGAAGTTTAGATTACTATTTTTAAATTACAACATAGAATCTTAATTTATGACACATCATATCTCTGATAAAACAGTAGCAAGTGATAGGAAAAAAGTACAGCACCTACAGCAGTTAAGGAATTCTTTGAAATGAGTATGCAAAGAAGACAGAATAGGATCTAAGTGGTATGATTTAATGAAACTCTCATGGGGATGCTCCCAGGAGCTCTGCCAGCCTCAGGCCAAGGATGTACAGATGGCAGGGATGCCTTGGTCTTAACACCAAGAATCCTCCAGCCCTCTGCTGTTTGTAGCTGCCCCTACATGAGAATCAGTGTGAGAGAGAACCCAGGGCCTTAGTGCCTGTTCATGCCACTCCTTTCTCTTCTTCATGGGTTTCCAAGAGCTTGTTTGGGACTGGCAGACATGGGGTTCACAGAGACCCTATGGCAGTGGTAATTGGAAGCCTAGTGGCACCTGTGTGACATCAGTGATCAGATATGGGCAATGGGTAATTTTTGTTTCATTTCACGTGAGCCAACAACCTCTTCTTGGCACCTATCAAGGAAGACACAAAAGACAATGAAGCAGAATTTCTACATAATTTTGTTATTTCCTTTACAGATTAAAAAATCTGGTTTTGACAACCAGAGACCTTCCCATCAAAATTGGTTATTCCCAGCTGCTTCACAGCTGCAGGACACAGGGCACCTGATAAAGGCACCTGAGGTCCACATGTTGCAGCCTCTCTACTAATACAGTGACAACATTTCCTTCCAACACACCACGATATGCCATTGCCCGGTCATGGGATTAACCACGTGTGAATGTCCAAGTGCTATCTGGATATTCATGTGCAAATACAAAATCATAGATTCATTAAGGTTGAAAAAGATCATCCAGTCCAGCCATCAGCCCAACCCCACCATGCCCACTAACCATGTCCCTCAGTACCACATCTCCACAGGTTTTGAACATTTGCAGAGACAGCAAATCTAACATCCTCCTGGGCAGCCTGTTATGGTGCCTCATCATTCATTCTGAGAAAAAAATGTTCCTAATATCCAACCTGAACCTCCACTGGAACAACGTAAGGCCATTTCCATTTATCCTACTGCTGATATCTGGGAGAAGAGGCTGACCTCCACCTCACCACAATCTCCTTTCTGTCTGTTGTAGAGAGGTCTTTCCTGAGCCTCCTCTTCTCCAGACTGAACAATCCAAGTTCCCTTGGCTGCTTCTGAACTAGTCCCCAGCTCAAGATACTGAATGATCTCAGAGCATTTAGTGCCATAATAAATAATTGTTCACACAAGAAAACCTAAGCAGTTCCCATCTCAGGTTCTGTGGAACCGGTCATATGGAAAACTGAAGAGGACGGCCTGCCCCAGAGAAAGTAGATTTTTCCACAGCTGTCACAGCATGAAGGTGTCTGTGCTGCAGAGATTTGTCAAAGGAATAGCAACAAGAATGGTGGAGAGCAAACATATCCAAACCATGGAGCCTAATGTTTAGGGGAGTGAGGCACTGGCACAGGCCCAGAGTGGTGTTGGACACCCCACCTTCGATATACTCAAGGTCATGCTGGACAGGGCTCTCAGCATCCTGATTGAGCAGTAAGCAAGACTGTTCAGTGCAGGGGAGTCAGACTAGATGCCCCTTAAGGGTCTCTTCAAACTCAGACGATTCCATGGTTCTATGATTCTCGTGTGGTGGAAGGGATTTATAAGACTGGGGCAGATCCAGACCAGCAGATCTGGCTGGTCATCCTGAGGTCATCCCTCAAGGAATTAAAAATTGATGTTCTCAGAGAGTCATCTAACATTCAAACAGACTTCTAAAATCAGTCCAATCTCACCTCAGAGTGCCCATTTCTTGCCTCTGGTTATAAAAAGTGTCAGAACAGTTCCACCGAGACAGATGCCTCATGTCTGAGCAGTGACATGAAGTGTTGCTCAAAGCAACAGACAGGCTGAATGCACTCAAGATGCCCTGGAAGACTTTTTCCATAACCTGTGTTTCATAGAATCATAGAACAGCTTGGGTTGGAAGGAACCTCAAGGATCATTGACGTTCAGCTCCTTCATCTAGTTCTAGTTTCACCCTGAGTTTGACCATGTTTTATCAAGGAGATGAATGTTCTCCTGGGCTTCAGTGACCTGGTGAGGGAAGGCTTGACCTGGTCATCTTAACCCACTCAGTGCATTGCAAACTTGGTATTCAGAGAAAATATTGAAACAGAAAAAGATGGAGGAGAAAATATACTCCTGTAAAGGCACAGGAAAGAGAAGATACAAAGGAGAAACTGAAGGGGAAAGCAAAACAACCTATACTAAAATCAAAGGGGGAAAAAGATAGCTAGAAAGCTTACTTAGTGCTGGTTGGAAAGATGAGAAGAAATGAAAAATGAAACAAAGAACAACATTAGTGCTTGGGAGGAAGAGAGAAGGGAGACGCTGGGGAGGAAGAAGCCTGGTGAATTAACTGAAATGCAGCAGTGTGTGCTGCAGAGCACTCCTCCCAGCACGCTTGGGGAAACGGGCTCCATTAAAGTTTCATGAGGAAGGCTCAGTGGGATTTTTAATATTTCAGAAGTGTTTCTGAAGGTAGCCGTGGGGAGAGGCACCACTAGCTGCTGAAAGGCATTCAATCTTATTATGGCTTCTGAGAGCACTGGCCCGTGTCTGGGTTGCTTTGAGAGCACTCACGCCTCTCTCTGCTCTTTCCTCTCACTAAGATGCCTCAATCTGGGGCATAGTAACGGGGTCTTAGGGGTGCTTCCTTGACTTTCCTCCCTTGTGATCGCTGATGAGGATGGACTGGAAGGCAGGAGCTGAGAATCACAGGGCTGCTGAAAGTCCCTTTGGTCCCTGCAGGATGATGGCGGTGTCCCGCAGCTGTGATCTCGCTGGGTGGTGGCAGTGTCCCTGCAGAGGGGTAGTGGTGTTCACACAGGGTGGTGGCGGTGTCCCTGCATTGTCTCCTCAGGGTGATGGTGGTGTCCCCTCTGGGTGATAGCAATGTCCCCCATAGAGCGGTGGCAGCGTCCCCGCAGGGTGACGGCCGTGTCCCCGCAGGGCAGTGTCTCCGCTGGGTGGCAGCAGCGGCCCGCCGATGGTCAATGCGAAGAAGAGCTGAAACAATCATCTGCTGACGCAGCGCAGCCCAAACCCCAGGCAGGCAGCGGACTAGCTCCTTTTTAAGCAACAAGAGAGCCGACTGCAGGCTCTGGCTGACACCGATGCTCCCTTTGTTGCCAAGGGGTTCATTTCACCACGCTTCCATTTACTTTGTGCCGCCACAAATTCCAGAAGCACTGAACAACTTCTTATAAATAACTCACGGGTATACATACCCTTGTCCTGGCCTAAACAGTTTAAATCACTCCTACTGCCTCACCTCTGGTTTGCAAAACATTTGGTGGAGGGGTCTGGCTCTAGAAGCTGCAGTGCTGACTGGCTCTTAGGTAGGTTATCCCCTTTTTACAACAAAAGCATTCTACCAGACAAAAGCACCCGCATACAGTTGTCTGCCCACATGCTGGGTGACACTCCTGCAGTAAAAGGGGGAAAACTGCAAATACCAATAAACAAATAAATAAATAAATGATGAAAGTATCCACTAATCAATTGTTCTTAGAAAATGTGGCTTGCTTCTTCCCTGAAAATTTAATTATCATAATGATCGAAATTCAAACAAGACAACAGAAGCTCGAAATGACCCAGCAAAGTGCACTGCAAGTGTTTCAGGCCCTTTACAACGCAGTCTGCCTTTTGAGCCACAGTGACCAACCCTGAAACCTGTTCCCCTTTCGTCTGTGCAATACTTTCCTTTAGGTACCTACAGAGGTAGATCCCCTGCATCAGGAGAGGTTCAAGTTGATTACTGGGAAAAATTTCTTCTCTGAAAGAGTGTCAGTGCATTGGAGCAGACTGCTCCACCAGTGCAGTCACTGTCCCTGGAGGTGTTCAAGTAGTGTGTGGATGTGGCACAGAGCGATGTGGTTAGTGGGCATGATGGAGTGGCTGATGGTTGAACTAGATGGTCTTTGTGATGGTTTCCAACCTTAATGATTCTGTTAGACATTTTTACCTACCAAAGAGACAAGATTTGTCACCCTGCCCATGTTGGTTGCTTTGGAGACCACGTTACCACCAAGGCAGAATGGTGCCTGCACCAATGGAGGGAAATGCTTTCGCTATGATGAGCCTAATGGTTTTGACCCATATTGTCAGTCCTGGTTTGAGATAAGCATGGTCACAAGGCCTTGTGCTGAGGCTTGGGACCAGCTCTGGGCAGCCAGGATTCAGCAGTTCAGGGGGTTGGTTGGGATAGAGGAGCCCAGCGTCACTGCAGTGAAGCTGGAGGCATGGATAGAACTAACTCTGGGTACTTGAGCGTTTACAACCACAACAGTGGATTTAATTATCACTTTACTGGGCTTTAAGTGAGCTGTAAGACTAATCTAAATGTAACTTGCATTACAGGGTCAGTAGCCTCTTTACAAGCTTCCTCAGCAGACAAGTGTCAAATTAGGGCTATATCAATAGATAAAGGCAAAAACTAAAGCCATTGATAGCCATAGATTTCCCAGCTGATATCTTTATACTCTGCTATAAAAGCCTATCTCTGTTAATTTAAAGTGAAAATTGTTGACATCTCTTTCAAACACCACTCATTAGGAAGCAACTTGAACTAAACATAACAAGAATCAAATAATGCATGCATTTTATTGAGGAGTAACAACATTCAGAGAGGCAGCAAAACCTGACAGTATTTACTCTACCAGATAATTCTTGTCATTACTTGGGGACCATATGCTGTATGGGAGTCCCCATGGCTGCTTCATAAGCACTCCTATGCTAGCACTGTGCCTAGACAGAAGGTGCTGGTGCCATCAAGATGCAGCTGGGCATTTATTTTACAACAGGTTTTGGAAAATGCACTGCTTTGCTGGACGTAAACACCTCCCGCCCACATGGAGCCACCCAGCAGAACTTTGTGCTCCATAAAGGGTTGGACTTTGGTAAAACCCTGTCCTTGGACTTTCCTGCATCTGAACTTGCTGACCCAGCTCAGAGGAGTTTCCAGATTGTGGCAACTATGAAAGAAGAGGGGCATTGCTTGGGCATCTCCCTAGGGGGAGACAGACATTTAGGGGATGGTGTTGAGTGAGCCCTGTGGGGACAGCAAGGCTTGGGGGAGCCCAGCTCCTGTCCTGCTGCTCCAGGAAGGCACCAGGAGCCAAAGGCTGTCCATATGAATGAAACTGCATCTGGCAGTAGAAGGAGAGTCCCCTTGTTTATGTGAGTTTATCCTGTCTGGTCAGTTCTTCAGAGGACAGGACCCAGGCTACTCAAAGCACCTGGTCCAAGCCAGGTGTCTACCTACCCAACAGCCACCAGATAGGGTTAGGTGCCTCCAGGGGGATCTAAACCTGGACTCATGAACCGCCTTCAGGAGGCATCCATCTTTGTCCATCGCTTGCTCAGAGAGCTCTGCCTAAGGATGAACACCTTCACTTTATTAGACTGAAGATTATTATCTAGTGAGATGAATGCTCTGTGAAAGGCACTACCTCACAGGCACAAACTGCATAGACCTTGCAAATTAATCATTTGATTTATCCCCTTCTACACATACCTCTCTATGAGAGTATATCTAGCACTCAGCGTACCCAACCAAAATACTATTGCACTCTTGCCATAAATTCCTTCCTTTGCACAACTTAGGGAGCATGTGTTCTTTACTGCTTATACAATCAGAATCATTTGAGTTGGACAGGACCCCTGAAGGCCATCTAGTCCAACCCCCTACAACAAACAGGGAAACCTTCAGCTCTCTCAGGTGCTCAGAGCCCTGTCCTGCCTGATCTTGAATGTCTCCAGGGATGGGGCATCCACCACCTCTCTGCAAAACCTGTGCCAGTGCCTCACCACCCTGACTGTAAAAAATGTCTTCCTTATAGAATCATTGAACCCTTTGAATTGGAAGGCACCCTTAAAGGGCATCTAGTCCAACTCCCCTGCAACAGACATGGATTATCTAGAACTGGCACACAAAAAAAATGCTGGAACTGCCTGGATCTTTGCAGAGGGGCAAACCTGGCCCTCAGAAAGAGTTGCGCTTAAGGGGAGCCCCATGGTTTCTGCCTCCTGGTTATCTGTGATTTGAAAGGAGGAGTGTCCCCTGCATGAACCCTTGTGCTCCTCATCTATTTGCATTGCTGAGAAGTACTTCTTATCTTTTGGACTTTCAGATCACTAAGTTTAAAGAAATACAGGAGGGAAATTATAGCTGCTGCTGACTGAGGTACTATCTTTAGGCTTCACTGTAACTGGATTATGAACTCCAAAATATTTTTCACATAAAATTTCTCCCCTCCAAACTGTGAGCTGAAATACCCAGTTTATTCCATTGACTTCAGCCAAGCATAGTGAAATGCTAATTCTGTGTTGGCTGGTCCTTTGGGACAGTCTCAAACCTAGAATTAACCGTGGGAATACAGACACTCAGAGAAAAATGGTTGGTGAAAAGGTCCTAGCTGTAAACTTCTTGGTTTGCCTGCTGATATCTCTGGTGAGAAAGAGCCATTTGGCTTCAGTCAGACTCATCACTCTTGATTTGGAATTATTTTATTTTATTTTTTTTTTCCAAGAAAAAAAATCCACAAACTTGCAGTCATGTGAGACACATCACCCAAGGTGAAGTA
Organism: Callipepla californica brunnescens; assembly: GCA_023055505.1. Classification (NCBI taxonomy): domain Eukaryota; kingdom Metazoa; phylum Chordata; class Aves; order Galliformes; family Odontophoridae; genus Callipepla; species Callipepla californica. The sequence goes on along the minus strand of JALIRH010000001.1, from coordinate 105,455,033 downwards.
CCTCAATGTAAATTCAGCTTGAAGGGATTTAATCCTGGGCCTCAGGTAAATATTTTAGGTAAAACAATATGGATAAAGCCCTGCTGAGCCAGCTGACCTTGGAGAAGGCAGACAGCATGGTTATCTGAACTTCACTTATCTAAAGTTTCCTGTTATTTGATGTAGGATTACGTTGTCCACCTCAAAATGAAAGATGGTATTCTGTGTTCCTTGACCAACAGAAGGTGCGTGACCTGGTGTCTGCCGTTACATCTCAGGAAGGTAAGTGATCCTCTTGAGAAGGACAAAGTGTTTTAGAAATGTAAAGAAACAAAGTTTTCCAGAAATATATGAATCTGGATGCACACATGGAGTTATGAAAGGAAGAATCATACAGAGGAAGGAAGGGTGAAATCATTCTGAGCAGGGGTTGGGGAGGTGGTGTGATAGCTTCCAGGCACCCACAGAGACTTCGATGTCTCCAGGACTTTTCCAAGGGCTCTCAGAGTATTTTGTAACACCGGGACAGGTATTCTGGGCCTTCTTTGAGCACATTTTATCAGTCAGTTCTTGAGACACTGCTGGTCCTTCAGTCTACCATAGGAGCCTCCCATCCCTATCTCCATCTCAGCTTCCCATGGCTATGCCCAGCAGAACAACTCCTCCCTTGATAAGCCTGAATCTGGGAGATGCTTCAGTTCTAGCTAAACAAGGGTATCAAATCAGCCATGGTGAGTCCTGAAACTTGGACAGTCAGTGCCAGAGTCCATCCTGCTAAACCCTGCCCTTGAACCATTGCTGTCCCACCTGTACTGCCCACTGCGAACCATCCCTGGGATGTGCTGTATCCTCTGCCTTGTTGGGACACTGTTTGGAAGGTTTTATTTTGGGTTTTGTTATTGTTAAGGATATTTTTAGTCCCTCTGGGAAAACCATGAAAATGTGACACAAGGCCAATAAGGAAATTTGAAATCTGTGTCTTAACATTTGAAACCATAGATTTATCAGCGTCTGGTTTTGAGAGCACTCAACTGATGTGGTACAGAAAAGACACTGCATAAATGAGGGGTATCTTAGGGCTTTTCCACACAGGGAAGTCAGTAAGCAGCAGTCAGGGTCAGAACTTTGGCCCCAGCGACACAAGTTACATTTCTGCATGCTTGGAGTGTATGCAGCCAGGATGTGTTACAGGATGTTGTTAGGCTATAGGTTCCCCATACAGACTATCCACCACTCCCCCATGCATAACGCAGTTAATTCCTCACATGGAAGATGGAAGTGAAAAATTCAGCCGTCCCTGCCTGATTATTTCCAAGCAGGCCCATGATTCACCCAAGGCCAAGCCTGATGGAGAGGCCATTTCAGGTTGCTTTTGTTCTAAAGCAGACCTCCACGAGTGAGTGCTGCTGTACCTTGGCACCTCTCATCTCATAAGGCATCTCAGCAGGTGCTTCCTGGGAATGTTATGTGAGCACAGGTTTGCTGCTCAGCACAAATGAAAGCAGGGGAGATAAAAGACAGAAGAAGACAAGACCTTATAAATAACACTCACTGCAACAGTCTGGGGCCAGACTGAACCTCAGGTGGGAGCTTGAACTGCAGGTGTCCAGGCAGCAGGGAACGGACATAAAATCATAGAAGGAAATGGGCTGGAAGGTACCTTAAAGCTCATCCAGCCCCAAACTCCTGCCATGGGTGGTTGCCATCCACCAGATCAGGCTGCTCAGGACCCCATCCATTCTGGGTGACTTCATTTTAGCAGTGGGAAACTAAGTGAGATTAACACTGAATCAGACCCGTGGTCACATGGAGATGTCTAGATGCCTCCACACACCAGAGATGCATTAACTGACCCGCTCAGAGCTGCACTGTGACGCAGAGTCACCAAATATGTGGCTCAAACATCTAGGAAAATGTGTCACTGATGGGGTTAAGTTGGAGTTTGCAGCACCTCAATAGAAAACATTGGTGTACCTGTGGAGCTCGTGAGCCTGATGGTTTCTTCCCGTGGAATTGCTGATACAAAACATCAAACTCATTTAAAATAAATAAATAAATAAACCTCGAAGAATTATTGCTAATCCTCTTCTGATTCGGGAAAAAAAAATCCACTAAAATCTTCTCACAAAAGCGACAGTAAAAGGAATAGTATGGTATATGTACAATTAATTTCCAGTTTATGAAAGCACCTCCTAAATGAAATGTGTGTGTGAGCTGCAGGAGAATTGAGAAGTGAGGAAAGACAGTGCCAGCACAGGGAGAGCAGATTTATACAGTGTCTGCTGGTAGCCTTTCATTCTCTGAGCAGCAGGAGATTAATGATATTGTCTCAACAACATTAATGATGCTGTAAAATCATAAGGACAAAGAGAGCCAGGATTTGATAAAAGTGAGATTTACTGCTGCATCAGTCAATTTAATTATCTTTTACTAGGCTTAAACTAAGCAGTAAGACTAATCTCCATTTAACATGTTTTACAGGGTCTGCAGGCGCTTTACAATCCTCCTCCATTCACAAGTGTCAAATTATGGCAATATTGATAAAAGAGTGGTGTAAATGGTTGTCTAGTCAATCCCAGAACCAGTTAATATCTTTTTTACTGCATTGTAAAAGCCTATTACTCTCAAGTTTTGGAGTGAAATTTGTGGACAGTAATCTGAGTCGATAATGTTTAGGAAACAAGTGCAGAGGAGATAAAGATCCCCGTCCATCTGCTGCACTCGCTATAAAAGCTGCTCTTGCTTTCTCCACTCGGGTGCTGCTGCCTGCCCTCCAGCCCTGCAAAACCACCCTGATTGGGGCCACTGCTCCTCCTGCACCTGCAGAAGCTTTGTGGGGAGCACAAGGTGTTGAGGGAGCAATGGCAAATGGTGCCCAGAGGCTGTGGGATCTCCAAGGAGGAGATCTCAAAAGCTGCCTGGACATGGCCCTGGGCACCATGATAGACAATGTATGTCAGATTTCCATGTGCTGTTTTTGAGAACACAAGTTCCTTGGTCACTACATTTGACTCTGTACTCTCCATCACTTTCTGGAGCTGCTTACGTTTTCACAATAGGGGTGCAAAATTCAACTTCTTCCATCTCTTTTATGGCCACCAGGTCCTACCTTCCTAAAGAAACGTCTTCAAGCTATGCAGAAGAAAGCTTCCAGCATCAAGGACAAAGGACAAATGCTTAAACTTACAACCTTTTTAATATCCAATTTTCAATGAAATTGAAGAAAATGTAACAGAAAACAGGCATCAACTCCCAGAAAAGAACTGTTTGACATTCAGCAGCTGGAGAAAATTTGAATCTTTCCTAACCAGGCCAGGCTATCATTTTCCTGCTCTACAGGTGGATGACCATCAGTCTCTCTGTGGCCACATATCACTGACAGTGAAGAAACTGATTTTCTGCGATTTATTACCAGATCTGATTTTAAAACTCAAGGTTGGATATTTAGATCCCACTTTACCTTTCTGTAGTTCATACGGCTGCCTGGCTTTAAGTGCTGTGGGCTAACTTATTGCTTTGTGCCATCTTTTCTGCTTCTCAAGTGTCTCCAAAGGCTATTTCTGTGATACTACAGCCTTGCTAATGCATTTTATGGCACATATTTAGAGTACAGAGTCAGGCTTCCTGTGAAACAACATTCTGGGCTCAGACATGTCCTATGCCACTGCATTACAGTTTTTCTGGTCACAGATTTCTTAATAAGGTCAACACAGAATCACTGAGCCCACTGTTTCTACAGTATTTTATTTTTAGCTTTCTCAAAACGCCTGTCTACAAATAATGAGAGGAACCTGCAAATGGTCCCCTTGCCAAGCAAGCAAAAGAGACTTTTTTTTTTTTAACAATTCACTCAGAAAATGTTCAGCAAAAGAGACTAACAGAAGTCTGCTGACTTGAGTTGCGTTAGAGACGCTCTGCATCCCTGGCCTATCATTTGGTTTCTTTAGCTTGCTAATGCACCTAACGCCCTACATCCCAGCATGTAGAACCTGCTTCTGACAGCACTCAGTGGCCATTCTCACATTGGAAATAGAGGCTCTGGTGGAGATGTTTCTTTCTGCAGTCCTAATACCATCTCACACCTCAGCTCAGTCCAACCCCAGGTACTTCCTGGGGGATGGGCTGTTAGAAAATCAGACCTGATTTGGCTGTTATGTGTGTGATGGGCTTGGTCAGACTCCATCACACAGTCTGCATTCCTAGCTGCTGCCTTCTTTGGGCCCAGGCCATGGGACACCACAAGGCTTCAGAGCCTGTTCCACGGCATCACAGACAGGAGCAAGCTGGAGCACTTATATGGATGGAAGGAAGGCCTTATGCAAAAAAAGCTTTGAAAAACTGGGAGAAAAAAAAGGAAAACTGATCTGACCCCACCAACACCAACGTCAGAGTTCCTATATGCAGAGAGTCTCTGAAGGAGGAATTTCAAAATGGTGGCTTGCCTTAATTCAACAATGTTTTCAAACTTCACTGCCCATTTCTAGGAATCTCCACAAGGTCCAGGAGAAGGGTTGTTGCCCAGAGGGGCTCTGGGTTCTCCCAAAGCCACCTGAATGTGATCCTGGGCACCCTGCTCTGGGTGTCCCTGCTGGAGCTGGGGGTAAACAAGATGACTTCCAGAGGTCCCTTCCCACATCAGCCATCCTGTGATTCTGTGAAGTTGGTAGGAGTGTTGTCCAAACAAGGTTTCAAGATTGAGCCCCCTGTGGCAGAATTGCTCTGTCAATAAGTTCTGCAATGTGCTTGTCACTGCAGGAAACAGGGGAAAAGTCAGCCAAGGATTCTTATCCATCCAATCTTATCAGGGTAGTAAATCTGGTCTTTGATCTTTTGTCAACAACGCACAAAGTTGGAGGCAGCTGCCACCACCCTGCTCAGCGATGCAGTCATCAGGGGCTTGTAAAACATTTATGAAACCTGCAATAAACAAGGCTGATAAGCAGCAGGACACTGGGTTTCGGGAGTCAGCAGCTTCTTGGGGAAGATCTTCCTCTAACTCTGAGGCTCCTTTGTTTAAATAGCAAACACATGCCACCAGTTGCACTCTGCCATAAAAGCTGGGAGCAGGGAATTTTCACCAGCCCTCATGCATGCTGAATTTGCATGGCAAGTACTGGGCTTCGACATGTGCCTCTCCTACTCACCAACTGTAGAATAGAAGGGAGAAGTGGGGAAAAAGAGAGAAATCAAGTAACATCATTATTGGTGAAGCAAAGAGAAAGCTACCTACAGACAGTGGGACTGTTTCTAGTATGAGGAAGAAATGGAAGTTTGAGCTGAAATATTTTTGCTGTTTTTATTTCTAGTCCCCATGAATTCTGTGAGATTTTCTGGGCTCAGTCTTGTGGCTGAGCATGGGATGGCAAATAATGAAACTTCCCTCTTGATCCCACCCTCTCCAGTAAATGGTGTGACACTGGACATGTCACAGCCCCTCTCTCTCCTGTATTCACTTTATAAGGAAACAGAGTTGAGCTTCCTCATGTGCTCTCTGCTCTTCAATATTTGTTTCTAAGATACAAAATCTCTAATGGAAAATTAGGTGCCCAGAGTGCCCACCCTGGGACACCTCAGAAAAATGACTACACTGCAATCTGTGCTATGCATGGAGCACAGTGTCCACCTCAGCACACAGAGACCTTCCTGAGCGGGAAGTTAAATAGCTTTACCACTTTGGTGACCATGTTGATCACCAGCTGGGCTACTTCTTGTTCTCTGGAAAAAAAAAATGGCCTAGAAAATGTTGGTTTGTATTCACAACTCAAAGCATTAGCACCAAGGTCAAACCGTCTTTCCTTTGCTGTCACAAGGACAGTTTTGCTGCTAATTCCAGCTATCTTTTCCTTTTTTTTTTTTTCACCTCCAGAGACACAAAACTACAGGTGAAATGATACTTGGGAATCAGAAACGTCAGGTATTATCTAGCCCACATGCTTATTTTAATTTGCTTGTGTTTTCCATGATGACTTACTCATGCAGTTGGGGTGCAGACCACTTTTGGTTCTAGTAGCTTTTTTCAGCTTGTTTCTTAATGAGTAATTAAGAACATACAGACTATTCCCTACCATAACAAGATGTATTTATAGCTACATTTTTATTTTATTGAGTAATTTCCGTAAGATAAGCAGCTGCCATATTCTGTATTATTGTATTATTTACCAAGTAAACTACTTAGAGTTTGGTGGTAGAATCATTTTCGCTACCTGTTAATTCAGTCTTTTGTCAGGCCATTCAAGCAAGTAATAAGAACAATTGTTCAGTGCTAGTAAGAAATTTATGTCAGGGCAATTCCAAACAACATAGATAGATGCAAAGATACCTTAATTAAATGTGTTATCAGCTGCTTATAGTAATAAAGTACTAATTCAATCCGTGTGTATAACCACAAAGTAACTGTAGTAAATTTCAGATTTGGTAATAACACACTACTGTATACCTTAATTAGGTGATAAAATAACAGTGACTGCTTAGAAATAAATCAGAAATACAACATGTTTCTCAGCCAAAACATTTATTTGCCCGTGAGGTTTTGAATGAAAATTGCAGGGGCACCACAGAGCTGTCTGTATTTTCCAATTTGCAGTACTGACTGATTGCAACACCTGTGCCACAAAGCATTTCAGTGACCCTGTTCTCCCTGCTTCATTGCAAGTGACCTCAGGATAGAAGAGTCTCCCCTTGCCACAGCCTGATGTAATTAGTTGATTGATCAAACACTGTCACTCTGTAGCACATCTGTTCTATCAAAAAAGTCTTTTAAACACTCACATATTATCCAACACCTCTCAGAGGGATGTAGGCAATGCACTTACTGTGTCCTATGGCAGTTTACAGAAAATAGGTCGAATATGGCCTTTTGTGCAAACTGTGTGCCCATTGCCCTGCATGCGTGGCCTGCCAAGTGAAGCTCAGCGGTCTGAAAGTGACTATAGAAGATGATGAAATTACTGACAGGTAACAGCAATAGGACAAGAGGAAATGTCTTCCAGTTGCACCAAACTCAGGTTGGATATTAGGAAAATTTTCCTTTTTAAAAGAGTGTCAGTGCATTGGAATAGGCTGCCCAGGGAGGTGGTGGAGTCACTGATGTGGCAGTGGACATGGTGATGATGGGTTGGTGATTGGAATAGATGATCTTAGAGATCCTTCCCAACCTTAATGATTCTGTGACTCTGTGATTCTAGGGTTTGCTCTTGTGTTTGAAAGGAGGGCCTGAGATAAGTAAAGCTGGCAAAGAGGTGGAAATGTTCCTCTCTGAGCAGCACGGCTGCAGCCAGGCCATGGCAGGCAGGGCTTTCCACTTCCACTGCAACATGGGTTCACATCGTGTTAAATCACCTTCATGAAAAACCCCACCTACCATGAAGGTGGTATGTGCACAATGAACAAGATGTCTAGAGGCAATAATTTTAAAACTGGTACAGATTCTAGACAGCACACAGCAACAGCATGTCTTCTGAATGCAGCAGTGGTGCTGTGCTGTGGTGCAGGGATGGCAGGTACATCCAAAGGAGGTCTGCAATATGAACAGGAGGGCTCCTGTGTGACGATGGCACAAGCATTTCCTGCACTATGACCAGGCAGTGCAGTGTGACTAAGCAGTTATATGAGTCCTATAAATCAAAGGATGGGCAACTGCTATCTATTCCTCTTTTTTTTTTCCTCTTTTCAGCTCTTCTCTCCTCTCTCTATTTAAAGAACTCAGCTACCAAAATTACCCTTTGCTTTCCTCAGTCTCTTACATCCAGACTTCTACATCTCAGTGTCTAATTTGTCTGCCTCTCTTCACATCCTGCATTACCTCAGCATTATCTTGTCTCTGATACCATTTCTCCCACTTTCTCCCTTTCAACCACCCATTGGCTTTCTTGCCTCTATCTGTCTACATGAAATAGGGGGCTGCATTGAGGCTGCTTGCTCAAAGGGCCTAATTTAAGTGTGCCACTGACTGAAGAGGGTAATGTCTGGCAGCCCTGGAGAGCAGTCTGGGCTCCTTGTCAGTCTCAACCTCAGAAATGGTGCTGGCCACAATAACTGAGCTGGGCACATGTGGTAGAAATGCAGAGCATCTCTGCACATCATGCACTGCAGTGTAACCTACAGTACTCTCTCCTCAGGGGCAGAAATGAGCAACGCTCTGCACCTGGGCTATCCCCTCTTCCTATACAACTCTCAGTGGCACTGTTGGGTTTCCCCATGCCTTCAGAAGTTTAGTGCAGTGTGGATCATTTTCTGTTTTGCTATATACCACGAGAGTCTCTGTGCCAAATCTAAGTGACGCTGAATGGTTAAGGTATCTGGAGTCAGCGTGGTGTGTTCTTGCACCAGGCAGCAGCCCAGATGAGTCAGGATTCACAGAGCTGCCAGGGTTTTCTCATTAAAAAGCAGAATTTGGAGACATTTGCAAAGGACTCACAGCTCACTGTTTAGACCAGCTTGATGAGGACACATCAGCTGTATTCTGCTGTTGTACAGAGTGAAACAGCTCCATCTTCAAGATCTAAAGGTGGATTCAGGGAAGGCTTTTTACCCTGTGTGGACACGGACACATGCTGCTTTTTTCATAGGCACCGGAGAACCCACAGAGCAGAGAGATGCTGGCAGTAAGCTTTGTTCTTGCATTCATGAAACAGCTCCTAATTTGCCCAAATTGCTCTTTCCTGGGCACATGGTGCATTCATGTATTATTGACTGCAGGAAAAGAAGCCTTCACTGCAAATGTATATTTTATACCTAAAGATGACTGCCTATGATGTAGTTGGTAAAATGAAGTGGAAGTACAAATGAATTACATTCATTATCTCTAATGAGTAAAATTTGCTTACCACCAACTTGTGAGTAACACCAAAGATTATGGATAAATGCAATCCAAGTGATTCAGCTCCCAAAACTGCAAAGGTTTTCAGAATATGTACCCAGACTGTTGGCAGTAGGTGATGAAAAGGCTTTTGTCAGTAGCACATAGCATTCTTTGTACCAGTTAGTTCCTAGTGATTTCATACAGCACAGAATTGTCATTTTAGCAAAACGCTGGGATTTGAACCAGCAGAGAATGCTCAAAATTTTTACTGGTCTCGTGAAAACGTCATACCTTTCTGTGTTTTGAAAAGAGTAGGATTATAGCAGATAGCATCCTTATTACAGCACATATTTCCCACTTCCCCTGCCCCATGGAAACCAACCCCTTTAATGGGCTCTGGCCAGCTGCAGCTACGCACTATGCAACACCTGGCATTCTACAGAAGCTCTGCAGTGCTTTGATTAACGCAAGCAGAAGTGAGTCTGTTTGATGTAACCATCAGGTCTGGCTTTGGTTTCATTCTAGAATGGTTGTCTGCTGCTTCACGCTCATGCCTGTCAGAGCCCTTATGCATCATGTGGGCAGCACACAAGTTGGTGGACCATAAAATCTGCAAGGATGGAAATTAAACAAAGCCACTGAAACTGGGTGATGATGGTAAATAAATCTTCAATTTCCCACCTTCATAAACGTAGAAGAATAAAAGTCTGGCCTGAATGGCTGATTACTAGTCACAGTAGAGCTTCAGAGGGAAGCTAGGCTGCATGGGCTGCTGTGTCAGAAAGAGCTAATTCTGCTCTCTCCTTTAGATCCCATGGCGGTGTCTTTATTAGAATTGAGGCAGAAAGTGACTTCCTTGAGTTTTTCAGTATTGAGGAGAAGCACTGTCACACAATGATCACAGCCTCTTCACCCAGCAAGGCTGTTTGGTTCAGACTCCTAACCTCACCTCTTTGGGGATTTTTCACCGTGTCACTTTCATGGGATTTGAGGCACACGTCTATGTTAAAATGATTGACATAATAGTTCTGATTCCACTTGTTCAGAATTATTTACAATTTAGGAGAGTACTTAAATTCAGAGTTCAAAATTTCAGCAAATCACCAGTGGCTTCAGGAAGAGATTCCAGAGTCCTGAGCAAAGAAAGACAATAAATGGTTGTAAATTAAGACCTTCCAGAGTCACCTTCTCTATATGCATAAATCTTGTAGGAATTAAACCTGAGATGTGCTCACAACAGTCAGAATTTTATTTGGTTTTGGAATCAGCTACAATCCCTGTTCTCCCGCACCCCAGCAGTTTCAAAGCTGGGGCAGAAGAACTAATGATGTGCCACGAGCTGCAGCTGGTGTGTATGCAGAACATGCTATCAGGTGCTGTGTTCAGCTCACCCCCACAGTTTTACACCAGCCCACTGACGGCTGATGTAAAACATTTGATCTCATGATCACCTGAGCCAGCTCCTTCCTTCTCACCCCATGTCCCCTGGGCCCACTGCTGCTGCTGGGTTGGCAGAAGCAGGAGTGGCTCCACGTCCCTGAGAGGCCAAGCAGTGCCCATGGGCCATCCCACAGTGCTGTATATCGCTGAGCTCTGAACTGCAGCCAGCTGGCTGGCTGTCAGCACGCAATCCAAACACTGGCCAAGGCTGTACAGGCTTCAATAAAACCTTCAGGGCTGCAAAACAGGTCAGAGATCTCAAAGAATATAGCTTTGCCTCAGTAATGATTAACAGGATGGTGGCAAAAGTCCCTGAGGCTTTGACTGGCACTGTGTGCACACATGAATACACCAATGGGAAATATTATCCCAGAGAGCCTCTTTGCAGGGGCAAAGCCTCCCTCATGGTGGGCTACCTTCAACAGACACCATGGCTGAGTACCCCTGGTTTCTTTTGGGATTGCAGAGTTACATTTAAACCAAAGAAGAGAAGCAAGGATGGAAGGTCGGGCAGGGTTACTATTTCCCTCACTTGAAGAATAAACCAACATGCTAGACCAGATTCCAGCCTCCAATACACACATTAAGTCTGGAGCCTTCCTAAATTCATAACCGCTGACTGAAAGCAGAATCTGCAAATCTGACTTGAACATAAACTTTGAGTGCTGTGTTACACATCAGTGCATATCCAAAATACAAGTGGTTACATGTGAAATTCTTTATTTACAACAGGAAGTAACTTCCCAGTTGATGGAGGATCCCATACAAATGTTTGCCTTGTTCGTAACTTCTACTCTTTGAATTTTGAACGTTGTAAAATAAGTCTAGAAAATTGTCCCATGTTTTGCAAAGTACATCATCCTACCTTTTAGGAAAACATGTTTTTAAAAGAATACAGCTGTACTGCACAAACAGGTTATTTTTTACATATAACTGTAGATGTGTCTGTGTATATATACACTCATATAATAAGTTTATAGAGGCATGTAAATGTGTTCCGTTGTTAGATGGACTATCAGAAAGAATAACATTCATAAAGAGATCTGAATCATTAAAAGCACCTATCTTATACTATATTAAAAAGTCCTCAGGTTAAGAGGACTTAAGAGGCATTAAGAAGAGTGCGGCCAGCAGTTTGAGGGAGGTTATCCTCCCCCTCTACTCTGCCCTGGTGAGGCCACATCTGGAGTACTGTGATCAGTTCTGGGCTCCCCAGATCAAAAAAGACAGGGATCTCCTAGAAGGAGTCCAGTGGAGGGTCACAAAGATGATGAAGGGCACAGAGAATCTCCCCTATTAGGAAAGGCTGAGAGACCTGGGTCTGTTCAGCCTGAGGAAAAGACTAAGGGGGGATCCGGTTGATGTTTATAAATATCTGAAGGGAAGTGGGAGGGGTAAGGATAAGGAGCAACAGCCTAAAACTTGAACATAGCAAGTTACATACTAACATGTGGAAGAACTTTGTGGTAAGGGTGGCAGAATACTGGAACAGGTTGCCCAGAGAGGTTATGGAGACTCATTCCATGTAGATCAAGACTGATTCAGAAGCCTATTGCACTACCTATTACAAGGAACCCACTTTAGCTGTAGAGTTGTACTCGATCTCTTGAGGGTCATTTCCAACCCTTTCAATTCCATGATTCTGTGATTTCTACTATTTCTGCTTGTTCTTTCAGTTGCAATTGCCCAGGCATGGCCCTGCTCTGTGCTCCCAAGGCACCTAAAGCCAGTAGTGGGGTGCTGGGAAACATGAAGAATGCCAAGTCAGGCCTATTGCAATCAACATTTCCTTCCTTTGTCAGGATCTTGATTGGCAATCTGATCTTTGCATGAGTTTCCTCTACCCCAAGCCAGTGTCAATAGAAAAGCAAGTGGATAAAATGTAAATACACACCACAAAACTCCCAAGTTGAAGTGGATAACATTCCTTGACCTTCCCACTCATAAAGCTGCTTTACTTCCTCCTCTACAATGAAGATTAGATGTTATATAGTGTTTACATTCGTTTATATGGCCACATCCTCCAATCTTTTATTCAGCCAAACCTCTGCCAAAGCCCAGGTGCAGGTTTGAAAGGCGGCAGAAGTTGTGGCCTCCCGTTAACACCTCCTGCCCTGGCATTCAGCCTTGCTCATGTACTCACCTGAGACTGGAAGGCTGCTGTGGAGGAAAAGACAGTGATTTCTGGGCTGGGGGAATTCAAGCCCATGAAAGACCACTTTGTTTAGATCAGGAAAGTGAGTGGAGGGAACAGAAATGCAGCTGAACCCAATCTCATCATCAGGCTGTTTTTGTGCATACTGTTAAACCTTCTTTTGTATGCATATGAAAGAGGAAGACAATACCATAGAAGCAATCACTGGAATTGTGACTCCAGTTCTCCAAGCACTTATGACAGTCTGAAAAAGCAGCTCTTTGGAAACAATGGGCCAATGCTGGTGAAACACTGAAGGGAAAAACAAGCCATCCAAATTAATGGGATGCAGCTATTCAATTTGCTCTGCACTTGTCCTTAGCAGAAATATCAGGAAATTTCTTTAGTCTGGCAAAATAAATTGAATACAGACACAATTTCCCCTTTTAAATTAACAGGGAACTGATCGTTAGTACTTTAACTCTGCTGACTAGTTTATCTCTACATAGATAAAAATTTAATTTGTTTTATGGTATTATTTAGATTAACTAGCTGGTGCTTGCAGGCACACTAAATATGTAGAACACTACAGATGTTCACACCACAAGTTGGAAGGGACCTACAAGGATCATTTTGGCCAACCGTGGCTCCACACATCACAACCCAACATTCAAACCTTATTCCTGAGTGTTGTCCAAACACTTTCTAGAACTCATTTCACACAGCTTGGAGTAGTTTCAGAGTATTTGACAAGAAAGGTTAAAATGTTCTGTACTCCATTCTTTTCTTTGCTGAGGATCAAGCAGATGTTTCAGACCGATAGCTTAAGTACTGTCCAATAATGAATGTAATAGGACAAAAAAAAAATTTGCTTCATACAGACAGCATTCCACGTTCACACATCCCACACCTTTCCCTTCCAGGTAAACCTTTGAGAAGAAGCTGAAGTCAGTATTGAATTGTTTTTCAGTTACTTGCTCATTTCTGCTTTTTAATTAAACTATTTATTGATGACCACTCCTGTGTGTTAAGTCCTCAAAGAAAAAAGGCTTTGGCATCTTTCTGAAAGCAAGGCTTTAAACCTTGTGTTATCTGATTTTCAGGAACTATGAGCACATCTTCTTCTTTCCTTCCATAAGCTGTGCTTGTGTTTTCTCTGGCTGCCTGTATTTTGCATTTTTCAGCCTCTTCATTTGCTTCTTAGCAACACATTTTCAAAGCAACAGCACCCACACTTTTGCCATTATGCCTCAATATTCAGTCTGTAAAGACAAAAGAATACAGTTTTCAGTTTAGTTGATCTTTATGTCATGGTAATGGTAAGAGAAGCAACTCGAGAGGAAATAACAGCATATCTAGGTGCAAGAAAGAAGCAATGCTGACCACCTAGAACCAGGAAAAGCGTCCCTGTCCTATTTCTATGATTCTATAGTTGCTGGATACTAAGGAGCATTTAGGCAATGCTCTCAGACATAGGGTTTGGATTTTAGGTAGTCCTGTATGGAGCCAGGAGTTGGACTCAGTGATCCTTGTGGTTCTCTTCCAACTGCGGACAAGTTATGATTCTGTGATTCAAATTCCTACCATGTTTCTAAGACGGTGACCTTTCCCCTTGTCTCCTTCAGATGCCACATTGTCAGAGGTCTTTGTAAGAACCAGCCAGCCTGCTGGGGCACTGGGAACAGCTCACTCAACCAGATGAGAGGTTACATCTGAGCCTTGAGGTTCCTCCTGCAGAGCACAGAGAGAACAGTCCCATCCAGATCCACTTGTAGCAAAGCCACCTACAATGAGTCAAAAGAATGGTTTCCAAGAAAGACTTCCTCTCCAAAATGCTCAAGCACCAATTTAATTTAAAAGGCTTGAAGTCCCTTCCTTTTTCCATTAACACATCCACTGAAGCCCTTGGAGACATGCTTACATCACTGCTGGGTTCCCATTTCCCATTTCATTCCCACTTCCACTAGTAGTTAAACTGTTCTGTTACACATTCTTCCCTTTGGTCTGACTTTGTTCCACTGTACAGAGACTTCAGCCAAAGACCTTAGGCCTGGGCAGATCAAAAAAGGGAAGAAGTAGGCTGTGCACTAAATAGAGAAGGAAGGACTCAGATGGTCCAGTTCCCTCTTTGGTATTTTACTTCAAAGCTGCTCAGTAAGAAATACAGAAGTTACTAATGCCGAACCTGGAAGTGCTTCATTGCACTCTTCTTTCTGATGCAGAGGCACCAGCTGCAAGGTGGCCCATACAGAGCTTCTGGGAAAACAGAGATGTGGGTTGATGTTCATTCAGGCAGAGACTGGACTTGCACCTCCTCCACCCTCAAGGTGTTCATTGACCAGAGTGGGACAGGCAAAACTGGGGGAAGCATTCAAGGAAGGTGTTGCAGCTTGACTTGAGGTGCCACTATGGATTGGTGCTCACAAAGACACCCTGAGCAGCAGATTTCTTTTCTGGCTCTAGAAGGTAAAAAAAAAGCTACAATTTGGGTATAAAAGCATTGTTTTTCTGTAGTTATGTCATGACATATTCTAAATGAGGCTGTTGTATCGTATGAACAGTGACACCAGGCTCCATACACGTGGAGATTTTTCCTTGCATAACCCAGCCTATCTTCTAAACTGGGAGCTGTAGGTCTACCTGTGGACTGGAAATTAGAGATAGGTGCTTCAATATTTTATTCACCTGTAAATGCCAGCAAAGGCTCTTTGTATTTCCTTGCACACATCTGGAGTGGCTTAGCCCTCAGAGGCAATTTGACCTCCAGTCCTACAGATACTGCTTCTTCCATTCCAGTCTGATCTCCACTGTCTGCTGTGAACCTGCACTGTCATGCATGGGAACACACACCTCTAAAAGATTTCCTCTGGGCTTAATGAATGGTACACACTGGCCTCACTTAGCATTTACACAGCATTAACAGACAGGAGACAGAGGATATTGCTTTATGGCTAGAAAGATACAGGGAAGGCTGACAAAGATGATCAAAGGTACAGGGAGGCTTCTGTGCATGGAATAAAACAAGTCGAGAGAGCTCCTCAGCCCCCAGTCCCCGCCCCTCCCCCCCCCCCCCCCCCCCCCAATTCCACACCCTACCCCTCAAAAAAGTAAAAATAAAAATAGAAAAAAAATCAGGAGGAGTTATAAATTACAATTAACACAAAGAAGATGAAGAAGGAATTACCAGCAGGCTGGAATCCGCGGAGAAAACAAAAAGAGATTTATGTTATACAGACTGGAATTTATGCAGATGCGCTGTGTTTAGATCTATGGAGCTCCCTGTGACAGAATATGTGGTAAATGTACACTGGTTCCAATTCATTTGGACATCCTCATGGAGAAGAACTCTATCCCATGTTCTAAGACCCCAAAAGCTCCAAAGCCATAAATAGCTGCATGCTGGAACAAATCTATTTTGAAACATCCAATTACTTATTCCTAATCTTCCTTGAACCACTTCTGTTGGTTTTCTCCATTGCAACAGGGCATCAGCACAACCTTAACAAAACTAAACATCCTTCTCTCTTCAGCCACCGTTGGGGAGAGGACACTGGGCTGTCTGGCACTTGCTCAGTGCAGCCATTCCTACCTTCTCACTCTGCTTTAGCAGCAAGCAGGCCTCTTCTAAGTACATTGAGAATGGCACAGTGACTTAAGGAACTGGGTCAGGGAACTCCCATGATACCACTTTACAGCTGCTATACAGAGTGCTAATAGCAAATAATCATGAAGCTGAAAATAGAACTGAACAGAGCTGTGCTTTTACCATCTAGCGACTGGCTGTGCTCCTTGCACCCTGAGATGCTAAGCAAAAGGAAGGGGAACACAGCCCCCTAATCCTAATTCTTTCCTCCTGCCACCTCAGCCCCAGCAAAAGGCAGTACAAGCTCCTTAATATATGATTTCCACTTTGCCTCTCTATTATCTCTTTTTCTCGCCCACATGCTTCAGAAGATTCGTGCTCAATGGCCATCATGGCAGAGCAGCATCCACTAGGCCAGCGGATTTTTAGAAGCAGATGGCCAGTGATGTTGGAGAAGATAAAACTGTTCCGTTTCTGCACAATAAGACGGCAGCTTGGAGCCGAGCACTGTTCTTTTTCTTTCCTATTTCCCCTGAAAGCAAATACTCTGCAACATCAGCAAAACATCCATTCTATTTTACCCTTGCAGCAACCTATTATCACAACACTCATAATCAATAAATCCACTTCAGTTTGGCCTCCAGCATTGGCTTCTCAATCCCACCATTTAATACAAATGATAAGATGTAATCACCACCCTGCCTGAGCTGCTCTCAGTACAGCTGCCAAGAAAATCACATCACAGGAGCTCAAAAAAGCAAATGTAGCTGTAAAATGGAGGTTTGGGTGAGGGCAGCAGCTGTGAGAGCCCACAGCTATTTGACACCTCAGGAGCAGGCACAAACAGGCATGGGTTTTCTTCATTTAGGGTGAAGCTGTTTCTACTGCAATAGCAGCCACGCAGCAGTCCCCACACAACCAAAATCATCACCTCATTGCAGAGCAAGGCTCATTACTTTCTGTCCCTTTTGACCAAAATGCTGCTTTGGAGCCTGCTCAGGCTGGGGCTCTCCCATGCAAAGGAGACACAGTGGTGGAAGGCTGTTTTGGAGCTGCTCAGGAGCCATGCCTACCTGCATGTCACTGACTTGTGGCTCTGAGGACCTAGTTAGAGGGCACAGTGGTGATGTGTTGATGGCTGGACTAGATGATCTTACAGGTCTTTTCCAACCTCAATGATTCTATGATCCTATGGCTTCAGTAGTGAGTAAGATAATGCCTGACTCAAGCTCTTCTTCGAATCGGAGGGTCCATAAGAGCTCTCCCTTGTTCAGATGCTTTGTAGTCCAGCAGGCTGAGAGCTCAGCTACAGCTATTTGCTCTGCAAGGTTACCTGGAAATACCATTGTCTCTATCTGACTAGCTATTTTAATGACACTTACAGAGACACGATTTTCTTTGAAAGCTCTGTCTCACTGCCAGGTCAGGCTGAACTCAGACCAGTCAACACAGAGGGGACACTGAGAACTCAAGTGTTCTGCGTGCTCTAAGAAAACAAGGATAATTGGTTGTCACAAGAAGCAGCTTCCCAACTTGGACACGCTAAGAAATGCCTAACGTGGGTCTGCTCTGAGTAAGTATCATCAGTGTGGTCATGGGCAAAGGACAACCTTACAAAAGTGGTTCATGTCAGCAAACCAAGAGGAGTGCTTGGGAAAGGGGGATTAGGATGTCATATGATCTGGACTGACCACAGAAATGGTCTGAAATAAGGATTACGTTTATGCAAAATGATGGGCAGTTTGGCACTCCTGAGGAAGATAGCTGAAGGTCACATGGCAAGAGTCTTAAGGCAAGTCGTAGGTCCTTACAAAGCATAGTATATAGAGTATATTCTCTGTCTCTACAAACAATAGGACAAACTAATCAGGCTTCTATGAATACTGTGGCACACAGGAACACTTCCCAGGCTTGTGCATCAGCTACAGGTTGTCACAGGATCTGGGTGTACATTCCCTTTTTTTTGACAATGCCTTTGTTTTGGAAGGATGGCCAGATGCAGGGGACAGGGAGCTGTCACTTGTCCCAGCAGCTCCTATCCTCACTGCTCACACCCAGCCTGGTATAAAAAGCAATGTGTTTTCGTAATCAGGACTTGTTCCCTTGGGTTCTCATGGCTCAAGGGAAATTGTAGAATCCATATAAACACCACAGTAGGCCAACTGAAGGCCTTTGAGAAATAGACCAGACAAAATAAAAATCATATCCCACTACTTTCAACTTGCCTTTGACTTCGGGAAGTCATGATAATGCTGGGAACTCCTCTGTTAATTCTGTCAGTGCTTGGAAACCAAATACCTCGGGGCCCTAAAAATGCCATCATCAGACCGCCTAAATAGGTAAACAGACATCACGAACCAGAAAGTTGGCAGGA
Organism: Callipepla californica brunnescens; assembly: GCA_023055505.1. Lineage (NCBI taxonomy): Eukaryota > Metazoa > Chordata > Aves > Galliformes > Odontophoridae > Callipepla > Callipepla californica. The sequence continues at coordinate 105,436,723 of JALIRH010000001.1, read as the reverse complement.
TGTATTTGGTAGAAAAGTCATTAAAAAAGAGATTGTCTTTAATAAAAGACAATTATAAAAACATGTGACCATAGCAACACCAAACAGACCTGCAGAATGGAAGAGGTAAATATCGCCTTTAGCAGATGGATAGCTCTCCTGTCTTCCATTGAAACTGTCTGCTGAAAGGCTAACACCAAAGATTTGTTCAGAAAATTGTTATTTCTGAACTCCCTGTGCACACACATTTCCCCTGGGCCTCGGATAAGGTTTTTTTCTTTTTACAGTGTGAGTGCCATTTCATGGCGATGCATTTGCATTAGTTTTTAGATAGCAGCCTTGGGAAATCTGCGGGACAGAAAGGCTCCCTCTTGTTCAATCCTGCAGCAATGAAGCCTGGTCTTCCCTCTCTCCCCAAGGAGATCCCTGCAGCTCATTCCTTTGAGTAGCTGTGAACAGTGTTTTGGTCTCTAAATTTCTGCTTAACATCGCCAAGCTGGTGTGAAGGAAAAAAAGAGAAGAGATAATGTCAACGGGAACAGGGAATTCTATGAGATAGAGATAATCTAGGTGTTTGCTCTGTTCAGTGCTGCATTTGTTCCTTCTTGAAAGAATGAGTTTATTTTCCTGTGAGAACCAGAGCCATCAGCCACGAGGCCAGGTCCACCGTTTCCACACAAGCAGAGAAAAAAAACTGTCCTACTACTCATGTAGGCCTTTGTTTCAGCATTTACTTTTCCCTTTCGTTTCCCTGCATGAAGCATTTTCAGGTGACCCTGTGTGGGTCAATAAATAATATATCATCCTCTAATGAAAAAACCTAGCTACGTCAAAGGCGCCTTTCAGTCTGAAGCTGGCTGGAGTTTATCTCTTACCTTCAACTGGCAGTTTAGAAACATTACGACAATCAGATAAACAGAAATGAATAAGCACTTCGATGGTTCAATATCTCACCCCACAAGTGACAATAAAAAGCTCATAACTTTTCAAATGGCACATTTATACGTGCTGCATGCAGAGGAAGGGGACTTGCCTCGAGGAAGCAGAGTGGCAGTGAGCTGCGCTCAGCCCAAGGAAGTGGCACACACTGCCCACATGCAGCTTACTCAGCTGCAGCTAAAGGGAGAACCTACAAACCCTGCTCTTCACTTACTGGTTAAGTCCCACTGGTAGGACTTCAGACCACGCAGCAGCTAGTGCTTTTACCTGCAGATCTCATGAAGCTGTAGAAAAAAGGACTCCCTTGTTCTTACTGGTTTGCTGGTGGAAATAATGAAGGTGACTTGTAGGTGTGGCAGGACAAGATCAGAATTCAGAACTTGTGAACCCCAGTGCTGTCCCTCCCTGTGTCCTAAGCTTGCTCTTCCATCTGATTAGCCTGACTTCTCATGGGACCTACAATGGGAGTTTTATAAAATCTCAAGGAAATGGGTAAAGATATTTCAAATAAAAGTGGAATGGTGTGGTTTGTAACAGGCTACGATCATCCCTGATGCAAGCAAGAGAGTGGGAGATCTGCAACAGCCCTGGCAGCCATGAGTTTAATTTCCCTCTCTGTACAGATGTGCTGCATGCAGTCAGCAATACTCGAAGCAGAGGAGATGACAATCTCACCATGCTCCAAGAAGCGCTCCTTGGGCTTGTGCAGGAAGTATCCTGGGCGAGACCTTCTGTCAGGGTAACTCCACTGCCTTTAAGGGATCTACAGCAGAAAAGCCTGTTGTCTGCACTGCTAATTCATTGCTGACCTTCCTCAGCCCCTCCACCTCTATGGAAGAAAATTTTATACACATTATATAAGCAAAGATGTTGATTTTCGAAGCAACCTGTTCAGGTTTAAGGTGTGGGACAGGTTGGTAACTTCTTGAATGGTAAATGACAACTGTTTTTGTCATGTCTAGCTCTCCTCTTGACAAACAATGGTGATAGTGTGGCCCTAAGTCAAGATTCTCACCAAACTGATGTGCAGTGGGTTAAGACAAGACCACATTATACAAGTGCATGTGCCACACTGTCCATTGCTATAATAGAGGATGTGGAGATTAGAATCACAGAATCATTAAGGTTAGAAAAGACCCCTAAGATCATCCAGTCCAACACCAAACCATCCCCTCCACACCCACTGACCACATCCCTCAGTGCCACATCCGCATGGCTCTTGAGCCAGGGACAGTGACTGCACCACCTCCCTGTGCAGCCTGCTCTTCACCACTCTTTCAGAGAAGAAATCGTTTCTAATATCCTACTTGAACCTCCCGTGGCACAATTTAAGGCCATTCCCTCTCGTCCTATTGCTGCCACCCGGGAGAAGAGCCCAACCCCACCTCGGCACACCCTCTCTTTGTAGAGAGAGGTAGAGCAAGAGAGTCCTCCTTTGTAGGAGAGTTGTAGAGAGCAGTAAGGTCTCCCTTGAGCATCCTCCTCTACAAACTGAGCAACCTCAGCTCCCTCAACCGCTCCCCATCAGACTCGTGCTCCAGACCCCTCACAGCTTCGTTGCCCTTCTCTGGACGCATTCATCACACATTTTAACGTGCTCTCCACATTTCCAGCAGTCTCAAGTCCAATATCGATCCGCAGAAAGCACCGAGGCAGCACAAGATACGGCGGGCACAGCCCCGCCCCGACGTGGACGGGGCAGCTCAGGGTGGCACCCGCTCGCTCCGCTTCGTCGCTGCGGGTCGCCCGCGCCCTTTGGACCGGGGTGCGACCGCTGGGTCGGGGGGACGGCGAGCACAAGGGCGCTGGAGGAGAACCACCCGGCCTGGGTCGGCACCGGCGCCAAGCACGTTCCCAGAGAGGTCCGCGCCCTCGGGGGCCGCGAGCCGCGCTCCGGGCCGGGCTGCGCGCCGCCTGCCGGCAGGGGGCGCCCTTGCGCCGCGGCCGGGCGGAGGCGGCCCCTCAGCGCTCGGGGCCCGGGCCGTGCTGCTCCTCGGCTCGAATGGCAAAGCCATCTCTAATTAAATCGCCTTCCTAAGCTTTATCCTGCGCTTAAAGCGGGGCCGCGGCTGTTCTTACACTAAGGTGGTCCCAACGCAGGGCGCAGTGATGATGGAGTGCCTCCCTCGTGAGGAAAGGCTGAGAGAGCTGGGGACGTCCAGCCTGGAGAGGAATGAGAAGGGGTCACGTCAGAGCTTACAAATATCTGAATAGTTGGATGCCATTCGGATGGGGACAGGCTCTTTTCAGCATGGCCTAGTGGCAGAGCGGTGGGCACAAACAGGAACACAGGCAGTTCCATACAAACACGAGGAAGAAGTGCTTTTCTTGGAGGTGAGAGAGCACTGGGACAAGCTGCACAGAGAGGTGGAGGAGTCTCCTTCTCTGGAGACACTGCAAACCCACGTGGATGTTTTTTGGTGTAACCCACTGTAGCAGAGGGTCAGACCTGAGGAGGTCCCTTCCAGCCCTTGTGATTCTCTGAGTTCCCAGTGCCCCTGGTTCAGAAGAAGCTTGAAGAATTTTCACCCCTTGGGTCCCTCAGTGTCGCAGTCCCCCAGCCCTTCTCCTCTGACCCCTTCAGAAAAAAGCTGGAGTTGTACTTGTGACTTCAAGCTGTTTGCAGGACGCCTCCTGCTTCTCTGACATCTCTGTTGGCCTCCCAATGGCAGCAGGGACCTCCTTTTGGGGTGCCAAGAAGGGTGGTGCGAGTGGCTATGGCCTTACCCTACCAAGGACACTGAGACCAGTAGAGCTGCCATGAAAAGAAGGAACTGGAAGGCAGTGAGGCACTGGCACAGGCTGCCCAGAGAGGCTTTGGATGCTCCATCCCTGAAGGTGTTCCAGGCCAGGCTGGATGGAACTTTGGGCAGCCTAATCCACTGGAAGGCATCCCTGCCCATGGCAGGAGGTTGGAACTGGATGAGCTCGAAGGTCCCTTTCAACCCAGTCCATTCTGATCTATGAGTCTGTGAAAGGACTAAGACATGATAGCATGATGTTATATCTGCACATCTGCACACACGTGCATACTGACCAATTCGATGGAGGTAAAGGAGAATGCCAGCAGACAGAGGAAGAAAGAGAAGGGGAAGAAGAAAGATATCAGCACACGGTGAAGGCAGAAAATGCTTCCTAAGAACATAGGTGGGTGGCCAAAACCAGGTGGGCACAAGAAAGCTGTAGGGAAGACAAGAAATAGAATTTAAGAGGTGAGGCTTCCTAGGGGTTGTGGGGGAGGCAAGTGGCTGCAGCTGGTAGATCTGCCTCCCAATAATAATAATAATAATAATAATGACAATAATAATAATAAAAATTTGGCTCTGCATTGTTTCTTTTGCAAAAAACAAGCACAGATTTATCTTGAAGATTGGAGACGAGTATGTGAGGTTCTAAAATATTGTTCTGTTACCTGAGCATAGGTCTCCATACTCCTTTAGAGACTACACCAGCACAATAAATGCACCCACTAGCGCTTGAGAGACCCATTTTCATTTTCAGCAACTGGGAATCTTTTCTGGAGAATCATAACAACTTGTTGAAGAAAAGGCCAGTAGATGTTATAATCTGTCTTTCTGCCAATGCTGGATTATTCTTAGAGCACATTCCTATAGCTTTATTTAGTTACATTTTAAGCGGTCAATAAAATACATTTACTCTCTAATCCATCTTTCTGAAAGCTCTGCTGATACGCAGCTTAAGTTTGAATTCGGCAGCTCCCACAAGTATTTCTTGTTCTCTTTGAGATAAGTTGGGTTTAGGACTGAGAAAAACAAGAACAAAATAAGTAGGCAGAGCACTGAATTCTCAGTTTGGATTTTAAATATTGGCAAAATACTGCTGTTGTTTAAGTGCACTCTGCTGCACAGTAATATGTATGGAAAATATTCAGCGTTGCAAATACAAGCAGTAGGAAAACAAGGGAAAAGTCAATTAACTCTGGCTGCCAAGCTGTTGCTTCTTTGGGGAAGATATTCTATGGGGCATAGAGGATGCCCTCTGTTTATTACATGATGGATACTTGTCTTTGGAAAGCCAAAGAGTAAATGGGCTTGAGCTTGCCTAAGCTAGGCTGGCAATCAGAATTGAAGAGCGCTCTGAAAAATGGCAGTCTGGGATAGAGTCTGCCCATGTGTGTAGAAAGAGCAAAACTTGAGCTGTTGTACGATGCAGCCTGAATGACTTGTGGGAATGATTAAGAAACGGCTGGTTGTGACAGCAAGGGACTTTGCTGTAGGCCTCCACTTCTGGAGTCACTCAGATGTACTGGATAAAGAACCAGTATACTTGAATAAGGAATAAAATGAAAACGAATTGTTGCTGTTCTCTTAGGAATGGAGGTTGTGTGGGTGCTGGTGTTTCCAGATGCTATTACTGCGCTCAGCTGTTCCTTCTCCGTCATTGCACAGGGTTTGTATGAAAGCAATTTGTGCAACACCCTGTCCCCATCCTCTCCTCCCCTTCCTCCTCTGAGCAGTGTCAGCAACAATTGCACTTTACTGAACCCCAGGGGCCTCCCACGAGCTTTCAGCGGGGATGTGCCGCTGACAGCTGGATGGATGTGTGGCCAGAAAGCTGCTGCAGAGTGCACAGGGGATGTCCTGATGCTAGTGCTCGTGCTGCCTGACCGCTAACCTGATGCTGTCTCCACCAGCTGATGGCAGAAATGTTGCTGGTTGCAGAGGAATGTAAAGACTTGCCAGTACTGGGTTCTGTTCCAGGTTTCAAGAAAGAAGTGTGCTGTGCTGGTTACAGGCTGTTCTTCATCTGCTTATCCTCTCCAAGCAAGCTTGACCCCTTCTGGCCCCTGCTGTCTCCAGTCTGTCTGCCTCTTAGTGCCTTCCTCCCCCCACACCTTTTATCCTTGGATGAACTTAGTGCTGTCAGGCATGCTAATGAAGATATTTCCTTTCCCTCCTTGCTTCTCTGTGCCAACACGAGAAGTGTCAAAAGCAGAGAATTGAGAGGCTTTCAGCCTCTGCTCCATGGCACCCGGCAGCTGAAATATAGTACTGCACAGGAAGCCCTGCTCAGACCTTCACTGACCTGTGAAGCAAGCACTGGTCACTGTTTGAGGTGGCCTGTGCACAGGATAGTCAATGCACCAGGGAGATGGCGGGGCACTGCAGGATCAGTGTAGGCATAAAATATCCCCTGATACTCTGATTTCTAAGAATTCTCTGGGGAACATGAGGAAAGAGAAATCAGAGGCTCATCAATCTCAAAAACACTGATGATTTGTGGTGTTATGAGCCCAAGACCTCAGCTATTACATCCTGCAATATACAAAACAATCATCTGCAAAACATTTTCTTCTAATCTGGTTCCTGGAAACAGCTGAAACACCACAGTCCTTCTACAAACAACGGGCTTAAGGCAGACCACCAGCATGGGAAAATTCAGTTCAAATGGCCTCTGCGCTGCAGAATTGTAAAGCCATCAGAATCCTGGTGACAGTGTAAATGGGAGCCTAAGCTAGAGATGGCAGTGTTTGGAAGGTGCTCAGGAGTTGTAGCTACAAATCTGCTGGATAAGGTGGTGCCACAGTGCTTGCTTTGTCCTTGACATCCACTAGCACTGAGTCAGTAACAGCAATTATTTAAATGTCCAGGAAAAAAAAAACACAAACAAAAACAAAACAAAACAAAAAAAACCAAAAAGCAACACAACAACTAAACAGCCTTTCATTAAGTCATCAGAAAGCACATTTTTCCCTGCTGAGTCACCCCTGAATGACTGTCCCTCTGAGTAATGAGATTCTTATGCCACAGTCCCCTCTGCAGGATCCCTGCTCTGCAGATCTGTCTGCTGCCTTGCTCATGGCTTGCGTATCCCTTGAAAGGAAACAAGGCTAAGTGTCACTGCTGGATCTCCATCAATGCAGCCTGCTTCATCCTCCTACTTGTTTGAGAAGGCTTGCCTCTGCCTGAGACATTCCTTTCAGGCAGGGCTGAGCTTTTCCTCACTGTACAGACACCTGTCATTAAGCTTTTGTTTGTGACTCAGTTTATCAGCTTTAACTCCACACCGTCTAATTTCACAGTTGGCATTAGATTCAGGTTTGAGCTGAAATTGTTCCTCTCCATTCCCAAGCATGATGTAGGGGAACCTACTGCTTCTGGAGAAGCTTCTGGAGAAGCTTTTCTATCCCTGATGCTGCTGGCTGCTCCCTGAGCCTGGTATGGTCAGAAACACCCCATGCACAGATTTACCTCTCCACATCCACTGCCAGCTCCTCCCTTACAAGGAGCCACCATCCCAGGAAGCTGGGCTTGAGTTGTGAGACAGAAGGTTCTGAGCCAGCCACCCCACAACTCTGCCGGCTGACTTAGGATGCTGCCTGCTATTTTCTAGGAGTAAATTACCCCAGCAGGGCTGCAGGCAGGGCTCAGAGAACAGCCCTGGGAACTGCCGAGGAGGCTGGTTGAAGTGCCTGGATTCAGGTGACAAGGTCTGGCCATGCCAGTGAGCTGGGGAAAATGGTGCCAGTGAGGTGCCAGGGTGAGGAGGCAGAAACACTGGGGATGCTGCGGGATGCTGAGGAGCATGGGGATACTGTGAGGAACAAAGGCTTCCAAGAGTTACTGGCGCAGACAGCCTTCAAGTTGATGTTTTCTAGCTTCTTAGTAACCTGAACATCCTTCTACATGAGTGGCTTCAGTACACGTTGTTTTTGAATAATAAATTTGCTCAAATGATCTCTCAGAGCATTTCCTGCAGGAGTTAAGTGTAGTGGTCTGAGCACGGTTTAATAGGACCAGCTTTTGAAGGGATAAGATGTACTTTCACCTAATTGCCTGTGTGCTCAAATTCTCTCCTCATTTCCAAGCTCCTCAAGCAGTGGCCTTATCAGGAGGGCAAAAGTACTTGTATGTACTTCAAGGAAATAATACAAAGAATGGACTGACATTGTTGCCACCCATACAGAAAAAATCTGTTTCAAATAACATCATTAAAGGCTCCAATAATTAATTACATGATACTTGGTGGTGGTGCAAGTTTTCTGAAGAGGCAGCATAGGTGGAATTGATGCTTATACAAAGTCCTCAGCACTAAGCTCTGCTATGAATACTGTTAGTACATGTGATGTATGACTGAAGGTTATCAGCAGCTAATGAAAGCATGGTCTTCCCGACACAGACAGATCTCTTAGTTCTTCTTCTCAGTTTTTCCCTCAGCAGGAGTCCCACCTTTCCATTACCAGATATATGTGTGCTCTGCCAGAGGTTTGAAAATCTTTGCGGATCTGAAGATGGAGCAAAGCACCTGATGCTTGTCTGTAAAAGCTGCAGGAACTCCTACTCCTATGGGCACGTGTGCAATCACATCATCTCTGTCTTGAGGTCCTGAAATATCATAGAAGACTAGGACTTTTGGCCTTTTAATACAGGTATGAAGGTATCTGTAACAGTTGTGATTCTTCAGGAAGTTACAATTTGACCTGCGTTTTCTGTTTCAGTGTTGGAAAAGAGTTAGTTCTAGGACATGTGTCTTACCTGGCAGTCTTCTCTCTTTGGTTTTCCTTTTTGTGTATGTGTGTGTGTGATGAAGATGGGTTGGTTGGTTGTCTTCTGCTGGGGATTGAGGCTTATGTCCTCCTAGGCAAGTGGCCTACACCTCCACTGTCAGTGTATTGCACCTACATTGCAGATTATTCTTTCTCACATAATCACAAAGGTGATTGAGGTTGGGAGGGTCCTCTGGAGGACATCTGGTCCAACCCTCAGTCAAGCAGAGCCATCTGGAGCCAGATGCCTATGACAGATGTTTCCTCATGAAAACCATGATAAGCATGTTTCTCTCAGTTTCTCTTGCCGGAGTTTTTTCATTCTGCAGCAAAAACTTAAACATTCTTTTGGGCTGGCAAGAACTGGAAGAGGAAGCATAAACCCCTCCCCTTGAGCTTTGCTTGATTGCCTCAGAAAGAGATATGCGCCATGCCAACCTCAATGAAGTTCAAAGTACCTGTGACATATCAGCCTGTCTACCTGAGAATACACAGCTTGAGTCTTGTAACAGTTAAAAACAACAAGAACAGCAAAACCAAAAACATTTGGAATGTCTGAGACAAGTTAGACAAGAGATCTGTGGAATTCCAAGGTTACCTGTGATTTCACCCAAAGAAGCAAAGGTTTAAGCTTAAGGAAGGACTTCAAGTTGCTTGTGACATTGCTCCCTTTCTTATCAGACCATACTGTAAACAGCTCATTGAGTTCTGCACTGAGACTTCTCTGGAAGGAGATGTTTTCAAGGGCAGAATTGGTCATGATTGTGAGCAGCTGTTACTCAGCCCCAGATTCCTCTCAGAATTTCTCTGCCTGTCCCTGCACAAGTAAATCTGGTCCAGTGCAAAAGAGACTGCTGGCTGGTTACTGAGTGTGCTCAATTTGCCAGCATCTTGTATACAACTTTTCTTATCTGAATTAATAGCATTTTCCATATAAAAGAGAAGTGTTCATGCTTGATGTGAAATCACAAATGCTCCTGTTAGGTTGTTTAGTGCAGCAGAGCTGTTGGCAGCCCGCATCTCACATGTGTTGCACAAACCATGGCTCTGCCAGTCCTGTGTGCCTCTGGTGGGGAGCTGCAGCCCTGCACTGCCCATGTCCACATGGGCAGCATCTGTGGACTAACAGGAGGCAGCAGTGTGGGCACAAGGAGGGCTCTGGAGCCCCATCAGAGACCATGTAGGGTTTTCCCTTCTCAAGGAACGGCAGGCGAGGTGTTGTGGGAGGAGAGTGAGGCTCCCTGCACCCATCTGCTGCCTGCAGCAGGGGTGAATTTGCCTGCACAGCTCTGGCATTTCTGAAGCTGCTGAGAAACCATTTCCTAATGAGTAAATGTGCTTATGGAATCAAAACCATCACCTGGGTCCCTGAAAGCAGGAAAGACAAAGACACAGTTTAAAAACTGCCAGTTATGAGCAATGTACTTCACACCTCCAGAGAATGCAACTCAGGGTTTATTTCTGAGCCCATAAAGTTCCAAGTAGTATTCTCCGTGGCATCATGTTCTTGACAGAGCTGCTGTGCACCCCCACTCCTTGCTCATTCTTTCTGCTGGTAAAAATTATTAGTTAAAATACAGTTATAAAAAATTCTAAGCAAATAAATGGAAGAAAAAAAGCCATGACATCAGCAAAACATACTAATTGATGGATATCAAAGGGATGCTGCCTTCAGCTACACTCTTCAAATACTGTTGACGTCAATCTGGGGCATATTTTAGACTCCAGTGCTTTGCCTTTAGGAAGCTGAAGCCCATTACATGTAATTGGTTCCACCTACATGTAATTTGTTAGGAGGAAAGCAACAAGATGCAGATTCTCACAGGAATGCAGGCATGAGGTGTGTTCCCGACAGCCTCACAGCTCTCCTGCAGACCAGCCTAGGTGGGTGCCCACGAGGAGCTGCCAATGCCTTGTGGTCATTCCCTGCCATTCAGCTTGGAAGCTGAGCATGCAGCATCTCAAGCATTACAGGTTGCAGAAGGAAATCCTGATATCGCCAAAGAAGGCCCCGGTGCTGGTGCTGGCTTGATCATTCTAATCAGAAATTAGATTCGTAGTGATAAGCACTGTTGCTGTAGTACTTAGAACCTCACTGATGTTGGCCTCCTGCAGAGCCATGAAGAGAAGGCTTGGTGTGTTGTGGACCAGGGCTCTGATTTCACACCCCAGCAGCTCATGGCCTTGCTGGGAACAGCAGGAGGTGCAGGCAGGTCGGGCCTTTAAAAGCAGTGATAGATGTGGCACTGAGGGACATGGTTTAGTGGGCATGGTAGTGTTGTGCTGATGGTCAGACTAGATGAATGAGAGGACTCTTCCAACTTCAGTGATTCTATGATTCTGTGAAAAGCAGATCTTTGGCTGCATCTGAGGAGGGAGGAATGTATGTACGTGCTGAACCTGACCTAACGCAACCAAACAGCCTTCTGCAGGCACTGCATTATAATATTTTTGCCTTAATCTTCCCTCCTACAGACTTGGTCACAAAAAGAAATAAATTCTGAAGCCCCTCCTGTAAGTTTTCCTGAATCTTTGACATGTCTGTGCCTTAAAATAAACGTACTGCTTTAGTGAAGCTGGGCTAGATCTGAGCAGCCAGTTTCTTTGGGGAAAGTTTTACTACTGCTCAGGAAGGGAACACCGCTGCTGCCCTCCCACCAGGGGAGATGCTCACCCTCTGGATGGGAGTTTGGCTGTCAAGGAGGGCACCAGGCAGCAGCAGGGACCTTTGGGACATAGAAATGTTCCTGATATGTGCCCACCCAGATGGCCCTTGTAGGCACTCACTATTGCAGCACCAGACCCACTCGTTCTTTAATTAAACCTCTCACATCATATACCTGATGTAAGGACATCTCATGTGAAGTGGAATTAATACACATAAAGCTCCCTCGAGTGCCCGAGGCACTTACAATTCAGATTGCCAGCATCTGTCCCCACTTTCCTCTCTGTTCCCAGCAGAGCAAAATGAGCAGGGCAGGAAAAGGTTCAGACATGGGGCTGCAGGTCCTGCCTGCCCAGCAACATGCAGCAAGCAGAGAAGGCTGCTCCTGCGGACCCTCTAGAAGTGTTTGCCGGAAGAATGGGGTACGTGAATAAGTTAGAGAGGGGAAAAGTTGCTTGTAACAGCATTTCTGTGCCCAGAGAGCAATGAGAAGTCCCAGTCCCATCTCTGCTGCTCAGAACTGATGCCATTCTTATGTCTTTCCCTCCTGCGTGTTCCTAAGATGTGCTGTGGGGCTGATGTAACCCCGCTGATGCACACTGTGTCAGAGAGATCCTCTAATGTGGCCAGTGAGAGTTTGGGACTGGAAGGCCAAGTCACTGCCTGATCCAAACAGACCAACTATTGAGGAGTGTGTGAGTAATTCATATTAAATAGAAAGATATTTGTGGCTGCGGCTACAAAATCCTTCCATGAGTTTATCATCCACTCCAGAAATAAATGATTGTCTCCTTGGCTCTCTCTCCTTTGATTACAGCTATGATGTTTTGAGACATTAATACTTTCTTTTAACTTGGGAGCAAGAATTGTGATGCAATGGGTGAGAGGAGCACCTGAAGATGTGTAGGCTGTGGCCAAGGTGCTGCGCTTGGACGCAGATGCTGATTGTGATGTCAGTGACACCAACCTCTACACAGGGCTTGGAGGTAACGCCAGCTTCCATCAGCTGGGATATTTGCTCTCATAGTTGGTTCAGGATGTTTGTAGGGATTGAACACTGCAGGGCAGGTTGGCCAGAGCTCTGGCCTCTGTGCTGGTACCAGCATCAATATTTTCTTATCAACCCAGGAACCAAAACATCCTGTGGTTAACAAGCCCTGCCCCACCTGTGGCCATTCTAATGGAAGCTTCTCAGAAAAGACCCAGCGTAGTCCTAACAAAACGCTGAAAATAATCAGCAAAAATAAGCAGTGATGTGTGTTTTCATAGAGCTATTGGAGGAAGAATTTCTTTTTAATGGAAAATACACTCTAGGATGGAAAGAACATGAGATTCAGCCTGCAAAAGCACAGGTACCTCTCGAGTGGGGAAAGTGCTGTAATAAAAACCTGAGCTAGATGCAGAGCCTGGGAGGGCAGTGATGTGCAGGAGATGGCCCTGGGCACCCTGCTCTGGGTGTCCCTGCTGGAGCAGGGGTTGGGCCAGATGGGTCCAAAGATCAGACTCTCCCACAAGACGCTGACATCCGTTTTGATTGGCACAACAACAGCCAAAACTGTCACAGCGAGGACCAGCAGCCAGTGTTTTCAATCCGACCTACAAATTAGAAAAGTGCTCGTCTCTGCTGGAATTAATGCCAGGCAATTAGCGCGGCCCTGCAGTAGCGCTGCACGGGCACCAGCTGGCGCGACACATTACTGCACTGGAATTGATTTCCCCAAAGGGGAAGGCAGGCAGCACAGGTTGGGGCTGGAGGCTGGATAGGAGGAGGAGCAAAGCTGCTGCTATGGGCCGTGAGGAAATAACGACTGCAATTTTCATCAACTGTTTATAAGAGAGAGACCAATGCGTTTTTGTGTTTCAGTGTAGTTAGAACAAGTCCTCTTGAATTTGCCAGAGACTGCTCTTAGATGTATAATAGCTTAAAACAAACGGGTTTTGCCATAACTTTAGGTGATTATAACCAAATGTCACTTTATTTATCCTCCGGGGTGGATCTGTCAGGGGAATAATACCATGTTTACACTTACCACTGCAGAGAGAGGTGCTGACAACTGTGCCCAGATTTTTAGTACCCAATTAGCAGTGTGCTCCTCTCATTACTCGTTATCACAGATTCATTTCATTTTGCAAAGATTTGGTGCAGTGTTTACAAAGCCCTTCCTCTTTTGAAAAGCACTGTGTCCAGCTGGAGCAGTGTTTGGGCTGCACTGGTACTTCAGCACATGCTGAAATAGCAATGTACTCCATTGAGCTGAGGATTGGGAATCCCATGGCAGATAGAAATCACCACCACCACCGCCATTAAAGGAGGTGGAAATAAAGGAATCAAAAATAAAATCAAATTTGTATCATCACAGAAAAAAAAAGAAAATGCAGTTTTCATCTCTTTGGGGTATGGTAGGAGAAGAAGAGGTAATTGTCAAGAACTAGGAAGAGAAAAGCTCAGACTCATAAAGAGCAAACTCCATGGTGAGGACGTTCAGGCAGTGGCGTGGGCACAGGTTGCCCTGTGGTGTCCCAACCTCAGGCATTTTCAAGATCCAAATGGAGAAAGCCCCAAGAACCTGGTAACAACACAGACCCCGAACAGAGTCCTCCTCACTCATTAACCAACTGCTCAGTTTTCTAGAGTTCAAAGCAAAGAAGAGGTTGGCATAGGAAAATAAGAAAAAAAAAACCAAAAACATAGGATAGTGAAGTAGGGAACCTCCTCCTCTGGCCTGGGGAATCAAAAGCTTGCTCCAAGCTCACCTGTTTTCTTCAGAAAGTCACACTGAAGCCCTCAGGCAGCAACACGTGGCTCATCTCTTTTCATTGCAGACTGTTCAGAAGCTCATCCTATCTCTCGCTCTGTTATGCCTGGAGCTTTCACACAAACCCACTGTTTCCAGTCCTAGGGAGGGATAAATGACGAGCACCACTGCTCCTCCCTGTGTTGGCTTTTATTAAGGTCCAGAAAGCTACTTCAGTGAATAGTACCAAGTTTGCAAAGTCAGACATGCCAAGGGCAGGAATGGGAGGCAGCCTCTCTTCATCCAGCTTCCAATGCACATGCAGTAACATTCAAATACTCAGACTGAAGCCACTGCAGCTGGTGAGCACCTTAAGCCACCAGCTTAAACACCTTAAGGGTGTTTACAGAGGCTGAAAGCCACATGAGTATCTGACAGCCTGGCGGGCTAAGGGCTCCACCAGGCGGGATCTCCTGATGCTGAAGCATTCCTAACAGAGCTATGCCAGAGCCCCAAAATGTGCTCTCCTCGTAACCCATCAGATGAGCTGGCAGGCAAGTAACAGGTTGCGCTCCGAGCTCTGCAGCTGTTGCATGAATGACATTCCCACAAAGCATTTCAGTTTTCACAAATGATTGATTCCTGACAAAATTCTCTCTGCTGTCCATTTCCTACCCAGCTTGAAGAGAAAACCACGCTGCAGTGAGGAGCTGTCCCTCCGTGGAGGTGCTGGTAGCGTTTACTCTGGCTATCTCCCTCACTGTAGGCTCCGATCAGAGGAAGATCAGATTTGAGAAGCGTAGGCAAATTCCATGAGAGCTCTGAAGATCAGAAGCAGCGTACTGGGCCTCAGCCAGCACTGTGCTGCTATTTTTACTGCGGCGGGTGCTTGGTAGGTGGCCCGCTGCACACCCCACAAGCCAGAGCTTCTTCAGAGCTCTCTCCTACAATTCCACTGTTTGCTCAAGCAAACTGACACTGAAAGAGAAGAACATGTTTCAACAGAATGAGACCCCCTCTTCTCTCTGGGCTTCTTGGGTAGCTCTGCTTCTAAAACTGCGTACATAAAGTGAACAGAACTGCTTTTTATTTGTTTATTTATTTGTTTATTTCCCCTTGTGACAGCGACCTAAAACAAGCAAACGAAAATTCCTACAACAAACGTTGCCATCAGAGAAACTGCAGATGACATCCAACCACCTGGCCTGCTGTGCCCTGGGGGGATGGGATGTCCTCGCACCCACAGGCACCTCCTGAGCCCCGCTTCCCACCTCCCCAGTTGGCTCTGCTGAAGGTTGGTCGCTGGGTGAACCTCCTGCTGCCTGTTTGTGAAATTAGGAACTCTGCACATCTGCTCCGCAGCCGTAGTGTTTCAGTTGGTCTTGTTCTTGAATACTATGGGGCAGCACTAAACTTTGTGTGAGACAGAGCACGCACAACACCCACAGTGTCTGGTATGCCTCCTCGCTTACCAGTTCTAACACAGCAAGAGGAACAACACTACATTTTGGTTTCAATCTTGGGCCTCTTTGAAAATAGCACAAGAAAGGCATTAGAGAAAGGTCAGTACTTACATCTGGCACCCAAAACACCATACATGACCGAACCAAACAGCGAGTGGGGGTGTCAGCCATTCTACAGCTCAGAATCACACTTCATTAAATTATCTTTATTTCAATGTTTTATCAAAGACATACACGGTTTCCCAATTATGTGTATATTTTTGTAAAATTATCATTTTTAATTTAGTTGATTACATGTTGCAGAAAGGGAGCTTTTCTCCTCTAATGCCATATGTGCTTATCAAAGCCAAAAACCTAAGGGCAACAGTAAATAAGAACAGCACTGCTCTCGAAAGCACTGTTAATTCAGTTCTGAAGCTTTACATTTCTGTTTGCAATAAGAAAAGTGTTGGTGAACTGTGAATGAATTAATCATAACCACATTTGGCTTTATTCTCCAACTCAGTTTTAGTTCAAAAATTGTTGATTTGCATTTATAAAGGAACAAAAAATGTTTTCAAAGAGACTATTTAAAGAAGAGCGAACTTGTCTCCCACACGGAGTATGTGAAAGCTCTTGCTGTTGATGTTGGTATTTCTGTATGAATAGCATTAATCATCCATAAACACAAATCTGCGCTCACATAGGTTCGAATGTGCTGTGCAATTATGGCACACAGAATATTTCTAAAGCTTTGATCACTGCTATTGTTGCCCCAATGATTTTAAGAAAATGAGGATTTAATTACACAAAAAATTCTTTCCAGTCGTACATAGCCGTGCATTTTCATTGCAATCCACGAGTTTCATCTTTTATCCGACGTGAAGCTGCTGAAAATTCCTGTTAATAAATCAGGTCTATACAAACACTTGTGCTTCCACGTTTTTATATAAGCACCTACATCGAAATGACCTCTGACCTCTTTCAAAGACACTGAAGGAATGTATGAGGGCTGCTCCGAAAGTAATGCCTCCTTTTTTCATGATGTTGGCCCACAGTGTAGAGGTGGATGTTGGTGGTATGGCAGGAGAGGCTGAACCTTCCCACCAACATCTCACGAGAAGTTGTTGCTGTGTGACAGATGGCAGCAGAGGGGCAATCTGACAGAATGGTGTCTCACATGGAAGTGCATGTGGAGCAAAGGTGTGTCACTGAGTTCCTCCATGCAGAAAAAACATCACCCACTGACATTCATCAATGCTTCCTGAAAGCTCATGGGGACCAAGCAGTGGATGGGAGCACAGTGAGGCGGTGGGTGGTGCGTTTCAGTGATGACAGTGACAGTGGGGCACCTCTACTGGTGCAGATTGTTATGAGCACTCTTATGTTCACCACTGGTGAAAATGCACCACTTATGGTGGTGACTATGTTTTGTAGCTGAGATTTTGTTCCACAGCTGAGATTTTGTTCTATCAGTGTTATTGTGCTCTTTGTATCTGTTGCAGTTTCCATGGAAGCAAATAGGCAGCATTACTTTTGGAGTGACTTACATGCCTACTTTTCATGCCAGGGGGTTTTTACTGTAAGCACTGAGAAAACATTCAGAATGTTCATTCATAGTGAGGCAGTTGCCTTCAGACACTTGGGTTTCACAAGTTTTGTGTTAAATACACAGCCTGTGTGCCAGAAGGAACAATTTGAGAACATCTGTGTTGAGACACTGCAGAGTTGAAGTGTTTGCACATCTACAACTTACATTTGCACGAACACATCAAAATATTTTTTAATTCCCCCTCATGCATTAGGACAAACATTCAGGAACTGACAACTGTGTGAAATAACCCTCAGGTTGGCCATTAGTGAGAATCAGCGCTTTCCATATAATTATCCAAACCTCCACAAAACACTGATCCACCAAACACACAGAATGCTAATGTGAACACTGACTTCCGATCTCCACATCTCCCTTCCTATAATTAAAGTAATGGCAACAGTGAGAAACTAGCACCGATACGAGCACATCTCAAACTTGGTTCACCAAAATTAGTAGTCAAAGAGAAGTCCTTCAGTAAATTATTGATCACGCAGCTCCAAAGCAGTTTTAAATTCAGCCTTGAAATCACAGAATGAGAAGAATGTTTCCTTACTTTTTGTTTTGCAAGGAAGGCTGAAGACGTTTGCATCTCAAGGATGAGGCGGGGGGAGAGCTGTAGTTCCATGAGGGTCCTTGTGCTCATATGGAGCACTCAAAATGTCAGTTCTCTCAAATATTCAGGAGCACAAACTTCATTACTCCTAGCTTCTGCACTCTGCTCTATTCTGTATCAACAGAGGTATGCAAAATACCTAACTCCTACTCAATTTAATGATTAATTGGATTTTTCTAATCTCTCTGCATGTTGACCCCCTACAATCTCCGCCTGAAGGAGCTGACAAAATACAGCATTGCTCTTAGCACGTGCATAACTAGCCATGAAACACCTGAAACTCATAGAATCATGGATCAGAATCCTAGAATCCTTAGTGCTGGAAGGGGCCTTTAAAGGTCATCTAGTTCAACTCCCCTGCAATGAAGAACAGGGACACACAGCTTGATCAGGCTGCCCAGGGCTTTATCCAGCTTCATCTTGACAGCCGTCAGGGATGGGACATCAACCACATCTCTGGGCAACCTGTTCCAGTGCCTCACCACCCTTAATGTAAAAGACTTCCTTATATTCAACCTAAATCTCCCCCCTTTGAACTTGATGCCATTTCCCCTTGTTTTATCACCACAGACTCTGCTACAGAGTCTGTCCCCTTCTTTTCTGTAGCTCTACTTTAGACATTGAAAGTCCTTCCTATTCATGCACTACCAGCAACAGGCACTGGAGTCAGAACATGGTGTAATAACATTATGTGCATGAGCAGATGTTAAATATCCCTCATGAGAAACCACCAAATTGAGTGTGTTACAGCAATGATGACTTGAATGAGAAAAAAAAAATCACAAAAAACAGCAGGGATGTACCTAAGTCCGAAATGCTGCTGTACCTGTTGCACACAAGCAGAAGAGAAAGCAGCCTGTTTATGCAACACTGTGCCCAGTGTCACTGCTAACTTTCTAAGCGCTGTTTTGTAAGACAGAATTTTTAGTATGTGCTTCATGTAGGGGCACAGCATCAAATTCAGCAGTCATTGCTGTGTTAGACTACAGGCAGGAGTCCTCAGCAGAACAGGTTGAATGGTTGCAGTTGAACGGTTGCAGTTGAACCTGGTGGTCAGTGGCTCAGTGCCCAGGTGGAGACTGATACTGTGTTGTGCACCCCAGGGGCTGGTATTCAGATCAGTGCTGTTTAACATGAGCTGTGAGGTCCTGCAGTCCTAAGCACAAGTACGGACTGTGTGATGAATGGATTGAGAGCAATCCTGTGGAGAAGACCTAGGGAGAGTGGTGGATTCAACCTGAGCAGCAATGTGCCCTCGCAGCCCAGATAGCCAACTGCACCCTGGTCTGCATCCAAAACAGCATGGCCAGCAGGGAGAGGGAGTGATCCTGCCCCTCTGCTCTGCACTGTGTGAGCTCACCTAGAGCACTGCCTTCAGCTTTGGGGCCCCCAGCACAAGGACAAAGGCTGCTGGGCCAGGTCTGGAGGAGGCTATGAGGATGAAAAGAATAAAGGCTTTAAACTAAAAGAGGATAGAATTAAATTAGATGTAAGGAAGACATCATTTTCTCTGAAGATGGTGAGGCCCTGGCACAGGCTGCCCAGGGAAGCTGTGGATGTCCCATCCCTGGAAGCGTTCAGGGCCAGGCTGCATGGGGCCCTGGGCAGCCTGAGCTGCTCGGTGGCAGCTGGCCCTTGGCAGGGGATTGGGACTGGATGAGCTTTAAGGTCTCATCCATCCCAAATCATTCTGTGATTCTGTGACACTAAGCAGCCCCAGAAAGCCACAATTTCTCTTTTTTGGTGACACACGTCAGCTGTGTTTTCACATTTCCTAGCTGAAACCTTTGTGCAGTTAAGGACAAATATTCATGCATTGTAACTGTATCACAGATACATTCTTCAGGGACGTCTCCCACTGAACGGAAAGCAGCAGCTGTGGCTGCTGTGTGTTTGGATCTATCATAGCACACACAACAGAAGATGCCAGTGTTCGGGCATTCCAGCCTGCAGTCCGGCAGCACAGGCTGATAGTCTGTATACTACAAACACCCTCCTATCAGCCTGCACAGTCAGCTTTCTTCTCCCACCATTCCAGGTTCTTGAGTCTGTAATACTTACTGAAAAGCTTACAATATTCCTGTGAGCTTTACCTTTAAATGTTACCAAATTTAGCCAAGGGCGACGTTCTGCTTCTTTATGTTCCTTAACAATTACTATTACTCATTGAAGCACAACAATTATCGTGAATATATATATTTTTTTAAAATGCCAAAGTTCTTTTCTAACCTTTTTTTTCTCCAAATACGTGTTATCTTGCACACAACCTCATCATGCAGAAAGAAAGAAAAAAAAACAGCTTAGAATAGTGGCCTTTGTCTCACTTCTCCAGCAGTGAGTTATGAATTTTCTGCAGGTAACATAATAAAGTAAAAAAGGCTCATTAATGTTTTGATCTGTACGTGTGGAAAAATCGCTCACGGTCTTCAACTTGGGCCCCTCCTCCTGATTTGCAATTTAGAAAAACTTACCAGGAAGTTACAATAAAAAAAGTGAGCAACCATCACAGCTGCATCTTCAACACAGCCTTCCTGTTTTCTAAAGAAGGAAATGGAAAAGCGCAGTGGCCGCTCTCAAAGCCTCACAAGGGCACAGCAAACACGCTCCTGCTGACAGCACGTTTCCTCCTGGCACTCACTGAAGCTTCTTGGTGGCTGCTCTGCGAGTACCATGGGACCACTGGTATTTAACATCTCCGTGCAGCCCAGAAGGACAACAAAATCCTGGGCTGCATCAAAAAAAGTGACCAGCAGGTCAAGGGACAAGATTCTGCCCCTCTGTTCTGCTCTCATGAGACCCCACCTGGAGTACTGCATATAGTTCTGCGGCCCCAGCACAAGAAGGACATGGGAGTTGTTGGAGTAGGTCCAGAGGAGGGCCATGAAGATGACCAGAGGGCTGGAGCACCTCTTCTATGGGGACAGGCTGAGAGCTGGGATCTTCAGCCTGGAGAAGAGAAGGCTCTGAGGGGACCTTATAGCAGCCTTCCAGTACCTGAAGGGGAACTACAGGAAATCTGGGAGGGACTTTTTAGAAGAGAACGCAGCAACAGAATGAACAAAAATGGCTTTAAATTGGAAGAGGGTAGATTGTGCCTACATATTAGGAAGAAATTCTTCACTGTGAGAGTGGTGAGACACTGGAACAGGTTGCCTGGAGAGGTTGTGAATGCCCCTTCCCTGGAGGCCTTCGAGGCCAGGCTGGATGGGGCTGTGAGCAACCTGCTCTACAGGGAGGTGTCCCTGCCTATAGCAGTGGGTTAAAACTACATCATCTTAAGTGTCCCTTCCAGCCCAAACCCTTCTATGATTCTATAGAAATAGACCTTAGTAAAATCTGGGTCCCCTTAGCATATCTTCTCTCTCCTTGGTATCTAGCTCCTACTGGTAGCGTTGCTCATCCAGTTAATACTGTGATACTGCCACGTTGCCATGCTGAACTCAAGTGAACTCAAAAATGGATCTACCTGAAGGTATTTTCTATCAAACAAATGTTTCATTTTCCAAATATGTTTCAGGTTCTGCAACAACGTTAGGGGGAATTACAGAATGGCTTCCATGGTCTCTTTAAAAATACCACGAAAGGGGTACATCAAAATGGCGGCATTTATTCAAAACGACTCCAAAAAGGTGCATTTGCTTTTGAAGAGAAACTTCACCAGAGAGGCATGGGGATTAGAAGACAAAACAGCTCCAGCTCTTTTCAATGAAAAATGTATATAAAACATAATAAGATTTCTTATCTTAAACATTGATCTCCACTCTGAAATACAGCTCACCCACTTAGCAGACCTAAAGAACAAATTAAACACACACATAAAAGCACGATTCTTTAATAAGGAACAAAAGCCCACAGCATGGTAAAGTGTTTTGATTACCCCCTAAATCCTCCAAAACACTAGCAAACTCTATTAATATAATTTTTTACCTCTTAGGAATTATTGTTTTTTATTCAAGTATTTTTGTAAGTAACTGTAAAGATCTTCTGAGCATTCTCTGAAAGATCTGAGCTAGGCATTCTCTCCCCTGGATTAGATAACCTGTGGAATGCAGATCAAAGACACAGTCCTTCCGTAATGAAAGCTCCCTGATGTTGCCAGCAGGAGCTCTACACAAAGAGCAGACAGCACTCTGCACTTCTGTATGCCCTTAAAATCTCTTACACAGAGCCAATCACAAGCTGTTACAGGGAAAGGAAAAATATCATTCACTTGAGCTTCTGGGAGGAACCTGGAAGATACTATTCAGTTCCTTTCACCACTGGTAATATTTGCAAACAATCTTCCTTATACATCCAACATGTACTTAAGCAAGCTCCCCCAGCAGGAACTCATCAGCCACTATAGCAGGTAGTGAGGTTTAGCTCACTTAAAGGAAGAGGCAGACCATCCTGCAGATGTTTTGAATACAGATCAAACAAAGTTTATTTCTTCCTCATCAGACTCTATTATTAGAACTGGAAACTGATTTCAGAGATCTCTGTGTTTAAAAGATGTTTGCTGGCACCACAGCTGACCTGCAAAGCTCAGCTGTAACAATCAATCAGAAGCAAAACCCCAGCAAAACAGCCCTTGAATACAGATGATGGAGAATATTAATGTCAGCAATAACTGAGCACCTGGAGGCTTGCATGTAAAGAGAATAATGTATTACACATCTCACATCATTCCGTGAGAGGTTAAGAGGGCTCTGAAGCCTCACAAGTTAAGAGTCCATAAAATGTTTGCACTGCATTACCAAAAGGGAAAGCAAAGAATGATTTAAGATCAACCCAGACAAACAGGAGGGGAAAAACTGAACAACTTGAACTGGAAAGCCACTCTATGAGAGCAAACGAGCTGCACCTGGATCATCTGCAGCTGGATTAGTTAAACTTCCAGAAGAAACAGACACATACGTATCTACTTCACTTCAAATAAAGCTAAGTAATTTTTGCTGAATAAAAGCTGAAGATTTCACATACCAAAATTTCTTTTAAGAAGTTGCTTTTACTGCTCATCTTAAACCTACAGCTGAGAGACTGGGCTGAATAACACAACAAAAAGCTCTTTTCACTTTAATACACTGTGAAAGTAACAGCATTTCAAAACACTCCCTCTACCTCAGAAGCCAACAGTTGACTTAAAAACCAATTCTAGAGAAGTACACCACCAAAAACACGACTGCCACCGGACTATTTCTGAAACAACAGATTGAGATATAAAGGCACTGTACTTAAACATATTCAGCTTTCACAGCCCAGGGCTGGCAGCCCAACACAGGACGCTCTGGATACTTAAGATTTCAAAACACTGAAAAGCACACAAGACAGCAGACAGACCACGAGGGCTCTGCAAAGGGTGCAGTACTTACCTTTAGAGAACGTATTTTATTTGATAGAAGTTTTTGTTGCAATATACAAAATAGAGGACTGTAGTCCCAATTAACATTTTACATAGTTACACAGCAAATCATTTCCACCGTTTACAACACCCGACAACTTTCCCACACTCCCCACTGTATCACAGTCAAGAAATAGTCCCATACTGCTTTACATACCCAACAGTTACATTTTGCACTTCCCTGCATCTTTACTTTTTCTAACAAAGTTGCAGTTTCATTGAGAAATTACAATTATTTCAGCTGCAAAAAAAAGAAAAAAAGTGAAATTATATATTTGGAATACTAATCTCAAAAACCCTACGCAAAATAAAAGTCAGTGTCTTACAAAAATATGTTGCAGGAGTAAAACTGGATAAAACACAAGTGTCTCACATTGTGTTAGGGTATAAAGTATTTAGCAACTAGCCTCAGCTTCGAGCTACACCACAAAAAAGAAAAGGAGCAAACATTTATCAATTAGTGAAAAAGAAACACGACAGTTCTTTAGTTCTTTTACAATACTGTACCTTTAGTATGCAAAGGACTTCATCCTTTAACGTGCACCATTAACCAGCTGCCTCACCTCTTAGCCCTTTTCCCACAGAAAGCTGAAAAAAGGTTTTAAAGTTAGTTTAATTCCTTAGGAAAAATCCAATCGTATTTTCTGCATCCCCCACAATATTGAAGCTTTACTTTACAGTGCTGGTACTTGGACAGTTTGATCACTATAAATGATTTTATATAAAAGTAGCCTAACCAGGGCTTCAAAAACTTTGTGTTTTACAAAAGCAGTTTGTTACAGTATGACAGTTGCTAAATAGCCCAATTTATTCAGTGACCCTGTTAAAGATTTGTTCAACTGAGTGAATAGGTGAAGTCATTTCCTGAGCTAAAAGATACAGGTAACTAAATAGATATAGCAGCAGACAGGAGACATTCTTTTTAGAGTTTGCAACAGTATCAATAAAATAACCTTAGAAAAGTACAGTAAGGTACAAATCACTAGCTGGAGAGGGGCGACAAGGACATCCGAGACTTGATTGCCATCATCTGGAATGAGTATCCCCTGACTTTCCAGAAGTTACATTCAGCTACTGTCAGACAAAGTACTGTTAGTTAAGTGGAAGAATGTCAAATCACAGTAGTTCACATTTATTACAGACCAGGTGTTTTGTCAAGATTTAATTCTTAACGCTATTTCATAAACCTAAAGTAAAATATAACCAGCTGGTTTCAGATTTTTTCACCCTAGAGGCAAAAACATCCTCTTTATACTACTTTTAAAGGAATGTAGTGTATCTTCAGTCTCATGAAACTCTAAGCCTAGCTCTTTTCATTGCTTAGACACAATTTGTACTTGAGACCTTGAGTGGTTTTTGAGATAGTCACCCACGTTACTGGTAACATAAGTGGATCCATTTTTAGGAGAGGGAATGATATTCTGAAAATGGTTCCAATTTGCTTAGAGCACAAGGCATTAACGAACAATTCAAGAACTATCAAGCCTGGTGTACCACCACCACACCATCTTTTTCTTCTGATATGCATTCTTAAAAGTCTTCTATGTATTATTTCGATCACTTTTTTTTCCACACATTAATGGAAAGATAATATTCTAATTTAATTAAATAAAGTACTTAACTTAGATACCAGTTCCTCCAGAAGGAAATCTCTCTATGTTACTCATTTTTTTAGACTTTATATCAGCTTTCTTTCTTTTTTTTTTTTTTTTTTTAACATTTAAACATAATTAGTTTTAATTCAAATCAATATATAAAATCCCCAGTACTGGCTAGAATAAAGAACAATACACAAGATCCTAAGATATAATAATTTATAAATAAAAATATACTATTACAAACCAAATCTTTCCCCATACGGAGACTAAAAGCCATAATCTTGACTGATTGTTCCCGATCATACATTATAAATAATGTAAGCTTCTTCAGAGAAGCAAAACATACTTGCCTCCCTGACACTAGTTTGTATCTTCAGTCAAACTACTACCATCAAGAAGGCAATTGGGCCCAGATATCTTTTTGCTTACATGGTTCCAGCTTCATTCTTCCAAAATTAAGCACAGGAAATTAAGTTTACAAAGAGTCCTTTCCCTCTTACATGTGAAGTCTGTATAAAATAGAGATTGCTAATGCTCCTATTGCACCCATCTGGCAGTGCTGCTAGAATCTGATTCAAACTGCACTGAAGCCCATGAAAGGTTCTCCAGTGACCTTAACAGGCTTAGAATTAGGACCACGGAGCCAGCGTTTCCTAACAGAAAGCTCCTACAGGAGTGGCTGGTATCTGTTTTTGCTTACGGGACGCAGTGGAAATGTGTAGTCAGCATGATGCCTGAGCAAATAAAATGAACACAAGACAAAGGTTTTAAAAATCCCAAATTCTTTGCTTAGTCGTGTGCAAACCACGCTACTGCCCCTGGAGCTTCCAGCTTCCCTCTGTTTGCAGTGCTTGCTCCAATCCCAGAAGACGTGAGGCGTAACGATCTCTTCACTACAGCTCCCCCTCAATCCCGAGACTGATAGAAGAGGATGTAACCAGACTCAGAGTTCTTTGAGATGTCTGATGTCAACCCGTAGAATTCTTCAATAGCTTGTGCATCGATCTTCTGTATGTAAAATCCCAAATGTTTAATGTAAGTATATAATGCATAACATACAGCACATTCAGTTCCACTCTAGGAACTGTTTTCAAACAGCTTGCACATATTATATAAAATTATGAAATCCAAATAATTATTACAATTTATTAGATTTTGTTTTCCTGTCTGTCATCAGCTGCACAGATGGTAGCAGATACACAGATTCATATGTATGTGTGTGTGTCTGCGAGTGTTCACTTTTAAGTTAAGTTCACTTAAGTGAACCTATGAATGCAACCAGAGATGCACTGCTTGCACAAGTTTCACGTGGAATAATCTTAAAGGTAACAACACTGCACTGAGACTTTCAATTCACTATCAAGAATGATTGTGCAAATTACCATTCCTAATCCTAAACACTGGACACTGATCAACTGCAGATAAGAACAATTAGAAGTCAGAGGATGAAAGCTAACTTTTTCTCAGTTTTTCATTCCATTTGTGTGGAAAGATTTAAAACATCTGGAAAGTGAAGAGAGTATATTCTGGTTTTCACTTTCATCACCTTTGCATACAAAAGGAACAAAGTAAAAGCAAGTTACCTTGCCACGTTTAAACCCAGCACAATTAGGTTACAAACAACAGAAAGGTTGAAAGAAATCTTCCTTCACTTCAACAGACTTCACTGAATCTCAGTTCTATTATAAGAACAGGAATCTTTCTCAGGAAGGAGCATGTCCTTCCAACTTGTCATGGGAATAACAGACAGGAAGATGCTTAAGATCTGTGAAAAGATTCTTTCCTTCCTCTTTAGAAGGGTTCAGAAGGAAAAAAAAAAGAAAAAAAAAACCTAAAAGAAATTTCCAGGTGTTACTACTTCGGAACTGAAAAGATTGTGCTTTATGTTTGTGAGATTATTTGAGATCTACCACAGCAGCTTCTCTTTTCCCTGGAGGAAAGTGAACTTTCGACCCTTATCAAGGTATTTCAATTTACAGTGCATCTTGATAAGACACACAAGCAATCCTTTTACTTTCCCCAGCAACCCTGCATATTTCCACGTTCAGCATTTCCTATGTGAAAAACAATCTGTAATGTGACTTAGTGATAAGAAATTCTTAACTATCCTTGAGTTGTCATGCCAATTAACACCTTATGTCTAATACCTGTCTCGCTCAGTTTTCTTCTTTTTAATTATGCAGTTCTTGTATACTGTTAGGAAGAACTTAAATTTTTCATTGTACAGTCTTAATTAAATTTAATAAAGGACTTGGACAGCACAGTCACCCTTCTGCTGCTGCATAAGCAAAGACAAGGTGGAGAAAAAGAAGATGACAGGACAACTGAAAAAATGGAAACAATCTACAACACAGACTGCTCTTCCCCTCGCTAAAGGATAAAAGGTGACTGATGAAATAAATTGGTGAAGTCAAGACTGTTGAAGGAAATCCACTTGCTCCAAGAGATTAGTTAAGAAATACATT
The DNA here is from genome assembly GCA_023055505.1 of Callipepla californica brunnescens. Lineage (NCBI taxonomy): Eukaryota > Metazoa > Chordata > Aves > Galliformes > Odontophoridae > Callipepla > Callipepla californica. The sequence goes on along the minus strand of JALIRH010000001.1, from coordinate 105,409,806 downwards.
TTAAAAAGCTTTTAACTTGTTAGGAATTCTTGAATTCCTAGAAGCATGGCTAACATTAGCCACAATACTGTATGCAAAAAGGCTCTTGTTTCAAGGATCAACTTTTATATTGTGCATTGCATTCTAACAGGTTTCAGTCTACTGTGACACTTGCTGCAGTTTTCTCCAGGACGCTCCAACTAACAGATTGAGCCACTCCAATAGCTCATAGCTTCTTAGTAGGAATAAATATCGCATACCAGGAACTTGCTTACTCTCAGAGCAGTGGTAAAATCCTTTCAGCTGTACCCCTATGTGCCATACAGGGTGGCCAAAGGAACAGATTACCAAGTGAAGGTGAAGGACACTGGCAACAAAGAAGCTTATTTTAAGAAGTATGAGAAGCAGAACACAATTCAAATTACTGTACAGTCAAACAGTAAGGTGCAGCTCTGCACTCTCAGTTCTTGCTCATTTAGAATGGGAGTTAACATGACAGTCTTCTATGTCATCAAGCAGCAAATAGGGGTACAAGTGCTTTCCTAAGAATAAAATCCAGGGTTACTCAAAGCTTACCTCAACAATATCATCATCAAAAAGCAACCAGAAATCATGACTCTTCACTATTGCAATATAATGTCCTCTGTTAGGGCCACTGGAAAATACAATTAAAAAAGAATACAAATCATAACACACACAAATGTACAAATATTTTTCAATAAAGTGTTGTTTTTTTTCTTGGAGAAAAGTAATATTTAACACTAATTAAAATGGCTACCAAGTGATTTCTCTTTGGATGTTTCTTTCCCTTTTCTCCGCCAACTCAAATAGTTTTCACAGCAATGCTTTATGCACCTATGTTTTACCTCCAAAATTAAGGACTAAGCAACACAGGCATTAAAACATAAATGAAGGGAAATGAAAGAGAAACAGAGATGTGCAATAAATAAATAATTCTGATGCTTCATAATAATTGAATAGATCCCAAAGCATTTTGCAGTCTTCATAAAGAAAAACACAGAGTTCAGCTACAGTCTCAACGTGATATCTCTTTATCTGTTTGTTAAGGAAAAAAATAAAGAAAAAAAAAACAACCGAGTTAAAATGATAATTTAGGAGATTAAAAGATCCTTACAGCAATGAAAGGGTTTCCCATTTAAAGTAAAACAGTTTATGAGAGAAGATTCTCCACAACTGCAATGGGAACAAAGAACTCTAAGAGCATCCTGCTTGTTTAACAAATTTCAGGTAAGGAAATGATACACTTACCTGAACCTCACAACTGAAAGGGAACAAGCATTTAATGCAGTTGTGGAACTGCCTCAACCTGAGACCAACACTCACACAATACGTCTGGATTAGGGAGAAACTGTTATTAGAGTAATATGATGCAGGATCTGTTTTATTTTTCTTTTGACACAGGCTCACACAAATACTCATGTGAATACACTGTAACTGCTTTCTAAAGTGAACTGTCATGGCAACACGGCCATATATCATCAGGATTAGTAGCACCTGCTCACAATACCTTCTTTTATAAGAAACTTTTAAGAGACCTTTCAATGCTATTAGAGTTATGTGATTTGGGGAGTTTATTTCCTTTTTTTTTTTTTATTCATTAAAAAGCAACACTTCAGCTTTTATATAAAAATCTCTTACATAACATACTGTTATTACCTTCCACAATGAACTACCACGGCAACGAGGTCATACATTCTGTCAGGATTGGTGGCATCTCCTGAGGTGTTAAATAAACGAAGCTCTAAAGGAAAAACTACTCTATAAGAGAGCTTTGTGTATCTATGCAGCTGATCCATGTATTTAAATCTCTTCAAATGGAGAGCTAAGATCATAGGCAGCTTCTTTACTTTCATCCTGAAACAAAAAAAAAAAAAACCAACAGTATTTCCAATATTGAGAAAACTGTTCTGCTGACATTAACAGAGGGAACTTATCCACTGAAGCCTTGAAAAAACTTTTGCAAGTATGAAAAAGGCGCTCAGATCAACATCCATGTAACCAATACTGAATTCATCCTGCACTGCAAAACTAAAATTGGATTTTAACAACTGAGATAATTGCAAATGTAATTCAAATTGAAGCTAAATGAATACCTGCAAACAACCCACACAGTGATTTAGACTTTTAGTAGGTCTACACAGCAACAGCTTGGAAATGGGTGGGCTGCAGAGCACAGCACTGCCCTGTGTCAGATCAGAGCCATCTTCAGCTGCTCCAAAAGGGAGCTGCTGATGGCCAAAGCTGAGCCATGAGCAATGCTGGGCACACGACTCAACAACAACCTGGAGAGAGGAGCAAGAAATGGGGGAGATGCAGCCCTGCAGCCCCCAAGGTCAGCATAGCAGTGTAGCAGCAGCTCCCTGCAGCCTAGGAGAGAGGCTCATGGAGGAGAAGACTGCTCTCCTGCAGCTCTTGGGCACCACACAGAGCAGATGCAGCCACGGAGAAGCCCACAGTGCAGCACTGGATGTGATCTGAGGGAGGTACAGCCCACAGAGAGCCCCTCCAGAGCAGCAGCCCATGGAGAGGAGCCTGCAGTGGGGCAGGAGGGCTGGGGGAGCTGCTGCCTAAAAGGACCTGTGCTGGAGCAGTCCCAGAAGGATGGGCCCCATGGTACAGAGTCACATTAGAGCTGTGCTAGAGCCTGTTACAGTTTAATTTCCCATTAAACTGGTCAAATCAAACAAGCGTTTTAGAAAAGGCAATACCACTTAGTCACATTTATATCACTTCAACTTTTCATATCAAGCCATTCATTTAACACTGCCAAGGGATACAGACAGCATGCTGTTATTCCCCACACCTCATGCTGCCAGAACAAGATAATGCTAAGCTCTAGCACAGTAATTTGTACAAATGTTGCAGCATTATTTTACTGAAGCCAAAGCCTGAAAGCGATAAGCTAGTTTCACTGACAGCTTGCTGGCCCTTTCCCTAGTCTGAGGTAGTGAGATTTTGCATCAGTGACTACAAATTCACAAGAGCCAACCACAGCTGACTTGGCAACAGAGCCATTAATTCTCTGGGAGACATATTTGCCCATATTAATAGCAACCAAGCTAGATTTCTCTGCTCCCGTGCCTTAGATCAGTACTGCACAGAATTTTATCAAACTGCCTTGAGCCATCAGCAGTGCAGCCCAATGAAGGTTTCACATGTGTCTCACTAAGACTGTACTTTTGCAGTGTTGGTAAATATGTTTGTACAGCATAATCCTTCTTGGAAAGATAAGGGACTGGGGACAAAATTCTTCCTTCTCTTTTTTCATTAAACATAGCCTTGATAGTAACTGTGGAAACCCTGCTAGACTCAATTTCTCTCCTTTGTCTGCGAGGAAACTAGGAAATGAAAAATGCTGGGGAAAGGCTGACAGATGACAGAAGTACAGTTATTTTTTATTACATTACTGAGATACAGATATAATTTCTGCTCTGATTCTTTTCACAAAATTGAAGTCCTCTTTTAATAAAAGAATTGTGTTTGATAATAGGAGCTCTTTCAGCAGCAAAAGAAAGTCACCTTTGCTAGTGGAGCAGACACTATCAAGAATAAACTTAATGCTATAGAGACAGAAGAAAATTATGATTGCAGTGAAAGTGGTCACACTGAAAAGAAGAAAAGGCTGTGCTTTGCCATTAAGACCATGCCTACAGTGCAGGCTTATGTCAACACAACTTATTAATCGTCAGGGATCCTATTACCTCCCACACAGAAAAAGAACAACAGAAAACAACAGGACAGACCTTACTTCGCAACCCCCTTGTACACATCAATTAGTAAGCTTAGGCAACATATGAATGCATACTTTGCAGATGAGACATGCCAAAAGCCACGTGTTGAATCTATGGTAAACTGAACAAGAAGAACCAGCGGTGTAACCAGTACAACACGTCCCCATCTCCATGTTCCCATCCCTTCAACTCATCTACAAGTAGACAAATACCTTCTCAGATTAAAAAAACAATACAGAACAGTACACAAAATCGCAAGTCTTTTTGTCATGGGTTAAATATTAGACAGACAAGAAATATTTTACACAATGCTTTCCACGACCACTGCCATGCAGATGTTTACCACAGCTGATTAAAAACTCAGTTAAAAAGTGATGTTACAAGTGTCAATCTGACTGAATTGGTAAGAAGTCTTATCAAAGCATTTCTTGCAGCAATAATAAAAATTATTTAATTATTTCGAGGAAAAGAAATGCAAAGAGTCCCATAAAATCAGTGAAATTTCACCCCTATCCACATTTCTCCCTTAATCACCAATAGTCTAACTTCTCTTTTTATCTTATTTTTAGTCTTAAGAACATTATTTTTAGAATGAGAAAAATAAATAATGATCAAAGGCCTCCCAAAACACTCTCATTACTCACTGGAAGGAGGATCACTGAATTCAAGAAAAAAGAATGCAACCAAGTTAGCATTTAGAAGATGAAGAGAGAACATTTAAGAGAGAAAGCACTTTCTCCTCCTGCCTCAGACACACAGACACACAGAAATACAAGAGTATTTTCATGCAAATACTTGTGTTAAGTTTTTCCTTCTGAGTCTGACCTACCTTTTATGTGCTTCTTGCTTACTGCGACATTCTTCACAGTAATATTTGTATTCACTGCACAGAGTTTCTGTATTGCTGAAACCCCTGAAAGAAAAAAAGAAAGGCATCACAGAGATATGAGCTTCTTACTTGAAAAATACATATAAATGTATGCAAAAAAAAAGAACAACAAACAAAACATCATTTTATTAAGTTTACATAAACTAAAATGTGCTAAGTCAAATGGCCATGAGCTTTTAGTTTGAATTCCTTCTGTCAAGGTCAAAAAAGGCAAAATATAGAAGTTGAGATTTTTGCATCTACCTTAAGCAATGAGTAATTGAAGTATTTTGTTCTACATCAACAGAAAGATCTAAGAAGTCTTCATCTTTGCTGCTTATCTGCAGGAAGAAAAAAAAAAAGAAAGAAAAAGATGAGCAGATTAACAGGTTTAAACCTGTTAAACTCATTCAACTCTTATTCAGCACCATTTTCTCCTGACAGAATACATCTCCTACCTTATAATAGCTTTCCAAAGATCATTACAAGTGAAATGTCTCAGCACGTCAGACATTTCCTAGATCTCTGTTTCTAATTTTGTTCAGAAAGAGGAAGAGGGAAATGTCATTCAAGGAGGAAAATGTAATCCAAGAAATTTGATCACAAGTCCTGAGAAATGGCGATGAATGAAATCCATAGTGGTTCAGATAATCAGCAACATTATCACAACATTTATTCATGAAACACCTAGTGTTTTCCCTTTGTACCTAGAGATACACAGTGTCGCTGGTGAGAACGCCTACTGCTGTTTATGACTCTTGTGTACAAAGGTGAATGCCTTCAGAAAAGGTGCCTGGTAGCAGTACTGAAAAGTTGTTGTCACACTCAAGAGACGAGAAGGGCACAGTCGCTAAGGGCAGCATACATGAAGAATAAAATAACAGCTGTCAAGATAACTACTTCTGGGAAATAACATAACTGGTGAAACAAGGAAGCTTATGGAGCTAAGTTAGAACCTGCTGCTAATATCTGTGAGCTGACTGGTGAAAGACTCCTCCCACTCTTCTACAGATAATTTTTCCAAGAATAAACGTACATACAGAAAACGGACTGCTATGCCAATATACATCATGTCTACAGTATCATTTAAATTATAAAGTTTTGACTTTCAGAAATTTTCCAAGATGCTTTTATGGTGGGAAAAAAAAGCCTCCTAGTCGCTAGTTCCCCATCTTCAGGGACATCATACAGTTTAGGAAGTATAGAGATGAACAATGTTTCAAAATAACCCATTGCAAACATCACTTTCAGAACTACCACACTTGAGAATGGTACTCAAAGGAGTACTCAAAGGTACTCAAAGGAGTACTCAAAGGTACTCAAAGGATTTCCATCCTAGAGGAAAGGGACACAAACAGGACAGCTGACCTAAACCAGTCACGAGGATATTCCATATCACAAGGCATTATGTGAGAAAAAACCTACAAAACTTGGGGGGGTGTTGGCCAGAAGCATGCAACTTCTGCTTGGGGACCGGCTAGCTATGAGTCAGTGGGTAAACAATTGTTTTGTGTGTATATTTGTGTATATATTTATTGTTATTATTATTTCTCTCTTCCTTTTCTGTTTCAGTAAATAGTTTTTACCTCAACCTACGAATTCCACTTATTTTTTTCCCACTGGGAAAGGTGAGAGAAAATGAAAGTCTGCACAACCAGCTGTTAGTTTTTCGTAATCTGAAATGAGCATTAGATGGTTTACCAAGTGCATTTTTTTTCCATCTATATTGATAGCTTAGAAATTGCTATTTTCATTTTTAAGACTTTTCAGCCATTAGTATTTGAACTGCCAGTTCACTCAAGAGTTTTACTAAAAAAAAATAATTTAGAATTAACCTCCCACTCTAACCATGCCCCCTTCTACTCCAGAGGTTCTATTTCCAATAAATGTCACTATTTTATTGTAAATCACGCATTTATTTCCAATAAACATCAATTTCTCAGACTAAAGCAATCTTATCTTCAATGCTACGTACTCCAACTGCATATAGGATGTAAGATAAAGATGGATGTGGTCAGAAAACCCCATCATTTGCAGAATCAAGTCCCAACCTGTTCAAAAAGCCTTGTCAGAGCTCCTAACACAACATATGTAGCAGAACAGTGGTGAAGAATTGAGGCATTCCAACAATTGTAGTGGAGGACTACAAAGATAATAAAGGGCCTGGAACACCTCCCTTTTGAGGAAAGGTTGAGAGACCTGGGGCTGTTCAGCCTTGAAGAGAAGACTCAGAGGGGATGTGATCCCTGTCTATAAATATCTAAAGAACGGGAGGCAAAGGAACGAGGCTGCACTCTTGTCAGCAGTGTGTGGTGAAAGGACGAGGGGAAATAACCACAAACTGAAGCATAGGAAGTTCTGCACAAATGTGTGTGGGAACTTCTTCACAGTGCAGTGACGGAGCACTGGCACAGCTGCACAGAGAGGTGGTGGAGTCTCCTCCTCTGGAGACGTTCCAGACCCACCTGGACACCTACCTGTGCAACCTGGGCTGGGGAGCTGCTTTGGCAGGGGGCTGGACTCCATGATCTCTGGAGGTCCCTTTCAACCCCTACAATTCTGTGATTGTAGCTAAAGGGACTGCATCTCGTTCTCACATCCTGGACACAATTTTGCAAGCAGATTGCTCACCTGTAGTCTGATGGTGAATGCAACAGACAAAAACTCAGAATGCTAAAAGAAAAATCTACTTTACATTCTATTTGGAATTTCACTTGCAATTTGCACTAGCTCACAGACAAAAAGAGGCTTTTGCAGTTGTAGGCTCCCATCTACACTAAGTAAGAAACTATTTTTAAGAGAAGCTGAAAGAAAGGACATGATTTATTGAGAGGAAGGGAGAAAGCTAAGTCTCTGTACTGCTTCTGAAAGAGAGAGCATCAAGATTTTCCGTATTGTTACCGCTTAGCTCAAAGTAGAAGAACTTTCCACCTTGAAGAGTTACACAAAAACAAAAGTAAAACCAGCAGCTGAAAAAGAAAAAAATTATCAATTCAGTCTGATAATTTTGGCCCAAGACTCTTTCCTCTTTGTCAATAGCATTATTTTCTGGTTTACTGATACTTTTTCCTGAAATTTTGAGGAAAATACTATAAAACCAATGAACTTCTTGTATTTTTTTAATCAACATCAAAAAATGTAATATTCACTTAGTCATACTTCACATCTTTATCAAGGTAGGGCAATGAATCATGACAAAATGTCACACCAAAAGAACACAGAGAATTTTCTATCTTCACAGAATCACAGAGCTGTAGGGTTTGGAAGAGACCTCCAGAGATCACGGAGTCCAACCCCCTGCCAAAGCAGCTCCCTAGCCCAGGTTGCACAGGTAGGCGTCCAGGTGGGTCTGGAACGTCTCCATAGAAGGAGACTCCACCACCTCTGTGTGCAGCCTGTGCCAGTGCTCCGTCACTGCACTGTGAAGAAGTATTATACGCTTATTTATTGTGTAGCTTGATCCAAGACCTTTTTAGTTATCATATCTACGTTTTTTATATTCCACTATATTCCGTGTTTAAACTGAGGATAAATCTCTAGAACAGCCAGTTAAATAAAAGGGCTAATGAGACTGCGCATCCTGGAAAGAAGCACTTTTCTATAATCCAGACAACCAAACTTACAATGAAATCTTGCTACATTGCTTTTTCAGAAGATTGCACTGTTTTGAAATGTCAGAAGATGTTCATTCCCATTTGGAAGAAAAACAGAACACAAAATACATCTAAATATGCATTAAATGCCACGTTTAGATTAAAAACAAACAAACAGCTAAGGTTATCGTCTTATCTAAGAAGCACTAATTCATTTCTTGCTGCATAACCTGCTGCACAGCATTTTAAGCTACACTTCTAAAGAACTCTAAATGCCAACACCTTCAATAAGCATGAAAGCAAACACATATGCTCACAGTATTTGAAAATTAGACACTATTCAAAGTAATATTACATCCTTACTATGTCTAAGTGTGTTTCTTTCTAAGAGTCTATTTTCAGGTTGCCGTGTTTTAATCAGACAGAAACTGATATACTTCGTAGATAGATGGCTGATAATATAGTTTCCGGATTTGTTGGGGCTGGAATACACAAGTCTTGGCATACAAATAAACGTGTAACAGAAAATTTTGGCCTGTGACATTCTTTAAAATTCAACTAGCCAGCTTTGAGCAGACGTGGCATATCCCCATCAGCAACATCAAACAGAAAAACAGAACTAAGCAATATTAGAAAAGCTCGAAATTCTGATAGGTCTGGAAACTAATAAATTAATGCTGGCAAAGAATGTTTCAGCTATTTTAGACTGCATTAAGGACTGTACACAGATCAAAATCCTGACAGGAAAAATTCATGATGCCACAGTGAGGAACAGTAATGACATCAGTCCTATTAAAATACTAAAATAAACACATATTTAATGATTAATAAATACAAAGAAAAAAATCAGTACAAGAATTAAAGAAAAGTAATTTACAGTTGCCATGAAGTAATAACTAGGGAGGAGAAACCAGACAGAAAAGGTGGTAGGCAGAAATCAGCACTTAAATTACTCAGAATATGAGGATCTATTGATGTCTGCAGTTGCATTACATATGACATTAGGAAGCTTTTTTTCTGTTGATTTTTTTTTCCACATCAAAGAGATGATTCTTTCTAGAAGACAGAAAAAAATACACGTGAAGTATATTGTTTTCATCTGACTAATTCCTCCTTTCCAACGTCGCGCTGAAATATGTGCATTATGTAATTAAGGAAAATAGGTATACAGTCACACAAAAAAATACAGCCATTCAGCTTTTTACAATACCTAAGGCACAGACCATGAGAGAATTACTGTAATTTTCCATATTGTGCTGCTTTTTCTCAGGCAGGTAAAATTCAATTATAAGATTTTCTCCAAAATAGCTTGCTCCTTTTACTGTAAAAATACTCTCCAAGAAAATTTTAGCACAGCTCACTTAAAAAAGAAACTTATTTCTCAGGGTCCAGTAAGAGAATTTCTGTGAAGAAAAGTTTAAGAGGAAAGCACAGTATTTTGATTTCAATTTGAATTTCAAAACTAGAAGTCTATGGAAACTAATTCAGAATATTTACTTCTGGAATGTACGACTAAATATGACATAAGTCTTTAAAACATTACATTGGATAAAAACTTCCCACCCCTGTGTGGCAGGCTTCACTGTTCCTACAAATATAGCAATGTAGACTTCTCTAATCTAAATTTTGAAGTTGATTATGGTTACACCAACAAAATTCAACTGGGCATCTTCCTAACACTGACCAATACCTTTTTTTATACAAATCATCCATCTGTTGCTGCAAATTTCTCACTGACAAAACCAAAAACATTCATACAAATAAAAGATTTCTGAAGAAAAAAACAAATGTAATCCATCAGTCTGTTGCGACAAATGAATCATGAAACACAGTTCTGGAACAGGAAGAATTTGCTTTATGAAGTAAATACGGACTTACAGTTTCACATGTAAGACATCTGGTTTCATTTGTTAATGTTCCCTGAAAGATCTCATGAACCCATGTTGGGTCTGGGGGGCTGTTGTTTTCATTATCAATATTGCCATTGGGTAAGCGACCATTTTGCTTCTCTTGTTTTCTTTCCTCTTGCAAGATATCCGCAATTGTATTTAATAGGTAGTTTAAGAACTCATGTGCATCCTGCTGCATGTAGTTATCAAAAAGCTCTACAAGATTAGAAAAAAAAAGAAACAGATTTAAAAAAATGAATTAGTTAGTAGTACACTATAAGCAAGTCTTTTTAAAAGGAAAATTTCAAAATGTTTTCGTTTCAGGTCTTGAATCACTTGTGATAAAACAACACCAAAATCAGGATTTCATTTACTAAGCCAACAACGCTGGGGGGGTGGAGAAAGACTAATGTAAATTAGTCATGTTGACATGCAAAAATCTCAGCTGATCAGAATTACCAGAAAAGTGAAATATTCTGCAAGACAACTTGGCCATTACTCTGCTACCTAAACACAGGTGTACATATAGTGCCACCAGAGATTTCATAGCTCGCCTTGGTCCATCCTCCAGAAGGCAGTCCATGAGGATTTGGATCTCCAGCAGGGGTATTCTACTTCTGACAAGCTTAGACCATGCCTCGGATAACAAAGGGCATTTCAAATATCATTAGATGTTGGTATTTTCACAAACAAACTCAGGACTTAGAGCATGTAAACCACTGAAATATTTCCTCTTTATCATATGATTAACGTGAACAGCAAATGTTCAGAGCATTCCTTTAGTTATTTTCACTTTCAGGGTTTTAAGTTCATCATTGCTCTGTCAAAAGTGCATTGCCATCAGAACAAGAAAAAAAACATACGATGAACTTAAAGATACTGGTTTAAGTGACTACTATTTTTCTCAGATCTCTTTAGGTAAGGCAGTATTTGCATGAGCCGTGTCAAACTAGCCTAAATATCTAGCCAAGAACAAGCTTCAAATTAGGCCTTCAAGTAATAAACAGACTTGTCTTTCAAGATCTGAAAAACTGCTTCTGGAGATTGGCGTATAATGAAAGTATGCACCTTCATTACTGACAGACCTGCTTTACAGATAAAAACAGTGTCAGGATGTTCCCTGTTTAACATTGGTTTGTTGACATTTCTAAGTATAATTGTCACGGGATTCATTCAGTTGACAGCAAATAGCATCACTGGCACATACCTGCAATGTACAGGAATGCTACATATTAAACCAAAACTCTCCTTACAAGTCTGTTCTCTTGTTTATGCTCATACTGGTATCACTCTGAAAACATAAGGTGGTATTTCAAGGAACTTTAATAAATTGAGACATCACCTGCTTCCACAAATCCTCATCTACAGGACTAAGAAAAACTAAGGACACTGAAATTTATTTGTTAACAGTTACTTTTCCCTTTCTGACCAGGGGTTCTTAACAAGGAAACTTAACTGCCAGATTAAAAAAACATTCTATATAATGGGTTAATATCACAGATGCCAATTGCTCCAACTTGCAATTTCCTTTTAGTGCAAGAATATACTAAGAGACAGGCCTTCACTGAAGGCATAGTTTCCAGGATTGGAAAGATGAGTTTAAGTTTAGAAGTACATTCAGGGACTACATCACAGCTTTACCATCATTCACTTGATTCCATCCGGGAATAAACTTTAAATTGAAATTAATAAATACCAGAATTACTATCAGATTAGGGAGAATGTGATGCTAATCTGCATCATTTGGAGAGATGCAATGAAGCAACCAAGCATACGAAGCAAGGAGCTTATTTAATGAACACCTACAACACTATTTTTGAGAAGGAAAAGTTCAACTCTGAATCTAACCACCTACAAAATCTTTATTTAATCAAGTACACCAAGGCTATGAGTCTCTCAAGGTTAAGCACTCCAGAGATTCTTCATTGTGCTGCACTACAGATCTCTTAGGAATATCAGCTCAGTCGGTAAATTAACAAGTACAACACATTGCTCATTTTGTGATTAGAAGAAATTTAAGCAAACATAACAGTATACCTTCAGCTGACTTCAAGACAGTAGCTGCTTCCCAGACTGTTAAGCTTTAAGAGCATTAACAGATGTATGCTGGATTCAGACTTAGAAAGCAAAGACTGAATAAAGACTAAATAGCAGCATTGTAATGTGGAATACATGAAGATTATGTTTTCAGTCATCACCCTGGTACCACTGGATACTGACTGGAAGAGAATGTTGGCTGGTACTGCATACCTATCCGATACTTCCTTCAATTAACTCTTCTCTAAAGCTCAAAATGGTACACCTTTACAATAAGTAATAGCATATATGATGCTCACATTACCACTACTCCAAAAAAAAAAAAAAACAAACAAACAAACAAACAAAAAAAAAAACACATTTAATTCTATAGAAAAGGTGAGAATATCAGCATCAAGAGACACAAAAAGCAAACAAAGCAAACAAGAGCTGAACTTTCATATCAGATCTCTCTACAGAATATTTTCCAGTTGCATTCTCCTGCTTAAAATTTTAGTGCCATTAAAGAATTGAGCATTACAACTTTATTAAAAAAAAAATACTGGCTCCTGTGTTTTACTTTCTGCTTTCCATCTGAATCATTCTTTACATTGTTGTAGTTAGTCAACATTGATTTAATAGTGAGAGAATAATCAATTACTTCTACAAATGCATCAAAATACAAACACACTCAAGTACACTCACTGAAGAACTAAATGAGAGTTTCCTATTCTGCACAGGACCGAGATAAGAATCTCTTTTTTTGGATAAAAAACATAAAATGTTAAAAATCTCTGGAAACCTCTTAAAATTTGGGATATTTATTACATTACTAAAGTACTTACTGATTTTAAAGTGCATTAGTTTTTAAAAAGTATATTAAGCTAAGTAATGCAAAAAAAGCTAATAATTTAAAAATGTATAAGATTTTAAGGTAGATTATGGCAAGGATGCCTCAGTGTGCATTCCATTCAATCGACCTGGCAGACTGATCACTGCATTCAAAGCAGAACAATCTTTTAAGAACAAAATAAAAGCTTCAGAGTGAATTCTGATGAAAAATATACAGTTCTTAGACAAAACTAGCACGCAATTTCAGAAGCAGATACTGACAAATGCTTCAGTTATACACAAAGAGATGATTCTTTCTGGACAGCTCACAGGTTACACTCTATTCTAGAGTTACCTCTACTTTACACTACCGCACAAAGAACACTTTTCACCTCTAATGTGTAAATATTCCACCATTTTAACTACAAAACTAAGTCATACTCTCTATATTACAGAAGAAAAAAAGAAGTTACCATTTTCTTTTCGTAATCTTGTTATAAATTTCTTGGGAGGTATAACTCCAACTTTTTTCTTCTGGGTGGCTATACTGTGGAAGAGATCAGCTAAGCATGTAAGGAGATTCTCTTTTTTCCTTGGTTGACTCTTGTATGCTAAGACTTTGTCTCGAAATGGACGACAAAAATAAAGTGCCTGAAGAACTGAATTGCAGTAGCATGTATTCCCAAACTATAAAATAAGAGAGAGATTTGTTAGCTTGTGCTGTATTACTGTAGAGAAGTAAAATTTAGTCTAAAGTACAAAAAAATTCACACGGGCAAATTTTCTGCAAGTCATTTCTTCTTGACTTTTAATGCAAAACAGAAATATGCTTTACCATCCATTAAGAAGTATGCTGTCTGTAAATGCAAAAAAAAAAAAAAAAAAAAAAAAAAAGTGAATTTGACCAACACCATACTTTTATCTTCCTGTACATTTATTAATAGAATTACGAGTTAACATGTCTTAAAACAAATACCACCAATTTCACCGCTCCCCACATATGCCCAGATGAAAATATCTATCCATTTATCACATCTATTCATCTAGCCACAAGAGTACAGAATAGGTACAGTATGGCTTTGTACTGTGAGAAGAGACCTTCTCAGACACTTCAGAAATTGGTTTCTTCAAATCTTATTAGCTGTGATCAATGTCAGAATAACTGCTTTAACCTCTTCTTATGTTTTCAGTTCTTAGTTTAGGGTGACAGGACTGCCACTGTGGAGTTTTCTTAAAACACTGAATCGTGGCTTATTGAGAAGGTGAAGCTATGTCAAAGGTATCAGTCTCAAATGGAGACAGAAAGGAAAAGAACTGACAATTCAGACACGGGCATTTTCAACGAGGTAGGTCGCTGAACTGAAATGGTGCAAAATGAGACAGCTCTAAGAGCATCCATAATTCCTTCTGTGCCAGGACACTGTACATTCCTCTTCCCCAGAGTCCTTCCAGGTCTTAGACACAGCTTCCCTCAAGTCTTGCAAACTCTTACACTGTCTCTAACCCACTCCAATGTGACAAACTTCCCCATCACTTCTGTGAAGGCAACACAAATTGTCAGTGGAGAGTCACTCTCATTTTATACAGCCCTCCTGCAGTAAAACCCATTATCTAACACAAAGTGACAAAATTCTTTATAAGGCTGTCAGCAAGTAATCAAACCTTTCAGCAGCAGTCACTTAGACTGCAAATTGAAGCACATATCTACTATGCACCAAATGCAACATAGGAAAATAATGTTCTTGTTTATGTTTCATATGAAATATTAACAAATAGAAATTATAAGAATTTATTGTGATGGGGAGAGTTTTAAGAAGTTGTTTAACATCTTCGTTAACAGTCTGGATGATGGAATAGAGTGCACCCTCAGTGCACTCTATTAAGAACAAGTTCTACCAACAGAGAAAAAGGATGAAAATCTTTACATCTTAGGAGTAACAGGAAAGCACCTGTTTTCTGCTCTCTACCAACTGAGTGACGAAATAAGCACTATGCAATTTAATCAGAAAGCTGGCAAGGAAATTGTTTATATTAAAAATTAAATGTATACATATATGAAGTACTGCTTACAGAACACCAAAATACACTCAAAGAAATTAACTACAAGACAGCAAGAATAATTAATAAAAAGGCAGACAACCCTGCTAATGAGTGTGTCTCCTCTTATTGCTCCCCTTTGTAAACTGAAAGGCTGTTATTGGGTCTTCATTCCTTGGATTATTTTTGTGGCTCTCCTCTGGAGGCACTCCAACAGCTCCACGTCCCTCATATACTGAGTACTCCACATGTGGATGCAGTACTCCTGGTAAGGCCTCACAGCACAGAGCAAAGGGACAGGATCACTCCCTCTCCTTGCTGGCCACACTGCTTTGGGTGCAGCCCAGGATGCAGCTGGCTTTCTGGCCTGCGAGGGCACATTGCTGCTCGTGTCCAGCTTGTGATCCACCAGCACACTGAAGTCCTGTGCTCAATCCTTTCATCCCCCAGCTTATATTGACAGTGGAGGCTGACACAACTCAGGTGCACTTGGCTTTATTGACTGTCATGAGGCTCTCCTGGTCCCACAGCTGCAGCCTGCTTAGGCCTCTCTGGATGGCTGGAAGTGCTGCCTGCTTCTCAGAGGAAACCTCCTGGGTGCCAGTCATTGTGTCCCTGATGCCTTTTGTCCTAGCACTGAGCAATACTGCTAACTGTCAATCTGCCTTCTTGACACTATAGAGAGGGCCCTGAACTGTATACAATGCTCTAGCTGCAGCCTTACCAAAGTAGATGAGAAGGGTCTTGATTTACTGGGCTGTGCTTTGCCTAATAAAGCCAAGAATACCAACAACCATCTTAGCACATTGCTGCCTCACTTTCAACTCAGTGTCCACAAGAACTCCAGGCCCTTTTCGAGAGTGCCACATTTCAGCTGGGTACCCCTAGCACATCCTGGTGCCTGGAAAAGGACCCTGCACTAAGCCTCCCTGAGGTTGCTGTCAGACCCCCTCCAGCCCCACTGAAGTTTCTCTGTATGGCTCCATGGCTCTCTAGTGAGTCAGCATTTCCCTCAGTTTCCTGTCATCTGTGCGGTTACTGAGGGTGCACTCTATTCCATCATCCAGACTGTTAATGAAGATGTTAAACAAGACTGGATCCAGAATCAATCCCTGAGGTATTCTGTTCTTTACTGGGCCTTCAACCAGACTTTGCACCACTGACCAGTGCCCTCTGAACCCAATGATTCAGTCAGTTTTAAATCCACCTCACCATCTGCTCATTCAGTCCATACTCCAACAGATTCTCTTTGTCAGCCTTATGGTATTCCATACACTGCATTTCATCTTCTAAGAAAAGCAATGCACCATTTCAATTTCCACGAGAAAGGAAAAAATGACTAACTTAATTAAGCCACGACAGTTGAGCTGCACCTAAGTCAGCTCATCAGTAAGAATGTTTAATGACGGTACAGAGTATAGCAGGATTTTAGACTCCTAAACCATGCCAGTACTAAGAACCTAGAAGCAGAGATACCTGTTGAAGCAGCAGGACAGCATTAGAAGTAATTAGTTTCATTACAAAAAGCAAGATGACCGCTCACGTTAAATCAACCTTGTTTTAGTATGCACTTTCCAAAGTGTCCCCGAATAAAATATTTAATAACTAATTTCAGACAGAATCATACGATTTCTAGCAAGATACATTTTCCATGGGTAATACCAGAAATTAAATATTAAATTATTCCTGAAAACTAATCATCAGATTGAACCATTCCGTATGATTTTCCACACTTGCTTTTTCCTTCAGGCTCAGCATTCTTTAACATCTCAGTAAAATGGCAGACGTGAAGACTTCATCACAGTTTCAGAGATTTTTTCCTGTGCTGTATTTATCCAGTTAAGCTGGCATGTTACCAACTACAAACCATAAATTCTAAACAGCTTTTTGTTTTTTAACAGCCACAATTTAATTGCAAGAAAACGGTTTAATAACTACCCTGTAACAAGTAAAATGAAATAAATTATTAGCTCAATTTCAAGTATTATTTCATTAAGATATTTCAATAAACATGCTGAATGTTTGAATACATTTAAAAACACATATTCAATGACTACGTCATTCAGTGTTTTAACTATTCACTTAGTGACAATCTTGCAATTTAACCAATCCAGTCACAACATTTCAAAGAAATAGAATTATGAACTGCCACTTACATTAACTAAACCAAAATAGTGTTCATTGACTGGAAATTGTTCTGGACCAATCTCTTTCTCCAAAGCTGAGGCATTGGCGCCCTAGGAAATCAAAAGCAGTAAAATATTAATGTTGCAACTATGCACATAGTGAGTTTAACTAGTTGAGAAAAGAAAAATTAAGTGAGGTAGTTTTTTTTGTAAGGATAAGTGCCTTTCCTCCAAAGATTTTAAAAGGAGGAAGTACAGCAACGAACAGCAGCTCACACACACTGCAGACATCCACAACACAGTCACAACTATGAGTCTGACCACAGCACACACGTGGGGAAACAAGGCATTGCTCCAGAATCAGATATTCTGTCAAAACATGTGAAATGTGTCATTGTATCTTAGTATATGACATTTCAACCTTGATTCTCCCATATGTATACTGTACAGTTAGTTCAGTCAAAGGTATTTATCCCCAAGCAATTGTTGATTTACTCTGACTTGACTACACACACACGCACAAACAATTACTGGTCACAGCTGTAGACCTTGTTAACACCAAACCTGTAACGTTAGATGTCAGACTGTAAAACTAAGGTTTTGCTGAACTTAGATATGCAGAAGCAATTCCTCTAGTCAGGGCGTAGGAAAATAAAAATAAATTGGAGTGAATGGATGAAACACTGTCCTGCCTGTAGCCTGAAGGGTGGAGGCAGTGCAGTTTGTGATCCAATTCATCAATCACATATGGCAAATTAACTAAACATGTTTAATTAGCCTGTTTCTTAATCCAAAGGCAAGCACACAGGCAAGATAATATTAGTCATGAATGCAGGAAAACCAGTCCTTTGAGTTCAGCTGATTTGCACTCTCAGGATGTTTAGATTGGCCACAAAGTCATTTCACACAGATCCCAAAGCAGACGGGTCACCCAGCAAGTCTTCTGTGCCATAACATAATACTTCACATGCTCACAATAGAAGAATCTAGCATTCTTCCACTATTTATTTAAATATAACCCAAAAAGCCTTAGAGATATGGGTTTCAGAATATGTCCTGTTGAAAAACATCTCAAAGTTGTATCATTTTTATATATTTTTAATTAAACTGTTTTGGTGTACAGTGCTTCTTCAGCAACAACGACGTTAATACAGTACTGCAAAGCAGGTGATGCAAGGCCAAACGGTCAGCTATGCTCCAGGAGTGTAACTCACATACTATGCAACATATCTCACGAAAGTTAAGAAATGAAATCCCTCACAGAAAGCAAAGAGACAGGGCTGCTCCACTCGCAAGGAAAACAAGAGGTGCTCCAAGCGCTTTGTTACAGACCTTGACTCCCGGCCTGCACTAGAAATGCTGCAGGCATTACCCAGCAAATCTGCTAGCTACAAAGCTCCAAGAAAAGACAAAGAAAGTAACTTTGGTTACCCCTGCTTCCAACTGATGCAACCGGTGCAACGAACAGTGGATTTCAAAGGATGTAAAATTTCTTTTTAATTATTATTTAGATATAAAAACGTACTCTCTGGAAAATTCACAGAATAAACATCTTTCTGCAGGTATTACACTAACTGCCCTTAATGAAAATCAAATGTATGCAACAAAAGTGATATAGGACTGGATACAACATCTCTCTGTCTCTCTCCATATAAAAACGTACACAATAACAAACTATTGTATGAGCATGGAGTTTAAAGTCAGACCTAAATACACCAAAAGTAGCACATACTGCACAGAAAAGAATCTTAAAATCAGGTGCAACTCCTTTCCAGCTACATCTTCTGTTACATTAAAGATGTAGCAAACGGCTATGGACTTTCTATCAAGAAAATTGGATGCTCCATCCCTGGAGGTGCCCAAGGCCAGGCTGGATGCGGCTCCGGGCAGCCTGCTCTAGTGCTTGGTGACCCTGCCCAAGGCAGGGGGTTGAAACTAGGTGAGCTCTGAGGTCCTTTTCAATCCAGGCCATTCTACTATTCTACGATTCTATGAAAACTGAATCAAAATCATAAAATCTATTTTTAATGCAGCTTAAGATTTCACAGCTGCTCTCGAACGGTGATGTTAGTGGTAAGGAAAAGGGGTATGAAATCTCACTTAAGATTATAGCACTCCATGAGTGAATACTAAACACTTGGCTTTGCAGCTTTACTGAAATACACCCCTGAGATCTGGCAAGGTGGATATTATTTACAAACAAATCAGGAAAAAGAGCTTCCACTTATGCTACTGTTCAAGTCTCTACTTCATAAAAAAATAAATTCTAGAACAGTTTTTTAGGAAATTCTCTGTTTTCAAAGGGTGGAGTGGCTGCTTTATTCTAGCTTCAGAAGGGAGAATATAGTGATTGAGTCTTTGATGTTTCTGTTTGTACAGATCCCAACATTATATTTAGATTTCTAGCACAATAAATATCCTGACTTGTTAGTAAGGAAAATATGCTACAATATGTGTATATTAAACAATACAGATTTCTCATTATTCAAGGCTATTTCATTCAAGGTTCAGACATTCACATGATTTCAGAGGATGACCTTACTCTCATCTCAGTGCAGTTGTTTATGAAAGTTTTATCAGTACAAACCAGCACGGATGTTTTAAACCAATATTAAACCCTGTAAGCTACTCAGACTTCCCTCTGCAGCTCTCTTTTTGTCTGTCATAAAGGATGTTATTCCTTCACACAAATAAATAATTTACACTGTGCACAGCGTGTTAGTTGCAGAGGCAGGACACAGTATGCAGCAGGAGCTTGAAAGTATGTTAGAGCTGACACATAACAACTATTTTAATATCTAAGTATCCTTCCCTCTGAAAGGTTTCTTGTGAACTACTACAATGAGCATTACCTTTCTCAGCTGATCCTCCCATTATGAAAATACAGACATGGAGGGGAAGCACTGTGATACCAACTATCAGTGCATGACATAAGATCTTTTGGATGAGAGGTCAGCAGAGGAATAAAGCACAAGTGGAGCCATACCTCTTTACGTCGGCCATGACCGACTGAAATTGGGATCAGGCCTTGGGAGATTTCACTCAAAGATGTCTGTGGCAGAGTATAAAAGAACGTCCTCTGCCATCTAACCTGGATGCAGGAAGATCCCAAAAATGATTCTCTACTTTCTGGAGCACAACGAGCAACCCATACAACTGGTGCTCAGTCTCCCACAGAGCAGCTTAGCTTTGGCACTGTGCAGATGAGAAATGGGAACATCAACTTCAGTTAGTACACAGAAGATACCAAAAACCAACCCTAAAAGCTAAATACCAGCAATCCTACTGGTATTTACTCCTTTTTTGTGGTATCATATTAGTACCTTTGTATCACCACCACCTATGTGCCATCATGTCAGCACCTGTATACACCTATGCATTCACCAAACACTGCTTCCCATCATCTGCCTTCTGGCACAGTGACAATTATACAGGCATACAGAGCACTACACGCAGCATGGCTTTATAGTGAAAACTTCAGCAAGTAAGGCATGTAAGAACATAATATGAAATCTTAATGTGCATCTTCCTTGGCATCCTATGGTTTATCACTGGAATAGGTAGTGAGACCAAAGCTTAACTAAGCTCATTTGAATCAGACCGTTTTGAAGCACATCTTAAAAGGGCATAAGGAAAACAGCACCATGATGTAACAGATGGTTGAAAACACCAAAATACCGACTGTGATCTATTCAACTCTGAGATTATTTCTATGTAGGAGTAAGAACTACAATAAACACTTAAGAAGCCAATTACATAACAAAACAAATTTGAAGTAGTGTACTTGCTGATAATTGTAAAGATAAACTGCACTACATCACTAGGAAGGCACAGTGAAAAGTCAACCACTTTGCTGAAGCAATAATGTTGCTTACTATTATTTTCACTTTTATTATTGCCTTTTCTTGCTGCTCCAGTGGTCTCACTTTTGGGGCACCATAGACAGAAAAACCACTCCTGAGACCAAGCTAACGACTCAAAAATGCAAACCAATGTATGGTAAAATTTCAGTGGCTGGAAGAATCAATTTAGAAGTGCACACACCTCACCTGAGCTAGCAATAACATAAAGGCACCTAATGCTTTTTAAGGAAGAAAGTAAAGACAAAGAAGAATAGCTACACTACATGAAAATACAGTCTAAAATCAAGTCAACAAGCAGGCAAACAATAGTACTTTGAAAGGGTCCTGCCTTCTTGCTATCAGCTGATCTAGTAGACAGCATTTCTCTCACACAGACTTGACTCATAACCAGCCTACCACGCTTGGAAGATTACACTGGTGTTAGCCTTCTGGAAGGGGTGCTGATCCATCCCTTCCTAGATTAAAAAATCAGTTGATAATACGGTGGAGAGTTTGCAGTTAACAGTAGTTAACAGTTTTAATCTTTAGCTCACTGAGTTGTAAAGATTCCTTAGTAAAAGAAAAAAATAATTTTTAAAAGAAATTTCTTAAAACAAAATTTGTACTTGTTGTCAAAGTTCTGTGGCGGTCCTTCTCCTTTAACACATGCTAGAACATTCATGCTAGAACCTTCCCTGCAATGCCCTCCACCTTCCCAAGAAACAACAAAGAACCAAAGTTTCTGACATAACTCGTCATGTTATGTATACAGAGTAAGCCAAACTTTTCAAACATTACTTAGCTATGGGTTAGTGAGCTTGAAGAATAATGCAGTGTAGTAACTGAAGGGCATTAAAAGTGAGAAATTCAGTAACAAGACGTAATGTTTTCCTCAACAAGAAAACACTGCAAGTGTGAAATTAGTTTACTTACAATTTGTAAAAGTAAAAATCAGAATATAAGCATTGATTTATAATAGAGCTTTCACTTTCCCCCTAGAAGTATTTCAAGACACTCCCCTGTCTGTGGCACAATTAAGGGCATTCAGCTCACAATTCCACAGCCAATATTAATTAGTGCACTGTGACTGACGGAATCTTCCATGAAAGAAGAAATAAAAAACTCTCTTCAAATCACATTTTATTAGAATACATAAATTCCTATTTTCCCATGTACTTACATTAACAAGGCTTAAAAATAATCAGAATAGCTATATTAAATCAGTTTATATCCATCATTTCAAGTGCAACCAAAACAGAAAAACGTTTCTTAAGATAGTGTTTCTGGCCCAGGAAGAAGTGAAATATGCTGAGTGGGCTTCAGTGATACTCAGTGTTCATTTCTCTGCAAAAGAACATGCTTTAGTAAGACATAACTTCATAGTCTAGTCTGAAGAGCTTCAGTTAATACTTTTGAAATACTTGTTGTGTTATTTTACTTCACTAATTGGCTTAAGATATAGTCCTAAGTATTCTAATCACATGCAGCTAAGAGGGAATGTTTTCTTAGTGAGCACAAAGTGAAACATCCCTGCCTGCGCAAAGATGGCAACAGCACAAAATAACCTTCACATTTGTTATGTCTACAACACCAATCTTTTTGAGCCCCACTGAGCATAGATATTGTGTTCTCTTTCACAGTAGCTGGACAGACAGTCATACTTCCTTCTGTTTTGAACACTGAAGGCAAAGATAAATTACTCACAAATATGAACCCGAGACTCAATGAATCGGGGCTCTGTACTTGGTCTTCCACTGAGTTAATCTTCAAGATACAGAAGGATGCAATTCTACACAAGCTGCTGCCACACATACAATGCATCTTGTCAATTACCCTCAATAGAGAAGGAAATCATATCACAAAAAAATAAAAAATAAAAAAAATAATACTGCCAACAGTATAAGTCGTATTTATCTTCTGTAATTCCAGAACACTCTGGAGAGAACACTGTTTATAATACCTGATGATTTTACTTCAGCTTCCTCCAATCAGAAGGACTTCATTAGCACCAGTACAACACATTTCATCATAATGCTTACTAAGCAGGACCCCTAAAGATCAACACTACTACCTTCACAGACTTACAGTGAAAGGCTGAATTATACTAATGGGCCAGACAGGAAGTCTGAGAAATGAACTGAAAAGAGGATTTGATGGTAACATTAAAAATCTTTAATTGCCTAGGGTGAACAAGCAGTTAGAATCACAGAATCGGAGCTGTAGGGGTTGGAAGGGACCTCCAGAGACCATGGAGTCCAACCCCCTGCCAAAGCAGCTCCCTAGCCCAGGTTGCACAGGTAGGTGTCCAGGCGGGTCTGGAACATCTCCAGAGAAGGAGACTCCACCACCTCTCTGTGCAGCCTGTGCCAGTGCTCCGTCACTGCACTGGGAAGAAGTTCCCACACACATTTGTGCAGAACTTCCTATGCTTCAGTTTGTGGTTATTTCCCCTCTATCACCAAACACTGCAGAGAAGAGTCCAGCCTCATCCCTTTGCCTCCCGCTCCTCAGATATTTATAGATGTGGATCAGACCCCCTCTGAGTCTTCTTTTTCCAAGGCTGAACAGACCCAGGTCTCTCAACCTTTCCTCATAAGTGAGGTGTTCTATGTCCTCCATCATCTTTGTAGCCCTCCTCTGGACTCCTCCAAGAAGATCCTTGTCTTCTGTGTACCGGGAAGCCCAACAAGAAAACCTCTCACCAAATCTCCCAAAACACAGAAGGGGAAAAAATACAGTACCACATTTGCTTGCTTTTGTTAATAAACAGCACACTATGCGATGCTTAAAATACACTTCTAATCCGCAAAAACTGCTGTTTCATGAAAAATAAATATACGTTGCTTTCCCTATTTTCATAGACTCACTAAAACTTCTTGAAATTATGAAACATGGTAAAAGTGTTCTTCAGTTCTAGAACATTCATACTGATGCATTTTTTTGATGAATTTATGCTAATACACTAAATCATTATGGTTATGTGCTACAAAAATTATCTAGGGTTGAGTGGCTTTTCTTCTTCACATCTTTTTAATACTTCAAATCAGATCTGTCTGATCTTTCAAGACATCATTTGTTAAAAGCATTTTACTCTAAGAAACTTCCTAAACCTGGAAAACAAGTTGACCCCTCCACAGACTTTCTATACTCTTCCTTCAACAGATACACGAGAGAAACGTAAACAATCTTAACTGAAGGACAGCCATCCTTCTACCACATTTTTACAGAATCACTCCCTACAAGTCTCGATGTAAATTACTTGTTCTGCAGATTTAAAAGGTAACAAAGCCCACATAAATGACCATCTGAATAATGAACCTTTGTGCAGTAATGGGATCAGCTGGTACCACTGACACAGCTAAAAATTCACTTTTGGCAAGGCTAGAGCCCAATTGGTATTCCATTGTTTCTTTGTGCTTAGAACTCAATAAATGAATGTTTACATACAAGTCAAACAACAAAAGCACATTTATATAATTGAAATTATCCATCTAAGTAATAAGCAAACTAAGTAATTCTCTGTGCTGAGACAAATATTCCTTTATAGCTACACAACTTCAGTGCTTTTTTCTTCATGTCTCCTATTTCACATCTGTTTAAATGAATTTTTAGTTACATCTGGAGTCAAACATGTCTAAATTAATTGCTGCATTTTAAGCAGCGTCCCAAACCCAGTATTTTAAACAGCAAAAGTGTAGCTTTATTTTTTTTATTACTATACTGCAACATATTACATCTACAAAAATGATGATGACAAATGCCACAATGATGGCTTCAGTCTTAATGTCATAATCATTATGAAAAATTCACCCTACTGCAACTCCAACCAATGAGTGAGCCTCCCTGCAGTGGTATAGGCTCCTGAACTAACTGTCTAAAACACTTCTCCAAAACTGAATATGCTTGCAACAGAATCCTGCAAACAGAACACATGCCAGAACACTCCAGCCCACTGATCAAGGCAGATTCAGGTCACAGTGCCAAAGCAAAATGGAGTGGCTGAGACACAGCACATGTTCCTTCTTGCCAGCCCTGCTACATAAGCAAGTCAGACAGCTGGATAAAGGAACACCACAATGCTGCTATTTTCCTTGTGTCAGCTCTCTCACCCTTTGCTTTCTTTTCCCTCACCTCCTCACTTTGAAGCAATGTTTTTCCTTGCTGCAACTCTCAATTCTCACTCCTTTGAGTACAAGTCTTCCTCATGCTTTCCTGCAGAATCTGTAAAAACTGATAACTGATTACTGTTTAAGTATTACAATTTGTGCTTGAGAGGAGAGTGCAAACAAAAGGAACAGGAGTGAGTACATAACAGCCATTTCCATCTGACTGCAAACCCTGGCAAACATCAATTGACATTAAGTGCCCATTTCACAATTAGGTTTGAAAAACCTACTGTAAACAAATAGTTCCTTAAGCAGCAGTGAAGCCCATACGTGCATAACCATCTCAAAGCTTACTGTAAACTCTGACTGCAATTAAGTGAGGGTTTTTTTTGTTTTGTTTTGTTTTGTTTTTTCCACAAAACCTGCCCACTATGACATCTGAGGCAGGTTGCACTCTGTTTTCTCTCAGCAGTCTCTTTCCCCACGTTCTTGTATTAACATTAGCATCTACAAGACCTCTCTACCCTTGTTAAATGTCACTGAATCAGGCAAGAAAGGTACTGGTGAGATAAGGAGAGAGGTAGTAGAAGAATGGTAGGCAGCCATTCAGCATGACTGGTGCATGCACATGGTGCATTCAAAAATAAACCTAAAACCAAAAATGTGTACTGTAAGATACACACAAAATCCTCAGGCAGAATACACTATAGCATCACTAAATCTACACTTAGCTACAGACTATATGTTTGATGGTATTTTTGGAAATCTGAATTAGTCACTGAAGTCTTTCTACAGCAACACTAGCCAAGTACACTGACCCTGCATGTAAGATGCTAAACTAGAAGGCAGAGAACATTTAAACAAATGCCTGAAACACTAAACAGAAGATTTTCATGTCTAATGCTGATGGATTAGCATCACATTTAAATTTCATTATGGTTTTTCAGGTTGTGCTAACATAGTCAACCAATTTCTAGAAGAAACACTGACAAACAAGTACTGGCTCTACTATCATAACTTCCTTCTCTATGTCTGAGGTGGACACCTTCATAGCTTTTAATCTACAAAAGTAGTTTCTACCCTCTCTACTCCAACCACTAGAAGGCTTGACACCTTTCAATGACTGCCAAGTGTTTGCTGGACCCTAGACAGCAGAAGCAAAGTCAGAAGCACTATTTTGAGCCTTAATTTTATGTGAGTATAGCTTGGAATGCAACTTTGTTGCAGGTTGCATGGGTTATTTTATCACTTGCCAACCATGCATAAAACCTCCTATTATTCAGGCAATTAAGATTTGGATGACAGCTTAACGCATGGACGAGGATAAAATGCCAGGTTCTACTTCTACTGCAAAGACATTTAAACAAATCAACCAACCCACCCAACCACCCATATTCTTCTCCATTTTAACAGTGTAGTACATACATAAGCCACACAAGAGCAAAGCTGTTTTCCAGTCCTTTTCTGCAACCTTGAGCTTTGTAATTAAGACTTACTACAATACAGTAATGGTGACACAGGGAAAAGAAATGCAAACAAACCCAAAGGGTGGCTGTGGTACCACTGATAAAAACACAGATGTAGCATGAACTAATGCAGCAAAAAAAGTAAAATAAAATCCTTTCGTAGACAGAAGGTGCTTCTGCAAGATCATCTCAAAAGGCATTGTGGCCTTTCTGACATCACTCTTCATCACACCCAGTGCTGGGAAATCCAGTTGATTAATTTTTAATATTTAGAGCTTGAACAACAAGGAAAGGGTGCATTAAATTTGAGTGAACAGCAGAGAAATTTGAAATTGGATGCAAAAGAAGTCATGAAATGCAGGACTGAGATGGAAGAGCTTATTCAGCATAGCTCCAGATAGCTCTGTTACAGGCCACAAGTACACAACATGTGTTAGGTTTGGGAATGCTTTCTGCCTCATGGCAAAAACTGCCCGCTACTGGTTTCGTACTAACAGGACATAAGGTGAGGATCAACCACCTGGAATTAATCCAACAGGAATAGAAAAAGGCAAGGAAGTGTTCTGAGTATCCTTGGAAAATTGTCTGAGAGTTTATTAAATGGTAGGTTGTCACTAAGAAGAATTGCCAAGGAAAAAAAAGTATTACTCAGCAGTTATACTCTTGTTTCTGCAAAACTAACACTTATGCATGATTATTATGACTTTTGTAACGTTTAAAAGATCTGCCTTACCACAACCACATTGTGCTCAACAATTCCTATGTAAATATCAAGTACCTCTCACGCTACCACCCCTGAAACAGACAATCCCTATGTTAAGTACTGCTAAACTTTTACAGGGGGTATCCTGTGCCAGCCTGCGCTCACTTTCGCAGAACTATTAAAGCTTAAGCACCAGAAAAGGCACAGGAAAAATCTCACGTATGGAGTTAATCCACTTCAGCGTACACAATTTCAACCAGCAAAGAATTTCAGCTTCGTGGGTTCGGATACTCAGTTAATCATAAGGTTTTCAGTTGAAAAAAGTTGTTTAGGTACTGACCTGTATGCCAGTGACAAAACACTTCTAACAACCACACAAACACAGGGAATCTTCGACTAGATGCATGGGTGATCCAGACCTACTGTTACAAGTGGAGAAGTGAGGTCCCATACTGGGCCTAAAAGAAGGGAGTGGCACTGAGTCTATGATGACACAACGTCCAGTGGGCAGCTGTGGGTAAAATCTGTTAGCTACAACTGCAGTAAAGCCACACTGTCCTAGCTCAAGGATCAATCGCAGTCTAGTCTGTAACTGCTTCAGAGAATGAAAACTGATGCTACTTCATGTGGCCACACACAGAGCCCGGAGTGCCACTCAGGTGTACAGAATCGGAGCCCAGGAGTTGAAATGAGAAGCTGTCATCTCCCGTGTTGCAAAGAGCACAGCTCCCGCGGGCGGGCGGCCACCTGAGCCATCCCCAGGGGCGTTCACTCCACGTTCTCCCAGGCCACCTCTGAAACGCCCGCTGGAGACACGGAAGCCCTCTCTGCGGTAAGGCTTAGGAAAAAAATCAGAAATCAGCGTCCAGAACGCACCCATCGGCGTTTTCCGATGTCCCACGACGGACAGCGCTCCGCGGGCCGGGACGGGCAGGAGCCCGAGGAGAGCCCGTCCCGAGAGCCTCGGTCGGAAAGGGCTCCGCTCCGCGCAGCCCAACCCCGCCGGGTTCAGCCTCCCAAAGCCGATTAACTGCGCTCGCCCCCGATCCGCACCCACGGGGCACGGCTCTGCCCGCAACCCCCGCCCCACGGACCCCTCCGCTCCGGTCACCGCACTCGCTCACTCACCATGGTACAGATGGAGGCGATTTTGGAGACTGTCATTAGGATTTCCATCCGCCCAGCGCCATCTTCCGCCCAATCACAGCGTCGAGCGGGGCCGGGCCGGGTCGGGCCGGGCGGGGGTAGGAGGGGATGGGGAGCGCAGCGCGCACCGCCCCCGCCAGCGCCCACCGCGGGGCTCAAGCAGCCCAACGGGCCCCCAATGGCCGCGCGGAGCGGCTCGCAGCAAGCTCCAGCACACGCTCAGCTCAGCCTCACCCCACGCCGACCCGCCCCGCCTCCCGCCGGGCCCTCGCGCCGTCGGGTCGCCGGCCGCCTCCGCCCGGCCCCGCCCCCGAGCCGGCTCCCGCCGCGCCGGGCGCGCATGCGCGGGGCGGGGCCTCGGGCGCCTGAGGTGTGGGCGTCGCGCCTCGGTGTGCGGGGCGGGTGGGGGACGTGTGGGCTCCGTCTGCGCGCTCCAAGTTTTGCTTTTCCGGGTGTTTCTGTCCCTCTCCGCTTCCCTTTTTTTTCAACCGTCCCTAGATTAACGGCTCCGAGGTTTCAGTGAGTGGCTGCTCCGGCCTCGGTCATTTCCAGAATAAAGCTGACCTGTAGAGTCGTTGCTTGCATCAGCTCCTCAAGGTGTCTGCTTAGAGATGAGATGAATCATCTCCGTGGACTGCAGTGGCAATCTGGATGAGGCGTTCAAGATGTTTATGTCTACATCAGCTATGTTCCACCCTGTCTTTTTTCATATATGGGAGCCAGACTGAGAGGCATTACAATTCTTAGTGGTATCTAAGAACAACACAGGTCACACATACATACTTTTAGTAGTATTAATAATAATAATATCTACAAAATTGAATTATGATACATTTTTCAGTTTGGAGCAGGCTGCCCAGGGCAGTGGGCACAGCCCCGAGTGCCGGAGCTCAGGGAGTGTTTGGACAGCACTCAGACACCGTGTTGAGATTTGGGTGGTCCTGTGTGGAGCCAGGGTTGGACTCAGTGGTCCTTGTGGGGCCCTTCCAACTCGGGATGTTCTGTGATTCTATGATTCCAAGATCCTCAGAAGTAAACATTCCTTAGCGACTAAATTAATGGGAATAAAGAGTAAGTTTTCCTTCAGCTGAAACATAAAGAATGTGACTTCTAAAAGTTTTTAGGTCTGAATTCTTTATTTCAACCTGAAATGTTCTTGAGATTTTATGTAACAGCTTTGGTCTAGAAGTGTATATTTCAAAACTGCAATATTTGAGAAAATGAATGCCTCTTGGATGACTACGTTCAGAAACTGTTGCCACAGAAACAATGGGGGAGGACAGCATCAAGGGAATGAGAAATAGAAACAAAAGAAGTAGATTGGCCATCAATGAGCAAAAAAAAAAAAAAGCAAGAAATGTTTGATGTTTGACCAGCTAGACACGTCAAGCTGTCAGGTATCCAGCAGTTCATGTACTGAAATTCAAGGCTGCAAGATAAATTTGTAGGAGGACTCCTTTAAGTATTAGTCAGACACGCTGCAAGAGGTATTCCTTATAACCCCGGGTGAACAAAGTGCTCAAAGGTGACCCAGAGACAGCGTGACGGCACTGAAGCAAAACCACAAAATGTTATTTTGCTACTGCAGAAATTTGCAAGATTAGTTGGCGTATTAATTGAGTTTGCAACCAATTATGTGACTCTGAGTGAAACTGTGCTGGCCATGGAAAACTGAAGGAATCTTGAAAGGCACTCATGGAAAGCCAGAGATTGTCTTGAAGTTTCTGTCTGTGTGGGGGGGGAATGCATGTCTATGCTGGCCTGGATCTGACAGGTGTGAGGCTAATTGTGGCAGGGAAGCTGGCAAGATGTTGAATTAGTACAGACATTGATAAAAAACTGCAACACCGTGTAAACCGAGATGCTACATTACGATCAAATTGAAATCATGCAGAGATTGGACATTATCTCTTAATTTTCATGGTTAAGCTGCTTAGGGCAAATGGAATTTTAAGTTACTATTTCATTATTATTATTTTTTTACCAGTTTAGATAGGGTAGACCAGGATTGTGTATGAGGCTGTATGCACATGCACATTTGTGGAGATGGAGCTTTGAGAGCAGCTACAGAGCTCTGATAGTGCATATATATCAGCACAGTAACAAACCCTGTCTGAAAGAAGACATCAGTTGTATCCCCAAGGAGAGACAAATCCACCTGATAAAGCAAGACAGGAGCGTCTTTCCCAGCTGGACAGCCAGCCTGAAGAGAAGTTTCAACTAGGAACAGGGAAGGAAGATGGCAACACATAGGGAAGAGAATAAACAGTAGTCAAGGGTGGTAAGAAAATGGTGCAGAGTGCACGCTGGGAATAAGAGACCTCAGGAATGATGAAACTGGGTGTGAGAGGCCACCCACCTCAAGGGTATGCACACAAACAACCTACAGCCTGGGAAGCAAGCGGGAGAAACGAGTGCTTTGCAAGCATGACGTGGTGGGAATTTGTTACAGATCACCTCATCAGGCAAATTAAGTCTTCTATAAGGAATTTGAGGGAGTCTCAGATCCCAGACTGATGAGGGATTTCAGCCTACCTGACATCTGCTATAAGCACAACATGTCACAAGGCAAGCAGTCAAGATTTCTGAAAGGTGTTGAGGATGATTTATTGATACTGGATGGGCCAGCCACAGCTGATTGCAGCTGGATCTGCCACGCCAGCAAGGCAAAACCATGGCATGTGGCAGCTGGTGGCTTGCTCATCAAAGCCTTTGCTGCAGTGACTGAGGAAAGGTGTTTGTGATCCTGAGGAGGCCAAGGGAGGATAGCAACAGACTACAACCTCTATGCTTTAGAGAGCAGACTTCAGCTTCTTTGGGAAACTGGTAGGTGGGATCCACTGGGAAGCGGCTGGCAAGAGGGCATGAGATTGTCCATTCTAATGCTGAGGAAAACGAATAGTATTCATATTTTCAGCAACAGGAAAGCAAAATTAATGTGATCTAAAGAAGAGAAAAAGAGTAGCTAAATGGAAGATTAAGGTCAGGGTTATCGTGAGATCTGTATTGCTTGGTAAATTCATTCCAGTTAAATGTTTTAACACAGGCACAAGCAGAGTTACTTAGAAATTTGGTGAACAGGTTACACCTGCAGATGTGAGCTGTGTTACAGAGAGCTGAATGAAATTAAGACTTCTCAATGGCCACGCCAGCAAAAATCAGTTTCCAACCTAATGTTACAGTACAGGATGTGACAAGGAGGATGAGATGTTATTTTGCCTCTGTGTGTGGCATTGGTGAGATTTTTGTCGAAAACGGTGTCCTAGTTGTCAAAAGAATACTGAGAAATTACTTGAGGCTGGAGAAAATTCTTTGCGTGGAGAGACTGAAAGAGCACAGTCTGCTTGGCTTATCGAAAAGAAGACTGGAAGGTGAGTACACAGATCTTTAATCTCACAAAGTGAGAAGCCTAACTACAAAAAAAAATCTATAAACTGAATTGGAATTTACACACATTTTTAAACAGTAGGAGACTTTAATGGCTGAAATATTTTGTCAAGCAAAAGGGTACATTCAGTATCTCCTAAGGGTTTCTGTTAAGAATAGATGCTTTTCTCCGAGAAGTGCATTAGCTGAACAGATGGAATTATTTACCTGCCTTTGAAGTCTCTCACGCTGGGGAGCTGTTGTTATAAAATATTTGAATGACCGTGACACCTAGTAACACAAGTCAGAAGCCAAAGCCCCTTCCCTAATTAGTCTCTATGTAAGACGCTGAGAGAAAATCCATTCTGTCTTCTTAAGATTTTATAATCCAAATGTATAGAGGCACCAATTGATACAGAGGATCAAGGAGAAAAACATAACAAATGTGAACTGCTGCCGCTTACCCTGTGCCTCTCCTTGTTTCACAATGCCATGGTTTGGCAGCAGCCTGGATTACTTGAGGGTGTGTGGGTTCACTGGTTTTAAAAATTGAAGAGCAGAATGGTACGGGTATGTCTGTGCTTGTATAATCTCTGCAACACTAGGAGGCTTTGCTGAGTCTGAGGCACGTCAGGCTTTTATTGATGTTGCTTGTCAACACGATTGGTCCCATGAATCTCTTTCCCCACCCCACTAAGAAGTCAAACCACCAGCCAGACTATTGCTGCAGTATCTGAATGCAGACAGATTGCATCTGTTGGACTAGTGTATAGTATGACCAACAGATCATAGCATAATAGGACCATAAAATAATAATACTAATTCTGGTTGGAAGGGACCTGTGGAGGTCTCTGGCCCAACCTCCTGCTCACAGTAGAGTTGGCTCTTGAGTCAGAAGGTTGTTTTGTGTATATACCTCTCTATTTGCTTTGGAAACTCTTAATTTTGGATCCAGATAGTCCTTGCAATAAGACCATGTGAATTCACCAGCTGGATGTTGATTGACACATAGCTCAGTGAAGGTCATCCACCATCCTCATGGTGGAGTAACCAGCCCCACTCTAAAAATACACTTTAACTTGTAGGCAACAAGACTTACAAGATTTATCCTACAAGGTAATAGAGTGGGACATAAAAGATTTTTTTCCACAGTTTATATTTCATAATTCCAAGAGAACCTGAAGCAGGATGCAAATTGTACAGAGCTGGAAGCTTAACACATTATGCAAGTGAAAATGCATGGTTCTTGGGAACAGGAGACACAAATAAGAAATCTATTATATCAAATCATCTTGGACTGACTGAAAATACTTAAATATCTGTATTAATAAATTAATATTTGTAAATTATGGTTCTAGTGCATTTCCAGGAAATAATTTTCTCAGGACAGCGGTACATGCTGCCTGGGAGCCATGACAGGGAGCGATGGTAGGCAGACTGAAAAGGGGAGGACTCAGGCAAGCAGTTCAAGAGGTGAGATGACATGTTTCATTTGTTATTTCAGAACAATAAATTCAATCTCACTTGTAAACGAGGCATTAATAAATTGTTATCACAGAAAACTATACAATTATGGAAAATTACAAAATCTATGAAAACTAAGCTTGTACTTAAATATTATTTTATTCATTACCGCTTTTCATCAATAAATTTTGGAATATTTTACAAATAAGTATGAGAAATAATAATTATTAGACAAATTTTGTAAAAAGAAAAATACAGGTGAAGGGGAATTCTCTGGCAGAGTACGATTGGCTATGTTGATTTATATCTTATACTCAATTCAGAAGAACAAAGGTTTCCTCAATCAATGTGGCTTCATTTTTAAGCAGGGAGTAATATTTGTTTCTTGCAGAGTTCACAGCTGAAGTTACTTTAATAGTTGCCTTTTTTGGAGCTGAACTTATACAGGTCATCTTGCTGCATATACAGCTGGTAAATAATTCACCTTTTATTATGCAAAGGATTACCAGCATCCAAAGAGCTTAGAGTTTAAAAGAGAAAGTAAATAAAGTAAATAAAAAATGCTATTGAACTGAATAAAAATTTCCATCAACAGTGCTTAAAATACACATCAGTTAGACAGGTGTCTAATAGACTGTAAAACAGAAGGATTCAGTTGTACTGAAAATAAGAGCAGATTTCTAAAATGCTCTCACTCTTTGAGTCTCTAGACTCCAAAAAGTTGGAATTCTGCTTAGAAAAAGAGTCCATTTATTTAGCAGGAAATTCTTTTGAAATCTGTTGTCACAGACTGCAAGAGAAATGTGTACATTTTGGGTCCTGGTGATCTCGACAGGATGGAAGGATGCAAACTGGGCGTTAAGCAGTAACTGTGCTTTTTGATATTGTTCTGAATGGCTGCAGAGGCCTCTGAAGATTTCTTCGGAGAAATAGGGCCACTGTTTATTTAGGAATAAGGTTTAATATTGTACTGAAATACTGTTGTTGGTTTTTTAAGAAATAATGAATTTGATCCTTGACACGTGCAATAGAGGGGCCATTGTTATCAGCTCACTCTGTATGGAATGAAAACCTTGCAAGTCAGTGTGCTAAACCTAACTTAGGAAATCTGTTGCTAGAAGTGAGCTATAGGATGCTTCTTCAGTGTGTGTGTTCTCTACCAAAACACCTAGCAAAGCTTCCCACTGCAGTCAGCAAGACAGTATTTTTTTGATCTTTGCAGCAATTCTCCAAAAGCAAGATTAGCTGTCATGTTACAACAACACTGACGCACAACATGACAACAGGCAGCCCCCAGGTAAAGAGTCTTTGTACAATTTCAGCCTTCAGCCTCCTCCACTAATCAGTTCTGTACAGCACCAAGATGTAAAAGGAGCGAAGGAGGAATAAGCAAAACAGCATGCACATAGCAGATAGTACGTAGTGGAAAAAATGATCAATAGGGGGTGGATAAATTACTCAAAACAGCTTTGTGGAGATAATCAGGTTGTTAGAGAGCATTTACTGTTAATAGCCTATGTTTTTCATTAAACTAATGGGTGGTTCATTATTTTTGTTTTAATTGAAACATATGTCACAGTTAGCAATATTTTCTGCTTCCACAGATCTAAAGCTATTGTTCATGTGTGTGTTGCAGTCAGTTCTCAAACAATGCTCTCTTTGTCAGCAGTACAGCAGAGTGATTTTAATTTTGTTCTCTTTATTTACACCCAGGAAAGCCCATAGTTCCCCTCTTCACTTGCACATGGTCAGTTAAATACTGCCATCTGGTTATACTTTATAATTTAGGTTTTTCTACAAAGAAAAAACAATTACATAGTTTGCTGATGTATATCAGAACTGATAATGCTTGGTCCTGTATGTATTAGCACCCTGTATCTTTACAGAGCAGTAACCCAGGCATCACCTCTCTGTCCCTAACAACCTCATTGCCTCCTTCCATTTCTCCTGCAATTTGATTTCCTCTTCTCCCTCTGCAGCACTTCTTGCCATTTGCCCTTTCTTTCTTTCTCCCCATTTTGCCCCTTTTCCTGCATTGCCTCTTCCCCACAGCTAAGCTGAGGCTGCCGTAGAACAGCACAGATGCTGTTTAGCTCACATTAACTATTTTGCATATTCCATTAAGGGCTCCACAGTGTTTCACAGATATTTATGGACTTTAACATTTTGGTTGGTCATAGCTTGGTCAAGCTTATCCTTAGTTGATTCTCAGTTTCACTTCTCCTTGACTCACCATTATTTTGTTCTTTTCTGTCTGTACATATTTGTACAGAGCAGCTGCTGTCTCATTGACAGGGGTTGTCAGAGTTGGCTAACTCTCATTATGTTATCACAAGCCTCGTGATATTTGATAGACCCCAGTCCCTGGGGTAAGGTGATGAAGATTACTTGCGTTTCTAGCTCAATAAGCTAGAAAACTGAAAGATGTGATAATAGGATACTGAAAATGATTCCAAAATATAACACTTTTTTTTTTTTTTAATGTAGCTATTGTGGAGTATTTTGTGATACCATAACATTCTGTTATGGGTAAATGATTTAAGAAACTGACACATGTAGGACTGCAAATGTTAAGGATCATTTCCCATTTTGAAAAGGAGGGCGGCTGCAAAAAGAAAATCGCTCAGTGAAGGCTAATGCATACTTAGCCCAAATTTCAACTCTGCAAAAGCACCTAGGAAAAAGTGTAAGTGGAATTGTAATCATATGTGAAATGCCTTAATGCAGAAAACAGCATATTTTTCGCTCCTGTAATTTCTGTATTTGATTCTTCTTTTCTTTCAAGAAGAGGATTTTCTTTACTCATCCAAAGATATGCTCAACTACAGGAAGACATTTGCTGAGAGCGTTAGAATAATCTGCTCAACGCTTGACTTTGCAATAACTCTGGTTACTTCATACATTATTAAAAAGAGCATTTGGTAGCGCTTAAAATGAAAATCATTCAACTCTGTCTTTATGTACTCTTACAGAAAAGTGAATTTTATTTGGTGTATTTTGAAGACGGAATTCATGTTTACTGGAACTCAGCTAACACTAAGTAGAAAACGTTTGTTTACTTGAAATAAAACCAGAAATATGTTATAAGGCCCTTTCCTCCAGCAAGATTCTTTGCCATTTCATAAGCAATTAAAGACAATGATGATAGGGGCTCTGCTTAGAACAATTACAGAGAAATACAGAAGGCTACCTTGGATGCCAGTATGGCAATACAAATTCATAGAGTGCTTATCAAATAGAGGATTATTCCACAAACATTTTTACTTAATCAATGTTAAAAAGTTGGAATGGTAGACTGACACATCTCTGGTACCTATGGAGGTCTTAAGTCCAATACTCTGCTTAAAAGAGGTCCAACTAGATCAGGTTGCTCGGGGCCATATGCAGTCACATTTTAAATAGCTCCAAGGATGTAAATTTCACCATCTCTCTTAGCAGTCTAGCTCAGTTTTGGACCACCTTTACATTAGAAATGTTTTCATTATTTTGAATCAGAAATTTCCCATATTCTAACTTGTGTCCATTACCTCTCATCCTTCTTCTGTGCACCCTGAGAGGTCTCTGTTCCACCTTCACGGGACTGTCCCATCACAAAGTGGAAAACAGATATAAAAGGTCCCCTTTGCCTTCTTTGCTAGCTGAGCAAAGCTAGCCCTCTCAACTTCTCCTATGTCCCTGTGCTTCAGTCCATGAATATCTTAGTGGCCCCCCGCTGGACTTGCTCCTGTGTGTCTTCATTTTTGCGTCCCGAGGAGGGCAGAACTGGACGCAGCACTCCGGATGCGGTCTCACAAGTGCCAAAACAGAAATAAACAGATGCTTGTTGTGGTGGCCAGCGTCCTGAATGTAGTTGAGCTTGCAGCAAGGGCACATTGCTGTTGTCTGCCAAGATCCTCAGGTGTTTTTCATAGAAAGAATTACAGAATCATAGAATGGCTTGGCCTGGAGTGG
Source organism: Callipepla californica brunnescens (assembly GCA_023055505.1). Classification (NCBI taxonomy): domain Eukaryota; kingdom Metazoa; phylum Chordata; class Aves; order Galliformes; family Odontophoridae; genus Callipepla; species Callipepla californica. Next base: position 105,372,671 of record JALIRH010000001.1, on the reverse strand, counting down.
ACCTGAAAGCTCATCTAGTTCCAGCCCCTCTGCCATGGGCAGGATTGCCAACCACTAGATCAGGCTGCCCAGGATCTCATCCAGCCTGGCTCTGAATGCCTCCAGAGATGGAGCATCCTCAGCCTTTCTGGGCAGCCTGTTCCAGCGCCTCACCACCTTAGTAAAAAATGTCTTCTTAACAGTTAACCTAAATTTCCCCTTTTACTTTAAAGCCATTTCCCCTTGTCCTATCAAGACTGTGTAAAACGTTGGTACCCCCTCCTGCTTGTAAGCTCCTTTCATGTACTTGAATGCTGCAGCAAGGTCTCCCTGCAGCCTTCTCTTCCCTGAGCTAAACAAGCCCAGCTCTCTCATCCTGTCTTCATAGGAGAAGTACTCCAGCCCTCTGATCATCTTTGCGGCCCTTCTCTGGGCCTGCTCCAACTGCTCTGTGTCCCTTCTGTACTGGGGGCCCCAGGCCTGGACACAGTACTCCGAAAGGCAGACTAGAGGGGGACAATTCCATCCCTCTCCCTGCTGGCCATTCCTCTTCATGCAGCCCAGGATACTGCTGGCCTTCCAGGTTGCAAAAACACACTGATGGCTCATGTCCAGCTTTTTATCCATCAGAATCTCCAAATCCTTTTCCACAGGGCTGCTCTCAATGAGTACTTATCCCAGTCTGTACTCATACCTGGGATTGCTTTGACTCAGGTGCAACACCTTGCACCTGGATGTGTTAAACCTCATTAGATCCTTATGTGCCTGCTTTTTGAGGTTGTCCAGCTCCCTCTGGATTGTATCCCTTCCTTCTGTCGTGTCAACTGCACCACTCAGCTCAGTGTCATCAGCAATCTTGCTGAGGGTACACTCAATCCCACTGTCTATGTCACTGATAAATATGTTTAAGAGCACCATTCCCAAGATGGATCCCTGGGGGTCACCACTTGTGACTGGACTCCACCTTGACATAAAGCTGTTGACAGCAACCCCTCTGGCTATGACCATCGAGCCAATTCTTTATCCACCTGACAGTCCAGCCTTCAAATCCATAAGTCTCTAATTTAGAGATAAAGATGCGGCGTGTGATCATGTCAAAGGCCTTGCACAAGTCCAGTTGCCTTCCCTTTGTCCACCAGTGCTGTCATGCCATCACAAAAGGCCACCAGCTTGGTCAGGTGTGATCTGCCCTTTGTGAAAACATGCTGGTTGTCTTGGATCACCTCTTCATCTTGCATGTGCATTTCAGCAAAGCCACTTTCCACGCAATCAGCTTTCATCCTGTTCTGCTGCATGGGATTATTAAAACCTGAGTGCAGGACTTTGCATTTGTATAACCTCAACTTCGGTGTCCCTTTCATCCCATTTCTCCAGCCTCTGTCAGTCGCTCTCAATAGCAATGATTTGAACACATTCAACTGACTTGTGCCACTGCCATCACCAGCAGGTCTGCCACTGCATGAGCATCTGTCTAAAAAATTGTCTTTTAGTTCTTAGTTATCAAGTTAAGGACAATCACTGAAACATTTAGAGCCTAAATAGCCAGATAGATAGATAGATAGATAGATAGGAAATCAGCCCCTGGAGCTTCATGTTTCATTGGTTTGGTAATAACAGGAAATGCTTCAGAAAAAATCAGCTGTGCATTTGGAGGCTCCGAGAGCTTGGATTATGTAACTTAGTGGAACAGAGGTGTAAGGGGAACATCATTCTTCTGTATAAATAATTACAGAAAAAGAATCAGGGCAAACATAATTGTCCTTCAAGCTAAGTTTGGAACAGTTCAGGCATAAACAAACAAACAGAATGCAGCAGTATGATTCCAACCATTAAGCCCCTTACTTTCCAAACTGGAGTCGGTGACTGCCCAGGAGCGTCAGAAAGGGCTTGAGGTCAAATGTGAAAAATTAGATTTAAAAATAAATAATAATTTAGAATTAATTATATGTTTCAATACTTTATACACTCCAGTACATTATCAAAACAGCATGCCAACAAAAATCCCCACATTATGCACATTTACTGCTGGCAGCAGGTCAGTTTCCTCTACAGCAGAACAGAGAGAGTATCTGGCTGGCAAAACTGGTAATTACCATGAGTGGTAGTCACCTTCACTCAGAACTACACACACAGATGCTAACAACGAGGTGTTGTTTGTTCCTGGTTAGAAGGGCTGGGCTCGGAGGAGGTTACACAGAGATAGGTGACCTCAAAAACACAGCAGCACTTAGGAGAAGTTTGAGAAAAAAATTGCATTAATGAAACTGGTTTTCTGAGAAACCACTCCACTAGTAAGGGTGGAAAGGGTCACTAATTGCTTTTCAAATGAAGTTTGATAAATGGTATACTCTCTGGTATCCACGAGAAGCTGGTCTCAGTTACACAAGTTCTTTGCATGTTTGTAATGATAACATTCCTAATGATTCTTAATGGTCAATACTGCAGTTTTTGCTGATGTATGTATATACGTAGAATGCCATGTTATTCAAAGAAGCCCTTGGATGACAGAATTTGATCCATATTTCAGATTTTATGCAGCAGTCATAAGATAAGGGTGAAATATTTGTTTGGTTGGCTTCAGTATCTGTACCTCTGCCTGGTAACATTTTGAAGTGGCAAGTAACGTACAAGTAACAGGGATGTTCAGAAAACCTTCACCGATGTGTGACGTGCTGGCCTCACCACAATTTTTGGTCTGTGTATCTTGCCTTTCCTTTTATCCCAAAGGCACACTGTCACCGTTTTGTGTTCCTCTTTCCATGAAATGCTTCACTGGCATTGCAGCTGAGTTACAGCACCCGCATTGGCACTTAGGCAGCTCTGCAGTGAGCTGTTCAAGGAGTTTGTACAGTCACCGTGTTTGGACAGATCACTATTAATAAGAAGGCTGTTAGAACCATAATCATGTAGGAGGTAAAAAGACCTATGAAAGGGAACAAAAGTATGACCTTGAGATGCCATTTAAGAGGATCTCTTTGAAAGGAGAGAACACTAGAATGACAGGATCAACTTCAGAGCTTACACATAAGTTTGGACAGTAACTTTTTGATCAACAGTGCGAGGTAAATGCAGCACTTCTGTGGATGGGAGCCTGCTATGGGGTAAACAATCAATTCCATGAGCTCGATTTCCAGTTTAAACTCTTGGTTTTGCCTTGCCATCACAGCAGAACTGCAGATTTCAATATTTGTTCTTTGACACCTGATCTCAGTTATGGTTAAAATTTTTGCTCCAGCCACTATCAGCTGTTTTTGTTTTCTGCTTTGTTTTTTATATAATGAATGTCTTATGTGAGACACATGGAAAATTCCCCCCCTACACTGTACTGAATGGGAATGTATTTTTCACATTATAGGACTTCACAAACTCTCATTTCTTTAAATTCCTTACACACTTCTGATGAATAACCTAACACAGTGGACGTCACACTCCAGATCTTTTTACCATTTGGTCCTCTGAGATTAAGAACAAGCTAGATTCCACTGTGTATGTAGAAATTCAGTGAACTGGCAGCCCCACAAGCACAATCATCATAGCTCTTTTATTCTTTAGAGAAAGCTGCTGTCCAGGCAGATGCTGCAAGGAAACATCAGGGAAAAAAAAAAAAAAAAAAAGGAAAATGGGACTCTCCCAGAGTAGATATCAGAATTCTGACTGTGGGAACTTGGTGACTGAAAATGTTTTTTCTGGCATGTTTTCCACTTAGAAAAACAAAGTCATGTTTACCTAGTCCCCACACCTCTCACTTTGAATGCTTTCAAGCTCCTTTCCCCAGCGAGTCTGAAATTTGCTCCACCCCCAAGTCAGTGAGACAAGGACAGAAATTCAGTCTTATCAGCATGTAGCAAGATTATCAAAGGACAGCAATGGGTCTGTCTGAGATCTTCATGGGATTTTAGATCTTCATGCTAAGCTGGGTGTTGCCACTTGTGTTCATCCTGATCTTGAGGATGCTGTGTTTCTGAAGCAGAACCAGCTTCTTAATGTGCAGTGTAGGAGAAACTGGAATTAGCGTCCTACAATTGCAGTTTGACCTACTGCAGTTCACGCCAGGTTTCTGAGGTGATGAATCAGGGCAGTATGGGGAGCACGTGCAGTCAGAATACAGAGCTGCAGCTCTCCCCTGTATCTGCTTGCCTGCTGGCTCCTGTTTCAAGACTAGAACTCACCCCACACCTTGCACAGCTTGAATTGCTGGAGACAGCCACTATTAACAAGCCCTTTTACAAACAACATACAAAGCTGCTGCAGGCTTTATGTTTTCAGCAGACGATTCTGTGAAAATGTGTTCAGGGCTGGTAGGTAGGATGGACTTCTGGATCAGACCCTGACAGCATGGCCAGTAAATGATTCTATGGTAACAAATTCTGAAACGTGTTTCTTTGAAATGTTGAGCATCAAAATAAATGTTACAAATGAGAACGTTATTGAAATTTCAAATGAACCCACCATGCAGTTTATACAGAAAAGTAGCAAATGCTGAATGTCTGAGTGGATCCCAAATAAAGCAGAGTTCAACTCAGTTCACAGTTGCTGCTCCTTTATGAATTATACTTATACGCTCCGTATGCTGAAATAAGTTTCAACATGTGGAGTTTCTTTCCCACTCTTTCCTGCTTGATGTGGAAATTTACCCCTTATGAAAATCACTGGCAAGAGCAAGTTCAGCTCACTGAAGATAGCAATCTTTCTTTATTCAATAACGCCTTAGGATTGGATTTGACCTCCTGTCTTCGCTCTGCTTGGTGTTCTTCCTGACATTTTCTGTTGTCCCTACGTTTCTTCACCCAAGAGCTGCTCAGGTTTCCTCCGAGCCTGCGAGTGTTTCCTGGCATATGGGCTCAATGCTTATCCAACGATAAGCTTTATCAGACGATCACACATTTCCCCTGCAAAGGTATGGTAGAGATCAGTTGGGTTTTTTTCGTAGCGTGGAGCTGGAATACAGTCCGTGTGTTTCCAAATGCAGTCATGTCACAGACTTTGAGCACAGCTGGGGCCCTTCTGTGTCCGAACACGCTCCGCCAGCGAGTTCTGCTGGCAGAACCTGACAGCGCGCCTCATCCTTCACTACACAGCGGCCCGTGAGTATTAAACCTGTAAACGCTGATAGAAAGGGCTTAGGCAAGGCAGCATGAGAATAAGCGTGAAGCTAATCAGAGCATCAAACGCGTTTTTATCCGTTACTTTAAGCAACAACCATCCACCCCGCGCAGTCAGGCAGGCAGCGGGCAGCCCGCCGCGCGCTTTCCGTCAGGCGCAGCGCGGGCAGCCCCGCCGAGGCCCCCGCCGAGGCCCCTCTGTTAAGGGCGGCCGCGCCGCCGCGTCCCTCCTTTCCGCCCGCGCCGCCATCTTGTGAGTGCCGGGCAGCGCGTGGCAGCCGCTTCCAGGTGGCTCCGCGGCTCCGGGGAGGCGGCGGGAGGGCGGCTGCAGGGGCCGTGGTGGCGGTGGGGTGGCTGGCTGTGCCTGGGGAAGGAAGAGCCCCGTGGGGGGGGGATCGCTGGGGGAGCGGGGAGGCTGCGGCCTGCAGGGCGCGGTGTGAGGCGGCGGGCCGGGCCGGGAGCTGCGGGGGGAAGGAGGGTTGGAAGGGCCATGGAAAGGACGGGGACAAACTCTGCAACGGGGCCTGCTGGGATAGGGAGGCTAGTTTAAGTTTCAAGCTAAGATGTGGGAGTTGTAAGTTGGATATGAAGTCTTTTACTGTAAGAACGGCGAGGCATTGGCACGGGTTATTTATTGGGGGGGGGTGGGTGTCCGGACCCTGGAGGTGGTGGACACGGCTCTGAGCACCTGAGGGAGCTGTAGGTGGCCCTGTTCATTGCAGGGAGTTGGACTAAATGGCCTTTAAGGGTTCCTTCCAACTCGCAGACGATGCTGTGATGAGTGGCATAAGTCAAAATGAGAGCAGCTCCGACTGGATATAGGGAAGCATGTTTTTGTCGTAAAATCAGGCGTCCAAAGAAGGTGCACTGTGCTGTAGTTTGCCTTTATCCCTGAAGAGGATGAAAAATGTTCCCCTGGAGGGGGAAACGACCAGGCAAGGCCCTCAGCACTGCATCTGCAGGCAGAGCTGGGTGACTAGCTAACATCCCGTGTAACCTCTATTATAATCTTATGTAGATAGTGCATTTTCTTTCCTTTCAATGTCTGGTAACATTATTTGCTTTGACCCTGCAATTTGGAAGTGCTGTCATTCTGAGCAGGCCCGTGTGTTTCATTTTTCTGTGTATGTTTTTGTTCACGTTTTTAGTGAAGCAGCTAGTCCTGCTGATTAATTTGCATCCATTTTTACAGTGATCTGCCAAAATGACGAACACAAAGGGAAAGAGGAGGGGAACTCGTTATATGTTTTCAAGGCCCTTTCGCAAACATGGTGAGTATATGTTGTAGTCAGAGCTCTGCTTTAAGTTACTGACCTGGGTGTCAGCAGTCCACAGGTGGTATATAGAACCACCAGATCATGTCAGCAGGTGTCTGACAAGTTAGAGCAAAACACACAGCATGATTGGCAAGTAAACCTGCAGCTCTTATAGCTTATGTAGTAGCATTCTGAGCAGCATCATTTGAAAGTGAATTTGAAGGTGAAGAATATACCTAAAAAGTCAGTTTACATCAAACATGGTTTGCCTCTTCGCAGTGAGCAGCAGGAGCAGCTGCTTGCAGTGATAGGGTAAATAGATGGTAAGCTTTTTCAACTTACGTATTAGGAATGAGATTAAAGCTGTAATTTTTATTCAGCTCAGTTTTAATTTTTTAATTTGAAGTGTATGAAGAGGTATTAACTGCTTAAAAGAAGTTTGACTTCTGTTTTACGCTCTTGAAATTAAACTGTGATTTTTTTTTTTGATGAAATACTTTAAAATGTGTGATCTGTTCTTCTCTTTTCCTCCCCTATTTTTGAGTGCAAAATATGAGCTTCATAGTACCCACGTCTGTATCTCTCAACAGGAGTTGTCCCTCTGGCTACCTATATGCGTATCTACAAGAAAGGAGACATAGTTGATATCAAGGTACTTCCTGTGGTTCAGTGTAATTAAAAATACCCGAAGCAGCGTGATTGCTTTTTCTTTTGGGGTCATCTTTCTGTTACTTGTATTATGTGTCAGTACAAGTACCCCCTTCTTACTTTTGAGATAGTACTGGAGCAGCAGTGCTGTTGAGGCAATATTACATGGGCTTGACTCTTGGAGAGCCATGCCGTTCCAAATTGCTGCTTGTTGACATTCTGGAGCTTGATGATGATTGTCTCCTATGATTGCTTGCTGAAAGCAAAGTGATCAAATCATTTCACCGGCACTGAAAGCTACTGGAATGATCACAGAAGAGCTGAATGGTTTCTAGGTATAACGTGTAGCTATAAATTCAAAGGTATGAACATAAAAGGAGCACTTTTAAATAAGTATTGAATAATGTGATATTTCTGCTTTAAATAACTTCTGAAGGAAAAGCCCCTGGCATTGCTTTGATGTTTCTAAGCTAAAGCTTCTAAAGCCTTCAGTCTTGTTTTGCCTCTTACCAGGGTATGGGTACAGTTCAACAAGGTATGCCTCACAAATGTTACCATGGCAAGACTGGAAGAGTATACAACGTTACTCAACACGCCGTGGGCGTTATTGTGAACAAGAAGGTCAAGTAAGTAACGAAATCCTTAGTATAAAAACTTCTGCTTTTGGGGAAGCTGATGTGTATGGTGCCCTCCTTTCACTTTGCCAGTGAGACACTTTTTTTGTCTTGATTGGTCATTCAAGGTGGGTAAAGTATATGTCCTTTTAAAACCCAAGCAAATGGTGGTCGTTTGGCTTGGATCCTGTCAGAGGAAACAGCTCTTTATTCTTCTGAGTGGCACTTAATGACATTACCTAGTGAGGATTTTCAGCTGACTCAAATTTATACTGAAGGCTGTTTTAAATACTACTTTGTGGCTGTATTCAGTTGATTTTCATACACTTTTGTCAGGAAAATAGACTTTTTTTTTTCTTCTCAGGATTGGGACTGAAGTACAGTGGTAATAGTTAACTCATTTGTGAGTATAAGGTTAAGGTTACTTGTTCTCCAGCAATTTCATCCTAAATTGTCAGCATGCTGTTGTATATTGGTAAGCTTTCATGTACATAAATAGCAATCCATGTACATCTGCAGCAGTGTGTTGTGAGTGAAAGAAGCGTTTAGATGAGGTGCTAAGGGATTTGATTGAGTAGCTTGGTGGGTAGGGATGGTGGTGTGAGGATGGTTGGACTAGATGATCTTGTAGGTCCTTTCCAACCTAATGTATCTATGAATGCCATTTGAAGAAAGATGATGTGCAGTTGAGCTGATAGGGTTACTTACATCAGTGCCATAAAGCTAGCTTTGAAATGGCTGTTTTTCAAATGCACTAAATTAAAGGCTGATACTTTTTTCCTAGGGGTAAGATTCTTGCCAAGAGGATTAATGTGCGTATTGAACACATTAAGCATTCCAAGAGCAGAGACAGTTTCTTGCAGCGTGTGAAGGAGAATGAAAAGAAGAAAAAGGAAGCAAAAGAAAAAGGCATTTGGGTTCAACTGAAACGTCAGGTAAGATTCTTATTGTAGTTGACAGCATTTTTGATTCAGTTTGCTGAAAAGGAACTAAATGAAAACAAAGCATGAAACCAAACCACCTAGAACCAAATCAGTTGACTAAATGTTGTTCTCTTCCAAAACAACAAATGCTGTGAGCAGAACTTTGTCTGTTCAGAAAAGGAAGCAACAGAACACGTTAATGGAGCTGTGCTCCGGGTCTGTGGCAGATGGTGCGGTGCTGGAGGTGTCTGTAACCGCCCTCACTTGTTTGTATTCCTGCTGTAGGAGGTTCCTTCTGCTTTTAGAGCAGGGTGACGGCGTGCAGTGTCTCCATCTGGGCTGTCTGATGCTTGCTGGCTGAGCAGAGCTGTGCTGCTCCGGGATGAAAACGATGCCCTTGGCTGTGAGCAGAGGGACAGATGCTTCCTGTTGAGGCATCGCTGCTAGAGGATTGCCAGCCAGCAGCAGGAGCTGTGCCTGATTTCTACAGTGATGTTACCTTTGGTTTAGTTGCATTTAGCTTTCAGAGACTGTTTAAACCAGTTAAGACTGAATAACTGACTTCAGTAGCTGTTACCTTCACTCTGGAACTGCAGGGTACTTCTTGGTGGCTTGGATTAGTAACTCGGGCTGAAGCAGCTTTCTTCATTCAGCAGAGAAGTCAAATAAATCTTGCAGTGAGTTCCTTTCCTTGCAGCTAATCTTCGAAGCAGATTTTAGAAAGACTAGGGATGATAAAATCGCTGTGGTGTGTGTACGGTGATTCATTACATTTTGTCGACACGAATTTTGTGTGAGGTTTTGAGCTTTTGTGCCCTGAGTTGTTTCTGGTTTCGTTTGCAGCCCGCTCCACCACGAGAGGCACACTTCGTGAGGACTAACGGAAAGGATCCAGAGCTGCTGGAGCCAATTCCCTACGAGTTCATGGCCTGATGCTCGTGTGAAAAATAAATGAAAGATCTGGTTTGGGACAAGTGGGTGTGATTGTGGCTGACTCCTTTCAAGTCTTTTTTAAAGCAGATTTTTAGCTTTTTGTAAGCTCGTTTGTTTAGCTTGCATCACACAGTGCTTGGTTTTAAAGTCGCTGGTGCCTTTTGCCCGTGGCTGCAGTCATTTATGGAGGCTGTAAACCTCGGGGATGCTGACATTTGCTATTGCTCAATGATGATCTTCCTCCTTTGATTACCTGGTGGGGTAATATGAGAGGACGTGGAATCATTTCACCGGCGAACTGAGAGCAAATAGCAACAACTGTGCAGTGTCTCTGGAGGGCTGTGAACAGCGTGCCTTGGCCATTTGTTTCTCATTTCTGTAATTAACACGTTTTATACGTTTAGTGCACACATTTTTCTGAGTTCTGTGGTAATGCACACAGGAGGATCTGCTGACAGCAGCCCGCTTGGATAGCTTCAGAGTGAACACGAGCTCAGCTTTCTGTTCCATATTCTCTATCACAGAATGGAGAGGTTGGAAGGGACCTCTTCCAGCTCCTGCTGGAGCACGTTCCCTAGAACACCTGGATGGATGCTCCCCTGCAGCACGCGTGCCAGCTGCAGGCCGCCTGCTTCTGTAACGGGCTTCAGTGAGTTGCGTTCTCTTCCACAGTGATTTTGGAAAACTTCCTGGTGAAGTTTTGAATTTCGAAGATGGGGTTTCTGTGATAACTGAGCTGGTGCCGTTCAGTTCTGCAGGAAGTAGTTCTGAGTCCTGACATTCAGACTTAGCACCGGGGCTGGTGGTCACGTCGCCCCGGTACGTTGCGTGGCGAGTGCAGTGCTCCTGGATGAGCACAAGCTGTTGCACTTGAGTGTGCTGCTTTGCATTCCAGGCAGCCTAGTTCACAGGTGAGGGCTGAGGAGGTGTCTCAGTCCTTACTGCCTTGAACCAGCTGATTCTTCCTCCTCTGCTGAAAACTCAGGAGAGAGGCAGGGAAAGCTGAGCTGTCACATTCATCTTGAAGTGCCTATGAGCTTTCCTGTGGGCAGTATTAGTGCACAGTAGCGCTGTGTGTGACAGGGAAGGGCAGAAAGAACTGGGGAAGAGAATCTGTGCCTGGGGAGTGAGGAAAATGCAGACGCCTCTCCTGCTCCTGGGGGTAGGCAGGGCATCGTGATCTGAAGGGCGTTACCCTGCGTGGTACTGTGTTAGGATGGCCCAGCTGGTCCAGGGGGTGCCCAGAGCTGTGGGACCGCAGCTGTATAGAAGCTGGTCCTGGCTGTCCCTGCACACGTGCTCCCGTGTGTCCTTGCAGAGACCTCGAGGTGTGGTGGGCTCCCATAATCCATGCGGAGAGGACACGGTTCAGCTGGGCTTGCCATTTATATGGAAGTATCATGATTTGGGAGTGCTGGTGTTTCCCACAGTGCAGTGGCACTGCTGATGCACTTTGCCCTCGTGTGGGAGAAGTGTACCAACAGCTCCCCTGATCTTGGGGTGGGGTATCTTGTTCAGTGGCTGTACTGCCTATACCTGCTTAACAGCTGGTGGGTTTCAAGCACTGCCTAGAGATGTGGCTCCCATCCTCAGCACCCACACAGCTCAGAAACCCTTGAATTGCCAGCTCTGGGTGGAGCTCCTGGTTTCATTTTCCACGGTGTGGCTTTGGCTGATGGCTGTCAGTCACCATTTTTCCTGTTCTTACTCCAAACTGGCCAGCTGCTCACCAATGGGGATTGAGGAGTGGGAGGCAGAGCTTTGTGGCTGCTGCTTATTGCCCCACATCCTCAAGGCTGAGCCCAGAGCTTGTAGTTGCCATCCCCAGAGGTGCTCAGAGCCCGGAGTCCTTGGGACTTGGGGTGGAAATGTGAGCAGTCTTTGGCTGCAAGGCCTTACAGAGACTGTAGGGTTGGTGGTATGGGATGTCTGCATGGAGCAGGTTACCTTACAGTCTGGTGCTGCCAAGCAGGGCCTGCAGCTGAGAAATGAGACTCCTTGGGATGGCTTCGAAGCCCGTGTGTCAAAAGGAGTGCTTGGTCTGCAGACACTGCTGGTCTCAGCTGCCGTGTGAAGCACGTGAGCCCGAGTGCTTTGGTCGTGGCTGAGAGTTGCTTCACGGTGTGTCCTGCCTGGGTTTGTGCAGTCACATCGGTGCGTGACCATCACTGCTTGAGTTTGGGGTGGCAGCGTTGTGTGGGGCACGGTGAGCTCTGCAGCTGCCCAGGAACCAGAGCAGCTCAGGTTTGGGGGATGGTGCTGAATGCTGCTGCTCTCGCAGCTCAGCACCTGGCCATCATCTGCTTGGAATGGATTCGTTTTAATGCTGTTCTTTCAAGGGCGTGCTGGATGTACCCTGACGGCTCTTTTTATAAAGGAATGTTTAAAAATAGGCTGTTTGTGGTGTGCACAAGGCCGGAGACGAGCGGTGGTGCATGACAATGGGAGCAGATGACAATAGCATGAACCTCTGGAAACCAAAAGCTTTTAGTGATAGGGGAGAAACATTGTTTCTGAAAGGAAAGCTGCATGATGGGGAGTGCTGATGGAGAGATTTTAGAGGCAGACGGTTTCTGTGGCTAAAAATGGCCTTGGTGCTCCTGTAGGGCTTCTTGGGCACTGGAGTAGTGCAGACAATAACAGGCTTCCACAGACACTGCTGTAACTGATGGTGGTAACTGCTGGAAATCACGTCAGGCCCTTCAGTACAGAGTTACCTGTTACCAGGTAAAATTTCTGAGCCGCAAAGGGAGAATTGAAGTGTGGTAGAAGGCGGCTTTTGGGGAACGTGGTGCCGTGGGGCTCAGGGAGCCCTCCCCATCCTCGATCCAACGCTGCCAGGGGCTGGCTTACCCCGGGAGCAGCTCTGAGGTGCAGAGCACAGTGGCATGGCTCTGGCAGCCTCACCCTGAGCTCTCGAGTCACCAGGTGTCCCCAGAGAAGTGCAGAGCAGGCACTGCACCTGGGCTCGGGGAGAAAGCAGGAGGGAAGGTGAGAGAAAGTGAAGAGCAGTGTGACCTGCTGTCATCGTGTGCATTGTGCTCTCCGGGGGGGGGAGCAGCAGAGTGGTGCCCGGCGTGTGAAGAAGATGGGTGCCATTGTGTGTGCTGTTCTGGCTCATGCTGTCTCCCAGCTAACGGTAAAATTAAAGCATCCCTTGAATGAGCTGTTTCACTTGTTGAGATGTGTGTGCCTGCCAGGTGTGTCGTGGGGATGGTGGTGGGCTTTGGGCTGTTGGTGGGTGTGAGGCTGCCAGGCTGCGAGCTCAGCGGAGCACCTTTCCTGGGAAACTTCCCTTCAGAAAAATCAGAGGGCTTACTCCAAACCCTAGGGCCGGGTGGATGGGTTGGGGCCGGTTGGTTCCTGAGCTGCGAGCTGGCACTCCGGGCTTTGGGATTTTGACACCGGAGGGATGCATCCAGCTGAGCCGATCGCTCGTCCAGTGACTCAAGTCCCCGGCTGCAGAGCTGACACACGGCGCAGGACCTGCGGGATTCGGGAGCCGGACGCGATGATCCTTCCGATTCTGTGACCCCGCCGGAGTGCTTCGGGCTGCAGCCCCGCCCCGCCGACCCGCCGCCCCCCCCTCCTCCGCGGGCCGCATCGCTGCCCGTGCTGCCCCGGCGTCCTCGGGCTCCGCGGGGCTCAGCGCGGGGCGGCGCTGCCGGGGGCGGCTGCGGGGCGGCGCCGGCGGAGCCTTTAAAAGCGGGCGGCGGGGAGCGAGCCGGGCGCTGCCGAGCCGAGCGGGGCCGAGCGGGGCCGAGCCGGGCCCCATGCGCCTGCCGGGCATGTCCCAGCCCTTCCTGCTGGCGCCCATCGCCGAGTGCTCCCCGGGGCCGCCCGGCGCCGAGCTGCGGCTGGCCGTGCTGGGGGCCCGCGGCGTCGGCAAGAGCGGTGAGTGCCGGCCGGTCCCTCCGTTCCCCCCTCCGCCCGTCCGTCTGTCCGTCCTAACGCGGCCGCTCTGTTGCAGCGCTGATCGTGCGGTTCCTGACCAAGCGCTTCATCGGGGATTACGAGCCCAACACGGGCAGCCTGTACTCGCGGCTGGTGCGGCTGGACGGGGAGCAGGTGGCCGTGCACATCCAGGACACGCCGGGCTGCCTCCAGGTATGGGCGGCTCCGGACCAGAGCCGCGAGGATCGGGGGGGGGGGGCGAAAATCTTTGGGGTGGGCTCCCAGAGTCTCCCGGCGATCATCCATCCCCACCAGCCGGGATGCGCGGCTCAGAACCCTTGGATTGTATAGGGTCACGAAGCCGTGTTTTGTGAGCAGGGTTTAGCTCTCAGCCCTTATTTTCCTGCTACCCACCGAGTGACATTCAGCTGAGGGATGCCCGGCTCTGTGCTCTGCTCAACTTCGATCCGCTTTCTGCCACTCAGGAGCACGGCTGCTGAGCCTCCGTTTCCTAAAAAGGAAGCAGCTGGGCCGATCCCCCAGGCCGCAGCTCAGCCCCCTTGGCGCTCCGTGCTGGGCTGTGCGCTGCCGGCCCCATGCCGAGCCCCGCCTGTGTCCCGCTGCAGGTGCGGGAGGACTGCGTGCAGGCACCGGACGCGCTGTCGAGGTGCATGAAGTGGGCAGAGGGCTTCCTCGTGGTCTACTCCATCACAGACCCCGGCAGCTACCAGGCGGTCCGGCCCCTCCACCAACACATCCGCCAGCTCCACCCCGACGCCCGGATCCCCATCGTCGTGGTGGGGAACAAAGCGGACCTCCTCCACGCCAGGCAGGTGCAGGCCAAAGAGGGGCTGCAGTTGGCCAACGAACTGGGCAGCCTCTTCCTGGAGATCTCCACCAGCGAGAGCTCCCAGGGCGTCTGCGAGGTGTTCCAGTACCTGTGCCGGGAGGTCAGCAAGCTGCAGCACTCCGAGCGCCGCCGCCCCTCCGCCATCCCACGGCCGCGCTCCCCCAACATGCAGGACCTGAAGAGGCGCTTCAAGCAGGCGCTGTCCCCCAGAGTCAAATAGAGCGGCTGCCGGGCTCTGGGGGTTGGGGGGTTAGGTGCCATAGACTTTCTATTTTTGTAAACTAGCGAATAAATAAGAACGATAATAAAAAAAAATCTTTATTTTTGTACGAATGCCAACTGCGCGTTGGAGCTTGCGGTTTCCTTCTGGTTCTCTGTTGTTTGTGATGGGTTATTTTTGTAAAAATAAAAAAAAGAGAGAGAAAAAAAAACGCTGCATAGCAACTGAATGGAGCTGGTTGGAGAAGGGGATTTGCCAGGAGGTTCGGTTCTGCTCTCTCGTGGGCTGGGGTTTGCTGCTGTGCTCTGCTCAAGTAGTTCTTTGGGCATCGGTTTCCTGCTTGTAAAATGGGAATGGTGCTGATGTAGCGCTCATATGAAGTGCTCAGACAGCCCTTGGAGGGAAAAGGAGAAGAAAAAATGCCTTATTAAACATGAAAAGATAGAACTGTCTGTAAGTGCTCTGGTTATTGTAGGATCTCTTTCCTCCTCCTCGCACCTCCGATCAGCTGAGCTATAGAGCACGCTGCTGTCTGATCTGCTGCCCTGTAGCTCCATCCCGCAGTGTGCTGGGCCCCAGTGCTGAGCAGGAGGGGTTTCTGCCACGCATCACCACGGGACGAAGCTGAGCAATCCGCAGTGGAGGTGTGAGTGGGACTGCTGCTGCTTTCTCTGAAGATGCGCAATTGAGGGGACTGATGCGTGGGCTCTGTTAGAGAAAATAGCTCATTTAGAGGGAATCACATCCCCGTCCTCCCCAGGGCCGTTTTGTAGCCATTTGGAGACAGGTCGGACTCTATACTCTGGTTTTACGTAAGCCCTACACCGATCAGAGTGTTTTTCGGTAGCAGTTTGCTGGCTGTCTGAGCACAGAACGTGGGCTTTGTGCTTCAAATGTGCCTCTGAAGTATGCGCCTTGTGTTGGTAAAAATAAAACTGCTCCATGCTGGGTGGAAAATGTGGAAGTGGAGCAATCCGTGCAGGGGAAGGCTTGCTGGGCACACACACACAGCTCTGCAAAGGGGTCGATGGCCCCAACACCGCACCCTTCCCAGGGCACACGTGCAATGTGGGCCCTACAGAGGAAACAGGAGGGCTGACGGGAGGCAGCTTGAGACCTGCGGGGTCAGATCTAAACTGGGAATGCCGAGTGGGTCTGAACCTTCTGAGTTGATTATTGGAAGAGCCAAAAGCATGGCGACAGCCCGGACGAGTGGAAGTACTTCTTGAAATACACTGGAAAGATTTATTCACCATGACGGCCGCTCTGCCAGGTCCAGGACTCTGGCCTGAGGGCTTAAAGGTAGCACAGCATGTGCTTAATGGGGATGGGCGCTGCCCTGGTGAGACTGACATCAGCACACAGGACACGTGTTCATAGGGAAATCTAAAGGGGAACATCATGGCCTGAAATTGGAGGAACACCGATGTGTGCATACAATATGCTAAAAGTCTGGAGGTTGTCTGTGGACCTCTGCCTCTCACTGCAGTTGTCTGAGAGTGAGGGAGAGCAATGGGCATTGAGCTTGGTGTCTGCTGCCCCTGCCAATGGGGATGTGGCCACGGTACTGGGGGCAGCTTGGGCAGGAGGCGGCCTCTTTCCCAGCCCTTGTGGCTTCAGGAGAATGGCAGGGCACGGCCTGGCCTTTCTTTGTGATCAGAGGGAAGAATGAATCTGTCTCCTTCCTCCCACCGCCTGCGCAATGGAACAGAATCACAGCAATTTCCCCCGATAGGAAGGATGAGTGGGTTCTCAGAGGTGGCAGCATGCACTATTATGGCTGCAACTACATCAGCATCTCCACCTGTCGAGCTATTTTGTCTAGTCATCTCCCAGAAATGAAATCATCCAGCAATGCTTTGAGACTTCACAAATTTTAAAATAGCTGATGCCACCAACCTGCTCCGTGTGATTCCATTCAGGAGCCACATACCCCAAGGCAGAGCTACCTACATGCCCTCTCCTTCAGCCCAGGTTCAGCAACCTGAACCCAGGCTGCTTCCTCACTGCCTCTTGGCATGCATGGTGTTCAATGCTGCACATCCACACTGTATTTCTGTGGTGTGTTTTGATGAGGGACCGTGAATGAGAAGGACCATGAGCAAGAAGGACCACGGACAAGAAGGAGCACTGTGACCCCATAGGCAGGAGCTAAGTGCCAGCTTTGGCTGAGGAGCAGAAGAGGCCAAGACTTGTATGGAGGAACAACTAGAAGCGAATCCACACCCCTTGCCCAGACTTCAGATAAAATGTCAGTCCTGGTGGACTTCAGTAGCTTTTGGTGGACATGCTGTTTGTTTAGGAAGGTCTGAACAGGCTCAAAATGAAGTCCTTCAGGGAAAGATGCCCTTTTGTGGCAGCAGCTGCACGTGGCACACACCCATGGGTGCTTCCCACAGGTAGAAGCAGGGTGTGTCCACTCATTCCTAAACCTAGGGCACTGACCATTCAGCAGAGATATCTCCAGAGTGACAGCCCCAGAAGGTTTGTTACAAGTTAGAGCACAGCTCACAAAATAGCAAATCAGCTTCAGTTTTGGATAATAAGTGACAGTTCAGACTTTCAAGAAGCACCACTGATTCTAAGCCTTGCTCTTAATCCCCTTTCCTCTCTCCGTGTATCTTAAAAAAATAAAAAAATAACGATAAAAAATGAGAAATTGATTCTTTTTTATTGAAAAAGCTTGTGAGATAACCAGTCTATGAATTTTTCTCACCACATTCATTGCTTATTGCTCCTGAGCAGGATCAGATATCTTAGTACTTATCGTGGCTTGCTATGGCAGTGCATACTGTGGAGCACAACCAGCTGTACCCCATCTTACCACGCTTAGAAGGAAAAAGTGAAGGTATAGAAGCAGAGCACCCTCTACACTGACCCACAATATTTCATTTACAGCTGAAAGATGGTGTAGAAAAGTTGGCACAATAATTACAGCACTCCGTAGACACTACAGCTGTGGTGTTAATAGATGCCTTGGAGCTCTGCTCTCCTGGACTGATGATAACAATCCATAAGAGAAAGCTTTCACCCAGAGGCCTCACGGTGTGTGATGCTGTGAACTGCTGCAGTCCCCCAGCATCGCCTGCCCTTTGCTGGGTAAGCACTGGGCCAAATTGCTCTGCCCACGATCCTGGGCTTGGTGAGCAGTGTTTCACCCTTGATCTATGCACAACTCTCCCATTAATATGTATCTGTCAAGGAAATTGCACAAGGTTATTTAATATTCAGCCCACATTACTGGGAAATGGTAATACATTCTTAAAGCTGGAGTATTTCTCTTGTAAAATATTTGGTTCTCTTCCCATTACTAAAAAACGTCCTTTGCTCGGGTTGCAAATGGTTCTTGTAAACATTACATCCTCTCTCGAGATGGTAAGCCAGTATGAGCAAATATCCGGGCACAGGAGGCTGAGCCCCTCTTGCCAGGTGGATCACAGCACCCTTCCTGCAGCTGATGCCCCTCTGCCCACCACAGACAAATCCCAGAGCAGGCAAAACGTCTTGAGAAGCCTTCCAGAAGATTTATTCTTTAAAGGCTCTACAAAAGGTCAGGCTTGGAGGTTTATGCACTTCTCCAACACAGCCCAAATGGATGCAGATGGAGGATAACTCCTGGAGTACCTTTAATACTAAAGTAGGATGGTACAAATATATGAGATGGTCTGAGTCTCATGTGCCTGTCTCATGTCAGTGGTCTTGGCATAGAAGAGCCCACTGAGAATTACGGGCTTTTGGTAGGAGGCAGAGGCTGGTGCTAATTTGGGCTCGTACATTGAAGATAAAATATGCATCTGGTTGTTGAGATGCCTGCTAATTTTAACTCTGGTTCTGAATAATGGAATAGTGTTATTAGTCTGATGTAAAACTGCCCATATTTTATATGCAAAGTCGCTGTCTCTGTAGTGAAACAGTCTGCTTTGATTTGCCCAGATACTAAGGAACAGCAGACAATAAATATGCATGCAATTAGGCCAATTTCAATAAGTAAATAGAGGTATTGCCTAATATATCTAAAATTCCAAGAATTCATGCATAAGATGCAATGAATTGTTTTCCCTGTCTTTTGATTGTTTCAGGGATCTCTGAGCAAGCTTGCTTAGATGATGTTAGAGTCCATTTACTTTTGTTAATGAGATGCTCAGATACAAAGCTGGTGAAATAGAAGCAAGATCTGAAGCAGAACTGAGTCACTTTAACCTGGGCAATGAGCTGTCTTGCTGCCTGCATCATCCTCTTGCATGCTGAGAGGAAAACACCGGAGGAAATGGGCACTTCCATGCACGCAACACTTCATTCCCCCTTTTGCTTTTTGTGCCCTCCCTAGTCTTTACCATCCTGCTGATTCAGTCACCAGATACCAAGTTTCTCAAGGTCCTTCTGGAGTGAAGCTCTACCAGCTCTGCCAAATGGAGAAGGAGGTCATCTTTTCTCATCTGTTATCATCTGCAAATGTGCTGAAAGCTTCCTCTGTGTCATCAGCTTGGTAACTGATGGAAATATTGAACAATGTCGGCACTGATGCCATTCCCTGGGGTCCTCTGTTCATTGCTGGCAGCCAGATGGCCCATCACAACGAGGATTACTACTCTTTGACCTAACGCTCCAGCTAATGCTCCATTTATCTAACAGTCTATTCATCCAACCTATACTTACTGAGTTTTTGTCAAGTGTCCAGCTGTCCCTGTGAGTTTCTGAGGAGGGGCAGCAGCCATACAGTCAGCATTCTTCGATGAATCCTATCTGAATACCTGCAGCTTCCCTTGGTAGACCCTCATTTGTTGCTCCGGCTGTTGGTTGTCCCTCTCCTTCACAGATCATTTCGGACACACGGAGATCTGGCAGTAGGCTTTGCCAGTGAAAACTTATGCAAGAAGAGCACTGAATACTTTGATCTTTTGCTTATCATCTGCCATTGGGTTGTCTTTCCTACTCATTAGGAGACCCACAGTTTCTCCAAGATTTCTCTTGCTGCTGGCACGTGTAATGTTCTTTCATGCTTCTTCTTGTCCCCAGCCAATCTTAGCTCCAACTGGGCTTTGGCCTTCCTGACTGAATCCCAGAAAGAATAAACACTGCTTGCACACTCCTTTGTTGTTACTTTCCCATAATTCTTCTTGCCGTAAACTCGTTCTGCATTTCAGTTCACAACAAGCAAACAAGGGCGCAGTTTTCTCGTGAGTGCTCATTTTAACACACACCCAATCTGCTTTCAGCCATAATTACTGTTTTCTGAGCTCCCAAACCTTCAGCTGGGCTTAGCTGCCAGCTCAGATCCCACCTCATTTGTGAGAGCCACAGGCTTTGTGCTGAGGGGCCCTCCTGCCTTCAGGCATCTTCACAGCTCAGCTTCTCCCTCTGGGGCTTGTCTTCTCTCCTTCACTTCTAAGCTGCAACACAGGAGTTTAGGCTGAGAATTTGGAAATATTCTCGAAGAATCTGGACTATTAACTATGGAAGAGGAGTCCAGCATGCCTGAACGATCTCACCCTGCAGAATTTTAAGGATTGCCTAGAGATGCATACCAATAAACAAACAAACAAACAAACAAGAAAAAATGAGAGGCATTAAGAATAGCTGTTCTGAAGCTGGCAAAGCATGGATGAATTCCTGAGCAAGGTTTAGATTTCTTACGACCTCTTCTGTGCACTGCCTACTTTGTTCATCTGTGAGTCTCTGCCCCTTCCAGCTTCTTCCTCCATGTCCAGGTCCCCAGGAGCCCTCCCCAAATCTCACGTTTTTCAGCACTCTCTCTCTGCCCATGGGGGCAGCTGCTCTGGGGTGAACCACCCTGATGTACAGAGCTGCCTCAGGTCCCCATTGCACTTTCAAGGGTCACCATCACCCAAGGGCAGGAGCTACCTCCACCTGCAATATCACCATTCTGTTCTGGAAAGCAGCAGCACCTGGTGGCTCTTCACTGGGAAAAACACTGGCATCTAATCAGATTAATGAGAGCATCCCATGTCTGAAAGACTCATGCAGCACTATGAGCAGTATAAACAAGCTGGGATGAACATGGCACTGCCTCCCTTCCTAAGCCCTCCTGCAGTTCCAGTCTGGCAGCTAAGGATCTGGATGCTCACTACCACCTCAAGTCACACGTGTGGCAATTGCATCCACCCCAGTTAACTCAGGGCAGGTGTGATAAACGCAAAACAAACCCCCAAAGCTCCACACCTAATGTTCCTTGGTGAGGTTGTGCAGCTTCACACTTTTCTAAAGTGGTTTCTGGAAGTATTAACACGTGGGTGTCCCGTGCTTTGTTTTAGTTCCAGCTGAAAACTCTGAATTTGCTACAGAACCACAAAGTCCGGTGGGGTCTCATTTTGGGCTGGCACTTTACACACTACAAAGTGTAAAAGAACAATGATGTCTCCTTCTTTGGGTGAATAGTGTACGTACATAGGGATGCACTCAAACAAGGAAGTTACAGACCTTACAACACAGCTGTGTTATCTATGGCACTTAAACAGCATTTAAAAAAGGTCAATGTAGGTAAGGCCTGCTGCAGATTGTCAGCACCCATTTTTGTTTCAGAGAAACTATAGAGCAACAAACTCCTGGAGGAAAGCTTGCCCCAAATGAAAAGAAACTCAGCCGCCTTGTGTTTTTTCCTTTCTGTTCCTGGCCATAAGCACTGCATAATTTGTCTGACAGCCGGCTGACTGAGAGATTTATTACTGACAGGTACTCGCAGTGTCTCTCCTGTCTGAATAGTGAAAACGTGCAGCCATTGCTGCCTGCTCTCAGGAAAATGCAGTTTTCTTCAACACAAAGCCTTCCCAAAGGCAAGCCAGATTTCCCTCTTAATTCATTTTACTGAATTATTTCTAATATCATATATTTTTGTGTTCACAGTGTAAGTCCCATGGCGTGACTTTTACTTAAGAACATTGCCCGCTAGAGATGAATCTCTGCTGTCATTCAAGGAACATTTCTAGCCTTCATGCTTGAAAAGATAAGTGATGAGCTGTGATCTAATGTGACCCCAAGGCTCAGAGAATGAGAAGGCAACCTTGAGCACCACAGCTTATTTTTCAAACCATATGATTTTTAAATCATTCCACTGATGAGAAGGCAGAAGTTGGAGGGAGGGAGGATGGCTCGTGGTGATTTTCTCCTTTCTGCAGCATTTCTGTACTTTAAGAAAAGGTTCATTGGTTACTGAGTCCAACCCCTGGCTCCATGCAAACAATCAAAATCCAATCTTGTGTCTGAGAGCGCTGTCCAAACACTCCCTGAGCTCCAGCACTCAGGGCCGTGCCCACTGCCCTGTGCATCCTGTTCCATGCCCACCGCCCTGTGGTGCAGACCCTGTCCCTGACCCCCAGCTGCCCCTCCCTGAGCTACATACACTCAGTCACCCCAGATACAGAACCCAGCATTTTCTCCCATTAAACGGTACACCTTTGGTGACCACCCAGCACTCCGATACACCAAGATCTCTCTGTAAGGCCTCTCTAATCAGCAGCTTTTTGGTGTGGCAGCTTCAGGTTAAAAAAAGATGGGCAAAGAATTCAGGAAGCTTTTCCTGACCTGATGCAGTGCTGCATCCTCCTCATTTTGCTGGTGATGACTGTTGGTGACCCAGAGGAGGTGGATGTGGTGGCTGGACATAGCAGCTCGAAGGGCAGTGGGACAGGACGAGGTTGGTCCTGGCAGCCTCCCCACTGAGCAATCTCAGCAGAGACATGCAGTAATTGCTGCTGTGCTTTGGGAAAGGAACGGCTGGTTACATCACCCTGCTTGTTTTCATGTTGCTCTTCTCTTCCTCTAGGATTACTGAGATGCTTGATTCATCCCTTATGTTCAGAGCAAATGTTGTTCGCTAAGGACTTTGACAGCTTTGTTCAGTCTACTGGGATTGTTATTGGATGCATGAACAAGCTATTACTAGCAGCATGTATGATCTGAGCTGGTCTCTTGGCGCTATCCATCAAAACTTGGCAGAGGGCTGCACTCAACTGGGAGAGCCAGAAGAAGCAGCTGAAGAAGGAAACCTGCAGGAAGAAGAAACCCTGTGCCCTCATCACTCCTCCCTTACTCTTCCTGAGGGAAAGGATTTGGAGAAGGCAGTGTCCGGGAGCCTCCAGGACCACACCCAGTCATCGGGGTGACCTCTCTGTGGGCACCAGTCAAGATGTAGCTGGATCACAGAACCACAGAATCGTAGGGGTTGGAAGGGACCTCCAGAGATCATGGAGTCCAACCCCCTGCCAAAGCAGCTCCCTAGCCCAGGTTGCACAGGTAGGCGTCCAGGCGGGTCTGGAACGTCTCCAGAGAAGGAGACTCCACCACCTCTCTGTGCAGCCTGTGCCAGTGCTCCGTCACTGCACTGTGAAGATGGATAGAGGGGTTTTGTTGCAACAGGATTTCAGAAGCGTGGCTGCAGATGCTTGGTTGCGCAGCTGAGCTGGTGAAGCTGGGAGAGAGAGTGCTATAAGCTGGGAAATGCTGCTGTGGGCCATTTCACTACTGCTTCCCGGAGGAGGCAAACATCACTTCTCCTTCAGCCTAATTTCTTTAATCATCTGCCCACCACAGGAGGCCTGCCAGGACATCACGTAAGATGAGTGGTCTGAGGAAATTCTTCAGTTCCGGAGCTCCTCTCTGCTGTCTTCTGCTGAATCACTTGTTGCCAAGAGCAAGTGCTGACGATGGCATCAGTGACCACAGCCGTGGGGGTGTGCCCAGTTCCTGGCACTTTCCATCCTTGGCAAAGAGTCCTTACACATGCATTGAGGAGGCTGCTTGGCACAAACATTTTCCACTTAAAGCGGTGAAACAGACTCTTGACGACATCACTTGTCAAGCAGCTGCAGATGAACAGAGCTTTTTGTTGCTGTTTTTTAGAAAAGGTGCTACACATTGTTTTCCTCTCATCGCACCCAGTGCTGTGGGACCGAGGGAGCTGGGGCAGAGCTGTGTGCTCACAGCTGTCACAAACATGCCAGATATTACTGTGGGTAATAAAGTAGTTGGGGTGCCCATATACCCACACAATGCTGGAGGATTTGACTTATTTCCTCCCTTCTCCTAAGCAGTGCAAGTGGAAAAACAGGACTGTCCAACCTGCCCCTGTGTGATGCTGTTTCCAAGCAAAATCTCCCAAATCTCCAAACAACCCATAGGAAGAGTAATTAAAGGAGTGAATCAAGGGGCTCTGGGGAAGGTGCTGTTCACAGCATTTATTTTATGTCTGTTGAGTTTCTGACACTCCTAAATGGATGTTTGGCTTTTCCAACATCCAGTCAACTCTGGAGCTGGTAAAAACAGGCCAAGTACTTTCCAAACCTGTAGGGGATTGCTGTGGTCCCAGCAGGGCTCAGCCTCCCTGCCTGCTTGGCTGAGAACTGGACCTCGAGCTGCAGTGCCTTCACCCAAGAGACCACGGTACACTCTGCAGAGATGTGCTCTGATGGCATTGCATCATTTCTAAAATTTGTCCTCTGTAAGAGCAGGAAATCTTACGCTTCTCAAGGCTGCTTGAGAAGCATAGTTTTGCTGAATTGTGGTATCTGACCTTTACAAAGCACAGAAAAGTGCACAGTAGATAAGAGCTGCTATGAAGATCTAAGTTCCAAAATGAAGGTTTTATTACAAATACAGTTTTGTGCCTTCTGCAAAGATTTATATTTGTATAGACAAAGATAAATTTAAGCTAATGCTTAATGTGCTTTCTCCTTTTTTATTATTTTCAGATCACTCCCACATGCAGCCTGGTATCTATGCTGTATCTTCCTGCAGTCACTCACTGACTGCATCATGAACACCTCTGTTGTGCTCACAACCGTACGCAAAAGTGAACAGGAAAGTCAGAGTTTGTCACAAAGAGAATGTCAGAGCACGGACAATTAGGTCAGCTTTTTTTTTTTATAGCCTTTGTTTTTTGGGAACAGTAAAGAGCAATGTTATTATGATTCTTTTATGAGAATGGCAGTAAAAAATCACTGATTTCAGTTAAGAATTAGATCCAAGAAAAATCTTTAAAACCATTAATATATGCCTATTTTCATGCTATTGCTCAATTCACAAGAGCTTGCTGAGCAGGGCACTCTCTGAGGCAACCTGGGGGAGAGAAGGATTACTTAATCCACTTCAAGATGACAGAAAATGCTTTAAATGTTTAGCTTGGTGGGTTTTGTGTGTGTTTTTTTGGTGTTGTTTTTTTTTGTTGTTGTTCTGTTGTGTTTTTTTTTTTTTTTGGTTTTTTTTTTTTTTTTGAGAACAAGTGAATCTTTATTGATTTTTCTGGGGATCGAAGCTGAACATACATAACTGAAAAGAATAGCCCTAGGGAGAGCAGAAAAAAAAAGAAAGACATGACACTTTACATTGATTTAGCCATTATGTTGTACTGGACAAACGCAATATAGCAAGAAGAGCCATTACACAGTTGTTCCCAAAGGTGGCTTTGATATTTACAAGTACTTACACACAATTACAGCTTTAAGTACAACATCTCTGCCCTTCCCTCTTCAACTTTCAAGCCATAAAATTATATGCCGCTTCTTAGTCACACAAAGTGTGCCACAGAGGTGGGCAAAGCATCAATGTGCTCCTTTTTACAGTGGAAGTACTAAAAAGATGGAGTGAAAGAAGAAGGAAGGAAGGAAGGAAGGAAGGAAGGAAGGAAGGAAGGAAGGAAGGAAGGAAGGAAGGAAGGAAGGAAGGAAGGAAGGAAGGAAGGAAGGAAGGAAGGAAGGAAGGAAGGAAGGAAGGAAGGAAGGAAGGAAGGAAGGAAGGAAGGAAGGAAGGAAGGAAGGAAGGAAGGAAGGAAGGAAGGAAGGAAGGAAGGGATGGAGGGAGGGAGGGAGGGAGGGAGGGAGGAAGGAAGGAAGGAAGGAAGGAAGGAAGGAAGGAAGGAAGGAAGGAAGGAAGGAAGGAAGGAAGGGAGGACGGAAGGGAGGGAGGGAGGGAGGGAGGGAGGGAGGGAGGGAGGGAGGAAGGGAGGAAGGGAGGAAGGGAGGAAGGGAGGAAGGGAGGAAGGGAGGAAGGGAGGAAGGGAGGAAGAAGGAAGGAAGGAAGGAAGGAAGGAAGGAAGGAAGGAAGGAAGGAAGGAAGGAAGGAAGGAAGGAAGGAAGGAAGGAAGGAAGGAAGGAAGGAAGGAAGGAAGGAAGGAAGGAAGGAAGGAAGGAAGGAAGGAAGGAAGGAAGGAAGGAAGGAAGGAAGGAAGGAAGGAAGGAAGGGAGGAAAAGAAAGAGAAAGATAGAGAGATAGAGAGAAAGAAAGAGAGAAAGAGAGAAAGAGAGAAAGAGAGAGAAGAGAGAAAGAGAGAGAGAGAGAGAGAGAGAGAGAGAAAGAAAGAAAGAAAGAAAGAAAGAAAGAAAGAAAGAAAGAAAGAAAGAAAGAAAGAAAGAAAGAAAGAAAGAAAGAAAGAAAAAAAGAAAGAAAGAAAGAAAGAAAGAAAACCTAAGTAGATAAAAAAGTAGAAGGCAGAAGGCTTTTTCCATGCAAAAGATTTGCTCATCCTGGTCAGCTGGGAGATGAACCTTCCAAAAATCCCAAAAGTCCCAATTCCTGAGGAACACACTGAACATAATGCTTAAGGCTCTGAAGAATAGACTTGGGTTGTAACAGGGTTTGTCATATCCAGCTTCCCATTTGGGGCAGTGGAACACGAGAAAATCAGCTCGCTGCTGAAAATCTCTCACAAACAAAAGAAAATGTTACACAAGGATTACTTAAGATCCATCCAATAGTTCTAGAGAGTTGTCATCAACTGTTCTTCATCTTACTTCTCCTTCCCAATGGAGAAGGGATGAACACCACTGACTTCAGCTTGATCAGGCCTCAGCCTGCTCTGCTCTGGGCCGAGCACACCAGGGGCATATTTCCTCTCTTTACTGATGGGAAAGTAAAGCCATTAATAGCTTTGGCTGACTTGGCCTGGTTTGTTGACAGTCTGTCTGACTTGGCCTGGTTTGTTGACAGTCTGTGATTTTGGAGAGGCCTCGATTTTTTAAGGAATGTTCTAAATTTGACAGAATCTTTTCCTGGCTATGTCCTCCGTCTACTGCTGCTGAGTTGCATTGCTTCTCAACACCTAATGGGGTGTCCCAGCAACTCTTGTGCAAGGAACATGGCATAGTTTAGATCTCAGCTTCCCTAACACAGCTCTGTCTGTGTGGTTTCTTCTCTTTCATTTTTTTTTTCTGTAACTTAGTGTAATTTTCAATGAATATCTGCTCGGGTATAAAACAATAACCTACTTCATAAACAGTTTCCAGTTTAATTACCCATGTTTGTGTGGGAGTGTTTTCTTCTCCCCTGGCAAAGAGTCCTTATAAGGAGTAATAACGCTGAAGAATCTGTTAGAGAAAACTGTTTACCGAAGCTTTACTATTTCACAGGTTTTGCTGTAGAATCGTTTACGCAAAGCTGTGAGTCACAAGCTGAAGTTCAGTGTCTGAAATTGCTGGCAGAGTGAATGAATTTTGTGCATCACAAAGAGATCAGTAATCTGCATGCATTACAGTCAATTCATAATTGCTTTAAAACCACATGGCAAATGATTATAATTAGGACAAGAGCTGTTAAAATCAAGAACAAAAGGAGGCCAGAACCTGAAGTTATTTGCTGCTACATTTCTTCTCCTTGAAGGTTTGTGAAAGACATCCTAACTCCTAACTGGAAAATGCAATTTAAATCATCAGTGACCCTTCCAGCCACTTCAGTGTTGGTAAATTTGGCCAGAATGTCTCCAAAGTGCAACAGTTACTCATGGTACCATGTCACACGGACCTGGGCATGAAGACCCTAAATAGATAGGTCTTGACAGTAGTAATGTCATTGCCCTATCTAAATGGCTGAGCCTACCTAGCAAATTGAAATGACCTCTGCCTACAGCTGCTCTGTCTGCTCTGTATCCAGGGCCAGCAATATTCGCTGGCACAGATCTTCGTTTAAGAGGTCCTCTTTCCAAGAGCAAAGAGGAGGGCTGTCTGTGTGTGACGAGCATCTCTACGGGTGAAAGATGCCTTGAGGAAGTTTATGTCACTCCTGAAAGAGGCAGCTATCCATCAGCAAAGGGACTGCAAAGAACAGAACAGGATGAAGATCTTGAAAAGCAGGATTTTTGTGGTAAGAGGTTAAAAGCAAGCAACCCTGCCAGTACAGGCAGTAATTGAGCTAGGAAACTGTCAGAGCAAAGATGAGTTTTTAAGTGAGACTCAACTGCAAGCCATGGCTGTTGCCTACAGGTATCTGTGCTTTCTCCAGGCATGATGGGCAGAGTGGCAGTGCCCATGCGAGCTCCCTCACAGGAGCAAGAAACTTTCTGAAGATGGCTCTGTGCAGAAGGATGCTGACTGCAGCGTGCGTAGGCATAACTGAATCAAAGAGGTGAACTCAGCCAGTTTGTGGCAGCTGGTACAGATCATTATTTCACTGAATCACAGCACAGCAGATACTTCCTATCCTATAAATCCAGATGAGCCTGAAAAAAGACCATCTTGATTTTGTTATCAAGATATTATATTTCTGTTCCACTTGAGGATTTTTTGGAAGGTCCTTTTTGGCAATGTTATGCCCAGCCCACTCTCTCACCTTTTTGACTAACCCTAAGGGGAATGTTCACTTTGTTCTGGGTGCGGTTTGATGTCGTCAATGAGACGACAGGAAGGGCAGCATTGATCCCCGTGCTGGTCCATGCTGTAGCACTGTTCCTTTCGGGGATGCAAAGGCTTGGGCTTCCTGAGTTTGATTTACTCTTAATCACAACTTTCATCACACACACAAAAGCCTGAGGAAGGGCCAGTGTTTTCTCCTCACATGTGAGACAGCATACACTTGAACAGGCTGTTGCTACTGCTGCCAGGAAAGCCTGAGCCTGCCAGCCAAGAAACTGCTGAACACCCTCTGACAAGGGAGTTTTCTCTCTTGCTGTGACTCCTGGAGGACACAGCCACCTCTTTTCCCTGATAGCCTGCACTTCACATGGGAACTTCCATAAGGCCTTCTGGATCACTCCAACTTGTTGCTCTCTGCCAACCAAGGAAGGCAACAATCCTGCCAGAATCCTTCTGCCATACAGGAATGGCAGAGGCCCTTCTTTTCCTAGAATTAAGAATACTCAGGTGTTTTGGAGGATAATTTAAAATTATCATCAACATATCAGGGCCCAAAAGCATAATAACCAATATAATCAAGCATGCCATTATACTTTATAACTCAGATTTCACCTCCTGTCATCCACAAAAGAGCTAGAGAAAGAAACTTCGGTAGGACCAGTGCATTTTCACTGATAACAAATCTTGACAACAGAGGATCCAGGGTGATGCTTTTTAATCATATGTGCAGGTCTCAGTGCAGCTGTTTCCAAGATAAGAAGTGACTGGAGTGATACACAGAGGTCAGTGTGCTCCTGCTCTGACACAAGCTCAGCAGCTGTGAGGGCATGCAGTGTGGTGAAATAAAGGTGTGTTTTGTCAGTTGCCAGTGTGAAACCAGGTGTTGCTAGCTTGCACATGTGGCTGGTTGGCTGACCAAGCAACAAATTCTATTCATTTGCTGGAATAAGAGTGTTTGGCATACAGCTATCTCTTTCAGCATAGCAAGGAAGAAGCCTGAAGTGTCTCAGTTAAATTGTTAAGTGCAGGATAAGGCCAAGGAATTCATAGGACTGAGATCAAATCCACTACTACTACTCCAAGGGTCAGTATTGGGACCCATCTTGTTTAATATCTTTATTGATGACCTGGATGAGGGGATTGAGTGTACCCTCAGTAAGTTTGCGAATGACACCAAGTTGGGAGGACATGTCGATCTGCCTGAGGGTAGGGAGGCCCTTCAGTGGGATCTGGATAGGCTGAACAGCTGGGCTGAGGTCAATGGAATGAGGTTCAATAAGGCCAAGTGCCGGGTTCTTCACTTTGGCCACAATAACCCCATGCAATGCTATAGGCTTGGGGCAGAATGGCTTGAAGAGTGTATGGAGGAAAAGGACCTGGGGTGTTGGTTGATGCTCGGCTCAATATGAGCCGGCAGTGTGCCCAGGTGGCCAAGAAGGCCAATGGCATCCTGGCCTGTATTAGGAATAGTGTGGCCAGCAGGAGCAGGGAGGTGATCATCCCCCTGTACTCAGCTCTGGTGCGGCCGCACCTCGAGTACTGTGTTCAGTTTTGGGCCCCTCACTACAAGAGAGACATCGAGGCCCTGGAGCGTGTTCAGAGAAGGGCAACAAAACTGGTGAGGGGTCCGGAGCACAGGTCTTACGAGGAGCGGCTGAGGGAGCTGGGATTGTTTAGCCTGGAGAAAAGGAGGCTCAGAGGAGACCTCATCGCACTCTACCACTTCCTGAAGGGAGGCTGTGGTGAGGAGGGGGTCAGCCTCTTCTCCCAGGTAACTAATGACAGGACGAGAGAGAATGGCCACAAGTTGTGCCGGGGAAGATTTAGATTAGATTTGAGGAAAAATGTTTTCTCTGAAAGAGTGGTCAGGCACTGGAATGGCCTGCCTAGGGAGGTGGTTGAGGCACCGTCCCTAGCGCTGTTCAAGAAGCGTTTAGATGAGGTGCTGAGGGATTTGATTTAGTGGCTTGGTGGGTAGGGATGGTGGTAGGAGGATGGTTGGACTTGATGATCTTGTAGGTCCTTTCCAACCTAATGTATCTATGAATCTATGAATCCTTCAAGTTAGATAAGTGTGTCTTAAACAAACTGGGGGTGGGTATATGCTTGTCCAGAAGGACATCAAGGCTGCAATGGGCTAAAGAACAAGGAAGAAAGGAAACAGCAATAAATGCTACAGAGAACTCTCCAAGAGTACTTCAGCAGCCAAGCCTTTAATACTGAGTTTGTCTTTATTCTCTGACTTCCTCACAAGACAGGAGAAAATGGCTACAAAAATAAAAGCCCCAGAGAAGCCATGCTGAAAGAGATCTAACGCTGTCTGTAGGAAATCACTGGACATCAGAGTGCAGTTGACCTCATTGCCAGAGAAAAGGTGAGATGTCAGACTTCATGAAAATACTTGACAGGGATCACATCTCATGGGTAAGCTGTCATTCGGATATTACTAGAGCTTCTTGAAACTTGGCATGAAAAAGAAGTTTCTACCAGGATATAAATTTTTATTCTTCCAGTGAGACAGAAGATTACAGTGAAATTCCTGTCCAGGGCATCTCCAGTTGTGGGGGAAGATGCAGTCCAGTTGTTTATTCAATGGGTGCGTCATTAGAAAAGTCACACTGGTGAAATAGCTGTGTCATTTGTTGGACTTATGCATACTTACCATGAACTTCTCTGTCTTCTGTCAGTAAACTTTCCAGTCCAACACAGTTCATATGCTGGATAGATTTACTGAATTTCTCTCAGCTAGAGGCTACCCAGACTCATTTGTTTTAGTCTTAGGTTTTCCTTGGGCGATGAAGGTGCATATTTTTTTCATTTTTGAAGAATGTTTAAGCAATTTCCAGGAAATAGGACATCAGGACATGCTCTAGCTTTACCTAAATGATCCTTAAGAAATAGGCTGCAGATGTTTTAAGATAGAAAATCCCAACATTTCATAAACAGTCTCAGTTCTGTTTATTTAAAGAATGGACTTGATAAATCCACTGTGAGCATAATCATAAATAAAGTAAATTGGATGCTTTTGCTATGACAATTTTAGCTGGAACTCTTCTGGAGTTTGTTTTCTTTGGAGTGCAGTGCTAGCTGAAGACCCAAATGTTGACCTTCATAATTCATTAATCATCACAAACCTCTTCCTTGAGGGAAAAAAACATGGAAGGCATGTACAATGCTGTGAGGGCGTCTTGATTCAGAGATTTGAGGGCCTGGGATCTGAGCCAGAGGAGGTTTTTTCTTAAAGAAATGGCCCATGTGCACAGCTGATCCACCTAGCTCTTGTGTGCACTGTCAACGGTTTACCGGGCTGGATCGGCCCGGTTCCGTGACGATTGGTGCGGGGGACCCACGGACCCACGCCCCAGGAAAAGGGAAGGGAAAAAGGAAAAGGGAAAAAGGAGATGGGCCTAGAAACAAAACAGCGGCAACGATCTGAGGAGGAAAGCTAATTTACTAAATAAGATATCAGAAAGCAAAATAACAGAATATAATACAATATAATTGGAATTGAGGCTAATGAATCAAATAAAATGAGCAAGAGAGAGTGTCCGATAAACCGAAGGCCTTACGCTAACGCTGAAGGCGATACGGCAGCGAGCACCCACTGCTGAGTCGATCCCGAAGGAAAGAGAGTGTCCCGTGACCGCTGAGGGTTTTTATCTGTTCCCTCTGAGCGGAAAACACGTAAAAATACAAAGCATCGCAAAGTCCTCTGGGGAATGTAGTTCTTCTTCTCTTCTGAGACAGGTATACCTGGAATTATCAATGATCTATGGAGCTGGAGTATTAGCTCTTTAACTCTTAATGCAATACATGATGTTATGATGTGGAATACCAGTACCAAAAATCATAAAACCATGACACAGCTGATCCACCTAGCTCTTGTGTGCACAGCCAAGAGCACAGCCCTCTATCCTCCACTCTTCACGCTACACTAACCTAACAACTCCTCACTCTTCAAGGGTCAGTAGCTCACCTCTCAGTAGATCAAATGAAATGTAGAGGATGTTGTTTTGGCCTGTCACTCCAGTTACAGCTTCATACTAACACTCTTACCACCATGATATACAGTTTCCAGCACAGTCCATCTCCTCGTGGGCATCTTTTTTGGTCTCCAGCTACATCTGTGCAAGTAAACTAGCTAGGGACAAGACATGAGCTTTGACCAGCAGCATGCAGCCGTACTGATTAGATGCTTATCAGCACATTCCCTGCATGGTTTTGGACTTTGGCAGCTACTCCTCTATGCATTAGCTGTCTAGGCACAGTTAAGGAAGAGTGGAGACCAAGGACTATTCCCAAGTGACCCAAAAGATGTATAAACCCACCAAACTGCAGGATCTACACTTTAGTTGTAGGTGAGTTCAGGTGAGCTGTGCTGTGCCACTTGCCCTCCAAGGCTAGAGGAGATGCCTGAAAGTGTTCAGTTAACACATTAAGTTGCAGTCATTGTGGTCTATTCTTCCGTGCTCTCCTCACACCAGGTTTCTCTGAAGACAATGAGAAAAGAAAAAAAACCTGTTCTGGTACCAAAGAGACAGTAGGAACCCACTAGAAATAAAATTTTTGATTCCTTTCTCAAAAACATGAGACTTTTGAGGTCTCACTTCACAATAAAATATGCCTGACAGAAGCAGTTTTACTAGAGCAGATGAAGCCTGTGGTAAGCATTGCAACAGCTCATGCGGTCTTCCAGAATTCAAATATACTGATGCTGTTTCTCCTTCATATCACAGATGTCATGTCTTCAACCTGTGCTACTTGAAACTGCTGCCAACATCTGCCTCACTAGTGCTGTACCACTGAATGCAAAGAAGTTCAGATCTTTGTTGCTTTCATCAGAAGATGTGGCTCAGAGAGTAAATCTATTGAACTAATGTCACACCCCTTCAGTCCACTCTTGGACATCTAAATAGAATTAATCAGTCCTTATGGGCACTTAACACCTTAGATTTTCCCTGTTTTTGTTGGAGGCGTTTAGTTGTAAGGAATCAGAATGGGATTAGCATGGTACAGTTCTTCATAACTCATTGATAATCTGGTTGGAAATCCTTGTTTTCTCAGACAAATATCTTTTCACCCTAGTTTGCTACAGAGATGGGACGCTTGCAGCACCATGGCTCAGGCAGAGCAACCTCAGCGCAAAATGTATCTTCTTTTCCCCAAGTTTTCCAACTGCTCTTTTTGATATGGAGAGGAGGCAACAAAAAATGTCCCTCATCTTGGAGGAGTGTGAGTCAGGTTTTGGAATGCACATAGGCCCCAAACTTATGTAGGGAGGAGAAGTACAGTTACAAGAGTGCACCTGGAGATACAAGAGTGACAGTGGGCAGCAAATCACAGAAATGCCTGCAAGGAAACATGTTTGGAATGCCATTCACATACATGCATTACGTTATAGAAGAATGGGTGAAAATTACTTTTGTAATAGGCTTGATGCAGAATGAGCAGAGCACTCTGGTCCCACTCCAGAACTGCAGCAGCAGAGCAAGGCTTTATTTTAAGGGCATGTGTAATCTCTGTGAAACAAGTAGGATTACTCATGTGCTTAAAATTAAGCACAGGCTGAAAATTGCTTCTCTGGCAGTGGGCCAGAGTGCTTACCATGCAGGTTGTCTTTGGTGCCTCAACAGCTCTGCTTGGCTGCCTTGGGGTCTGCCACGACCAGGGATACTGACTTGTGAGGGGAAAATCCTGAACACAAATAGAGTTTGTCAAAGATACAACACTGTGTGGGCAGAAAGTGAAAACAGTCTATAGATATCTGAGGAGAGTAAACATCACTATAAAGAAAAATTGCTTAGGCAACCACACTGATAGCATAATAACAGTAAATGAGAGGAAATTAAGAAAAGGAAAATTGAAATTTAACACTGGGAACGTGTTATAGGCAAGACAGTTGATATGGTGAAACTGCTGCCTGCAGTTTTCCTAACTTTTTGCATCCAGTTCTTATGAATTTGTAAGTCCGAAATTGGACAAATTAACATTAATCTGTGGCTTTTGCTTTTGCATTAGTTACAATTGAAATGTCTTGGCATGATTCAATATATTTCTGCTACAGTCAGACTACTCAGTGTCACATCTGAAAGAAAAGAGACAATGAGCCAAATTCTGCTCTGAATACTGGTGCTCATCTTCATTACCCTCACTGGTTTTGGAATAGTGCTGTTAGAGCAATGGCAATCATAGGATTGTAGAATATCCCACGTTGGAAGGGACCCACAAGGATTGAGTCCAGCTCCTGATCAGGTGCTGTTCCAGGCTGTTCAGGTCTAGGTGATGTAACATATTTTGGATGCCTACATAATTTTTTTTTAATATTCAAAGGCCTTGTTGTATCTTCACATGATTACATCTACTTGACATTTTGCAAGATCATTCAAATAGCTCTTTCACATGGTGGAGCACACACCACTGATGTGAACAGGCTGTCCGAATTGTGTTTGTCACCAAGAGGGAACCAAACACTGTGGTCCTGATGCTGCAGAGTGAAGGTGTGTCCTTCACTACCCATGGGTTTGAGTTTCAGGTGGCTGCTGGCTTTGCTTTCACAGAGGACATGTTCCTGGATCCAGACCCACAGAAGAGGACTCCAAATGACAGTGTTTAGCTACA
Organism: Callipepla californica brunnescens; assembly: GCA_023055505.1. NCBI lineage: Eukaryota > Metazoa > Chordata > Aves > Galliformes > Odontophoridae > Callipepla > Callipepla californica. The sequence goes on along the minus strand of JALIRH010000001.1, from coordinate 105,338,060 downwards.
TAGAGGTGTATAGAAAAGTTTGTGATGAGGCCATCATCCCTTGGCAGCACTGCTTTAAAGCTTGATTCATTGCTGCAGCTCTTCCCCACTGCTTTTTTTTTTTGTGATTGCTAGAAGGAGCTGCCATCAGAGCAAGGCTGGAGGCTTTGTTTATCTTCCATGGGAATCCTTTCCCTGGCAAAAACACCTTCCATCTCCACAAGCACTTGCTGGCTGAGCAAATAATTTAAAGTAAGCTCAGTTTCTGAGGAAGCACTGCATGTGCCCCTTACTGTAACACTCTGTAAACACTGTGTCTCGCTGAGATTGGATAGCATTGATGCATTTCATGATAAACACAGATGGTGTTTATATTTAAATATGCCAAATGTGGTAATGAGAGCAAACTTTGAAATGATTTATTTTTATGTTGTTTCCATTCTGGCCTCTGATAATTAAGGCTGCTGTGACCTGCCTTTGAGAGGAGGCAATATATTTATGCAGTACTATTCAGGTTTCTAAAATAACTCAGGAAAGTTTTGTTTGTTTTTGCTAAAGCTCCTGTTTCCCAGGTTTTATTGCCCTGTCTTGAAAACTGTAGACCAAGGTCTACAGAAGTGCGTGGCTAACTGCCTTCTAAATAATTTTGCCTTTCTTTCCCTTTCCCTTTCCCTTTCCCTTTCCCTTTCCCTTTCCCTTTCCCTTTCCCTTTCCCTTTCCCTTTCTCTCTTTCTCTCTTTCTCTCTTCCCTTCTCTATTCCTTTCTCTCTCTCTTTCTCTCTAGAGAATGGGGTTAATATAATGGAAAGTTTTCCTCAGTTCTGTGTGGGGCTTTATGCTATACTCATGCCATTGCACTGACCCCCAGTGAGTAGTGCATTCAGCCATGCATCTCTTCTCTCATCTTCTCTGGAGACAAGCATGCTGGGAACATAAATGCTGGCACAGGAAAGTATGCCACAGGTGCCTCTCTGGATTTATCTTCTGTCTTTAGACCAGCATATGGGGCATTGTTCAGAGCCAGTACACCAACAGCCACCAATACTGGTGATGCTTTGTCTGAAGGAAATGGGGGTAGCATGGAAAAGATGCTCCTGTGACAAAATCAGGGATGACAGGCAGCTGTAGGGGAGTTCTCTGCCAAGGCTCATCACCAGCCACGCTCCCTGTGGGCTCTCAGGATTTAAATTTTGATCCTTGTTACCCTGCTCTTTTATTACACTAAAGGTCACTGACTTCCAGGCACCTGTTCTCTTATCAAATATAACCCATGGTAGAGACTTTTATAAAATGATCTTTTAAATTTCTCTGCCTAAATGTCACTTTTCTCTGCACCCAGTTGTGGCAGAGATACTGCAAGGAGAGCAAACTATGCAGAATAGAAGAAGGGAAAGTATATACATTTTTATATTACTTTACATTTTTGAAATCTTCTTGAGGTGATCACATCATGCTTTTGAACTGTTCGAACTTTGAAGAATGTTGGCTTCTTTGATAATAACACAAGTCTCACTGCATATTTTGTATTTCTGAGGTCAAAATAGTGTTTAAAATCTTGTGAGCTTACAAGCAGGAGGGGGGCTGGCTTTTTACACAGTCTGATAATGATAGGACAAGGAATAACTTTAAACTAAAAGAGGGGAGATTTAGTTCAGCTGTTAGGATGATTTTTTTACTCAGAGGGCAGTGAGGTGCTGGAATAGGCTGCCCAGAAGCGTTGTGGATGCTCCAACACTGGAGGCATTGCAGGTTGGATTGGATGGGGCCCTGAGCAGTCTGATCTGGCTGGTTGCAATGCTATCCATAGTACGGGGTGGGGCTGGGTGATCTTAAAAAGGTCCCCTCCAACATAAGCCATTCTATGATTCTATGATCTTTATTCTCCCTTCCTGTGGCTTGCAGATATACTGAGGAAGATGTTAGGGTGCTTATTTTCTTCTACAGTTGTTACCATTGTGGCCAACAAGAGCTGTGTTATGGGCTGTATGAGTCTATAAGACAGCAGCTGTGTTAGAGGAGGCAGCTGTATTTGTTTTCTTTGCCTCAGCTTGACATCCATAGCTGTATTTATAAGCTTACATTTCCGGCACTGCCAAGCCTCTTCAGCTTCCACCTTTGAAAACAAGTGATTATATGCACTGCCTGGCTGAGCAACAGGGCTGGGCCCAGGGAGCAGGAAATATCAGCTTCCATGGCTGCCTCAGCATCACAGCACCAACCAGCAAGGCTCCCAAATACAAATCAAAGGGCGGGAACTGCTGATCATGCTCTTTTCTTTTTCAGTGTTGTGCATGAGCCTACAGGATACTATTGGTCTACAAAGTCTGTTTTTGCTAAGATCTGACCCAGCTGAGACATTAACAGACTTGGGAGGAGTGGCTGGAAAGCTGCCTGACACAAAGGGGCCTTGGTGTGATGATGGAAAATCGGCTGAATATGAGCCAGCAGTGTGCCCAGGTGGACAAGAAGGCCAAGAAGGCCAGGATACCTGGCCTGTATCCTGGTGAGCAGGACTAGGGAAGTCATCCTCCCCCTGTACTCAGCACTGGTGAGGCCCCACCTCAAGTACTGTGTTCAGTTTTGGGCACTTCAGTACAGAAAGGACACTGAGGTGCTGGAGCAGGTCCAAAGAAGGGCAACAAGGCTTGTGGAGGGTTTGGAGAACATACCCTGTGAGAAGCATCTGAAGGAGCTGGGTCTGTTTAGTCTGGGGAAGAGGAGGCTGAGGGGAGACTGCATTGCTCTCTTCAAATACCTGAAAGGTGATTACAGTAAGAGCAGGGTTGGTCTCTTCTCACTGGTGATAGGTGACAGGACAAGGGGAAATGGCCTCAAGTTGTGCCAGGAAAAGTTTAGGTTGGATATAAGGAAAAACTTATTTATAGAATGGGTTGTTAGGCACTTAGGAATAGGCTCCCCAGGGAGGTGGTTGAGTCACCATCCCTGTAGATGTTTAAAATCCGCTTGGATTCAACCTGAGCAATTCTATGATTCTATGATGATTTTCTTCAAGTCAATACAAACATCACTGTTGAAATGATGATTGGATCACCTGCAAGAAGATGGTGTAGACGTGCATTGCATGCATTGAGTAACCCAGGATGAAAGCTTATTTATAGGTTAATTTTATAGGTTAATTTTCTTATAAGGAAACCAGTGGCAAAGGCCTGGCAGACTGGTCAATTACCAGGGCAAACTTAAAACCAAAATGCAGTTGGTTGGCCAACAAGTTGGTTGTTCAAGCAGTAGGTAAATACTCAAGAAACTCGGGTCTTTCAGTCTGTGCTGTGCAGATTCCTCCAAGACCTTTAGCAACTGACCTTGCACTGAGATCATATCACCTAACTTCAGGTATTTAGTCATAACTGGAGAGAGAAGGACACTTCAGAACTCATTCATCCTCCTGGTCTCCAGGAGGTTTTCCCTGCAGATTTGTGTGTCCCAGCAAAGCCAGTGGCACAGTGGTGGACCATATTAGTTGTGTGATGTCATGGATTGGTTGATATCTTTCTGGTACTGGGGATCCCAAAACTGGATGCAAATCTAGATCTGCAAATCTAGATTCTTCCCTCAATCTACCACAATGCTCATGTTATTTCAGCTGCTATGAGCAAAGCCTGAGGGATGGTTTGTGAAACTTGTCCTTTTTTTCTTCAAGATGTCCGTGATGAAAATACAGAACTCACAACAACTGATTTCTTAAAAGAAACACTGGATTTTGGTTTGATTTTATAAGGACTAATAAAAATAGTCACAGCTAAATGTGGATCCAAAAGAAATGAGGCATGAAGAATTAAGACACGGAGATCATTACATTTTTTCCACATCACTTCATATTGAACAGTTGTTAGGAATTAGAGAAGACAGCAGAAGCCCTTGTCTTTTTGGAAAAACAAAATTTTTGAGGGAATGCCAACTGCCCTGCAGCATCTTGATCTGGATCCGAAGCAGCGGATTGAAGTGCAGCGCGGAAACATGAGGAATATTTTAAGAGCAGTTAGAAGAGTTTGTAATTGAAATCTCTTCCTATAAGCAGAGCAAAGAGGTCCGGTCGGCAGGGTGGCCCGGGGGTGACAACCAGAGGCACTGGTGGCTCGAGGCAGCCCCCAGGATGCGCAGAGCCGGCGTGCTCGGGTAATCTAGCTCCCTGCAGTCAGAGCCATCCCCTCGGCACGGCCTGCCCTCGTTTCTCCTGACCGTGGGCTCCACCTGGTGGCATCCGGACCACCGCTCGTCCCTGAGCAGACCTAAAGGCAGATGAGGTATTCCCAGGTCCGGGGGTGTTTATTCCTCTGCAGGAATGAAAAGTGCTTCAAAAGACTGGACAAAAGCAAAACCGGAGCGAACAATATTCCAGCACTCAGAGCACCACGAATAGGAACTATCCGTCAAAATGACTCGTCTTAATCTCTTTCCTATCCCAACCAGTCACGCTGAGGTTTTATCCAAACTCCCGCTAGCATCAAGGCTAGGCAGATGTCCAAGATTTTCACATATACAGAGTATCCCTGACATTTATGCAGCTGTAAATTCCAAAGGACTTTAAAAGCAATAATTTTTAAGCACCTCTAAATTGTCTCTGTGTGAGAAGGTGTCACTGGGGATGGGTGAGAAGAACATCTGATAGAAGTGAGAGCTTTGCCAAAGGACATATAAGCTAAACCTTACTGTAAAAAAATAAGTAGTATGGGATCTTAAAATGCATGAGCTTTCCTTGTAGGACATTACACAAAGGAAGACCGCAACATAATCTGTGTTAAAGCTCAACAAGTCTAGCCTTTGGGATCAGATATTAAAGCTACTAAACACTCTTCTTCAGCACGGTCAACAGTGTGAAAAATTGTTTTCTGCATGACTGCCATTCTTATAACTCCTGAAGGGCTTTTTTTTTTTTTTTTTTTCCTATTTCATAAGATGAGGCATAACATTACTCATGTGTATCACATGTAAAGCACACCATGCTGACTTACAGTGTTCCAGTTTAGAGTGCTGGCTGCTAACTGCGGGGGAGTAGTGAGTAATAGACGAGCTAACAGCCTGCTTTGAGCACAGGGAAGCTTTCCTGCAGATCAGATGAAGGCAATCTGGAGATATTTAGGTTAGGAAAAGATATAACAGAGCTTACAAGGGCAAAACAAATGGGTTTAACAGCAACAGAGAGTGATACATCTGCGGAAGATGTAATGAAGGAAGGCTGAGTCAACGGTGCTCAGAAGGGGTGGGGGTACTGGGGAAACCATGGGCCCATTAGGCTGCACCTGCCAGCATGGAAAACCTCAGATGCAATTATGAAGGGCTGAATAATGACAGCCAGGGAACTGAGTGTAAAGCAGGAATAAAAAAGAGCATGGACATGATGTAAAAATGCACTGTTCCTCAAGGGCTGCATTTAGACAAAATTCTCCTGGTGCCCACAGCAGATGACAGGTCTCATCCACAAAAGATGGTACCTGCAGATGCTCTGCAAGTACTCAGGGGATTTGGAGCACTGCAAGGCATGAACTCTGGTGGTTTGGGGATGGGAACAGCAGCAGTGAGGTGGTGCCCAGCTGTATCAAATGGAGAATCATACTCCTGGGATGCTGAGAAATCAGGGTGTGCTCATTTTTTGGTAACAGCCAGCACTGAAGAAGACATAGTATTGCAGAGTCCATCTACACGTATGGCATGGCGAACATTGCAGCTGCTGAGAGTGGTGTTACTCTGTGTAAACGCCAAAGCACTCCTCGTGCAGCAGCCTCACCTTGCCCAAACACGCACACATTACATGCCAGGTGCCTAAACAAGTACAGGCCTAAAAATCACAGCGTTTTAAAGAGTAAGTGATGTTTGCTTTTAATTCAGCACTTAATGTGTTGCTGAGGTGATTTTCTTTCCTCACGTTTGTTTCAGAGGTTAAGCACATGTTTTTTGTTAATAACAGTTTGCATCCTTCAAAAGATTAAAAACAAAAAAAAACAAAAAAAAAAAAACAACAACATTTTGTCATGTTGAAGCAAATCCTGGGACCAGTGGCATTTTCCCTGTGCAGAAAACATCACTGTTCATTTCCCAGTGTAACAGAGGGGAATAAATCTCTGCCTCTGTCTAAACATTTCCTGCACCGCTCCATCTGAAGCCCATTCTTGGCCCCTTGTCAGAAACACGACGGGGCTCCTGACACGGCACACACATTCTTCATACAGTTATAAAAGGATTTATCAGCTCTCACCTTGGGACAGGTAAACAAGCAGTTGCACCAGCACGCGGGCCCGAGAATCGCTTTATGGGCACGGCATTACCTACAGCCATAAAAGCGCGCTGAGTGGTTGAAGATTGCTGCCGACCAACCGAGCGGCAGCGATGAGCGCTATGTCGTGCAGCCGTCGGTTGAGGGTGATGTTGTCCACAAAAAGCCTTGAACGTGGTCTTTCTGGGCTGTGACACTGTGCAGGGCTCCCACGGGGACAGCAGATGTCACCCACGCAGCTAAAGCTCCCTCCAGAGACGGCCACTGTTTCATTTCTCTAATTCAGCCCATGCCAGATGGGAGTAGATACTGAAAAGTTTTCTTTTTAGAAAGAATCCCAAGGTTTAGCTCCTGTGACAGCTGAGCCAGCCACAGGGAAATCCCTTGCTTCACACGGTTTATATGTATCCTGGCAGTGCCTTCCTATTGCTGCCCAGCCCACTCATCACATAAATGACCATTTAATTGCTCTTTCCTTCAATGAGAGACACATGGCCCAGACTTCAAGCAGCAGTAAACCATCGACCTGCTTCACACCCACATCCCAGCATGGCGACTGCTATAGGAAAACCAACAGAGCATGGCAGCTGCTGCTATGTGGGAGCCACCAACCTAGCAGGGTTGCCCTGCATGGTGCTGAGAGCAGAGGAAGGCCTCACTGCACCTGCAGAAATGCACAAGCTGGGTACACATGCTATAATTAATAAAAAAGAAAAGATTACTATTATTATTGCTACTATGAACATTCACATGCATAGCGCTCATGACAAGAGGCAGTGGTCTCAAGCTGTGCCAAGGGAGGATAGGTTGGATATTAGGAAAAAAACATTATCAGAAAGAGTAGTGATGCACTGGAGCAGGATGCCCGCGGTTTTGGTGGAGCCACTGTTCCAAGAGGGGTTATGTTCAAGAACTGCGTAGATGTGGTACTTAGAGACATGGTTACTGGGAACGGTGGGGATGGCTTGACAAGGTGGACATGATGATCTTAGGGGTCTTTTCCAACTTTAATGATTCTATGGCATTGAGTAATGGGAGAAGAAGACATGGACATCTCCTGTGCTGACATGATTATGCTGTGCACCTGTAGGGCCATGAGCAGCTTTGTTTCTGCTGTCACACTTATACCCACCTTGGGGGTCTCAGAATCACCAGCATTGAGGTAAAGCCCTTAATTAGAGCAGCTGATGATGCAGACAGCAGCAGATAAGTATGTATCTGATGAGCATGGCTCGAGGCTACTTCTAGGAGCAGACAAAGTAAAAAGTGCCTTTTGCAAATACAGGCACTGAGCTGGCACTCAGACTGTGTCTGCTGGGTCAGATTCTGGGAGATGCTGGCCACCTTTCCCCCCAAGTACCAAGGGTGTTCAGCCAAGGCAAGAAGCTTCATGCAGAAGTGTGTTCTTGGCAGGAATTATTTGCTTCAGGCAGCAGTCTCACAGACACAGGCATTTTCCCCATTTCCTTGCAATTGATACGAGCCACGTTAACATCCCAGTAAACATGTTTTCTTTTCAGCCACAGTGCTTGTAACACTATTTGCCCGAATTAGAGTGAGTTTGTTCTGCAAACTGCATTTACCTTTCCCAGATACAGAGCAGCTGTTCCCTGTACGCTCTCCCAAGGTCCTTGTTTGCACAGACTTTTGTCAGCAAATATACCCCCCTAAACAAGCCACTCACTTAGACTTTCCAGCACTGATAGGAGAGTTGTGAGCCCTGCAAGACACCTTCCTCCTTGCCTTTTTCTTTCATTAATAGGCACTTGCCTTCGAGACGGCGCCAACAAGGGTTTGCTCATGTCATCAGCCGTGGCCATCAATCAGTGTTCAATTGTGAGCCTTCCAGAAGTGTGAAAGAAAGCAGCAGATGTTATTAATTCCTTCTTGGGTGAAAGCTCTTCGATCACACCCTGCTGACACCTGCTACCTATCCCCACCAGCACAGACATGAAGGTCGCCAGCTCCCAGTGGGTACCCAACAGAAAATACCCCCACCATGGCTCCTCCAAGTGGATGTCCCACTGAATATTTTGGTTTTGGAGTTGGCAAAGAGGGAACACCAATCAGGCTTCATGCTGTCAGCTGTGAAAACTGTATTAAATTGAAGTTCAGAACATCTCTTGGAGCCTCATTTGTACAAAGCCTATGGAGGAACCGGCTCTCATGGGGGTTAATTAGAGCGTTAATCACCACCATAGCAAAAGTTAAGGCTTCTTCAGGCTTCTTCCTGAAGATGCCTAAATAAGATGCATCTAATTAATCTAGAATCTCATTAGATTCTTCAGCTGGCTTACTGAAGATGCCATTACACCTTTCTCCTTACACGAATTGCAGAGTCTTGCAACTGTGTCAAATAAGTGCTGTGCTCACCACCATTCTCACACATCACACACGAGAGCAAGTCATAAATGCAGCTGTAAAGGACTTGCCCCAAGTGTCACAGAGAACCTGTAGTAGAGCCAGAGACAGTGCCTTCATCTTTTAAGCCCACACTTCACGCCTCCCCTTGAAGACCATCATTCTGATGCCTGGGCTGTGTAAATGAAATGGTGAGAGAGGAGGTGAGGTGCTGGCAAACATGTGATTAATGTAGCCCTTTGCATGTTAGTTTTACTTTCTCTTAAGCTTGGGACCGAGAGATCCAGGTGTCTGAGATGCAAAGTCCCCATTACAGCATGCTACTCATGAGGGACCTGGTGTGACAGTGCTGAGGAGTAGGGTGACACAGAATCGTTTGAGTTGGAAGGACCCTTAAAGACCATCTAGTCCAACCCCCCTGCAATGAACAGGGACATCTACAGCTGCACCAAGTTGCTCAGAGCCCCATCCAGACTGACCTTGAATGTCTTCATGGACAGGGCACCCACCACCTCTCTGGGTGACCACCTTTATTGTAAAAAACCTTTTCCTTATATCCCTACACCAAAGGAAGCTCCTGACTTTGGCCAGCCTGCCCTAGCTGGCCACAGCAGGGTATCTGGTTCTTGTCCTCCTCCTCCTAAGGAAGCCCACAGTTAGTCCTTCTCTGCTCTCAGATGCAGGCATCCCAACAGATCTGCATCTTCTGACTCAAACTCGATTTGGCAGCTCACAATGTTTCTTATAAGTGTATAAAAAGAGTTGGAGTCTCAAAGTCAAGCTGTTGCCTAAAATAAGAGTGCAGGTTATTTCTGTGTCCACGGTACAGCAGTTTCAAGCCTGTTGCCACTAAATTATCTGCCCCCAGATTCTTGTAGAACAAAAGCGAACCCCCGGGCAGAGAAGTGCTTGGGAACAATATTCAAGTCAGGTCCAGCTTTCAGGGAGACCTGGGAGATCAGCAATCTCATACAGGCAGCGCTCAATGTACCTTCTCAGATGTTATTTTCCTTGCTCTGTGCTTCCTGCCATGGGAGATCTCCACTGCCCTTTAGCAAGAGAGAGTTGGCCATGGGTGCTTTTAGACTTCAGAGGACATGAAGGCAAAACACGGTTCTCTTCCTGGAAAGTGCCTGCGGCAACCCCACCCTGTGAGTTGGCTCAATGCTATCTGAAGTCATTGAAGCTGACATTGAATGGGTAAAGAATGTTATACATCAACCACACATGAAAAGACAGCACAGTAATGATCTTTGACTTCATCTTCAATGGCCTGAGCTGTTGTATCTGGCCTATCTTGGGCTGGGGACACGTCTCCATTTCTTGATAGCAGTCAGGTGCAAAGCTATTACAATGATTCATGCCCTCAGCTAACTCCACAGTTATTTCCAGGTTCAACAGTACTAATCCTAACTGTTCTCAAACAGGCAAAGTTATCTTGGAGGCCCTCTATGACTATGACCCATTGAAAGATGGTCCATGGACAGAAGAAGCCATGGCTGCAGGCTGCTCTCAGGTAAAAGTTATGGTCTGTGGAGCTATGAAGAATTATAAAGGCTTTTTTTTACACTGATTATTCAATGATAGGAAAAAAACATGGTGATTTTATCTCCTACTAAACGGTGTGGATGAGGTAGGTAGGTCAAACGAAGCTGGAGCTGGAATCTAGAGTAACTTTTCACTACGAATTTAGAGAAACTTGTGTGAGTAGAGAGGGGTAACATTCGCAGTCTGATGCAATGTCTGTCAGAATGACTTCAATCCAAGTCCACTAAGTATCTGCCAACAGAGTGGCATTCATAGGTGGCCCAGCCCGCTCCCAGGTCAGACCCATTGCCTGTAGAGGCTTGCAGCCTGCAGCTCAAACCTCCAGGAGACCCCTTGGGCCTGAAGCATGTTAGCAAGGACTTATTCTGGTTCACATTATCTGACTCTGATAACAAGAGATGTTGTAGGAGCAGTGCGGTGAGATTGCATAAAGGTCATGTGGCATTTCTTGCTCTACTGAAAAGGTTATCTCAGCAGGAAAGCTCTGACTTGGTGAATCTCCAAGGAATATATTCCTGTGCTATAGATAAAACATTCCACTAGATGTTGTCTTATTTTCATCATGTGTTGGTTCTTTTCAAAGGAAGATTGAGTTTGCTATTAAGGGAGATAGCTGTCTGGCTTTATTGCCACTGTCTTCTCACTATTCAGACCTGTTAAGCTGACAGTGCACCAGAGAGACATTACAACCAAATGAGCAATGGAGAGAAACTGAGCCAACCCTAACTGAAGGCTGTATCAGCTACATCAAGAAAGCAAGAAGCACAAAACCTGCTTACCATGTTATCGCTCCTTATCAGGCTGGGATTTGCTTTGTGCACAACAATTCAGTTTAACATGATAGTCAATGGTGAAGAAAGGAGGGGAACGTGGTGACAGTCACAGTAGCATGGAAATGCTTTAAAATGAAGCAGTGAATCTAGAAAAGGGGAATGAAGAATGACAGAAGTACAGCATGGAACACAAACTGTTTGCGTAGCCTTTAGGAGAGTTATATTTACTGAGTAATCTTGGTTATCTATGCACATGGGCAGGGCATGGCTCTTATTCTCTGTCCAAACAGCACCTGGCAAAATGGCACGTAAATATCATTGCTGAAAATTTGGTGTGAACCAGGCACAAAAGCAATAGAAGGTGATGTCTGCACACAGGAAGCCCTGCACAAGAGTGGATGGCAAAGTTTTAAGCTAGGTGGCCAGAAGGATGCAGACAGCATTCAAAAGAATATAGGGAACTACAGTGCTGGTGTTAATTTACAGCACAGATGCAAAAAGCTTAAAAATGTGCCACAGGCTTTCAATTTAAAAAGAACAGAACTCTACCTCTACACTGGAAAGAAATCTTCTGAAGTGATGTTTGAAAAGGAAAGATTGAATTTACTCTTTTTTAATAAAGGAAGTTTAGTAGTTCCAGATTCTGAATGTTAACACAGATTAATTTAAATTCTATAAAGCCCTTTGATGGCTACAGAAATGGCAGCTACTTTTCATCCCACTAGGGTAAGGAGAGAAAGTATCAGAAACATTACTATTTTTTATTATTTTCCTTTCTTGGTACGAATAACGTCATTCAAAAACCTTGGCTACAAAAGGAAGTTTCGGGTACATCAGGAGGGCAGCAGGAAAAGCCACCTGTTAATCTGTAACAGTGAAAGAGCGTGGCTGTCTCTGAATTGCACAGCCTTCTACATGGGAGGAAAAGCTTTCCTGAGTTTTCAGCAGGCGATGGATTGTAGTTGCTATACCCAGATCTGCCAAATCTCAGCGCTTCTGTCTGAGGCTTCAAGCTTCCACAGTGAGCCTCACCTAAAATCTGATGGTTGGTACCAAAAGGAGACAGTGACACACCTGTGGGTTTTGAGTTTTTAGGACTGCTAACTAAGGTTTAAAAAAAAGATAATTACATTTAACACCCACCTCCTTCCAAACCCAAGGTACTCACACTTCAAGTTGTGTCATTGTCTGATCCGTTGCTTTAAAAACACCAATCTCAATGCAAGAAGAGGCACAAACGCCCTTCTAAATGCAGAACTGTGTCCATCGGTGGTTAACCACAAGTTTTCCCATGTAACTGAAGAAATAAAGTAGTGCTGGAGAGATGCTCTGAACATAGCCTGGGGAGATGTGTTTCAAGAGAGAGAATGGTGTGATTCCTGTCTGGGAGATGCATGTGTGCCCTTATTCGGGCTTCCTGTTAGAGGGTGACACCCCTCCATTTCTTGCTCCCTTGCAGACTGTGTGCATGCTACAAACCAGTGACCATGATTTGTTGGATCAGGGATGAGAGACCAACACTATCAATGCTCTGTGCAGGGAAGCAGCTCTCCATTCCCATCCCAGCCTCATGTACTCCATCAGAGGAGCACAGCAAAGTGTGTGTGTGGTTCCTACGAAGCAGATATGCTATTTACAGCTGTAAAGAGCCCGCTTTCATCTCTTCCATACAAAAGCTTATAAAATGTAGGCACTAAATGCTGCCATCTGGTCAGTGGATGGGATGGCAGTATCTGCTGAGATTGATCGGTGTTGAGAGGCAATGAGAACCAAGCAGTGATCCCCTCCTAATGGTATTGATTTCTCGCCATGGAGGTTCATCACGTGCTTGGGAATCAAACACAGACCTTTCTGTGCCATGTGAAAGCACAGCTCAGATTGTATGCTGTGTATACAGCAGCACCAGCGCTGCATGTGGTCACTGTCCATTTGAGCAGCTAACAAGGTGCAACACTGTTCCCTTCCTGCCAGGTCACCTTTTGGAGAACACAGAGCCCACACTTTGCTCCTGGCCCTTGGCACACATGTAGAAGTGCGTGAAGCTAAACCCAACACGGGGAAGGAAGCTCTCATGCGGCAGGGACAGTGAACACTGCCAGAAGCAGGGCCTCCTGAAACAGTCAGAGCAGCTAGGACAGTATCCAAGTGAAGGATGCAGGGAGTGAAGGCTTCTGGCAGCCTCAGGAACTGCACCCAGGCTGAAATGTGGTGTCTTTGCTCCCTGCTCGCTGTGTCAAATGCATGGTCCTTCAGTGGGACCATTACAAACACAGGACGCTTGCCCAAGGCACATTAGAATCTGAAAAGCAACATGTGCGCCATGCAATTCATTTGCTTTCAGACAATAAACACTGGTAAACACACACTCAGAAAGAACAGTAAACTAAGCATAGTGAAGTAGACTTTACATTTTTGACTACTGTTGTAGTAAGACTGCAGGAAGATCACAGCCTCAATTAGTGTCCCACAGAACATTTGGGAAATGCCATGTGATTCAGTGTGAAACAGATTCTTGAAATGAATGGATCCTTCATTTTCGTTTTCCCAAGTGTATTTTGGTAGCAATTCCAACAGCAGACCATCACAAAACATGTTCCCTAAGGACATCAGCACAGCTCTGATTCACTGCTCCATTTGACAGCAGCAGTGCTTGCACTGAGTAACATCAGCATCAGAGTAACATCAGAGTAATGCAGCGAAAAGCTTTCACTGAAGCATCAAGCCTTCATCTGTGCTGGGATGGGACACCTGTGGTATACTGAGGGACACCTGCAGTATGCTGAGCAGTCTAGTAAGGCAGGGTAATGTGGAAACTTGTTGGGAATGGTCAGTGTGGCTGCTTCCTTCTCACAACACATGGTAGACGCAATCAAGCTGCTCTTCAAGAGTAAAACAGCTGAAACAATGGGCGCCACTTCAAAACATGAATATATACTGAGAAGCTGTATAGGGACCAAACTGTATAAAGCAGGGGACTTTTACCACCTCTGATTGCAAATAAAAGAAGAAATGGTTATTTTGATGCAGGTATGTGTACATATGCAACCAGAAAGAACAGAAAAGCAGGGAGAAATTTCTGAGGCACTAAAAAAGCATGAACTAAGGAGAAAAGTGTGTATTTTTTGCTAGGGAAGGTGCTTGCTTCAAGGATGGAGACCTCCAACACAGGACTTGTTCCTTCAGGCCATTGTTTTCCTTCTTTCTTTTTCTTCTTTTTTTTCTTCCTCTTCTCCTTTCTTTTCTACTTTCTTCTGTATTTCTTCCTCTTTCTTTCTTCCCCTTTCTTCTCCTTCCTCTTCTAAATCAGTCAAGAGATTTTCCTTGTAGGATTGCCTGACTTTTCACTGTGCGCATAAGCAAACAAGCATCAGCTCCTCTGGAAAGGAGTGGCAGCCCATTTCAGACTTCATCTGACATGCACACCTGGTAGTCTTGGACAAGCAAAATCCTCTAACTGCATGCTCAGGGGGCATTGCATTATTAAGGAATATGAAGATTTTGAGCTGCTGTAGAGTCATAGAATCATTTGAGTTGGGAGGAACCTTTAAAGGTCATCTGGTCCAACTCCCTGCTCATCGCAAGGACACCTACAGCTCCGTCAGGTTGCTCAGAGCCCCATCCAGCCTGACCTTGAACGTCTCCAGGGATGAGGAATCCACCACCTCTGAGCAACCTGTGCCAGTGCCTCACTGCTCTCATTATAGAAGATTTTTTCCTTATATTCAACCTAATTCTCCCCTAATGATGTGACAAAGTGCACTTTGATTTGACGTGTGAATTAAATGATACTTGTCACTTGGATCTCCATTTACAATGATCTGGATCAGATCCCATCTCAGCTGGAAGCACTGTCCTTATCTTTCCCCATTCCTCTAGTAATGATGCTCCTGTATTTCCAGTAGCAGGGCTCCAAAGATGGCTGGAGGTTGCTGTGCAGTAGATAAAGACTACTTGGTTCCACAAAGATCCTTTTTAAACTGCTCTTGCCTCCCTCTGGGAGAGGTCAAAACTACTGCATGCTGACACCTAAGAAAACAAATTTCCTCTGGTGAATGCTGTTATAGAAAATACAGTCATTATTGTATGTAAGAAAAGACACATCTAAATCGCAGAGAACAAGTGTGAGGGAAAGGCTCCTATACAACCAACTTCTTTAGAGGCCTTTTATTCCTTTCAGAAGGGAGAGTCAGCCTCATCCCAGTCAGCAGCTCCACTGCCAGCCCTGCCAGCAGCTGTGCTGCACCAGTGGCTTTGCTGATTCAGACCATGAGAGTTAATAGCTGGTCACAGCTGCTGCAAATGGAGCTCTCCTTTAATGATGTTTGAAGCTACTGTCACCTAGAATAGTCAAAACACAAGTTTGGTGCTCTTTCTTTTTATATTTTGTATTGGCGTTTGCAGATTTATTCTGTTCTGACAGGTTTGGGTGTCTGCAAAAAGATGGAGAATGGATCCTATGAGCTGCGGGGTACACTGGGGTTCTTCCCTCTCCCAGTCCCCACCACCTCCTCTGAGCACAGCACAGCTGGAGCTGTGCTCCCACATGCCTAGGGGACAGGATCTGTATTCCTCTGGGCACGTTCTGCAGGATCTGGGGAACCAGGAGGTGAACATAATAACATCCCAGTTTGCATTTTGAGAGAGTTACCTGGAGCCATCCAGCGTCACCTCCTGGGAAAGCCTTCCGCATGAGCCAGCTCACATGAGGGCAGGGAATGGCCTCATGCCCCAGGTTCCTCCATCACGTCTTGCCTTGTATCCGCCAGATCAATTTTATCTGAACTGTTTGCTGCCCTCAGTCAGCAGTGAGAAGGCCGGAATGCTGCAGATAACTCTGCAAACAGAGAAGGCATGAAAGGGTCAGAGCCCCAGAAAACGATCGATATGCTGGCTTTGCCAAGGAGATGAGCGAATTGCATCTGAGGGCTGGAGAGATAGCCACGAGAGAGAAAAACACGGTGTTCTCCCCCTTTGCCCCTCTCCCCAGTGTCTGAAGCCATCTCCATCCCTTTTGCTGCATTTCCAGGGCTTTGGTTCACTCCCAGCATCTTGGAAATACCAGGTCTTTCACTGGGTCTTTCCAAACACCAGTGAACAATAAGATCTTCTTCACCTCTCCCTACCAACTAATTCAACCTTGAGGGACATGTTCCATTCGGGATTTCTCCTGCCCATTGGATCTCCCCTCCCTGCCCTATTTGATTAATTGCTGAGCCACGGGCACACTCAGTAGCACACACCTGATCTGCTGACACAAGCACTTTGTTTTTCCACCTTCATCAGTGTGGGTTGATACTAATCAAACAACCACGGGTATAAAGCCTAGCTAAGGCTCCTTTCCAATAACAAGGCACTGTTTTCCCTTCAACGTTACACTCTGTGGGAGGGGGGCTGCTCAAATAGCCCTGTGCTGTTTCCCTTAAAAGGGAACAATAGTCTTTCCCAAAAAATCACGTGGCCTACTGAACTAGAAGATCAAGAGAGTGTGCACTGCCCAAATCATAGAATCATAGAACATCTAGAGTTGGAACAGATCCACAAGTACCACTGAGTCCACCTCCTGGCTCCACCCAGGACCACCCAAAGTTCAGGTCATATGATTGAGAGTGCTGTCCGGACATGGCTGCTCAGCTTATCCTCTGCTCCAGGCTTGGTGGGTACTTTGGGACCCCTCCAAATAATATAGGAGTCACAGAGAAATCTGAGCATCCTCCTCCCAATCAGAGTGAAAGACTTCATTCAAGTAGAGAGCACCCCCAAACATCTCCTCGCTACGGTGAAATGATAACACGTGGGGATGTGCTACATTAGGTGCTTGTTTCATCTATTAAAAATTGCGAGTCCCTGTCGATTGGGAAATGATCATGTTCAGGAATTAAAAATATCCTCACTGCTTTTAAAGTCATCTGGAGACAAGGAAACCCCTCTCCAGGTAGGACTTGAGGTTGCCTGTGCAGAAAGCAAGAGCCAAGAGCCGTAGGCAAAGCAGCCCCCCACCAGCACTGCAAGAGGCCTGCCTGCGTGCTCCCGGAGCATCCAGGTGATGCCAGCCCTGGGAAAGCAGGGACGTTATAAGCCTCTGTGTAAGAGTAGCGTCTATCTTTGCTTCCCTTTTAACAAGATTAGTCTTGCTTTTCTCTCCCTCTTTATTTCGCTGTCTGCTGGCCACCTCCGTGCTCTCACGCTAATGTGATTAGCGGTGCATGTGGACCATACTGGCAGCAACTGTCACAAAGATCTCTGCTTACTTGAGTGCACCTCTTTCCTGAATGAACTGTCTTGTGTTTATGGTCACAGGGGGTATTGTTAACTCCTGGATCCAAATAGAAAGGGATATTTACGGCCCTCCTATAAAAGTTGATGCAGGGAGACATTGAGGAAAGAAGCGGACAGAAGACAGATGTGTTTCCTACCACAGATGCTGAGGAGGTTCAATTGTTCTGCATATGTAATGACTTTTTATGGTTCCTTACAAACGCTTTTTACACTGCTAGAAAGGTGCCAAAGTCAAATACGCAGTCACTTACTGAAGACAATTTAGTGACCATATCGCACACTACAACTTTATATCTAGCTAAGTATGTTGGAGAGGGGCATCTCCCAGCATACAGCCCAGAGGGGAACCTCTCACCGCTGTCCCCGTGTGCAGCTCTGGCGTCCCTCAGTGTTCCCTGGGCCTTTTTGAGCATGTTTACTGTCATGCCCAAATGCTCAACACTTAAACAACGATGTTTTTTTTCCCAAGTGAGGCACATTACTGGTGTCAAGTCGCCAGCTCAATTGCCTGCAGTTTATCTTGCTCCAAGAAGAGAAGAAAACAAGTGCTCCTAACTGTGCAAACAAATAAGTGCTTGTAGGTGGCAGGGTTTGAACGGTTGCTGGATCACAGGGCTGGGGAGAGCAGATGAATGGTGAACAAAGCCAGAGTAATTACAGGTAAGGGGAGAGGAGGAAGAAGGCAAATTGCCTCTTTGTGCCCCAGCAGCCAGGGGACATGGCTACATGACGCCTCTGCCCTGGGCTGGCAGTTTTCACTATCTTGTTAGCTCCTGTGCTGTGACTAGGAAACAGGAGGAAATGTGCACCTCAGCTGGTGAACAGGCTTGGGGCTATTTAGAGCAGCTGAAGCCAGTGACCACAGCACCTCTGTGCTCCTGTAACAGATGGAAAGCCATTTCCCAGAGATCTTGCACCAAAAATGCATGGGAAGAAGCAGTCATTTGATGGGATGCCTGCAGGGAAGTGCCATCACCCTTCAGCTCGTCTCAGCTGCACAGCTCTGTGATCCAAGAGATCACCACTGATGGAGGACAAAGTATTCCTGTTGCTAACACAAAGAGAAAAGGGGAAAGATGGCTGCAGGTTGGACAGTGGGACAAGCTTCTTCCCCAGAGGGCAGTGGGCATGGAACGGGCTGCCCAGGGCAGCCCTGAGCTGACGGAGCTCAGGGAGCATTTGGACAGCACTCTCAGAGATTGGGATTGATTTGGGGTGATGCTGTGTAGAGACAGGAGTTGGACTTGATGATCCTTATGGGTCACTTGCAATTCGGGATATTCTATGATTCTATTATTCTGTGAGTACCACGAGATAGCCAAGGAGCTTCTGCACCTTCCTTTGGGCTCAAACGGAAATAAATCTGACTGGCCTGTGATTATGCAGCACGCTGAGCTCAGAAAGGCTTCACCAAGGGCAGGGTCTGTTTTCTCATATAACCAGTGATAGGATGCAAGGAAAAGGCCTTAAGTTATGACACAGAGGGTTAAAATTGGACATAAGGAAGAATTTCTTCCTGGAAAGGGTGGTCAAGCATTGAAACGAGCTGCCCAGGGCAGTGGTGGAGTCCCAAATGCTATTGAAAAGACACGTGGATGTGACACTAAGGGACATGATGTGGTGAGGGGACTCAGTAGGTCATGCTGATGGATAAACTTGGTGACCTAGAAGTGCATTTCCAATCTGTACAATTCTATGATGCCATGACTGGTGCATTCTCTTACAAAGATATCTGTGAACTCAAGCAGGACAGACTCAAGTCTAGAGCAGATAGTTAATTTTCAGATGGCCAGTCTGGGACAAGCTTGTTCAGTTGGCAGCTTAGCTGCTATGATTCAGTCAGTGCCAATGGAATGGCCACAGCTTGCAGGATGCACTGCATGGTCCTGCAATGGAATGACAGACAAGGGTTCCTCCCAGGGATAAATAAAGTGATTTCTGGTGACTTTGTATCTATGGACACATCAGAAAGGACCAGACTGGTACCAAACTTTATCTTATAGGGTCTAATAGAGCCTAAACAATAACACGTTTGGGACACAGCTCTGCTAGATCCTGCTCTCAACTTGCTCATGGGGAAGGAGCAACACAAAGCTCCTGGTGCCATGAAAATACAACAGGGATTAACCTCAGTGACTCCAGCTCTAAGTGGAAGAAATCAGTTTCCCCCTAGCCCATCTGCTACAATTCATGTCATTTCTAAAAAATACCTCTTCAAGTTCTCCATTTCCCCAGCCATTTGCTTCACCACACCCAAGCTGCATCCCACTGCCACACGTGCTGGGGGGAGCAGCCCTGTAATAAGGGGCGAGTGCTGCGAGCATTTAGGAAATGAAGCCAGGAACGCTGCGAGTCCTGGGCCATAAAAAGCATGCTGCAGGCTGTGTCTTGCTGGGCAGTTTTAGTTCGCAAAGTTGTTTTTCCCTAGTTGTCATCATAAAATTTCAGGGAAACCACCTACGAGCTTCAGAAGTTGCAGGGGGGAAGGGAGCACGTGGGAAGCAGCTGTTAAAGCCTGGAGGGCCTCTGATGCTAAAACTAGCTGGTCTTGGCAGGACTTGGCCCTGTGGGATGGAAAGAGCCAGGTCTGAAGGATCAGTTCATAGAATCACAGAAACATAGAATGGCTTGGGTTGGAGGGGACCTGAAAGATCATCTGCAAAGTAGAATTAATACCAGAACGAATAAGTGAAATGGCAGTCAATCATACTCAAGTAAGTGTTGCAGGGAGTCACTTCCATCAGAAGGGAGCTTTTCTTTTTAGTTATAAACCTAGACAAAAGCATTTTTATTCTGCTGATGGCTGCATTGTCTTTATTTTCCTTTCACACCACTCACCCTAGTAGCAAATTATATCCACTCATTTCACTTTGGCTTAATTAGGGATGTAGAAAGTAACTGGGATGCCTAGTTCCTGGCTGGGAACACAGGTCTGAACAAATTGCTGATAGAACTGGTCAAACACATCCAAACAGCTGTGCTATTTGGTAGAAACAAAACCTTTCTGCAGTAACGGGAAAGAAACATTTTGGCTTTTCTTTTTTTGTTTTTTCTTTTTTTGTTTTTTTGTTTTAATCAAAAGAAAATCAGAAATCAGAGGCAAAGCCAAACACATAGTTTGACCCCAAACAAAAAGTTTTGCTTTAGGGTGTTCTGTGATGCAGACAGTGTCAGGTTTGTTTCCACTCTGAGTCAAACCAAACTTTGAAGCTGGAGCTTCTCCCACAACTTCAGCTCACATCCTTCCCCTCCCTTCATGCCTGGTACCAGCCCTGCATCTTCAGCCATCCCCACACCATGCCCCTGCAGGTATCCCCACCCTATTGTTGTGAAGGAACCACCCTGGTGCACCCATTTCAGGTGCTTTGAAAGTGATTTCTACTTCTTACCCATGCACAAAGTGAAGGTCCTATATGGAGAATCTCATGGGGAAAGGAGGAGACCTCAGCTTGAGGGCTCTGTGGTGGGGACACCAGCAGTTTGTTTTCAGCAGGGTGGATTCAGGCCCCAAACAGTTTTTGTCTCAGCTTTATTGGCAGCACAGAGCTGGCTTTGGTCTCTCTCTCTGCCCTGGGCAATTACTGTCACCTGAGTACCTCCACTAGCAGAATGCCTTCCTTCCCAGAAGCCCTGCAGGACCTGGATGGTGCTCGGGAAGGCTCACACAGAAGCTATCCTGGCTGCCTTATCTCCCCTGTATAAACCAAAAAGTGTGCGTCGCTGGGGAGCAAAACCTTCTAAGAAACCTCATTATCTCTTCATCTGGGGAGTTTACTGTAAAGCAGAGGGCTCTGCATCTTAATTTGCTGGGAAGTGCAGTAATGCAATTAGCTAGACTGATAACGAACTAAGTGGTGTGAATTCTTCAGAGGAGAGCAGAACTGTGCTGGACAAAGACAGAAGGAAAGGGAAGAGGAAAAAAGTAAAGTTTTCCCTGCCAAGAAACCTAGATCTTTCAAGATGTTGGTGATAGAAAGTTATTAGAGCTTCACTTTGATCAGAGGAAATGTTCAGTCCAAACTCAAACATTTCCTCATTTAAAAAAAAGAAAAAAAAAGAACCTTTGAGTAATTTTATATATACATTTTAAAACACACACACGTGTACTGAAATAAGATATTTTTTACTCTTTTCCACTTCTAAGTAGTATTTCCAGTGCACTGAATTTTCCATTGTTTGGCTCAAGCAGCTCACAATCAATGTCTGGGGGAAATCGATTCTCCCAAGAAATACGTGAGCCCAGTCCACCCTTGTCAGGATGCTCTTCAGCAGAAGCCCAAGCCTGGCACCCCACATTCTTCCCACTTTCCTGGGGTCCAAAGCCAAACTCTGCTGATGACCCAAATGACCCTTATTGGTCGGCACTGCACTCCCTGCTCCCATGTCCCCATGCCTTTGCTGGCTTTGGGCTGCTGGGAACCCCATGAGATGCTCCCGTGGCAGAGGGGCTCTCCTGCCTGCTGGTGGTGATTGCTGACCTTTGGGGACCCCTGTAGGTCCTTCATTGTGTGGAATGAAGAGTGCATTTCTCGTGTCACTAGATGGCTCTATCTGCTCTCACTAAACCTACAGTTTTCTTTTCAAATTCCCAAATCAGCATCTACGTGCTTATAGGGTCATCAGCCACACAAGGTGAAGGTAAATCCTACAATATAACACAGCTTATTCAGGGGATCCACTGTCTGCATTGGTTTAAGGCTGAGTATTTTATCAGTTGACAGATATCTCAAATGTCTTCAAGAAGCAAAATTCCTGCCCAGCAGAAGTTACTATCTGAGGATATAATACAAACCCAATGAAGATCATGAGCACCTCTCTCCTAATCTCAAAAGGATTTGAAGCAGGCCCCAGGGAACAAGTCTTTCCTCACATCAACAGCTTTGAGGAGACAGCCCTTGCAAGGACAACTGCTGGCAGGGCTGTCTGCAGGATGGCAGCCTCCAACAACATGAGAGACTAGTGACCACAGTAGGAAAGGAAGCAAACTTGCTTCTTCAGACAATTACTAGGGATGCAAGCGCAGCTACCTAACACATCACTGGCAGACTAATAATTCAGTCTCATGAAGTAGTAATTGTTACAGTAACTTTACAGTCCATAAAAACAGTCATCCCAAAGAGGATGGGAAGAATTGTATTTCTCCTTCCTCCAAGCGAACAGACTACGTGCTGCAGAAATGCCCCCAGGGCTCCGCTGGGGCAGGAAGGACTCCCACAGCTGCTGTGTGGCAACTTCTGTTACAACTGGCCTTTCAAGGATGCCTGCTTTTTATGGCCACAGGTTGCTGCAGGCATGATTTTGCACCTGCAGTTTTGGTTGGACAGATAACTGCCTTCCTTATTGACCCACGGAACTCAGTGCCTTGAGAGGGCTGTGTTGTGAGCACAAATAACTGTGTCTGATTTAAACAGGTACTGTTTGCAGGGCAGACACAGTCCTGGGCATTGTGTCCCTTTGAAAATCAGCAATGCCATGAGTCAGGAAAAACTGATACCCCCTGAGATGTCCTTCCTTTGGACATGTAGATGCTTCCTGGACTTGTCCTGGCACAACTTCAAACACAGTGCTGCAACTGAGAAGAAAATCTGGTTTATTTTGCTCTAATCTGGACTTGTCTGATTTGGTCTAATGGCCGTGCAAAAAATTTTGTTCAAGGTCTTACTCCTTACCTCACAAAGCTGGGACAGCTGATGGCAGGTTGTCTGGAAACAGGAGGCTCTGAGCTCTGCTCTGCACAGCTCTGCTCTGCAGCTTCAGTCACCTGCAGTCCATGGTCCCTGCAGACAGGAGAGAAAATCAGGTAATAAGGATTTCCTCTGTCTTTTTTTCTGCTGGGGGAATCAGTCCCTTGAGAAATTCATTAAAATCTATTAAGCCAGAGATAGAAAAAACATGACCTGACGAGACAACGCTCTTACAGAAACCAAGTCTTTGGGAGCTTGGCATGATTCTTGAGCACAGGGAAAGCCAGTCAATAAAGTTCCTCGTGGCCTAAAAGCAGAAACATCTGTCAGAGTCAGTTTGCTAGGCTGAATATAGCAGCAGGAAAGCCCAACTGATTAACTCCATCCTCCTCCTAGCATGTTTTTGTGCTGACCAGAAATCCCCAGAAAGGGCTCCTGAGGACACGGGCATCATTAGGAGCCAGCCCTAATTCTGTACACAGAGAGATCAAGGACACATTATCCTAAGTGCAGTTTACCTCTGGCATTCAGTTTGCGTAATTCACACACACCTACTTTATCAGCTCTCCCTTAGCTGTGGGACAAGATTCAATTTAGGAAAAGAGGAAGAACCCATGCTCCGACGAAGAAGAGAATAAAGCTGGTGTAGTGAGGACGAAAAGAGCGCCTTGCTTTTCTACAGCTAATGTGATGTAGCTGATTTCCTAACGTTGAAGTGTGAGCTTGACTGAGCACTCACCATGCAGTATTCCTTTGCATTCTGCATTCTCTGCCTCTCATCAAGTCTGTAGCCCGCAGGAACGGTCACATTTCCTGAAAACTACCTTTCAACTAACACATGGGCATAACGTTGAGGAGATGTGAAATCAGATTGCTCTGGTTTTCAGACTTTGTCAGAGCACCAACAGGAAGACGCAAGAATTGCTTCACTGCAAGTGCCTCTTTCCCATCTCTCCCTTTGAAGGGCAGGGGTTCCAACATCACATTCACATTTAATGACTGCCAACATCTGGATAATGTATTGACGTCCACTCAGCTGAAAACTATGGAAATAACCATCCTGTGGGGGTACTTCAACATTCCTATGCATCCACATATTGACAAAAAGAAAGAGTATTACCAGCTACTAAAACTTTGCCACTGATCACAGCTTTTGTCGCCCAATAGTGAATTGTCTGCAACACCTTCTCCTGCAACACATTGTAGGTGAGATGAAGAAATATCTAGGTGGAAGAACTTGTTCTGATTTCCCACAAATTTCTAACTTTGTTGGCTGCAATTATCCATACACTGTCAAAGTCAAAACCTTTGATTGCGATTCATTATTTTCACCTTTCCAAATATTGCTACTCCAGCTTACTTACAGCATTGGGAATGACCAAGAAGTTGAGAATTCTCATCTCAGTGTTGAAAAAAATGAACAAACAAAAAAATCAGCCCATTGCTTTCATGCTTTAAAATATCCACATCACAGAATCGAAAAAAGCCCTTTTCAACCAAATGTTTGGGTTTTCTTTTCTGCAAGAGAGGTTCTGATATAGTGTCGGTATACATTAAGCTTTCATCGTAGAAAGACAAACTGTCTTATTTGTTGGATCTGGGAACATGATGCATTGCCTTCACTACCTAGAAATCCATAGGAGCAATTATGGATCATATTATCACATATTATCACATCTGCCACAGCAGTATTTTCACATTTCTGATAATAAAAAGTTGAAAGTTTTACCCTTATTTGAAATGCTGCAGTAATTTCTTTGCTCCATTCTTCCAATCCATCCTTGTACATGACAGCTCACCAGGCATAACCAAGAAACTTCTCAACAACCTACAGTAAGTTTCCTGAAAGCTATTGCCAGCTTTATTAAGCTGCTCTGGACCTGCTCCAGCAGCTCTGCATCTTTCTCGTGTTGTGCGCCCCAGGCCTGGACACAGTACTGCTGAGGGCAGAGTAGAGAGTCCTTAAGTCCTTAGCAGAGCTGCTCTCAGTGAGTTCTTCTCCTAGCCTCTACACATACCTGAGATTACTTCAACTCAAACACAACGCTTTGCACTTGGCTTTGTTGAACCTCATTAGGTTTACACGGTCCATGTTTTGAGTTTATCAAGATCCCTCTGGATGTCATCCCTTCTGCTGTATCAGCAGCACTGCTCAGCTGGGTGTCAACAGCACGCTTACTGAGGGTGCACTCGATCTCACCACCTATGGCACTGGTAAAGATGTTAAAGGCTGCCAGTGCCAGGGGGACACCACTCACCACCAGCGCCCACCTGGACATAGAGCCATAGACCACAGCCCTCTGGCTGAGACAATGCAAACAATTCTTCATCCACCACATAGCCCACGTCTCAAACCTGTATCTCCCCAGCGCAGAGATAAGGATGTGCTGGGGGACCTGTTCCCCACCCCACTTCCAGCTTCTGGCAGAGGCACTCAGCCCACTCACGGGAAGCTCTTCAGAGGAAATCACAGAATGGCCTGGGTTGAAAAGGACCTCAAAGCTCATCTAGTTTCAAGCAGGGCCACCAACCAGTAGAGCTGCTGCCCAGAGCCACACCCAGCCTGGCCTTCAATGCCTCCAGAGATGGGGCACCCACAGCCTCTCTGGACAACCTGCTCCAGTATACCACGCACAGCCTGACAGCGCTGCTTAATTCACACTACACCCTGACGGCTTAAAGGAGTAGCTTCAACCACAGCCTGAGGGACCGCCCTCCCCGAGGCCCAGCCCTCGACGCACCGCGCATGCGCGCCTCCACCTCCTCCGCCATCACGGTACCCACGGCGGGAGCGCCGTCACGTGACTTTCCGCATGGCCGTGGAGGGCGCGGCGGGGAGCGAGCCTGCGCCCGCCGGCAGCGGCGTCGGCAGCGGCGTCGGGAGCGCGCCCGAGCCCTCCGGCAGCGGCGTCGGGAGCGCGCCCGAGCCCGCCGGCGGCAGAGTCAGGAGCGCGCCCTCCGCCCGCTCTTTCATCTGCTCGTTCCCCGGCTGCGATGCCGCCTTCAGCAAGGGCTGGCGGCTGGACGCGCACCTTTGCCGCCATACGGGCACGGTGAGCCGGGCTCCCGGCCGGGCCTCCGTGCTGCCTGCGTGCCGGGCCGGGCTGGGTGGGGCCGCCGGCCGCGAGCTGTGAGCCGCCTTCTCTCTTTCAGAGGCCGTACGTCTGCCCGTACGAGGGCTGCGGTAAGGGCTTCACCAGGGACTTCCACCGCACCCGGCACTTCCTCACGCACTCCAAGGAAAGGCCCTTTGAGTAAGGCCCGGCCTCGGCCGCGCGCGGTTGGTAACGGGGCGGGCACGCAGCAGCTGCTGTGATGGGGCCGAGTGCGGCTCTCTTCGTTATCCTCTCGCGTGGTGATGCGCAGTGAGGAAGTGCCAGGAAGCAAGCTTGCTTTGTTCGCAGGTGCACAGCTGAGGGATGCGATCAGAAGTTTGGGACAAAATCCAACTTAAAGAAACACTTTCAACGCAAGCACGAAAATCAGCAGAAACTGTACTCGGTGAGTCGTGAGCTTTGGCACTGCAGGATGAAGCTGAACAGGCTCCTCTTGTGGTCCCCAGGGAGATACCTGGGCTTGTTGTTATGCAGAACCTGCATGAGTTGATGTAAGTGGGATTTCAGCCAACATGCGTGGACTGGGCTGTCGTTTGGCCTCTGATGATAACTTGATTTCTTAAACAGTGCAACTTTGAAGGCTGTGGCAAGGCTTTCAAGAAACATCACCAACTGAAAGTTCACCTGTGTCAGCACACCAGTGAGCCGCCCTTCAAGTAGGTGGATAATTTTGCTAATGAACTTTAAACAATTTAAACACTGCAGTTGAAAACACGTGCCTTCTCTCAACCTTTTCATTGCTGGGGCATCTAAAACCTGAAAGTAAGGTTGCACAAATATTGTGATTGCCAGTACACTTCTTCTGCTAATTCTGTGCTTTCCCAGCAAGCTGTTGAGCAGCAGTCATGGTGTTCTCTAAATTCAGCTCTCCAAGCACTTTTGCTACTACTTATTGCAGGCTTACTGGAAAATCAAACCAGTTCTGAATTTACCCAGTTGGAAAAATGAGCATATATGCTTGCATGGCTGCTCTGAATGCAAGAGTTGTACAAGCCACTTGAAGCTTCCACCTTCTGTGTGTTTGGACATCTCCCCATGGAGGGAGGATATGAAGCTCAATTCTTTAGCTAAAATTTAACTTGCTGTAATGGGAAGCATTATGGGATTTATTTATACGCAGGATGAAGCAGAACAAATCTCTGGGCAAGGGGAAACATGGATTATTTTGCCCTCTTTAACTGTGTGTGATTTGAGCAAAAGCTATGCAGGCACAGTGAGAGAAATTAATCCAGTATGCTTTCACCTAGATGTGATCACGAAGGATGTGGAAAGAACTTTTCTTCTCCAAACAGTCTGAAGCGGCACAAGAAGACACATGAAGGTAATACAGCTCTTCCTTTTTTGCTACACTTGTGTTTTAGCAAAGGAAAAAGGAAGCTTTCTGTTGGGTTGATATGGCAGGATGTGTGGCAGACATGAGAGTGTTCTTGGCCTAGGGATCCAGACAGACAAACCAAGAATACCAGTTCTGAGTTGCCATCTGGGTTACAATTTCAGGGCACTGCATCATCAAGTTACAGTGTATTTCTGGCAGGCTGAACCCAGCTCAGTTCCCTGAGTCATTTTTGTCTTCTCCTGAAGTGCTTATCAATCATCTGTCTTCTGGAGAGAAGATCAGCTAATGGTTAAGGCACTAGCCTTAAGTGAAGACTAATTCCCAGTTCTGCTAGACGTTTCTTATGTAACGTTGGCAAAACCACACAAGCTTACATTTCTAATGTTCTCCCGTGGAAGACATTTAAGTGGAATTGTCAGGAGGTGGTCACGTAGATGTTTGAGCTTATTCTGTCACACTGCTAGCCATTCTTTTAGTACTCTTTGACAGCTAAAGTTATTGGTTCTGTTTTGAACTAGCACCAAAAAGCAAGGAGAGCTTTGATTAGGAAGAGTATCCCAAAAGCTATGACTCATACTGTGGTCCTTTCTTAAGGCTTGCTTATACTTCTTTGATCTTTCCAGTCTTGGTATTTAAACAGCATTAGCTTTCTGTGGTTCATTTAAAAGTCATCTTGTCTGCTTGATAAAACATTAGTCTCCTTAGGCTTGGGAATATTACTATACAGTCAAGTTCTTCTCTTTCTAAATATGTAATTCAAATATTTATATAGAAATGCATTACTATGGTTATGGTTATACACTTTCAGTCAAATCTATGTTCTAATTGAATGGCTTTATGGAAATCTACCTCCCAGTGTCTCGAGTTGGAAAGGAGGTCACCTGGTCCAGCTCTGCTTTGTTAGACCAGGCTGCTCAGGGGTGCATGCAGCCAGGTTTTGAACCTCTCCAGGGGCAGGGATTTCAATTACACTGTTTGCCAGAGAGTTTGTGACTGTAAGCATCTGCTGTCTCCTATAGGCTATGAGTGCAGGAAAGAAAACTGCTCCTATATTGGAAAAACTTGGTCTGAGCTCCTGAAACATAATAAAGAAAGCCATACAGGTAAACTTCATATGCATTAGCAAGCCACAAGAAACAAAATGCCTATCTGAAGAGTAGTTCTTGCCAAACTTGAAACCTTGTCATTGTGCCTAGACAAACTGTTCACTAGTACTTAATGGTAAAATAGTTGTCACTCTGGATAGGTTGTTGATTGATGAAAATGTTTCTCAGTATACTAACTTTGATTTGTGATCCAGTGAATAATCGGATAATGTAGGATTTTGGATCTGGGTAATTCACATTCTCTTCTAATCTCTGAGTTCCCTACCCTTCATGTGAGTTTTTACAATCCTCTGCAGGACTGCTAGGGTTTAGTTCTGTGCTCCTGCAAAAAGCCATTAACTTATGCTCCGCCTCTCTTTCCTTCTCTTTCTCTCTCCTTCCCCAACTCAGAGCCAATTGTTTGCACAGAGTGTTCTAAAACTTTTAAACGCAGAGATTATCTCAAGCAGCATAAAAAAACTCATGCTGCGGAGAGGGAAGTCTGCCGATGCCCAAGAGAAGGATGTGACAGAACTTACACAACTCTGTTTAACCTTCAAAGCCATATCCTGTCTTTTCACGAGGAGCTGAAGCCGTTCTCTTGTGATCATCCAGGCTGTGGAAAAGTATTTGCAATGAAGGTATGTATTTTTACACTGTCCTAATCTGAACTGCATAATCTGAAATAACATCTTTTTTTTTTTTCTTTCTTCTTTGTAACTGCAGCAGAGCCTAGCAAGGCATGCAGTTCACCACGATCCTGAAAAGAGAAAGCTAAAAGTAAGTCATACTCTTGAAGTCCTCCTCTGTGAGGTGAGAGAATATGGTTGAGAGGGTTAGTATTAAGTGTTTTAAAATGTGGAAAAGCAGGAAAACAGGCCAGCTATCTACTTAATTAGGGAGATTTTTGTTTCCTGAAGTTCTTGTAAATAACATAGTGCTGGCCTTTTCACTGTTTTTCCTCCATCTCCATTATTATTATTCCATTCACACACGTGAAGTTGCTAATTCTGTACTTATTTCTGCCAGGCAAAGCGTTCTCGTCCTAAGAGGAGCTTAGCCTCCCGTCTCAGTGGGTATGTTCCCCCCAAGACAAAGCCAGGAAAGGATGTGGTTGCAGCAGAATGCAAGACAACAGATCAGCGCACAGGAAACAAAATACCAGCTGTGGAAACTGTGACCCTGCAGTAAAAGTTTACTGCAGATTTTCTTCATGGAACGACCAATGCAAAGCCCAGCAAAAAACCTTTATTTTACAGTCCTTTTTTTTAAATAATATTGTTTATACCTTCTCATAAAGTCATTAATGCAACTCACTTGACTTGGGGTCTTCATTTTCATCTTTCTTTACCATACTGTTTTTCTGTTTTTCCATCTTCTGGTGTGCTTTCATCTCTTTGTCAGACATGTGCCTCAAAATGCACATGCTCATTCCTTCCTTTATAGCTTTTGGCTTGGAAAGATAAGTGGCTTTGTCAGACAGAGTCTCCAAAATCTGATCAAAAAGCATGAACTGGAAAAAGGAAAAAATAGGATAAAATGCACAACAATGGTTAGAAAAATATTTCGGGCTGTTTTGCTAGTTTTGGTTTGAACACTTGAGCTTGTCTTTTCCCAACCACTTATTCTTTATTCATTAAAGTAGGTTTAGGAAAGTCATCAGGATTAAGCTGTTTCCTAATACTTAGGCTAAATCACTAACTCATCCTGTTGTTAAAAAAAACAAAACAAAACCCAACAGCATTTGAGCATATGAGAAGACATGAAGCCCTGCTGTTATCCTAAGCTGACGCTGGCTCCCTTACATCTTCATAGATATTTACTTTGCTGCTTTTGAAGCACGATTCCAGTAGCTTTCAACACAGAAGTGTCTTCAGAAAAGCAGTTTAGTTATTTAAGTTATCCAGCTAAAACTTAAACGTATTTAATTAACCTTACCACGAAATATCTCAGCTGGCTTAAGATAGAGATGGGACAATTGTGCAGTCAATAGAAAGAAGCAGGAACTGCATTCTTAACCAAGTGTAGTACTTGAATTGTCTCTATGGGACTGCAGAGTTTGAACAGATGAAGTGACTGCTCATTGCACGGGATGCAAGCATTCACATACATCAGCACTGAAGTCAGAAGATAGAACAGTATAGAAGTTAATACAAATACACCTATTTCATGAAACTGAGAAACTGACCGCCCACTTACCATGTCTGTATTACTATCTTTTGCCTGTCGAATAGTCACTTTAACATGGTATTTCTTTTCAATCCACTGTGTTATCTGTTTAGTCTTGGTCTCCAAGTCATTCTTGGCAATGGCTGAAGAAAAGGATAACTCCTTCTGAACCAGCACTGTTTAAAACAGAACCAAGATCGTGTTGGCATGGTGTGTGAGAAACCTGTATTATCTGCTCTCTTTCAACAGCTTCTGGTGCTGTACTTAACTCCCTTTCCCCCCATGTTGCCTTCTGGTACACAGAGTATCCCAGCCTCACTGTGTCAGCACTTAACCACTCCACCTCAGAAGGGCTGATTGGTGTCTCAGTCACTGCTCTAACAGGGAAATGCATGTGTATGGCACACAGGGAAGTCTCTTCAAAAATACTTGAAGCATTCTGAACCTGTTTTTGCTGCAGTTTTGTTCACACCTCCCATAGTGCAGATCTAGCAAAGATAAACAGGTAAATATCGGGTCTGGACTTGAGACTTAGTGTGGAAACTCCTACATTTTGCACATAAACATTTAAACAAGTTATGCTTTCTTACTCCATAAGAATTCTCTAAACTAGTTACCACATGCATAATCTTTTTGTAGTCCCTGGAACAGAAAAACTCCCTTTCACAATAGTGCTCTCTAAAATGAGAACTCTACCCAAAGCAGATATGTTCCTTAGCCTGAGGCCAACAAACAAGGTCATACATCTTCTAAAACACCTTCGCCTAACTCAGTGTGTTAAACTGCTAGAACAGATTGGCTTAGGAAAAAAAGCCTGCAAAATGTTCATTGGAAAAGTTGTTCTCCTGCTCTCTGAGAGGAAGGGCTCCAGGCTCTTTCCTCCTAGCAGTAGGCTATGAAGAGAAAATTTCACGATCACTGGAGGCAAGTGTGTGCATCTGGTACAAGGAACTGTAAAAACTGTGTCACTTATGCCTTAGAAGAAGAGAAATTCAGTGACCTTTAGAGAACCAGAGTCTAGCTGTATTAACTTAAATAAAAATAGCTTTAAAAAAAAAAATGCCAGCAGATGCCAAAGTAGTAAATCCTGAGAAGGCAATAGTAGGCTTCCCTGGAGAAGACTAAACTAATCCAACATTTTATTTTCACCAGTGCAAATCCCTAATAGCATGGACTGCAGTGACGTTGCAGGATTTACACAAATGCAAGACGATTTAATCCCCTGAAACCACTTTTAATACAGCATTTTTCCAAGTGCTCAGTGCTGTAACGTTAACAACGCGTGTACCTGTTCTTGAACGCGCTTTTTCTTTCTCCGCACGCTTCAGCTTCTCTTCATGAATCTGCTGCCCAGTCATCAGTCTGTACACAGGAGGCTCTGCATTCTCACGAAGCAGAACCAGTTTCAGGTTGTGTTCATCCATCAGTCTGAGTGCCTCTGCTCGGTGCATATCTCCTAAGCTCTCTCCGTCCTGGTTGATTACGTGCAAAATCCGATATGGAATTCGTCGCCCAACGCTTCCGAAGGCTGCTTTCGTTTTTGGATCTTTGTGAGATTTTTCGGCTGTACAAAATGGCTGAGTAAATACAAGTACATTTGTCTTTTTAGGATTGGGTGCTGCCATCCAGAATGGGGGAAAAACTCCCTTTTGTGTTGTTCGTGACAGGAAAGTACCACAGAACCTTTTTGCAAATCTAGTCTCATTTCTGCTTGCTTGACATAAAAGTTTCATCACACAAAAGGAAGTCATCCTGAGGAACAGGGAAGAATTAAAAAAAACAAACAAGTTACCTCCAACAGTCAGATTCTTCTAGTTATGATTATCAGAAAGACCCAATTCTGGTTCAGTAAACCTCAACCCTTACTGAAAAAGATGCAGTGTTATTCCACAAAATGAACAATCTACAGTAACAAAAAGGGCTTTAAGCCAGAGAGAAAATCTGACAATGAAAGGAAGCATACAGAGTTGATGTTATCTTCAGTATTTTAACATGTGAGCCTGAGTTCCTTAAGAGACTCACTTAATTATAAACCTATTTCATCAGTCATTTAAAGTATTTATGGACTTCATCAGTTTTACACAGAGATTGAATTTAGGGTGGCATAATCATAATGAACTGAGCTGATCTGTTCCAGTTGCCAAGATTATGAAGATTTCTTACAACTGTGCAGCATTAATTGTTTGGACAGCACAGTTTATGGTTATGGTGGACATTTCATCAGACCATCTGGTAAAAACACCAATCACGAGATTTTTTTCCCTCAAACGTTGACAGAAGTTTGCAGGAAAAAAAAGAGACGTGGTAAGACTTCTCTGCAATACATAGATTCATAGATTCATTAGGTTGGAAAGGACCTACAAGATCATCTAGTCCAACCATCCTCACACCACCATCCCTACCCACCAAGCTGCTAAATCAAATCCCTTAGCACCTCATCTAAACGCTTCTTGAACAGCGCTAGGGACAGTGCCTCAACCACCTCCCTAGGCAGGCCATTCCAGTGCCAGACCACTCTCTCAGAGAAAAAATTTTTCCTCAAATCTAATCTAAATCTTCCCCAGCACAACTTGTGGCCATTCCCTCTCGTCCTGTCATTAGTTACCTGGGAGAAGAGGCCGACCCCCTCCTTACCACAGCCTCCCTTCAGGAAGTGGTAGAGTGCGATGAGGTCTCCTCTGAGCCTCCTTTTCTCCAGGCTAAACAATCCCAGCTCCCTCAGCCGCTCCTCGTAAGACCTGTGCTCCAGACCCCTCACCAGTTTTGTTGCCCTTCTCTGAACACGCTCCAGGGCCTCGATGTCTCTCTTGTAGTGAGGGGCCCAAAACTGAACACAGTACTCGAGGTGCGGCTGCACCAGAGCTGAGTACAGGGGGATGATCACCTCCCTGCATGGAATGGAAATACATGGAATGGAGAACAAGCTCCACCTGACCATTCCTCTCACTTCATTACAGACTTCAGAAATCATCTGTTCTCTATAACAGCTGCAAAAGCTTCAGGACGCCGAGCAGCGTGATGCGGTCAGCATACCAGGGACGGGGATGCCTGAATTCTAACCTGAACCCCCGCTCTCAGCCTGAGGCCGTTCCCCTCCCCGTGCCGCCACCACACGGCCCAACAGAGCCGCCGTCCCCTCGCCCCACTCCGGGCGCCGCGTGCCGCCGCCAGCCCCGCACCTAACGCGGCTGTCCGGGCCGGCAGGTGTCGCGTTACGAAGCACCAAAACCGCGTCCCACCCCAGCGGAACCCCCGCGGGCCGCCCTTACCTGCCCCTGCCCGCCGGGAGGGAGGGGCCTCGCCGCCTTTCCTCTTCCTCGCCCTCCCCTTCCTCTTCCTCTTTTCCCTCTCCACCCCCCTCGCCTCACGCGGTGCCCGAGTGGCTCGGTTCGTGTGGGTGCTCGCTGTACTCTTCCTCAAGGCCTGTTCTGCCAGTCCGCGCTCAGACGTGTAGATAATCCAGAGCACTTAGAGGGCTTGTCTGTGAAAAGAAGCAGGGATGGATGTGAGGAGGGAGGGGGAAGGGGGAGGTTGCTTGTTCTCAGGGACCTCTGCAGTCCACACAGCCCGAATCCCTGCTAAAGCTTTCCTACTGTAGGTTGCACAATAAATCGTCCAGATGGGTTCTGAGTACCTCCAGAGGAGATATCCGCTACCGCTGGACTCCCGACCTTTA
Organism: Callipepla californica brunnescens; assembly: GCA_023055505.1. Taxonomy (NCBI): domain Eukaryota; kingdom Metazoa; phylum Chordata; class Aves; order Galliformes; family Odontophoridae; genus Callipepla; species Callipepla californica. The sequence continues at coordinate 105,303,828 of JALIRH010000001.1, read as the reverse complement.
GATATTTATGAGCATCAATAAGATCCCTCTCAGCTTCTGTGCTCCAGCTCTCTCAGCTTTTCCTCATATGAGAAATGCTCCAAGCCACCAGCAGCTGTGTCTCTCTCCAGCAATTCCCTGAGCAGCAGCGACCTGGGGTCGTGGGCACACTCGGGATGCTTCTGGGAAGCTTCCTTCACGTTCATAGCCTAGCTCTGGGGGTCTGCGGGATCAGTTATCCCTAAGGGTGCTGGTTTGGGTCGCTCTGTTGGGCTAGATCTGTTCCCATAGTTGGCGGAGAGTGAGCATGCCCATGGGTGGGTGACAGTGCTCCCCTGCTCCTGAGCTGCGGCTGTGATTCCCAACGTCTAGTCCAAAATGTTTCAAGTGCCAGAGATCCTCAGGAATTTGTTACTGACACTGTTGGGCTAACGCAACGCCTGGAACTCTTGGCCATGGACCTAAGACTTTTATCACACAACTCAGATAAAAACTCGCTTGTGCTGAACTGAGCATTGCAAATGCTGCAGAACACATTGGAGTTAGTGCATACTTAAAACATACAGATCCTGGGTGAGCTGTAGGTACAGGCTCTGGGTTCTGCAGTAGCTTGCTTACACTCTTTACATCCCCAGCTTTTGAAAGCTGCATAATACACACACTTCTCTGTTTTTATTCTAACAAGGCAGCAAAGAATTAAAGGAACACCAGAAATTCTGTAGGGTGGTAAGAGTGATTGCTGTTAGCAAAGCTCTGCATGGAGTGCCATAGCCAGGGAGCTGCAGTTTTGTTTGGTTCCAGGAATCTGCCTCTGTTCAGTGAATTAAAACAATTCTTTTGAAGATGCATGCTGTCATTAAATTCCTTGGTCTGATTTAAAGAATCCAGGCAAGGAACTAAAATAAGCCTTCCTGAAAAGCGAGGCTGGCTGAATTTATTAAAATGGTAATCATAAAGCCAGCCCCTACGTCCCCGTGGCGAGTCACAATTAAAGTTAAAACTTCCCAGTACGTTAAGTTTTTTAAATGCTTGGTTTTACATCTTGACTGCAGGGAGAGGAGTTTCCACTGTACATCTAAGACATTGTTCAGCAGCCTTTGCAAGTTGCTGGGTTCAGCTGCGAAGATTTTAAAAGCTGCTTTTGTTGGCAGCCTAGGACACATCCGTGACCTTATTAAAGTGGAAGTGAAAGCTCTCCCCCTTTTTTTATTTTTTTTTTTTTTTTGCAACAGTAAATCTACTAATTTTACAGTCAGTTGAACAGCAATAGATTAATTTGTTTAAAGTCTGCCTGCACAAAGAAAACGTGAACTTCGCTGCCTTGAATACCCGAAACTACAGTGCGATATTTAAAGGGTAGAAACTATTACAACTTGCCCTAGAATGGTCCAAGCAGTTCCCTGTCACCTGCTTCTCAGCACAGGTGCTGACCTCCCCGTCTATTCTATCCCTCCTGACAGCCTAGCAGCGAGGCTGCCTCTTTGTGTGCAACAGAGAGCGCTTTTCCAAGCGCTGGGCCAGTTTTCTTCAGCAACCACAGGAAGCAGAATAAAGAAGAGGTTAAGGGCCAGCGCCAGGGTCAGAATGGGTTAAATTTAGTTAACATCAGAGGTTATAGCTTTTAACAAGAGCATGAAGGAAACTTATTCGAAGATGCAATTTGTTTCTTCTTTGTCAACCATTATTTTTTTTTCCCTCTATTGATAGTGACAGCTTAACAAAGTTTTTATATGCCGGGGTTTTCATCCTTTAGAGGATAAAGAACTGTGATGCAAAAAAGAGATGCAGGTGGAAGACTTTATAAAGCCTCCATGATTTTCAAATTGAGGGTTGAAAGTAGGCTCCCTGCGTGGCTAAGTCAGAAATAATTTGTAAATGTTAAAAAAAATGCATGTTATGGACAGAGGAGCTGCTTTTTTTTTTTTTTTTTTGCCTTCAGTGTTTCTTGCCAAGTGTAGTGCTTTAACAGACGCATTACAATTGGTTTGGTTTTGTATGTATTTTTTTCCAAGGTAATTTTCTTTTTGTTTTTTTTAATCTCCCTCTAAAGATGATCAAAGTCAAATGCCCTTTACCCCAGCCTCGATAATCAACATTTTTTAGTGTAGAGCACATCATGCTAGTTTTGTTTTGTTGTTTTTTTCTCCTAATTTAGTAAATGAGCATAAGCTAAAATATGCACTTTGTGGGTAGCTGTGCTGGAAAGTCTTCATTCAGCTTCTTGGAATGCAGAGAGGAGGGAGGTTTGAATCTTTCTGAAAACTACTCAAGAAAAATAAAATAAAATAAAATAAAATAAAATAAAATAAAATAAAATAAAATAAAATAAAATAAAATAAAATAAGATAAAATAAAATAAATACATTCAGGAGGATTTTTCTCATGTTTATACACAATAACGTATCTTTTGCCAGTCAGACTTCAACATTAATTCAGAAGATTACTGTGGTTTAATATTGTTTCATCCTGGTAAAAAGTTAAGAACTGAGATCTGAAAACAGAATTTACTCTGATAAGAATTGGTAACTGCAAATTATGCACTTTTCTAATATATTTTTTTTCTAATGTGTTTTTCTAAAGCAGAACAAAACAAAACAAAACAAACCTTATGAGATTGTGCCTGCCTATCTACCCATCTTACTACAAGTTTGCTCAATAGAGTTTTAACCTCTTGGACACTTCTGTTCTGGTTGGTGAAGAGGTGTTGGCCCCTCAGAGCACCAGTATGATTATAATAGCTGTAAATACTCATTTAAAAAAACCCTCAAATTAATGTCTTGTTCTGGCAGGAGATTTCATCCAGTTGACCAGTCAGCGTGTGTATGGGTTGCCCTGTTGTCCCACACAACTTTACAGAGTTGTCAAATGGTTGTGATTGGAAGGCATACATTCAGACTTGCAATGGGTTCTTGGCTGTATGGCTGAAAGCTGACTGCTCTCTAGTGGGGTAGATTAGTCCTCTGAGATGCATGTAATCAGTTTGACAGTTCTGGGGTGATTCTTTCTGAAATCAGTATGAACTTTATTTGTCATTGTAGACTAAATTCTGGAGAAAGTCTATTTGGCTCAAAGATAAAAGTATTCGCCGCAGCATGACACCTCTTGTTGGCTTCTGGTCCCAAAGTAAACATTCAGAGGCACATGGTATAGACCTGTGAATAGATACTTGACCAGAAAAGGAATAGGGAAAAACAGACAACCAAAGAAGAAAAGTTATGGCTCTCAGCATCCCAGACACACTGTCCTGGAAATACATGACAAGAACTCTCACTTACTATTCTGCTCATGAGTTGCAACCAGAACTCAGCTGTGAGTAGAGTAAGAACATCTTTTTAAAGAATGTAAAATAGTCATTTGTTTCCTTCTGGGCTCCTCTTATGGGCTTTAAAGCTATAATTTCAGAAGTTGCACAAAGGCGGCAGGCATCAATCTTTGCCCTTTCATGTAGGTTCAGTTCATGTGTCCAAAATTAGAGATGAAGCTTCCTCCTGAATTAATTTTTCAGTACCCATGAAATCTGCTTCAACCTGTTTCCATAACATTGAGGATTACTGGCTCTGTCTATTGTCTCTGCAAGACTGTGTATGTGCTCTAAGGTCAGCCACCACTCTAGATGCTCCTTTATCAGGACAAAGATGCCAACATAATAATAAAAAAAAAAAAAAATACAAAATTACTATACCTTAGGAAAAAATAAGTTGACATGCTTCATCAACAAAGCATTCATACCAGTGCATACCTTTCCTTGAAGCTCCCTCCTTTCCAGACAGAATTTGGACTGGATTCTTCCTGGATATATACATGTGAAAAACTCATCATCCAGAGTTTTGCATTTTGCCCATTCATACAATTCTCTCTTTTGTTCTTTTTATCAGATTTATTCTCAGAGAGCATTGACAACAAACCCTCGCAGCTAGGACAAATGTCAGCATCCTGTGTAAAATGGCTGTTCCCAGAGTTTGTTCTGTGGTGACTTCCAGACCCCACAGTGCGCTATTAACATTTTGTTGTTTAATTCCCATCTGTCCTTCCTTCATGTGGTTACAGAAACAAGTTTCTAGTCCAGGAGGAACTGCTGACTGAGAGAATTTACAACTACGTGATAAAAGTGTAGAATCACAGCTTAGTGCAGGCTTGGGACCTCAGTGGGTCATCCATTCCAATCCCATATACAGGATTATGACTTCAGCTCGGTGGGAATAATACTTATTATTGTTATTATTGTTTATTATTATTATTATTATTATTATTATTATTATTATTATTATTTTCTGTGAATAACCTCAGGAATCAGCAGGACTTGAAATATTTTCAGGTGCTGTTCTTCCACATTCTAATGCAGGATGGGGCCTTCGTGTATAACTTTTCTTAGAAGCAATTACAGTCCTCCAAGCTCAGTGTATTTGAAATTCAAAGAACTGTTGTGTATTTGAGCGGCAGTTTGAGAATTTGTTTGTGAGTAATTTTTAAACAGTTTAATTGTGTTGAGACATCTTTACATTCTGAGTAGTTTCTGAATGTGCTTGGATTCATGTCAGTGATATTTACATGGCATCAGACCATGAGTTATTTACATAAATTAAACACAGATGCTGGAGCTACAAGAAATGAATCATAGTTGTTTCTATAAAGAGCAGCAGGAGGTAATGGTTTTGATGGGAAATTCAGAAACTGGCTCTGCATGAACACATAGAATTCCACTCAGAAATGAATTGGATTATTCCCATATTCACTATGATCTGGTAACTCACAAGCATAGATAATATTGGAGAGACCAAAGAGAGGTACTGTTAAGACTCAGACGCATTCATTGTACGTAATTTTGTCAAAAAGTGGTCTGCAAAATGTTCCAATGAGAATTCATCTAAATACGATTGAACATAATGTGAACTTAAAAAAGATCTTACTTTACTAACCTGCAGCTTTTGTGGCTGATCCTATCAAGGAAAGGAGTGGGCATGCCTGGAGGAACTGAAGCTTCTCATTTCTCTGTTTATTCACAGGGAAACTGAGCAACAGAGGTGGAATAATGTTTTTAACATCCCAGTCTCATTCAGTATGTTTCAACATGCTATTAAAAAAGATAAGTTATTGTTAGATGTTTTGTGTCTGTGTGAAAACAAAATGGAAAAATTGCAGTATCTTTTATTAAAAGGCAAAAACGTGAGGAAAAAAAGAAAGTAGGCCCAAATTTAGGCCAGTTGATGCTTTGCTTAGTGGCTTTTTTTTTTCCATTAGCTCACTCTGCCTTTATAAATTTTGTAGAGGAATGTTGTGTTGTAACAGTAACATTTACTTTTACAGTTACTTGTGTGGGTAATGAAAAACAACTACTTTGTGAGCTTGCAATATAATTAGGTGACGCTCTAAAAGGTGTCTTCTTCTAATTATGTCCAAAAACAGCCATAAGTTAAACAAAGTGATTTTTATAGAGTAATAACTATAAAAAATGTCCAATTAAGTATATATATTTCCTTCCATTATTTTTATATGTATTAATTGTAGACTCTTTGGAACATTTTCATTTTAATGATGATACCAAGCTGAGTGGTGCACTTGACACGCTAGAGGGATGGGATGCCATCCAGAGGGACTTGGACAGGCTTGGGAGGTGGGCCCATGCCAACCTCATGAAATTCAACAAGGCCAAGTGCAAGGTGCTGCATCTGGGTCAGGCCAATCCCAAGCGCAGATACAGGCTGGGTGGAGAATGGCTTGAGAGCAGCTCTGGGGAGAAGGATTTGGGGGTGTCAGTTGATGAAAGAGCCAGCAACATGCATGTGAAGCCCAGGGCAACTGTATCCTGGGTTGCATCAAGAAAAGAGTGACCAGCAGGTTTAGGGAGGTGATTCTGCCCCTCAGCTCTCACGAGACTCCGCTTGGAATACTGCATCCAGTTCTGGGGCACCCAGCACAAAAAGGACATGGAGCTGTTCACATGAGTCCAGAGGAGGTCCACAAAGATCATCAGAGGGCTGGAGCACCTCTCCTGTGGGAACAGGCTGAGAGAGCTGGGGATCTTCAGCATGGAGAAGAGAAGGTGGACATTATAATGGCCTACCAGCTCCTGAAGGGGGCCTATGGAAAAGCTGAGGAGGGGCTTTTTATAAGGGCATTTAGCAACAGGATGAGGAAAAATGGTCTTAAACTGAAAGAGGGTAGATTTAGCCTAAATATTAGGAAGAAATTCTTTACTGTGAGCGTGGTGAGGCACTGAAACAGGTTGCCCAGAGAGGTTGTGGTTGCCCCCTTCCTGGAGGCATTCAAGGCCAGGCTGGATGGGGCTGTGAGCAACCTGGTTTACAAGGAGGTGTCCCTGCCTATCTCAGGGAGGTGGAATTAGATGATCTCACATATCCCTCCCAACCCAAACTGTTCTCAGTGATTTTATGGAAATTGAGTTTTTGGAAAACTGTTGCATTACATTGAAACAAAAGGCCTTGTGGTAGGATCCTAGCTCAAGAGGATGGAGTGGCAGGTCCAGGTTTTCACTGTATCCACTTCACATCACTCTGGAACCTGGTTCTCCACATTCCCATGCAGTCCTCCCACACCAACTTACACAGGACAGACAGAAAAATATGCAAAATTTCAAAATTTGGATATTTTCAATGAAATTCAGTTACTGGATTTCCATTGGCAGTTGAGATGTTCTTGCACAGTGAACAAAGCTACTGAAGTTTTCCTTGGCTTTTTAAAATGAGTTTGTCAAATTACAGACCTATATGCATTTATACAGAGGTGCTCCAAGGTGCTTTGGACCTTCATTGCCCTCTCCAGGCTGGGTTTTCTGGTCATGCTGCATTTCACAAGGTGCACAAATGACTGATTTTGATAAGCTGTGCCTCAGCAGGTGAGCTGAGCCCAGCAGAGGATCCCAATGAGCATTCAGATTGGCATGTCCTGCTTGAAACAGGCTTTGTTTGCATGCAGCTCACTGAGGCAAGATGGGCAGAGCATCCCACAGACAGAAGACATGCTTTCATTAACAGTGAAAAACTGTTCAGTTTTAAATTGAGTTTTTCCACAAAAACAGCTTAAGTGGGGAAAAAATAGACAATTTCCAAGTCGTAAGCACTTGCCAAGTTTGCCGAGAAAAAGGGCAGAACAGCACTGTTTATTTACCATATAAGCCCTTCCCTTTGTTGCAACCTATATGGGTTGGAGATGCTTCCTTTCCACTGAGCAAGTCCTCAGTGGTGTTAGTTCAGTCGCTAAAATTGCATGTCATTTGCATAATCACTGCCATCCCAGTAACTACTTGATAACTCTGCGGGCAGAGGTAGTTCTGCTGAATGCATAAAAGAGGAATTACAGGAGCTGCTTTTCCTCCCCTCTTGGCTCCTGTTGATATGGAAAGGTCCTGTTATCTGGGGCAGGCACGTAGGGATGCGTACTTGGACAAAGGGTCATGGGCCATGTTCATTATATGCAAATTTGCGGGAGCATTAATCTGCTACGCATTAACATAATATCAGTCGATGCATCAGGGTAATTCTCATCTGATCTAAAACATCCGTCGTGTAAGCAAAACAGTTAGCCACATAGAGAAATGATGAGCTAATTCATTCTGGATCTAACCATATCAAAATCAGCAAACATGAATCAGAGCTGAATGTGACCTGATTATATTTGTAGAAACCACTGCCTTAGAGGCAGTTTATTCATTTAAATAACCACATTAAACACGATAGTCCTAAATGCATCTTACTTAACTTGATTATTTAAATAAGCAGCCATCTGCTGCGAATGGCACAAATTAACCTTTTCTTTAAATATTCCTTCTTTTCCTTTTTAACACCAGAACTACTTTACATCCTCAGAGTATTTCATGTTACGTCTCTGCTTGAGTACCTTTATGTAGGGGTTGGGGACAGAAGTTAATAGAAATTATGATACAAATACAAGATGAACTCAATGTCTCTAATAGTTGGTACTAATCAGCTAAAGGGAGTACATCAGCATCCCTATTTATACAGACATTTTAGCCACAGTGGAATCCATTTGCTACTAGAGGAATACAGCTGAACTCTATTGGGATTAAAGGGCAAGGAAGGACATGATCAAAAAGCCAACCAAAAACCTTAGCAAGCTGAAAAAATCCCATTCCCTATTTGAGGTCACGGTCCTAATTTTATTAAAAGTATTTTTGTCTTTTTGAGTAAGGAATGCTTTTTACTATTCTTCTTTACATAGAGAATGCCTTTGGGGTTACACAGCATTACTTAAGGTCTCATTCTGAAGGTGTGTCTGTAGAGCTGCTCTACACATGGGGACTGTCCTCTTGCTGACTTTGAAGGGATAAAAGGCCAGGGAAGAGTTATGCATTCAGCAGAGTGCTGAAGAATTGGGACTGCAGATGTGCTCATTGTTGAGTATCTGGGTGTAGTATTGCTTGGAGCTTTGGATAATTATAGTTACAAGGCTTGTACTACAGTTAAATTAGTAAGAGCAAATCAGGTCTAATTGGGGTGGGCATGGAACAGTCTGCCCAGGGCAGTGGGCACGGCCCCAAGTGCTGGAGCTCAGCCAGCATTTGGACAGCACTCTCAGGCACTGGGTTAGAGTTTGGGTGGTCCTGTGTGGAGCCACGAGTTAGTCTTGATGATCCTAGTGGGGACCTTCCAATTCAGGATATTCTGTGATTCTGTGTTTCTAACTTTTATTAGCTTCAGAAGATATCCGTCCTCATTTGAGTACATTTTTCCTACAGCAATCAAAGATCCAATATGGAAGAAAAGTAACGTAATGAGTGTCTCTTGGTATGAAGTTATTCTGACTGTTTTAATTTGATTTCAGTGCAAATGAAAGAATGGAATATCTTTTATTATGTTAAAATAACCTTCCTTCCTCCCTAGCCCACACATACACACGCCACTAGTGTTTCTAGCTGTAGTAATTAGCTCATTGTGCTAATGAGAATTTCCAGGGAAAACGCTGACAGGATTAATTAATGGTTGAATTTCACTTTAATAAATGTATAGGCAATTTTCTAAATGCAGATGGCACAGTCCACCCTGAGAGGGGCTCAGTCTAGAGCTACTTAATACAGTAAGTGTCTGGGGAAAGTGGTTAATTTGTAAAATGCTTCATGATACTGATTAGAAGAGAAATAATGCTTATGTTTGCTTCCTGATGCATTATTCATTTCTCACTAACTTGACAATGTGGTGTCCTTTTCCGTTGCTGCTCCCAGTTCTGTCCATTGAGTCACAAGGCAGGAACGAACATGTGGTGTCATTAGAGCAGCTTCAGCCATTCTTGTCCTGTGAAGTGTTCCAGGCCAGGTTTGTTGTGTGTTGCAACAGGGAATGACAGCAACAGGACTCTCACTTTGTTGGTGACACAGGCTAAGGTGCATAGAATCATAGAATATCTGTCACTGGATGGGACCCGTAAGGCTCACCAAGTTCAACCCCTGGCTCCACACAGCATCACCCAAAACTCAAACCCTGTGTCTGAGAGCACTGTCCAGACACTCCCTGAACTCTGGCAGCTCAGGGCTGTGCCCACTGCCCTGGGCAGACTGTTCCATGCCCACCACCCTCTGGGGAAGAATCTTTTCCTGATATTTGTGACTGAGGGCTATAAGCTTTTTAGAAGGGATAGGCAAGGAAGGAGTGGTGGGTGTGTTGCCCTCTATGCTAAAAAGTGGATAGATTGTGCTGAGTTCCCTCTGAGAAGCAGTCAGGAACAGATCGACAGCTTGTGGGGTAAGATCAGAAATTGGACTAATAAGGTACAGGTCTGGGCCTGCTACAACCATCTGATCAAGGGGAGCTTGTTGACAAGGCCTTCTTACTTCAGCTGCAAGAGGCATTGTGCTTGTAGGCTCTCATCCTGATGGGGGATTTCAAACCACAAGTGACCCAGGAGTCTCCTGGAGTCCATTGACGATAACTTCTGGTTCAGTTATCGGACAGACTGAACAGAGGTGAAGTGCTGCTGAACCTGGTGCTCACCAGTGCAGAGCAGATTATTGAAGACATTAAGACTGGAGACTATCTGGGCTGCAGAGACCCTGGTTGAGTTTGTGATTTTGATGAATGTGGGCCTGGCGAAGAGTGGGATCAGGACCCTGAACTTCACTTTAAACTGCAGGCAGTTTAAGAAATTGCTGGATGAGAGGGACAAAGGAACAGAACAGAGTTAGTAGCACTTCAACCATGCCTTTCTGAGAGTGCTGGAGCTCTCCATCCTGCAGAATAAGAAAACAGGCAGATGAGGCAGGGAACAAGCATGGTTGAGCAAGCCCAGACTGAGGGGAAAAAAGGAAAAGTATAAGCAATGGAAGTGGGATGTGTGGTCTGGGAGGGATATAGGGGTGCTGTCTGGGTGTGCAGAGATGGGATCAGAAAAAGCAAGATGCAGCTGAAACTGAACTTGACGAGGAATGTGAAAAATAGATTCTTTAGATACACTGGGCAGAACAGACAGGAAAAGGTGAGTGTAAACTCTCTGATAAGTGAAAAAGGAGGGCTGGCCTCCTCAGACATGGAAAAGGGGGAAGTAATTAATGAGTTCTTTGCTTCAGTTTTCATGCCCAGTCAGGCTCTTGTGTCCCTGAACTTCTAAGCTGGGATCAGGGGAGCAAAATCCCTCCCAGTAGAAGGAGTGAGCAAGTAGGAAGAATGGAGAAAGTCTGAGACCACCTCAAGAGGCTGAATGTGTTCAAATCTATGGGGCCAGATAACATGAATCCCAGGGTCTCAAGGGAGCTGCCTGATGAGGTAGCTGAGCCACTCTCCATCATATTTGAAAAATTGTGGCTGTCAAGTGAAGTCTCTGGTGACTGGAGAAAGGGAAACATCACTCCCATATTCAAGAAAGGAAGAAAGAAAGAACCGAGGAACTACAGGCCGGTGAGCCTCATGTCTATGCCTGGGAAGATCATGGAACAGATCCTCCTGGAAGAGATGTTGAGGCATATGTGGGATGAGGAGGTGATACAAGACAACCAGCATGGATGGCTTCACCAAGGGAATATTGCCCTTGGCCAGTCTAGTGGCCTTCTGTGATGAAGTGATGGCATCAGAGGACAAAGGGAAAGCAACTGATATCATCTACCTGGACTAATGCAAGGCTGAACTATCTGGTGAATAAAGAATTGGTTGGACGGGCATAGCCAGAGGGTTGTTGTCAATGACTCTGGGTCCAGGAGGAAGCCAGTCACAAGTGGTGTCCCTCAGTAGTCTGTCTTGGGACATCTTCATCAGTGACATAGGCAACATGACTGAGTATACCCTCAGCACGTTTTCTGATGACACTAAGCTGAGTGGCGCAGTTGAGACAATAGAAGGAAGGGAGGCCAACCAGAGAGAACTGGACATGCTCAGAAAGTGGGCATATGAGAAATTAATGAAGTTTAACAAGTCTAAAGGCAAGGTGCTGCACTTGGGTTGAGGCAATCCCAGATACAAGTATGGGTCTCATTGAGAGTAGCCCTGTGGAGAAGGACTAGGGGGTCCTGATGGATTGAAAGTTGTACATGATCCAGCAGCATGCTCTTGCAGCTCAGAAGGCCAAATTTATCCTGCACTACATCAAAAAAGGGGTGATCAGCAGGGAGAGGGAGGGGATTGTTCTCCTCTACTCTGCCCTTGCAAGACCTCATCTGGAGTATTGTGTCCAAGCCTGGGGGATCCAGAGGAAGGCCACAAAGATTATCAGAGGGCTGGAGCACCTCTCCTATGAAGAAAGGCTGAGGGAACTGGGCTTGTTTAGCTTGAAGAAGAGAAGGCTCTTGGGAGACCACACTGTGGGCTTCCAGTACTTGAAGGGACTTTATGAGCAGGAGGGATACTGATATTTGACACAGTCTGTGATAGGACAATGGGGAATGGCTTTAAACCAAAAGGGGAAAATTAAGTTAGATGTTAGGAAGAAATTTTTTACTCAGCACAGGCACTGACTGCCCAGAGAGGTTGTGGGTGCCCCATTCCTGGAGCTGCTCAAGTCTGGATGGAGCTCTGGCAGTTTGATTTGGTCGGTGATGTCTCTGCCCACGGCATGGGGTTAGAACTTGGTGGGCTTTAAGGTCCCTTTCAACTTAAACCATTCTATTATTCTATGATATCTCCCCTGATCCTCCCTGACGCATTACAGCATTGGGTTGCAAGCACCAGTCCTACCTTGCATGTAGGATCCAAGCAGCACAGCTCAGCTGGAGGAGGGCTATGCTGTGTCATGCTGTGGCACTGGTTCCAGAGGTGGTCAAGGCCTCGATGTCCTGGAAAAGAGAAAGATGAACTGTTTGTTATTCTCTTTGTTAGACGTCATAACGTGATGGTTAAACTCAAAGCATTCAGCTGGGATATGTAAGAACTAGAAAGCATCAGCAGGGCCCAGGCTCCTCCATTCACAGGGTATTGAATAACATTTTCCCCATGATTGATTTCCAGTCTTAATAGATTGGAATGGAGAAAAAAGGTGTTGTTACCTGTGAGATCCCAGAAGTCTTCACGATTTTGCAATTCAGTTTCCTTCTGACAGTGATGTGAAGTGTAGATTACCTTTTTCACCATACTTTTCTCATTTACACACAGGTGCTGCTCTCTGAGCAGAGGCGTTGACATGCACACACAGTTCCTGTCCTGAAAGCTCAAGCCAGCTTCCAACACCAGGTACTGGTGTTGTAGGGACCATCTGCTCCAGCCAGGACCTGAAGGCAGAGACCAGGACTTGACAGCTGTGACAGATAACAGCATGTGAGTGGGGCTTGGGGCAATCCTGGGAGAGAGTGGCACCTGGCAGTGACTGGTGATGGATGCTTAGAGAAGCATCAGCTATGAACAAAGCAGGTAGGGCTGCTCTTTCTTGGTCCTTATGCTGTAGGAATTGTGTTTGTGTGCATGTTTGTAATTATACATCCATCCTGTTTGTATACTTGTTCTTAAATGCAAATTTCCATTGTTTCCATTGGAAACATTTCTGTATTTCCAGTGCAACCTGCAGCTGGAGGTTGCATTGGCATTTTTATTTTTATCTTGACTTTTTATGCAGTTTATCCTATTGGAACTCATCTGTGCCTTCACATCTCATGTCTTCTGATAATGGTTTCCACAGCTCAAGTAAAGAAGTTCTTTTTTATTTCTTTTAAAACTCATGCCCACTGAATTATTCCTTGAGAAATAGCAGATAACCATTCTTTTTCTGTTGTTTTCTAAAGGTTATGTGTAATTTAACAGATCGCTATTGTATTCCCCTTCAGTCATTCTTTCTGCAAACTTCAATATCCTCATTTTGGCAGTCACTTCACCCAACAAGTCATTCCATTTCTGTCCTTCCCAGTCATTACTGTCCTCTTCTCATTGTTTGTGAGTTCTAGCACATGCTTTTAAGACTGGAGACCAGAACTGTGTAGAGGATTCAGGGTATGAGTACATCTACACTATGGCATAATGGTGTTTTCTGTTTCACTCTCTGTTTTGTTCCTAATAACTCCTGACATTCTATTTACCTTCTTGACCACCATGGAGTAATGAGCAGGTATTTCAGAGAGCTATTCAAAGATCTCTTCCCTAGTGATAATAGCTAATTTAGAGCCCATCGCTGAGCATGCAGTTAGGATTGCTTCCTCCATGCACATTACTTAGCATTTGCCAGTGCTGAATTTCATCTTCCATTTCATTGTTTAAGACACTCTGCAGCCTAAAATCCTTCTGCAGCCCTTCAGAGCCAGTTGTCATTGTTACTCCCTGACAATTTTGCAACTTCAGCAAACTTTTTCCCCTCACCATTCACCCCTGTCCAAATCACTTATGAAAATGTTGGTCAGCGCAGCTCCCCGGTGGTTATCTCCTTCACTGTGAAAAAATGCCCTGTCTTTCCCATCCTTCCTTTCATATCTTTTAACCACTTTGGGTTAGTTATTAATCCTCAAAGGAGGACTTTTTATGAGCGCTCCATTTCTTCTCTTTGCCTTGAGCAAGGGATTTTTGCAAAACCGAAGAAGTAATGGCACAAAGCTCCTTGTGCATGGAGGAAAAATGTGCTTTCGAGGTCCTATTCACCTCATTGTAAGCATACCAAAACCTGCAGAGGGGATGCAAGCAAAGGTGAGATGAAGTGCATGAGGCAGCCCTTTAGATTAAAAGCACCATGGAGCAGGGGTGCTGTCCAGGCAGCCAGGGGCTGGGGAACCCCAGTCCTTGAGGAGCTTCAGCCCCTGGCTGGAGAAACCCAATCCAGCTGCTCCTGGTTTGAGCAGAGCTTTGGATTGGATGGACTTATGCATCAGAGGTCCCTTATGGTACCAGTTTTTCTACACTCACAGAATCACAGAGCTGTAAGGGTTGGAAGGGACCTCCAGAGATCATGGAGTCCAACCCCCTGCCAAAGCAGCTCCCTAGCCCAGGTTGCACAGGTAGGCGTCCAGGCGGGTCTGGAACGTCTCCAGAGAAGGAGACTCCACCACCTCTCTGTGCAGCCTGTGCCAGTGCTCCGTCACTGCACTGGGAAGAAGTTCCCACACACATCTGTGTGGAACTTCCTATGCTTCAGTTTGTGGACATTTCACCTCTTCCTATCACCACACACTGCTGAGAAGAATTCAGCCTCATCCCTTTGCCTCCCGCTTCTTAGATATTTATAGACTCCTATGTTTGTAAGCATACATGAGAGACGTATGCATTATTACAGCGTGATAGAGGCTTGCCAGAGTCTAAACATAACTTTTGATTTATGAATGGTGTCTGGTTTTGGTTTTCATGCAAACAAAGGAGAGAAGTTGTGCCTACATTCAGTGGGAAAAATTGGCTGGGTGGCAAACAGTTCAAGTGACTCTGTTTGTTTGTAGTACATCTTTTGTATCTATTCCAGGCAGTTCCCATCCCAATACAGTAGAATCTTTTAAATTGTAAATCATGCTTTCCAGAAGTCAGTGCAAAGTCCCAGACCTCCACCCACAGCTGCTGCAGCCCCAGATACTTCATTTGTTGCATTCTGCAGTAAATGTCCTGAACAAGCACTACTCCAGTTGGTGGAACCTTTAGTGATGGTCCCCGTGTGCAATCCAAACCATGACTTTAAGCAGCACCTGAGTACAAAATCATTTCATGTCCCTCATTTCGGATAGAAAATTATCTTTGTCCCAGACAAGCCTGGTATTAACAGTCATTTATGACCACAAATTATTGCAATTAGGGAAGGTTCACTATTAGTGGGCTGTAAAAAAGGTGAATCGCCATCTAATTCGAGCTGCCATTTCATGATTTAGTCATGACTTGCCTGTGTCCTTCAGGCCAGTGGGAAAGGTGAGCCTGGAGCTGCTCTGCCTGGAGAACTCAGCTTCCTCCCAGGAGGAGCGGGGCTCGGGGGGGCTGCTGCTCATCCTGGTGCACCTGACGGGAGGAGGTGATTGATTTCTGATCTGGAAGGGCACAGCAATGTGAGCAGACAGGACAGAGCTTGGTACAAGGCCCTGAGCCAGGCTGTGCTCACCCCATCCTGCTGCCTGGTCAAGCTCTGGTCCTGGGAGATGGAAATAGAGCTGAGTTCTTCAAGTTCCTCAAATAACCGAAGTGATATCTTTTAGAATCTCATCTGCAGCTTTTGTACTGTTTTTTTTTTTTTATTATTATTATTATTTATTTATAGAGCTTAGTTTACTTGAAGGCAAACAGCTGCCATGGCTTTGAATGCCATGGGTATCTCTTCAGCCTTCATCACAGAGGAAAGTACACACATTGCTTACTGCACACTGGTACCAAAAGAAACCCAGCTCCTTGAGAAGTCATCTCACATCTTCAGGAGTTCAGCAGGAACGGCACTAATTAGTCTTAGAAGTGGGGGTAGAACAGTGTTGTGGTTTTGTTGTGCAGCTCCCAGGTTCACACAGACACCTGGATCAGTGGGTCCCCATCCCATGCATCCTTAGGAGCCTTCCAGCACACACTATGTCATGGTGCTCATTGAAATATATAGGAACCATATCTGTGCTGCTAATTGATAGTGAAAATCTGATCTGGTCTAAAAATAAATACTTGGCAGGTGTTTTAGACCAAGTGCCATAAGCCAATTGCAGTGTGGCTGCTCTGGAGCCAGGACGTGTCACAGCACTAAGCAGGTGAAGGAGCATGCTGCAGAACTGAGGGGATGTGTTCTGCCTGGCACCCAGCTGTGTTTGGATACAGATCTCCGTCAGCTATGGCTCCCTCTCCTTGCCCTGCCCTTCCCTTCCCACTCACCATGCTGCCACCTGTGCTGTGCTGGCAGCACAGCTTTGTGCTGTGAGGAACCAGGGAGCTGCTACAGCTGAAAAATGACTTTGCACAGAGGTGGGTGAACTTACCTCTGAGTGCAGCAGTCCTGGTTGCCATATGTTGCACAAATGAGGGCTGGCAGAAAGGAGCAGAAGCAAACACTGGAGGTGGGGTTGGGAGGAAATGCAGATTGACAGGTTGGTTACTGGCAGTGGAGAAATGCACGTGATATAAATATAGCTGGAATGTTTAAAGCATGAGAACCAGGCTCTGTGCTGTCCCTGTCCCAGACTCCTCCTCCAAACAGTGAGGCCACAGAAGCATTTGACTTGGAAGGACCCTTAAAGGCCATCTAGTCCAACCCCCCTGCAATGATCTGGGACACAGGCAGCTCAATCAGGTGCTCAGAGCCCTATCCATCACCTTGAGTGTCTCTAGGGACGGAGCATCCACCACTCTCTGGGCAACCTGTGCCTATTGTAAAAGTAAAAGAGTGCACCCTGCCCTGCGCTCGCTGGGTAATGCCCCACATGCAGGTGGTGGCCATGAGCAGTGAGTGCTCAGGCTCAGACATCACAGAGGCATCCTAATGCATTTGCATTAACACCTTTCCCTCGGCTCTTCAGCTAAGAGCCATTTCTGTGATGCGCAGGACAGAGCCAGCGTTGCTTAGCAGCTCTCTGTGTCAGCTGTCTGTGTGTATCTGTGCATATGTACTTTTCCTCTCCTCACTCAGGACCAAACAAAGGTGGTGCTCTGCCTTCCCCGTGAGCCCAGGCATGCACACTGCAAATCACCATGCTAAGCTGGTGCCCTGTGCCTGCCTCCGAGCCTTGGTGAGGTGACCATCCTCTGTCATCTTGTCCCAGAGATTCCTGCATCAAATAATTCCCCATTTTAATGTGGTTTGTTGGGAGCAGGCTGTAAATTGCAGTGGTTGTAAGCACCCTGCCCAGATCTCTCGAGACAAGAGCACCCCATGGTACACACTAAGGTGGAGATCTGGGGCCTGGCTCACCAAGCACAGCATGGGAATGGAGGGGACAGACAAATCATAGGGGAAGGAGGTACAGGAGTGATGCCCACACAGCCCACAGCTGAAGGAAGGAAATCCAGCTGCAGATCCCTGCAGTGTTCCAGGCAGACTTCCCAGCTATCCCCAGCTATCGCATTCCATCCATTTGGGAGGGGCTGCCCAGAGACAGGTGGAATCACCACCCCTGGAGGTGTTTAAGGAACGTGGAGATGTGGCACTGAGGGATGTGGTTAGAGGGCATGGTGGGGATGGGCTGACAGTTGGACTGGATGATCTTAAAGGTCTTTGTCCCTTTAAGTATTCCTGGGCCGATGAATGTGCTCAGGCCCTCCAGCCAAGGACACTGTCACAAACAGATGTGGCTCCTGTTATGTTCAGTGCAGAATCAAGGTGTGTAAGCAAAAGCTGGATTTCATCTGGAGTCTCTTTAGTCTGTAATAAATTACTAAATGGATTGTCGGATTTGATATTCTGTCATGAATGTCTAATTAAGGAAAAAGCAAACCTCTGCTTCATAAAATCTCTGGCTGATAGTACTAATAAAACGTCATAAACGCAATAAATGTTGTGATAACGCTTTTGGAGACTAATTGCCTTTCATCATCGTTAGCGCAGAACCGATCAGCAGACACCTGCGATACCGCTGTGCCGTGGTGGCTGGGATGGGGCTGGCTGGGGGAGGCAGGATGTGGAAGGAGGGATGCAGGATGAGGGATGCTCACGTTTGATACTCGTTACTGCCTGCCCCTGGGAGGTGGGAGCCCAGAGGGATATGCTATGCCCTGTACCAGAGCAGGCAGATGGGGCTTGTCCCCGTTCCCAGGCCATGGCATTGATCCCCACCAGGCCCCCATGCACAGCCTTTCCTCCTGAAGAGGTGTGGAAATGATGTACGAGCATGCAAATTATGTCATTACGTGGCTGGCACGGCGTGCCAGAGCAGCAGATGGAATCTTGGCAGCTGGGGTTGCACTCAGTGCCGTCGGGGGGAAGACGAATGGGAACCCGGGGATGGTAGCGAGCTCCCGTTCCTCCTCCTGCCCTCCTTGGGAAATGGCCAAGGGACAGCTCCCGACGTAGCATCCACTGAGTCACGAAGGCTGGGCAGGACACCACTGTCCACGGGGCAGATGTTACTCAGATGTCGTTTCCCTGCTGCTCCGCAGGGCCCCTCCACAGCCCCCACCTGCTCTGTTACCTCCTCGGATCACTGAACGTGCCCTCCCTCCCAGGGCTGCAGGTAGAGCATTCTCCTTGCCTTTATTTATGCCCGGCTTCGTATTCCTTTAAACTCCAACAACAAAACTCAGGCAGAGCCGCTATTGTTGCCTCTAAAATGTTTACTCCTGGCTCTCTTTAGGACCTAAAAGGCTGAAAACTGCATCCTAATTGCCCAATTAGTCCTAATGCTGCGTAGTGTTGACTGTTTAGTTACCATATATTGTGTACAGAACTAATTGTGGTGAAAGTAAATGAATGTGAAGGAAACAAACAAGCTACTAGAAAATAATTACTTGGAGTGTTTCTTTTTAGTACCTGTACAGCAGATTTCATTATAGTCAACAGCTTCTAAAGCTGCTTGAAATAGCGGTATTTGTCATTTTCATAGAAACTTGATAATGACATTAATTTATCTTAATGGTCTGTTCTATTGTTATAAATAGTAAAATTAGCTTAAATTGTCTTGCTTTTGCTGGTTTTGGATGGCTCCGAAGGGCCCCACAACAGCAGATGAGTAGATAATTTGGTGTGCTTGACAGATTTCCAATAATTTGTTATGTGGAACATGAGGTAATGCTAGTACCATTAATGTTCATTTTCCTCTAAATTCATTACTGCCCTTTTCCCTTTTATCTTTTTTAATGTCTGGGCCATTTTTTCTATATTTCAAGTGGAGCTACAAAGCCTATTCATATTCAGCTATAGTAGCTATTAACATTCTGCACATAGAGAACATCATGTAGAAAAACAACTCTTTATGAAATGATGAGGCTGGTGGCTATTTGTGCTGGAAAGTAGGCAAAATGGGTTGTTTGCTGGTATTAGGGATTGGCCGTAATTAAGTCAAATGTAATTTTAAAGAAATTTAAATGTTTTCGTTTTTATAGCAAAGGTAAAACACAATTCAGGGAGATTCTAAGAAGGTGTAAATGCATTAATAAAAATTATTTTCCCCTTTTTCTGCCACTTCTGCTTAAACTTCACAGAGGGCTGTGTGTGGGGCTATTTAGTCGCACAATATTTTTTACCCAATTTGAGCCTAATTAGTTTGGGAAAGTGTGAACTTTAACGCTGCCTTAGTGTGGGTTTGCTGATACGGCAGTGATCTGAGCAAACAGAGCTTCCCACCAGATGGAAATTACTTTGAGTTCTGCTCCTTTTCTTTCTTTATTTTCGCATCTCACCAACATCTGCATCATCTTCTCCCCACCTGAGGGCCACCTGGTGGGAGCTGGTTGGGATCCCTTTGAGTGCTCCTCCACTCAGGGCTCCTTCAGCCATCTCCTTCCATCCTTTACACAGGGAAGGCCACCTAGAGCTGTGGTGGGACCAGTGGGTCTTTGGCATGGAGCTGCAGGAGTCCCGCTGGTTGGTGCTGGCTGGTACTGTCTGGAACTGTGCTACTGCACCAGTTCTTCACTTGAGAGACATGGAGCTGTTGGAACACATTCAGAGGAGGTCAACAAAAATGACCTGAGGAATGGAATGCCCCCGTATGGGGACAGGATGAGAGAGCTGGGGCTGCTCAGCCTGGAGAAGAGAAGGCTCCATGGAGTCCTGAGAGCAGCTTTTCTGTATCTAAAGGGGGGCTGTGAAAAGAAAGGGGACAGACTCTCTGACAGGATGTGTTGTGATGGGACAGGGGGAAATGGTTTCAAACTAAAAGAGGAAAGATTTAAAATGGATACAAGGAAAAAGTGATCTATGATATGGATGTTGAGGCACTGGCACAGGTTGTCCAGAGAGGTGGTGGATCCCCTGTCCCTGGAGACACTCAAGGTCAGGATGGATGGGGCCCTGAGCACCTGATCAAACTGTAAGTGTCCCTGTTCATTGCAGGGGAGGTTGAAGCAGATGACCTTTAAAGGTCCCTTCCAACTCTAATGACTGTGTGATTCTATGATTCCACTATTCATGCAACATCAGGCCACCCTCGTGAAATGTGAATTGCTTTCAGCTCTTGGAAGCAAATTTGCCAGTGTTCCCTCCTGGTGGGAAGTCAAAATTCAGCACTTCTGGAAAAAAAAAAAACAAAAAAACAATAAAACAGACCTTTTTGTTTTCCCCAGATTCAGAAGATTGTGTACAAAGTGCTGAATACAGTGCTGGCATTGGCACTGAACAGGAGCAACTCCTCGTGGGCACACGTGGCAGAGGAGCACAGTGCCCAAGCCCTACCTCAGCTTATCATCTCGCTCCTAATCGAGACAGCTGAAGACATAGCTATGTCTGCACCTCGAGTCATCTGATTTATTCCTGACAACTGCATTAGGAGGAGATGAACAGCACCTAAAAGTGCCAATTTCTCTCCATTAACCAGAGAGAGCCCGAGCTCTCTGGTGTAAACGTGAGGCATCAACATGATGAACAGCCACACCGGGGCGAAGTGTCAGTGCTGGAGGGAGGGACACCCACACTCTGCTCACATAGACATGCTTCTATGGGGGAAATTCTCCTTTGTCCTGGAGTCCTGGACAGCTCAAGGTTGTGGAGAGAGTGGGATTAAAGGTGAATCTCATTGGAGGAGATAAGGACAGCTCGCAAGGTAAAGCAAAAGCCACACTCACAGGCAAAAGAAATCAAGGAATTTGTGGAACCAGAGAATCATAGAATACAGGAGTTGGAAGGGATTCACAAGGATCATTGAGTCTAACCCCTCGCTCTACACAGGACCACCCCAAATCCAATCCCTATGTCTGAGAGTGCTGTCCAAATGCTCCCTGAGCTCCAGCACTCGGGGCTGTGCCCATTGCCCTGTGCAGCCTGTTCCATGCCCACCACTCTCTGGAGCAGAACCTTTCCCTAACCCCCAACCTGAGTTAATGGGCAGGTGGACGTGCAGCCACTCCCGGCAAAGCAGAGCCCATCATGCATAATGGTTCTTTAGGAAGATAAATGCCATCATTCTGAATGTCCCCCCCCTTTCCTCCTCCTTTCCCCCAGTGCTCAGCAGGATGCCACATGCTAAGGGGCATCCCGTTGGCCAGTTGGGGTCAGCTGTCCTGATTCTGTCCCCTCCTAGCTCCCTGTGCACCCCAGCTCCTCACTGACTGGGCAGCGTGAGGAGTGAGATGTCCTTGGCACACTGAAGCACTGCTCAGTGACAACGAAAATGCTGATGTTATCAACACTGTTCTCATCCTAAATCCAAAACTCCTGGTTACCTTTTCTCTGTGTGTCATGGAAAAATGCCATCAAATAAGGGCAATGTCTATACTGCAAAGATGGGTGCTTTTGCTGAGCCTACCTTCCTTGTGATAAAGGCAACCCAACAGGCTGCTGGAATTAATTAATTAACAGAAGTAACTGAGGGGGTTTCCTTGCTAACAGGGGAGGGGAAGGAGCGCTGCGAGAGAAGGAAGCACCAAAAAATGCGGGTACGTTTTCCTGCCCACTGAGCCATTCATGGCTCCGAGGAGTCAGAGCTGTGCCATGAGGAGCTCCTGTCTAATGGGAGAGCCAGTGCATCAGTTTCAATCTTACCCATGCTGGGTCACCCAACAGACTGCAACCATTCAGGCAATTATCTATAATTTGTTACCTAGAATAATGAGGTAATTATAGTTAATTATATGAGTGATTTTAATATATGTGTAATGCGTAATATATAGATCATAAAAGAATGTGTATTACTATAAAACATCCCATCTCCCAGTTCCCTGTCTCATGGTTTTGTTTGACCACACACCCTCTTCCCACCAGATCCTACTGGAAGCAGGATGCTCCCAGCCACAGCCCCAGTGCTGCAAGGGGCCCTGGTGCCGGGCTGGGGCTTCAGAGCACACTGCTGGAAATACTGGCTGAGCAGCACCAGGAAGGTTGCTGCCATTGGCTGGGGAGAGCTCTCCTTTTATAGAATCATAGGCTCATTGAGACTGGAGAAGATCTCTAAGATCCTCCAGTCAACCCATCCCCACCGTGCTTTGAGTACACGGGCTCAGGAGATGAAAAATGATCATCCGTGCATGGCACAACACTGCATTTCTGGCAGATGTCTTTAGACAGAAAAAAAGGAGCATGTTTTTTTTTCATTCAAGAGGGTCCTTGCAAAACTCATTTTTTTAATGTAGATAGCAGCTCAGGTTGCTCAAGCTGAGATGTGCACACTAAGAATAACCGCGCCTGAGCTGATGCCAGCTTCTTCCTCAGTACCATGCACCTCTGAGATGAGCAAGCCAGCAGCACCCAAAGTTTGCTGATGGTCACAGTCCAGCTGAGCTCTGTGGGGGACTGTGTGACTGGGACTCAACAAATCTGGGATCATCTGCTAATTCGCCCCTGCATGAACTTGCCCAAATACATTTTTCAAGCTTTACAGTAAAAGCCATTGGGCAGCTTGGGACAAGTCATACAATTTTTCTGCGATGTGAATTCCCTGACTTATTTTTCTTCTTTCTAAGGCTCCCTCAGGGCAGTACAGGCAGGCTATTCCCCAGCACAGCCAGGGCTTGATATCACCCCGATAAGTGATCACATCTCGGGGTGACACACAGCCATCACACCACACGGACACCAGCAAAATGGTTTTGCATTGTGTGAATTATTTTCCCATTTGAAACACAGAACCTCTCTCAAATAGCTTTAAAACCCATCTCGCAGTGAAGCATCCAGTTTGTTCCATTAACTACTCACAGAGTCAACTGGAGAAACACTGTTATTAATTTCAATGGAAAGCTAAAATGCAGTTCATTTTCTGTAATTGCGGGCCCGTCACCTAAAGACCTGGGAAAAGCTTTTAATCCAAGGTGTTTTTAGAAGGGTATGATTACAGCGCATGTCTTCACAAGGTGCCCAATTAGTGTGGCGTCAACCAAAAAGAAACACAAAGAGCCTAACTTTGGGGCTGCCAGCAGACGGTCCCCACCCAGCTCCACTAGGGCAGGGACCGGTTGGTACTGGGATGCTCATTCAAGGGGCACTGCTCCCTTCCCACCCCACTTATCTGCATCCAGCCCAATGCCGTAGCTTCGTGGCTGCCTTCCTCGTGTCGGTTTGCATGTGCACCTGGAGCAAAATCGGAAAACATGCAGCATTTCATTTTCTGCTGGAAAAAAAGGAGTAATCTGCAAATTTTTGATGATCTGGAGAATAGGATGGAGTGCACCCTCAGTTAATTCATGGATCACATGAAACTGAGGGAAAAGCTGACCCAACTGAGGACTGTGCAGGCATCAAAGAGGGACCTCAGCAGGCTGGAGAGGGCCTGACAGGAATCTCATGGCATTCAACAAGGTGAAATGCAAAGTACGAGCAGCTCCCAGCACCAGGACAAGTGTGAACTCAGCTGGAAAGTGGCTCTCCAGAAAAGGACCTGGAGGTACTGGTGGACATGGAATTGAACATGAGCCACAGTATGCCCTGACTGATAGTGTTCTTGGATACATTAGTCAAAGTAAGGCTAGCAGGTGAAAAGAGGTGATCCTTCCCCTCTGCTCAGTGTTGGTGAGGCTGTAGCTGCAGTGCTGCATCCATTTCTAGCCCCCCCCAACCAGTACCAGAGAGACATGGGCATACAGGAGAGAGCCCAATGGAAGACCACTGAGATGCTGAAGGGCCTGGAGCACCTCTGCTGAGGAGAAGCTGAGAGCTGGGACTGCTCAGCTCAGTAAGAGGAAGATCAAGCAGATCAGAGCCACAGCTGCCAAGTGGGGTCCTTTGCAGTGAACCCCTAAAGCTGAATCACAGCTACAAAGGACACTCAGACCACTGGAAAAGCATGGATGGCAGAAAACCAACCCACTTCAGCTGGGTGCTTGGCACATCCAGCAGCCTCTTCTCTTGACTGTGGTCCCGTATTGACCAGGCAGCACGGGGGGACAATGAGTGGGCCCAGGCACAGTGGTGTTTTGGTGCTGCCCTTGGGGCTGCTTTGCCTGCATGCAGGGAACCCTCTGACCATGTCCCCAAATGGAGGCACAGTCCCAGTGCTGGAGAAGGCTTTAATGGAGTTCACAAAGAGCCAGGTGTACTCAACACCTCGGTGGATGAGGACTGAGGTGGGTAGTAGTGCTTGGGAAGTGAATTAACCGGGAGAAAAATAAGAAAGGAAAAGGCCACACCATGCCTCTGCCGTGCAGCCTTTAATCTGTATATGTGGAGGGCTTTGGGCTCCAGGGCTCTTTCCGAGCTGGCACATCTCCCCAGCCATGATAACATTTTTAACATTAGTGGATGACATTCTATAATATGTTTAAAGATCTGTAATATTTTATGCTTGCAGCTCTTTGTGATTGTTGTTCCAATATGGCACTGATGCTGGTATTAAAGTTTAATATGATTATAAAGCTCAATTGTATAACCGAGGGGTTATACTCTTTATCTATCCTAATCTGATTAAAATGCCTCTCTTCAGTAGCTTGCTGCAATCGCTTTACAGCAAACCCTGGCAGCCATGCCACCAGCACTGTGTGTGCTCCTGCATTCACTTTAGCTGGGGCAGAATCGTTTTCTTCAGAGTGTCTGCTGTGATGTTCTGGTTCTAGGAGAAAACCAGTGTCAATAAGACAACAATGAAAACCAGTGTCAATGACACAGGGATGCTCATAGTTGCTGCCAAACAGTTGTACAGAACCAAGGCCACTTGCAGTGAGGGGCTCAAGGAGCTGGAGGGAACAGAGTGAGGACAGATGACTTACACTGGCCAAAGGGATATTCCATATGACATCATGTGGAAGGAGTTCTGAAGGGGGTGGGAGCTCATGTGGCTCTCTTTTGCTGCCTGAGGGGTGAGCTGGGCGTTGGTCAGGGGTTGTTGAGCAATTGCTTGCGCATCACTTGTTCTACATAAAAATATAGTCACAAATATTTTCCTTTTCTCTTAGTAAGTAGTTTTATCTCAACCCATGAGTTCTACTTTGTTCTTTCTGATTCTCTCCCCATCCCACCAGGAAAGGAAGGAGCGAGAGAACAACTGTGAGGTGCTGAGCCACCTGCTGGGTTAAACCACGGCACCTGGCCAAACACAGTCCTGTGATCTGCAAAAAACATGCAGCCATGCTTTCCCTTTCCATGAAGGAATTTGAGAACAGGTTTCAAGATTGCTGAAAAAATCAATTTTTTGGTATATTTGTGACTCCGTTTTCAATCAATAGAAATACATTACCTTACTATTTACAAACAGAATGTGCAGGTTTGAATCAGATATTCAACTCAAGAATCAGATTGTGTCTCTTCACCAGACTTCTATGAGCCCTCTCTTACCAGAGATAAACACCCCTCGGCTCACAGACACACCTCACTCACATCACTGCTTTTTGGCAGTACATACACTTGTGAGCAATTATTGTCATGGATGAAGTGTGGGGAGAGTAAAACTGTATCCAAAACCTCTGATGAACACCTTGAGAAACTCACCAGGAACTGCAGCCACTGCCACTGAACCCAACGGATGCATTAGCTCCACAAAAACAAAGTCACACATCGCAGCAGTGTTATGGTTTGGTTGCTCTCTTTTTCTTGTCGTGTAGCTTAGAATTTGCTCTCAGATAGTGTTGTTGTGCTCTTTGCATCTGTTGTAGTTTCTGGGGAAACAAATAGGGGGCATTACTTTTGGTTCAACCTACGTTTCTGTGGCCCGGGACAATTCCTCTTCATTCAATGCTGACCAGGCAAACCAAAGGGTTGGATATCTTTCAGTGCTATAAGGGAAGAGGAGAGGCACTTTGGTGCTGCTGCCTTGCACTGATGTTGCTAAGCAATGGAGTAACTGCCAGCAGCAAATGTCACCGCCGCATCTAAAACCCATCACAGCATTAAATTCATCATTGTAATTAAATTCTCTCTTTGCTTATGATACCATCTCCTGGACATGAAGTACCTGTCCAGCCCAGTGGAACACTAGTTAATGTGAGAGCACACATCCAGCTCTAATTTCCATTGCCATTTAGTGCTCATGTGCCACAGCGTGTTATAAACGCGAAGGTACAGAACAGAAAATGTGCTGAAGAGAATGTGGTTGGTTAGTGCGTGAAGAGGCAAAAGCATGAGGAGAGAGCTTGGTTTTACTGAATCCATCTCCTGCATAAGACCACACTGTGCTTTGGGGCAAAGCAGAGGCACCAGATGAGCCCCCCATAGCTCTCTCCCAGCAGAGCTGTCCCTGCACACTGTGTGTCTGTAGCACCAGGCAGCTCTCAGGTCGGAGCTACAGTGAGAGCTACTTGTGCTTCTGGTCTGCTCACGTGAAGCCCTGCAGCTGCAGCCCAGGAGGTGGTAGCTCTGCAGGCTGCCTCTCTGCAGGGCACACAGTTACCAACCAGACCACGACTGCCAGCTGTCGGGCGTATGAAAGCTACAAAGAGAAAAGCTATATAAATATACATATATTTATATTATATATATGAATTCAGTAGAGCAGAAAGCAGCAGGCTGCTAGGGGATGCAACGTGGCCAAGCCTCCAGCATCTCTGCTCCTGACCCACGGGGAGCCAGGGCTGCAGCAGCACAGTAGGGTCAGGAGGACAAGCAGAGAGCAGCAGCTCAGGGCAGCCTGGGGATGCAGTGTTTGCCCCTATTATTGGTGATCCCATGTCCAGTTCCTCCTCCCTGATGTGGCAGGGGTGGTTGCCTCTCATTTTTCCTTTGGCAAAACCAGATGTGCTTTCCCTGCTGAGAAGCATGCTGCTTCTGCTGGGCTATGCTTGCCACCCCCAGATTCCTCCAGCCAGCCTTTCCCTACAGAGCTTAAAAAGAAAAGCAGTCCCCACATCCAAAAGCATTCTTTCTCCTTCTACACAATTCACAGCAGATTCCAGAGCTCCCAGACCTCTTCCATTTCTGGATAGCAGTCTTCCTGTGCTGCGATGTTATTCACAGCTGTATCAACCGAGGCCTGTAATTAGTGGTGTTCCTCAGGGCTCAGTGCTGGGTCTGGTCCTGTTTGACAACTCCATCAATGAAACTGATGAGGAGATAGAATCTACCCTCAGTAAGTTTGCTGATGACACAAAGCTGGGAGGACAGGCTGGAGAGTTGGGCAGAAAGGAACCAGATGAGGTTTAACAAGAGCAAGCGTAGAGTCTTGCACCTAGGGAGGAATAACTGCATGCACCAGTACAGGTTGGGGGATGACCTGCTGGAGAGGAGCTCTGAGGAGAGGGACCTGGGTGTCCTGGTGGCCATGAGCCAGCAGTGTGCCCTGGTGGCCAAGAAGGCCAATGGGATCCTGGGGTGCATTAAAAAGTGCGTGGCTAGCAGGTATAAGGAGGTGATCCTCCACCTCTACTCTGCCCTAGTGAGGAGCCATCTGGAGTACTGTGTCCAGTTCTGGGTTCCCCCGTACAAAAAAGACTGGGATCTCCTGGCTACAAAGATAATAAAGGGCGTGGACAACTCCCTTATGAGGAAAGGCTGAGAGCCCTGGGGCTGTTCAGCCCTGAAAAAAGAAGACGAGGTGATAGGATGAGGGGAAATGGCCACAAACTGATGCATAGGACGTTCTGCACAATGTGCCTAAGAACTTCCCAGTGCAGTGACGGAGCACTGGCACAGGCTGCACACAGAGGTGGTGGAGTCTCCTTCTCTGGAGATGTTCAGGACCTGCCTGGACGCCTACCTGTGCAACCTGGGCTAGGGAGCTGCTTTGGCAGGGGGTTGGACTCCATGATCTCTGGAGGTCCCTTCCAATCCCTACAATTCTATGATTCTGTGAACTGCAATGCACCATTAAGATGGGTATTGTATCCATACTGCAGTGCTAACATTCAGGTGATCCATGTATGTGAACTGAGAACAAACAAGAGGAGGAAATTTTTTACTCGGAGGGTGGTGAGGTGCTGGCACAGGCTGCTCAGAGCTGTGGGAGTCTCACCCCTGGAGTTGCTCAAGGCCAGGCTGGATAGGGCCCTGGGCAGCCTGAGATGGTAGGCTGTAAGGTCCCTTCCAATCCAAACCATATTGTGACTCTATGACTAAGGGAATCCTTTAGCTTTCTTATCCATACAGCATTACCGGAATTGTCACAGAAATGTGAAGTCTAAAGCTTTCCCCATCCTCCAAGCAGAAACATGGTGTTGTAGGTCTCTGCAAATCATTTTCTGCCTCTCTCAGCCATGAGCTTCCATTTTAATATGTGTTACAGGAGATCCACTTCCTAGGTGAAAATCTGCCTGCAAGCTGTCTGAGAATTGGGATGAGGATGTTTACGAGCCACCCTTGTGCTGCAATGCCTTGCTGGGCTGTGTGCAGTTGGGTGGTGCCATGGCCTTGCCTTCTGGCCTTACCTCAATGCTGACCTGCCCAGAATAGTCACTGTTCATCTCATCAGGATATTGTACTTAACATCCCTAACAAATTTCCACCATCTATTGAAACTGCTGCAGAAATAAATGGTTTAGTTCCTGGACTGAATGGAACTTGCCTTGCTCCCACTATCACCTGCCACAACGTATCTGAGAGACAGCCTTACATTTTCATTATACACTAGAGAATCTGTGAAAGGACTCTACGTTCTAATACTAAATTTCCCTCTCAGTTTTTCCTGAGTCTAAAAAGAAAGCTTAGAGTGGCAAATAAACTACTGTGTTTTCGCTGCTTCATTGGCATGCGGTGAAGTAGAATGATCTGCTCTGTATTCTGAAGATCCATATGGCCGTTTGGGGAAGGCATCCCTCCCGTGAAGATGCAGCACACAGATGCTTCAGTCCAGCTCCTCACAGAACAGCTCTGTGCACGTTCAGCTGCAACAACAAAACCATTAATCTGTCTGTAAACCAGAGCCCTCATAGTGCGACCCTTCCACTACAGAAGCACAAGAGCCAGGAAGCCACTGGCAAACACTGCAGCATTGTGAGCTTTTTGGACATAAACATTTTTCTTGTTTTAAAGGAACTCATTTCTTCTTAGCCCTAACTACTGCAGAGGACAGGAATCTAAGCTCTGGGCAATATGAGTAGTAAAAACTTTACGGCAAATCATGCAGAAATTGCTTTAAGACTCATTCTGGCTTAGCAGACGGCTAAAGATAGAGCGCAGTTCCCTGCAGGAGATGGAGATGGGAACTGATTACCAGGAGGCTCAAATTACAGCCCTGGGTTCCTGAAAATGTGACGTCTCCAGCAAGACTGTCTCCTTGCATCAAATCTGTGCTGCGGAACATCCTGGAGCTGATCAGTACCAGCTGGCAGGAGGGGGGATGAGGGAATGCTGCTGGTGGTCAAAGACCCCGGGGCAGAGATATTACCTTCCCTTCAGATCACTTGTCCATGCTGGAATCACTAGTTAAGCTGCTGATGCGTAGCCCTGGGTGGCTGAACACATGGTTTGTGATAAATCACATGACAAACCCAAATCCTTCAACTCCTCCTGCATTTAGGCACCCGTTTCTTCTGCAAAGAGTGAGACGATGCTCGGAGTTATTACAATAAGTAGAATGAACTTTATTTTCATTCATCCTTCATCAATACCATACAATTAGATAGCAAGATCTGAAAAAAAAAAATCTTGAAATAATTTAAAACAGAAGGCACGGAGAAACAAACCCAACTATGCAGCTACGGGAGGAAGGGGAGAAGAGATCCAGGAAAGGAATTCAGTCAGGGGAGGTTTCCAATGCTAAACGTTCTGATCAAAAGCTACAGCACACAAACAGAACCACACTGCTGAAGCTAACCCATGCTTGTGGTACATACGTATGTGTATCTTTATATATATGTATATAAAAGAAAAAAAAATACTAAAAATCTGATTTTTGCAGGGTTTTGAATGAAAAGTGTTACTCTTCAAATAACAATAAAAAAGTTAAGTCTAGTCTTCCCTAAAGTCTACGCTAAGACATACTTTACAAAAAGAAAACCTGCATTAGGAGCAGAGTGTACAATTAAACACCATTTTGGAATGGGAGGAAACTCTCTCAAATCAGACAGCGTATCAAAGAAGTTTGGTGTTTGCATCAGAAACAAAGTTCTCAATACAGTAATATACTGTACAGGACATTCTTTTGTATTTTAATATTACGAAATCAAACTGTTATCATACATTACGGAGAGAAATAAAACCATTTCATTCATATGATATTTTTACTTCTTTTTTTTTTCCTTTGCAAAAGAGAAACTTTATTTCTTTTTCAAACAAAGCTACTGGAATTAATGACATGCGATAATATGCCCCAGTATTACAATGGCTAAGTGTGAGAGTAGAGCTCATGCTTCACAACTCATAGATGCTGGGATTCCCCAATACATTCTCCAGTAATGAATAGTACAATACAGAGGTCATTCAGAAAATCAGTTCAGGTGTGAACCTGGTTTATGAATGAAGCTGTTTTTTAACTATGCAGAACACTGACAACCCGCAGGTTTTGCCCCACGTCAGCACATTGCTTTATGTGCTCCACTCTTCTTTGTTCTAAATAAATGGGAGCTGCTCAGCCTGCAAACATCATGGGAAAAGCGAAGTCTGGAAGTTACAGGTTTGTTTTTAAAAACACTAAATACGATCCAAGATAAATAGCATTTATCTTACTGACAACTTAATAGCAGGTGCTCTCTAAAGGAAAGAAAAATCCCGCAATGCAAGACAAATTGTTTCAGCATTCATATCAAGGCATTGCACATTTGTCAGGAGGTGACAGAGTGAACTTTGCAGCTTACTCTCCAGTTGGAGTTGAGTGAATAGAGGCGTCCTTCCTGCCTGCCCACCTGTAAACACACGTGTGTTTTCTTAACAGCTGGCTTTTCTCTGTAAGTGATTCTCCCATCTACAAAGTACAAGTCAAAGCACTGCTTCCACACGTGGAGAAAGAGAGCTGGCAACTACAATATAAACGGTAAAAATGATCTTAGTACAAACGTTCATCAAAATTCCCTGACATAGCAAAACATTCATTTGTAAAGGAAAGTCTAACACTGCAGGCCATTCACTCAAAGGCCACCTTGGGCACGTGTCTTCTTGCCAGCACTGCAACGGTAATTGCTTCCATACTTCTGTTCATTAGACGATACAAACTCTGTAATATATTAAAGTTTCCTAACAAAGAGTCCAATTATTGCACTTTATAAAAATTCCAGTAATATTAGGCTTTTGTCCTACTTTTCTATGAACACTGATGCCCTGAAAGGAGAAGTATGGGGACTCAGTAATTTCTTAGGAGTAAGATGGACTCCTTGAAGGAGTCTGAAACACTGACTCAAACATGGAAAGGCTTATCAAGTGGAAAGGTGCTCCTCTGGAAACTGATGCTGATTCACAGCAGCAGGTGGATCCATCTCTGCATTACTGACACACATTCTCAAACAATGGGTACGTGGCTGTTACTTTTTTATATTACCCAGGAACGTAGGGCTGCTCAGAGACCCAACCACTGACTGGCTTCTTCTGCTGACTGTATGACTATTGCTTGACTGGGAAGGCTCAGCGAGAGCTGTATCGCAGTAGGAGTTCTGTGTGAGCATGTGTGTATTTGCATTCATGTCAGCAACAGATGTAGCAAATAGAAATGGTGAGCTCAGGATGGAAAGATACTCGGTCTGAGAAGCCCAAGAAAAAAGAACCAAGAAAAAAGTGAATACAGCAGTTTTGGCCCAGCTTATAACCAGCTGTATCAATAGGGGGGGGGGAAAAAAAAAGAGATAAAGGAGATTTTTTGTGCCAACTATTCAGAAAATGAAGCTGCTTGAACCAAAGTGATTTCGTAAATCTAGATGAGGCTTCCAGGCCAGCAAATCACGGTTAAAGTTACTTTGTTCCTCTGCTCCTTCAGCATGGGAACAAGTGCAGAATGACTCATTCCAACCGTTGATAGTCCGTTTACAGCAACAATCATATCACCACACCTAAAAAACACAAGAAAAAAAAACCAGTGATGAGTACTGCTCTGCTCTGTCACACATCAGCAAACAGCCCTTCATCTTTGGAGAGGCATGTTTCCACCAGGTTTGAACTGTAGCTACAAAAAAAACAAACAAAGGAATCCAAAACATCAGGGTTTGATTTTCAGTCTGTTTTACTAATGAAATTAATCTGGGAAATTCCCAGATCACTGGATTTCAACCCTAATGCCAAAATAGTTCTGCATTAAGAGCTGGAAATGTGAGAAGAGAGGGCTGAAAACATCTACTTGATTCAAGACAAGATAACAAGTTAGCAAGCATACATCACAGCATTTATGTTTGTGTGAACTGTAACACATTTATACCAAACATGTCTTTACTGTAGAAGGTGTAAGTAAAGGTGTGTATGGTTACCAACCCACATTCCAACCAAGAACCTTGTTTCCAAAGGCTTATGATTTTGTCAAATGTAACCATGTGACTTAAGATGTACTACAGCAGATGGCTCAATTGAGAAGCTGCAGCAGTTCTGTGCTTTGAAACAGGGAACAGAAATGTGGGACGGTGCTGTTTGCTGCCCTTGAAAAAAACCCTTGAAGGGTTACACTTCAGTTGTTACAAACACAAGTAAAATTTCAAAAAAACACCTATGTTGTTCTTACATTGGCTATGCTGCATCTTGCTGGGATCTCTTCTCTACAATTTGAATCTATTTGGGATCCCTCAGAGCAGTGGAATGCAATGCTGGAGACTGAACAGGACTTTCCCTGTAACTAAGCCCTCCAGCTATTGGGTGCACTCTGGTGGATGGCAAAAAGGTGCTCTCCTGGGCTTTCCCAGCACCCTCCACTAGGGCAGAACAAAGGCAGAGGAGGCAGTGTGGCCAGCACGGGTCAAATGTGCATTCAGAAGCCCTTCTCTGCCTGAACCAGGTATCTCATCACCCAAGAAAGCATCCAAACCACAGTGCTACAATTGACTGAGTTGGGTTTCACTGACCAAACTGTTGGAGCCATTTCATCTTCTATAAAGTCATACCAGATAGATTCTGTAGGCAGAAAACAGTCTTAACTACTGGACTGTAATTATTTTTTTTCTTTCTTTCTAGCCTAACAAAACATTCAGATAATTTAAACCAAATGGGACAGCTCAAAAAGAGTGGTCCCATGATAATACATTATGAATGTTCCAAGGAGCTTTCACTTGTTGATGGGAGAGGCCTATCTTTAAGTCCAAAGTCTCAGTAAGAGAGGAGATGTGAGCACAGGGTACTTACTACATCACAGTATCACAGAAGAGAAGAATCTTTTCTATTCCTTACAAGAAGTAAGTATGACCACCAGCACTCTTCCCTTCTTAAGAATGATGCTTAGATTTCCATCTGTGTTAGCACTTCTAGTTATTAATTCCCCAATCTGAAATTATTTACTTTGGGTTGAACTGAAATCCTTTATGTAACCCAAACTGTATCACAGTTGGCCAAACTAATGTAATTTTGTGTTCAGCCAAACTATTTTCTTCATTTATTTATTTAGTTATTGAGCTGAAAAATCAATGACTGCCAAGGCTCTAGGCACAAGCACGTGTTTTTCTTAAGTTTCTGTGTAAGTAAATCTACATGTTAAAATCACGCTATAAATCTTCAGGCCACCTAATGTTCGCAAATCCAGGGCGTGTTTTTTCACTCCTACCCTTACAAAACAAAAAGGAATCAGTTTATGAACAAGAGACTCTTTAATAGGCATTTTAAGTCCTAATTCTGAGACAACCCTACATAAAGCTAATGAATACATGAATAGTAGACCTGGGGCTTGCATCCAAATGGATACTGTAAGCAGAATCATTTAATCTTTGAAGCCAGAAGAGACCACCACCTTAGGGGCCTCTGCCGAACTCACCCCATTTATCCATGCCTTTCCTGCCAGCCAAAAACTCAGGGCACTGTTCCTTCATGATCTCTTCGGAGGTACTGACTTTTTCATCTACTTCCACACCTTTCTACTAAAATAGCAGTAGCATCCATCTTTAGTAGGAGGGCTTTAAGCAGTGGTTTCAAAAGAATAAAGCAGTTTCTCCCATTTTAAAGAAAGAAGTAATTTAACTTTTTATCTGTTCTCTAGAAAGATTATACATTAAAAAGTAATCAGCCTGGCACTCATTTTTGCAATGTCTCTTGGCCTAAAGAAGAGTTAAACAGAAAGATGGAGGCAACAGATGACATCAGAGCTGCAGTCGGGGAGGAGGACAGAAGATGTATGAGTCTGTGGCACTGTCCTCTGCTGAAGCAGCCCATACTGCTCTGCATCACTCTCACAGGAGAGGACAAGCACTTCTGGGCTGCTCCAGATGTTACCCCAGCATTCATTAAGCTGTTAATCGCATGAGTGTGTGCTCATTTACAAGTGCTGCTGATGATGATTATTGCTGTTTTAACTTACTTTAATCTTCCATCAAAGTACGCAGGAGTTCCAAGGACAATGGTTTTAATGAAGAAAGGCTGGTTTGTGTGGTTCTCCTCGTAGCCACCGACAATACTGAAACCCCAGCTCCCTAAATTGCTCCGCCGCAGCACTACGTCATGGCAGCTATGTAGGCAGCTGTGAAATGGAAGCACAGGACAGCTGGAGTAAATGTGGCCATGTACCACATGTAGGTGTTTCCATACCAGGCACAACACCTGCTCTCTCACATTACTGCTGCAGTAAGCAGGGAGAAGAAGGGGAAAGCTGCTGGTAAGTATGCTGCTCACAGACACAGTAATTTTGCAGTATACAAACTGGGTAACAGAAAAAGTCACATTCTTCAGACATAAATATGCTTAAAAAGAAATAACGCAGAGCTAGGATAATTACTTAACTCTGGAAACTGACAATAATAAAATGGCATTATAGAGATTTCACAGGTGGCAAGAATGTGGGTGGAAAACGTATATTCAACCTATTTGCAAGTCAAAAATGCAGTGCGTGTTTCTTCCACTTTTAGTCGGTTTAGACTTCTTCCACTTTAAGTAAAGATCTGTAAGTTCGTCGCCTTCTCTACCTCCGAACTGATTCACCATCAGTAATGAAAATATAAATAATTAATCGTTTTGATACACGGCAGGTAAACAGTCCAGATCATGTTCCACTAAATGTACTGGTATGTGTAATAATTTCCTTCATGAAAATTAATTCTTGCCAGCGAAATAGTGACCGTAATTAAAACAAGCAAAGAAACAAACAAACAAAAAAACCCCTAGAAATTAACTTCTGGGCAATAATGATGCAGTGTTCTTTACTGATATACCAAGCTCTTTAAAGAGCAGCAGCACAGTGAGTAACACAGGAGCAACACATAATCTTCCACAGCACATAAGGAATAAATCACTGCTAAGGCATTGAAAGGAAGTACATTTACCAAAGCTGAAAGCTGTTTATTGACACTGGATCACTCATAGTTCTGTTATATTCAGACATATTTGTTATCTTCAGACATATTTTGCCACCAGTTTTCTTGTTTATTTTTGTTGTTTTATACTTCCAACTACAGGCCTGAGCTTGGTTAAGACCGTCAGGGGGAGAGGAATTAGCCTGCACACTGCCTGAAGTTACCAACACTATTCAGTGTAGTGGGAGCTCTAGATAGTGAGCAGTGCCAGAATGAAGCCACAAGAGACTGAAAAACAGGACAGTAAAAATGAAGCATGACGATGTCAAGCAGACTGCAGATTAGGAAAGAGGGGGAGGGAGGAAGCAGCAAACCTTGACGAGTTTTTGTGTTTGGCAGAGATGGTAGTGGGCTCTTGAGAAGAAATACACGAGGACCTCTAACTCCAGGCTTGTGTGGAAGAGACTTGCGTTAGAAGTATGAGAATGGAAAGTCTGATCCAATACTTTTAAACTGTATGTTTGGCCTTGTAAATTTAAGTACTAAACTAGCACAGATACATGTGGGTAAATACTTGGAGCTGTTAATTATCTCTCTGGTTTTAGATACTCTTCTGGAAACTATGATATGGTTAAACAATGGAAAAGATGAGTTTATTCAGTGAGAAGAATCCATGCGAGGAGTTACTGTCGTTTTTGAAGGGATAAACCCAGTCTCTTCTCCTTCCAATCCCCTAAGAGAATACTGCTCCTGTTCATGGTCCCCATCATGAGCACAATGCCAACAGTGTATAATGGAAATGGTTAGGCAGGCAGAAATAAGGGCACGACTACTACAACTAGTCTCTGCTTTTGTATTTCTCTCTGGCTTAGTTTAAAACAGGTAACTAATTACTGCGTTAATTAATTCAGTACCTTGGAAGTCCCAGCCACATGACCCACGATGGTGACCAACTGGCATCGTATTCATTTTCACTGATGGTACTCAATTGCTCTTCATTGGCCTGGGGTTGTTCTTCTACAATCTGGACCTCCAGTGCTTTCAGGGCAACTACTGAGGAGGCAGCGCTGGCTTTCAGCATGGCCACAGCCTCACTGTGGCTGAGGTTAGTCAGATCGATGCCGTTGATATTCAGCAACACATCACCTGTTTAAAGGCAGAAGTAAGAACACAGCAGCCTGTCATGATCTACAGTACCTCTCTGACCACGATTTCATCTAATTTTGTAATTCTCTGAAGCCAAGACAGTCTTAGTGAACAATCTGGGAATGCGAATAGCAACATGAGCTCAATTAGCAACAATTCAAGCACCACAACTGTATCTTATAGAAAAGTGAGGCTCCACAGAGTGTTTTAGGTCTTTGGCTTTTCTGAGTCTGCAGTTTAGGAGAACAAATACAAATACAAAAACAACTGGAAAAGCTGGTGCAAAACCCAATCCATCAGAAGAAAAAAAATGAGCATCTGTGCAAAGGTAATAATCTGGAAAGAGTCCAAGACAGTAAAAAAATTGCCACAATTTTTATTTTATTTCAGAATAATATCAAAATGCCTCAGGGTAAAAACAAAAATGTAATTTACTGTTCAAGCAGTATGAGTCTCCTTCACACAATGTCTCACTTATTGATGAATGCCAGGAAAACCAAAGCAAACATGCAAACACCTGAGACACACTCGGAATGAGACTCACTTCTTAAAAGTTGTTGCCCCCCAGGAAAAGCTGAAGTTGAGGTACAGCACAACTTCAAACCATGTTTGTGGCTGCTCTGGCTCCTTTATTATTACACAATGAAACTATCATTGTGATTCTTCCATCAGTTGTATTTTTCACATTAGTACACTGTGGTATGTGGGAATAGATCCCCCCATCTCAGAAGCATATAAGGAGGTTCCCATGCTGTTCTTTTGCAATTTTGATTTCTGAAATTCCCCCTCTCCCCGTTCTAAATTTAGTTCCTAAAACAATTTTAGATTTTGTGAACTCTGAATTGCTAAGGTCCCATACACAGTCGCATGTGGCACCATATATTCTAATCACCAATGCTTAGCTACTCATCAGCAAGGACTGTGTTCTCCTATGCTGAGTCTAACCTTTGTCTTTTCATT
Organism: Callipepla californica brunnescens; assembly: GCA_023055505.1. Lineage (NCBI taxonomy): Eukaryota > Metazoa > Chordata > Aves > Galliformes > Odontophoridae > Callipepla > Callipepla californica. Next base: position 105,266,152 of record JALIRH010000001.1, on the reverse strand, counting down.
CCCTATATCCTTCTGCAAAGCTGAGGAACAGGAGTGGGTGCTGCAGCACACCTGAAGAACAGTAAAACCAGGCTGTGCTGAATAAAGGACAAGATAGCACTTAGGTTCCATGGGCATTGCAGATGAAACTTTGGGTTATTCTCCACATGGGCTACCTGCAATCAGGAACATGTGAGCTGTTCATATATTATAGTGAAGATTCCTCAAGCAGAGATGGAGCCCATCCCACCAAATGGAACACAAGATCAGGATGTGTGCTCTACAGTACAATGCATCACATGAGACCCTCAGCTCAGGGGATTACAATCAGCTGTAAAGAATGTAACCAGACATTTCCTGATCTCATCCACTTCCCCTCCCATCGTTCTCTAAACATCCCTTTCCTAGAAAAGGTGGAAGTGTGATACTAAATACCATATTTCCATTACTGAAACAGAAACATCCATCACTGCTTAGTTATATTTGTAAAAAGGCTTTATGACACCACGTGATTTCAGTGAATGTACTCATCAAAAAACAATTGGAGGTCATCCATGCCACCAGGAAAGCCAAGCCCTACCTCGTTTAATCCTGCCATCTCTTGCCAAACACCCGTGGGGCTGTACGCTTGTCACGAAAATGGGCAGTTCGCCACTTTTGCTGCCTCTGCCTCCTGCCACTGTCATTCCAAGAGACTCATGTGGCTCTTTTTTCACAGTAATGTGCTTTTCTTGGCATGTAACACACTGGGAGAGATCCTGTTTGACAAGAATAAACAATGTTGTTAAAGCTTTGAAAGAAAAGAAAACCCCAACACACACCAAAAAAACCCCAGACAGAACAGAACACAACTAAGTACACCTCAAAGCTATTCTGTGGTGCTTTAACAGAATAGTTTAAAGGTCTAAGTCTGTAGTGCAAATCGGCTTTAGTTGGATTTCCTCCAGCTCAGAAAAGAAAAAAATCAAAAAGCTACTCATGTAGATTCTTAAGTGTAGACAGAAAGTTGACAAATGGCAACCCCGAAAATCTCTCTCCTGTTTCTTTTAGCTCTTACACTGGAATAGGCTACATTTTAAGACTGTGCTATGAAACCATATGGCCAAAAGTTGAGAAACCAAACAGGAGCAAATGTTTTGATGTCTTGGTGAACATCAGCATTACCTCACTTGTAAGTAGAACATGGCCCACAACTACAAAGAAGCTCCATAAGAAATGAAAATGTGTTTTCACAATCACACAGAGAGGCCATTTAAAACCTCACGTCATGTCTGTTTTTACCTTTGGTATGTAGCCTCTTTCAGAGCACAGAGTAACTAAAGCCAATAAATGCTATATATAAATGCAGGTAAATGCTACGTGCAGGCTCCCCAGTAACCATAATAACCCAAACGTGAAGCAAAAAGAGAATATTTCATTTTCTAACATGTGAATTCTTCACAGTGCAGTGACAGAGCACTGGCTCAGGCTGCACAGAGAGGTGGTGGAGTCTCCTTCTCTGGAGACGTTCCAGGCCCGGCTGGACACCTACCTGTGCAACCTGGGCTAGGGAGCTGCTTTGGCAGGGGGTTGAACTCCATGATCTCTGGAGGTCCCTTCCAACCCCTACAATTCTGTGATTCTGTGATTATAACGTTTAGCTCATATTTAGTTTTTCCCTATATAAGGATTTAGACCTGAATTAAAGTTTATTTAGCTTGCTTAAATCTTTCCTCTTCAGTGTATTTAGCGATACACTGAAATCACTGCACACACACCTGCAATAACATCTTAACACAACAAAGATCTTGGAAAGAATCCAAAATAACAGAAGAAATAACCTGGAAGATTCTTCCAAATACAAACACTTCTTTATTCCCCTGCTTTCTCTTACAAATTGGAAACACTGCTTTCCTCTACTTCCAATGCCAAATGCCTCTTCTGATCCTGCTCCTTGAATGTTCATGTTAATAACATAATATACAACTCATGGCTTCCAAAGACAGCTCCTCAAGTCTTTGGGCTTTGGGATTAACTTGCAGGTACCATGCAATTACATGAACTTTGTATTAGGCCAGAAGACTTATACGCCAACCAATTAATGACAGAGAACCAAAGATAGCACCTAAACATTTAAAAGAAAATACTACTAACACACGTAAATCCTCCCAGCAGGAGGATGACATTAGACAGAGATGCCTAAAAACTGATAGGAAACAAGGTGGCTTGATTGGCATGGCCAGCATGACAGTTATTTCACAAAATCTGAACAGTCAGAAGTCATAATGCTTTAACAAGAGGAAATAGTTAGAAATGAAGCACAGGCTTTATTTCTGCAGATAATCTGAGACTTCATGAAAGTCTCTTCATTCTGCCTTTCTCTCCCATCTTGTAGGCTTGCAGTCAGTCCTGTTGGCTGACAGAGGAGAGGACACATCCTCCAACAAGCTCTTTATATGCCAGATGGTACACACTGCATCTCCTGTTGTTGCTGGTTGCAGCCAGCACAGTGGCAGAAACAAGAATACTCTTGAATGACACCAACCTTATGTGAGCTGGGTCTGCTGTGAACGAGCTGCTGGGACTGGTGTTGGTGTGGGTTGCTGTTGTGAGTCCCCGTGTCTCGGATAATACTGACCGTCTGTGACTTGATGGGTCTAGAGATGATCAAATTCACTCTCTCCCCGCTAGCCTGTCAAGCATATAAGACAAAATAAACAAGTCTGTAGGATATATAGGATGAAATAAGAAGTCAGCAGAACTTGTTTTTCAGCTTCTGGAGGTGCCACAAACTTCTCAGTCCCTTACTTGATTCTTGCTGCAATTCCCCCTAGAACAGAGGGGATCCTAGCACTCCTTTACTTCTGATGTTACATCTGCTTCACTTGGAAATCCTTTGCAAAAAAAACCGATTTGCTGTTACGAAGCTTCAAACATGAACAAACAAACAAATTCCATTTGCAGCCTCTATGAATTTGTGCATCCTCTATCAACAAAAAAGAAATGTGCACGCGATGGATTCAGGATTTGCAGGTTTTTGTCAAAAGTTCTGAACACTGTGTTTCTCAAAGACTTCAGAGAAAGATGTCACAGATAAGCAGACCATTAAATCCTAGAGATCTGTGAGTATCAGGAGACTCAGATATGAGATATTAAATGAAACATCAACTCTTTCAATTACTGCAAATACACCTCAAGAGATAAAAGTTACCTGCTGTAAAATTCTGACCGTTTCACCATATCCAGAAACTGAGAAACCATTGTTAAACCCCCAAATCATTGTTATTTTCCTTTAGCCACAATGGAAGCTCTTAAAATGATACCTGAAGCATATATTTTCTATTCATTTAAACTGTGGTTCTCATTTGGTGTTGGAACTTGAGGTTAAGCAAAGGCAATTAACTGTGCTAGACTGTAGGAACCTGCTACTGGTCTATCCCAACTTTACCAACACGAGAGCATTTTTCCCAACATCCTATCAGAAGGAAGCAACATGTGCTGCAGCTGTTTCCTTTCAGACTAGGAGGAAGGTGCACAGAGAGTTTTTCCAGCAGAAATAGGTAGGGGCCATGTGTCCAACTGCATCTTGCTTTGAGTAGTATTAGTGCCCAGAGCAGAGCCAGCCATTTGGAATAGCCCTTCCTCAATGCTCAGGAAATGAGTTTTACTGCACTGGGTTAATGGAAGATTGACTTTTTGTCCCTAGCTGCTGTCTGTTGCTTCTATGAAGTCTGGCAATTCGCTGCCCCATTCTGGCCCACCAACTCCATGTACAGGTAAATCACTGCAAACCAATGTCCACTTTTATAGAGCTTACTGAGTCTAGAAATTAAACCTACAGTACATACAGAAATGTAATAATAATCTTTTTTTTTTTTTTTGTTAAGCAATAGGCCTCATAAGCTGCCATCTAACATTCAGGCTGCGTGCTAGGGAAAACTAACTCACTTTTCACTTTGAATAAGACTAACTTCATGTGCAAGTTGCCAAAGCAGACCCTGGTCTGCTGTATTATTCCCAGAACACAAATCACAGTGAATTGTACAGCCACAGGCTTTTAGGTGTTACACACAAGCTGTTCTACCTGGCACAGTCTCTACCCCATTCCTCACCCAAGACAAAGAGCGAAGCTAAGACTTCAGAAATGCAAATCACCTGAATAACCTGAGCAGCAAGCTCAGGTGTCCCGTGCTTCAAGTCGTGCCCGTTGATGGCGAGCACTCGGTCGTTGCTGCAGAGCCGGCCATCCTGGGCAGCCAGCCCTCCTTCTAAGAGGTCGAGAATGAACACTCCCGGCTCATCCGTCCTGCGGACCAGCTTGATGCCGAGCTGCTCACTGGAGTCACGTTTGTGCAGCGTGACTTGGAAGCTGTCATCCCGTGAGGAGGTGGTGGTGGTGGTATCAGCGTGGCCGTGTGTCCGGCTCCCGAAGCGCCGCTCCCGCAGCACGGTGAGGTGCAGCACCGTGCAGGGCTGCGACAGCACTGCTCGCGCGTGGTTGTGGGACACGTTGCTGATGTCAAAGCTATTCACCTGACAAAGGATAAATAATCAGAAGAGTGGTCTCACGGGTTTAATTACTACTCACTGTGAACATAACGAAATTAGGAACATAAAGTTCTTTCTGAACTAAATTCACCATAAAGCTCGAGAAAATCCACCTTGGAGCAAGCTACTTAGCTGTCTGTACAGTGCTTTCTCTCCCTGCCTTCCATCCTTTCCTGCATCCCATTTTGTCTGCCCAGTCTACAAACCCATTTCCTGCAAAGGTGACATCCCTTTAAAGGAGAACACCCCCCATCCTCATGCTCCAGGATTTTCATTCTCCTGGTGTTCCTCAGATCTTTCCCTGTTTTATTCTCCAGAATAAGTACTTCATGAGTGCTTTCACCATCAAGCCCAATATTAATTATATCTATGAAACAATAGCTCTAAAAACAGTTCACTCATATCTCTGAGGAAAGCTAACATCTAACAGTATGCAGCACTTCCATGGTGTGAACAATTTAAAAAGAACTGAAATTCAGAATACTTATGTTTGTTCACTAAGGCAATAGAAAAGGTGGCTTTAGTGAAGCCATAGCATGAACTCAGGAGCTCTTTCACTAACTTCAGTGAGGTCAGAGTTTCAGATTTGCAGCCTGTGTTGTCTAAATCCAGTTGTAAATGAAAAACAGACTAAGCCCTCCCTCCCTGTATGCAAGTCAGTTGTTATGTGGCCCACTGATAAAGAGATCAGTTACATTCAGACATTTCTTCTACTACAGCCAAGACATAAATTTATAGTGCAGTGAGATTTAGCTGAAAATAGGACCACCACAAAAATCAGCACAAAAGCAGTATGTGTTATTCTGTAAGAAAGGGTTGAAAGTTAACACTGAAATGTCATCCTTGGCACAGACTGTTGTGCCCTGATGGAAGAGCCCCTGTCCTCATGATTTTAATAGCAGTAAGTACTTCTTTTTAAAAAAGGCATAACAACTTTTAAAATAATGCCAAATATTTATCGAATTACAAAAAAATTATACCAAACTATAAAAAAATAAATACCCACATACTGACCTGACCCCAACCCCTGCCCAAAATCCAACCTGAACAAAAACAAACAAACAAACAAAAACCCAACAAACAAAAAACAACCCATTAACCAAGAGCTAGGCAGAGAAAGGACTCAGAAATCTCTGTACAACAACCATCACATTTCCATCTCACATCTGAGCTGAGGGGTGGGTGTCACATCTGAGCTGAGGGGTGGGTGTCAAGAGGTCAATCTCCAACAATTTGGCCACATTCAGGCCAGTGCTGCCCCAGACAGGTTGTCACCTTGAGCAGAGGGAGAGGAGGCACAGCTTGAAGAAAGAACAGTTAAAGCTGCCACCAGCAAAATCCACTAGGGCTCATCTGTCAGAGCCCTCAAATTAAATTTAGTTTTATTTTTAGCTGTCGCTTGCTAACGTAAATGCATAAAATATGGAAGCTTGCAGAGGGCACAGAAGAATGTATGCAACAAAATTTAATTCTTCTTTCTATAAAGCAGTCCGCAATCTCAGAATAAAACAGCCTTAGTATCCCTTGTAGAAACATTCTCACTAGAACATATTTTATGTGGATTACTATCACAGTCCTGCACAAAAAGGGACCATTTGTAGAGCACTTTAGGCATCTACCTGTATGCCGTACACAACGTGTACTTTTATGTAGCAGTTACTGCTGCTCTCTTAGATCTTAAAAGGGTAATACTTCTTGTTTGACCGGTCAAGTAAATGCCAAGCTTCACTTTGCAGTCCTTTCTGGCTTTATTTCAGCACTTTACCTCTCATGAAAGTCTTTGAAGACATTTTCAGAAACAACTGGCTGAAGCATGCACTGAGCTGCACTGAACTCTGTACTTAATTATAGTCTGTACAGACCAAGCCTGGTAATTTTAATACAACTCAGCACCAGCGCAGGCAACTGTGAAGCTATAAAGACACTGTGTCTTCCAAAAACTTTGGCTTTTACTTCCCACACTTGGTCCTCATCGTGACAAAAGCACTCTGATGAACGCCTTCCTAGCATCTGACATCCTCAGTGTCAGCACGCCAATAGGGAGAACACACTGCAGCTTATAAATACTATTTATAGTCAACTTACTGCCACTTACAGCTTTGGAAACCATAAATGACACCTGCCCAAATGGCAAGATTTCCACAGCTTCAGTGCTAAGGTCCCTATTATGCAACAAATTCCCTTGAGTATGGGAATGAATTGGGTGGCACTCAATCAGTGCCTACAACTGCTTCTTAAAAAGGCAACATTTTGGAAGCCCCTTGCATTGCTCTTGGACAGCTACTCTCCTAATATTCAACAAGAAGAAAAAGACACGTTTTTCAAAAGGGAACTTCTATTTTCTGAAGTGCAAACTAATCTTATTCCAAGTATAACCGCCTCCTTAAGCTACTTTTCTCTTCCAGATTTAAAAAAAAAATTGGGAATGAAATGGGCTGATGCTATTTTTGTACTGATCTTAGGCTATCACATCAAAAGCAAGCATTTTTAGTCAAGTCGGTTTTAAATGATGGAAATGTATTTGTTTCAGGTGGAATGATTCAAAAATAGAAAAAAGGAGGAGGACTGTGTTGTTTATGTAGAATTCAATTACTGTCATTCTTCTAAAGATTACTCTGTCTACAGATTACTGTATTTAGCTCCTTTCCCTATGATAAAATCAACAGAGTTAGATCCTTTTACACCATCTTTGTCTAGTTACTTAACACTGGAACAAAAATACACATTCTATCATAATCAACCTGAATTTTAACTATTTGTGCAAATATTACCAAAAAACACTCAGAGCACTTTGCTTCAAACATGTCAGTGAAGAATACTACTGATTTTATCCTTTTACAAACACTGAGAGATGCAGATCAGCTGCAGGGGCTGTTCAAAGATAGCACTGAAATCAGACTAAAATAACAACTTAGACAAAGTCAGTCCAGGAAAACACGAATTGCTTTTTACATGGAATAAACTTTGCCAACTTGTTAGCCAGAGATATCCTTTAGGGTTTCTTTTTTTGGAAAGCATGCATAAAGAACATGCCCCACAACATTTAAAATCAGAAAAATAAGCTCATGTTTTAAGAATTGATAAGAGGAGAAAAACAAATTCTATGGGGCTGATCCTGTGAACCACACAAAGCATCATAGCCAAAAGTGCTAGAACAACAGGCTCTGCTTTGAATATTAATTGGCTTTCTAACTGATAATTGCAAAGCTAACATTTACACAACATAGTCAGACAAGGAAAATCCCCCATCTCATTTAGCAGGCAGTTCTGCAATGACTGAATGGTAAAGTAAGCAAACAGAATATGTAATTAGATTCCATACTTGAAGTATTTGGTCTCCAGCAAGAAGTCTTCCATCTCTGGCAATGATTCCATCTCGATAAACCTCCTGAATAACAATGTTGATCAAAGGCGTTTCATTGCCACCCACTATGCTAATTCCTAATTCAATATAAGGATTGGACCGATGAATTTCAATAGTAGTGATTTCTCCTTCAGGCAAGGTAGGTGGCTGTTGATTTGCTGCCAATTATTTAAAAAAAGAAAGAAAGATGATTAATATCCTTTATACCTTATCCACTTTCAATAAAACAAATTACCAGAGGACTGTATAGAGCATGGCACACAATGGTTTCAGAAACTAAACTGTGATTGGATTAGTTTTGCTATTTGTTGGGATACCTAGATCACTGGAAATAATAGATAGTAAATTAGAAGCATCTGTGCTTCGTGAAATGGGGGTTAACTGTTTTTTTTTTTTTTTTGAAAAGGATATTCTGAACCTCTTGGCTCCTGACCTTTCTGATAATAAACATTTCCAATTTGATCACTTGTGTGTTCACATTTGATGATGACAACAGCAGAAATTCATTTGGGTGTACAGCCCACAGAACGTCTTCGTCATGCTTCTTCGTTAGCTGCTATTATACAACCTATGTGCTGCCATTGAGCTAACAGGTGCCAAGAAAGAGGCCATTCCTGAAGCAAGCATGGAGACAACAAAGGAGGATGCTAAGGGGTGGCCAATATGCAGAGGAAGGAAGGGGAAACAACCACCTTCCTCTGTGGTAAGGCTGAGTGCTTCCTCTCTAAAATCCCAGATGCTACAGGCATTACTATTAGCTCAGAGCAGGTGGATGCAGGAGTTATTCAGCTGCCTTCTGGGCTGAGCAGGGCAGCACTCGGTGTGCAGAAAGCCTGACAATCCAGTGGGGACCCAGGGGAGAGGGGAGAAGAAATCTCATCTTAGATAACAACTACTGCAATTTTACAGAAAACACATGGCTTCAGCCTCACTGCCAGTAGATTGATGTGAACCATCTTAGTAAGGGAGCTTCATTATGATGAGATTTCTACTCTGTCTGCTCACAGGACCTCCATTAGTGGCTGACCACATAGTGAAGCTGCCACATCTCTACAGGCTCTGATAAGTATTGCTCCCGGATTGGACTAGACCTGTTTTTCAGATGTTATTCCTATTTTCAGCACCCAGGACAGGGAGAATTCCCCAGAGCACTGGAATGAAGCTTCGTTTGTCAGGGGAGGTTCAGGTTGAATATCATGAAAAATTTCTTGTCCGAAAGAGTGGTCAAGTATTGGAACAGGCTGCCTAGGGAGGTGGTGGAGTCACTGTCCATTGAAGTGTTCATGAACTGTGTAGATGTGGTACTTAGGGATGTGGTTAGTGGGCATGGTGGGGATGGGCTGATGGTTGGATCTGAGAGGTCTTTTTCAACCTTAATAATTATATGATTCTAATGCACGGATGTTGGTGTAGCATACTGCACTGTGATACCCAGCACACACACACACATTTCTTTCCTTCCTAGCTGTCGTGGGGATGGGCTGATGGTTGGATCTGAGAGGTCTTTTTCAACCTTAATAATTATATGATTCTAATGCACGGATGTTGGTGTAGCATACTGCACTGTGATACCCAGCACACACACACACATTTCTTTCCTTCCTAGCTGTCGTGGGGATGGGCTGATGGTTGGATCTGAGAGGTCTTTTTCAATCTTAATAATTATATGATTCTAATGCACGGATGTTGGTGTAGCATACTGCACTGTGATACCCAGCACACACACACACATTTCTTTCCTTCCTAGCTGTCATTTTAGCGCAGCGGCATGCTTGCCCATAGCTGAAACCTACCAGCATTCCTTTGTAAAAGAGGAAAGAAAAAGAAAAAAAACAACAAACATACATTCAGTTTTCTAAAGAGACAAGCCCTGACACCGTAACCACTTCTACATTTGATAAGCAGTCAGAGAAGCTGAGGACGTACTGTCTGCTCCTGTGTTCTCTTCGAAAGGAGGATTGTCGATGCCAGGCTCATCTGCCCAGGCAGGCAGTGCAGGAGTGAAGCTCTGCTCGGCAGGCATGATGCTCTGCTCTGCATCCGGAGACACGCTGCTGGGCTGCTCCGGACCACCGGGCCCACTTTCACCCTCAGCTTCGGCCTGCAGCTTGCTCGCCTTGCGCCTCTCCAGGGCAACCCTTCGGTGAGAGGCCCCAGGGCACCTGCGGAGAAAGCATGGACATCAAATCTGCAGCAAGATCCATAGCACCAGTTCTCCATCGAGAAACATCAGTTCTCCTCAAAGCCACGGTTTGAAATGAGTCATAAATGTTAATCTGGATTGATCTAGCGGCCCACTGGCAGGAAGCTGGAGCTCGATGATCTTGAAGGTCCCTTTCAACCTACGATTCTATGATTTTAAGGCCAAAACGCACGTCAGTGGACAGAGACCAAGATGACACAGCTTTCTTCACAAAATCACCATGCAGTTTCCTGGTCATGAACTAAACGTGCTGTGATTCGCACTGAAGGAAGACTTTTTTGCTATGTATATTTCAGTTTCTGGGAGATAAACCTTTCTGAAAAGATTGAATAGGCTCAGCCCAAAACCTCAGAGAGCAGAAGCCCTGCTTCAGGGCACATCTAGGCACCAGAGCTATCACCCTTGGCCCCAACAAACCAAGAAAGGAGCATTACATTTTCCTGGGGCCATCTTGGGAAGGAAAGAAGGAGATGAAAAGTTTACCCAGACTGTCATCTAAGTATTAAAACACTGAAAAACAATACACTTGTCTGTGAGGTTCCATGAAAATTTTAATGTAACTAACAGTTCTCTATTTATGACCTTTTGAGTCAGTAGAGTCTCATTCTCCACATTTATATTTTTCTTCCTGATTTCACATAGAGGTCCAACATTCTTCGCCTCCCCCAAACAGCAATGTCCCACAGGCATTCTGTTCTTTCCATGGTAACTTGATTTTCACGAGTTCCCATTATTTTTAAGGCAATGATTCTTCACTTATGCTTAAAACCCTACAACACTTTATTGTAAAGAAGGGCTGCAATGTTGCAAATTGATGGAAAGCCTTCCTTTACTGAGCAGTCTTACATCTATTTGTAGATGACTGATGTGGACGTCAAGCTTTCATCTGCTGTGTTACAGAGTTTTGCCAGCTTCTGATATTTCATGCCTTACAGTATTTGATGTCCTTCATAAAGCTTCTGCTTCTGGAGCTGCTGACCACACAAAGATGCTCACACTGTAGCACTGTCAGAAAAAATGGAACTGTGTTCTTGAAAGAACTTCTTGTTTGCAAATTTGACTGTTATAACAAAAGAAGAAAATATTAATGTCTGCAAAAGGATAAGCTATGTGTTTACAGGGTAGAAGACATCAGAAGTCTAACTTGTTAAACTGGGGTGGTCTGAGAATCAAGATGTGTTGATGTTCTGTGAAAAGGATGTAATAGTCATAGGGTTAGACTGTTTTGACATGAGGGATTTTGAAGAAATGCTATCAAAGCCACTCAGTTCTGAAGAATTTTGATAAGCGCTTGTTTAGATTTTGTGACCCCACCCTCCAGCATTAATTCATACATAAACTGTGACAGATATTCACAGGTGAATATATGTGTGTGTATACATATATTCTGATGCATGTTACGAAGAATGAAACAATCCAAACATTAAATGTGTATAAATACAGGTAACATCATGAAATTATACTTTTAAGAAATGATTTCTTGGGTCTTTCCTCAATATGATCAGTTTTACACCTGCTGGACATCTTGCTCTTTAAATTTAGAAAGTGCAAGCACAAAAGATGAACATTACTTGAATGAAGAAAGCACAAGCTCCAACATCACTCACTTTCTGAGCAATGTGTGAAGAAGCAAGGCTCCTGCAGAAACATCTTATTCACTGCCAGCTCTGACAAGTTTAGGACAAGGCCATCCTATGCTGAACAGCTCTGCTACAGGAGTGCTAATTTTAGGCAAAGGTGTGAGCTGCTCAAAACTGACACTGTCACACTATGATGCTTCATTCCCACAGAAGATCAGAGCCCATTTTACCAGACCACTTCTGTGAACCTGATACTTCCTTCTACCACATCTTCTATCAAAATAGTAGCATGCTGCCAGCCCTCATGCAGCCTGTTCATAAGGCCTACGGATCATGAAGGAGAAGGTGTAGATAGAGAAGCTCACCTTGGAAATGTATGGGTTTTTTTGGGGGTTGTTTAAAAATAAATATAAATAAATAATTAAGACAGGACAGAACAAACCCATCCTTCGAAGTGTCCTGTTTATGTCAAAGCTTTCCAAACCATAGACAGGTTCTCCCCACCCTCGTTCAGATAGCACATTCCCCCATCATTGTCTGGCAGCTGATTAAAGCTGTCATATGAAATATAAATAGATTTGAGGTTTATTTTTGCCAATGATATTTCATTATCATTTCAAAGGCTAACAGTAAGAAATGTAAAGAACACCCTGAGCGCACCTACTTAGCTCAACAGAATCCCTTTTATGCAACGAGACAAAAAAAGACAATAATACAGAATTAACTGTTAGATTTCTCCTCTTCTTCTCCAAACGAATCAGTGATTTTAGCAGACTAAGACTTTCAGTCCAGTGCTGTGGAACTGCATGGCCTGGAAAGTGGCTGTCTGGTGGAGACATCAAGTCACACCACGCCAATTGCTAGGTCTTTAAACATGACACACCACCTACCAAGCAACAAAAACAAGTGTTGGTATTCAGGCACATAAGTTTGATGTTTTTTTCATTTCCAGCTGCAACACAAAAATATATTTATTAGCAGTACGAATGCATTTTTCACAAACAGTGAAACCATACAGCAGCTGTAACAGTTAACAAGTGCCAATAAATCTCTAAAGGTGTACAGCTTTTTACTAACAGTTTTTTTTTCCAAATGTTTGGGACAAAGAGCAGTTTGGACAAAATCCTGTATCAAGTTTGTGCACACAGATGGATGCCTCAGGTTCAGAGTTAGCATCAAGGATTCTTTTTACAGATACAAGAACTCATTCTCCTACAATAAAATGCATAAATAAGAGCTTACAGCTGAAATATTTCTTCCTGGAATGGTACTTCATAACTACCTACAAAGTCAGAATAATTTGGCTATGAGTGAGAAGAAAGCAATGCTTGTTTTTTAAAATCTTGTGAGTGATTACTTTATGACTCTAGATGCCTAAGAGTAGAAATGCTGAAGCAACCAGCTAAAGCACCTTAGTGATGCTATTTATCAGGAAACTTGGAGGGCAGTTGTTCTTGGGATGTAAAACAAGCTTCTTGTTGACTCTCTCCTCTCCTCCGCTCTGCAGCAGGAATGGCTCTTTTGCTCAGTTCTGGATGTTGACAAAGTGCAAATTTTACCTTGAACCTCTTTTAATCAATATCAGACAGAGAAGAAAAGTTTATTTTTTTAAACAGCCAAGTCTGCTCCTGTCTCATTTAAAAGCTGACTTCTCGGAATGCCAGCAGCAATCTCTGCAAAGAAAAGAGCTTTCCCACAAAACCTAGATGCAGTTTACAATGTATTCCACAGAATAACAGTGGGGGCTTGAAAAGCACACTTGCTCACAGATTACTGAAAAGAAAGATTTCGTTGTAACTTAGGCCATCAGTTTCTGCCCACTGTAGTGGTTCCATAAAGCAAACACACCAAATGGCCTCAAAACAGTTGCACTAAATCGCTCCCGAAAGACTGCAAAGAAACAGCTGAAATGCCTGTGGTATTGCTCACAAAACTTTGCCAACAAAATGACCTTAAACAGTGATTTTGGCAGGATTTACAGCTGCAATTCAAAGTAAAACATGTTGCCTCTTTGGAGAGCTAAGTGTTTGGGTTTTGTTTTTCTTTTGCCAGGGGAGAAAAAGAAGAAAAAAAAAACGAGGCACTAGACTTGCAAACCAAAAAAGGCTAAGATCTAGGAAAACACACAGAGAAGAGGGCTTTTGTTGCATGTTTGTCTCTCACATCTGATGACTTGAGGAGCCTACAGGAAGCCAGGTGGCCTCAAAGCAGAAACCAACCACAGACAGATCCTTCTCTTTTCCAGCAATGGAAAGAATCCATGGGGTACATACAGAGAAGCTCTGAATACATCGGCTATCTACAACTCAGGTGTAAGGAAAGACAGCCCCGAAGAAGGCTAAATCTTACATATGCTCTTCAGTCTGCTCGGTGCAAAAACCAGAAGTGCAGGGACAGTGTTGGCAGCTAGCATGAGAACGGGTGGAAAAAATAGCTCAGAAGCACTATAATAAACACTAAAATAACAGATATTTCCAAACTTTTCATTGGAATGTTTGAATGTTACTTTTTTCTACTTACACAAATGATTTGCATGTAATCTTCTTTGACTAAATTTGTATATTAAGCATGTGGATCAACATGTACTGAATAGTTAGAACATTTCATCATTTTCAGAAAATATGATCCTTTTTAAAGTTCAAATACAGCCTTCTACAAAACTGGCCTCGACGTGAAAACATTTGGTAGAACATCTCTATCCAAAATGATAACTTAAACCACTGTAGCAGAACACAGGTGAAGACAATTGAAGCCTGTCTCAAAATGAATGCATAAATAGGATACTTAACCTTACAATTAAAAAGCTGTACAAATTTGGGAATATTGTTCTGGACAATGGAATGGAATTTGTTTGGGACTGATTTATCTGTAAGAATTAATTGAATAAAGACCACAAATAGAAAAAGCACTATGAATTTCCTTGAATGTTGTTCTTATAATTTGCCTGTGATATTCAGAAGTGGAACTGGCACCTACTTTGCTAAACATTACCAGTTTTTCTTACCTGCCACTTACCAACCGAGTGACAGGGCAGAACAGTACAGCCTGACGTTAATCAGGCATTGTTTCCTTTAAGGCAAAACACACCATGTTCAACTTCAAAAGCCACATTTTCCAAATAAACCTGACAAAACTGAAAAATTAACAAATCGAGAATATTTTTTTTAAGCAACGAGGTACCATGGAGGGCAATTAGTGATCACGAAGCAATCAAATTTTTGCCTCATGCCTCTTATTTCCAGAGTAGCTTAGAGCAACCTTCCATTTTGAGTTGCCTGGTGGATATTATGACACGTCCTCAAGCTTTTATGCTCAAAGAGAGCAGAATGCAGTAACCCTGGAAAACCAGAGTGAGAATGTTTTTTAACCTCCAAAACTAACCGATCAGATTCTATTTCTTAAAAATACAAGCTAGTTATTCAAGTGCTTACTGAGACTCATTTATATTAATCTATACTGAAAATTGTAATAATATTGAATTATGCATTTCTTTCCTACGTTTAATCATCAGTGGTAACATTTTACTGGATTCACTAATCCATACAAAATCAAATTCAAATGACACATCTCTTATGTCAGCAATGATAATTCACAGGTGTTCAGATGTTTGCAAATAAACTTAATTGAAAACCAAAAATC
Organism: Callipepla californica brunnescens; assembly: GCA_023055505.1. Taxonomy (NCBI): domain Eukaryota; kingdom Metazoa; phylum Chordata; class Aves; order Galliformes; family Odontophoridae; genus Callipepla; species Callipepla californica. Next base: position 105,250,860 of record JALIRH010000001.1, on the reverse strand, counting down.
ATCATGCACTCAAAATACACATCAGCATCCTGAGACAACAGAAGGAATTCAGGACGAGCAGCTTTCTGAACAGAAAGCTTTTTTCCAGCTGACATACAGGAAAAGCCAGTGACTCAGCTCATGCAGATTTCAGAATAATCTTATGCATTAGGAAAATGAGTATTTCATATATATCTGAAGGGAGCATACATAATGTTCCAAATACAAATAAGCTGTAAACTGACCTAACGTCACTCAAAGACAAGGAAAACAGACTGAAAAGCTGAGGAAAATGCCAGTGAGAAACCAGAAGATAAATCGAATATGTAGCAAGAGTCTTACTAGCATTTTGGCTCTTACCAAAATCAAATTGGATTAATATTAGGATTATGAGCCTAACAGTTAAATGTCTATCCCAGCTCCCTACATGAAATGGGCAACTTCTGAGGCTCAGGCTGGTTTTAAAAACCCAAAACATCACACTGAAATAGAACAAAGCATGTAAGAACAAAACCCGTGATTAAACTAATGTGGGATGGAAACAAAAAGTTCTCATCTCAGTGCAGTGTCTGAGGAGAAGAGTTATGCCATGTACCATCCATTTTTGCTATGAGTCACCAGGCAATGTGGTTGTTTTTACAAACACTGCTGACAAATGCTCACACAATGAGTTTTGTCTCTTTTACAATTTGTCTGCATGCAACAGATGTGCACAATGCTTACTCTTCTGCTTTTGATGCTTTTTGCAGAGACAGTTATATGATTTTCTGAAACCTCTCTCTGCAAAATGAACACAGCTTTTCCAAGTTAAACACAGTCTGTGAGATGAATTGAAAGCAAAAGTGCGCCAATCACACTGGGTTGTATGCAGGAAATATTTTCTGATATCAGAAGCAATTCATTTGAACAGGATCCTTTGAAAGCAAAGGCACTTCCTTTGAATGCATTATTTCCTTATCAACGTCATTCCCCTTTGTACACACAGAGAATCACAGAGCTGTAGGGGTTGGAAGGGACCTCCAGAGATCATGGAGTCCAACCCCCTGCCAAAGCAGCTCCCTAGCCCAGGTTGCACAGGTAGGCGTCCAGGCGGGTCTGGAACATCTCCAGAGAAGGAGACTCCACCACCTCTCTGTGCAGCCTGTGCCAGTGCTCTGTCACTGCACTGTGAAGAAGTTCCCACACACATTTGAGCAGAACTTCCTATGCTTCAGTTTGTGGCCATTTCCCCCCATCCTATCACCACACACCGCTTGTGATTTCTCTTACTGCTCTTGTAATTTTTTAGATCTCCAATCAGTTGAAAAATGTGTTACTTTGTCTAGATGTGCACAAAATCTTGTAGCTCTGACTCATGGATTCCATCCTGTTTTAGCTTTAATATGAATATTATGTTCAAGCTTTTGTTCATGGCTAATAAAATAATAAATATTTGCTTACTGAAAGTACCCTCTGAAACTACAGAGGAAACCAAAGCAGTTAAATGCACCCCTCAGAATAAGTTTAATATTGGTCCATTAAGATAAGTGACATGCTTTACACAGAAGAATGAAACATGTTCACATAGGAAGCACCTCCAACAGTAAGGATGCTTTTCTTCGTTGGAAGAATGATGTGCACTGCTCTACATAATATTAAATATTAGTCTAACCTGAACTTCATAATCTTTATTTCCTCTTTCCGTCATTCCCTCCTTTCACTGTTTAAATATTTAGGGTAGGAAAGCATAAATTAAAAGAATTATAAAATGATTAACAGCTCAGAATAAGCTCCTAAACCCGTGAACGAGTTTAAAACAGAACAACAAAAAATTACAGGAAAATAGGTCTTGCAGCCACAAGAGGTGCCCTGTCCATTTGCCTGTCTCAAGGCAGAATCACGCTGCTGTAACTATTTCTGACAAAAGTTGGTTTAATGTATTTGTGCACATTTTTGAAAATGCAAAACCATCCTCCCCAGAAATCTACACCAGTGCTGGATCATTACAAATGTTTTTTTCCTTAAATCTGAACTAAATTTCCTTCGCCCCTACTGCCCTGCTTCCCTCCTCTCTGCAGACATGGTCTGCATTTGTCTTGCTCCTCACTACTCAGTCTTTATTTTCCTCTACCTTAAATAACCCCATTTCCTTTCACCTTTCCAAGATTCCTGCTGACTCACCTTGTTCTTCCCACAACTCTCCACATGTTCCCTGCTATTCTCACTGTGCAAATTTTTAAGAAATAGAACTGGACCCAGCCCTCTGGCTGGGTATTATTTCCTACAGTGCTGTACTGTGGATTTCAAAGCCACCACCAACTCTCACCTCCCTCTGCCACCCACTTTATCCTGAGGTATGAATCAGTGTTCAACTATTAGTCTACCAATGCCATCATCTGCTCAGCTCACCTGTTTTTGAGATGTGCTGCCAGGTCACATCGCTGCATGACTTCCTGACATGCTGACGAGAAGGGGCACAAAACAAGCAACTTGTCTAACAGTTTATGAACGAGAATGCTGGATTTTTTGCAGAGTTTAAAATGGAGTCTTTTTCGATCCAACGGGCAGAAATCCTTCTCCTGCAGAAAGTTCCTTAGGCACTTGTAGCAGAAAGTGTGTCCGCAGGGAGTGTCCAATGGCTGCAACAAGGGCTGAAGGCAAATGTGGCAGACCAAGTCGTCATCCACTTCATTCTGGTAGTTGTACAGGTGGTTCTCTCTTGTCCAGTGCTGCTGGCCACACTCGAAGCACAAGGGGTTCAAGGAGGCATTCTGCTCCACTGAAGCCATGTCATCACCTGTCGTCCCCATCGTGCAGCTAGGAATGCTGAGGTATCCTCCCTCTCTTCATAGGATGGGTCTGCTCCTGCAAATCCCAGAGGGAAGCAGCCTCTGAAAAGGTGGCTTCCGTTCCTCAATCGAATGTCACTTTCTGCAACAAATAAGGAAGTAAAAATTACTATGTGACATGAAGTATGTTGGAGCTATTGACTTGTTCTCTGTGTACCAAAATCCACTAAGGAACAACAGTTCCGTTAAGAGAACAGTTTTGTCTTCTGTAAATCTGTCACAGAACAGAGCAATGGAAAATGCACCAGTACAATTCGTTTTGTGAGAGGAACATTTTACGGCTTTGTAACAGCTGCTCCAGTGCAGTTTTCACCTGCAAGAGAAGCAGTTTGCTGAGAGCAAGGACATCACATTATGCAGTGTCACACCAGATGCAGGCAGCCAGCGTCTAGCACAAAGACACTCCATTGTGGAACGTTGGTTATATGCCCATGTAATTAAATGTGGTCTTCAATACGCGATTATGATTTTATTTAGCAATCTGGCCCCGCTTTCTTTTGGTTTTTGCATAATAATGTAGAATACTACACATTAAAGGTCTAAATACCTCATTAAAAATAACAGAAATGATTGCTTGCCCTGTTATTTCCATTAGTAATATTGAGTATATGCCACCCTTTACCTTCAGGTTCTGTCTGTGGATTCCTACACAGTAAGAGGGGCTGATTCTATCCATCATGACACATCTGATTTAGTACAGAAGCCAGCAATAAAAACAGGCAATAAAATAATCAGCCATTGGTTCCAAACAACTAACCTGTTTTGCATACTCAACATGACAAAAACCACGTCAGTCAAAGGATTTTAAGTCCGTCACTATGGGATTTATTTCTTAAACTTTATGAAGTTATTAAACTTTGCCCATCTTAAAATAGCTCCATGGCCAGAAACTGCAGCCATCAGTCTACAGTTTCAAACACTAAATCCTTTACCCTCCCAACATTATTTCTCTCTCTCTCATATGAAATAGCACTCTTTGAATCTTGTAACAGGATGACTTAGGAAACAAAATAAACTTTCTCACATTCTTAATAGCCCTGTTAATCAGTTAGTTTTGGTAAATAGTCTCATTCAATAACAAAAATTAAAAATCAAATCAGAGTGATGCTCATTTTGTGCCTGGATTCTTTATTACAAATTTGAAACACTCGAGAGAGAGAGACTGACTGCATCCTGATGGACAAGTAGCAAGCATGCAGTGAAAAGAAAACCACTAGCTTAGGCACCAGTCCATAGTATTTATTTTTAACTGTTGAAATGTAGTCATAAATGCATTCCAAAATTTACGTGGAACACATGCATTTCACCGTGTCTTACATTTTAAGAGAATTTCTGTTTCAATTTTTGCCTCTTAACCTCACACAGCCAAGCATAAGACTTAGAGCACATTTTGCAAGGATTATTATATCCTTTGACGCAAAAAGGATTAAATAGTAATTTGTAATCCAGGATTCTATTCTGCTGTGGAAATTGATGCTCTTCATTGCCCTGCCTTGTAGTAGATAATGTGTACCTTCTGGAAAGGATTTCAGGAGGGAATAGCACAGCCGTTCTTAGTTACTGGAGAACACAAATGCAAAATGAGACCCCAAAAGAGATTACTCAAAACCAGCCTTAAATGTATTATGTAAAACTGCAGACGGGCAAGCAGATAAGGAGCCCAGCACACAGGGCCCTCAGGCACAAACCACAGCTCTCTAACCACACACTCCTGCTTCATGATAAGCACAATAGGAATGAGACCCACCTAATGGCTATTCCTTAGGAGATTTGAAGAAACCAGCTCCATGTTCTAGAAAAACACTGCACTGACTTGTGGCTTTACCAAATCATTACACAGCACAACCACTATGGAGGGACTGGGCATGCAGAAGGGGCTCAGAAAGCCTCTTGATGATGTGTTGTGTAAACACACAGATAACAGTGCACTGTCCAAACTGCGCTTATAACTGATGAAAATTAGGACTCCTCCTCCTCCTCCACATAACCAAGATGCCAAGAAAGGAGCAAGTTCTACACCAGCAAAGTGAACAGTTACAGACTACTGACAGTGAGTACCTCAAATTCACAAAATCACAAAACAGTCTGGGTTAGAAGGGACCTTAAACTTCATCTAGTCCCAAACTTGTGCCGTGGGCAAAGGTACCTTTTACCAGACCAGGCTGCTCAGGGCCCCATCCAGTCTGGCCTTGAATGCTTCCATGGATGGGACATCCACAGCTTCTCCGTGTAACCTGTACCCTCACAGTAAAGAAATTCCTCCTTATATCTAATTGAAATCCATTCTCTTTTGGGGTAGATCCCCTTTTAAAAGGAACAAGATTTTAGCACTTCTGCCCTGTGAAGTGGTTTACTCACATCACAACCTTCTACAGAGCACAGTGCAATGCCAAACAGCAAATGTACCTGTGGTGTACTTGCTGTGATCAAAGATTCCAGCACCGGGCTTTCAGAAAGTCGTAATTAAATCCTTTTTGAACAGTTTACTAAGGATTTTGAACAAAAATTAAAGTAATGAAAGTTACTGAGGCAACCAGCATTCACCGTGATGTTTTACATCATCAGGATGAGCTGGGGTGGGACAGAAGAGTGCCGGTCAGGGTGGGCTCACAGGGCCCCGTGGCAGCTGGGGTCACAGGCAGACATGCTGAACCAGACCTATTTCTGCTGGCTGCTGACGTGACTTCTAGCTGCTACCCAGCGCTGCTGCTGCCAGGGTTCAATAGAGATCATATGAGCTAACCTGAGCACTTCTGCAGCTGATCTGCCAGCCCTTCCACAGCCCCTCTGTGGTGGGGCAGGCTGCACCAAGAAGGGAATTACAGACAGTCCCACAGCTCAAAGCCACAGCCATCTGAGAAAAGAACATTTGTCTGTGGCTCAGAGACGTCCCAGCTGTGTAGGATGGCTTTCATTCTGCCGGTAGAACCTTTCTGAAGGAAAGACCTGCCCTGCTGATCCTCCCCAGGAGCTCCTGCTTGCGCCTTGATTTCTCTTCTCCTGAACAGCACAACTGTTGCAGCAGGGCTCACTGCAAGAAACAGATGGTCTATTACAACTCAGTGTCAAAAGAAACCCCAAAACCAAACACACACGCCATCCCAAACAAAAGAAAACCTAGAGACCTCATCACTCCAGCACTGCTCTGTGCTGCCTTTGCATTTAGGTCAAGCATATTCAATAACAGGAATTATTCACTGGATTTGTATTGATTATATACCACAGCTGCCTAATTATCAGTTCCAAGGCTTTCCACAGGCTGTTCCCAGTGCAAAGTCTCACAGCTGATTTACCAAGCCCACAGGCACAGTATTCATAGTCCAAACAACAATTAGGACAGCAGGCAGGGTCTAAATTTCCCTGATGTAGAAGTACTATATTCCTGAAATACACAGCATCAGGGCCCTGCCATTTATATTACAGTACTTCATTCTGCTTTATGCATTCCTTATATTGTTTGCTGTCTCTCCTATCACTTCAGATCCCCAGCTCCACAGGATGATTTCAGCTCAGGAGAGCTGCAAACAGGAGAAAATACTCTGAATTTAAAAAAAAATAAGAAAAGGGTAAAAGAGCCAGCCAGGACTGGTTTTCAAGTCGAGCAATTCCCTAGAAAATAATTCACCTGGGACTTCATTACTATAGCATAACAGTGCTGGTAGTGCCCTGCTTTCAGTTTTAAATCACAGTTCATTTGGGAACTGAGCAAGACTGGACATCCAACTGTGCATTTTTAATGTATTTTTTATGCAGAACATGCATGACAGCAATTTTAGATTGAAAGAGGCAGCCTCCTGAAGGTCTGATTTATTGGCTCACCCAACATTCTTTGGAGAGGTTTGGCACATTTTTCCAAAAGCATGAGAGGACAGGCTTTAAACCTTCATCGCAGCTTATGATGTTTATTCCTTTTGTCTGGATGGTCATGATAAACAACCAACCAAACAAAAGAACAGGATGGAAAGAAATTATCACTACTACAAAGGCTTCCTATGACCCTGAGCTCATCCTTTTCTGGTCAGACAGATTTGTACTTGCCACATAATCGTTCCAATATCCCTACTAATAACTCTGAATGGTAGCATGGTCATCACCCTGGGTTTTAGGAAAGGTTTTCTTAATTTACAAATCTACAGGATTTCTGAAGCCTGCTCTGTCTTGCACTACATCCCATGTTTTCTAAATTCCCCTTACTCAAATGCTAGAGCTGTGAAGAGCATCCCTTAGAAGCCAGGACTGGACAAACACAAGCCACACGAGAGGGAAACGAGACAGTGGTCACATTCATGGCTTTAAACCACATCATAACACGAAAAATGAGTCCTTTGTTCCCAGTCCAGTATCCTTCACAGGAATTACAGCATCATACTGATGATTCAGAACTGTTCTCAAAGCAGACCACAGTTTGAGTGGACTAACATAAGATAGCAGAAACTCGGGAAAACATGGTGAGAATAAGTAGCTGGCAAGCAGTCTTAGAGGGGAAAAGTGTTATGCCACATCTTCCAAAAAGCGTGACCTAGCTCATTAGATACAATCTGTGTTTTAAGATTAAAGCCATACAGCAAACAAGTGGAGGAGAACCAGCAACTTGTGTCGACTGCATAACATCCATGTTAATTATCCAGATGTCTAAGGGCTCTGCTGCTGTCCAATACAAAAAGCCAACTCGACTCCAAGCAAGACTGTGAGAAAGTAATCCTGCTCGACTCCTACTCTTTAGAACACACAAACAAAATTGAATGTTGTGATGTCAAAAGATGACATCTGGTAGCTGAAAGACAGGGAAACACAGGGAGATGGGATGAGTACAGGAATTAGACTTGAATGGATTTCTCTTAATGAACCAGAAACACTTTCACTGAATCCTGATTATGTTTTCTACGTTTTTGAAGTCATTCTGCGGAATGATCAGAATTTTTATATTCATACTCAATCCAGTTGTGGCTGAAGAAAACTGAACCACCATCAGGCAATGCTGGGCTGACAGTACACTCATCTCCTGGCAGATTTGCCACCCCTGTGTGTGTGTCTTTCTGCTCAACCGAAGCAATGCCCATTCAGCCCAAGTGTCTGCACCACCCCAGGTGCTGGCACGCATCCCCACCACAGAGCACTGCTTAAAGCTGGCAAAAAAAGGAGCATTTGGGAAAACGAACTGGTGTTTGTGGAGTGCTGTGTTTCCACAGCAACAGGAACGATGGGCTTTAATTACAGCAGCTCCTTTTGACAGAGATGGCTCTTGGCAGGGCACCTGCTGCATGGGGCCGTGATGCTTGGGCCAAGGAAGGGCATCCAGCACAGGGACACCTGTGCCACATCCTCTGACCGAAGAGATTTTGGGGATCCAGGCATCAATTTCAGCAATGAATATAAAGATGTACAGAGGTGAAACCATGCACCCTGGGAAGTGTGGGACCATCTCACCATTGGATAGTGCGTTGGTGATGCCCATCTCCAAAAACCACTGCTCCAAAAAGTGGAGATCCCTGATTACTGGACAAAATGGGAGGAAGCGGTTCTGAGAGATTAAAGAAGGAGCCAGAAGGTTTTGCTCAAAGCAGGCAAAGAACATCATGCAGCCATTTTCTACAGCGCAAATGGAATGGATTCTATTTTGGGACGGGGAGATTAAAATAGCTTCAGTTTAGTCAAATCAGTCTCAAACGAGACAGAGAGGATGAGGACTGTAACCGTACGAAAAAATCTATTCTTTACAGCAAATGCAGGGCTACACCAGATAAATCACCTCAAAATAGATGAAAAAGAGACAAGAACATGAATCTTTAATGAAGTTACATCTACACGTTAAAAACAAAAACAAAACAACAAAAAAACCAACACAGATTAAACTTTGAATATTCATACCGATCAAGAGGAGCACTGAAAAAAGAAATTAGTGAAAGGCATAAACCAAGCTACAGGATAGGAAGCCCTGTGCTGTCTGGTGGTAAGAAAACAGGGCTCTGAAAGCTCTTGGAAGGAGAATAGTATAAAGACTGTTCCTTTCTCCATAGGCTAGCCCATTGCTGCCCACAGCACTGGGATTTGCCCTTCTGAGCTCCTGGGTCTTGCACCAGCCACGGGCATGACAGGTTTGCAAACTGCAGGCCTGGTTCTACACCAGATCTCCCCAAGGTTCTACATGCCTTTTTGGTATTCAGTGAAAAATAAAAAGAAAGCAGCAAAGTGAAATAAAAGTGGAAACGGCATACGCTTACCTGGCAGTAGAGCTCAAGACAAATTTCCCTCCCAAGCAAAGAACATAACGAGATCAGTATTTGGTTATCACTGCTGTAACAGGTAGGTTGTTACATCCAGTGAGAGTGACAGAAGTACCCCAACAGTCAACAGTTAACTGCAAGTAGTCAGTCAGAAAGCTTTCTTCTTGCTTATGGGGCAGAGGAGAAAGGCAAGATAGAGTAAAGCATTTGCTTCATCAAGTATGGTTCTTTTCTGCAGTGCAATCTGTCCCACAGCCCCTGACATATGTGCTAACCTTTCTGTTGGAGAGATGAAAGCAGCAGAAAGCTGTCAATCAAGATGCTAAACCTTCTGCAGAGCCCTCCCCTGTGCTCTCTGCCCTGAAACAAGGACTTCCACAGATGAACAGAAAACACTTAACTAGATTAAACATAGCTGGTTCCTGGCTGTGCACAGATACAATTTGATTTCATTAACAGGAATTTTAAGGAGCTGATGCAGTGTAAAGAAAACAAAGAAGGAAGAGGTGAACCATATTCCCATTCCCTGCTTTCCTGAAGCTCATCTGTATAATAAGCTCTAATCACTACGGGTGTGAATGGGGAAAAATCAGGGAGACAGCAACACTCCTGGGTTGCACTCAGAATAGCTTTGATGACAAAGACAAGCTGGGGGTGGGTGGGAGGACAGAGGGATAAAAGCTGTTGGGGTGGTTACACTGCCAAACTACTTTCAGAGAGACATCAGCCCCATTTCTTCCATTCTTCATCATGTGTGACATGCCACATCTGCTGCCCCTTGCCAACCAGGGCCCCTACTGAACAGGTATTAGGTGTTTATACACATGAAAAAATAAACTAGAAGAAAGTTGTTCAGTAAAACTACAAGTGGTCAGATCACTGCAGTCATCATACAAGCAAAGAGGGGAAAGGGCAAAAAGATGATGCTGAGTGGGGGAGGTCTCACAGTAGGTCCATGCAGAGGGTGGCCAGGATAGAAAGGTTCATCCAGCATAACTGCCTGAGCCACAGCATCACCCAGACCAATCTGCCTGGCCTCCAGCCTCCATGCATGCTCCCTCACAAAACATCACTGCATAAGCGTGGGGCAGCTCTTCAAAACAGAAGGAAAAAAAACAACCTTCTGAAGTCACAGTCAAAATATTCAAAGCAACATTCAACTCAAGCTTCCCAGACAGGCACAATTAGCCAGGAGACGCTGCAGCTTGTTGGCACGGGTACTGCCAACAGAGAGCCTGCTTCACTTAAAAACCATCCCCACTAGCCCCTGAGAGCCACCAGCTACCTGAGAGCAAAGCTGTACCCAGGTGTGGAGCTGAGGGTACCATGGACCAGATACCACTTGAATAAGTCCACCAATAAGGCTGGTCGTTGGGTTTCAGATCCTTAAGGTGACTATTGCCTGTGGCTTCAGCTCTGCAGAGCAAAGAGGGTGTCTTCAGTCCCAGCTGTCTGACCCAGCTTTGAGGCAGGACTTACTCTCATGCTCTCTAATATTTATTCAAAACATTCCCATAATGTTTTGCAAGACATCCATCAAAAAATAAAAGCCTTCCACTGGGACTTTCTGCTTCAGCTCTCTAGGCGTGCGTGTATCATACCTCAGATACGTGCACTCTGCATCCAGACACTGCAAATAACTGGCTCTGTGCATAAGCAGAATTTACATAACAACAGTGTATTACATATAGAAGTTTTAGTCTCAATTATTATCTTAAACAACAACAACATTTAAATATTTTGTATTTAAACAGCTCTTTGCATACATGTTAGGCTAGAACTTGATTCGAAGCCTTCAGGTTTCAGAGAGAGGAATGGATGCTGAGCTGACCCTGTGAAGTCAAGTCTGGTTATACAAATATATGTGACAAAGAACAGGCAAGAAAAGACAACACTGCAATTGTTTTTTAGTCAAACTAAAAGCATGCATCTCAATTTCAGTCCCTGTAATTCCACAGCCACAAAGATAAAGAAGAGAGAGTATTTATAGAATGAGAAAACAAAACAAAACAGAACACACACACACAAAAAAAACCCAAAAACAACAGAAATCCACATTTTTCATAAAATATTTCTCTATTCCCTAACTATGTTTGTTAGCTGTTTATTTCAGTTCCTCTCCCTATTAGCTTTGCTAACTACATACAAATACACATACACACGTTACATACATACATGTGTACACACACATATGTTACATACATACATGTGTATAAATCAGATTTCAGCACCAATCAAATAGAGAGGCTTTTACAGCCGAGCTTTAATGCATGTGCCTGAGGTGCAGTTTGGCTGCTGTAGCATCTTTCTTGAATCCTGTTACAGCATTCTTGGAAATAAAATGCTTCAGTAGGAAAACTGTTGGAAAACAGTCCTTCAAGACTCAAGGGAAAGCGTTAGCAAAGATGCACAGTGTTAGCATCCTACATCAACCCAACAGCTCTGCTCTGAGTGAAGAGCTACACACTGGACAACAATCTTCTACCTCCCCCTTACAAAAAGAATGACGTGGAGGAGCAAGTGCTCACTTTCATTCTAGGCTCATTAAACAACAACAAAAAAAGATTCTTAAACAAATGCAGAAAAATCAAAAGTATTGCCTTCTGAGTAGTGCAAACTGCAATAAAATCAAAGGAAAAAATGACACTAGAGACAAACAATAGGTGGCACCTATGCAAACTGGAAGCCATTTATAGAAAGAAGAAGCCATTTATAGAAATAAGATAGTTAGATACAGAAAGAAATAAACTAGAAGAAAGATACCCAGTAAAAGAAGCTCTCAGACCAGGGCACTCAATCTAAGAGCAACAAGGGGAAGATGCCCCAGCAGGAAAGGTTTCCAATTGCTTGCCCACCAAACAAGGGCTAAGTCAATAAAAAAAAGGCCTGATATTTATGAAAGAGAAATACACCTAAGTTCTCAGATCCTTAATTATTAATTTGCAAATCATGGAGAAGGCACTTACTTCAGTAGGAAATTCTGGTTCACCACACTTTGGGAAGACAGTGGGGAAAGAGCAAGGCACTCCGAAGCCTAACTTCAGGCACTGGTTTTCTGATCGTGGTCAAAATGGCTCCAGCAAGAGGCTGGCAGAAGCATGTCACCTTGGGCAGGAGCCAGCCTCCTCCTCCTGCCACTGCCCAATCTCAGCACACTGAAACTCTGCATTTGAGATTCTGAGGAGGTTGATAAAATTTTCACTTCCTCGTTTATTTTATGTATTCAAGCCTTAAGAACCAGCTCTTAACATACCAGCCTTACTTTGAGGGATATTACTTCATTACCATTGCATTTGGAAAAAGGTCTTTAAGAGACGAGTGATCCAGCCTCAGGAGTACCTACCCACTTTGCATTCCATAACCACAGCACTCATTTTCCAAGCCAAGCACTTCTCAACAAGTTAGGTTAGCTTCACAGAAATAAAAATTCCAACTCTCATGCATTTCCATAATTCTTTGTTACTCCCAACTCATGCTAAATGTTTTCACATGTTTTATGCCAGATACTGAAAACATTTTTTAAATTTCACAAATCCTTTTTTTGAATTGCTACACCACCCAAGAAGCCAGAACAAAGGTCATTCTGTACTATAAGTTGTACGAGCCTTAATGAGAACAATGTCTCTGTGAGATACAGACCAGTATCTACGCGGGAGAAATCAAACTCTTGCCATGAAAAGGGAGCAGCCCTGTGCATCCAGTTTATGAGACCTAGAAATGCCACATGCCATCCAGCCCTGCTGCAGGCATCAGCTTGCTTCTCAGAACAGCAGCAGCAATGGCAGCAGATGTGTTAATAGCAGCAGGCTGGCTTGATGGTGAACTTGGAAATACTCCCAAGCATTGGAACAGGTTGCCCAGGGCAGTGGTGTGGTCAGCATCCCTGGAAGTATTTATGAAACGTGCAGTTGTGGTACTGAGGGACATGGTGTAATAATGGGACTCGGTCGGTAGAGTGGATGGTTGGACTTGGTGATCCTGAAGGTCTTTTCCAACCTCTGTGATTCCATGATCCTGTGAAATAACACGCTTCCAAATTTGCGTGCTCCTGCGAGCAGAATAACATACAAAGCAGGCCATTAAAAAGTTGATCCTCAAAACACTAGTTCAGATTCCAAATCTTGTCAGAAATGACTCCAACCTGGTATCAGATTCAGGACAGCCTAGGGTCCCACAAGAACAGTCCAGTAGGTCAGAAAGACTACGCTCCATGTCACCTTCACCTGGCAGTCACCAAAAAGAGTAACTAGAAAGTCAGTTAGCACTCTACCCTAAGACAGGTCCCTTCTGCATGTAGTAAGAGAAGTGCAAGGGAATTCATGCAAGAAAACCACCAAAACAAACAACAATCTCACATAAACCAAACAAGCTACCAGTCTGCTCTACAGTTAATAGTTTCCACATAGACACACTGATGGATCAGAAAAAAATACATATTTTTTTACACTTCTGTAAGCAGCTGTTTAATATTAAAATTAAAAACAGCCCTGACTTTCACTGGCTTTAAGAGTTAAAAAGTTAATCATTCAACTAACTAAACGGTGGTCTACAGGATAATTAGAAGCCTTCATTCTGTGTGCAACCTGAAAACCAGAAATACAGACAAGAACACAAGGAGATTTTCGTTCGAAGAAGACATCTTAATGTAAAAGCAGTTGACTCTTATTACAAACAACGCTACCTCTTATTATTAATCATATGGAATAAGAAAAGAGAAACAAGTTCCCAGGCAACTAGTCTGCCTTCGTGCACTGAATGGAGGTTGCTGTAAAGAAAAAGTCTGAGGAAAAGAGCACTGCAGAGGCCACTCCAGCTGAACAACTCTAAGACAGAAATGGCAAAATCCTTCAGAGAACCTAGAAGTTACCCTAGAAACTTGCTGCAGTAACACAGCACACTTTTGCTAAGGGAAATAATTTGCCTACGTATCCCTTCATGAACTTTAGAACCAGAAATATGTGAACCGAGATCTACCACTTTTCCATGCAAACCAGTTTAGTTAAACATGAGATTTTCACTAAGTTTAAAATCTGAACTGATACTTATTTTGTTTTTGGATCGCATTCCGCTGCTTTGGCTTCAGCCAATGCTTACTGTTAGAAATAAATGGAAATAAATCTGAGCTTAAAAGGGTTCACAGAGAGTCTTGCATTTTTCACCAGCCAAATGAAAATAAATCACTGCAACTTTCCTATAGGCTACAGAAGATGGATTTATTTATTTTTAATACTGGATTTGGAGAAGGGCATGTCTGCTGGGATGCCAGCAGGGTCAAAGCGGGCAAAGAACCTATAAGACCTTGATAAAAACCGCTGGACATCTCTAAGAGCTTCACATCTTAAGCCAGAAAACCTCCCAGCAGCCAGAGCTGGCACCTCATTTGCTGTCTGCTTTCTCACTCCTTACTCTCCGCAACTCCCAAAAAAACAATGGAACAAGAATTATTTGTCTGACACAAGCAGTTCCATAGAAAACATTACACAGTCAGTTCAAAATACCTACACACACGATAGCTCTTAACTTTTGTTTTTCCTGTCAAAGCATTCTGAAAAGCAAATAGGATTAACAAAAAGAAAACAAAAGCATGAGTGATCGTGCATTTCTTATTTTGTTTTTAAAACCATCTCACCCCTTTTGCTTTGAAAAAAGTCTTTACCTGAGGACCCATTTCTCAAAGCATGCATCACTACACAGAGAACAATGAAATCAGGAACTTTCTTTGCAAGGTGGCCATAAAGGCCAGGTACAAGTTTAACAGGGTCTCTATCACGTCTAAGGGAAAACCTTATGGATAACTGTACAACTCTTACTACATACGTATCCTAGGAGACCAAAGAGCTCTCACATTTAAAAGCTTATTTCCCAGCCACACTCTCAGTATCCATCTAATGCATTTATAAACAATACAAACAGCTGTGAGAGGAAGAAGTTGTTTTAATTTCAGACAGAACACACACTGACCTCTGCTAACCTCTGCAGAAACATTTCATTTTATTTCATTTCTGTATCTTTCTCGCTAAAAAGATGTCAGAAATCTCTTGTAATTCAGGAAATGTGTTTTTAAACTTGGATTATACAATTAAGCAGAGCTAGAATTCTTAAAACATTTTCAGAAAATGATTCATGCACATGCTTGCAAATCATTTTACAAAACATCAACCTGTTAAATACAATGTATCAGAGAACCACATAATTTAGGAAATACCCTCAGAAAGAGAAACGTTAAAAAATAAATAAACAGAAAGCACAACCCATCTAATTTACATCTCCCTTTACGCTTTGGGTGAGAATCACCTACCCACTCAAAACAGGCTGAATTAAGGGATTTCCTGCATTTTCTCGTTTGCAGTTCTGCCGGATGGTCCAGCCTGCAGCTCCAGAGAACGGCATCTCTCGGAGGCAGAGCCCTCATCCCCCAGCTTCAATTCCCTGTGAGCCCCCGGGCAGCTGGCACCGAACACCCATCCCAATGCCCGCGGCAGGCCCTTGCCTCCCTGCTGCTTCTTACCCTTCTGTTCCTAGACTGAGAGGAGGAGAGGAGGCAGCCCAGCACGCAGGGCAGGGAGAACACGCTGCTGTTCTCATGGAGGAGGAGGTGTCTATCACATGACAGTGGAGAACTTCAAGGAAAAAGGTTGTTGGCGTGCTGCTGTACACAACTGAATTAATTCACCAGCAGGCAATTAAAACAGGGCCAGCCCCTCCTGTAGCCGCTGCAACATCCCACAGGGTTTGCTTTACTTACAGCAGTAAATTCATCTGATTCCCAATCTCACGTGGGTAGCTGGGGCTCGGGAACACCGAGAGCAGCCAAGGATCCACTGCCGCTCTAATGCTGCACCCTTTTCAAACACAAAACCTAACATTAAAATTAACTGCGGGCTAAAATGTCGTCAGCAGTTTCTCCTGAATGCATAACGAAGCAGGGCTACCAGACCTGGCGCTTTCATTTTTTAAGCACGCCTCGGGAGCTCGAGCGGGTGTCACACAGAAATAGTTATAATAACTCTGTGCGTACAGCAGAGCAGCTTTACAGCACTCGCAGGACATCTCAGCTCTCTGTCATGCTGTCACGAGCTGCAAACCTTATGCAAATCCTACTCCAGTCACAACCTTTCCAAAAAAAAAAAAAGCCAACAAATCAGATTATGCAATGCTGTTTTCCTATCTCCCCCTCCTAAAAAAAAAAAATTTACTAAGAACAAAAGATGAAAAATTGAAACTGTTTCCAAAATTGTGCATAATTTCTGAAAAATTCTTAGTGTAGTCTTAAAATTCAGTACCCTTAGTACTAGTACTAGAGGGGTACATGGTGCAGAAGGTTCACATCTTTAAATCATTCTTTCAGAAAGAAATTTGATTCTCTCTTCAAGTTATTCATTACCTTTGTGAACACTAGGTGCATGAAAATTTGCAGACTTGCAAACGACAAACAACTTTGTTCCACTAGTTTTAAAAAGCCCATGGGCTTCAGTATTCCCATTTCCAAACAATACCTAAATGTTACTATCCCCTTTCACTGCACATAATGTAAATGCCATGCAGCAGAGCCTGCTGCCACCAAAATATGTCACATCCCTCAAGAAACTGTCCTCTCTTTGAATGTATATATTTCTATCATGTGGAGAAAAAGCTCTGAATCTACAGACAAAATAAAAATACGCAGCAGAAAGGTGTGCTCCAAGTGAGAAGGGGCCAGTTTAGATCTCAGTGGATGTTTCAGATAGATTTGGGCTGGTCTTCATGCCTTCCTCTGTTTGAGAAAACCTAACTGCAGAACAAATCACACATTTGGAAAAGGGGCAAAAGTGTTTCTCTTGGCTCTTCTTGGATTGATACAGTTCTAAACAAATGAGGTTGGATAAGGAGCATAAAGAAGAAGGATGTCTTTTGCTAGAGAAGTCAGCAAGTCAGAAGTCCCAGTGGGGCCAGCAGCCCAGTGGGACAAACCTGCAGCAGTATAAGTGCCAGGGAGTGCTACAGATGCTTTTCGTGTCAGTTAATGACAAAGGCACTTAAATGATGGCCTCACTGGTACTTACACCCCGCTAAGGGGGTTTTGTCTGGTTTTGAGCATTTGAAAGCAGTACGCTATTTCATCAGGGGAACCAATATAAATTAATCTGAGAAAAAAAAATTCATTTGTTAGCACACCTACACTGCACCTACGTGGCAAGTGTCACTAACTGAAGGAAAATACCAAAAAACAAAAGAAACTTCAACAAATCAATGGCAGGATGGAGAAATGGGGAAAAGACACGAGGAGCTGATGAAGCCCCTGGTGTGCTCAGCCCAGGGCAGAGCAGGCTGAGGGGAGGCCTGATGGCGGCTGAAGCTCCTCACATGGAACAGAGGGGAAACCTCACGGCTGAGCTCTGCTCTGTGTGACAGCCACAGGGCCCGAGGGAGCGGCATGGAGCTGTGCCAGGGGAGGGACAGCTGGGGGTTAGGGACAGGGTCTGCACCACAGGGCAGAGGGCACAGCCCTGAGTGCTGGAGCTCAGGGAGCGCTTGGACAGCACTCTCAGACAGCAGGGGTGGATTTGGGGTGGTCCTGTTTAGGGCAGCACGTCCTCTCTCTGAACTCGAACTTGCTTTCTCCATCAACGTGGAGCTCATCACACAGATGCTGTACATTTAGCAATGTGTTGCAATCAGGGCAATTCAGATTTGATTTCAAGCAAGCTTGTCATATGATCACAGCATTTAATGTCCCAATGAGCATCTAGTATTTTATTAAAAAATAAAAAACTCCTGTACTAATCTCAATCTTATTTCCTAACAATGAGGTAAACAACTTTTATCCTCATTAAAAAGTTGAGAAATGGGCACACCATCACCAAAATATAATTAATGCACAGCCTTTAGAAGAGTCCAAAGGAGCAATTTAATTAACCACCCGCTGATTTCATAAATGACAAGAACACACAAAGGTAATGGCACCTTATAATTGAAAAAGTTCCTGTTTATTTAGCTGAGCAATTGTGCTGCTCCACATTGTGCATAATTATGAGGAAAAATGTTTTGAACTCATTACATTCTAACTTTGTAAGCATAAGGGAACAACACAACACAACACACAAGACAGAGCCACAATATACTCCACTTATTTAATGCCTTTACCTACAGAGGTCAAAGTCACTAGCAACTATGAAGGTCTTATCCTTCCTAAACTCTCTTGATGGGCTGTTTTTCCTCAGTTTATGTAAGGAAATAATGAGCTCATCCAAAGATATTTGTTTGTGGCACATGTCTCACGTTGAATGAGTAGGAAATACCAAAATAGAGTCGTTCCTGGTCTGAAACCAACAGCACTTGCTCTCAAGAGCACAGAAGAGAGGGAAAAAAAATATTGGTATGCCACTTCAAACAACACATTGCCTAATGCAGGGATTTAGTTTATAGCTGTGGTTCTCTCACTTTCATACAATGGGATTCTCTATAAGCCCCAAGAAGTACTTCTGCTGAAGATCTTGTAAACTCATTTTGCAATCCTCAATCTTTTTCTTCACGTGGGAAAGCTTTCCTTTGGCTGCTACATCCTTATTAAAGGTTAAGAGGAACAGCTTTTATCAAGCTAGGAAAATAATTTAACAGAATACATGAAAGCCTTTCTCTTTTCTCTCTTTTTTTTTTTTTTTTTTTTAACTTTTTAGGGATAAACTGAATTTGTATTCCTGCTAGCACTCACAAAACTCAAGATGACTTTGTGCTGTTTCTTTATAACCATCAAAGTCTACCTGACTGAATATGAAACAGTAGCAACTGAATTTATAAGCTGTCCATCTCCCTGTCCAATGGATGCAAGGAAAGCATACATTCATACATGTTTTGCAGCATATATAATTTTAACAAAAAATAAAAAATAAAAATAACTGTAGAGATTCAGTGGATCCCCAGACTAAAAGCCTTCACTTGCAGCACACCACAGAGCAAGCTGCAGGGGCCTGAATCCACAGCAGCCCTGGTATGCAAGGATGTATGTGAGCAGCTGCCTTGTAAAGCAGCCCCGAATCACCAGTCCCACCTGTCCCTGGGATGACACATGTGGCATTGGCTCTCTGTCCATCTGTCACAGGAAGAGCGTCTCATAATACAAATTATACCATTAAGTACTGATCCCAGCAGTATGGCTGTGTGGCGACTCAAAGCGAAGCAATGAGTTTGCTTGCACACATTAAGTACAGATTTCTACAATTCCGCATCTAACAGAGATCTTTACTATCTGGTATTAGCTATTTGTATTTGTTGCTCCTGAGAGTTTCTCATTCTTCAGAGTTATGATATTTACACGAGCTGTGGCAGACCATTGCCAGGCGCACCCAGCTACATTTGCTGCCTGTACCAAGTGCCTCTAAACAGCCCTTTGAAGTGTGAAACCATCCATTACTTCTACACACTATGGTTTATTTACTAACTGGATAAGGAAAGGAGGGTTCTTAAACACTGTAAGGCAGCCCTCTGTTCATTTTTCTGACTCTTTCCTAAGTTTTTCCAGTTTTCAAGTGTTAACTCCCACCAAACCTGCAGGTCACAGAGGTACCCATGCCTCAGCCCCTTACTGCCCACATTCAGTGCTCCCTCACTCTTTTCTCCTTCCTCTGAGGACTGGCAGACACCTTATCACAGAATAGAACATGGAGCTGTTTTCCAGTGGTTAATTCTGATGACTCCTGCATGTTTTCAGGATGTATTTATTCAGCCTGTAAAAATGCCTTAGATTTTCTGCTTCCAAATGCTGAAGAGAATATATAGCTTAAATTGTAATATGTGATTCAACAGCCTGCAGCTTCCAAAATGATCTGGACTGCTCAATATTGCTGACTTGTTTCCACCATGTACTGCTGCAATAAACTTTATTGGAATTGCCTGCTTTCTTCCATGCTGCTAAGGAATTTTGGTGAAAATGATCCTTCAATGCTCCGTAACAGAACTTTGTTTAGTGGGCACGGTGGCGATGGGTCAACGACATGATCTTTTCCAACCTTAACTGTTTTACATCGATTACATTCCTCACCAATAACTGCACTCCAAGTTTCTTAAGCAGTCTCAGCTGGATTAAGCTGCCATGGTATACAGATTTCACCATGCCAAGTAAACTAGGTAACAAATAAAATATTAAAATATTACTTCTAAGTGTCATATTCCACTGGAAAAGAGTCTCAAAGATGCATGGTGTTAGTGTAAGCCATCAAAAGTCAACAGGGATGTGGGACAGGGCAAAAAGAAAAGGTAGCCCTTCACAGCACAGAGAGCTCTGAATCTTGCAGATTATCAAAATTCAAAATTGAACAAAGTGGAAATGTAACTACAGAACCTGAACATGACCTGCCTGTAGAAATTCCTGTACTGATCAAGCTACTTTTAATTTTTAGACTACTTTAAAAATACCTATTTCTCCCAGCTGATGGGCAGATTGATTTCTCCCAAGCTTTATGCCCCGCAGATTTTAGGCGCTGGAGCTGTGATGTTTGGAGGCTTATTTGTAGAACAGCCACTTACTATCTCAACAGGCAGCACAGAGGGGAAGTCAACCACTAAAGTCCTTGCTCTTGACTCCTGGTGATCTCAAACACATTTCTATGGAAATGAAGGATGGATGCAAGAAGGTAAGATTTTAAGTTACCAAAATACATAAAGAAGTTCATTTTTTGTCTCACACAGGCAAAATAAGTCTTACATTGTGGAAATCCTTGTTTCTCCTAGATTAATTTCTGCTCCCATTAGGTTGTGGCACAGAGAAGTAACTTAAATCAAGGGATTTACAACTCTTTACTTGAGCGTCTCAGCAACAAAGCCCACCATATATATTTACTCAGAATAGCTATTATATAATAGCTAATATATATTAACTCAGAATAGCTATTTCTTTGCTATTTAAAAAAAACTAGCTTACAAGTAAAATGTATTTCATTGTCATTCATGGTAGAAAGCCTTATTTAAATTTTACAAGAGTAACGAGAATAAATAATAAAATTTCCTGAAGGAGCTGGACTTGTTCAGCCTGGAAAAGAGAAGGCTGTAGGGAGACCTCATAGAGGCTTTCCAACATTTAAAGAGAGTTTATAAACATGAGGGAAATAAACTTTTTATGCAGGCAGACAGTGATAGGACAAGGGGGGATGGTTTTAAACTAAAGGAAGGGATATTTAGATTAGCTGTCACGGGAAGTTGTTTACTGACAGAGTGGTGAGGTGCTGGAACGGGTCACCCAGAGAGGTTGTGGATAACCCATCCCTGGACTTTAGGTGAGGCTGGATGGTGCCCTGGGCAACCTGATCTAGTACTTGATCTAGCAGCTGGTAACCCTGCCTGGAATTTGATGACCCTTGAGGTCCCTTTGAACCCAAACCATTCTATGATTCTAAGAATTTCATGCTTAAATACAGCTTAAACCTTTAAACACTACACTTTAACTTACAATCACAGCATTTACCACTACCAGTGACATTCTTCCATGCATTAATAATACTTTTTTGCCTTCTTGCCCCCTCTGCCACCAAAAGGTAGCTTACATTTGATTTTTACCGCTGAAATGCCACAATAGCTGCAGAACATAATTTATTAAGTGACAGTCTTGACTTGAGGGCAGAACGACTGCTGCCAAAAATCTCATCTCCACAAAGTTTCTTTTATATTCTCAAAACAACGACGAATAGAAAATAAAGCACAGTCCAAAATGTTTTTCAGGTTTTCTCTGCACATAAACAGCCTCACCAACTTGACACCCATTTTCCTGTATAGAATTGAGTGCTGGATAGCCCACTGAGATTGTTCAATCGAACTATTTGTTATCTTTTAGCAAATAGTCAGTAGCAGCTATTTACATTTTCCAGGCTTTCCTGTAACTTGGAGCTGTAAGAACAGCCTCAGGGTTGCTTTCACCAACTTATTTCTGATTTCAAGAAGCCAGGAGAAGAATGCATGCTCAGCCATGACATCTCAGATGAGGTGCCTGCTAGCTCACAAAACCACAACTTCTCATGCCATCTGAGATAAATGTGACAGTCTCCCAGCATCTCCATGAGCACCACAGCAAGGCGAGCATTTTTAACAAGCCCTATGTATGCATTACCCACTGATTTTTGTTGTGTTTCCTGTTTGTTTGTTTGTTTCTGGGGTGTTTAAGTGTGTGTTTTAATGAAACAAGATTTAAAAGGAAATTACTCAAACAATATGCATATTACCTGCAAGCATTGACATGGTAAGCAAACTTAGAATTCCTTAAGAACACCACATGAGAAGAGGAGGCTCAGGGGAGACTTTATAGCTCTCTACAACTACCTGAAATGAGGTTGTGGTGAGGTGGGGGCCAGCTTCTTCTCCTATGTAACTAGTGATAGGATGCGCGGGAAGAGAGTGAAAGGCCTCAAGTTGTGGCAGGGGAGGTTGGATATTAAGAAAAAATTGTTCTCAGAAAGAGTGACGAGGCACCAGAATGGGTGCTCAGGGAGGTGATGGAGTCACCATCCCTGGAGGTGCTAGAGAAACATTTAGATACTGTACTAAGGGAGAGGATTTACTGGGGAATATTGGTGGTAGATGGACAGTAGGACTGGATGTTCTTGGAAAGCTTTTCCAACTTTTTGATTCTATTTACCTAAACTCCATTTTCTCAATCAAGAGGAATGTACTGCACCAGGTAAATTTTATATGCAATTTCTTATTAAAAAAAAAATATGTTAGGAGTTGAGGACAAATTCAGTTCTTTCCACACAAAACCTTCCTTTGCTTATAAACATCAGGACTGTTAAACTCATGGAAACCTCTTAATAAAACACTGAGAATTTTTTTCTTCTGGAATTACTTTGTAGTGTAACTAGAATGGTACTCCTTCTTTGCTGCAACATTATTTTGCGGTACTAACTCAAAAGTTCAAACCATTTTCATTTCTTTATTACCAGTAGCAATCTAGGAAATGCTGCCATCAATAGTAAATCTACATGAAGTCACACTCCTCCAGAGCATTTTGTGCATAGCAATCAGTTCATAACGCAATCTTGTGTTGTTTAAAATTCAGTTTATTCTTCAATTACTCTGCTAGCTCAACTCTAATTTATTATATTTTCTGGTACATTTGATTTTGGATATTATGACATCCTGGCTCATGCCATTAGAGGGGAAACATAAAATGGTGAGGATGTCTAGAGACAGCTAGAGAATAAGATAGCAACAGCCTGGAAAATTAAGAATACCACTGTCTGTACTCAGCTAAACTTCTCCTGCGTTAGCAATAAAAAATACATTGGCAGTATTTCTCTGATTCTCTTCCTGACATCCAGGAGTAGCCTCAGGGGCACCATAAACATCAGCAGCACAGAACAGCAGCTCAGGTACAGGGTGAGCTCATTGGGCACACATTGTACATTTGCAGCAATAACCAAAGCCAGAAGTGGTGAGTTCTGCCATCAGGCAATTCACTTTAGCCAGCAAGCACTGCTCTCATGTGTCTTTCCATCTTTTCTGTCTCTTTCTAAGCAGACCTGTGTAAGCTTGGCCTAGAGGTGATCCTTCCCCTCTTGTCAGAACTCACGAGGCCAGACCTGGAGTGCTGAGTCCAGTCCTGGGCCTTCCAGTACAAGAGACACTTGGTCATGCTGGCATTATCAGCAAACTTGCTGAGAGTGCACTCAATTCTGCTATCCAGATCAGTGGTAAAGACATTGAAGAGCACTGGTCCCAAGACCAGTGGAGATCTGCACTCATTGCTGGCCTCTACCTGGACATAGAGACACTGACCACAACCCTTTAGCTGCAACCACCCATCCAGTTCCTTACCCTCTCAGTCCACCCTTGATGTCTCTCCAAGATATAAGGATGTGGTGTGGGACCATATCAAAGGTTTTGCAGAAGTTCAGGAAGATTATATCAGTTGTACTTCCTTAGTCTACACTGATGCCAGCATTTCATCACAGAAGACCACAGTATTTGTCAGGTGCTCTCTGCCCTTGGTGAAACCATGCTGGCTGTCTCAGATCACATCCTTGTCTTGCATGCACCTTTAAAACAGTTTCCAGGAGGATCTATTCCTTGACCTTCCCAGGCACAGACATGAGGTTCAATACCCTTTAGATTCCCAATTCTCCCATTCTTCTTTTCTTAGAATAAGGGAGCAATGTTTCCCTTTTTCCAGACAGCAGAGGCTTCTAAGCCATGACTTTCTCAATATAATGGAAAATGGCTTAGCAACCACATCAGTTGAGACAGTTTAGAATGGAGAAGAGGCAGCTCAGAGAGATCTCATTAGTGTCTGAATACCTGAAGAGAGGGTGCCAAGCAGCAGCAGCTAGGCTGTGCTCAGTGGTGCCCAGTACTGTAGGCAAGGAACACACAGGAATTTCCCTCTGAACATCAGGAAGCACTTCTCTGTCATGGAGGTGATGAAACTCTGGGATTGGGTGCGTGAAATCTCCCCCTTTGAGATCTTCCAAAGCCAACTGGATACCCTGCTCTGAGCATCCCTGCTCGAGTAGGGTTGGGCCAAGTGGCTTCTAGAGGTCCCTTCCACCTCAGCCATTCTGTGAAGCCCTTCTAGAGCCAACCACCTACATTGGAAGGCATGGGGAACAGCTGTGGGCACTGTGGAGAGCAGCTTGTCCTTCCATCTGCTCCTTCTCTATCTCCTCTTCAGCAACAGCTGGGTGTACAACTGCTTTTTATTCCTTGCTCTGGCTTCAGCACTTGGGGGGGGGGGGGGGGGGGGAACCGTAAGGGGATGTCACAAAGTGGAGTCAGTGAATTAGTGTGGAGGGAGGCCAAGAAACAGAAACTAAGCTTCATGGAGGACAGGTGACATCTTCTGCCCCAGCCTTCCCACTGCCCTGAGTGCCAAACACAGACATAAAATGCCAGCCCTCCTGCCACTCAGCACACACAAAAGAAACCGAGACATTTCTAAATGCAACCGATATTACCTAAATTGATTTTTTCTTTTAAGCCTTGAGTACCCTTGTTCCTAGCTACCAAAGGGCATTTCTTTCTCTCAGCATCCAAGGTGAAGCAACTGAAGGCAGCTAAAGCCCTCACAGGGATGTTTCTCGAGGCTGTGGGCAGAACCAAGGGCTTGGAACACATTCACCTTCAGGCACAGTGCCAAGCCCACCTGCTTACTCAGGGTTTTGCCAGCAAAGGCAGCTATCACCATACTGATTTGTCCTTCAAATGCGCATCCTATTGTGCTTACTTCTGCTGCTACACCTCACACGCAAACTCCTGCACACAAGGGGGAAGGATTCGGAGGGCAGATGTTTCTGGGGAAGAGGCCATCTGAACATCTGACATCCTTCTCCATAGCAGATTCTGACAATTTCAAGCAAGAAAAAACTCATGTGCCTGCACAGCTTGCACCCTCCCAAGAAATTCCACACAAGGATTTGAAAAATGTATATGAACGACTGGGATGCAAGAAGCTCTCCTCTCTTATTAAGCATCACGACAAGACCCAGGATAATGAAGCACCATACTGCACAAAGTGCTACTATAGTTACTCTCATTTTAGTGCATGGTTATTATGAAAAACACACTGAGCATATTCTTAAAAAGCAAATGACAACTTCAGTGCCAACTGTTTTCGCTCTGGAATTCCTTACACTTATAAATGACTTG
Organism: Callipepla californica brunnescens; assembly: GCA_023055505.1. NCBI lineage: Eukaryota > Metazoa > Chordata > Aves > Galliformes > Odontophoridae > Callipepla > Callipepla californica. The sequence continues at coordinate 105,225,224 of JALIRH010000001.1, read as the reverse complement.
TCTATATTTACACTGCAAATCAATTTGGATGCTCTGGTGCCCTAGTGTACCTGCTCTCATTACTCTGTATTGGAAGTGAACCGTGAATCAAGACAGGAGACTCAATTTCACCTCCCAATGTGAATGCAGTAATCATCAATAATTTACTTTAGTCAACTTCATTTGGGGCACTGCCTAGAGAACATAACAAAGACTTAAAAGTACATACCAAGAAGAGTAGGATTTGTATTTGGCATGATTTGATAATCTGAAAAATCCCTCAGTAAACAAAGGAAGTTCACAGATAATCGTATTAAAGATTAGAGTTGTTTTAAAACAATGAATGATGTATTCTAGAACATCTGTGAAGAAAGATGGTAGTTTTAAAAAACAAAACCTTAGGGAAAATTAGTTTTCCCCTCAAACAGAAACAGTATTTCACTTTACTAAATCCTAATCCTCCCCAATTCATGTTAAAGCAGAACATTTTTCCGCTAAAGAGTTTTACCAGTGTGCTTAAATACAATTTGATAAATACTTAAATATATTTAAGTTTTAATATTTGACTGTCATAGAATCACAGAACTGTCTTGAATTGGAAGGGATCTTTAAATGTCACGTAGTCAAACCCCTGCAATGAAGAGGGACACTGCAGCTCAAACAGATTCCTCAGAGCCCCAGCCAGCCTGGTGTTGAGTACTTCCAGGGATGGGGCATCTACCATCTTTCTCTCAGGGCAACCTGTGCCAGTGCCTCACCACCATTTGTAGAATAACTTCTTCTGTATACCTAATCCGTATCTCCCATAATTACTTTGAAACCATACCTCCTATTCTATCACAACAGACTGCTGAAGTCTGTCCCCTTCTTTCTTACAGCTCCCCTTTAGATACTGGAAGGCCACTCTCGAGCCCTGTCTTCTCCAGGCTGAACAGCCCCAGCTCTCAGCCTGTCCTCACATGGAGAGGTGCTTCATTCCCTGGATCATTTCTGTGGCCCTCCTCTGGATGTGCTCTAACAGCTCCATGTCTCTTCTGTACTGAGGATTCCACATCTAGACAGAGTACTCCAGGTGAGGCCTCACCAGCAAGGTGAGCTCAGAAAGTTGCACTAGGACTGGTTGAACCTCATGAGATTCTCCCAGGCCCAGTACTCAACCTCTTAGCCTGCCTAGGTATCTCCAGATGGCATCCCATCCCTCAGGTGTGCTGACCACAGCACATAGCTTGGTGCCATCCACAAACTCATTGAGGGCGTACCTGATCCCACTGTGAATGTCACTGATGAAGATGTTACAGAGCACCTGGACAAGTACTGAACCCTGAGGGACACCTCTTGTCACAGGTCATTGAGCCACTGTGACAAGCAACCACTCCTCCTGGTGAAACTATTTGCCATTCACCTTTTTTGTTGCTGCTGATTCAATTTTATCTCAGATTTGAAAAGTGGGTTTATTTTAAAATTAGAATACTAAGACAGAACTTAACTTCTGGACTACAGCATCATATGTTATATTTTCCTAACAAAACCAATCCAATGTCTTTTTATATGCACTTATGTATCAGATGGAAAATGAAGAGAATAATTCACGTGTTACTTTATAAAAAGTCTATTACTCTTCCCATCCCTGATTCACTGTTTTCCAAACTTCTGTTGTGGAGATCTATGCAAAACCTCTCTCCCCTAATAAAATGTGTTAATGACATTTTCTACAATCAATGTTGACGATACTTATACAGATCTTCTATTTAAAGAACACATCATTGAAGCTCCTCACCACTGCAACTGCTGACAGCACCAGAGGAATACAGTTACTCCACAACTAGAAGTAAAAGCAAAGTTACAGAGGGAGTAGCAGTTAAGCTGGTAAAAAATATTCTGATCAGATTTCTATGGAGTTCCTTTACCTACTATATTTCAGTTTCATTAACTATCTTTGTTTTATTTACATATATAAATTTGTTAGTATGTAGAAACTTACTATATATGAAGTTCTAATCAAAGTGGAATGCTAATGAGACTTGTACCAGCAGTAATTCAGCCCTAGAAAAGGGATCCCATAATGGGTCCCATAATCACATATAGAAGCTGAATTCAGTGACTTTCCTGCAAGCAGAACCAGACAGAAAGACCCCATGAAGTCCCAAATGTGGATTATATTGTGCAATCAAATTCTAGGGATGACTGAGTAGCATTCAGCATGTGATGCATCATCTAAAAAGCTGCATATACGATGTGGGATATCAGCCATTCCTAGCACCTCTTAGTGCATTGCAGGGAAGTCTCTCTCCCTCCTTCCATCTCATTTAACCTGAAAATGTAGCAGGCTTTATAGTACGTGCTACCTCAACTACTAGAACAAAACACGTCTTCTACTCTGAGTCAGTATCACAACTCAAACAGAACTTCCCTTTTTGAAAGGGCAGAATGATGTTGTCATTACTGCACCCTAACTGCACTGCAGCTCTGTGAAGCAAGTTGCCACCACTAAAATTGAAATTGCTCTTTGAAGACAAATAGGAGGTGTTGTGAAATCTGAATTGTTGTAATATTTTATAGGAAATAACATGTCAAACTGTATCCAAAAGCTCTTCATCAACCAACCTCCACTTCATAATGTCATGACACCTAGCAATGAACATTTCCTGGCTTCACAGCTTTCCAAACTTATCAAAACATTATTTAGGAAAGTATTACACTTCTGTGGCATTTCTGTACTAGCACGGCACACATCTCTTACTGCTGAAGAAAGAACTGTAACAGTTTCATTTCACACTCCAGTAATTGGGAATTCTGCATTACCCCTCACTTTTGTGTTAATTTTCCATAGATTCTCTTTTTCTGCTTACATGGCAAGACAGTTCAGGTCAAGAGCACAGACACTTTGGGCTGCTGATTCTCCTTTTTACTGCTACTCATTTATCTCCACTTTTGGTTTACTGGCATTTTAGTTCTTCAGCTGCGACAGAACTGTTTTCTTCTGAGCATCTGCTGTGATGTCATGTTCTGGTTCTAGGAGCAAAACCAATGTCAGTGACACAGTGATGCTCACAGTTGCTGCCAAGGCCATTCACAGCAAAGGGCCCAAGGAGCTGCGAGGGAACAGAACAAGGAAAGCTGACTTACACTGGCCAAAAGGATATTCCATACCATACAGCATCATGTGGAAGGAGTTCATCTGGCTCTCTTCTGCTGCTTGAGGGGTAAGCAATTGATTGTGTATCACCTGTTCTATACATATATACACACACACAGAGAAAAGGCTAATAGTTGTGACTATCTCAGTAAATAGTCTTATCTCAACCCATGAGTTCTACCTTATTCTTTCAATTTCTCTCCCTCATCCCACTGGGAAGTGGGGGGAGTGAGCAAACAACTCTGAGGTGCTGAGCCACTTACCAGGTTAAACCACAACAACAGGAAAGTTAATTTGCCCTGCAGAAAGCAGAAGAGCCACAGTCAATAGGTAAGTCAGCAGCTATCAGCAAAAATGGATTTCAGAGGAGAAAAAACTCCCCACAGCTACAAATGCAAGTATTATTTATACCGAACCATGCTCACACTGAAAGAACATACCATGAGAGATTGTGGCTCTAAATGATGCCCAGTTCAACCCCTCTCACCTCCAGGTGGACAGACATCTAGCACAAAATGCAGCATACGATGCATCAGCACTGAGCAGATGTACTGAACCATCCAGCAGATAACAGGTACTGCATAGTGGTCATTGCCAGACTAATGCGAACTCTTATAGATGATCTAGAAAGGAAACCTTTGGTTGTCTCTGAATTCCTATGAAGCTTCATTATGTCCATGTGAAAATCCAATATAAACATCTTTGAGAGGCATTCAGATACACAAGAGATCCAAAAGGACACAAATATATCTGAATATTTAGCCCCCTGTAACACAGATGAGAATAGCTTCACTTTCATAACTTTAACTATTCTAATGCCCTTAAGTAAAAGGCAATTCTGAAGGCATTCAGTGCTGAACAATGAGCATTTTATACTCTTTTGCTATAACACAGGACACCTTGTAGTTTTTAAGACTTTAGTCTTAATTAGAAGAAACAATGACAGCTCAGTAATGGACCACTTATAACACAGTCCTGCAATGGACCTACACTAATTTTTAATTAGCATAAAAGCAGGATCCAGCACAGTTGCAGAACTATTTTATTGGTTCATCAGGATCATTAGCTCACCTAGAAGGCTGCAAGAACTCTTCTAGAACAAAGAAGAAATAAAGACAGGAAAAAGCTGCACAGCAGGCAGTCCCAATCAATCTGCTCTGGAAGATGTCTGACTCAAAATGTATTTAAAAGCTTAAAAAAAATTAAGGTGCAGCTTCACACTGGATTAAATTAAAGCTACACGAACATAAGGGAGATCACAGCAAAGTCTTAAAAAGACCAGAAAGACCATGGAAAAAATTAGGATCTACATAGTCTGGTGATGCATCAGCCTTCACTCGGTTACTTCAGTCTGGTTACAGACATTTTAAACTCAACAAAAAAACTACAATCAGAGAAAATCATGATGTGGGGCAGGAGAATAACAACAAAAATGCATTACAGGATGGACTATTGACAAGTGAAGTAGCTACAAGGCATCCCCTGAATGACGTAGTATAGCTGATAGGTTGTTTTTTTTTCCTATAACTTAGAATCTGCAAACGCATAGAAGCAGTTTAAATCAAATCCATGAACCATATGAGGAGCTACTTGTGTTGGAATTGGGATGTGGTCGGCCTAAGAGCTGGGGGGGATTCTTAGTTTTGCTTTGTGTTTGCACATGCAGCAGGTGGCAATGTCATGGGAATGATCCAGATGTCATAGCTATGCCAGCAGAAAACTCCGTGTAGGTCTGTTACACAGACACAGGGAACATCTGCTGATGCAGCTCATTTCCTGTGGTACTAAAACAAGGTAGCCAGACAGAAGCACATTCACATTATGACAAACTAAATGCACTGACTAAGAAGGTTATTTGATATCAGCCAATATCTCCACACCTCCCCCCCCTAGAATGTCTATCAGAAAAACTCACGACACATTTGGCTTTTGAAGCATTGCTTGTGTATCAGAACAGTTCACCATATGCTGGTCCTTACCAAACAAACAAAACTTCTGTGGCAGGACATTCCAGCTCATCTGGACTCCACACAACTACTGTAGGTATCTGTGCTCACCCCAGAGTGCCAGCCCATGGGTGCCTAACAACAGCATTTCAGTGGGCTCTAATAGCTTGTGCAAGCTCTCAGGAGATAATCATGAAAACACAAGATTGCATTGTAGTCTCCAGGGTCTGCAATGGGGGAAGCACGCTGCCAAAATCATTCCCCCTTAAAAAGTGTCCCAGTGCAGAAGCAGGAGCTGGTCACCCATTTTTCCCAGTGTTCTGAGCAATGTGACAGCACTACCTCACCCCAATCAGTGCCACGCAAAAACCCATTCTTCAGCCACAGTTCCCTGCTCTCTGCTTAGATGCAACTGTGTGCTCCTGAAATGTACATCACCTCCAACTGTGCACTGTTCTAAGCAACGCTGCAGCAAGGACAAATACAGTTACTTCTATATTCTTCATGATCTAAAGCAACTCATTTACAACATTTTAAAACAGCATCTGTGCATGCATTGTATATATTCCTCAGTCACACTGACTTTTGCTGTAAAAGCAACAGTTCTTCCTAACTGTCCTGTGCGCTCCATCGAACAGTAGTTAAGCATTAGCAAACCTGCAAGGAAATATAAAAACACTTTTTACTGTGGAATGTAGGGAAAACTGCCAGGCAAATGCAATACGTACCACCCAGTCCAAAGCAAAGCAACTCCACCTTTCCACAGGCTAGCAGGCAAACATTAACTTAGAACATAATATTCAAAGGACTGATGAATCATTTGAGTTGGAAGGGACCTTTAAAGACTATCTAGTTCAACCCTCCAACAGTGAGCAGGGAAACCTACAGCTCAATCAGGTGCTTAGAGCCCCATCCAGCCTGACCTCAAATGCCTCTGGGGACAGGGCATCCACCAGCTCTCTGGGCAACCTGTGTCAGTGCCTCACCACCTTGATTGTGAAAAACATTATCCTTGATCAAACACATTTTTAACCTCTAAGTTGCTTCACTGACTGATTTAGTCTGCTCTACTGTAATGAAATCCTCTAGAGATTCACAAAACACTGGGAATCCAGAACATCACTGCTTGCTTCCTTCAAACAGGAAGGAAATTGCAAATACTGAGCTGAGTTACCACAAGGATTCATGAAAAAAATAAATAAATAACTTACTGCAAACTGGGAAAAATCACAGAATGGGAAAATATAATCAATGAAAAGGCAAGATTCTAAGTTACTTTATGTTAGACTTGTACTGGAATAGAAATATGGACGCCTCTGACCAGTTTTAGGATAACCCAAGAAAGGCACTACCCACAAGCTGGTAATAGGAAAGGAATAGCTTACCCCATTCTGAAGATAAGGGCTCACTGGAAAACTCCCAGAAATCACCAAATAGAGATAGCTCCCCTTCTGTTAGTCAGCCCTTAAATGAGGTTAGGGAGGGTTGTACCCACCATGAATTGCCCACACCCATGATCCCAGGGCTAGCCACACCTCTCCCCCAGGTACTCAACCACTGGTTTAAGCTGTAACCTGACAGTTTCCATACTGCACACTTTGACAATCTTATGTTTTCGGCATTTCATGAACAACTAGCAGAGACTCAACTTGAGACTCTCCTGTTTTCAGCCCAAATTCTAAAACAGAATTACAAAAACTATCAGTAATCGTAGAATGGCTAAGGTCAGAAGGGACCTCAAAGCTCATTGAGTACCAACCCGCTGCCACAGGCAGGGTTGCCTCCCACCAGATCAGGCTGCTCAGGGCCCCATCCAACCTGGCCTTGCATACCACCAGGGATAGGCTAACTAAAGTAAGAGGTGAATGAACAAAAAGGGTGGACATCCAGGTGACTCTGTACCACCATAACCAACTGACAGACGCAGCAGCTGCCTGCAGCACCGCAGAGCATCTTGGTCCAGCTCCACCAGCACACAGAGCAGGCAGCATCCCTCAGTGCTAAGCTGGATGCCAGCACGAACCTCCTGTACTGTCTCATGCAAAAGAGAGCACGGTCAGTATGAAAACACATGACAGGTTTAGCCTATGAACTTTGCGAATATAAATCCTGACCCTGAAAACGTTTACATGCAGGCTTATCGCTAAGCCTAAGAACAGGCCCACTAATTCCAAAAGAAATACTTGGATGTTTAGAATTAAACATATGTAAGTACACGGATCTGTAGAAATGGGGACAGAAAAAGCACACACCACAGGTTTAGGGGTTTTTATTGCTCTGTGGATACCACAGTGTAGCAAGTACGTAACTCACGATATTTGAAAGAATTTTTGTCTTCAACATGCGCCACAGTTCCTCACAAACACCACTGACCTAATAAAGCAACTAAGAACCACATGACTTGACGGTGCTGTGTTAAATTGCTTCTGCAGACCAAACTAACTGAGAATCTTCCAATTCCAGAGACAGGTCGCTGCTGCATCTGTCACCAGGCGCCTCTTACACCAGGGAGCATTTTAGCACAGAGCGAGCGCTGCTTCCTTACCCATTACAGACCATAATATCTCACAGCTCTTAAAGCAAACAGCATCAGGCTGATTTATGACACCAATTTATATTAAACCAATATCTAATACACATCATGTGCTTACATTTCACTTTTAAAGTGATACCACTGGTACCACATCTCCTTAACAGTTACTTTCAGCTACACCAAGCCATTTGTCACAGGAAAATGAGATTAGAATAGAAAAGAGAGGACGTTTCCCAGAGTTTTACAGCAGACAGTTGTAGCTGGAAGCCAAGGAACCTCTGCTGCTCTCAGTGAGACAGCCAGTTTGAGGCTCACAGGCCATGCAGTGCAGGTAAAGGCTCACAACAATGCCAAGTTTCACTGAAGTCACCAAGGCTCCCATAACAGCAGATGCCCAACGCACACAAAAGCCGGCATTTATGCAATTACGTATGAGAGGTTTTCATAGGATTAATTTTTAAATGAACTGTCTCAAGGGAGCAGAACTTTCCACCCAGGCAGCTGCTGGCATTTCTCTTGCAAAGTCCATTCTTAAGCTGCAGCTTAATTTTAAACGATGCTTTGATTAATGAAAGATTTAAGCCTACCTTAGGCAATAATGTTGATTTGCCCATTGTGGACATGAGTCCAAGGCCCTGGGCTATCTCTTGCTGAAGTCACAGACCAGAGCTAGAAGCCAGGATGGTTAGAAGTTCATTACAGAAAACTCTTGTTAAAAATCTGTACCTTCTATTTGCGTTTATTCCAAGATTTTAGAATTTTGATAATACAAGCACCTAAAATAACGATATTTTTCTTAAAAATAAAGAACTATAAAACACAACTACAATGCCCTAATTGAGCACAACGGCACTCCTTACAATCTCCCAAATTTGGAGTTACCAAATAGAATCGTTTTCAGGGGGAATTCCTCACTCTAGGACTGAAAGCAAGAAGATCTGTCAGTTCTGTGGTTCCCAAAGGTGTGCTCGTGCTCCTTGTTTCCCTTTGGAGGGAGTTTAATGAAGTCACGGCAGCATATGGCACCGCCGTGTTTGCTCCCGAGTGGATGGCTGCTAACCAGAGCCATCTGATGTTCTCCCTAAGCTCCCCGATCTGCGGCGGGATTGCAGCTTAGATCAAAGCTTCGTGGAGCCAAAAGGAAGACAATGGCTTGTAGATGCACAGAAATCAATAACTTACTCTGTTTGTTTAATGGGGGCCCAGCTTAGAGCTGGCTCTGTGCTGAGCGAAAGCTCTGCTGTGCTTATGAGCAGGAGCACGTTTCCAGAGCACCAAACACGCCCCAAAGCAGATCCACATTTCCACTTTGCACACATAGAGCAACGCGAGCCCACAGGATCACATCATTTTAAAAGGAATTAAACGAAGCTCAGACGAACTTAACGGTGGATTCCTACAGCAGCAAACAACCGACCCCACGCACAAAAGTCACACGGAGCCGTCACGCCTGTCAGTGCCGCAGCAGCCGGTCCCCGCTCGGCTGAGCGTTAAACACAGAGCGAGGAGCACCGGCACGCCTCGGAAAGTTCACAAGGCGCCGTATTCCAAGTTTTTCAACCGCACCTTCAGCCAAAACGAGCGGGAGGAAAAGAGCAGCCTCGGCCAGCGCGGCGAGGTCAGCGCTCCGGCAGCGGCAGGGCGCGCACAGCCCAGAGCCTTCCCCCCCCCCCCGGCCCTCCCCATGCAGCGGTAACGCGACTCCGGCGGCACCGCTTCGGCTGAACCCGCCCGGAGCGGCCCAGCGCCGCAAGCTCGCTCCCTCCCGCACTTGTTGCGGCCCCGCAGGCCCCGCCGCAGGCCCTGCCCCGGGGGAGGTCTCGACCCCGGCCCCACGGAGCCGCCCCGAGGGGACCGAGAGCGGCGCGGGGCGCGGACTTACCGCGGCGGCGGCGGCGCCCGGCTCCTCCCGACGGCGGCCGAACTCCGGGCGGCACTCGGCGCGTCGCCTCCCCGCCGCCCGGCCCCGCTCCCCGCCTCCCCGGGGGCAGCGCAAGTGACGCCGCCCTCCTCCACTCCGGCGGCAGCCCCGGGGCGCGGGGCCGGGCGCGGGGCGCGCTCAGCCTATGGTAGCGCGGCCGGGGCGGGACGCAGCTCAGCCCCGGGCCGGGAGGGCCCGCCGCCCTCCGGAGCGCAACCCGCGGCGGGGCGGGGCGGGGCGGGGCGGGGTGGGGGAGCGCGGCCGCCCGGGGGCTCGCCCCGCCCCGCCCCCTTGTCCGCCCCGCCCCCTCGTCCGCCGGGTCCTCGCTGCTCTCTGCGCCTGCTCGGTCCGCCTTGAGGAACTGGGTTGCGAGCGGGAATGGCGTCGCTATCGGTGTGACGAGCCGGCCCGCATTCTGCTATGGAGGAGGACCCGGAGCTGGAGAGGTGAGGGGCGGCTGTGCTGTGCTGAGAGCCGGGGCCACTTGTCCGTGCTGGGCTGCGCTGCGGGGCCGCGGGCCCGGCCCGGTGCCGGCTCCTGGCCTGCGAGGCCTGGCGTGTGCGGCCTGTGTGCGGCTCTCAGCCCTACAGCTGATAGCCTTCAGCTTTGGGTAATGCGAGACGTGTCGTGTTAATTGTAAACGTTCTTGCCGTGCCGTTTAGAGACAGGAGTGTAAAGTGTTAGAAACGGGTAGTTAAAGTTATTTGGTTAGTGAAAGGAGGTTGAGCTTTTTACGAGCAGCTATATGGAGCTGTTACTGCGAAATGGTGGCTGAGGTTCTGTCTCATAACTTTTAAGAAATGTATCTGACAGCGCTGATGGGAAACCCTGCCAGAAAGGACCTGGAGGTACTGCTGGGTGGCAAGCTGGACATGAGCTGGATGTTAACTGGACATGGCTGCCTTCACAGGTCAGAGAGCCAACTGTATCCAGAGCTGTACCCTGGGCTGCAGCATGGCCAGCACGGTGGGGGAGTGATCCTACCCCCTCTACTCTGCACTGGTGAGGCCTCACCTGGAGTAGTGCGTCCAGATGGGAAGTCCTCAGTACAGGAGAGACATGGAGCTGTTGAAGCACGTTCGGGGGGAGCCACAGAAATGATCCAAGGGATGGAACACCTCCACGTGAGGACAGGCTGAGAGCTGGGGCTGTTCAGCCTGGAGAAGAGAAGGCTTCAGGGGGATCTGAGAACGGCCTTCCAGTATCTAAAGGGGGGCTGTAAGAAAGAGGGGGGCAGAATCTACCAGGATGCGTTGTGACAAGGCAGGAGGAAATGGTTTCAAGGAAGGGGACTGTCTCTTTAGCAGAGTCTGTTGCAATAGGACAAGGGGATATGGTTTCAAAGTAAGAGCTGAGATATAGGAAGATGTTCTTATACAATCACAGTGGTGAAGCACTGGCACAGGTTGCCCTGAGAGAGAGGTGGTGGATGCCACATCCGTGGAGACATTCAGGGTCAGGCTGGACAGGACTCAGAGCTCCAGATCTAGCTGTAGGTATCCCTCTTTATGTTTATTACAGAGGGGTTGGAGCAAGTGACCTCTAAGGATCCCTTCCAATGCAATTGATTCTGTGTTGAGTCACTTCTTTCTACTTAGATCTGGCATACCCTTAAAATGGGATATGTGTGATACCACTGGGGTGGTGGGAAGGATGGAGAGCTTAATGCTTTCCAAGAACCCTTTAATTCTTAGTAAGCTACTTCTTCACTCAGATCATCAGTTTAATTATTAAAAGTTCTTTCTATATAGGCTTGAATGCTGTTTTTGTTAGTGCCACTCCAAACTTGAGTGCTTTTCAGTTGCAGCCAGTACTTTGTGTACTGGCAGGACAATGCGGAGCAGCTTTAACTAAAAGAGAGAAGACTCATGCTTGATGTTAGGAAGAAATTCTTTACTCAGAGGGCAGTGAGGCACTGGCACAGGCTGCTTAGAGGAACTGTGGATGCCCCATCACTGGAGGTGCTGAAGACAAGGCTGGATGAAACCCTGGGAAGCCTGAGCTGGTGGGTGGCAGCTGGCCCTTGGCAGAGATGTTTAACTGGGTGGGATTAGAGGTCCCTTCCAACCCAAGCCATTCTGTGATTATTTGAGTCGCTCTGTATTGCCTGCCTTCTTCTGCCACTATGGTGGGGACTTGTGTCCCCACATAGTGGTTAAAACAGCCTGCCCTCTATTGTAGGAATCCTTTTTCATCCTACTTCAGACTGCTTTGGGAACCACTGTTCTTTCTGTAGCAGTGTGGTAGAAAACAAAGATGGAATGGTGGGGTCATGAGGCTGTGCTGTGGAACTGTAACTGGTTTTGTATGCGTTTTTTTTCAGGTCTGAGGCGAATTTTGTTTCGTAGCATTCCAGACTGGGATCTGCTAAGAAAAGCAGATTGCGTTACTTGTTTGTAATCATTTAGGGAGAGTCTTCATCCAACTTGTCCTGTTCTGTCCTATGCCCTGTGTTCCCATGTCTGACTCATATTTCATCTTGTTTGTGATGCTTTCTTCACTTCAGTAGGAGTCGCTGCAGAAGGGGAATGCTGACCTGCAGGTTATTGTGTGACAGTTACATACATTTAAAAATCCAAGAAGTCTTAAAATCTGTAAAATATTACTGTTCACCACATTTTGCTGAGTTATTTCCTCTGCCTCACCCAAAAACCTTTGTTGGAAGCCTGAGCTGGTGTTTGTTTTTCTCTGAACCTTCTGGTATGTCAGTGCAGATCCAGAGTATAAGCTAGTTGTGTCTTGTGATCCCAAGGAAATCCTTGGGTAAATTCTGTTAGTCTGTAAGTGTGATGTTAAGGTGAACAACCCAATAGAGAGTACTGTAAAGAAAACCCTTACGATTTAGCTACCATGAACTGTTTATTTAGCTACCAGGAACTGTTTATTTCTGCCGCAAGCATGTGTGCTTGCTTTTGCTACTTAATTTCTACTAAATATCCCCACCTTGGGTTTATTTCCATCTTGGAAATAAGCGTTTCCTAAAGGTGATACTGTTTTGAATTCCAAGAAAGACCATTACCTGGTTTTGTAACAGGAGGCCTCTTGTTGAATTGAGAATTGGTAGCCTACTATTTTGCTCCACGCATGTCCCAGTTTCACTTCTTAACAAGTAGACTTTGCACCTTGGAGAAATTAATTGACGTTTCTTAATATTGTTTTTAACAGTTAAAATTTAAGTGTCATAATTAGGTCATTATTTCCCATTTTGGCCATATCTCCCATGGCAGAAAGTGTCTGCCATCTAATATCATTGTTTCAAATTGAGTAGTATCCTCACTACTTGAGCTGCTGAGAGTAGCAGCATGGATATGTCCTGAAAATAGCACTTGTGAGGCCAACAAATAGAACATTTAAATGTGCTGAAATCTTGATCTATGAAAGATGAGAGTATCAGCATGCCCCATGTGTGTTCAAAGAAGAACATGAAGAATTTTGGGATGTTTTTGTACCTATATTTATCCTTGCCCTGAATGTCCTGGCTTAGGCTTTGTTTTTTTTCTGATATCCCTTTTCATCAATAAGTGTGTAGGACAAACTAGCTCATAGGAGTTCGTTATGAATGACACTGTCCTTCATTACTGTTCCTTTGTTGTAAAAAGCAGTATCTGCAGACCTTTGGTTGACTGAAGGCCTGGATGTTAATTATGTAATCAGAACACCCAACATCTTTTTCTATTTCGAGCCCTACACGTGGTCAGAAATAAGTTATGCTGTCAGCATAAAAGGAGAATATTGATTTTAAGAAGAGCTCTGCTGTTTTCTTTGGGTCTTGCAGCTCTCTGTCAGGACCAGGCGCCCAACAGGTAGATGTGAGCATTCAGTCATGTGGGGGTCCAGCAGCCAAGCAGCCTGCCCTTTCAGTTTAATCGGTGATGGTATAGACTGCAAGCAGTTAGTAGTGCTGTGAAGGTCTTTGGCAGAGCTGCATGTGGTAAGATGTCCCTTTTCGTACTTCAGGAGATGTTGAATGCCAGTATTGCCTTCCCGCTTGCTTGTCTGTGTGTTTCAGTAGCCGACTGCATGATGTGAAGCACTTCTAGTAAATACATTGCCGTTGCAGTTCTTTAGGGTCTCTATTAAGATGATGGTGTGAGTGGCAGTAGCAGGGTTAGTGAACTTGTGTGCTTGCAGAGGCATAAGGGCAGCAGGAAGCCTTTGCTCCAGCTCCCCCATCCCTGGTGCCACCAGCCCACAGAAGTCTGTGGCAGCAAGGAGCCCTTTTTCAGCCCTTTCCTGGGTGAGGGCTCTGTTCTGTGGGGCTGTGAGTGCAGTACCTGAAGTCAGAGCAGGGCTGGAGGGACCTCATGTCTGCAGTGTCAGCAGCTGGACTGGGACAGAGAGCTGGTGGGTTGCTTCCAGCACCTGGGGAGGCTGGAGTGAGTGACACTGGGTGGCAATTACTTCAGTGAGAGAGGGACCCACATGCCTGCAGTGTGTGTGTGCTTGCTGGGAACAGATTTTCAGCTTTGCTGCAAGTTGGACTTGGGGCACAGAGCTGTGAGGCTCTCCCAGGCTGTTGGACCTTGCATGATACATTTTTCCCTAACAGTTTTGTCTGTAATTGAAAGCATTTGATGGTCTCTAGTTACTTGGTGTTTTCATTGCCTGTAGCTATATCACATGTACTTGTTTGCTATTCGTGGTTCACATTTCGATCTATAAATTTGTTCTTTCAAAAGAATGATGAAGCCCAGTCCCTGAATGAAGAATAGAAAACAGATGTGATTTTGCCTGACTTCAGAGCCTTAACATTCTCCCATTCCTGGGGCATGTGCATTTTATGATGCAAGTTGTTAGAGTTTATGAGGTGGAAGTTTTGCCTGTGGCTTTGGAGTATAGATGGCGAAAGTCTCATCCCTCAGAAATGTCAATAGGTCTTGGACAATACTCATGAAGGTAAAAAGCATCAGTACACCTGCACACTCAACGTTGCTGCGTTGTTTAGTGAAACATGATTGCTCCAAAAGATCTGCCACAAGTCTGTAGTAGTGCTTGCTGTCTTTGCTATGAAAGGTGCCAGAATTATTACTGTGCTCTTAAATATTCCGCTGCCCTTCATTTTCCACTCCTGATTCTCCTCTCATTGGGTTCTTCTCATATGAAATCTGTGTGCTGTATTCTCTTTATGTTGCTCTTCTTGGAGCTGAATCTGCTGGCTACAGGAATGCTTGAGTTGTAACCAAGCTGTAAAAATGAAGACAGCAAGGAATGCTGAGTCCCAAGAGTACTTTAAAAGCAAAGTAAAAACCCTGTTTGCATAGCTTTTAACTTACTTATGCAGAGAGTGGGTTCAGTGAGTGGAAACACATCGTTTCAAAGATGATCTGAGCATTTTTTTCCTTTGGTCTGTGCAAGTCAGAAGGTCTTTATAAAGATGCAGTGATTAAGCTTAATAATCATAGAAAAAGACAGTACTGTGCTATAATTTCTGTTAAGAACTGAAGATGTTGACTTAAGGCTGCTAAGGCAGATGCCAAGGCAGTCTGATCTGTGATATAAACATTGCAAAATAATATCTCATAGTTTATGGCTTATAATTCCTACCCAAGTAAATAGAATTGATGTTACCATATTAATTTATCCTGATGCTTTCACTAAAGCTGAACGGCAGCTATTAAAATATTTGTGTTTTATTTGGGTTTTATAGCTGAAATGCTTTGGTTTATGACTTTTTTTTTCTTTAATAAAATAGTGACAGATATAGCAGCTTTTAATCTGACTGCTGTATGAATCTCTTACAGTCAGAAAATCTGGGAGCCACAGTAGTAAAGGGGAAGAGTTTTTTCCTCTTTCCTACCCTTTGTCTGGTGCTTCTGTTTGAAGGCTCAGGACAGGTACTGGGAGGCTGCGTGCTCCTGCTGTGCTTATTGTGAACTAGTTCGGGCTGCTCAGATAGCAAATTCTAAGTCTGGAGGGAAGAATACATTTTGCCATGACTTCACAAAGTGTGTAACATCTGCCACATTCTGGTGGCTGAGCCTGTGTTTCTTACGCTTCTTGCAGTAGTGGGGAGTAGCTGTGCCACACGGCCCTCTGCTCTTGCCTGGGAATGCAGCTGTTCCTGGCTAGGTTGAGAGGGCAGTGCTGCATCTAGGTGCACCTAACTCTGACACAGCAGCTTACCTGTGCTGATACTCCATTTCCATGAACGAGCAGATGTGCCAAATGTCACTGCAGTCAGGTATGTGCTTAAAAAGGGACTTGAAGTACCCCAAACACAGCTGCTATTGAAATCATACCGATAACCTTGGAGGCACTTCTGCGAGAAACCTTAAGCCAGTATGCCTTTAACAGATGAGTGAATGGACAAGTAACAACAGTTTTTGGTGTGTTTCTCTGCCGTTGTTTCCGTGGGTGCTTTATTTTGCAAACCCTTAATGCAAGCTGTAGTCCATGAGTGTCTGTCTGGCACACATCTCTCTTTTCTGGATGGAATCATTTTCCCTTGAAAGGATGGTTGAGAAATGTAGCCTGAGGTCTCTGCTCTTGATCAGGAGATCATCGAAGTGGACCCGGACACCACATCTCCTTCAGTATCTAACAGGAAGGAGATGTGGTACTGTTTGGTTTTAATTTCCACGCATTTAATTTTGTGCATGTGCAGTGTATGCAATTAAAGTTAAGACCTCTTGTGTTTTCTATGCAGACTTCAGTAACCTAAATGGTAATAAACAATTATGTTTAGAGCCCAGCAGTACATCCTCACATGGACCTGCCACAGAAACTGCTTTTCATCTTGGATCTGCTGCTTCTATTAGATGATGAGTCTTGACTTGTCTAGTCTCAATTTTGGCTTGGCATCAGGAATTATGCTCAGGGTTTTTTCTTTCCTGTAATCTGCAAAGCAGCAGAACCCTAGGATGCTGCTAGTACCATAACATTGTGATGAGACATGGATTCTTTTCACCTTGAGTTGAAAGCTCAAGCACTCAAACCTTCCTTTTCTTGCACTACGTGGATGATGATGCTCTTGGTCACACGGCTTGATGCCAGTGGCACTGCGGCTGGGAGAGCTGAGCAGTACATACCCTCTCAATTACCTCCTGCTTTCAGTTCCTTGAGCCTTCAGTCCTACCCGTGTCAGTGCTGTATGCTTAGCTTTATGTCCTGGTTTATAGCCAGGTGCATAGCTCTCCTTTTCTCTCACAGTTCTTATTGGGTGACCTCTATAGTTGCTTTCAGTTAACAAACCTAATTGTTAGCTTATGCATCCAGTTTATGAAATGACTCACGTTGTCTCCTTATTGGCTTTCCCATTAACTTCAACCACATGCTGTTGAGCAGTTATTGAAGTTTTATTTGAGACTGAAATGAATATGTAAAGAGAACTGAAAAGACTGACGCTGTAGGAATTAGCTACAATTTGCAAAAGTTACATTCTCCAATGACTTTTTAAGTAAGTGTAGTCATTTAATTGCTTTAGTGTTAGTCTGGCTGGTTTGTTCTAGAAGATCCTGGTAACGTGAAATCCTTTTTGAAGCACAGAATTGTTCAGAAGCACAAATACAAGCTCCTTTCTTCCACCACTGAACCAGAACAAGTACAGTTTAACAACTGGTGGATGTAGTGATAGAAATACTGTCAACTGGCTGCTTGGTTCTTTCCTGGTGTTGTCTAATTGTGTTTGAAATGGATCTGCTATGGTTGGAGGATTTGAGGAAGAACTGAAGTGACAGCAGGGGAGAGTGTTCCCAAAACACTTGTGATTTTTAGTATAGTACAGCAGTTCCGTGTACTTTATTTCTACTCTTCAGTTGAAATCAGGATTGCAGTTGTTGTATTTGCGACATTGCCTCTTTCTTCCCTGTAATAAATTAAACAAAAAGCTTCCCACTTTATTTACATAAGTGCATAAAGCAGCAAGTTCTTATTTTCTTTAAGTGGTAACTGTTTTCCTCTCCTCATGTTTAGGAAGGCTGTGGAAGAGTTACTGAAGGAGGCAAAACGGGGGAGAACCAGAGCTGAAACAATGGGAGCAATGGGCTGGTAAGTTGTGCCAAAAGGAAGAGCTGATGCCAAAATAAATTTTGTATTTAATGGGTGACAGAAGTCTTTATGTTTTAATTTGTGTGATGCCTGAAGAAAGAAATATTTAAACAGGTATTAATCTGTCTGGGCAAAATTATAACCCAGATAATAAAGAAGTTGAAGACAATTTTGCCTGCGTAAAGTTGCTTGGCTGAATGTGTTAAAGGCAAAGTAATTGGAGCAATAGGTGTCACATCTGAAGTGGTATTTCCTTAATGCCATAGATGGAATTATGTTGTGAAGTTCAGATCAGAATCCTGTGAGTCTTTGTAAGATATATGTGTACTTCCATACTAGCCATATGTTACTTGGTTAGATCCTGCTTACGTTAAAGACATTGATAGCCCAAGAAAGAAGCCTCAGCCTCCAAAATGATAAAAATAAGTTATCCTCTAGTAGAGAATCCACGTATAAATTACAGCTAAAAAATGAAGTGAATCCATTACCTAAATTTTGGAAGGAGATCTCTTTTTAATACTGAAAAAAATATATAATGCAGGGGCTAAATTGCATAGCAAGTGGGAAAAAAAAGTGTCAGTATTTAAATCCAATGTGAAACATGATGGCAGAACTTCTGTGCAGTCTTACAAGTTTTACAGGCAGATTATAATGGGTTGTAATGACTACAGTTGCAATTAAAGAAAAAATAACATGGTGAAAAGAGTCATTCATCTTAAAATAATGTGTATGAGTTTGATAAGAGGCTATTGTGTGTAGGGATGTTCACACAAGCAGAGCACCGATTGACTGTGGTAAACTCATTTGTAGATAAGGTCTGGCTTCCTCTATCAACAGCATTACAAGATAAGCCTGTGCTGTTTATGAAGTTCTTGGCAGATTTCTTAGCTGTTTGTTTTAGCAGTTCTGAAGAGGTGATAATTGTCTTGCTCAATAAAGATAATCCTTTATGTTTTCTAGACAAATTTTTTGTGGGTTTTTTGCGTTTGTGTATTTTACCCAATATTTCTGCTAGGGATGCAATTTATATCCTTTATATGAAAATAATTAAATTGATTTAATCTCCCAGAGTGGTTACAGCTTTACTGATGCAGCATGCTTGTCCTCTGTGAGTCTTGCCAGTTGACCAGGTAAACATATGCAGATATTTAGCAATGTGAAGAGCTGTATGCATCCAAACATTTGCAGGTGTGGAAGATTTCTTCTGGAAGACACTCTGGCATCTCTCTCTGTCTTTGCTACCACTCATGCAGTCTGGAATATCTTCCAGAAGTGTGCATGGACCTCTACTCCTGGCCACTTCTTATTCCTTGTCTGCATGAGAGCAGAGAGCTCAACTGTCTGTGGTTCTGGCACATGGGGGTTAACATGTGCTTCATAAATACCCAGTGCTCAGAGGCATAGCAGAGAGTGACCTGTTCTTTGGAGCAACAGCTAGTTAGGCCAGAGTTGTGCTCAAGATGTAGGAGAAGAGGATTGCTTAGAAGGCTTCAGGAAGAGGAAAGCTAATGCCAGGAGAACTTGCACAGTGATAACTTGAACTGAGATTGTTGAAATAAGAATCTTCTTCACTGTGTAGAAATGTAAGAACAGCTGTACTGACTTGAAGGAGGGATCCATCTCTGCAGAGCCCTGTCTCTTATCAGTGACCAATAGTTAGGGTCTAGGAAATGAGGTAAGAAGGGTGTGAGAAAATAGCTGTACATCCTTAAGTTACAGTCCCAGCTTCTAACAGCCTACAGCTCAGGATATTCTGCACTGACAGGTGTTATTTTTGCATATGACAGTTCTCAAGAGATTTTTCTCCTTTGAGAGTCTGTGCAAAGCTGAGTATTGCAGTGCAGCAAAATACCATCAAATGTGACCAACATTAAAGTAAACAGTAAATCCCAAAAGGTGTCAGAGATTACATCCAGGACTGATGTGTAAATGATGTAACTGTAAACTACTGAAAAGGATGTAGCTGCTTTTCTGAGCTTTGTGGATGTCAAAGTGAGCAAAAAAATTAGTTCATGAAAATGTGTATTAAAAGACTGAATCCAGGAAGGCATAAACTGGTAGAAGCGAACAGATAAGATCATCACCAACTTGACTAAAGCACAGTCCTAATGGGTAGAACTCAAATCCTTCCTTCCTTGCCAAACTCAAAATGCTTACTGATGTGCTTCATGAAGACTTGTGGGATTACTTCAGCCCTTTGTCACTGGAGTCCGGGAGAAACAATGTAGAATGCCTGGAAACATCTACTGTAAGGCCATCAGTCCTGCAGAGGCACTGGATAGGGGAAGTAACTTGACCTATGAAAGGCTCCTTCTTTGGGTAAGGAGAGGCAAAGGCTTCACAGATTCCAGTTTATGTTGCTCTGCAGCAGCTGTTGGATATGGGGAAATACATGACAGTGGTATTTGATAGGAATTAGTTGATAAAGAGAAGTGTATGTCCAGGTGCTGTTCACAAGAAAATTGTGCATACCATTACAGAGGAGCGGAGTCTCCTGGTGGGTGTTGCTGGCAGCAAAACCTTAGCCGGCAAGCCTCCGAACACTGCTGTGGGGCTGCTTCCAGATCCACACAACTGATCCATTGCTGTTCAGAGTGATTAATTCTCCACAGCTCAAGTACAGTGCTTGAGAAGATCCCCAGGCATCCTTACCTCTGAGCAGAGCCCAGCAGCTGCTCAATGTCAGAGAAGTTCTAAGGGATCTGCCACCTGTGGGACTCAATGCTGAAGCAGTGCGTCCCTGAAAGGGTAGGCCCTGGGGTTTAGAGCCATGTTGGAGCAGTGATGTAGGAGAGGGTGGATGGGAGGAAGGTGTTTGTAGTTTCCTTTTAGTTCTCACTGCTCTTGTTTGTTATTGATTGCCTGTAAATTAATTTCCATTACACTGAGTCTGTTTTACCCATGACTGTAATTGCTGAGTGTCCTTATCTCAACCCATGAGCTTTTTCATCATGCTTTTTCCTCCTGTCCTGTTGAGGAGAGGAAGTGAGAGAGCAGTGTGCTGGTGCAAGGTGTCTCCTGGCCTTAACCCACCACAATGTGGAGCAGCTGTTAGTGTGGGCTGCATGAACTCTCAGTTAAGAGATCTAGCTGATTGGCCTCCCTGCTTTACCTAAGATTGGTGGTGTGTAGGTCAATGATGATCAAGAAATACTAGGCATTGTTATTCATAGTTTTTGTGCTACTGACTCTTGAGCATTGACTTGTTTCTTGCATGCTCTTAAGATTCTTGCTCTTGAAACTACAATATTTCTAGTTCCTCCATTCATATGTGCTTTCTGACCACAGTGATTCTTGTGATACTGTTGAACCTGCTGCTAATGTGTCTGATTCAAACATGAGTGGACCTAATCACAGGAAAGAAAATACTTAGGGGAAGGGAGGATCCTCTTCTGAAGATGTCTTCATCATTGAAGCAATGAGGAAGAAAGAGAAGAGTATGTAGCTTAACTTTTCATTATACTGTTAGGATTATGTGATTTCTGAGATGAGAAAAGACATCAGAGCAGCTGTCTGGAAGTTAACACTTGAAGGGCCAACAGGATCCAAGATGGGAAGTTAGGGTAAAAGAGTTGGAACACTTGAAACAGGTAAGTATGTCAGAATTGTAGAGTTTGGAAGGGGTCTCTGGAGATTTAGTCCAACTCCCTGCTATAGCAGATTCACTAGAGTAGATTGCACAGGAAAGCATCCAGGTGGATTTTGAGTAACTTCGTAGTAGGAGACTCCACAGTCTCTCTCTGCAGGTTGTTCCACTGCCCTGTCACATTCAAAGGAAAGTTCTTTCTTTTGTTCATATGGAGCTTCTTGTGTTCCATTTTGTGCCCATTTCCCATTGTGTCACTGCACACCACTGAAAAGAGCCTGGCCCCATCCATTTAACTCCAGTCCCTTAATATTTTCATTGATTGAGATTATTTCTCAGTCTTTCTCAGTCTTATCTTCTCCTGGCTGAACAGTCCCAGGTCTCACAGCCTTTCCTCTTAATTGAGATGCTCCAGGCCCCATTCATCTTTGCGACCCTCTGCTAGGTTCTCTCTAGAAGTTCTCTGTCTTAAACTGGGGAGCCCAGAACTGGACACAGTATTCCAGATGTGGCCCCATCAGAACAGAGGAGAATCACCTCCCTGTACCTGCTGCCCACACTCTTTGTAATGCACCCCAGGTTCCCATTGGCCTTCTTGGCCACAGGGGCACACTGCTGGCTCACGGCAAACCTGCTGTCCACCAGAACACCCAGGTCCTCTGCCAAGCTCCTCTCCAGCAGATCAGCCCCCAGCCTGCAGATATTCTTGGTTCATCAGAGGATGATTGACACAGACAGAGTAAAGCTGTATTTGGGGATTTGCATTGTGTGTCGTTAGGTAGAATCAAGCTATAAGCTCAGCTTTGCTTTGAGATTTTGCCAATCCTGTGTATGTAATTCACAAGCCTTCTTACAGCAGTGGAATTAGGTTTCGTTTTAATGATTTTTTCCACTTTGAGAATGTTGGTTAAAATGCTGCAAAAGTGACTTTGGGGACACATTCTAGAGACTGTCATTATATATTTTTTATTCCTCTGGTGTATAGATCTGTTCTTCAGGATCTTAGCAGCGAGTGAGCTAAGGCTGAACTGACTTCCTAAAAAAAGATATGGAAAACAGGATATTTTGGGATGGCTTGTTCAGCTCTAAATTGTCAGAGCAGGTGAAACTGTAAGAAACAGATAAATGTAGGAAGCATTAAATTATTTTTATCCCTCTTTCTTGTAAAGCACTCCTGAAATTGGTTTCATGCCTACATACAGTTTTCTACCCAGTACCAAATCGGTTGGTCAGAAACATTGCTGGGTGTGAAATAATGAGGATAAGAAAAATTTGGAGAGCATGGGAACAGAGATGTTCTTGTCTTTGAATGAGTGTTGTGTCATTATGCAGAAATGCTGTGATGTGATTCCACAGCATCTTTTTCATTTGGATATAAAGAGGTGGAGGAGTGAGGTACGGATGGACGCTGCGACGTAAGTATGTTAAAATGTTAGGATCAGAGCACAGGTTCCCATGTGAAGTCCTGCCAGCTGAGTCTGGCTGCCAAGACCATATGTAAGAGTGTGCAGTGTAATTCCAGGCAGCTTCTTTTGTGAGATCCCCTGTGAAAGGAAAGCAGCCTAGGTTACTTGCTCTGGCAAACTGCTCTGGCAAAACAATCTCTAGCTGCTTTTTGTGCCTTCAGACGTTATTGTGTTAAATACTGTATTTTCCATGAAAGTGGTAGAAATGTTTTTTTTCTAAATTCATGCATAAAAATCTGTTTCCTTGAAAGATCTGATGTACTCTGTATACTGAGGTTGACTGTGCTGAGTTTGTTTGACGTGTTTAGTTACACAACAGAGGGGAGACTGGCAGTGTACTCCAGCATCCTAAGCAGTGTTAGTGAGTTTTACTGACAAGAAACCATAAAGTCCACTCTGTACTGAACTACAGTGTTAAACGTGATGGCAGGCATTGGCTGAAAAGGTGATTATTGCATAGAAGTTGGCTTAAAACATCAAAAGAGTCATTAAGACTTGATCTATGTGTGCAAGAATGGTTTGTGTCTCTTGCTTAAACTGAAGTTGCTGTTTCATTGTTGCATAGCAGAGAAATGTGGGGAGGTATAAGCTTTGTCTTTGGAGGGAGATGGGATTCTTTGTGTAACTATAGCAAGTGAACTGTTACACTGAGTGAATACTCCGCTACAAAACTGAGCCTGTTTTGTAAACTAGATGGCTTTAGAATTGTAGTATGCATTCATGGTCGTGCCTGCAGTTCTGCTTCAGGCATGTTTGAGTTTGAAACCTCAATCTCTTTTAGCATCTCTATTTACTTATTCAAAGCTTTTATGATTTGTTCTGTGGGGCAGTTTATTAGCCAGCAGATTGTGATCTGCCTTGCATAGGCTGAGCTTTCTTTCCAGTACTTCAGAATTTACATGGAGGGCAAAGCTGTCGCGCTGAGCACTGCAGGATCAGAGCTGCAGCAAGCCAAAGGCTTGTCTTCAGGAAAGTGTTAGAAGTTTCTTACCACTGGAAATGCTGTGAGAGACATCAGTGACTTAATAGTACAGTTCTTGATTCTTCACAATTGCATATATGCCATATATATATACATAAACTTTATGGACTTCTGTGTGCATGTGCAGTGTTTCTTATGTGCCATACATCTCATTTCTTTTCAAGCTTAATGGCAGAATTCGCTTTGTTAAAGTCTGAGCTCAGTGAAACTGATGATTCTCTTCAGTGCCATGACTTACTGCTGCTCCATGGAAACCCAGAGGCTCATTTTTTATCCCTGTGATTGTGAATTAATGATATCTCTTAAACGACCCTGAATTCCTGCATTTCTCATCAGTTTTAATTTCTACTATAGCTCAGGCAGCACTCCTAGTGCCAAAAAGAAATAAATACTTCAGCAATATGGATTTATTTTGGGCAGATTATCTCATTCTGGTGCTATATATATTAGTGCTTGATCAATACATTAGCTTTTAAGAAAAGGAAGAGGAAAGAAACAAATGTAAAATAGTTTGTACCTGAATGCGTTTTTGTTGGAAGCATTGAGATACAACAGCTCAGTGCTGGCATTAGGCATACAGAGGCCTTGAATTTTGGCTGGTATTTGTGTAGCCTGTGCCATGGAATTTTGTTCACCATGTTCTTAGGTGATGTAGCTTGAAATGGAAACACACTTTTCCTGATAGATGTTAACTGTATACTCACTCAGTAATACATCTAATACATAATAACTGTCTCCCTAGTTTACGAAACATCTATACAAAGCATCTTATTTTTTTAAGCTAGATTTGACTTCACTGTGGACTTGCAGTACTTAAAAGGAGCATCTAATTAGGAGGAAGACCAACTTTTTACATGGGCAGAAAGTGTTAGCGTAATGGGGAACAGCTTTTACACTAAATGAGGGAAGATTTAGATTAGATGTTGAGGGGAGATTCTTTACTCAGAGGGTGATGAGGCACAGGCTGCCTGAAAAGAGGTGGGTGCCCCATCCCTGGGGGTGCTGAAAGCCAAATTGAGTGGGGCCTTGGGCAGCCTGAGCTGGTGGGTGACATCCCTGCCCACAGCTGAGGGTTGGAACTAGGTATCTTTCACGTCCCTTCCAAGCCAAGGCATTTTTTGACACTATGAAAATAATGTAGATTTATATGGATCAAATCTACAAGACTCTAAACTGTGATGTTGAAATGCCAAGGAACACATCAGCAGAAATAAAACAATGTGGTTGTTTAACGCACAATCCTAAAATGGCTCTAAGTTCTTTGAGGATTTATGACAAGAACAAGTAGTGCTTAATAGGCAGATCTGAAGTAAATACAATGTCTAGTTCAAAGGCATATGTTCAAAGTTGTACTGTTTTCATTCTGTTCTCTAAGAGATGAAAAATGGGAAGTAGTGTAGAACTGATACCAAGAGGGTAAATGCAGCATAGAGTATATGTTTACTGAAACAAGCTGGTAAATTATGTGCAAGAAGAAAAGAAGTTGGAAACAATGGAAAAGAATTGACTGAGTGTCCTTTTTTATTCAAGAAAAAGAAATAAAGTATTTTACATGGTGTTTGCTAAATATAGGTTAAAATTTGCATGCCTCCTTTATCTATTTGTTTAGATTACAGTTGTTTAGATTCTTCATGCAAATATTTCTTCTTCTTTTTCAGTATTTCAGTTTATTTAATCTACTACAGTCAGCGCAAACATTCTCATTTGGCTTAAAATGTTATTAAATATTTGATTCCTGAATAGCTAACTTAAGCACTGACAAAAAATATATATATTGCCACCTTACAAAGAGTATTCTAAACATGAGTCTTGTCCCATCTGCTTGCTGCTGCCATGTGAAAATCAAGTGGATTTTCATTGTATCGAAGTAAAATAATCTTTATTCTACAAAATAAGGTAAAGGAAGAATGGAGGCAACCTTGAGTGCATCTTTCTGTACTGAGAGTTTACACTAGGTGGCATGCAAGGAAAGCCAGAACACAAATGTATCTTAAAACTGTTGAAGGTAAACTCTCAGTTTCGTCTCAGGATGTTTTTATCTTGTCTTCTGATTGCTTACAGGTTGAAATGTCCTCTTGCTGGTGCAAACAAAAGATTTCTCATTAATACCATCAAAAACACGTTACCGTCTCAAAAAGAACAAGACCAAGAACGTGAGCAAAAGGAAGTCAGCAAGGAGCCAGAGCCAAACAAAAGCAGGAAAGAAGAAAAACCAAAGAAACACAGAATTCATCCATACACACCCAGCTTTCAGTCCAGAAGGAGAGTCAGCTACTCTCCTCCTAGGCACCGAAGTAGGAGCCAGCACACAAAGGATAAGTATGAAAAGCGATCTAGCAAACGATGAGGAGAGGTGAATATGTGTTGTTACAAGCCAAGAATGTCATTAGACATCAGACTGCAGGGATGTTTTGGTCTTTTCTGAAGGAGATGCTGTTCGGAACTGATTTTTGAACTGTTACTTGTGTGAGAAATAGCTAGAGGTAGCTTTATAAAACTTTTCTTCAGGACCTTTAAGAGGAAGGTGAAGTGCAGCGTAAATCTTTCCGTTCTCTGAGAACAGGTGTTCCCTTCCCTTTGCTCCTTTCCTCACTCTCCTACAGACTAAGCTTAGGGTCTTGGTGATGGATTGTAATGTGTGTGTCACTGTCTAATATAATTTGTTTAGTCGTGTTACCCTTTTGGAAATAAATTTAAATTAAGCAGAAGTCTATTTATTGTAGAAAGTTAGCAGAACTTCTTTGCTGCTTAACCAGTTAAAGAAGTTTTGCTTTGGGTTAATTTAGGTTTACCATATCTAGAAGAAAGAAAAACTGGTCAGTGCCTGGCCAGGCATGTATGTTTTGTATAGAATATGAGTTTGGTTTCTCTAGACAGTATAAAAGAACAGATTTTAAGTGGGCAACACTGGTTTTTGCTTTCCAGGAAGGACTACCAGGAAATACTGATGTTGTATGTTATATATTCACAAACCAGTCATAGATAATAATAAATGTTACCCCTAAAAAGCCATAACTGCAATAATTGCCTCTGTTTAGACTTCCCTCTGTAAGGAATTAGTTTGCACAGTCTGTTGTCATGGTGCTTTCAAAACAAACCTCGCAGACAAAATTATTGTGTCTCTGTCCACTGCTATGAAGTTTCCAAGTAAATGTGTAAAACTAAAAATGGCAGAGGAGATATTTAAAAACCATCAAATGCTCACTTTCCAAACCTATGTGGCAATTATTTTGTAGTACAAGTCTTAAAATTGTGACTTCGAGCATGTACAGTAAACATCAGCATATTCTGTGTCTTTTTTTTTTTTTTTCTGTTTGTGTTAACAAACTTAAGTGTGAAGTATTTTATGTTTTGATGTTCAGAAGTATGTTTGTTTTGAACACAGGTTTCGGTTTCCGAGTGTGTTCACAATAAAACTTAAATTGTTCATTAAAAGTGCTTCGTGGTGTTCGTGCTTTTAGTGATTTTCTGAACTGAATTGGGCCTCTGTCGTCTAACAGGAAGGAGCAGTAGCGCTTGGTGGTCCTTCAGTGCTGTGTCAGGGCAAGAGTGCCACCTATAGGCACATCTATACCTTGTCTTGCTGCATTCCTGTCCCTCTTGGAGGGGTCGTGTTTGACTAGGAGATGAGGAGACCAATGTGGAGATGTACCGTGTCTGAATTTTGAGGTACCAGCTGAGAATTACTCTTCTGAATAATGGGAAGGTAGTTAAACTGGTTCTGAGGCCAGCTGCTGCTGCCAGGGTCAGTGCCTCCAAGGAGGTGGGATACTTCTGAATTTCACTGAGGAATATAGCTGTTTTCCTAAATTTCCGTCCAGGATCTGTAGCACTACAGTAGAAATCTCACCCCCTCAGAAAATTTCTAAGGACTGAAGTGGGACCAAAGAAAAAGTGATGTCTTCGAAGAATCAAGGATTATCTTCAGTTTAATTTAACAGGTGTTGTTTGTAATCCTTATTTTCTGGATATGGCTTCTTGTCTTGTTAATAATTTCTTCTGAAGGGCAGCACCTACAGTTCCAAGCAGACTCTTCTGCAAGGCCAGTGCTGGGTATGTTTGGCCCTACAGCAGCAAGTTCCTCTCCCCATTGCTCAGCATTAGGGTCCGAAGATGTCCTGCAGGACAAATTTGCCATGAATTTTTGCCAGTCAGGCTTATGGTGGTAATGTGGTTTTCCAAGAGCCTTCTACATGCAAGCCTTTGTATGCCCCTTTAGAGTAGGTGCTGCTGCTAATTCTACATCAATTTAAACTGGACTTGCAAGGTAGGGAAATCACGCATCCAAAATTAACCTGGACTGTTGATAGGTGGTGCTTCCACGGGACATGACCCAGATTAGGTAGCTGAGAAAGGTCTGTCTTCATTAGTGGAGGTAGGTTCTAGTGCAATGCCATTTTATCTCACTTGGAGAACAACTTTGAAGCATTAACCTTTCATAGGTTTACCCCATATTTCAGTGCTTCCTTTCCCAAGAGTACATAGTGAAAATGAAAGCTGTGCTGTTTGTTAACTGTTCTTAAGAAAAAACTTCATCTCTGTTTGAAAATCGAAATGGGCATATGAGGCCCGGTTTGTATTATGTTATAATATGTGACAGTGCCATCACTTTTATGAAATATGTTGAAGATAGGATTTAAAACCTGAAGATTGAAGCTGAACATGGCATTTCAAAACCTGTCATAGACTTCTCTAACTCTGAACACTTGTTTCTTCTAAAATTGTCTAGTCCTTTCAAAAATAAAGTGTATTCTTGGTCTCTTACAGTCAGCTTCCCGTAGTAGCGCATTGCAGCCCAGTGCCTTAAGTTAATGTTGCTGCAATAGTACTTCAAAGGAGTTTGTGGTTTATCTGTAAGCTCTTAATGTTGTATTTGTTTAGTTTCAGTGTGCGTTGTACAGATAACAGAGTTTATTCAGGTGAGGGTATTGCTCTTGCCATAGTCACAAGAACTGTTTAATCAGACCTCATTATTATGTTGGACAGAAGTCTTCCAAAATGTCCATTTTCCCCATGCCAATACAGGATATCAATCAGAAAGCAAGTAAAAGAGTAAGAGAAAGCATGTTATGATTGGATTTTATGAAGTACTTTTATTAGTTGTGACTAAATGGGCAGTACAATGGGCAGTATAATGGGCTGTTCCTATGCTCATCGTACAGCCTCTTTCATAAATCCAGTTTGAATTATTTGTGATGAATCATGAAAGCTGAGAATGTGCAATAAAAGCCCAAGATATATAATGCACAAAACTTAGGGGCAGAAATAGAATCTTCACAGAAGATATCTTGAGGTGCACTCGTAATGGCGGTCCTCAGTGATGATGAAGTTTCTGCTGACAACTAGTTAACAAAGGAGATGTAAATGTTTTTAGATCAATGGAATAATGCAGCAGGAGGGGGTTGCTTTTCCTGCACAAACAGAACTGCTTCTTGTGTTTGGGCTGCAAGTTCATCACTGAGAAACATGCTTCCACTTCTGCCCTATCAGAGTTCTCATTAATAGTAATGTGTTTTCAGTTAATTAAGCTGGGACAACGCTGAAGTAAACTTGCTTAAATAAGTAGCAAGAAAACACATTTGGATTGTGTTTGGAAAAGGATTTCATTAATTTTATCAGTAGAGTGACTGATCCACCAAATCTTTATTCATGTGAGTGATCTTTGCTCTTGCAGATAATCCCGTTGTAGCTCGTGCTCTATGAATGAAGCTCTTCTGCGTTAATATGCAGTCTTTATTTTATTAACTGTCGCTAGGAAATTGTCAACAGTAAATGTTAAAGAGGGCATGGTTCCAATTAATTTAAAAAAATATTGAAAAGTTGATTATCAAATCTATATGCTCAGTCATGTTTTGTTTTCTGGATAGGGTCTTAGGGAAAAAACACAAATACTTTTATGTCAAACATCTATCAGCCTCTCAATGTCTCCAATCAACACTGTAGATATGTCATCTTTTTAATGTATAGATCATTTTGTATTGCTTAGTCTACACATCTATCAAATACAGTTTTAGTAACTGGCTGGCCCTTACCCTGTACCTCATATGCTTCTGGAAGACTGTGTCTGTATCCAAGTGGAAAGCATTGAATTTCCACCTATATGCAATAAAAATAGACTTTCATGAGGAAATTAAGGGATTTGTTGTACACTGAGACAGCAGTGCACAGGGCTAATGACAGCTGAAAGTGTGGGCAGCAGCATGGTGCCATGGGGAGGGGTTCAGTCCCCTGTAGAGCCTCTAGTCTGCAGATTTCTTGTGTCTGGATAGATCTGTAACTTAGATAAAAGATTTTTCAGGGTTGCAAACACTCTGCACTGCATTTCCCACCCATCTTTGGTCCTCTCAGCTGCTCTGCAGGTCGCAGTCTCCTTGCTGATGTTGTCATGTTGGTATGCAATAAGGTCCCACATCTGGGATCCTCCAGACCCATGAGCTGATTGTGGATGTGGGCAAGCCAGGGTCACCACAGCAATGACCAGGATGGATCCTGGGCTGACTTTCTTTGCTCTAAATGGGGATTTGGAGTGTAAGAATGCGCAGGTGTAGATACTGAGGAATGCTATGAGAAAATTGTATGACCATGTTTGTAATCTCAGGTGTTCTGTATCTCTTGTGGAACACTATTGTAGCCTGGAGTATGAGAGGACAGATTTCTGCTCTTGCTGTTTCAGCGTCACTGTGGGTGGGACATGGTCACAAGAAAAGTGATACAAGGACATGACACTACAGCCTAAAGGGCAAAAATCCTAGTCAAAACTTTGCCAGAAAGTGAAGGCAATGCCACCTTTAATGGTCTGAATGAGAAAAGGCTTCTGAACCATGACAGAAAACCAATGTAACAGGGTGTAACTGGACTTGAAGCTGATAGTACAAGAGAGCCCTCAGGGACTCTCAGCAAGCAGAAAGATAACACTGCTCCTGTTGCCCACCCACATCCACCTGCTCATTTTGCTTTGGGTGGGAAGAACCCCAGGTATCACATCCCACCTGGTTCATGTTCTCCTGTGCAGCAGATCCACACAAAGGTGATCCTTCACATTTCTCATCTTAAGGCAAGAGCACAAACCTGGGCACTCAGTAGCTGACTCTGACATTCGCCTCCGGCCATATGTGTCCTTGGTGTGTCTGGCTTCATGTGCTTTCCTGTCCTCATGGACAGAAATAGGGAATGCTGCAGGAAGTGCTAAAGGAGTGGTAATGCATACAGCTCAAAATTAACTGGGTAAAAACAAGGGAAGTCTGCTTTTGGGAAACGTGAATTGGTGTTCTGCCTGATACCCTGTGTCATCTGGATTCTCCAGCTTCTTCTGGAGGGGAGCTGCCTGTGTCTTCCATAGCATCCCACAAGGCATGAGATGTTCTAAATGTCTCAGAGAGAGAAAATGCCAGCAAGCAGCTGATTCATAAGGCAAAGCAGCAACACACAGCTCACAGTAGGAGCAATTTAGGGAAGGAGCACAGTGTATGAAGAAAAAACAAGCTCTGTATATGCTATTGCTTCATCTTAGTTCTGCATATTATATTCATATTTAATGTTCTCTTCCTACCGTGTTAGCAGACATCGGTTTACATGGCAAAAGCCAAAAGGAAGGCAAGCAAAGTGATTGGCACAATCAGTCTCTGCTGGCCTTCCCAGAAGCTGTATAATGGCAGCAGCACAATGTTAAGCTGATGCAGGGTGATGCATCCCTGTAGCCCTGTGTTGTAGCTGCTGGGATGTATGGCTCCTGCCTGTGTCTGCCTGGGGCAAGGCCTGAGACGTACCCCTGTGCCCAAAGGCACCCAGCTCTGCCTCCTCAGCTGCTCTGTTGGACTGCAATCACTGCATCCAGTGTTGTGCAAGAGCAAGGGGGCTGGAGAAGCACAGCTCCACCTTTCCATAGCAGGACGTGGTGTTTTCTGCCTGGCAGGATCCCCTCTAACTTTTATACAAGTTAAACCAACAATGAAAATCCACAGGGATGAATTTTACCCAAACTCCATTTGTCTTTGCCTGATGAAAATCATTTCCCAGCTCTGTCCTCGGGACAGAGCACACATCCCCCACGACTCCCTCACCTCCAGCCGCCACCAACTCCTTTTTCTTTTTTTTTCCCCCTTTTTACACTCCTCTAGGTTGAGATCTTTAACAATTTCACCTCTCTTTCAGCCCGAGCTGCAGCCTGGGAACAACAAACCTGCAGGCCTGGCGAAAGCCGAGCGCAGGCAGCCCAATTACTGGCATCCCCACTGTTCCTCGGGCCGGCTGCTGCTCTCCCGCCTTTGTCTCCTCTCCCTCTCCTGCTCTGAGCAGCTTCCATTGACTCCGCGCCACGCAGCCGGGCAGAACGGGGTCTTTGCACTGAAAATGTTCCTTCCTTGCGTGTGGGCATGGTGGTGGTGACATGGCCCTGAGGTGGGGCAGCTGGGATGGGGACCTCTGCTGCAGGGACGTTGCCTGTGCAGAGCCGTGTCCCTGCTTAAGATGAGTGACACGGGGACTGGTGGGAGGCAGCCAGTCTGTCTGTCTGTCTATCTGTCTGTCTGCCTGGTATGGATGGGGTGCAGAGTGGGTTCAAGTCTGGAAGTGTCTCCTCACTTCTTCACCCAAGATGGTGTCATCCAGTTTGCCCTAAATTCTACCCAAAGACATAAATAAAAGCACACCTCTTGTACTTTATTATAGTTATTCTGATCTCATTAGTGCCGGCATCAATCAGGTGGCTCTCTGCTGCAGGAGACCTTGATGACCCCGTATCAGGGCACAGGATGTGGGGCATCAGCCCCATGCTCCTCCCTGTCTTCCTGAGGAAGAGGAAGCAGTGCCCTATGGCAAAGATGCACGGGGGCTATGAGGCTAACTCTATGAGTTAGCAACTTAAAACCTAATTTTTGGGTGAGAACTGATACAAGCAATGTTTTCTCCCTGTGTTCCATCAGCACAGTTCCAGCTAGAACTGCATTGGCCCTTTTGGAGGATTCATAGTTTGAGAAGGGTTTGTGCTCAGGGAAGGAGATGCAGAAGCAAATTGTTTGGACATTTCACCATCCCGGCGCTAAGTTTAAAAAAACAAATTCTTCAGGCAGGTGCTTGAATTCACAGCCTCTTTAGAGGGACTTTATCAGCCCCAGGAATATACTGGTTAAGTTAAAAAAAAAAAAAAACCTATCTACATCAGCTGCTAGCAAAGCAAAGCTAATCATCCAAACTTTGCTGCGGGAGAGGTGCAGCTGTCAAAGCAATAAGGTAAATGAGTCTGGGGCTGAAATGGTTTTTGCAGCAGAACTCTGCTCCCTGATAAATAGGGGAGATTGAACTATAGCACCATTCCACTATTCCTTGGTAATGCACCATTTTGGAGCTGACTGGGTGGTCTTAAGTCCATTGCCACAGTGGCTATATCGCTGATACCAATCAAGGCCCCGCAGCTGAGACCCTGGGTGACCTGTTTCAGCAGCTTTTTTCAAACCCCAATTCACTCATTTGTGTGGGATGCTTTTCTGCTACTTTATTTATGGGATTACATAAATGAGCCATTAAAAATGTAAATCTTCAGAACAGTTGAATAATAAAGATTTAAACAATAAGCTCAGAGCGGTACAGTACAGAAACTTCCCCAAACCAGCAGTACTGCACCATCGTGGCTATGGCAACAATAGCGGGTTAAGGGAAAGAGAGAGCAAGCAGAAAATAAAACGTCCCAGCATTGTTACAGTCATTGGCACCGCAGAAAGATTAGGGATCTTTCTTAAGAGTATTAGAACAATAATGAAGATGTGCCATTATGTGCCACAAAGGAGCCCATGCCATCCCTCACATCGTGCAGGTGTCAAAACAATCGCTGCTCACCACAGAATTGAGGGAAAGTGAAGTTTGTCCCACCTCACCGCAAAGCCCTTAACCCTTCCCAGCCTGGATCCAACTGCAGAAATGCCATGGGTAGTGCACAGGCTGCTTCATCCTCTTTCCTGCGCTCCTGAGCACCCTTTCCAAGCAGGGGCAATGAAGCTGCATGGAGCTGCTCCTCCAGAGCAGACCTGGGAATTCATACACAGGACATATTACATCACTCTGTCAAAGATCCTTACCCTCTAGATGTTGTTTCTAAGCTATATGTGGGGACAAATGCACGCCATCCCAGTCCATGTGCTGGAAGAAGGGCAAGGCACGGACCCAGCGCCCAGTGCTGCCCAGAGAGCTGTGACTCACAGCAGGGAGGAGGGTCCCAACAAACCTGAGCAATGCTTGTAGGTCTGGCTGGGGAGAAAGCAGCTATGCTGACAAAATGTTCTGGATGTCATGGGCCAGTAAAACTTAAAAATTAAGTTGCACATGAAAAAAAGAAAACGGAGTTCTTTTGTAACTAATGTAAGTAATCTATGGCGTGACGTGAGATGCAAGTGAAACTTTCTACAAGAGCGTTTTTTCATGCATTGCTGTACCTGACTAACCTTTAAAAAACATTCTTATTTCAGAGCCATGTGACTGGATCAGGGTTCCCATCTTACACCTGTGCAAACCCATAGACTTCAGAATAGAGTTGAAGCTTTCAAGTATGTCCCAGCAGATATGAATATCTCTAAGCATCCTAATGCTACATTATTATATTGTGATGATTTCTTATTGGTAAAGCCTGTACTGACTGGAAGTGTGAGCCTTCAGTTTAGTTAGCATTGCAATGTGGCAGTCAGAGTTGATAGTTAGTCTGGGTTCCGGGAAATCCATATCAGCCCTTTCCTATACCAAAAGAGTGAGCATCACTTCACCTGCTGAGAGCTGCAGCTTGAACTTTTTCTTTGATGAAGAATTCACATATCACCTCTCCATGGATTGATGTTTTGACTCTAGCTAGTAGTAGTGACACCACTTCTGGTCACCGATCATGGTGCGGTCCAGAAAACTGTCACCTTCAGTCTCCTATTGGTTCAACAGGTGATGAAAATCTTGCATGTTGTGTTCTTCCTGTTCCTAAGTGAGCATTTGTGGGACCCACCTGGTGCAAACTTGGCAATAATCCGATGTTGCCACCACCATTTCCAAATTGAACCCGATGTTCAGCTCTTTACACAGCTTCCTGGTCATAATCTTCTGGTTCACATGGATGAGCTGATCGAGACAATTCATTTTGCAGTGTGACAGCTGCGCGTGGCCATCAGGAATGTGGTTTGTTCTTCATGTTGCTGTCACCACTGCTGAAATGCATCATCCATCACCTCACTGTGCTCACTCCACTGTTTGGTCTCCATAAACATTCAACAAGTGTTGATGAATGTGAAAGAGTGCCATCTTTTCTGTATGGTGGAATTCAGTGACACAGCTTTGCTCCATGTGCACTTCCATGTCAGACACTGTTCTGTCAGACTGCCCCTCTGCTGCCATCTGTCACACAGCAACAACATGTGATGGAATATTGGTGCGACGGTTCAGCCTCTATTGCTGTACCACCAACAGCCGCCTCTGATGTTGTGGGCCAACATCATAAAATAGGAGGTATCATTTCAAAGCTGCCCTCTGTGGTACCTATGAGTATTAATCCTAATCTTTTCAATCCAAAAGCAGAAGCTTCATGGAAAGAAAGACTTAAGAATATCATCCACTCCATTATCCTAATGTACTTTTTTTCCTCTTCATCCTATATAAGCATTTCTCAGGCCTGCAGGGTAAGCTGAGGAGCATTCTGTGACACATAGTGCTGTATTTCCTGGGGCTTATTTGGGTAAATAACCATAGAGACCGTCAGCTATTGGATAAGTTCTGCTCAGTCCAGACATTTCCAGCACCAAAAGCTCATCTGGATAGTGGATGTGGTTGTACTCCTGCCTGGTTACATGACAGTGTGGGACATTCCTACAAATCTCACAGCTGTAAATCCACTCTGGAACAACAAAATAAAACAAATCAGATTTCAGATCTCTTTACAACAGGTACAGTGCTAGAGAAAATCCCTCTTTGGACCAAAAATGAGGAGCTGTAGGCCACCATGAGACCTCCCCTCAGCCTCCTTCACTCTAGGCTGAGCAAACTGGGGGCCTCAGCCCATTACCTCATCCCTCAGAACCTTCCCCATCTTTATAGCCCTCCTTTGTACACTCTCCAATAGCTTTATGTCCCTTTTACATTGCGACACCCAAACTGCACCCAGTGCTGGAGGTGAGGCCGCACAGCGCAGGGCAGAGGGGACATCCCATCATCTCTCCCAGTGGTAGTGCTGTGTCTGGAACACCCAGGATATGGTTGGCCCTTTAGGCCTCAGGGCACACTGCTGGATCATGTTCCACTTGCCATCATCCAGAACCCCCAGACCCTTTTCTGTGGGGATGCTCTTCAGCCTCTCATCCCCCAGTTTCTATATGTATCCAGGGCTGCCCCTCCAGGTGTAAAATCTGGCACTGCTCTTGTTCATGCAGTTGCTGATTGCTCAGCCCTCCAATTTGTCAAGATCTCTGTACAAAGCCTTTTATGACATAGGAATTAAAAGCTCAGATAGCACAGGCAGAGGGGTAGATTTCCAATTACCTGACAGAGCATTTTCCTTCCCCTCACCCCTCTTTGCTTCTTCTCCAGGCAGCTGCAAGGCACTGCAGAAAATCACTTGGGTCATCAAGGAGGTTCTGCTCCATTCCTCTGTTCCAGCTCAGGAAAGCTTGTAAATTAGAACTTCAGTGACAAGTGAAATATCAGGGCAACTGTCTTCCCCGGGAAATATTTCAGAGGAAAGCAAAACGAAGCTTCACCTCAGGATGTATAGAAGGGAGCCTTCTCTTACACCTTCACAACAGGGCCAGATTTCCAGAACTTCAACTACTTTCTTGCATTTAAATGGAGCTAGAAGTCTTCAGGGAATGCAGAGTCTGAAGTTGGAAAGAGGCATCAAAAAGGGTCTGGGGAGACTCAAGCAGCCCTGCTGCAGGATGAAGGCTGGGAGAGGAGCTGGTGGGACACATGGGACTGAGTTCCTCTGGATTTTGGGGCAGCCCTAGCTTTGGAACTTACTGCGTTGAGGGGTGGGAATGAGGAGACCTGTCTGGAAAATGCAACCACCAACATGATTCACTCTGCCTTTGATTCTTTGCACTGGATGCAAAGTGGAACTGGAAGTTGCTTAGCATGGCCAGCAAGCAGCAGAAAACTTTGAAACCAAGATTGATGGAGCTTCCCCTTAAGCTGTTACTTCCCTCCTTCTTTTTTTAGCTACTCTCAAAATCTAGCTGTAGAAGTCCCTGTTCATTGCAGGGAGTTGGACCAGATGACCTTGAAGGCTCCCTTTCAACTCAAACAACTCTACGATTCTTTAGTGGTTTAGTGACAGCTGTTGGTGGTTGATGGTTGGACCGGATGATCTTCCAGGCCTTTTCCAGCCTTAGTGATTCTATGATTCTTCACCAGTGCATCCATCTCCAGTCCTCTGATAGGACTCACTGCAGAAGGTGGCCGGGCATTGAGGTCTGTAGAGATTTTGCCACTCCCTTAAGCCACGGGCAGGTGACAGCTGCGCTGCTTTGGAGTGGCAGCAGCCACACATGCAGTGGTTGGGGATGCAAGCAAAGAACTGGAAGCAGAGGTGCCAACCAGGGAAAAATGTGCAGGTGCTTGGAGCAGGAAGTCCTCCTGACCCCAAAAGGAAGCAGGAAACCTCTGAACTTGAAGCCACAGCTCCTGTGGCAGGCCTGGAGGTTTGTATGAGTTCTTCATCCCTATTTCTTGACCAAATGAAAAGCTTCCATTCCACTGACCTAGGGTGCTTTTTTGCTTCTTCCTTCATTCTTTTTTAGCATGAAAGCTAATGGAAGTGATAACTTGACACTGAAAAAAAGGTGAATTTTCCCTTGCCATAAACTGTTAATGTAATTACTTGAGACAGTGCTGAGTATCTCCACACGCCTAGGAGGAAAAAAAAAAAAGACTCAAACAACCCAAAATAACCACTGAGAATTCAGAGTGGAAATGAATGGAGCCTGCCTCATTCATAAGTGTCATATGAGACTTTGGCTAAAAAGGCAAGCCTGTCATCCCCAGGACAGCAGCTGTTGTTATGTTGAACAAAATGGATACAAATGGGTATTATTTTAAAGTGAAATGCTTAATACCAGGCCTAACAAGCACACTGTCCTCTCTGTAACCCTGTGTCATACAAGCCATGATCTCCAGTAGAGGGCTTGATTGCACAGGAAATAAAATTCACTAGCTGTGCCCTACCAAACCGACAAACACACTGGCAATGTTTGAGTTACTATGGCAATCACAAAATAGGAAGGCCTTTTCTTCTTTTCCCCATCTCTGCATGCAGCCGCAGGCTGCTCCTGAATAGCTCACATCTGCAAAAAGTTTTAACACGGTACTCAGATAAAGAAAAGGATCCCAAAAATGGGCATTGACCCGTCTCAAAAAATGTTGCAAATTTTATATACAAGAATTGGGGAGCTGTGCCACTTTGCGCAGGTTATGTCATAATGTGAACAAAAAGGGATAAAAGCTGATGAAGGCTTTTGCTGTCAAATATGGAGAGAGGGGAAAAAGCAGAAGTAAATGACAGCTTTAATGCAGATGTAAGAAGAAAAGTCAAAGATGGGTGACAGAAAGTTAGTAGTCAATGAATAAGGGAAAATTTTCAAACACAAAAACCAGACAAAAGAGTAAAATACAATAAAAATCTCGCTATAGAGAATACTGAGAAAAGTCCCAAAAGCACAGTGAGCAAAATCTTGGAACTATCAAACCATGTGAAACTGCCATGTGGTTCTTTAGAGCGGCCCATTTCAGACATTAATAGCTCCCATTATAAAGGGGGAACCTGATCTCTGGCCTGGAAAGCTTTCAAGAAGCAGACTTTTTACAGCAAAATTGAAAAGCAAAACAAAACTAAACCTTTCTTCCCTGCACAAATCATGTCTTTCTACAAAAATTTAGCCCTGCATTATGAACTGCTACACGTTTTACCAGTTTTCCTTAGATAAATGCTTTCCAGTAATAGAGAATAATTATGTATTTTAATGGAGATTTGTTTTCTGGCAGATGTTACAATTGAGGGTTTTCTGACTTTATGCTTTCCACTATTGAAGTATGATTATTGTTGATAATAGAAACTTACCTTTACCAGCCAGCTGATTTCCACCATCTGATTTAGATGCCCGTGCAAAGTTCATGGGTGTGTGCTAAATGTGTAACAGACTCAGAAGGCTATTTTATCCCATGGAGGGGAAAGGTGTGAATCCAGGATTTAACATATGGATCTGCTATTCTGTACTAGTTCTGCTTCATGTCTGATGTAGGGCATGGAAGTTTGGAGGCGCCACCACCACCTTCATGAACGCTAGCTCCATCTTGCAAGAAGATTGAGTAAATTTAATCTTAATTTGATCTTAATCTTGGGTTCGACTGACACTTTATAGCCTCTGAAAGTATCATTGCACTTTAAAAGCTCTCACTGACAAGTCACATTAATCACTAGTGTCTGAGAAAGGTTTAATGTGGGAAAATGAATGAAAATGGCATAAAAAGTTCACAAAAAAAAGTCCAAAGGGCCGAAAGAAGCCCCAAATCCAGTAAAAGTTGGACTGCATTATACATTCATTGACTCTTGTTCTTTTGGGGGTGTTTTGGTATGAAAAGAAAGAAACAATAGAAGACAATAGCGATACCTTATCGAAGTTCATTCAAGCAGCCATTTCAAATACTTTTAACGGCTTGTCACTGGGTCTTGCAAGTCTCCTAGAGTCTAAACATTCTGTCACATTTGTGTACTAACCACTTAAAGTGCTGCTAAAGCCTTTTGACCTGGACTGACTCTCCTTTATCTAGGTCAAAATGCAAGGCAAAGCCTTTGTGTTCCACGGCCTTCATTAAATTCATTGATTTGACCTGTATTTTAAAGACCAAAAGTCAAATGGAATGGGAAGTTAAAGTTCCCATACAAAATCTTCCACTGAGCACTTCACTGCCTCCTTGAACTATGTAACATTCAGAAAAGGCCATCTCACGGCCATTTGAAGTGTGGGCTATAGCTGGAGTGGCAGTTTTGTCCAGTTTTTTTTTCAAGACCATTAAAGAGATTCATCAGAGCTTTCTCTCTCTTAAATAAGGACAAAAAGTTGAGGTTCGCAGACGGTTCCACTTACCATTTTTTCTTGCTCAAAGACATCTTTTTAACAGGACATCACATGTTTATATCTCCAGCATATGGAGAGGCAGAGATGACAGCTCTTACTTTACATCAAACTCTTGATGTGCTCATGGTCAACTGGGGTAAAAGAGCTTTTCTGTGTGAAGAAAAAAACCCTCTTCTGAATATGGAGACCAAGTTTCAGAACCAGTGTTTGGGAGTACAAGTAAAACCCAAGGCCATTAGCCGCAAAACAGAGGTTTATGCCTTATATAATAAAACAGGACTTAACATCAAAAAGCTCAAAATCTGGAGGTTTTGTTCGTCACTACAGAGTTCATCACTTGGTGCAAAATGTGTTTTGGAACGTGGCTGACTCAACCCAAGTTGTGAGTATGAGAAGAATAAGTATAAGCTTTCCTAAAGGTAAGGATGCACTTCACATGAAGTAAAGCTTTTCCCCTAAGTAGGACTGGCAATCAGATAGCAGGGACAGATCAGGCTGACCAGAGAGGTCTGCCTTGCAGGGATGTGGAAAAGTGGAGGCACCAAGGGCAGCAGGATATACTTGTGCAAAGCTGGGGCAGACTGGTGACCTTATCCTGCCTCACATATGGCTGAGGTTCAGCACCCAGGAACAGTGGGATTAAAGGAAAAGAAATTACAAATATCAAAGTAAACAGCAGCCATATGCCAGATCTTGTAGATCTTCAAAGGCAAACTTCCTTTGAGATGGTCTACAAGCTTATAATTTAAATAAAAAGGATTGAGATACCTGATGCAGCTTTTTAGAAGCTGTTATTTTCATGACTGACAGAAGGAGTGGGATTCAGCTGCCTAGAGGTGCAAAGCTCATCTCCAGCAAAAAAAAAAGTGCGAAATTTGTACTTCCCCTTTCAAGTGACCTGTGGATAAGTCATCCTTGGGGTCTCACCAACACACACATCAGCCTGCACACAGGCTCTGAAACGACAAGGGATGAGTGCATTTAAGATATGGGGGGGATCCTTTCTGCTGAATAAATCCTTTGTGGAGCATTTCAGAAAGTTGCACTGTAGCTGCTGAGTATAGATTTTGGGAAGAGAAACAAATTAAAGGTTGTTCTGCGAACAGTTGAGGAAAATCTGATTTTTTTGAGACAGATTATTATTATTTTTTGATTCAGGTAATATACAGTTTTGTAATCCATGGGAGAAATAGGGAAGGAGGGAATGCCAACAGGAAATAATTCCAAGGAAGGATATGCAGAAAAAGTTTAATATGTGACTTCGATGTCCTTCCCTTTCTCATTTTTCATACTGAAGAGCAGGAATACCATCATGATATATTCCTTATGAGATCTGGCCTACTCCTCCCTTCCTACTGTTTCTCTTTGCACTTACCAGCTCCAAACAGGGCCCCCATTCTCAACTTGTGCCTGGAAAGAATAGCTCTCAAAGAGCATCTCTACTGGATCAGCAAGACTTTTATATTTTAACATGACCCTTCGTTTATCACATCTCACCCTCTTCAGTCTTGAGGTCGCTCTGTAGGAGTGAGCAGCTGTGAAGCTAGAAGAAGCTAAGGTATGCTGTTTAGAGATGTGGTGGCAGGGAGGTGGCAGAAATAGACCAGGAGGCAGAAA
This sequence comes from Callipepla californica brunnescens, assembly GCA_023055505.1. Classification (NCBI taxonomy): domain Eukaryota; kingdom Metazoa; phylum Chordata; class Aves; order Galliformes; family Odontophoridae; genus Callipepla; species Callipepla californica. Next base: position 105,183,984 of record JALIRH010000001.1, on the reverse strand, counting down.
CATCTTGAATGACATCACATGGCATGTGAGGGATAACTGTCGATCAGGCCCAGCATGGGTTCGTGAAAGGCAGGTCCTGCTTGACCAACCTTCTATGATAGAGTTACCACTTGGTGGATGAAGGAAAGGCTGTTGATGTAGCCCACCTGGACTTCAGCAAATTTTTTCACACGGTATTCTCCTCCAGAAGCTGGCATCCCACAGCTTGGACAGGTACACTCTTTGCTGGGTAAGAAGCTGTTTGGAGGGCAGGGCCCAGAGAGTGGTGGTGAATGGAGTTAAATCCAGCTGGCTACCAGTCACAAGAGATGTTCCCCAGGGCTTGGTATTGGGGCATGTCCTGTTTAATATCATTACTGATAACCCGGATGAGAACATCAAGTGCACCCTCAGTAAGTTTGCAGACAGCACCAAGTTGGGAGGAAGTGCTGATCTGCCTGGGGGTAGCAAGGAAATACAGAGGGACCTGGACAGGTTGGGTCACTGTTCTGAGGCCACATGCTGGATGAAGACCACATGCTGGATCCTGCACTTGGGCCACTCTGACCCCAGGCAACACTACAGGCTTGGGGCAGAGTGGCTGGAAGATTGTGTGGAAGAAACGGACCTGAGTGTGTTGGTTAATGCTCAGCTGAACAGCAGTGTTCCCAGGTGGCCAAGAAGGCCAATGGCATCCTGGCTTGTAACAGAGTTGCCAACAGGAGTAAAGAAGTAATTGTGCCAGTGTACTCAGCACTAGTGAGGCTGCATCATAATTACTTTGTTCAGTTTTGGACTCATCACTGCAAGACATCAAGACCCTGAAACATGTCCACCGAAGGGCAACAAAACTGTGAGGAGTCTGGAGTACAAGTTTTCTGGGGAGTGGCTGGAGAGAACTGGGATTGTTCAGAAAGGAGAAGAGGAGGCTCAGGGGAAAACTTATCTCTCTCTACACTGCTCTCTACATTGTGGTGAGGTGAGGGGTCAGCCCTTACTTCCCTGTAGCAGCGATAGAATGGGAGAGAATGGCCTTTACTTGTGCCAAGGGTGGTTCACGTTAGATGTTAGGAAAAATGTCTTCAAAACAGTGGTCAAGCCCTGGAATGGGCTGCCCAGGGAGGTAGTGATGTCACTGCCCCTAGAGGTATTCAAAGAAATGTGTAGATGTGGTACAAAGGAACACGATTTAGTGGTCCACATTGGTGGTAGCTGGACAATTGGACTAGTTGGTCTTGGAAATCTTTTCCAATCTTAATAATTCTATGATTCCATGATTCTAAAAGCAGACAGAGGAGCAAGATGGGAGTGAGTGTTGTCTTGACTCCTGCTCAATGAGTTTGGCCACCCCATGCTATCTCCTCTTTTTCCTGGAACACAGTTATCTGCTTCTGGAGCTCCCATTGGAGCATCAATGCTTTCAGGAGCTTTGAAATGGGCAAAACATCTTCTCAGGTGCTTTTGGTGTACTGCATCCAGCTCCAAACTGATGCAGAACCAGGGCAAAACAAGTGCTTTAGTTCACAAGACAAATTAACTCAATAAACACAATTGTTCCAATAAGATTAAAGTTCAAAAGAATGTCCAGAAACAGATGAAGTCATTGTCGTCTAGCAATAGGCCTATAAGAGTTTAAGAGTTTCTAGTTTAATATAATTATGATTTTTTTAACCTCGCCACCTAAAAGATGAAGAGGAGAGGAAGCAGCAGAAGCAACACAGGGAAAGCCTGAAATGTTGGGTATTGACAGGTTGTCATCTTGTAAAAAGTCTGACTGGAAAAATGTAGGTATAAGGGCTTCTTTAGCCTTTGGAAGAAACATCCTTAAAACAAGAGAAAGTTCAGTCTGACGTCTTCTGAGGTCATAGTGTTTATTCAGAAGAAAACTTAAACCAGAGAAAACTACCAAGGTCTAAACCAGACCTATTATTCCATGGACAAAAATCTAGATTCTAAAAGGTAGAACAGGACTCTTGGCCAAGGAGAACTGATGTGACATTTTCTTATTTGCAAAACTATCTGTAAAATTATTTATTTGTCTTATTCACCTGTAGTTATTTGCTCAGCAGTTAGACAGTCTTTGGATTGTCTGCAGACTCCTTGTCTACTGTTTTGTGCATTCCTTAGATTCTTTTTTTTATGTTTTGTGACTGGGCCATAATTGGTAACTTAGAGACTTATTTTTTTTCTGAAGTCACATTGGACAATTCCTGGAGCTTTGAAGATTTACCAGATGATCCTTTCCTACTGTGACTCTTCATGGAGGATCGTGTTTGCCAGAGGCTCTGTGTCTATGGGCATTACTGTAAACCATGTTCTCTCACATCTCTGGAAAGGAATGAGATGAAGGAGTTGAATGCCACCAGAGCAGAGTGATTATTTTGTATTTGGAAAAACATTCGCAAAAATCTGTTTGGAGTTGTCTGTAAACAGAGTCGCTCTAAAACAGAGTGTCTCCAATAAAAGGGTATTGTTCCCGGCCACCAAAGCAGAATAAAAGTAACTCCAGGATCACAACCAGTGGTGTGGGAACCATCTAGTCCATGGCATGTTCCCCCTTCCTGCCAGCCCATGGTGGTCTCTTTACAGTGAGAGCTTTTTCTGGGGCACTGGGCAGGCACCACAAAAGGTGAGATTGAGGAACACCCTACAAGATCAGAACAGTGATATCCTACCCCTCTACTCTGTCTCTATCAGTGGCAGTAGGAGCTGCTGTAATGTAGAGCACAAGTTTTTCACCTCTTTCTTTGCATTGCTGGGATTTCCCAGCCCCACAGCTGGAGAGATGTTCAACATTAGTGCCTGTAGGGGTTTCTGAATGCCATTCCATGGACCTGCTCTCCTCAAATGTGTCTTATCCCTTATGAAGCTGCTGATACTATATGCCTTTGTGGCTTCCCAAGGATGGCATTTCCAATCATTCACCATCGGACGTGTACTATCCAACCATGTTTAATCTGATCCCTCATGTTTTCTCTAGTGCTTGCAATGAGGGATCTATGAATAGCTGTTCCACTGTGCCTTGCCCATCACCCCCATGTTTTTTTTTAGATTTGTGCATATTCTCCTCTAAATTGAAGGGTCTGTTTAGTCTCTGTACAAGACGGACACTTCAGTTCCTCACAGTTATTTTCATTGTCTTTTTCTGAGTCCTTTGACTTAGCTAATCCTTCTTGAGATTCATGGATTCCATCTGCTCCCAGTACTCAGTGTAAGGGAGAAATAAGGCTTTAGGTTTCTCTTCACTCTTTAAAAGCCTGAAGTATTAATGTGTATTTATTTCACAATTTAGTGTCTGCTCTTCTTAGTCTGAAGTCTATCAGCTGTGAAGATTATAGCCAATTAGAATCATGGGACCATTGAGTTTGGAAAAGATCTCTAAGATTAAGTCCGAGGACCAATATTGCCTGCTAACTATGTTTCTCAGTGCCACATCTAATTCTGTGTTGAAGGAGAAGAAAGGAAAAGATAAAGCGGTTTAAGACTCATTCTACATTAACAAACTACAATCGGCATTAGAGATATGTTACACCAGCTCAAACATGTCAGGAAGCCTGCAACCATAATAGAAAAGGGAAAAAAGAGCAGAATGAAGGGTGATGCTATACCGGGGACTAGGGTGATGTAAAACGTGTCTTTTTGATTTGAAGTTCATAGTTTAGAGATTTTTCACACAAGAGAAAAAACTGCAAAAACTCCTACCTTTTCCTCTGTGCCCCATCCCAGTCTTTTTGTCAAATGTCACACAGTTTTTAGGAATGTTCCTTTGCTCTCAGAAGTCATCTGGTGAACACCCAATCGTGGTCACGAGCTGTACCACAAAGTCATAGAATCGTAGACTCACTGAATGACTGAGGTTGAAGGGGACCTTGAAGACCATCCAGTTCCAGCTCCAGTGCCGTGGGCTGGTTGCCATTCACCAGCTCAGGCAGGACCCCATCCAACCTGGCCTTGAGCACCTCCAGGGATGAAGCATCCACAGCTTCTCTGGGCAGCCTGTGCCAGTGCCTCACAACTCATGTTAAAATTTTTTCTATCATCTAACCTAATTTTTCCTCTTTAAGTTTAAATCCATTCCTCTTTGTACTATCACTATCAGATCACGTAAATAGTCAGTCCCCCTCCTGATTGTGAACTCCCTTCTAGTACTGAAAGGCTGCAATGAGGTCTCCTCAGAGCCTTCTCTTCTCCAAGATAAACAAGCTCTGCTCTCTCAATCCTTCTTCATAGGGATAGATGCTCCAGTTTTCCAAGCATCTTCATGGCCCTCCTCTGGTCCCACTCCAACAGCTCTGCATTCTTCTTGTGCTGGGGGGCCCAGGTCTATACACAGTAGAAGAAGGATGTGGAGCTGTTGGAGCAGGTCCAGAGGAGTGTTATGTATATAGTTATACATGGTTGCAAACAGCTGTGATTGAAAAAAGGCCATCCATGGCGGTGTGCAGAAACATAAGAGAGGTACATTTGCAGTGGGACAACAAAGCAGTAGTGCCTGTTCTGAACATAAGAACCTGAAATGGCTCACTGGGCTCTGCTGCCATTCTGGGGATCTCCCATAGCGCTGCTCCCATCCACCCATGGCAGCTGGGATGGAGCTCCAAGGATGGTGCAGCAGTGCCAAGAGGGCTGTTTTACCTTGTCACCTTCTCATTCACACCCCGTACAAAGCGCCCTGATAGAGTCCCAACAGGTGGGAGCCCATGGCTTATTGTTAGGGAGTTCAGGAGAGTTGCATTAATCCACTTAATGGCCACGTCGCCCAACAGCCGTGTTTGCCAAGCTGCAACCACAACCTAATGATGTACTACCAACATCCACGCCAAAGACAAGGCCTAAATGAGCAGAGAGACAAGCTGAGTTAGTATAAAAGAAGAGGCATCAATCACCATTCCCCCAAGACAATGGCGATAATTTAATGGCTGTTTTTTAAGAAGAACTGACACTATACAAAGATTGAGGAGAAAGGTCTGGTAGGCTTCACCTGCAGCTGAGAGCTATTTGTTCCCTTTGTGCCAACAACCGGAATGAGGTTTGAAATGGCAATTTCTGCAGCTGGCATCATAAGTATCGAGTTATGCTCACAGCAAAAGGTTTACTTTAAATTGCTAGATTTTCTGGCTCAAACTCTCATTAGTCAAGCTTGAGTGACTTTGCTAATGAATTCACTTTCTGTCGAATTTTAAACTAATGTGCAGAGTGATTTTTCTTCTGTTAAAATACTTCAGGGTTGTTTTTTTTTTAATAATTTGCCTTTAGTCTACCAGCTCAGTGACACCTTTTTTGACAGTGTTCACAAAGATCAAATACTTTGCAAGACTTTGCATATTTATTATACCCAGCTGAGTTGCATTCGTGTGTTCGATATTTGACTGCATTTTGTTGTTGGGTTGTTTTATTCTTTCTTTCATTTGGAGATGAACCAGTGCAGACATCCTTATGCATGGTATAAAGTGACTACGCAGATAAGACAAAAGTTTCTGGGGAGTTGAAGTCATCAAAGTAAACTTGCTGTGAAAGATGGCAAAAAAAGCAAAGCACAGGAATAAGACTGAAAGGGTTTCAAGCTGTCTTTTGGTCCAGACCACCACCACAAGGCATGACCTCTCTCACCTTTTGAATGGAAGCTTCTCCATGCTGTCCTTGAGTATTTCCCATGACAGAGAGTGCACACGTTTCTAGCACAACTCCACTGCCTCACTGTCTATACCATTAGGAAATGTTTCTGATCTTTCACTGCGGGTAAGTGCATTATTTCTTGTTATGTGTGCTCATTAAGAATATATTTTTTTAAATCTTTGCAGCAGTTCTTGACATATTTGAAAATTATAATCAGGAAATCTCCAGCACACAATAGAGCAGCCCTGATTTCTGCATCGTGCAGCATGTTTTCTGGATGTGCTCTCACACTCCTTGCCCCCCTCTGTCCTGGCCATGTGGGACCTAGGTTGGGCACCGAGCACTGCGGAGCACCCACCAGTGTGGAGTCAGCTGGAGCCCAACACAGCCTTTAGCACTCCTCACCAGATGTTTGGATAAACATTTCCTGTTTTGCTTGAGACCTTCTCAGGGTTTCAGCACAAAAAGCACATTTTGGCTTTTGCAGTCTTCAAGGAAAATGTGGTAAATGCTTTGAAATAAGCTAGCGGAAAAACAGCCTAGTTATAAGTAAGTCCTGCAGTGACAGTCTGCTTGACTCACCAGTCCCAAAATCGTACTTAGTTTATGTGACAACTTTTTGTTTTAATCCTAACCATTCTTCTGAGGGCTACAGTCTGCACTTTGACCCAGATCTTCCATTTGCCTCCATCAGCAGCTACTGCTCGTGCTCTGGTAACCCCTGTTAGTAACAGCTGCTGAAAAGTGTGCCAAGAAGCTAACACATCTTATAACTGCATCAAATAATTTCTAAACAAATTACTGATTTTCATAAGTAACTTAGTTTTTTTATTATTATTTTATCTTCATTGTCTGCTCCTTTCTATCAAACTCTCCCAGCATGACCTTCATGACCATGGTAAGTCTAAGAATCAGTCCATCCTCTGTCCTGACCAAGCTGTGGGCATCTTGCAGGACTTACAAGCTTAATTCAGACCTTCTACAGACCGCAGCTACCCCCAGAGAGTGGCAACAACAAGACAATTTCATGCAATGTTGAAATATTAAGCAGACAGCTTGGTGAGGAGCATCTCATTCACACTGTGAGTGGGACAGCACTGGTTCAGTGCAGTACAGGTAACTCTTAAGAACTGCAAGTTCATCTCCAGAGTTTTTCTTCTGTCTTGTCCTCTCACCTCCTTTTGCTTCCTTCAAGTGTTTGAGAGGCTGGAAATAAATGAAAATGTTTCTTACTCATTCTACTTGTTCATTTGTGCAAGAAATGAGCATTTCTACATGGTGTACTCAGTCTAAAAGAGGCAATCATTGCCCATAATAAGCATCCTTCCCTCATACCTTGTGGGGTAGTAGAAGGAACGTAGAAAGTACAGATCTCTTCCCATCTTCCAGAAAAGATAACTCAAGGACTTGCAGTGCCATGAAATGACCTCTTTCAGCTACCTCAGGCAAGGACAGTGGCTACTCATGCTGCCTTGTAGTTCTTAGGTATGATTTTATGGTGTTACATCTCAGGTATTGGATCTTCATAATGGCATAGGTCTTGAATAGCTTATAAATATTTGTCCTATAAATTGCCCTAGGTTATTAAAGTGCCAAATCAGGAAATAGAGCTAATTACCTTCATTCATTCTTCCATTCTTTCTTAGCTACTGAACTGCTAACAGGAACATTAGGAGCAGTGTGGGTCTTCTGATTGTGCTGAAAACATAAATTATTTTAATCTGCTTTGCATGGAGGCCCGTGGATGAGTGCTTTATGTAAACTTTATAAAAGCAAAGCTCAAGTGTGACTGTCATAACCATGAGAGCAATTAATCCTTGTGATAACTTGTGGCTGAGTCACAGAAGCCTTGGACAAAGACCAAGACTTTGCAACAGGCAGCAGGTGAAGTGTTTGGACCTCTTCAGTGGTGTGCTCATGCAGCCCATACTGCTTGGCAGTTGAACTGAGACAAGCTGAGCCAACAGAAATCCTCAAAGAACCAAGAGGGGAAATATTCCAGACTGTTCAGTTCCTGCATGACCTGTCACACCACCCATATTGTCATGTGGTTTTTTTTGGCTACCTCAAGCTCTTTTTATCACATCTCCTCAGAGACAGAATTCTTATCATGAAAACTAAAGCCATGTATGGCGCTCTAATATGGGTGACTGTGCCCAGGAATCCAGGGGGCTAATACAGATTTATGTATACTGCTACACGAGCATAAATCAGAATCGAGTGTACTGATATAGCAGCATTTAATTCCCAGGACTTGCACCAGAAATACTAGTTCAGACAAACTCAACAACACATGCTGCTGTTTGAGGCAACATAACCATCTAGAAAGACAGCAGGAAAAGAGGGTTCTGGCTGAAACAACATTTTGTCTTTTGCTAGGTTTTATCTCTTCCTAATAAGTAGACATGCCATCAGCTGCTCGTCTATGAGATTGCTGCACTGGTCCTGAAACGTTATCAATTCTAAGATTACAGTGTGATAGTAGGTATAATCCAAAGTGCTCTTATCAATATCAGAGCCTTAACTAGGCTTTCCAAGCAAACTAGGTGGAGCCATGAGCAGATTGTATAGAACAACACATCACTTGCACAAGTATCTGAGCTTTGGCCAACTGAATAATAGTGACACCAATATTGTTCATTTGAGAAAATGCACTGAAATATTTGGCTTGGACAAATGCATAGCAAATCGTTTTAGCTTTTTCTAAGGAAGTTTATCAGATTTGACTATCAATCATCCATGTTGACCAAGGATGGAGCGTCTTTGCAATAAATGTTCATGCTTGTCGTCATTAACATCATTTAGATTTTAGACTTTTTCTAATTAAGAAAGGTTCCCACCAGCAACAGCAAAAATCTCTACCACCTCTTTCATTATCTCAGCCTTTCTTCCCTTTAATTACTATTGAGCTCCTGGCTGATTAAATTAGTTTTTTTAGGCCTTTTCTGAAATCTTAGGGAAATTATCTAAAAATCATGAAATCAATTCCCTTACGCTGTTTTAATCTTTTATGTTTTGGGCTCCAAGAGGGACGGGCGGACAAGTGCAGCCCCTCCGAAAAGTGTGCAGCACTAGACTGCTTGCCAGCCTTCTATTGCCTTTGTGGACCATCTGGGTCAATTTCCTTCCAACTAAATGAAATGCAAATAAAAATTCCAGCAGTTTTTCAGCTGCAGGCTGCCCAGCTGATTAGCATGACAGAGGCCGGGAGATGAGGCCTGACCCTGTGCACTTCCCCTCATCTCATTAAGTTGTAACTCTACCGTGGCTGCATTCATGGTGTTTATTGACGCTGAAAGGCGTCTTTATCCAAAACTAGCTAAATTCACATTCAGAGTTTTTCCATGAAGGCTTGCCTGCTACAGCATCCACATGAAAGTGAACCTATTGTAGCTTGGTGATGTGTCCTGCTGATTCCTTAACAATCTGAGCTTTCTCCAAAAATTCACAAGTTTAAGTTCCAAAAAGAAAAAAAAAACAAACACCATAAGACCCAAAGATTTTAATAACTCAGCAGTTTAAAATGTTAAGAGTATAAATATGCTTCATTTTGACAGTGATGGTGTGAATATTAAACCCACACATGTCAGGAGACAATTCAGCCAAAGTACAGTAGTAAGAGAGTGTCTGTATCACGTAGGACCACAGACAACAGGGTATTATGCTTATCCTCACATCCAACAGCAGGGAGAGTGATATAGGATTCAAGATGGCAACATCTTCCACAATTTATAGCACTTTGAGAGTCACAGTTGGGCAATGGAGAGAAATAAACCTTACAACTGCCCACTAACTCTTGTAACAACTCAACTTCAAGGAAAGGGAAATACTGCGGAGAAAGAAGCCCAGTGAATATGAGCTTAATAATAATTGTGGTCCTTTTGCCTTTATCTTGAGTGCTGTAATCCTTCTAGGCATATGACAGCAGTGGTATAGTGAAGACACTGCTGCTAGAGTTCTGAGGTGGACGTGACTGGTATATTTTCTCTGTCATCAAGTTTGAGGGCCTGGTGAGAACTAGGGTAGGCAAACTCTGTCCAGGATGTATAGAAAAGAATAGCAGTTGCTACAGTTTTTGGAAAGGAAAAGACAAGTGCTTGTGCTTTCTCTACCACCTCGATCTGCAGTTGTCCATAGTAAAGACCAGCCTCTCTCTTACGGGTCTCCTGGGTGGCACCAAGAGTCTGACAAGGTCCAACCCCCACAGTGATGCATCTACAAAGTTAGAGCCTCAGTTTCAATAACTTCTGCTCATGGTATCTCGGGTAGAAAGAGAGGAAAAGGAGGAGTTCACTGGACCAGTGCCAGTTCTCTCTCAAGATATTTTATAATTCCATTGGGAAGGAGATGTACATTTTTGATGGAAACATTTCTTTTTATTTCTGCTGCACAAAGGCAGATATAGATGAACAAATGTAGGGAAGTCAGGAAGTATCTGAGGTCACAAGTGTCTAATCAAAGTTATTTATATCTGTGTGATCTTAAAAGTAAAGCCAGCTCATAATCATAGAATCATAGAATGGTTTGGATTGGAAGGAACCTTTAAGATCATCCAGTTCCAACCCCCTGCCACAGGCAGGGACACCTCCCTCTAGATCAGGTTGCTTAAAGCCCCATCCAGCCTGACCCTGAATGTCTCCAAAGAGGGGGCATTCACAACTGCACTGGGCAACCTGTTCAGTGTCTTACCACCCTCAGAGTAAAGAATTTCTTCCTTATATCTACTCTGAATATATCCTCTTCCACCTTTTCTCCTCATCCTATCACTACCTGCCCTGATAAAGAGGGCTTTCCTGTAGCCCCCATTCATGTACTAAGGGCAAATTTTGCTTCACCAATCTAGTGACCTGTGGTGGAGTGATGGCATTGATGGACCAAGGAAGGGCAGCTGATGTCATCTAATAAATGTTAGTAATAAATTATTCACTCAGAGGACATTGAGATACTGGAACAGTCTGTACAGAGAAGCTGTGGATGCCCCATCCCTGGAGCCACTCAAGGCCAGATTGATGGGCTCCTGGGCAGCCTGGCAACCCTGCTTAACCAGATTACTTTTGAGTTCCCTTCCAACACAAGCCATTCTATGATTCCATGATTCCATGACACAGACAGACATCACAGTCTGTGCAAAAAAAAAAAAAAAAAAGGAAGAATATTGCAACATCTCTAACTGTATTCAATGGTTACATGAATCAGAGGATATTGGAGATGATTTCCATTTGTTTATCCCATGAAGGAATTAAACAATCATTTGCCCTTGCTTTTGCTGAGACTTCCTTCATCTTACGTGCTAATGGGTTCACTCTTCCCATCATTTCAGGTCGGTGTTTGCAGGGCAGATGAAAACTGCTCTGAAGTTTTGTCCTTGCAAAAACTCAAGCTATAGTCCAAATGTCTTCAGTACGCTGTCTTCTGGGTGCACCCTGGTTTTGGTGTTTTATTGAGGAAGTTTCATGAAATGCTTCTTCTCAGAGGTAAAAAAAAAAACAGCTAAAAGAGAGGCAGAGAACTACCTTCTTGTCTATCTGCACTGATGTGTACTTACTGGGTTTTCATTTGAACTGATAACACTTTTAGTAGTTACGATCTCCTGAGGAAACAAACTGGTCCCTTTCTTATCAGTAGCTATAATACAGTTTGTGCTTGATGTGTTTTGTTATCCAGCATGACAACTTGAAAGCCTGTCTATCATGTTACAAAGTGTGATTTTAAATTATCATCCACGATAACTGCTAATGGTGTGAGGAGTCATGACAGAGATGACTGCTGCGCTCCAGGGCAATGCAGAAACACCACACTCAATGGCATCTTGTTTTATTAAGTTTTTTTAAACTTTACGTTTCTGCCAAATACAGATTTGGGAGAAAAAAGACTATTCAGAATCCTTGAAAGATTTTTCTTTAGTAATTCAGAATTAATTTAGTAATTTAGTTTTCATTTCAGAATTAATTTAAATTTAATAAAGTGAAAGCATTACAATAAATAACTAATGATAAAATACATATTCATCTTGGACATGAGGAAAAATTTCTACTCGGGATGAGCAGTGAGACAGTGGTACAGGCTGCCCAGGGAGGCTGTACAGTCACTGACCCTGGAGGTGTTCAAGAACCATGGAGATATGGCACTGAGGGACGTGACTAGTGTGCATGGTGGAGATGGGTTGGAATTGGACTGAATGGTCTTAGAGGTCTTTTCCATCCTTAATGATTCTATGATTCCATGATACGTGCTACAGTAATGACAGAATTGGAATATAAATATTAAATAATAATCTCTGGAATTTATCAAAGGTGTGTGTTTTACAGAGTTGGTAGTATGGAATAATAAACTTTAGAAAATCCCTGCAACTTCTAACAGAAGACTTGGTATCCTCCTTGGGCAAATTTTGATTTTGATTAAGTAGTCTTTCTGACAGTGAGTTGATGGACACTATCAGCTAAAATACAGAAAAAAAAAAAAAAAACAAAGAAAAAAAAAAAAACCTTCACTTCTGTTACTACAGACATCACTTCTGAAAGCTGAGCTTATTATCCACTAGTGTCTGGAGCTGTCTGTGTTACTTATCCTGGAGATGAGAGGTGGCAGTGCTGCCTGGCTTTGTGCTGAACCTGAATTGCATCCGACACCAGAAAAGACAGCTTCTTATCAAGAAAACTGCGGTAACACTTCAGAACACAAAAGAGGGAGCCTGCAGGTGTGCACTTCTGTGCGCTGATCAAAAGGAAGCATGCAACAGATGACCCTCATGCTTCTCACTATGGAAAGGAAAAATAGAAGAAAGCTACACAGATCCTCTCCCCATTTTACCTTACCACCTTGATTTGTATTTCTGCCATTTTTCCCCAGTTGGTCTCTTTTCAGTCCTCTACCCACAGTTTGGTGGCAATGTTTCTAACACAAGCTTCTCTGCAGCCTTGCTGGCTCAGTTCTGAACCCTCTGATCCAGGCTCTGTAAATGCTCAGGTTACACCACGTGCCAGCTCACAGTTACAGAATCACAGAAAGCACCAAATTGGAAGGGACCTACAAGGATCATTGAATCCAGCTCTGAGTTTCACATAGCACCACTCAAAATCCAAAGCCTATATCAGAGAGCATTTCCCAAACATTCTTTGAGCTCCTCACTTCTCCACCACACATGATGTCTGAGCAGCACCCCTACCTCTGAGCTCCCCTCCCACCCTCCCCACCTACCCAGCCCTCATCCCTTCTGAACTCCATGGGGCCTCCTTGGAAGTCACAGAGCCCACATACTGAACAACTGAACTCATGCCCAATACTGGACCTGTCTGTCCCTGAAATGAACCAAGTTTAATGAGTAAGATCCTCAAGCAAGTGGATTGTTCAAGCCTGCAAAGTCTACTGAGTGTATCTAATATAAGTCCCTTATGATTATTGGGCAAAAGAAGGTAACAACTAATAAAAGAGCAAACTAATACCCTTTTCTTCATCTGGGGCAAATTCCCAGTCCTTTCTCCAAATCACATGTCAAATCTTTACAACGAGTAGAAAAGAAAGTCAGGAAAAGGTTTTTTTTTTTCTCAGGAATGTCCACCTTGATGACCAGGAGTGGGAAGATGGATTCTTCGAAAGAGAAGAGCTAAGCTAAGATCTAGCCATCAATAACAGGGCAGCACATATCTCTTAATTTGTTAGTTTTGCCATACATTCCACTGATGCGATATTTCACGTTTGAGATAAGACCTTTGAATCTTTCCATACATTTAAGAGAACCGTTCTGCTGTCTGTGGCAGTGGTAGAACCAAGTGTGAAGGTCAGGTACTTCAGTGTAGGCATTACTCTTGATCTCCATGTCTCACAGGTCTTGTGAGTGGAGTTGTCCTCAGTATAGTCAATAACAAAGAGACAACAGACACGGAGAAGGCTCAGGCACAGAATCACAGAATTGTCAGGGCTGGAAGGGACCTCCAGAGATCAAGTCCAACCCCCTCCTTGCCAAAGCAGCTCCCTAGCCCAGGTTGTACAGTTGTTGTCCAGGTGGGTCTTGAACATCTCCAGAAGGGACTTCGCAACCTCTCCTGGCAGCATGTGCCAGTGATCCATCACCTGTACTGTGAAGTTCCCATGTACATTTGTGTGGGAATTCCTATGCTTCAGTTTGTGGCCATTTCCCCTCGTTTTATCACCACACACCACTGAGAAGAGTCTGGCCTTATCCCTTTGCCTCCCGCTCCTTAGATGTTTATTGATGTGGATCAGATCCCCTTTGAGTCCCCTTTTTTCAAGGCTAAACAGACCCAGGTCTCTCACCCTTTCCTCATGAGTGAGGTGCTCTAGGACCTTAATCATCTCTGTGGCCCTCTGCTGGACTCTTTCCAGGAGATCCCTGTCTTTTTTGTACCAGGGACCCCAGAACTGGACACAGTACTCCAGGTGAGGCCTCGCCAGGGCAGAGTAGAGGGGGAGGATCACCTCCCTCAATGTGCTGGCCATGCTCTTTTAAATGCACCCCAGGATCCCATTGGCCTTCTTGACCACCAAGGCACACTGCTGGCAGTCAGGCTTCACATGTCTCACATGTCCCTGAACCTCTAGTGGGACCAAAGGTAACAAAATCCCTCCTAGTGTAAGCAAAGAGCATGTTCAAGACCACCTGGTGAGGCTGCATGCAAACAAGTCTATGTGTCTCAATGACATACATCCCAGGGTCCTGAAGTGGCTGATGTGATTGCCAAGCAACTCTCCATCGCATCTGAAGTTGTGGCTATCTGGTGAAATCCCAGTGTCTGGAAAAAAGAAAATATCTCTCCAATTTCTAAGAAAGGGAGAAAAAAAGATCTGGGAAACTACAGCCCAGTGAGTCTCACAGCCGTGTGTGGGAAGATCATGAAATAGATCCTCCTGGAAGCTACATTATGGTACATGAAGAATGAGCAGGAGACCCAAGACAACCAGCAAGGCTTCACCAAGGGCAGGTCATGCTTGATCAGTGACATAGACAGTGGGATTGAGTGCTGATGGACAAAAAGCTAGACATGAGCCAGCGTGTGTGCTTGTCACTTCAGTAGGACAACAGTGGATTGGGTGGCATTAAAAGCAGGGTGGCTGGCAAGGAGAGGGAGCTGATTGTCCCTCTCTACTCTGCCCTCATGAGGCCCCATCTGGAGTATTGTGTCCAGGCCTGGGGTGCCAAGCACAAGAAGGATGCAAAGCTGTTGGAGTGGGACCAGAGGAGGGCCACAAAGAAACTCAGAGAGCTGGAGCACCTCTCCCTGTGAAGAAGGGAGCTCACAAGCAGGAGGGAAGTAGATCTTTACATGATAGGACAAGGGGGAAAAGTTTTAAATTAAAAGATGGGAGGTTTAGATTAATTATTAGGAGGAAACTCTTCACTCAGAGGGCAGTGAGGTACTGGCACAGGTTGTCCAGAAAAGCTGTGGATGCCTCATTCCTGGAGGCATTCAATACCAGGTTGGATGGGGCCCTGGATGGCCTGATCTGGTGGGTGACAGCCAGCCCATGGTAGGGGTGATGGAACTGGATGGTCTTTGGTATCCCTTGCAACCCAAACTGTTCTACGATTCTGTGGTTCTATGCTTCAGTACAGTTCATGGAGCCTAGAGGACAATTATTCTCCTTCCTAAATTCTGCACTCACGTTTAATACCATGGGATCAATCACAGTTTAACTTCAGCCTAAATCACAAAACAGAAACATTCTACTTTGAAATACATCTCTATTACTCCCATTCTGGTACACTGTTCATTGATGCACTGTTCTTTCTGGTGAAAATCTGCCTGTTTTGGGTCTGGACCTGAACTTCAGTGATACATACAATTAAAGAATCTATAAAGCTAGTGATTAATGAAAAAGCCAGTATCTAGGGATACTCTAGGTCATCTATATAGTCACTACATCACTACACAGGATGAATTTAATCAAATAATAAATATTGAACCATTCAACTGAATAAAGTTTGAGTCATTTTTAAAGATATTCTAAGACTGGCACTGAATTCAAGATCAGCAAGAACAAACCAAGAACTGTAAAAAAAGTAAGCATGTTTCTCTCCTTGTCTAAAATCACTAAGTTTTTTGCTTTCATCGATCCACACACATAGTAAAATGTTAAGATTGAATATGATGTCTTTGGACTCTGCAAGGTATGTGAATTCTTGCAAGTATCAACATTAACAAAAGAAACAATGTCAACATGAGAATGAAACAGTTCAAGATTTTTAAAGCGCTCAGCAAATGCCCTCACTATTGCATGAATTTGCACAGTTTCTATATAGTCTCTATATTAAAGATTTATGAACCATATTATAAGTCATTGATAATGCAACACCTGTGATGCATATTCCTAAATTCATTTGTTTCAAAGGGATCACTCACATTCTGGAAAGACAGGCATGTGTAGGAGAGTTTGGAGCCTTGGGAGTAACTATGACTGTGGCATGAGGAGCTACATCTTCAACATGAAATGCCTACTCAGAGCACTGAAGAAAACATGGACCTGGGCTCTCTAACTTTTGCGTCTCCCAGTTTTGGCATCTGCGTCTTTCCAAAGTCCAAGAGCATTCCAAATGCTCCACAATTCCTATGAGCCTGAAACCAAAGTCCAAACCATCTCAGAGGCCTTCTCTCTGCTGTGACTCGTCTTTTTTTCACCCTCAGCCTCTCCATGACCACAGAGCAGAGGCACAAGCAGTGATTGCTTACCAAATGTCTATGTACACACTCCTGGCAGAGCCCCTGAAAAGGTGCTGGTTTGCGTTCGATTCCCAGTGCCTTATCGCAGACAGCCTGTCTATTTCCCCTCCTGTCTCCAAGAGTTTTGTCCATCAAAGCAGCAGCCAGTGATGTTTTATGATGTGCTGTAAAACTACCATGCGTGTGCTCAGCATGGCTGCCTCATTTATCACTGCTCAGCCTTCACACTGGGACATCATCCATCACTGCCTCCTTAGAGCACAGCCAGAACCTGGTCCATGCTGCTGCCCTAGCCCAGAGCCATGTGAACACTCCTCAGCATGTTCCTTTGTCCTCAGGCTGCTATTTTTTTTTCCGGGAAATGTGACTTCTTCTATTTAGTTCCCAACCAAGAGTCTGGAGTAGAAAACCAAACTTCAAAATTCAATTGACTGTGCCTAATGGAGGGGATTTTAATTTGTAGCCCTTGACCCTTTTCTATTATCGATGGAAATAAAGACCTTTTTTGTTTCATATTTGCAGCTAATGGCAAAAGAAAAATTTAAAGGTT
Source organism: Callipepla californica brunnescens (assembly GCA_023055505.1). Classification (NCBI taxonomy): domain Eukaryota; kingdom Metazoa; phylum Chordata; class Aves; order Galliformes; family Odontophoridae; genus Callipepla; species Callipepla californica. The sequence goes on along the minus strand of JALIRH010000001.1, from coordinate 105,167,163 downwards.
TTAATTTTTTTATTCTAATAGTGACCTCCATGTCCACTAAGAAACTATGAATAATCAGTGTTTGAGAAAAGCATTTCTATGAGCAATCTAGAAAATGGACAAAGAAACCATTGAAACTATTTCATATGCAGGACGAAAAGAAGTTCAGGAATACATTTGTGTCTGGTTCTCTTCTTGTACTACAGAAAGACAAGAGTCCTTTTTATTAATTGCATTAATTAATTGTACTGCACTTACATCTTTGTCTCTCACAGACCTGTCTATTCTACCCGAGTAATTAAACTATTAAACAAAACCAACACAATGATTGAAAATGTTAGCCAATATAAAAGCTGTAAATCTAGAGCTTTCCCCTAGAGAAATCAGAGAGGAAAGTTCCATCAGTGGATAGGACTCGTGCATCCTACATCAGCTACAGGAATGATGAGGTCATCATTCTCTCTCTGGGATTTAGCTTCCTCTAGCTGAGGAAATGCTGAGTGATGTGCAACAAATTCACACTGATGGGAGTAGAATAAACAGCATTTAGGTTTTAGATGGACTATTTTCCCATTGTAGCTCAGGTTTTCATCTGCTTGATTACTTGGAAATGATGGCACAGTCTCAGCAAGGGGACCTTGAATGGCCTGGATAAAGAGAAGAAATACTTGACCTTACAGACAAGTGGCCTTCACCTTCCAGAGCTGTGCCTACACCAGCATTGAATCAGTGCAGTAGGGGCAGGCATGTAGCCTGAAGCAGTCAGTATTGCAGATCCTTCTTCTATTTTATTTTCAGATGAGCTTATTTTCGAATGAGCTTTGAGGTTCTCTTCTGAATGAAACATTCTCAGTGTGTGTGTGGTTTGATGATGCTCAAGGGGATAGTAATTGGATCAGGCCCCTATGTCCATCCCAAAGGGTTGGAGGGATCCCTCTGGGGAAAAGTGAAATCATCAGTCAGTCAAATAGTTTGGAGACCACTTGATGTGCTTCTTATGAAGATCTCCCCATTATGCTTTACTGCAGATCACTGATGAAGATGTTGAGCAGAAACGGCCCTGGAACTGAGCCTGGGGAATATCACCAGTGACAGCTTCCAGGCAGATGCAGCCCCATTCGCTGCAGCCCTTTGAGCTGCAGCCAGTTCATCTCTCAGCATAACACAAACCTGTTTATCTTGCAGCTGGACAGCCTGTCCAGAAGGATGCTGTGAGGAATGGGGGAGAATGACTGGATTGTGTTCCAGGGATTCCCAGGAAGTTCAGAATGGGAAATACAACTTTGTGAAGTTAAACAATGAAGGAAAAATAGGTTCTGAGGTTTCTGACCTTTCTTCTTCATGTTGGCATGGAGAATAGCACAAACCAAATTTGATGAAGAGTGAAAAATGGCAGAACACTGAAAAGCATTGCAAGGTGATAGTTACTTGAAAGCCCATAGGAAGCAAAGGCTGCTATTCCTCTGACCTGAAAGCCCATTTGATCAGGAACCTGAAGAAAGCGTAGATATGGTGCTTTTTTCCCCTTGCAAGGACCCACAGTCCGTGAGTTCTGGAGCTGGTTGGAGGCTGAGAGGTGGACTAACGCCAGGAGTCTTCCACCATATCTGTCTGCCAGGAGGTGAGCAACAGAGTGGAGCAACAACAAAGTGGGTACCATACATTTGTCTGAGAAAATAAAAGGAAAAATATAGAACATGCATTGAGAACAGAAACATTTTTATGAAAATGTTTTTATTTTTTCAAGATTCTCCATTTTTAAAGAATATCAATGAAATGAGCTACGTGTCTGCTTCCTGTGCCTCATGCTGGAGTTTTGTGTCCTTCATCAGTTTTTAATTCTAGTGCAAGACATGCTTTTCTTTCCTGGGCCTGTCACCAGCTTCTTGTAACTCTTGACCTCAGGACAAGGTAGAAATTGACTGTCCCAGCACAAAAGACCTGCATACACACACACACACACACACACACACACATGATGTGCTCACACATTCAGCAGTCCTGAGCCCTTCCCATGGGCATCCATTTCTTTTTTTTTTTTTTTTTTCTTTTCATGTTTCTCTATGTACAAGCTGTGACTTGGAGCCTCCAGTGTTACATCAGTGTAACATGTAACAGTGTTACATGGCTTTTGTTTTATTTTGCAGTTTTCAAAAGTGTTTAACTGGCAGAAATAATTTCTTTGATAAAGCATTTCTGGTGTCTGATTGAGATGGCAAACATCTCCTTCACAGGGGAATCTCATTTAAAGGTCATTGTGAGGCAGTCCTGAATACACAGGTACGCATACACACAGGTACACAAACACACAGGTACTCTCACATGCTTTTCCCTGTCCAATTAGTAAAGTAATTAGCTGCTGAACATTCCTCGCTTCAGAACAAGATTTTCTTGTTGATTTAGATCATGTTACTATGTAAGGACACAAAGGAGCCCTTCCAAAATACACAGATAGAAGAAGGTTCCTCCTGACTCATTTGTTTATGTATCTATTTATTTTTGTTCTCTAACACACAAGGGTTGGGAGATATGGGCCCTGGAAGAGAGACATGTTTGTGCTCCTAGTCTCTGTGTATATGTACATTTATACAAAGTGATAACTCTGGTGAACTGCACATACAGGTATGCTGAACTTCCTCACAGAAGTACTGCTCATCCATTACCCATGTGTATTAGGGTAACTTTTCCTTTGAAGTACCATAGAAAAGCCAAAAGGTACACACAAGCGAAATCAAATCCTGTAAAGATCCTGACCCAAACTGTCTAAATCCAGGTAGGATTGTTTTACACCTGTGGAAGCACTCAATATTGTGAATGACCCAGCGATGATCCCCTCTGGGAGAAGCTGAGCTTCCCCAGGCCAAAAGTAGCATGTAGGGCAAGGCATGGACGGAGCATCCTATGGAAAATATGGTGTCCTGAAGCAAGTCAGCCTTCAGGTGCCAGGAAAAGACTTTGGCAGATGGAAGTGTGGGAGACAGTCACATGGAAAACAGCTGTATTCTCATGAGAGGGATGGTGGTAAGGCCAAGACTTACAAGCTACAACCCCAAAAATGAGCAGTGTATTGGAGAGAAGCCTGGAAGGAGGCAGAGCTGGGCGCAGCCTCCCCCAGGAGGCAAAGATAGCATGTGAAGGTGATCATTCCAAAGAAGTTTAGAGTATCTCACTCTGTACAATGTCAGAGTGTTTACTGTGTAACTCAGATGCTAAAAAGACTGTCAAGGAATTCACATGTTTCAGGTCCTTCATCTGGTAAGCAGGTATTTCACACAACTGCAAGTCCAAGGCTTTGGCAAGATCTGTGAAATTCCAAAAAATCTCTGATACCTAACTCATGTTTTGGGATATGAGCTCTTCTCATTTAACTTTGCTGGCTGTAGTGTATAGTCTGTAACCTGGGATAATGCCTTTGATGTGTCTACCAGAATACATGGTTTTGGGACTGCTTCCCAAAATATAAGGCATCTCTGAAGCACGGTGGAGCGTGCCACGTGTAGCCCATAATATCAGGGATGGGTGCGTCAGACCAAAGCCATTATCATAAAATCACAGAATCATTAAGATAGGAGAAGACCTCTAAAATCACCAAGTCCAAACCAAACCAAGTCCATCCCCACCAGGCCCCTCAGTGTCACATCTCCATGTTTCCTAAATATCTCCAGGGACAGTGACTCCACCACCTCCTTGGGCAGCCTGTGCCACTGTGTCAACACTCTTTCTGAGAAGAAATTTTTCCTAATAATCAATCTAAATTCCTGTTCTAAATTCCTGTTCAAGTAAGGTCCTTCAAGGGAAACTTCAAGTGTCCTTGTTTGTGTACATCTCCAATAGTAACTCAGCACAGTCTCTTTCCATCCCAGCTGTATTACACGAGGTGTCCAGTGCCACATTACAGGAATTCCTTCACACCATTCTCCAAATGTGGAAGACAAAGATCTAACAGCAAAAGAGAGGCACAAGTCATAATTGTGAGATTAACACTTTGGGTAGGAGAACTCACAGATCTGCTGCTGGCCCACGACAGACTGTATCAACTAGGGATCCAGACTCTGTATGTTGTTGCAATGGTGAAATAGAGCTGCTGGGTTTGTGGGGTATTGCTACAGCTCCTGAGCCACAGCACTGGGACTTCTTGTCATGGCAAAATCCCTGCCTTAACTAACAGGTTTTTCTCTGCCTACTGATTTCCCCGGTAGAATCAGAGAAGACAACATGAATCTCACATCAGCAGAATGATAACTTTGAGCAGATCAAGGCTGAGTTTGTGCACTGCCCTCTGGTGCACATACGTCTTGTGTATGATGATGTAGGGATAAGAATCTGTTGCAATGATGAAAATATAGAGTAATTTCCATCACACTATCGTGTTATTCAAAATACAGGGAAGTAGAAGGATGAGGTTTGTGGGCTCTACTTGCATTTAGAATACAGGAAAATAAAAGCAGTGCAAACACATACACTTGTGATAAACTGACTTGGCTCTTCATGCTGATGTTTTTAGCTAAAGCTTTTTTCGTATCTCTAAAAACATCCTGCTGTGCATCAGAAAATTTGCATGCAGATAGAAGGAGGTCAACAAATGGCTCTACTCAACCTGCAGGAATAGTTTCTACAAAATATTGATACAATACAGTCATTAATGGCCATAGACTCCCATCCTGTACACTTGGTCAATCCATTTAATAATATACTATACAAGTTTGTGTTCAGATGGTCAAACATAAACACATATAACGTAATACATCCTAGATACTACCTTCAGAAGTAGTTTTAAGCCTTCAAAAGGCATTAAGAAGATGAAAATGATTTTGTTATCTCTGTGCTCCTCTTCCCACTGTACTTCCAGGACTGGCAAATCGTAGGAGTTAGCACATCTTGGTGAGGTCTGCCTTACACGAGCTAAATGAACATCTCAGGTAGTCATTTCATATTCATGTGCAATAATCACTTCAGGAATGTGTTTCTGCTAACATTAAAGAGAGGAGCAAGCTGCACAAACATATTCTACAACATCCAGGCTCTGCCTTACCAGCAGCCCTGCCACAGAGCAGCGTGCTTCTCTTTTCTCACAATCTCTACTTTCCATATGTGGTATACCAACTATTGAGCAAACCCAAACACCCCAGCCTGTTTGCTGCATTCCCCCTTTGCCAGTGCTGCACCAGTTTCTGCGGGTGGTTGTACAGCAGCATTGCACTGGCACAGGTTGCCCAGGAGGTCGTGGATGGAAGGAGTTGGAAGGGCCCCTTGAAGGTCATCTAGTCCAACTCCTTGCAGCAAGCAGGGACACCTGCAGCTGGATCAGGTTGCTCAGAGCCCCATCCAGCCTGGCATTGAAAGTCTTCAGGGACAGAGCATCCATTATTTCTCTGGGCAACCTGTGCCAGTGCCTCACCACTCTGTAAAAATAACAGTATATCCACTGTATACATTCACTTGCCTATGAGATTTCATAATTGCTGATGCAAAATCCAAATGAAAAGGCAAAGGGAGAGGAAATACTTTTTTCCCTTGGATATTTCTCAAGAGCAGTCTGAGAAACACAAAAACTTTCAATTTATAAAGTACTTGACATAGTCAAAGGTGAGAAATGTGGCTGGACACAGGATGGATTCTCAGTTGGAAGAGCCATCTCTCAAATAATTCAATAATTCAGGCAGATCTCACATCCAGCTCTTTTGGAGTTCCTTGTCTGCAGTCTTCTCACAGACTTCTCCATCCTTTCAATCCTTCTCTATATGTTTCCTCCTACATGAAAGGCCAAATGAAAGAGGGGAAATAGCACTGCAAACTGGAAGATGGTTGCAGGGTTTTTTATGGACCCCCCTTGTCAGGAAGAACTAGGCCTGGTAAAAAGCTGAATGGCAAATCTCTGCTCTAGGTATCTGCTTGTTGAAAGTGAACAAGGAAAAAAGAAACAGGGCCTGGAAACAAGCAGCTTTGATTTGATCCTCCTGTGGCACAGGTTTTACTGGCACAAGTTAATTATTGCCCTGATAGGTTGCAATGAAAGCCAGATGAAACTAGAGGAGCTATAATGGAAATGAAGAAGAGCTGCCTGGGTCATTGCTGTTAGGTTGCCACGTTTATAAAATGATGAGGTGAGACAAGAGCTGCCAGAAGACAAGACAGCTTCGTGATGCAGACAGCTGCGTTGTCTTTAGTGTGGAGGAAATGGAAATAAACACAAAAGAACTACTCCTGTTTCTGGAAGCCCATGCATCACTGGAGGCCAGGAGTAAGCCAGGAAAGGAACACTCCATGCCCATCATGCTGTAGATGAGTTCTCCTTGCTGTCTCTGAGTGGTTCCCTCCCATGGGCTCTGTCTCCGGGGTTGCCATACACTTCCATCTTTGACTGAAACCGATGCACAAAATAAACGCTGCCGTTTTCAGACGGTAAGATTTACATAATGACACCAACAGTCCACAAAACTACCTATTGCTGGTACCAGCCCTCATCGCTCAGTCCCTGTGGTCCACCAGCTGTGTACACACACACACACACACACACACACACAATAAATAAATAAATAAATAAATTGCTGATAAAACAGTGCTTTATTTATTTATTTATTTGTTCCTGTTTACTCGAGTAAACTCACATTCACTCTGTGACATCTGGATTAAAGGGATGCACAGGTACCTTGTGGGCTCCGCATACTCCTGGATGTGTCTGCCCAAGGCACAAAGGCGTGTCCACCACACGTCTCAGATACTTCTTTACGTTTAGGTATTTGCCCCTAAAACTCAGTTCTGTGCGAGGCTAAGGAGGGCTGCCATCGCTCACAGATCGCGAATCCTCAGCTGTAGAGGCTGCCGTCTCCTTGGAAATAACGCTCCCTGCAGGGAGAGCATCCCTGGGCAGGGTTGACTCCGGCCAGTGTAAGGCGGTTCCCCTCTCTCCCCTTCGCTTCCCGCGATGTTACCCAGCCCTCACATCATTTCGGCACCCCTCTCTCCCGATGATGCCCACCCAACGCCTCCCCACCCCCACGTCGGGGCGACGGAGGGCCGGGGTGGGCTCCACCTCCCAGAGGACCCGTCTCCCTCCGCAGCCCGGAGGATGGGGGGGTATGGGGGGGTGGGCTCTGCCCGCACCCCGCAGCCCGGAGCCGCCTCCCGCACCGCTCCGCAGAATCCTTTCCGCCTTTCCCCTCTCCCGGATCCGCTTTCGTTGAGCGGATTTCTCTCCGAGTTGGTAAACGTGGGAGGTGGATCTCCCCTAAAAAAAAAAATATATATATATATATATAGTAATCAATCAGTCAATAAATAAATAATAAAACCAACCCGAAGCGGGGCAGCGAGAACAGGGGAAGGCGGTTTAAAGCGCCGGGATTAAAGGTCTGCGCTCGTTTCAGGCGCACAGAAAGCGGCCCGAAGGATGCTATTTTGCCGCAGTCTGGGTTGTTTCAGCCCCCAGTTGCACAACAAACCGTTTAAACATTTCAGCACAAAACAGATTCCATTGTCGGGCTGCACATTAAAAAGTGTTATTCGCTTTGAAGTTTTTGTCTAATGGCTCTAAACTGAAAGAAAATGTTTTCCTATTACTTAATTCAATCATAGCGAAGAGGCTTGGTAAAAAGCCCACGGATTTTGCCCAAAGTGTGACAGAGTTCTCTTTGTGTTTGCTTATCCTCTGCTGTCACACACTTTAATTCGCCTCTCTTTATCTGGCATTCAAAACTTTCTTCAATGACATTCAATAAGGTCCAGCGGCTGGAAAAAAAAAACTGGTTATTTTTTGGGATATTCTTTCCCAGTGGCTTTGGGCTCGGTGTGCATTCAGGGGCCGTTAACCCTTTGCCTCCCCGCGACTCCGAGCGCTGCGGTCCGCCCCGGGCAGCGGAGCTCCTCGCCCACCCCCCATCCCCCCCCCCCCAGGGGCCGCAGCTCAGCAGGGCGAAGCACCCCGGCCCGGGGAAAGCCTTTCCATTCCGAGTTCTTTTCCAATGAAAACGGAATTCACCAACCCCGTTAAGGCTTTGGAGGGAAGGGCGCTTGGAAATTCTTTCTAAATCTGAATTAAAAGCCAGTTTTCACACGCATTCGTTTTGGTTTCGTTCAGTCGCTTTCCGGCACCGATTTGTGCCCGTCCCCGCGTTTCCAGGCTCGAGCACCGATCGCATCTCGGCAGAACTGCGGGGATGTCAGAGCAGCGAGCCCGGCAGCGGGAGCATCCCGGGCGGTCCTTCCCTCGGTCCGAAGGAGCGGCCGTTCCCGTGCTCCGCAAATCCCCCACTCTCAGCGCTCCATCAGCAGCGCGTCTCTTTTTCCCTTTCTTTTTCTTTCTTTCTTCTGTTGTTTCTTGACTTTCCCCCGCGACATTGAACGGGAAGATGGGGCGCAAAACACACCCCGATGGGTCCTTTTATCTTATGTAGCGTTGCTCCTTCATCCCCTAAGCCGTCGGCAGCAAAAAGCCGGCTCGCCGGCGGTGCCCGGAGCTCGGCGGACGGTGCTGCCTTCGGGAGAGGGCAGGGACAGTGCGGAGCAGTGCGGGGCCGTGCGGGGCCGTGCGGGAGCCCGGCGGTGCCACAGGTGGGAGAGGAGCCGGGGAGCGGCGGGGGAGCGGCTCGGCCGGCAAATAACCGAGGGGGAGCGGGCTGAGAGCCGGGCTGAAAGAGAAGGAGAGCGATAAAGAGAAAGAAAAGAATATTAAATCGCGAGAGAATGAGAAAATAACCCCGCCAAAGGGAGAGGAGGGGAGAGGCCGCCTGCTACGGCGTGGGTGGGGTCGACAAGAATAGAGTACATTATGCAGTTCATTTAGTTAACAAGGGAAATAATGAGGGAGCGTGCGGCGTGAATGCCAAGAGAAGCGGCACAGAAAGCCCATTGAGCGCCCGGCGCCGCCATCACATGGCGCGGCCGCTATTTAAGGCGGGCGGGCTCCGTTCAGCACCACTCGTGCTGGCCAGCGGCGCTGCGCGGGCGCTGCGCGGGCGCTGCGCGGGGCCATGCCGCGCTCCTTCCTGGTGGACTCGCTGGTGCTGCGGGAAGCGGGCGAGAAGAAGGGCGAGGGCAGCCCCCCGCCTCCGCTCTTCCCCTACGCCGTGCACCCCTCGCACCCGCTGCCCGGGCTGCCGGCCGGAGCCTGCCACGCGCGCAAAGCCGGGCTGCTGTGCGTGTGCCCGCTGTGCGTCACCGCCTCGCAGCTGCACCCGCCGCCGCCCGCCATCCCTCTGCTCAAGGCGTCCTTCCCCCCGTTCGGCTCTCAGTACTGCCACCCGCCCCTCGGCCGCCAGCAGCACTCCGTGTCCGCCGTCAGCGTGGGGCACGGCCCGGCGCTCTACCAAGGCGCCTACCCGCTGCCCGACCCCCGGCAGTTCCACTGCATCTCCGTGGGTAAGGGGCACGCGTGGGCACTGCACGCTGCGGGAGGCGGGGGGGCGGCGGGAGGATGGAGGTTCGACGGGGCGGACGGGCGCCGCGTCCCGCAGGGTGCGTGGGGATGCGGGAGGGGGGATGAGGGTGGGGGACGTCCCCCGTGGCCGGCCCCGGGGAGCGCGGAGGGTGCGGAGGGTGAGGTGGGTGCTGAGCTCCGCTCCGCTCCGCAGACAGCACGTCGAGCCAGCTGCCCAGCAGCAAGAGGATGCGCACCGCCTTCACCAGCACGCAGCTCCTGGAGCTGGAGAGGGAGTTCGCCTCCAACATGTACCTCTCCCGGCTGCGGCGAATCGAGATCGCCACCTACCTGAACCTCTCCGAGAAGCAGGTGAAGATATGGTTCCAGAACCGCCGGGTCAAGCACAAGAAAGAAGGCAAAAGCGGCTCCCACCGGGGAGGGGGCCCCGGGCACAGCTGCAAATGCTCGGCCCTTTCCACCACCAAGTGCTCAGAGGACGACGAGGACTTGCGCATGTCTCCGTCCTCCTCGGGGAAGGACGACAGAGGCCTCGCCGCCACCCCCTGACCCCGGGCTCCGCAGGAACTGTGCCGGGAGCAGAGGGGGGTCCGTGCAGCCGGATGATTTTGTACCGTTTTGTATAATCCGTGTCATTTACGAAAGACTTTCTCGCCTTTCCAGACCCCCGGCCCATAGCGGCGGCTGAGTGGGAGCCCCGCTGTCGAGAAGACGCTCCCCGGGACCCCCGACGTCCCACATCGCGTTGTCCCACCCGTGGCTGGGGGTCCCTGCATCCCCCGCGGACAGAGCCGGGCCCGAGGGCGGGGAGCCCAGAGTGGGGCGAGAGAGGGCGGCCGGGGAGGGTCGGGGCTGTTTGGGTTATTGTCATAATACTGGCTTTTTTTTTTTTTTTTTTCTTTTTCCTACCAGACTGTTCTCTTTTTTGTTTGTTTGTTTATTTGGTTTGGTTTGACACTCGCTGAGGGGCGCGCTCCTGTGGCTGTACCGCCCCGTCCCCGTCCCCATCACCATCCCCTCCCCGGGAGATATTTATTTATTTATTTATGTGCTGAGAAATGATGATGGTGATAATGACGATGGTGGCAATAAAGGCTCCGCTGGTGGTTCATTTCCTCACGCAGAGATGTCCTTTGCCTCGCTTCGGGTTCGGGTACTCCCTGGTCACCGCCTCCCCCCGTCTCCGACGGATAAGCCCTGTACCGGGACGGGCACCTTAGAGCCACCCTCCGCCGTCCGCGGGGTCTGCTCTCCGAGAGCCGAAGGTACAGGGTGCGGGGATCTCCTTGTCCGACACCGCGTGGGTGTAGAGGAAACCTGGGAGTCTCCTCGCAAAGCCTCAGCCCGGAGGAAAGGACCGTCGTAAGAAAAAAGCAGCCGGGAAGTGCCCGGTGACAAACGAGTGACGATGGCAGGACGGTGGTGGCGATGCTCCCCCGCCCCTGGACGTGACGGGGGGACCGGGCTCACCTCCGGGGGCTCGGTGCCGTCCGTTCCCCTCACCGGGAGCAGCTCCATTCCGCTGCATGCGGGACTGTGCTCCACTTGGGCTCATGGAGACGCGCTCTCAGATCGCTGGCTCCATGTCCCACAGCCCTGGGCCGCTTGGAAGCAGCTCCCTTGTCTCGGTAACTCTGGTCCCAACCAGCCCTGGGGTCATCCCTGCCTGGAGATCCCTAAAAATCCACTCAGAAATAGCCCACAAGCTCCAGGCACGGTCTGAGTGCAGTGCTGCTGCCAAGAGAGCCTCACATCCCAGTCATAAAAGGGGTACTTCACCCCATGTTCCACTGCAGTCGCCATGGTCGTGGGGCACTGTAGGAGTCTTCCTGGGCAGTGCTTGCTTGCTGCTGTGCTGAGAACACATAGCATCACTCTGTCTCCTTTCCCTGTGGCTGTTCATACATCTCTTGGTGAGTGAAGGATGAAAAATCCCCATGGGGCGAGGACCTGACCTCACTGTAGGAGGCAGTCAGCCCCACGCTGTCCTGGCCCCATGGTGTCCCCTGTTTGCCCTCCACAGTGGCCCAGCTCCAGCCTGTGAAATCCCCCCCAGCCAATTGGCTCAGCAGGGCCCTGAAGTCCTTCCAGCTCTCACCCTACTCTCTGCCCACATTAACCAGCCTTGTTTGGAAGAGTCATTGCAAAATAGAGGCAGCCCAATGCAGGCTTTCCAGGGGACTGGCATTGAAGTCAACAAACGTCCATGCGTGGAGGCTTGTGCGTGCTCCTTGTGCCCCCCTGGCATGGTTTGTAGCCAGCTGGCTGCCAGGGGAATGGGAGGAACACCAGCACTGGGCATTCAGTGCTGCTATTAAACTGCTATTGTGGCTGTGGTGTGGAAACTCAGCATCCCCATCTGGCAACACGTCCCCTACCAGCTCTTTGCTTCTCCCCAGACACTGCAGGCACGGTGAGTGCAGGATGCAGCACTGTCTCCGTGGACACACACAGCATGGGGAGTGTACAAACATGTGTCTGCATCTTTCACAGCTTAAATGACACCTTGTATATGTAAAGCAGCAACAAGAATTCCCCCATACAGTGTAATTTTGTCTGAACAGCAGCAGAGGGTCATGATGGATGCCCTCAGCAAGGCAATATTAATATTCTGTGATACACACCGGCCTCTGCTGCAGACCCCATGTACCCTGCAAAGCCCACGGGGGCTCTCAGTGCACTTGACAGTCATTATGCCGCATCCACATGCAGAGATAATCCCTCCTTAGTTGGGCATTTTTCTAATTTAGTGAGAAATCATTACAGCAAATGCTCAGAGTGTCATTTTCAAGGACCCTGGTGTTGGGCAAATTAAAGTCATTTTGCTGTGGGAAGAGCGTGGGCACCTCTGATAGAGCAAATGTCAGAACACACCAATTTTCAACTTTCTATCTCCAGCCATTTTGATGGGAGGTTTTTGAAAGTTACTTAAGCATTTTAGCATCTGAAATGCCTGGTCCTTTGTGACTGCAACAGGAACAGCATTTGCAAATCCACAAAAAGAATCTGACTGTCTTCCAACATACAGTTTTCCACCACATTTTTATCTCAAAGTTGAACTATTTCATAGAATCACAGAAAAATTAGTGGTTGGAAAAGACCTCTAAGACCACCTAGTCCATCCCCAACCCATCATCACCATGCCCACTAACCACGTCCCTCAGTGCCACAACTCCATGGCTCTTGAGCACCTCCAGGGACGGTGACTGCACCACCTCCATGGGCAGCCACTGGATTGCCACTCTTTCTGAGAAGCATATTTTCCTGATACCCTAATATCCCTATCAAGCAGAAAGGAAACTCTTTGGATACTACTGAGGCTTGGAGGACTGTGAGCCACAGGAAAAGTGGGTAAAGCTGACAAGGGAAGGAGGATTGGACATTCACAATTTGGTTTCTTGGGAGTAAATGTATTTACACAGTGTTAGAGCTGGCCCCGTGGTCCTGGAATAGCATTTACTGTAAACGGATTGATTCTGCTCTGAAACAGCACTCCATTGGGTACAGCTGGGTTCTTCTCCTTGTGTTTACCTGGAATCATTCTCACCAAAGGACCAACCTAGAAAGTCAGGCTCCACTTTTCACCCTTAAGCCTTGACACAGGCTGTGAAATTTGGTTCTGTAATGACAGCATTATTATGTCTATGAATGTTATTACTTGAAAATGTAGACGGGTGTTAACTAAAGACCTGAAATAAAATGTTTTTCTATGACATTCCTAATGGTTTGAAACACATACATCAACATGAACTATCTCTCAGTTATATTAATTTTGAAAGTGTTTTTGCTATGAACACGAAAGTACTCATTTATCAGGATGTAATTATTCAGGATCTGATCTCCTAGGATACTGACACTGATGATGACAGCAAATGGCTGTGCCTGTTGCTTAATGCAGCGGTAGCTAGACTGGGAGTGACTGATGCTAGTCTGCTGGCTGCTCTATGCATGCACTATGTACTCTATATACACTGTATCATACATACATACTCTAGGAGGCCTCGAAATGAACAAGAACAAAACTAAGAGAAGTAGCAGCAATGATCATGAAAGGGAAAAATGCTTACGTTTAATCTCTTTCTCATTCTGCTGCAATTCCTGTTTTCTCTGTTGACGTTTTCCATTGGGCTTGTTCCCAACTAGGCACACAAAGAAAGGAGCAGACTTTCATCTTACAGTTATTACCCAGTTTTCATAGACCACACTGGAAAGACAGCAGGATGGACACAAAACATGCCCTGGAGCCTGTCCCTAGCTTAGACATGTGTCTATTGCCTTCCCAGAGCTCCAAAGGCTGATGGTGAGTGCTACATAGCCCAGTGAGGAGTTGAGTTCTCAGTGAAGAGTTTTAACAGTCACATAAATAACCACAGGCTGCATCAGAAGAGTTGGGTTTTTGCCTGGTTAGGTATTTCACCCTTGGAGTTCACTCCTGGTTTCTGCTTGTTTAGTTTATCTGATAAAATAATCATGTTAAGAACTGGGCTTGGAACAATAAAGTTTGCAATGTGAGTCACAACTTTTCTGTCTCTTATGCCTCTAATGACTCCTGATCTTTGTGTTTAGTTTGAACTGTGCTATCACTGCACAATGCACTGCCCTTGTTTGCATCTTAACTATACATTTGCAGTTTTCTCTGCCTGGATGGCAGTAATTCTCCGTGGAAGCAGTGGACAGGCATTTTGTCCACATGTACTTTAGAGATGTTTCAGCTGCTTATTACTGTAGGGATTGGTGCAAAAAACCAAAAACAACAACAACAAAAGAACACTGCTACAGTGAATCCCAAGGCAGGAGAATGCTGGAATTCCATGCCTTAAGGACTGCTCACCACTTAAAGCTAAGAAATAAGAATCACAGAATCACAGAATTGTAGGGGTTGGAAGGGATCTCTAGAGATCATCGAGTCCAACACCCTGCTGAAGCAGGCTCTCTAGACCAGGTTGCACAGGTAGACGTACAGGTAGGTCTTGAACATCTCCAGAGAATATTATACACCATGCCTGCATTGATGAATTTATGCCTCTTTGCTCAGTGTGAGGCAGCCTTGCAATGTTAGAGCCTGGACGTAGCCACAGAAAATATGGATCTATGAAGGATGTCTTCGCACTAATGGTTACATAACCACTTCCATGGGTGACCCAAGCTCCAGGTTCATGTGTGGTCATCCATTTTCTCCCATCATTCACAGTTCCTGCCCCTCTCTCTTTCTGTCTTCTCCCTGAACCCATCTTTCCAGAGACCTCCTGGGACTCATCCTCTCAGCCCTGCTGACACAGCTGCTGAAGACAACACTCCAGTTTCCAGCAGTAGTTAGTAAGTAGATTTTCAAGGGATGCTCCATAGAATCACAGAATATTCCCAGCTGGAAAAGGCCTCCAAGATCAAGTCCAACCATCAGCGTGATTCACCGAGCCCCATCACTGCACCATGTCCCTTAGTGCCACGTCTACTGAATGCCTCCAGCAATGGCAACTCCATAGATCCCCTGGGAAGCCCATTCCAATGCCCCACCACTGTCTCCATAAAGAAATTTTTCCTAATGTCCAACCTAAACCTTCCCTGGCACAATTCAAGACCACGTCCTCACTTCCTAACACTTGTTACATAAGAAAAGAGACTGATACTCTCATCATTGCAATCTATCTTCAAGAAGTTGCAGGGAGTGACCCCACACAGTCCTTCATGTACTCTCAGACCCACCAGCTCCTTCCAGCCAACACCGCCCTTCCCCTCCACCCTACAACCCATTCCAGCTTCTCTACAGCTCCACCAGCTCACACAGCCTGCCAACTCCCCGCCCTCATCACTTTCTCTTCTTTTGGTAACAGTCTTTTCACAATTAATTTTTTACTTTTCTTCCCTCTACCTCAGCCAGTCACCTGTCTGAAGTTAGAACACATGCTTAAATACCCGACCAGAATCAGTCCTGGGTTTTCTTAGGTTGTTTTTCACTCTCAGTTTGGCAGCTGCTTCCCCCATTCCCCCAGAACATCTTATTATCCAGCCCTTATGATTAGTTTTACACCCAGTTTAGAGCACGTTTAATACAAAACACACTACCAAAAGTGAAGCTCTCTTCTTTTTTCCTCTTCCTTTCTTTTTCATTTGTTGGGCATATGAGTAAAGAAACCTTTCAACGTGTTTGCAGAGTTCGAATATAGCAGAGTGACACAAAGCATTCTGGATATTGCTATGCAAATGACATGCCAAGATTGTTTAGACTGTACCTTGAAGCAGTAAACAAGTTGATTGTCATGGTGTCATGGTAACTAGAGCTGGATCCACTTCATGTGAATGAGGTTCCAACCTATGTTTTCATTTGGATTGCTACATTGCAGCTAGCAACTCAGTGGTCCAGCACTTGTCACCACGGTTGTCCTCTGGAGACCCAGAGGTAGAGGAAGTGGCCTCAGGTATAGGGCTACCGTTTAAGATGAAATGATAGGCTGCTCTGACAAACAGCTTCAGGTCTTCGAGGATACTGGAATGCATGCATGTCTCAACCGGGTAACTTGTGAGACAATGCCAGCAGGCATTTGCCTTTGCCCCAGGCAGCACTGCACCCTCACCACCATAGTTTCCATCTATGGTGGTGAGAGTGGATATTTGGGGTTGATAAATCTTGTGTTTGTAAACCAGGCACTGGTCCAGTGAAGAACTGCTCCTGTCTCACAAAAGCATGCAAATGGGAGAAGTCATTAGGGCTTTACAGCGAGTGGCATGTCTAACCGATCTGTCGGACCAAGAGCTCTGGCTGATAGTCAGCAGTCAGTATCACCCACTTGTTGCATGAGTTCTTGTGAAGGAAAGCTGTGACAGTTTCACTGGTTTGACTTATCCATTTATCTTTGGATAACAGCACAGCTCTCTAATGGCACAGGTTTACAACAACAATGACTTAGACATTATAGAATTATTTTTCCAACCTCATAACTCAAAGCTGAGGCTTTGATGAACCACCTTGTTTACCACTGTCAAAGTACTCAACCATATTGAGCCACCTCAGGCTTGGGAACTTTCAAATCTCATCTTCCTCTGAAAACAATAGATTTTTTCACAAATAAAACCAGGAATATGTCACTATTGTCATGCTCTACAGAGTAAATGAGCTAGTTTCCTATGTGGTCCTGGCAACAGAAACTCAAGCTGTATCAAGCACAAAAAACCCTTCATTTTTTGAAGGGCAGTGTACACAGTCATGAGTGCCAGCTGATCTCAGAGCATTAACTTGGCAGAGGGCTTTGTCCTTTCTGCACTATACATCACTGCTGAACTGGGCTGTAAGGAGACCCCAAGAGCCATTGAGCCAGCCTGGTGCAGACCATAGGATGGCCCCAGGTGGAGCTCGCTGTCTCTGCGGTTGTTCTTCAAACCCACAATGTTGCCAGACATAACACAGAAGCAAGACAGCAACTACACTGTGTCAAGCCAATAGTCCATCATGCCTCTGGCAATGGACAAAAACAAAGGTCCACCAAAGGCTGTAGGGATTGATCTGAAGTCTCCAATCCTCTGCAGCCCAGGAAACTCCTGAAGTTTTCTATGAAACCCCAATTAATGTGTCACTCGTGTGTGCCTGCTTCCTGAAACTCATGTTACCTTCCACTCATGAACTTTGTAGTCACTGTGCTTTCAGTAGAAACTCACTGGGTCACTATGGAGACAGGAATCCTCCCATCAGCTGTAGAATGGGCCTTGCACTTAGGCTAGCAACTAACAGAACAAAATGTCACAGCTTACAAAGACTGTGTTCCTCTTGTGCTGGAGGGTTTCATTAAGCCCTGTGGTAATGCTCTGCTACAAGCAATCCTAGCAGATTCAAAGGGATGAGAGAAAGCTACGCTGGAAAATGCCACTGAGAAGCCCATACATTCATGATTTCTGTGTCCTCTAATGTCCTGTGTCAGACCCTGATTTACCATGGCCAAGTAGGCATTTGGGCTGGTGAGTGGGTGGTAAGGTGAGGAGCTCAAAGTCTAAAATCAGCTAGACAGCTTCAGACTTGAACTAAAATCTCTCCAAAGATAGAATGACATAGAACCAAGCCCATTACAGCTAGTTAAATTATGGCAGTGTTTCCTTTAGTGCTTGTATGCCAAGAAGACGTTCAGAAGCAGTGGTAACCATGGTAAATTGACTCCATGCAGAGACTGTGGAATCTCCTTCTTGGAGATCTTCTGAAGCTGCCTGGATGAGGGCCTGGCACCCTGCTTTGGATGTCCCCTCTGGAGCTAGAATAGGGAAAGGTAGATCCAGAGATCCCTGTCAACTTCTACCATCTTGTGACTGTGAAATCCCCTCCTGAGCTGCCAAGCATAGCCACAGAAGACTGAACAGCCTTCCCAGAACAAAAGCAGCCTTTCACCTGCCTGGCAGGGAAAAGAATTGTTTAACCTGCATTGGAAGGTACATAAGAAAGACCTTCCAGATGGCACAAAAGAATTATGAGCGCCAGGTGAACACACCAAACCCATCTCACATTGTCCAAGGCCTCATCCACTGAGTGATGGGCTCTTCTCTGTGCTTATGGTGGCTCAAGATGCTACAAGCAGACTAGAAAGACATCCAGAGGAAGAGTCTGCTGGGCTGTGAAATAAGTGTGTCCACACGGGTCCACATGCCTGGGCTTTCTTCCAGGCTTTGGGAATGAACTTGTGGCCAGGGAATTTGTCTTCCCCATTTCTCATCAACCTCTGCAAAGTCTGCACAGAACTAGCTCAAGGGAAGCATGAGGACCCTACAAGAATTGATCAAATGTGACGTAGGAGGAAGGTGGAAGGATTTACCCAGTGATCTAAGCTCATTGGAAAACACAATTAAAGTGTTGCCAGGCTTGAGATGCCATGATCTGATCAG